>OW052081.1:12615984-13970984 GCA_932526445.1 Phragmatobia fuliginosa | reverse complement strand
ATAATACTAAGAAGGTCATACACACCTCATGGTATGAATGGCCACTATAGGCTGATATTGGCCTCGTATCACGCACAATGCGGCTACGTTGATAGAGTACGGGTGGCTATTGTGACACAATGACATAAGGTCTGGCCCACATGTACCCACATGTGGGTGAGCGGCGTGACAATCAACTGACACGCTATTGAATGCAAAATGACCTATTCAGAATTGGTATGGTATTCATACTATATATTTTTCAGAAGGTCGAATATAAAAAATATCTTGATAAATTCGACAATAATATTGAGAACACACTGATATATTACATTAATGTGATTAAAATAGTGATTAATGTGTATGTATGTGAGTCATTTGTTTATTTTTTTTGTATTCTTTACTTTTCCTCTATATAAATTTTAATTGTACAAAATTTCATACACCTGCATTATATATACATTTACGTTTATACATACATAACAATCATTTTTAGGACTTATTGTAATAAGCCCGTATCTTATGTCCACAGAAGAAGCGGTATATTCTGACCCGCCTAGCCAAGTTGCAAACGTTTTTCGTTTTCTATTCTATTTCTCTTGTGTTATTGGCTAATATTTTATTTTGATCTCGAGGCTGAGTGATGTTAGACAATGAAATAAGAGAAAAGAAAAATAGAATAGAAAAGGAAAAACGGCTAGGGGGGCTGGGGTGGAATCGAAACCACTACCTTACGTTCATCAGTCGTAATCACAAACCTCTAGCTAGTGCAACGGGCCTGTTTTCTTATTAAAACTTCACCACACATAAGTGGCACAGGTGGCATGTGTGAATGACACATGATGCGCGTGCCCGTGTCCGCTCCACTCTAATGGAATGCCAATCATTTGACGCGCCCGTATCGAGACCGGCTCGCGTCACTCACTGTCGAAGAGCGCCCGACAACAATATTTACCTCTGTTCAGTTTAATTATGTTTTACACGAATGTAACCTACGAGAAAATTTCTCATGTATGTATATGACAACGCGTCTAGTTCTTGGACTCCTTTGATTTTTTTATTCAAAGTGTTTACATTTGGGCCGCTCTGTTTTGGAAGACGTTTAGCTTGTAATAGGAGGAATGGAGAAAATTGGACGGGCTCTTCTCTGGACAGACATGAGACCAGAATTGCCTTCGTAGATACGATTGTAACCACTTGTTATGAAGTAACACAGTAGTGAACCCATACATATGGAGATTGATTCCATATTAGTGGATACACGTAGGGTTGCAGGTCAGACCAGCGCCACCAATTGAGGCAAAAATTGTCATTGACACCAGTTTCATACGATATAATGGCAGTGTTTAGGAGGAGAGACCTCTAAGCACTGTCATTTTGTCAACTGTCATTGTGTCAACACAGAGGTGTCCCCAGTGTCGAATGCACCGTAATTACCGCGAGTATCCCGTGCTGACTATATACCTCTCACTGTTCGCGTCACTTGTATGATACGTATTGATTGACATTTCTGTTTAGCTACTTTGCTGGCTGTTACCTATTGGTGATTGCGTTAATCGATATATCCCACGAGGGAGCGTTAATGAGAAGGTTTGGGTTATGATGAGTACCTTACAACATTCCTTAGAACATGTACTGAACAATCAAAAATTTTCATTATGGTATGAATAATAATAATCCGACCGATTTCGGCCATGGCGACCACTTCGACCTCTTATAGGGCTTGGCGCTGATGCGCCCGGAGATGGCTTATGTAGCCGATTTTCGCAGCAAACTCCCTTGCACAAAGTGGGCAAGTGAGCTTACCGTTCTCATAATTATAGTGAATGGCGGCGAGTGGACGAGATTTAAGCTCATTGCGCTTGGCGTCGAGGCCAGCTACACGCTGTTCCTCACATAAGATGAATATTTCTAAGTCATCTTTCTAAAAAAAGAAAAACTAGAACTATTAATATAACGTGTAGGTAGTAGAGTCACGCTGATTTCAGCACGAATGGGCCGGCGCGACCAGTGTGGTACTACTTTCATATAGAAGACCAACCTAGAATGACAGCATTCATGGCCCCCTGATGCCAAAATATCTCGCTAGGCCGTTATAGTGTGGGTCGCGATGCTGTATTTTCTGCACTCACAATGAGGATGGTCACCCCTACCCTTGGATACAACTCATGCTTTCCATAGGCAGATTAGTAATTTTGGTAAGCTGAAAATTAAAAAAAAAAACATAAATGATGAGATTCGAACTCATCGAACTACAAAACCGGTCACCTGGTTTTGCCATCGCCATAAATTAAAAAGGTTCAAAGAGTTTTGTGGTGTCGAATCTAGTTCCTTTGTAACTTTATCGTTACATTTGTCCCCACTCTGTACACGCCCTATACGTAGAACAGTTACAAGCGACTAGTTACTAGTTATGTAAGGGTGTTGACACACCGCGATATGATTGACGCGCGGCTTGTAATCTTGTCACCCAGGCGAGATCGTGTCAACACACCCTAAGTCGAGCACCTGAGTCCTGTGTGTAATTATGTTATAGATTGTTTAGATGTGCGATAAAGCTTGTTGCTGAAATAATCAGTCTTCTCATGTATTATGTTGTGATTACAATCTGCGAGCGTGTCTATCCTATTAATATTATAAACGCGAAAGTTTGTGAGTATGTATGTTTGTTCCTCTTTCACGCAAAAACTACTGAACGGATTCAGGTGAAACTTTACAGTAATATAACTTATATATCAGAATAACTGTCCGTGTGGTGACGGATTAAGAATACAAAGTGTCACCACCCCTATTCATTCCATGGGTGTCGTAAGAGGCGACTAAAGGAACAAAATAAGCAGCTAACATCCTGCCAAGAGAAGGAAAACTTGAAACAAACCCTTTACCAATCCGTCTGGCCAGCGTGGTATAGTAGGCCAAAACTTCCTTTCAAAGGAGAGGCCTATGTCCAGCAGTGGACTGTTAAAGGCTGTTGATGATGATCAGAATAACACATAGGCTACTTTTTGCTGCAATAATCGAGATACACGGGCAAAACCTAAAAGATTATAAAAATACATAAGTCGTAGATGTCAAAATGTATCACTGTTTATCTTTTGTCAAAACTTCACAGGTTGCTATGCATAACACACTTGCATAGCAACCATAATTATATACGAGGGTAACACCGCGGGGCGCAACTAGTATTTATATATACGTACAAGTACTGTTGAAGCGCCTACGTTAAATGTGGTAGCAACGTGTTGACGCTTATAATATTTAAGACTCATCTTAGTAATGAGTAGGTAAGCTGTCTAATTTATTGTCAATTTTAAAGTTCATTATAAAAGCTCACAGCATACAGTTCACACGCCTGCCTTTAATTTTAAGTCCTGAATTCCTATACATGGTTTCATACGAGTACTTTGTAAGCATATTTATTATATTGACCTGCAACGACATTGTGAATAGGTGTTTAAAATTTAACTTTCAGAACGGATAAGTATAAAAAATAAATTAACGTCTTGTAAGTAATTTCTCACTTGCCCTATTTATACACTCTATGAATTTGTAGCTTAGAAAATAACAGTTCTACTACGAAACTATACAATTCTAAATCGTCTCTATCGCACTTGTGTTATGTTTTCTTCATCATTATGATCGACCTTTGTAAGTTTTTCAACGTGTCTTAACTTGTCACATTCTTGGTGAAATTCTTTATTTCATTTCTAACCAACAATTGTACATAAGTTAACAAACAAAATTAAATTACGTACGTAGGTAAGTCTCTGCAGACAAAGTTTCAGATCTCAGCTGAAGCAAGAATAAGCATTTTACAAGTGTGCATATGGTGAATTATTTAGGTGCGACCTCTGCACGAACTACTGCCTAACTTAGACGTTGTAAGTTGTTACATATCTACATTTTGGAAATATAGACCAGTGCTTTTAGTGTTTGAAAACAAAATAAATTATAGTAGGATGAAACCCATTGTAAAAGGAGAAGAATAGTACAAAAATTAAAGGAAAAATAAATTACGGGCGATCTGAGGTCGGGAAGGGGGAGAGGGGGGGGTTTTAAGGGAAAAAAATGGCTTATCTCGATTTCCTGCAAAACTACAAGTCCTATGGAAAAAAGTTAAATGGCAAAGTTGTAGGTAATAAAAAGATCTACATCTTTTGCATTTACACTTTTTTCACATAACCTCAAATTTTATGTGAAAATTTCAAAAAACCAAGTTTTTGGTCTTATATTTTTATCTTTTACAAATAAAATTATTTTTTAACGAAATTTTGTGAAAACTTAGCTTTTCATGTCTTGAATACACCGTAATTTATTTGATTTGATATATCTATTTTTTCATCTCATTTTGACTGTATACCGAAAAAAATCCTTAATTTTCAATCGAAAATTCGTCCGTCAAAATTTCAAATTTTTTAAAAAAAATAGGGTGTTTTCTATTCGATGAAATCTCTACTTTCCGATGGTGTAAAAATATATATATATTACCATAGTAAATCTTCTCAGAAAATGTCAAAAATGAAAAAACTCGAATTCGATTTTTTTTAATCGTTATTGAGATATTTATTAAAATTTACACTTTAATCACTCGAAAAACGTAAGATTGCATGTTACAATGATAAACAAAAATATTGCAAATCGAAATATACTACTACTACTACTACTATATAGATGCTGAATGACCTAGCTGATTCTTCTATGCGCATCGGCCTACGGATGAACTTGGACAAAACCAAGGTCATGTTCAATGAACATGTTCTACCGGAACCGGTTGCAGTACACGATACCGTTCTCGAGGTTGTTCAAAAATATGTCTACCTTGGGCAGACATTGCAGTTGGGTAGAAACAACCTCGAGGATGAGGTGAATAGAAGAATTCAGTTGGGTTGGACAGCGTTTGGAAAGCTACGTCGAGTCTTTTCGTCGTCGATCCCACAATGCCTAAAAACGAAAGTTTTCAATCAGTGCGTCCTACCTGTCATGACATACGGAGCCGAGACCTGGACACTTACGGTACGGTTGGTCCATAAGCTTAAAGTTGCTCAGCGTGCTATGGAAAGGGCTATGCTCGGCGTTTCTCTGAGAGATCGTATCAGAAATGAGGTGATCCGTCAGAGAACTAAGGTCATCGACATAGCCCACCGGATTAGCAAGCTGAAGTGGCAGTGGGCTGGCCATATTAGCCGCAGAACTGATGGCCGTTGGGGCAGAAGAGTTCTTGAGTGGAGACCGCGTCTCGGTAAACGTAGTGTAGGACGCCCACAGGCGAGGTGGAGTGACGACCTGCGTAAGATGGCTGGCAGGAGCTGGATGCGAGAAGCCCAAAATCGATCACAGTGGTGTGCAATGGGAGAGGCCTATGTCCAGCAGTGGACTGCGATAGGCTGATGATGATGATGATGATGATGATGATGAAATATACTACTGTAATTAACAAACAAATAAATAATAAAGTTAATATTCAATGAAACATCTACAATATTTTGAGAAAGTTGCAAAATCTTCTTTAAAGTATATGCGTATATGCCTATTTATCACTATTTTAAGATAATTTAATACCTGAGTGACCTACGAAAAATTTTAGGCCATCCAAAGGTATTTCATAGAAAATAACTCAGCCTGCACGTGTAGTTTTATAAATAAAATATTTCATAAATAAATATTTTGGACATCTGACACAGAACATTACCAAGTCAGAAACTAAGCAGAGCTTGTGCTATGGTACTAGACAACTACACATATGCCATACATATAAAGAAAATAATTATTTTTCATATATTCCGGGCATATTTCTCGTCTGGAAAATAGACCCGTAGTATTTGATAAATAATAATTTTCTGTATACTTTTTTTGTAATTTTGTAACATATCTAAATCTAATGAAAGTTGGTCTAAATCAGATGAAACAGACGTTTATAAAGGGTACATGACAAATCAAATCAAATCAAATCAAAACCATTTTATTTCAAATAAACCATACAACGGCACTTTTGAAACGTCAAGTAGTCAGTCAGTAGTCAGTCGTGAAGCTAATCGTCTGTTCCAATTCGTAGATCCTATGGAGAAGAACAGACAAGAAACTCCATGGACACTCGTACAGCGTATAGAAGCGAATAAAACTAGATATTACCGAAGTAATATAAAATGCGATCATTAAACCTGTGTTCAGTCAAACCAACCGTCACCAAAACGCTAGATACGGTTATCTACACATGTGTTATGTGTACTGTAAAGAAAGGTACCTATATCTACTGAACTGATGTGTGTGTGAATATTAGCATGTCTAAGGCATGTTGCTTCGAGCTTCGAGTGCCGAGTGCCCCATATAATGGAGAGTGTACTTTGCAAATTTAAAATGCATCGATTTAATCCTGCGCAAATATTTCGCAAACTTTACTTCGTAACAGCTTAAGCTATGATTTATTTAATAGATGAAATATGGGTAGTTTAATAGTTTAGGTAAAACCCAGTTCACATTACAGGTATTTGATTCTGACCGGCCACGATTATGAATCACACCCATTTATTTTAAAAATGTTTAATTACCTATAGCCCGATTTTTGATATTTTTTAAACAAGCCTTCCAAAATGACTTTAATCTGACTAATCTAAGACTAATCTGACTGCAGGATGGTAAGCATGGGTAGAATCTAAAAATGTGTGCCACCATACTCATTGCGAATGCTTACAAGGCAATATGGTGACTCGCACTGCAGCGGGCAATTGTGATGCAACGAAACTCGACAGCACGAATACTCTTTATCTTTCTATTGCTGTACAGTCTTGTCAGTCCCTGCACCCGCACTCGTCCAGCGTCCAGGAGACCCGAGCCCAGCAGAATTCCAAATTTATTTAAGGTCGGTGCAATGAATTTTCTTCTTCCACTCTTCTCTATTACTCGTCAGTTATTCCTTTTCTGGCCATATCCTCTTTTTTTTTTATTAAAAGACAACTCCCGCATTAGGAATATAAATTCCTGTGTCGCGGGGGACTTTACAAACATACATGAAACGGACACAAAGAACACCCAGACTCAGAACAACAAATTTTGAATCACACAAAGTGTTGTCCTACGTGGGATTTGAACCCACGACACTTGGCGTAGTAGGAAGCGGCGTGGCGACCGCTTAAGCCACTAGGCCAACCGTGCAGTCAAAGTTTCTTTGGTCACCCTCTACACCTATTTCCGTCAACTTATATATTTAAAACTTTCTTCACTTCATTTTGCTCCTTTCTACGCATCACATGTCTATACCAGGGTAATCTCTTGCTTCTCAACTTTTCATCTAATGGTGCACACATTCAGGCATCCTCTAATATACTCATTTTCATCTTGTCCATCTTTTATCTCGTTCATCTTGTCCATTCTGGTCACACCACACATGCGTCTCAACAATCGCATTTCAGCCACATGCAGGCGTCCCTCATCCGATTTCTTGTTGGCCAACACTCAGATCTATGCAGGACGGCAGGTCTGATGATAGTTTGAAATATGTTTTTTTATGTGTCCCTTTAACGTTACAGGGAACTTAGCGTCGCAAATAGTTTGCATTACCTGCCGCCACTTCATCCAATGCCGCCACTTGCTAATGATGATATATGTAACGGTATTACAATATTTATTGTAATCACAGATCATTACAGAAACAACTTCGATGCTGAATATAATAATCACGGCGGTGGTGAGCGGTGAATAATGATAGGTGCAACGTAAAATATTGTGTTCAGGTGTAATAATGTAATAAGCCGTCGGTTCTGCCCCTGATCTCTCCCTGGTCGTGTCGGATAGGCGACTCATCGAATTATGAAAGTGAGGGTACAGAGAGTGCACTATAATAGACTGACAGACAACGTATCGCCGAATCTTCTGGGCGCAGGAAACTGAAACTTGACAAGTGTGTTCCTTGAGGAGCGAGCTCTAGAGAGAATTCGATCAAGAGAATCGATTTCTAAGGGAGTGCAAAAGGCAATCAAAGTTATGTATTCGAATACTTCGTAAGCGAAGCCGCAGGTAGAAGCTAGTGTTGTATAATACAAATAAATTATAAATATGTATTTAACCATTGTTTATGCTAAAAATAAATAATGTGTTATTATCTGTCACGTTTAGTTTCTGCATAATAAGCCCAACATTTTTTGCTACCTCCATGCAACGCACTGCTAGTTCTCATTCACGTGTATAGCGCGGACATGCAATGTGTCAGTGCACTTCGATACTCTCGTGTATTTTTGTCGTGTTCCGTGCGTTGTCGCCCTGCAGCCTGCAGCGTACATTGTATCATTGTCTATTCGACGACGTGCTTGTATGATCTGTGAATATTTGTTACGGAGATTGAGTGCTCCTTTTGTATATTTACTACAGAATATGTGTGTATTTACAACAAAAGTCATAGTTCATAGTACAAGATCTGTTTAGTTTGAGGCTAGACAAGACAGGCGAGTAACGCCGCAGAGCGAAGCTAGTCTAACAAAATAGCCTAAGTTACTCCTTTTGTCATCAGCTTTCTGCCAGTGGAAATCCCATCAAAATCGGTATAGCCGTTTTAGGATTAGTCGGAACAAACAAACAAACAAGGTCTCGGGTTCGATTCCCGGGTCAGACCAAATATTTGTGTGATCCACAAATATTTGTTTCGGAGTCTGGGTGATTTTCTATGTTTAATATGTATGTATTTACAAAAAAAAAGTGTGTTTGTGTATTTATATCAGTTGTCTAGTACCCATAACACAAGCTCTGCTTACTTTGGGACTAGATGATGTTGTGTGTAAGATGTCCAAAATATTTATTTATATAAACATTTTTTAAATAGCTTTTATGATATTGCTACATATACTTTTATATGCATTTAGTAAACACCTGTTAGTTTGTTATTAGATACAGACCCCAATTTAATATTTTTGTATAAATTAATATTTCAATATTTTCACTTGAACAACAGAAGTCACGTTGAATAACGTACACAATCCTTTGTCAACACAAACTTCGGGGAACTACAGATAAGAGGTGGTTTTAGCTGAATTGTGTATGCGGAGACACAGCACCAGTCACTTGTATTTAGTTTAAGTTGTGCTCCCGGGAGCGCTACTCAAATGTTAACTAATTGCTGACGAGTATCACCTAACAGATTATTGTACGAGGCGGCCATTCAAAGAGGCGAGGTAACTAAGCATATAACGGAATCAAACTGATAAAACTGATAGTAAATGATAAATGATGATAAATGATAAATGATATTTATTTCTGTCAGTAAATCTTTTCAGACATTTTTACAAGTCAGACTTATAGCTAGAAGGCGCCGGCATTTCCTACGACTCACTCTGGGAAGAAACGCCGAAACAAACCATAGAGGTAAAATCTGTACCTCAGAGGTAAACAATAGTAACTCCACATTTCATTTATTATACCATTAAAATCCCAAGAACCAGTTCTACATAATGATATAAAGCATTAAGTCCTACATCGCCTATAAAATTATTTAGATAATAGATAGATTTATCGTAATTATGTGTAGTTCATGATACTTACATCTATTTATTATACAAAATACAGCTAAGTTAATTACTCTGCCTTTATTAAAACTTTCTCAAAATGTCACTCTGCGCATTTTTGCCTCTCCTGTAAAATTTGACTTTAATCTCTTAATGTCGTATACTTCTAACTTCCAAGGTAACAGAAATGTAGTGCAGCGTTGTCGTCACACACGTCGACTTCTTGTGTTGCAAGTAATTGATTACATTTGTTGATACTAACAGTAGTACAAAACTGACTACTTGACAGCGAATTTCCTCAATTCATCGGTCCATCGTGCTGCAGGGCATCCTACATTGTATTTGCTTAATTGTGATAATCAATACTAACACTTATTTGCATTGCCAGCCCACTTCCTCTTCATGTGATATCGGTAAATGAAGTTCTCTGGCGACTGCTGTCTCTCTCAAGGTCTCGGATTCGATTCCCGGGTAGAACCAAATTATCTGCAAATATTTGTTTCGGAGTTTGTTTGTTTACTATGTTTAATATGTATGTATTTACAAAAAAAGAATGTATAAGTGTATTTATATCAGTTTTCTAGTACTCATAGTACTGCATCACACAGTGAGCGGCTCTTTTTTTTTTTTTTTTAAAAAGACAACTCCCGCATTAGGAATATAAATTCCTGTGTCGCGGGGGACTTTACAAACATACATGAAACGGACACAAAGAACACCCAGACTCAGAACAACAAATTGTGAATCACACAAAGTGTTATCCTACGTGGGATTTGAACCCACGACACTTGGCGCAGTAGGAAGCGGCGTGGCGACCGCTTAAGCCACTAGGCCAACCGTGCAGTCAAATAGTTTATATTATACTAGCTTTCGCCCGCGGCTCCGCCCGCGTGTATGTCGGTTATCGCGGTAAAAAGTAGCCTATGTCCTTTCCAAAGATCAGTTCTATCTTCATACCAAATTTCATCAAAATCGGTTCAGTGGTTTAGGCTTGAAAGCGTAACAGACAGACAGAGTTACTTTCGCATTTATAATATTACTAGCTTTCCGCCCGCGGCTTCGCCCGCGAGGAATTCGTTTATATAGCGCGATACGGTAAGGGTAGATTAAACAATCTTACATGATTTTATGTTTGCTAATAAGGAACTTCGACACAATCTTTCTTCCCCTATTTCAAACCTTTCTACCTTAATTTACGCAATAAAAAGTCCTTTCTCAAGTTCAGTTCTATCTTCATACCAAATTTCATCAAAATCGGTTCAGTGGTTTAGGCGTGAAAGTGTAACAGACAAACAGACAGAGTTACTTTCGCATTTATAATATTAGTAGGGATTACACAATCGGAAAGTAGAGATTTCATCAAACACATTCAGAAAACACCCCAATTTTTTGAAAAAAGTAGATGTTTTGACGGGTGAATTTTCGATAAAAGTCAAAATAGGGTGAAAAAATAAATATTTCAAATCGAATAAATTACAGTGTATTCGGGACATAAAAAGGTAAGTTTTCACTAAGCATCGTTTAAAAATAAATTTTATTTGTAAAAGATACAATAAAAAACCAAAAACATGGTTTTTATTGTATCTTTTACTTTTATTCAAAACATGGAGGTTATGTGAAAAAAGTGTAAATAAAAAATCAGGCCAAGCACAGGAAAGGGTTCCACAGTCACCCATAACGGTACGTGGATTATAAATTGTATCCAATGGATAATTGTTATGTTTACGTATTAATGCGTTAATTTTGTATGACGTTTTCCAAGTAAGCACATTGTAGAAGTTAAGCCTTTATAACTCCTGAACTAATAAAGTCATCTATTTCGTTATAGTTTTCATTTAAATATGGACCACTTTCACGATTTCATCCAGATTTTTTTAGCTTTTAGTGGGGGGGGGACGCCCTGTTTTTACAAAAAAGTGGCCTTTAAAGTGGAATTTCTCGCAAACGGATACCTAAATCAAAAAATCATCTTAACAATCCTTTAATATTTTTAAAAGACCTATATAATGATATCCCACATGATGGGGTAGCCGCGAGAAAAAAAAAACATCCCGACTTTACGTGAAAGGGAGGTACTCTTAATAAAAATAGTTTTCATATCAATTTTATTGTAGCACTTTGCCGACGTAATTACAATACATATTCATGCAAAGTTTCATCTTTCTAGCACTTACCGTTTGGACGGTAAGTCGAGGACGGACGGACAGACGGACATGACGAATCTATAAGGGTTCGAAGTCATAAACTTCGGAACCCTAAAAAGTTGTAGATCTTTTAATTACCTACAACTTTACCATTTATCTTTTTTCCATTGGACCTTTTTTACCCTTTTTTTTTATATATTTAGCCAACCAAAGTGACTCTACCCTGCTTGATGGGAAGCATGAGCAGAATCCAAGAGTCGGGGCTACCACACTTGCTGCGAATGCAGACAGTAATGTATGGCGGCCCACACTATGCCGGCTTAGTGAGATGCTTTATCACGCCCTGATTAAAAGACCTGAAAACCTCCCCCCTACCCCTTCCCGAACTAAGATTGCCCGTAAATTATTTTTTCTTTCATTTTTATAATTAATTTTCTCCTCCTTTTCCAATAGGTTTCATTCTACTATAATTTTATTTGTTTTCAAAAATTATTGGTCTACTGATCTATATGTCATTTACAAACTATCATTACGGTTGCCATGCAAGTATGTTATGCCTAGCAACCTGTGAAGTTTTGACATGAACTAAACAGTGATACATTTTGACATCTTCGATTTATGTATTTTTATAATCACCTAGCTTTGGTCTTTGTATCTCGATTATTGCAGAAAAAAGTAGCCTATGTCCTTTCCCAAGTTCAGTTCTATCTTCATTCCAAATTTCATCAAAATCGGTTCAGTGGTTTAGGCGTGAAAGCGTAACAGACAGACAGACAGACAGAGTTACTTTCGCATTTATAATATTAGTAGGGATTAGTAGGGATGATCTTCAATATTATTTTATATTATCTACGTTCGAATTATATTTGCAAGATCAGAAGGCTTTAGAATATTTGTCTACGATCGATTGTGTTGAAATAAACTCATAAATGAAAAAGTAGATAGGTATTAAATAACATTTATATTTAAGCCTAGATAAGGTATAAACCTATATTTGTGTTTCATTGTTGTGACATTTATCTGTTGACAAATCAAAATAAATTTTCATTTCGCCATCCCTCCTCACACCTGGAGGGATAATCTCACTCCAACTTGACTAAAAAGTATCATCTTCAGCTCAAATGATATCACATTAAAGAGTCTGATCTCTTGAAACACAAATAAAATAAAACGTTATAAGTATTAAGTGCGACGCGACTTCGAAACCCTTTGGTCTAGAGTTACTTTAACTTTTTCGTTTCAACCAATAATATGACGATGTACTTACTCATTTAGCTCATGACATATTGTTTTTGTAGGACGGGACGATTCACATAAAAAATATGGGTAAAAAATCCTTTTTTCTTATGACAGAATTTTTCTAATAAATACAGTTCAAATTATAGTTTATTTCTCCGCGTCTTGCTCACTGACTATTTTTTATCTTGCATCACAAATTAACCTTTAACTGCTGCACCGATTTCAACAATTTCCGCCTTGGAGAATTAGTAATTCAATTAGAATTAGAATAGTAGAATAGAAGTTAATTAGTAATTAGAATTTAAATAAACAATATATCATGAATTTATTGCAATCAATCGAATCAATCGTACTATGTTAGATACATAGTGGGATTTATTGCAATAATTTGATCTTCACAGTATCAACAAAGTTAAATTAAAAATAACTTTTGATTTTAGAATGTAATAAACATATTGCGTAACAATTTTTATTCTATTTTGAACTAGCATTTGTGCCCACCTAAGCTAACGATCTTGTAGCATTTTATTCCACTTTAACAATGACTGTACATTAGAGCACTACACCTCAATGATACAATCAGTCTAAATCTCTGTACAAATACACCCCTATACCTCAACGAGATGGACTGGGGTGAGGGGTGCATGGAGGGGGGGGGGCGCAGTGGCTGGAGGTCGTGGCTGTCCACTCGCAGATCCCGAAGGATTTATTCGGGAGACAAAACAATAGATACTCATAGAAACGGGTACGAATTGAGACCTAGACTTTAAAGCCACTGCACAAAAGAAGCTTTTAATATTGACATCATTTCTCACGTAATTTGTGTCCTTTATTTTTTTAAAGTACTTGTTCTACATGATAATTCATTTGAAAACAGATACTGCAAAGGTATTTTAAGTTAGGTATGTATATACATTTTACAATCTCTGCTTTAAAATATCGGGGTGACGAGTTACTGGTAAAAGCAGTATTACACTACACTGCCATGTTAATCTAGCGTTTAGCGAATGTGACTGACGATCAGGAGGTCTCAGCCCCCCTAGCCAAGTTACAAACGTTGCTCGCGTTCTCTTTTTTTTATCTGTTCTCTTGTGACTTTGACTGAGTGACATTAGCCGATGAGATAAGAGAAAAGAGATATAGAATGGGGAATAGAATAGAAAACGAAATACGTTTGTAACCTGGCTAAAAGGGCAGGTTCGATTTCCTGGTTGGGCAAATCGCTTTTCTTGAGTTTAACTATTTAAAGCAATGCTTAATAACAGCATGGAGTTTGCAATTTGGGTCTTAACCCCTGTGCCTAGAGAGCATATAAAGCCGTCATTCCTGCGCCTGATCTGACCGCCCGTGGTGTTTACCCACACGTAGTTATGAAGTCTTCGAAGAGGCTCCGCTACAGCAAATAAGTTTCGAGTGTATTTTTAATAAAACTTACACTATAATTTATTTTAACATTGTCACATTTGTTAGTATCGTGTTTGCTTATAAATTCACACATTGACCAGACGTTTCGTTTAATAATGCCATAAATAAATACTTGAGAGCAAATACAATAATTATTGTACGTTTTCCAACATACAGCGTTATTTGATGAGCGCAGGAACTATCGAGGCATGTGATACTTCGGTCCACATCAACATTAACGGAATGTACGGCGGACCGAGTATTGCGGGCTTCACTGTGGCGAGTAGTGCGAGTAGTGTGCATTCACCAGTAATGTCCTGCTTTACATTGTCACTTAGCTAACTGTTTGCGACTTGACTTTTAGATTTCTTTTTAGTGATAGAACCCGATAAATAGAACATATTAGGCTAGGTAGAAACGTGTTCGAACATTTTGAGATTTAAAACTGATTTAGATTTTTGTTTCGAAGGTACTACCGGAGAATCTTAACAACGCGATTTAGACGATCGGAATAACGGCATCTATCGAGCGTTGCTACATAAAATACATGAAAATCAATTGAACACTACTTTTATAAAGTTATTAGTTTATTCATAACTTATCATCACAATCTGATATTTTTTTAGTCTTGTTCTGAAATTACTTGAGATGGCTTGATCGTCTGATTTGGTCTGATTCGTTTGACACAAGTTCGACTCTATTTAAATGTCAGGTAATTTGTTGATAGAACTCAAGTTATTTACTGTAACTGTTTCAGAAATATCCCTCCGTAGTGTAAGCTAAGTAGGAACTCACCCTAAAGAAACATCATGTGATATGAATGAAATGTAAATACTGCGGCCAGCGTTACTTCGTCTCTTAATTTATTTAAAATTATTTTGCGGAACCTTAATTAAATACTAATTCTGTAAAACGAGAAAATACATTTGTATTTAAAATGTGTGTGGGTACCATGCCCCGGGAGGTACCTTCACGGGAAATGAGAAGGACCCCGATGGCGAAATGAGGGGCTAATGTGATTGGACACCCCCTAGGGAATATGTTTCGTGGGTTTGGTTTCTGGAGCAGATTTTCTGTGAATAATAAGCAAGTTTTATTTTAAAAGAAACGTTTAGAAATGAAATAGGACTTGTTGTAACGTTTTTGACACTGACTCGTTCGTCTAGCGATTATCGTATACAGCTCCCGATTAGAAGAGGTATCGGGGATTCCCGGGTCGGGCCAAAAGTGTTGTTGAGTTTTCTTACAAGAAATTTCTAAAAGCAGGCCGGATATGTTAGTCATGATTACCTTATATATTTTATATCTTACCAAGGTAAGTCATTAAAGAAATTGAAAGCATGAGTAGAATTCAAGAGTCGGGTACAACACCTCCTACGCTAATGCAGGCAGTGTGGTGATGTCGACCCACACTATGGTGGAATAGTGAGATGCTTTTTCACGCCGAGCATTAAAGACACGGGATCATAATGGAAAGGAAGCACGTTTGCTGGTAGTGAGTTCCAGTTTATAACTGATCGGCACAATTAGGAAGAGTCCATCTGAATCTGTTCAGTAGTTTTTGCCTAAAAGAGTAAAAAATTGGCCAAGTGTGTGTCAGAGAAAAAAAAATCATCCCCACTTTACGTGTAGGGGAGGTACCCCAAATAAAAATATTTTTCATAATTTTATTGTAGCACTTTGTCGACGTAATTACAACACACATTCATCCAATGTTTCATCTTTCTAGCACTTACGGTTTGGACGGTAAGACGAGGATGGACGGACGGACATGATGAATTTATAAGGGTTCCGAGTCATCAACTTTGGAACCCTAAAAAACGTACGTAAACTCTCGCATTTATCTATAATATTAGCAGGAAGTAAGACTTGCGTTTTAAGTCTCTACTCCGCTCCTGAGAATGCTAGCGTGGTGATAAAGAGTTAAATCATGTTATAAACAGCGACGAACATAATTAAACATCAGTTTCTCATTTCTTTTCGATTTCAGTTTTTGATTGGAAATTAAAAAGACATATTTTGATATATTTCAGTTCGACCCTGTGCTAAGCAATTGTTTAGTTTTTATCTGGTATTTGAAGTGGCGTCGCGCAAGGCTCGCTCGTATTTCGCTTAGATCTGAACTCGCGAGATAAGGGTCGCTACATTGAAATGTTTATTACTACACAAACAAAGTTATATTCAGATAAATTACGGCGTACAAAGTATCATTACAGTTCCTCATAACTCTCATTTGCCGGAGTAATAATAACCTGTTCAGGATTGGAGTTTTGCTTTAATAGCATTGGATGCTTTAATAAAGGAGTTAGTAGAGGTGTTGTATAGGAGATTGTGTTATCTTGCTTTTCCTTGCATATAAACAGATACCTGTCCTGTGTTTTAGATGTGAATAGAAGCGGTCACTATAAGTTTATGATAACAGATAGTCTCGAAAAAGATGCCCCCCATCCATATAAAAAGTACTGATGCCGATAGAAGAACAGTTTTTTTTTACTTTTATTAATTAATTGCTGAATGCGATAAGATCGTAATAAGGCTATTACTATACACCAAACTAATTTTTGAGACAAGTTTTTTATAATACAAGACATTTCTTCATAGTACATAATCTACTGATCTGGACTATCTCGGTGGGGCAGTGGTAGCGCATGCGTTGCTTGAGATCTCGGGTTTGATTCCCGGGTCGGACCAGTCTGGGTGTTTTCTATGTGTAATATACATATATGTATTTACAAAAAAGTATGCTTATCAAAATTTTAGTTAGACCAGGTTAACTGTCACATAAATTTAAGATACTAACTTTAATATTAAGTTCATTGTTACTAACACATTGGGCCTCGTTGCCATAATAAACAATATTATTATTATATTATTATGTATTTATATCAGTTGTCTAGTACTCATAATACAAGCTCTGCTCAGTTTGGGACTAGATGGCGTTGTGTGTAAAATATTCGAAATGTTTATTTATTAATTACTAGCGACCCACCACGGCTTTGCACGGGTAGATATAGGTATTTAAAAAATATTAAAAAAATATATGTATACTAAAACCTTCCGTGAAAATCAATTTACCTAATGCTAAAAACAGCATGAAAATCGGTGCAGTAATTTTTTAGTTTATCGCGAACAGATGTCAGAGTCAGACGCAGCAGTGGAATTTGTTTTATAATATTTATTTATTTACTATAAAGTGTTATTGTAGTAGTAGGTATGAATGTGTAGGTGATTCTATCGGCAAGGGAGCCGCTAAATCACGGTTGAATAACAATGAGCAGAGCACCTGCGCCGTGCAGTGCCGTTACCGCTCAGATTGCTATCTCACACTTAATGAGGATGATGCACCGCAGATAACGACCGATGGGCTACCTACTGGCACCAGGGTCATCATTCTATCACACCTATCTAACATGTTTATATAGTGAATACGAGAAACAAGAATATTATCGTTAAAATCTAACATAATAAGATGTGGACTGCTTTGTTGGTCTAGTTGTTAGTGTATGCGGCTGCTAATCAAGAGGTCTCGAGTTCGATTTCCGAGTCGGACTAAATGTTTCTATGATCTGCAAGTATTTGTTTTGGAGTCTGAGTGTTTTCTATGTTGTTATGTATATGTTTACAAAAAAAGTATGTTTATGTATTTATATCAGTTGTCTAGTACCCATAATATAAAATCAATGCTTAATTTGGGACTAGAAGATGTTGTGTTATTCGTCCAAAATTTTTTTTTGTTATTAAAATATAGTTATTGCAACGGCAATGGTGTGTCATACTGACTTTTTTTAGGATTCTGGATAAGGATTAGACAAAAATTAAGTACTACCTAGATATTTTCATAAATATTCACTAAGTGTAAAATGTGAAGTGGAACCGCTTATATATACCTAGTTAAGAGTTGATTGGAAACAATCAATGAGGGTAAGCAAGGACGGCGCGGTCAGACCTAGATGTGTATGGGATGTTGATGAAAATGTAAACTTAGTGTGAAATCACGAACAAACACTTCAGTTACATTTATTTGTATATAAGTATGGATAGATTACTTATATCAATGCCTATCCTCAATACAGACGTTATCACCGATAAGTTCCGTTATAGTTCTTAAACTTCATAAATCAGAACTGGTTGGAGGATATTTTACCCACAGTAAGTTTGCACAGAACTCCTCCATTCGTCACCATCTTCAATTCTAATTAACTAATGGCGACTAGCTCTATAACGACATGGAATTGGCTTTGAACGGAAACTTGCTTCATTATGTAATGGCACAAGATTTTGGGACATCTTTCAGAGATAGTGGCTGGGAAGTGGAGGAAAGGGTGAGTACAAACTACAGTTACACCTAGTAAGCTTGCCTAATTTTGTAAGTAACTGGAATTAATCGTTCTAGTTTTGATTGACAGATACTAATGTTGATTCATTTTAAGTCAAATTGTCTCTTGAGATTACAAGGTCTAAGGCAAAGTTACAGATATTTTTATACATGTTTAGCTAACCAAAACTCTGTCTGATGGAAACGTGAATACAATCCAAGATAAGTGATCAACATCCTCATCGTGAACGCAGACAATGCACCATGTTGACCCACAATATGGCCGCCTAGTGAGATACTGGACGAAAGAAGGTCAAAATCATTCAGAGAGGCGTGTAATGGGAGATAATTATGTCCAGCTGTGGGCTGCAATAGTCTGATGATGAGAAATGACAGTAGTACTGAACTAACTATTATAAGTATTCTATATATAAATTCTTCCACATTCACCGCCCTATCTCAAACAACGCTTTGAGTTCTTACACAATTCACATTGTAGGCTCTTGAGATCGTCGGAGAATTTAAAACTGAAAATGCCCAGCCATACCACACAATTCACTGACAAGTCGTTCTCGGTGCAAGCAGTCAGACTGTGGAATGAGTTACCTGAGCCAATTAGAAAGGCCAAATCTATGCATGCCTTCAAAAAGAAAGTCACGGACTACTATCTGACATTGTAGAGGTTACTGGTTGATCGTTGCTGGTGTGTGTATGTATGTATATATATATGTGACGTGTATGTGTAGGTATATGTGTGTTTTTGTAAGTATTTATATTATTAGAATTGTTACTGTAGATACATGTAATGTTTTTATTTTTTATTAATTACATAGATTATATCTACCCCAAATCGAATTCTTCAATATCTGTCCAAAGGTTGTCTGGAAGAAATCGCCGTGAGCGATAAGACCGCCTATTGTAAAACCATATCGTTAAGTTCTATTAATATTAATATCTGTGTATAAAATTCGATACCTTATTGGTGTACAATAAAATTGTAAATAAATAAATAAATAAGTAAAGCGACAGACTTACGACCTGATAGCTTCGGTATTGAATCCCAACTACCGACGTAATCCTACCAACATTTTGAATGATTTTGTACTAAATAAAGTGGTAAAATAATGGCAAAAGATGATGTGTGAAACAACTATCAATATAGTTGTTTCACACACAGGATTACGTCGGTAGTTGGGATTCAATCCCGAAGCTATTAGATCGTAAGTCTGTCGCTTTACTTCACTAGTTAAATAGAGATTAACAATAACATAACCAGTAAAACTACAGTATTAGATTGTACAACTATAGATTAGATAGTTATACAATCTGACGGTTTGTCATCTCAACTCCTCGCAGATGTTACCACTCCATAAACTCGCAGTGTTTATTAGATTTGACATCGTACTAACCAAACACTAACTAGAATAATGGTGATAATTCTGTTAATGAATAAATGAACTTAAAGTGTTTTAAAATTATTTTATATTCTCATAATTTAATGAAGCCATTTGCAAAATGTAATTATAGTATGTATTATATAAAAATGAAAGTACATTATGTGTAACATTTTTAATTTTTAATCAATTTTCGACATTTAAAACATAGTTTAACAGGACAAAACTCAAGTAGTATGTTTAGACACTTTTGAACTATAGAATTAGTTAGAATGGTTCAGTTGTTCCGTACCCATCATTGTGTTTATCTATCTGTATGTTAAATGCAATTCCATTAGCTTTTGATAGTACTATGATGGACCTAGACCTCTCCTTACAATAGTGAAGCACGATCACCCATCATTGTGTTTATCTATCTGTATGTTAAATGCAATCCCATTAGCTTTTGATAGTACTATGATGGACCTAAGCCTCTCCTTACAATAGTGAAGCACGATCACCCATCATTGTGTTTATCTATCTGTATGTTAAATGCAATCCCATTAGCTTTTGATAGCACTATGATGGACCTAAGCCTCTCCTTACAATAGTGAAGCACGATCACCCATCATTGTGTTTATCTATCTGTATGTTAAATGCAATCCCATTAGCTTTTGATAGTACTATGATGGACCTAAGCCTCTCCTTACAATAGTGAAGCACGATCACCCATCATTGTGTTTATCTATCTGTATGTTAAATGCAATCCCATTAGCTTTTGATAGCACTATGATGGACCTAAGCCTTTTCTTACAAAATACAAGAAATCATTTTTTTTTAAGATATATTGACGAATAGAAAGACGGATAACGAAGTGTTCATATAGAAATGGTTCTTTTTCCTTTCAAGTTGACGCACAATTAAAGTTATGACAGGAGAGGTAATTATAACAATTGAAAACTAATTGCTGGAGATTTTAATTACCAAGCTCCTGTAAATAAAATAAATCTTTAAGTTTGATTTGATGCCCTTGAGGGACGTGAAATAAGTATTTCACGTCTCTCAAGGGCATCAAACCGTTAAATCAGTATAGCATTTGGTGTTACTGTGTCAAATAAATTTTATTTATTTTAACAGTGATACGTAATATTTTAAAAAACAAACTGTAAAATCAAAGTAAGTTCGTCCATGAAAAAACTCATCCAAAAGCCCCACCGTTATTTCACCAAATGATTTAGCATTCCATGATACATTGCATTGTCAGCCTGTGACACCGACACCGATGTCGGTCAGCCTCTGTTACACCGAATCGTAACGCGTGACAGGACGACCGATGCTTTGTATCAACTGTTACTGGGCGGTCTAATACATAGGGGACGTGTATGAATTATCTGTAGCACAACATTTTAGTATAATGTATAAAATACCAACTCAATATGACAGCTCATGACTCTACTCTGCCTGATGGAAAGCATGAGTAGAATCCAGAAGTAGTGTTCACCATCCGCATTGTGAGGGTAAGCAATGCAGCATGGTGAGTCATACCATGGCGGCCTGGTTGGATGTTTCTGCATCACTATCCATCTACATTATTGATGATAAAATAAAGTCCTACCTTACCTACCTATTTATAGAGACATCGTCTGAAATAAACTACCGCTTACGTGACGACCGCTTAAACCACTAGGCCAACCGTGAGGTCTTATTTCGAGGGAAGTACACAGTTACAAAATAAGTAGTAACGCAAACGCTTACAGCTTAGCCCCTCAGCGGTGAAACGAATGACCTGCACGTATCTGTTCTACAATACCGCCCTCCCCCTAGCGCTGCTGACCGTACAGGTGTATACAGTACACATTCAAGAAGGTGACTAGATAGTGATGTGTGACCAGTTACAATCATCTAGTGTTATGTGAATGCGCTCTTAGGCGAGTGGTGATTAGAAATAATCACCGAGGGTAGGCAACGATGGTGCAGTCAGACCTAGATGGGTGACCGTTTGTAGCATGATAACATAAGCGTTTTCGTGATTCGGATGTCACGTTAAGCAGTCGGTCCAGGTTGTTATCATAAGATAAGGTCATCATAACCCAAGTCCAGCAGTAGGACATCACGGATTGTTGATTGAACTGTGAAAGCTATTTTTCTGTAGTTACACGAGCATTACGAGCACTTCCTGGGCTTAAGATAAGAGCACAACTGTTTTGTATATAATATATATAATATTAATATAATACTAGCTAATAATAATATAAATATAATACTAGCTTTCGCCCGCGTGTATGTCGGTTATCGCGGTAAAAAGTAGCCTATGTCCTTTCCCAAATTCAGTTCTATCTTCATACCAAATTTCAACAAAATCGGTTCAGTGGTTTAAGCATGAAAGCGTAACAGACAGACAGAGTTACTTTCGCATTTATAATATTAATATAGTTGGGATTTAGAAAGAAATCAAAGAGCCTATTTATGAGCACCTACTGTTGAGTTTTAATGATTTTATTTCCTTTTATTTGATAGTTTCAAATACTTAAGTATATTGATGTAATAAAGTATAAAAGGTATATAGTATTAATAGTCAGTACCGGGCGAAATGAAACTACAAACATCCAGTTGTATATTATATTACTAACTAACGGTGTCCCGCGGTTTTACCCGTGGTTATTTTGTAAATCGCGAGCAACGACGCGGAGTGAAACCAGTCTAAAAATAATTAGCCTCAGTTTTTTATTTCGGACATTTTACACACAACGACATCTAGTCCCCAAACTAAGCAGAGCTTGTATTATGGGTAATAAACAACTGATATAAATACATAAACATACTTTTTTTTACTCCTTAGGTCATCAGCTTTCTGCCAGAGAAAGTCTCGTTATAATAGGTCCAGCCGGACCAAACAGACGGACACAAAAAAAAATGCCTATTCATATATATGTATATTATGTACTTTGATATGCATTAAGTAATAAACTGTTGATTTTATGTTAGTTACTCCTAAGTTACTTCTTATGCCACCAGGTAACTGCCAGTGAAGCTCCCGTTCAAATTGGTGTAGCCGTTCTAGAGATAAGCCGGAACAAACAGATAGTCAGATAGACAGACAGACAAAAAAATTTAAAAATATTTTTTTATGTAGGTACCGAATATATTTTCATATGAATTTATAGTAAAAAACTGTTTCTTTGATGTTCCACAGGCAAACATGAAAACAAACACTGATTTTATTTATTTGTATAGATTTTAAAGAAACAGAGTTTCTTTTCAATTTATATTAATAGAATGGATGTGATATGGACATGATATTTCAAAATATTCCCAAAATTTTGTGAGTATGAAATGGAAATGTGTTGGACCGGTAAACGTTAATACCGTAGAGATGTTTTAACATTCAATGGATATGCTTTTCACTGTAAATATACAAGGGCTGTAATCTGGCCTCCCGACAAATCGTGTACAATTAAACCAATAGATGTCGCTACTATGGCTGCACCTATGTGTGCGTACAGACGCGCTAGTGTGCCAAATCAACCGAATTGTCCCGAAATGGCTGCAATTTGTCGATTAACGTTTGGGCACTATAGTCCTATTGTACCTAACTACTAAAGCTGGAATGTGAATAACTTAAAATTATCTTGTTTATGTGTAGAGCCAATGTTACATACATACAACCCACCTAGTAAATAATAATAAACATTAATTTACGTACATGAAATTAGGGACCGAAAGTTTTCGTAGTAATTAAATAAAAGTCCATGTAGTGACGTACCAAAATACTTAGTCTCAATACCTTTCAACGTGTGGGTGTCGCAAGAAACCAATAAGGACTGTGTCTGTAAGTCCTTCTAAGAAAGTACATATATAAATAAAATATATCCACGGTGACAAACTTACTTAGTTCTTTCAGGTCTGTAGAAATTGCTTCTTCTTGTTATGTATTAATAAATAAATCGTTCATAGCCAAGTGGTTGCTTACAATCATGATTTAAGAGCGTTTCTGTGAAGTCACGTTAAGCAGTCGGTCCCGGTTGTTATTATATGATAACAGTCGTAAAAGCTAGCTGGAGGCTAGGTTGATTTAAAAATATCAAACGGCAAGGCAACGTATGGCCTTCACCCTCTCCTGAGAAGACACCCCAGCACAGTTGAAGAATGTCTTAAATATTTTAATCACAGTTTTTAATTTGGTGCCATCTTATCTTCATTCAGAAGCATCTCAGTAGGCCGCCATAGTGTGGGCACCATGCTGCGTAGTGCACGGTCACCATTCACTATGAGGATGACAGTTCTTGAATTCTACTCATGCTTTAGATCAGACAGAGTAAAATTACTTTTGTAGGCTTAATTATTTAGATCACATATCGGATATAGATTTTATTGACAATAAATAGCAATAATACATTGAGCCTTGGTATGATTAAGAATGAGCCATTAACGTAAACACGCACCATAGGCAAATACAACACACATACATTATAAGTGTTCACAAATACAAACCTGTAATGGTAATATGTTCGAATGGCTTCATTCACAACATCAGTGTTATGTTCGGAGTGCAGTTGGTACCAAACAAAGTTCTCTATTATGTTACTATCATGACTGTATAAGAGACGGGGTTGTTAGACTGCTAAACGCCATTGCAACGGCCGTGCTGTTAAGTGTATATCTGCAATGTAATAATGGCCACTCGTCAGTGAGCGTTCCGTTCCTCTCTGGGCGACAGATGTGATCAGTTGAATGAACGAAACAAGACATACCGAATGTTTCTGTACGATATAAGTTAGCACTATCCGGTGCTAACTATTGTTTGTATAAAATTGGTAAGGTGCTGAAGTCATTGTATTTACAAAGTTATATGTTCATTCTTTCATGCTCACGCCATTGAAGAACAAATATCTTAGATATACAATGTTTTTTATCATTTTTAGTTTCTACAAATAGTTATAATTTTAATGTATAAATGTATTTATGGATACTGTATAATTTATACACTCGATTGTAGCCATTTTACGGAACTTGTTAAAATACAATCTCTTAATTAAACTGACTTTAAACGGTTATTTATACCACTGTTTACTAGAGTAGCCTATGAGTTTCTCAAGAATCAAAGTATATATATACTTTGATTCTTGAGAACGGACATAGGCTAGAAAGTACATATATACTTTGATTCTTAAAAAATATGTCAAATTTTAATATTTTTTTAAATTGAACATAACCTCGCGATAGACAGACAGAGTTACTTTCTAAATTTATAAGATTAACTAACTTTACTAACTATTACTACTAAGTTTAATGATTTCTGTTACAACATTGAACAATCAATTATTATCCTTGTTAGTTGTAGAGTTGAAATAACATACAGACTGGCACGAAGTCAGCCAGTCCCGTTAGCACAATGAGATAGAACAGGTATTCAGTATTGAAACAAGGAGTTCCCGCAAACTGCTTCCGTACCAGACGTTATACACCAATAAGGGAATATTGATATTTGCGCTTCAATATTTGTATCTAACGATTGCATCTTGCAATGTGCTCCAACAGTTTCTGATATCTTCAATGTACTTATAACAAACGTTTTATTACTAGCACGTACTCAAACTTTCTCCAAGATTTTGCATTGCTTGATTTTTAGGGTTCCGTAGCCAAATGGCAAAAAACGGAACCCTTATAGGTTCACCATGTCTGTCTGTCTGTCCGTCCGTCTGTATGTCACAGCCACTTTTTTCCGAAACTATAAGAATTATACTGTTGAAACTTGGTAAGTAGATGTATTCTGTGAACCGCCTTAAGATTTTCACATAAAATATTGGGGTTTCCCATACTTGGAACTGAAACTTCCAAAGTGGTAAAATGTGTCCAAAAAAAATAATATATATGATGCACATTACCATGCAAAACTTCCACCGAAAATTGGTTTGAACGAGATCTAGTAAGTAGTTTTTCTTAATACGCCATAAATATTTACCCGCAATTTATCTTTCATCCAATAACATCGATCAAAGTTACAACGAACTACAAGAACTTTTATATGATGTTACTTGCTTCTATGGAACTCTTCATGTGCGAGACTCGCACTTGGCCGCTTTTTTTTACAGCATTACCTGACATATCTTTGTCAATGTATTTTTTTATTCCATACAAAGCTTCAACAACTAATGTCGAATTGAGTTAACTTGTTTATGTTTTATTTACCAAAATATTCCTCAAAATGCTTGTGAACTATTATGAACATGGTCGAAAATTGAGTAGCAGCAACAAGCACTGAGCGCTTTAAGCAATATAATTTAGTAAATAAGGTACACTGGATGGGCCACCCCTTCACTTGCTCTTGCTTACCCGTATAGTCCACATTAATTAAAACGTTTTCTATTTCTTCGCTGCTTTTCCTGCTTTTTCTCCAAAGTCCTTAAATCCCCGATCAAGCATCAAGACATATTCACATAGGTACATATGAACGAATACAAAGTCTTTTTGCCTTGGTTTGAAAACGCATTCATACCCGTTCATCTACAAATCATTGAACGGGTTCGGTTTTTTAACGGTAAAAAAGTTTTTGAATGTTTCACCGAACACATACACAACAAACGCTATTGTAGACATAACCAAAAATAAGACGAAGCTATCACAACACATAAACGTATCTTACTCGATTTAATCGTTCCCCACACACATCTGATTACGTTTCAATAAAAGCAACACGCTGTGTAAACAGATCAACAAACCTACAGTTCTTAATTTCCTGAACGTAACTTCTTCACACAGTTCCTCCTAACCCCTCCCCCGTCCCTCTCATTATAATTCCGCAGACAATCAGCGATTGCTGGTGCAACTATCGAAGCCACTACTATTTGCCTCTGTAGTAACTATAGCATTACTATACTTTGACTGCCTTGTTGTTGTGTATGTAATGACATGTTGTCAGTTGTCCGTCACTAGCAATAGAATAACAGGAGGAGTATTTAGTCCGTCAATTATGATGAGCCCCTTTTAAATTAAGGAAAATGTAATGTCATCTTTCCTCAATAATATAATCCATTAAAAAATCCATAACATTTGTTCAAATATACTCGTAAGTTAAAATAGTTTGAGTGTTTTGTCATCATACGAAATAAACATTTTCTTGTACATTAATCTGGCAACTAACAATCAACTATTACAACTGTCACAATTACAACAACGAATACGGCACGTATCACAACTATAATAGTTGTGATACGTGCCATATTCGTTACAATATTCGCGATTTGGTCGTGTCTGTTAAACTAGGTCACTTGATTTTCCGTCATCTTCGAACACGAAGCGCACCCAGCTGCAATAATCCGGCAAAGTTTTCCTTTCGTAATCTCGACTATCCTGCTTAATGATGTTCTGAGCAGCTCGTGAACCCTCATCAGCTAATTCACTGTGTTGAAAACATCGAAAGGCGAATCATCGATAGCAGAAGCAGACCAAGTTACACGTATTAACACACGGCACCGCTTGATTTATATAAAGTAACGTAGGCGGTAAAGCGGATCTCATGTCGTATTGGGGTCTACTAAATCCGCTGATGCTTAACACACGTACAGCAACAGACCGTGCGGTCGAGCGGTGTTCTCACCGCCACCGCTCCTCCGCGCTGACGTAATACAACACTGAAGGAAAAGCATTGCAATACAATATAGATCTTATATGTACACAAATAAAAGACATGCACAATGAACACCAATGAAATTTTGTTGGTGTTCATTGTGCAGCGGAACAATATAGTACACAGTATAGCACTGTATTTTTAATTATACAGAGTAGAAATACAGTTCTTTATTTACAATTAAAAACCATCGTTGGTGCAGGACCTGGTGCATTTTAAAAATGGAATTTGCTAACAAATAATCAAATAAAGGACATTCGCGTATGGTTAAAAAATGTGTCTTTATGTTGTCTCAAACTTAATGCCCCATTTAGAGATCTGCTTCGTAAAAATGGATGAACCCAAAATTTTTTTTTTTTTCTTTTTACGCCATAAAAGCGCATTAAGTCGGCGTATGCATGTATTTGTGCATAAAGTAAATAAATAAAAAAAAAAGCCATTCTTACGAGTGTCTGAGATCAAACTGGTCAATACCGCGTTAAATCCATCCGCCCGCACAGGCGCTAAACCGCCTTACGGCGCGGGGCACCACTTTACAGCCACCGCTTTCCGCAGCGGTGCGCGGGGTCATGTATTAACCGCCTTTAGTTTGTTGCTGTTGTATTTTCAAAAGAACATCGTTATTGTGTCATTGTCATGACCTTCTCTCTGCCCCAAAGTATTGTCTAACTTTTTGTTCTCTCACGATACTACATTGAACGTCATTTAAAATATCGTGAGAGGTAATTAGCCACTTTTAAAAGTGAAACACATATTTTTGGAATAATTTATTTAGATTTTGTTCGTATCTCAATCGTTGCACGATACAACCAAACATGACTCAGTTTATTTTATGTTACAAATTGTTGTTGCGTTTTCAGTCTCGGTGTTCCTTGTGTCCGTTTATGTATGTTTTTGAAATCTCTCGTAAAATATATTCCTAGTGCGGCAATTCTGTGTAGACAGTTTGAACTACGATACACACCGTTAAGTCGCACTCGTGGTAGGGTGTTGGAACTCTGGCGCCCTGCGGAGGTAACCGATCGTGTGATTACTCGACAAAACTCGACACGCTCACGTATCGGTATTCAAGGGGCGACCCTGAACGAATACTTACACATAATAGACACCTCAGTGTTACCGCTTCACATTTAATAGTCATCATTGGGTCTGGGCTACAGGCAATCGTGTGTTAAAAGTTCATAATTCCGTTATTAGAGCATAAAAAATTGAATCAACAGGTAAAATTTATCAATAGTTACATCTACTACCTAGTCCGTAGGTGTACTTACTGCAGGTACCTAATGTGTAGTTGTAATTTTTGTAGGTTGTTTACTTGTTATACTTGATAATATGATTATGTCTCGTTGGTCTAGCGGTTAGCGAATACGACTATTTAAGAGATCACGGGTTCGATTCCAGTTTTAAACTATTGTTAGATGTTTCTTTAAAGAAATTCTTAATAGCAGCCTAGAGAATGAAATGTTGTGGTGTTTACGCCCGTGTCTCGAAGAATAAAGCCGTCAATCTCGGTTCTTATCTCGAACATCATCTATGAAAATCCTTATTGAGAAGTTGGCTCATAGGGTTGTGGAGGTCTGATGCCAGTAGCTCCATGTAAAAACTTATATTCAGGTAAAATAGGTTGAACAACTAGCCGACCCGAAAAATCTTGAGAATAATAAAGGCAAGATAGATGATGATGTGATTGTCTATATTATAATATATATTCCGTATGTAATATATATTATTTAGTTAGGTACGTTTACTTATCGTTAAATGTAATAGCCACAGAATATATAATAGTACTTTTAAGCTACCGTTTACTCCTCAAATAAAAACGTCGATATATTTGTAGAAGATAGCTCTGTCAGTCTACCCGCTATAGATGTCTTTGTCTAATATTTTCAATGATGTCGTGATTCATGCATAGATATTCATAATTAAAAACAGGTTTAGGTAAGTTCAGTTACAAGATCTGTTGATATCAACAAACAGACTACGCAAGACCGAGATAATGAATGGTAACTAGGAGGCCTTGATGAGGCGATGATGAGTTGTTTATATCAACAGTAAGTTACAAGTGAAGTAAAGTCGTATTAATATAAATATTTCGTACATCTGACATCAAACGCTATCTAGTCCCAAACTAAGCGGAGCTTGTGCTATGGGTACAAATATTATTCATTTAAGCTTTTTTTTAAATACGTATATATTATACATTGAAAATACTTAAACATCAAAATAAATATTTGCAGGTCATACAAACATTTGGTTCGACCCAAGAATTAAACCAAAAACCTTAAGCACAGTGGTCGTATACGCTACCACAGCGCCAACCACAAAGTCAATTATACAATACCATGCAGATTCTATCTGTTTCTGCTTTATCTTCGTACGGGAAGTCGACAAATCCACTCAGCTTCGAGGCAAATGAATCACTATCACTAGGTAGGTACTTCTCGGTGCATCTCTTTCAATAGAACACGGGCGACGGCCGCACACGCAATACTTGTCATTCCTCACATACCCACACACCTCCACACATCTCTACTATCGACAAATGCGAAGTGACTTCACTACTTGTTAGGACAATAATACACAAGGCACACTGTTATGAAATAACGTTTTATTAATTAAGTACAACTTATCTAATGAGCAAATAGACATAGAGTAGAAAGTTAATTAAACTATTGTGTGCTTAGGGAATCTTCTTCACAGGATTTCAAACAAGTTGTTTCATGATTATTAATTTGTTTTTAGGTGCAAACTTTATATCTATTATGTACATATTATGAGGCGAAGATAATTGTTTACACCCATTTCGTGATGCACGAACGTATAATGAAGTTTGTAGTACTTAATGCTATGAAAGCTATCTAATTAATAAAATTCCACGATACGGCGCGACCGATTTGTATAAATTTTGTGTGCATATTGGTTAAGTCTAATAATCAGCTGACATCTATTTTCTTTACCTCTAAAGCAGGCACCACACTTCGTAATTCGCTATTCGTTATGTGTCTACGCCGTATTCGCCCGAATATTTGTTATGCGCGCAAACAATAAACACGCCACCACACTTCGTACTGGTATATCAAATAAGGCAAATATGTGTGTTGTAGAGATGTGTCATTGTCATTTTTATGGTGAACAAAACGAAACCATACGAACGAACGAAACATATTCTTTTAATTTCCTTTTTATTTTATTAAATTTACAGAAACAATACTTAAATGAAGTCTAAATATTTTGATCATATAATAAACTAATTTAATCGTTTAATCGATTTATTCTATTTCAAAAACTGTTTTAAAGTCTATGGTTGTTAGTTATGCACAGGGCATTGTCATTTTTAATGGTCAATGAACGAACGAAACATATTATTTTAATTTCCTTTTTACTTTATTAAATTGACAAAAACAATACTTAAATGAAGTCTAATTATTATGATCAAATGATAGGTTATTTTAATCGTTTAATTGATTTATCTATTTCAAAAACTGTTTTATAGTCTATGATTGTTAGTTATGCACAGGGCACTTCACTACCCGTCCGAAGTGTGGGCAGTCGATGCGTGTATTCGCCTTATTCGTGTCCTTTGAAGTGTGTCAAAAAACCGACAAGTCGACGTATATGTGCATTCGCTATTCGATGCGTACGAATAAAGCGAATATTGGCGAATATTGGCGAATATACTCTCCACACTTCGCCGTATGCGCGCGAATAACCCGCATAACGAATAGCGCATAGCGAAGTGTGGTGCCTGCTTAAGGCGATTAACACACGGCACCGCGCATACGGAGCCGAGACCTGGACACTTACGGTACGGTTGGTCCATAAGCTTAAAGTTGCTCAGCGTGCTATGGAAAGGGCTATGCTCGGCGTTTCTCTGAGAGATCGTATCAGAAATGAGGTGATCCGTCAGAGAACTAAGGTCATCGACATAGCCCACCGGATTAGCAAGCTGAAGTGGCAGTGGGCTGGCCATATTAGCCGCAGAACTGATGGCCGTTGGGGCAGAAGAGTTCTTGAGTGGAGACCGCGTCTCGGTAAACGTAGTGTAGGACGCCCACAGGCGAGGTGGAGTGACGACCTGCGTAAGATGGCTGGCAGGAGCTGGATGCGAGAAGCCCAAAATCGATCACAGTGGTGTGCAATGGGAGAGGCCTATGTCCAGCAGTGGACTGCGATAGGCTGATGATGATGATGATGACCGCGCATTGAGCGGATTTTGTAGCGGTGCACCGCGCGGTAAGGCGGTTCTCGCGCCTTACCACGTAATGCGATTTTGTTTCTTAGAAAAAAAAAAGATATTGGGTTCATCCATTTTTACGAAGCAGAACTCTAAATAGGGCATTAATTTTATTCTATAAAAGTTCGACACAACATAAACTTACATTTTTTAACTATACGCGAATATCCTTTTTTTTCCACTCCTTTATTTCATTATTTGTTGGCAAATTTCATTTTTAAATTGCAACACGTCCTGCACCAACGATGATTTTTAATTGAAAATAAAGCACTGTATTTCTACTCTGTATAATTACAAATACAGTGTTATATTATGTACTACATTGTTCTGCTCAAACCGCTTAGAACACAATTTCATTGGTGTTCATTATGCATGCTTTTTATTGGTTTACATATATGAACTATATTGTGTTGTAATGCTTTTTTTCAGTGTTGTATATGTCTACTATTGGCGTGTAATCAATAAATAAATAAATGAGCCGCGCGGTTAAGCGGCGACCCGTGTGTGAGGCACCGCCCAACCGCGCGGTCGTCAGCGCGGTTGGGCGGTGGCGGTGAAAACATAGCTGGACCGCGCGGTCGGTCGGTGTACGTGTGTTAAGCATCAACGGATTTCGTATACCTCAATACGACATGAGATCCACTTCACCGCCAACCGCGGCGGTGCGCGGTGCCGTGTGTTAATCGCCTAAGACGTGAGTGGAGCTAAGCGTAATTTTAAATGACTGACATTTCCATTTTATTTGTATATTTTTAAAGAAGTAAATACAAATCTATTTAACAACTTATTTTCCTCTGTTTGTTGGATGATTGCCTTTCCTTTTATAAATATCATAAATAAAATAAATTGGTAGCTTTTAATTTCCTGCCTTTAACAGTCTCGTTTCGACCTTTTCGTGATAATTAACTGAACGGGTTCGGAAAAACAAAAAGTCATGTATTAACATTTTATTCGAACAAGATATAACACATATATCTTAAATATAAAATTCTCGTGTCACAATTTTCGTTCTCATACTTCTCCGAAACGGCTTCACCGATTCTTATGAAATTTTGTGTGCATGTCGGGTAGGTCTGAGAATCGGCTAACATCTATTTTTCACACCTCTTGGACGCAAGCAGAGCCGCGGGCATCAGCTAGTATTCTTATAAATATAAGAATACTAGGACTATTTATTAGGAATGCCAATGCCACTCAAAATATAGTCCACACACTTACACGTACACTCTTATACATTTTATTATATCACTTCAAGAACATTTTTCTCTTTACGAGATTTCCACCTATTACACCACACTAGCCAGACGGGTTGGTACAGGGTCTGTTTCAAGTTAGTCCAGAAGGAAATCCCCTCCCTGGACTCCTTCCAATACAAAGGCGCAGAGAGGGTCACACCGTGTGGTTTTAGTCGGTTCGAGTCCGACACACCACCCCGCCGTAACCCCCGACGGGGTGACGGTCCGCGGGGATTTCCACACGTAAAAAAAAAAAAAAAAAAAAAAAAAGGGTCTGTTTCAAGTTTTCCTTCTGTATGCAGAGATATTGGCGTGGATTTTTTTTTTTTTTTTTTTTTTTTATGGGGTCTGTATGTTGACCCCGTCACTTTTCCCCGGTCATTAACCGAGATCTTATACATCAGCTAGTTTACATATTTTCTATCTTATAATTAGTTCACTGGATATAAACCCAGTGTTGTTAGTTTGTTTACTTTATACATTTATTTACATGTTATAATATTTACATTTCCATTTTTTATACAATATACAATTTTTTGAGCTCTTTTATTTCTTTTCAAGACTGTTTATTTATTTATTTTTTATTCTAAAGCTTGTTTTGTCTTGTTTTAGAGCTTAATTCTTTTATTTTCGATTTACATTTATTGACTTGATAATGTTTACATAATAATAATAAAGTAAAATTAAAATACTTAAAATATAGGTACAATTTAGTTAATAATAGTTGGGATTATAAAATGATTTATGATGCAGTGTAAGTAATAAGTATTTACACTGTTGATTAAAATAAATTAAAATAAAATATAAATTGAAGATGAGATTAAATTATGTATGTAAATTTTTGTTGTCAATAAATGGGTCTATAAAATGGTGTATATAGTGGTGTAAGGTAATAAATGTGTATATTATGTGTGATTTTTATGTAATTAGACTAGCTGGTTTAGTCTCGTACATCTCCAGTGGGCGTGGTTTCTTTTAATCTTACTATGTTCCAGTTTTAAGTTGTCTGTCCGTCTGTCTTTTTATTCACCGAGACGCCCCACCTAGATGTTAATACCAAGTCGTCATATTTATGACTAGTGTATTGTTATGTTCTATGTTTAATCTAATGTTTGTGTTTAGTGTTTTAGTTCACATGTCTTGCATATTTCGACCCTTAGTCTCTTCTTACGACACCCACGGGAAGATTAGGTGTGGTGACACTCTTTATTCATAATCCGACACAACACGGACAAAACGTTACCACACGGAATGTTTTACATCTCATTTGTACACAACACTGTATTGAACTATTTGTTGGGACTTGGAGTGATTGTGAATGTCACTCATAAGTTCCATTACTATACGAGATAAGGTTAAGTCCTATATTCATACTTTAATACTGGACTCTACGTTTGGACTAGTGTTTTAGCGGTGGCTACACCGCTCTTTACTGCGCCAAGTGCTGTAGTTTTAAATCCGATATGTGACAACACTTTGTATGATTAACGAATGTGCTAAGTCTGAGTGTTCTTTGTGTTCGTTTCATGTATGTTTGTGAAGTCGTACGAAACTATGTACATTCCTAATGCGGGAGTTATCTCTTTAAAATAACAATAATGATAAGCTATTACATTAGCTATTAGATTAGCTATAACATGAACCATGGCAATCGTTATTGGGAAGTCAGTGCCCTCACATATAATTATACTGTCAACTAGTTCAACCTTCGAACTTCAGTCAGGCCTCCGTCACTCCATGTACTTGCGCGCTATAAGTGCCTACCGCCCAGCCGAGCGGTCTCGGGCCACCGACGGCTCAAATTCAGTGCGGTTTTCACAAGTGAAGCGCGCGAACAGCACTATTAAAATTGAACGAATTTTAATAGTGCTGTTCGTTCGTACGCGTATTACGATGCCGAGTGGTACCTTATGTGCTGTAGATGGGTGTAAATCAAGCAAAAGAAGGGATAAACACCTATCATTTTTCCATTTACCTGTCAATGAAGAAAGGTAAGTGATAAATTATTACTAGTTTTTGTCGTTTACATTTTTTTCCATTCACATACCGTCATTAGAGACATAATTAAAAGACAGTAGGTGTGCGGACACCGGTATCCACTTAGAATTTGACAGTTTAATAGGTATATACTAAGCATTAGCTTGCCTTTCAGACACAGATTTACATAATTTTGTTACATAGAAACGTTATACCACAGAATAATTAATAGTACAAGGTACAGAAGATGCACTCTTCGAAAGAAAACATTCGAATATAAACTGCTAAACTAACAACTGCAATAATGTTCATAAAACATTGCAAAGCACGGACGTGGCCTTCAAAAAATGTGCCTACAAGTCCTTGACGCGCTCGTAACGAATCAAAATGCGCTTTAAGTCTGTGTAGCGAGAGTTCTTTTTCTTACGCCCGATGAAAACCTTTGAACAAGCCGCGTCTGTTGTAAGGTTACTTGTTGCGAGAAAACGAATCAAATTTATTAATCTTAATAAATTTGATTCGTGATAATTGGTAGTAAAACATACATACCTACAAACCATACAAGTCAAACATCTCAGTTTGGCCTGTATGTCTGATCACCTCCTTTTTTTAAGTTGGTTAAATATTTTATAAATGATAAAATTTTTAACTGCCACATAAAAGTCAGAACATATTCACAGTTCTCAATAACATAGATAAAAAGTTATGTTAATTTAATTTTATCGAAGAGGCAGCCCTGCGATTACTGTGGAATAGCGCGGTGCGAAGCAATCACTGCTGTACGCTTGAGCATTTAGGCGCATTTTAGCGTACAGTGGTTGTTGACGCGAGGCAATTATCGTAATAGGTATTGGAAATTTTCTACTGAATGAAGTATCTGTTACGTAGTAACTATTCAGTAATCTGTGCTTCAGTTCTCCCTTAGGGTTGCGGAGGTCCGATGTCAGTCGCTCCATGCAAAAACTGATATTCAGGTAAAATCAGTTGAACTAGTAGCCAACCCCAAATAATCTTGGGAATAAAGGCTAGGAAGAAAAAGAAGAAGATAAGCATTATAACAGTGAGCTGCAAATTAGACGCCTAACGAGTACAAGTCCAAGTCAAGTTAGATATATTTATCTCGATCAGTTGGTATAACACGCTTTTAATACAACTAAGTAGGGGTTTGTGTCGCTGACGCAATACATTAAAGTGCGACCGGCTCCAGAAGATGTTCGCCCCTCGCGATACAAATCACATTTCAAGCGGAAAGATAGTACCTAAGTAAGGCTGTTTGTCTGACCTAAAGGTGAACCATGACACCACTGTGACATGGATATGAAGTGGCCATGACGAGAAACAAGCAGTATGTAGAAGCACTTTTACCCGAATAGACTAGTTCTACTTTTTGAATATATATTCAATCAGAGTGCTAACGGGATTGAGTTTCCAAAAGATTCAATGGGATCTGCTCCCACAAAGCAAGTGCACACATCAGACTGAAACATTAAGAGACCCTTATGTTAATAGGTAAAGGGGAAATTTCGCTTAGCAACAATTTTGTGACACTTTTGTTCATTTTCCCTGGAGGTATTAGTAACTTGAAGCATGTGTTACCAGTCATCATTAATGCTATAAATGAATAAATGAATTTTGAACCCAACACGACTTGATCACAATCTTTAATTGATAAGTTTTTCCCCTCTTCCTTGCTTTTATTGTTAACGTTACACATAACTTATAAATCAGAATTAACAAAAAAGTAGTTTAAATATTTATATCCGGTGTTTAGTAACCATAATACAAGCTCTGCTTAGTTTGGCAGTAGATGATGTTGTGTGTAAGATGTAAGAAATATTTATTTATTTAATGATAAAGTGTTGGCAGATTGAGGCTCTTATGGTGATGAGTTTAGTCTTCTTTTTTTCTTCCATTATATAGTTTTGGTATTAAAAAAAAAATTAGGAGCGAGTCTTAGGAAATTCCGACGCCTGGTCAGATAATTCTGCATAATTCTCCCGGCCTCCCGGTCTCACACTCACCAGCGAAATACGACATTATTCTTTACGATTATAATTCGTCATAATGTCGGATGGTCTTCTGTGTGAGGGTAGTACTGCCCCGGTCGAGCCGGTCCATTCGTGCTGAAGCCACGCGGCTCTACTACCTATTTAGTTATTCGGCTTACACATGCTGTATCCTTGTCATTTAGTATAAATAGCCCGGGTACTTTGCCCAAACCGACTATTAATCTAAAGCTTAACTTGTTAGCTAGTAATAAGGCCTTCTAAGGTAGCAAAGCCCAATCCCAGCCCAAAGACAGGAGTAACGTGGCTTATTTAAATTGTTCATTAAAGGTGCCCTAAGTCTATATTTAAGACTATAACTAATAGAATTGTGTGAATTTTGTGATTCGACATTAGTTTAATAAATTACCTAAGTGAAAGAACGTAGTTTTAATAAGAACATAACATATAACTCTTTACAATATGCACTTTAACGGGAATCCACATAATTGTTGTTATTTATACATTTCTAGTAGTAAGAATTAAATTCCTGTTTTTAATACTTTTTTAACTTTTTTATCTATTCGTTCCTTTAAAATATAATTTTTTTTATTTCCTTTATAAGTTATAGGTTCCTTTATAAACTCGGCTGTTTTAACATTTCGGATAAAAATATATTTATACGTCCGAGGAGTGAGGATCAATCACCGGGATTTGTAACACGGGCATCTCATGCTTCTCACAGACACCAGCTCCTTACATATCTAAACCAAACAGTGTAAAATAGCTAGTTATAAGTGTAGCATTGTGAGGAGAAATAATTATATATTATTATTAAATAGTCCATTAGCTTTTGCCTAAGGCCCGCGTTATTATATAACTACACATGTTAGTCATCGCGATAAAAATAAGCCTATGTCTTTCTCCTATGTTCAATCTATCTAGATATACTGAAATTCAAGAAAAAACAGTTACAAACAGACAGACAGTTACTACTTACGAAATAATAATATTAGAATGAATTAGCATTAGTTAAGCAACACACACATATACTTACACATATTATCTCTTTTTATTTTATTTGTAATATTCACATTTAAGAACATGCGTGCATAATTCCTACATAGTGCATTTATTGTTATTAATGAACTATGTAGGAATTATGCACGCATGTTCATAGTTATGTCATTAGAGAGAGGGAGTAAGGTAACTTGTAACACTCAGTATGGGCTTCTGTGTTCCACACAAAGCTTTTGGATTTATAAATGTGCATTGATGTATATTGTGGAAGATTCTTTTTTTATTATTTCTATGAAAAAAAAATACACAATAAGAATATTTGTACCACGTGAAATCAACGCTTTCCTCCGTACACAATATCTTTTAAAATACTAATAAAATTATGTTAACATGTTAATAATAAATATATAACGATAACAACGAAAATATACCTATCATATAGAATTATTAATATTGAATTTTTATTAATAAATTAGTATTCAAAAAATCTCAATTATTACTATCCTTCAGTACCTACTCACCTTAAATCCTCACAAAAAATGACCTTCACAACGACAAAGGAAAATAACGAACCTAATTTATTTAAAATAAACCTGAGTAACCCCAAACGTGTAATGATGTACCTACTACAGACACAGACCTTTCGTAATGTTATTGTGAAATAATCAACAAAAACAAATGAGATCACAAAAGGCGCTGTTTACACAAAATTTAATATATTATCTCTACTTTTATCTTTTTGAGATAAATTCTTGAACATATTTTTTTGTTTCGCAAAACATTCTTTTCTCGAAAAGTTAGGGCTTAATTATTCTGTTTTAATTTAGGGTTCCCGAGGTTAAGACAATCCACATTGTTGTTATTCACCTACATCAAGATGTTTTGTGTAAAGTTGTAAATTTTAACTAAGTTTTAAACGAATTTTGTTTATTTAATAACGACAACGGACACATAAAAATGTAGAACTCAATAAACTCGTAGCAATACGTAGCGTAGCGTAGAGGTCTCGAAGACACATTAAGCATACTAAGCAGAACGTTACGTCGTAGAACCCATGTTCAACTATAAATCCTTACTCTTCTTACAATCCTGACTAGTTCTTTAATATTATAAATGCGAAAGTAACACCGTCTGTCCGTCGGTCGGGCTTATACCGCGACACAGGTCTATATTCTTAATCGGGAGTCATCAAAGGCTAATTATAAAAAACAGTAAAGCAATACAAATACAGTTTTTCTTTTATATTGAAGCCTATCAAAGTGACTCTACTCTGCCTGATGGAAAGCATGAGTCTACTCATATACAGGAGTAGGGGCCACCATCCTCATTGTGAATGCATACAATGCAGAAATGTGACCCACACTATAGCAGCTAGTGAGATGTTTCCGCAACATTCTCCCAGCCTCCAGCAGCTGAGACAATGATGCAGGATTGTACCTCCGGTCTCACACTCACCAACAAAAGACGACACCACACATGCTGTCATTTTAGGATGGTCTTCTATGTGAGGGTTCGGTCCCCGGTCGAGCTGTGCCATTCGTGCAGAAATCAGTTTGGCTCTACTACCTGTCATACACAATTCATTAGCAGAAGTATTCACACGAATTCATTCCCCGTCATGTAGCTGTCAAACCCTCAACTCTAACGTCACATTATATTACTACATTTAAAACAAAAGCTTCATGAATACGAGCTAATATTGACGTCGATAATCAGCCGGTCAATGTTTGCTCAAACGATATATCTGAACAAAGGCTGTTTGATCAAATATAATTGTTTGATTTATTCTCATGCATTATACATCAAGATTAAATGTACAACTGAATAAAGAACACGAATATTTATAGCATTATATACTTTATTGCTATTGCATATAAAGTTCACTATCGCTATTCTGATACGAGAACTTAAGTGCAAAATTTTATTACTGAGTTATTTTGATATGTATGGAAATCGGTATTTCCTTACGGATTTGAAAGATATTACGCAATAGATATTTCCAGGACTCGAACTCACCAAAAGGAGAAGTGCAGTATTCTCAACTCTAACTTAGACTGCTATAGAGTTCAATATTTCCGTGGACTGTAGGTTGCTGATGAAATTTTCTGTTGAGTGGGGCATAACTCTGTAAAACAGGAACCATGGCTGCCAAAAAGGGCTCATATTTGTTGTCAAATCAAAGTATTTAGAACTGTTTTCTTGCAAGTTATTCATGAAAATAAATGAAAACTAAACTGGAGCTAGAGGTTGGTGATGCCGCCATTTGACTCATGTCATAGTCAACTACTGCATTGTCGATACTCGTAATGAAGATGGCCACATAATATAATATTTCCAACGATAACAAAGGTTCAAGAATTAAATAAGTGAGTATGGTCATGTAACGTACCTAGGGACGCTTTTACCTTTGGACACAGATTATATTTTGGAAAGTACCAACATTAAAATTACAAAATTCTACAAAACGGATAGTATTTTAAAAAAACAGTAATATTAGACCGTAGGCTCTACAATATAAGATCTTAACTATTTCTATACTTTGGGTATATACAAAGATACGTCGATTTAAATATTAAGTAGTCAAAAATGTCCATAGGTACGTTACATGACCCTACTCATTTTTATTTCATTATTTTTTTATTCATTTTTAAATGACAAAAAAAGATAGGAAATATGCTATCAACAGATCAATAACGTACTTTTTATGATTTACTGAAAATAAGTTGTTAGATTCTAAGAATGTAATATAAAGAATATACCTATTTATTTAATGTTAAACATCCGACAACAATAATAGCACGTTATAAGCGAAATGTATCTAAGTACACACGACTCGGAAAAAAGATTTACGATCCAGAAAAAACACAAAAAGATAGAACATTATCTCTGTGATACAAGCTCACCGCCCGGCGCCGCGTCGTTCAGATAACGACCGTCATTTACTAACATAATACCCCACTAACTAATTAGATAAAGTATCGCCACTATTGCTAATTCTTTCGCACTCATTAAACTCTCTATAGCGCAACTGAGAGGAGTATTTTGTAAGTGATGTAATGGATTAAGTGTTTTCTATGGTCCCGAAGATTCAATGGCAATCTTTTCACATGAAGCGACTGGACACAAAAGATTAAAGTATTAAGAAATTCTTCTATTGGAAGGGCGAAGAGAAATTAAGGCTTAGCACCGTTTTGTTGACAGTTTTGCCGGGAGCACATTTTACTCATTTTATTTTTCCTGATCCAGCTAAGCTTGTAGGAATGGTGTTCTGAATTCGTGCTCATAACTGCTCGATGGCGGTGTTCAGTGCGCTTTCGGGGTTAAGGAGGTCCGAAGCTGAAATTAATATTCAAGCAAAACCGTTTGAACTAGTAGCCAACGTCTAAAAAACTTGGGAATAAGAAAAGGCTAGGAAGAAGAATAAAACACTTTTAGTAGCTCTCGAGAACTTGTTTTGATACAGAATGACAATACTTCGGCACGTGCGTGGTACAAGTAAGTTCTTAATCGTATAAGTGCACACTATGTCAAAAAAATGCCAGAAACATTGTATCTTATAGTAAGTTTCGGTATTATGCTGAATAAATGCAGAAATGACTATTATGAGTAAGGGCATGCGAAAGGCAATAAAATGCAGTGCGTTTGTTTTTGATGTGGTGATAAAGTCACCCCCAGATGCACAGACACCTTGTCACAGCCGCTATGGTGTGCTGAGTTTTGCATCAGTGCTTGCAAGTATGGTGCTAATGTTCAATTGGTTAATAATTTATCTGCAACTGTCAAGCGCTGAGGGTTCGAGGACAGAATTGGGAGAGTATTAAAATTATACAAAAATGCAAAGAACACGATACTCATACACTTCAGGGACGACGTTTGATAGATTTCAATCAATCAACAACGCATAATGTTCCACTGTTGGTCTCTTCTCAGGAGAGGGTTAAGGCCATACGTTTTTAAGAGATTTGTTCTAATTTAAAGAAAGTACGAAAGGCTAAACGTAGATAACCGTCTATAATAAAATTTATCTGCACTTAGTATAACATTAATATTGTTTATACATTAGATTCCGCCTACGGTCAGATTTTCGAACATGACTCTTTATATTTTAACACTAGCTGAGCCCTAAGTTACTCCTTATATCATAAGCTATCTGCCAGTGAAATCGGTCCACACGTTCCAGAGATTACCCGGAACAAACAGACAGACGGACAAAAATTGAAACAAAATTTTTTTGGCACATATGCCACACAGTACATATACCGCGTATACATACATATGCATTTAGTAAAAAGCGGTTACTTTAATATTACAAACAGACACTCCAATTTTATTTATTTCTATTATTTGTTAATAGATGATGCGATTGCAAACGGTGTTGCCCCGCACCAATCAAAATATTTTAAACAGGTTATTATCCGTCTCAAGGTACTTTTGCGTTGCCTGGGCGAGTTTATTTATTTTGTCTGTTAAAATATAAAGTATATATATACATAAAATTTAAATGTAGGTAAATACAGGTCGAAATACTGAGTGAGAAATTAAACTAGTTTATTGTAGACACAAAATCCATTACTTTTTACATCAATGCACGTTATTGTATGTAATGTATGTTATTAGATTTTTAGTACTTTGTACTTTTTCAATACTATTTTTAGTTAACGTTTACTTTTCTTACACTCACGATAGCGTACATAATTAAGTTTGTAGTAGTAAGTAATATTAGAGGGTCATTTCTTTCAAGAGATTTCTTATGTTCTTCATAGCTTTCTCTTCTCGATAGCGTTCTAACGCTCATTGGAAAGAAGCGGGTTCTTTCAACCTAGGTATACCTGCTACAAACGATACAATTTAAAGGAGCTAAGAACAACAGAAGTGACTTCCTCATTTTCAAGTCTAGCGAGTATGACACGGCAAATACAAATTTTGAATAAATATTGGCTACTTTCGTTAAATAAGTTGAAAATCATTAAAAAATATAAACCTAACCCAAAATCAGTTAACATTAGAATTGATTACAAGCTGAATCAATTTTACCGTGGCATTTATCTGTTAAACAAACAAGCGTCTTCATCTTGGAAATAGATGCAAACTTAAAACTAGAACAAAGCTATTGTTTCCTGAAGGAAGGTGAATGCTATAAGGTGAATACTGCTGAGTGTGCACACAAATTGTTGTTCTGAGTCACGGTTTGAGTTTTCTTTGTATCCGTTTCAGATATGTTTGTAAATTCACTTGTGTCATAGGATTTTTTCCTAGAATTAGAGATGTGTTTTTATGCCTATGAAAAGCGTAGAATAAAGTATAATCTGTGAGTACAGACAATGGTGATAATGGCGGCTCAGTGAGATGCTTCTCCGTCATTTTTTATAATAAAAATCATTCAGTCTAAAGTTGAGCTCTGAATCGAATTTGTACAATAATGTAAATAAGATCCATTATTTTGTGAATCGGTGTGCGCACATATCGGCAAAGGTATCGTTTAGATAGCTCTGCGACCGCGGCCGGGCCGTCGCATGAATCTCACCGAACACGCACTTTCTAAAGGACCCTAACAAATACAATACTAAGCTGGGTATACACTGAAGTACACAGGAGCATGGAACGTATTTTTAACAATATTTCCCTACAATACCATTCTCCAGACCAACTTTTTAATGATTTGGCAGTTATAAGTGCTTGACCCAAGCATGTGACAGCATGCAGCGCCATCTAGTAAAGCATAGTAGAACTTAGATATTTTAATAATTATTATTATTATTTCGATCATCTGACACACAAAAAACGTGGTCAAATATTTGGTTGTGTGTATAATCTCATCACCACCGAAAAGCAGTTTCACGCTATTTCATTTCATATTATTGACTTATGTAAGCTAATAAAATTCGTAATTTCAATCATAATGACCTGTGAATCAAGCTCTAATGTAAATCATTATGATTTACATTAGAGATTGTAAGTAATTGTAGAGTAAATATTACAACATTCTCTGATGTAAATCTATTTTGAATAATTAACCCGTTCTTGACCGCTGTGCCAATTTGGGAACACTTAATAAAAGAGGGTAGATAAAAAAAGTTTTGACAATAGTTAATATTGTGTTACTTTGTTGTGCAGTCGAAGGTATGTTCAATAGGTAAAAACATCGGATTATACAAATTTGTTCAAAAATCTTTCGTTTTGGATACATTAAATTTCGTTATCCGGAGGACTCTACAGGTAAGTGTAAGTTTGTTCTTATTTTTCATTACAGATGATGAATATCATCATTATTGTTGATATTTTCGTAAAATAAGTACCTAATCTAACCCCTAAAGTTATTTTATTGCAGTTATTTTACATGTATATAAAAACATAGTGACATAAATATTGGTGTGCCAATTTGGGTACAACGGCTACAAGTGTACTAAAAATGACCATTTTATTTACAGAATCAATATGAATCCAAGCAATATTTTAGTGGTGCTAGTGACTTCAGAGGCTTAGAAGAAGCTATCAGAACAATAGCTGAGGATGGTGACGACGGCTTGGAGTATGATTTAGCGATCATTCCACCAGAGCCAAGCGTTGTGACTGACGAAGAAGAAGGAGATGATGATGTGGCACCTAGTGGCACAAACGATGTCCCAGTAATATTGAGGTATTTGTTCGTAACGTGGGTACTGTGGAATCCGAGGATGGTGAACTTTTGGCTGCTAAAAGGTCACGACATTCCTTTAGATCGGCCTAACCAGAACAGCCCACTGTCTCTGCGTGCCGACAGTCATCCAGTCTTCAGCTTTGGCGAAAGTGTTTACCTAATTACTCGATAACCTTCTAACAAACTGACGATATACAAGCTCTCCAAAATCGCGTCAAACAGGAACTACAAGGCAAACCTTTGACGAGTTCGAGTTTCGACAGGTGTCAAAACATCCGTCGCAATATTTGAGAAGCTTTTTGACGACGAAGTTTTTACAATGATTGCTGAGTTTAGCATGTAATGCCAATCAAAATAATCGGCACAACTTCATTATCACTGCTATAAAGCTGAATTTTTTTTTGGAAATACTGATTTTATCGGGCTATCACAAACTACTCTGTGAACTAATGCACTGGTCATTTGATGCGGATATAGGCGTTGCAGCGGTGTCAAAATGTATGCCCAGAAACGAATTCAGAGAAATAAAACGCAATTTGCATCTTTCAGATAAAAATGATGCACTAAATACACTAGACAAGATGTTCAAAGTTGGAAAACTCAGTGACAGTTTGATAAACAATTCAATCAATTGATCCATGAAATATTACGGCTATCTTCTGGCGAAATGGTTCATTCTGGGTAAACCTGTACGATTTGGTTACGAGAATTGAGTTGCACTAAGCTCAAGCGGATACTGCTATACCTTCAATATATATTGTGGAAAGTCGACTACCTCTAACACGGAGCCATTAGGTACTAGAGTTGTAAAAAGCGTGCTCAACAAATTAGTCACAAATCCTGCAAACCACAAGGTATTCTTTTACTAGCTACTGAAAAGCTTCCCAAACGAGTGCGATGTGCTGTGCGCTATATCAGAGATCACTGGGGTTGCAAGAAGTGCAAGAAAACCCTGTGTATTGAAAAATCATGTTTCGCAAATTTTCACTCATAAGGAGCCGTTGTGCCAATTTGGGAACACCACTGAAAATTCATGAAAATTATTTCATTTGTTTTTTTTTGTGATACAAATTTCTCTTGTAGCTCCTAAATTTTAATTGATAAAAGAATTTTAAAAATCCGGTCTGTAGTTTTGATTTGGCCACTAATGGGTTAATAAAGTAACAAAGAATATTAATTTAAATAATGTGTAAACTAAGAATATAGAAACCGTCTCGAGCTACTCGGGGTTTCACTACATGGTATACGAACCCTAAGTAGGTCGATGATGTGTACAAACCAGAAGTACACAATACTTGTGCCACTTACGGCGCCACCTACACTTTATTCAGCATTACAATTAGTGGCAGGCCCACTCGAGCCCACGCTTGGCATAAATACAGCGAGCCGTGTTGACTGGCGCGCAGCCAGATTCACTTATCTACTGTACAATAACTGTTACTGCAGCCCTCAATCACTGGTGCTTGAATAACACTGAAATTCATCGCTAGTGTTACGTAAAAGTATACACATCTGTACAACCAATACACCTTTTAGAAATGTATTGATATGACAAATACTTACTACACCCACATATTTTGTATATAGCCAGCTCTTAGTTGCTAAAATGAGAAGTATCCAGTTCTGCTATGTTATATTATAATGTAATACAAATAAAACTTTAATAATACATAACAAAATATTTTTCAAATACTTTATGAGTTGTTACAAGTCATTATTCTAAATAATATAGAGAAATACCTGAGCAGCGCGTGTATTCCATTCTTAAGGTGGGAGTCAGCCATTCGTTCCAATAAATATGATGTTAAGATTACGATAGCTACCTTTTTTACAAGACAAACGATGGCGGCCCGTTACAAAGGATATCGAATGTTCTGGAAAATACGCATTTATTTCCCTCTGACATTGTTCTCCTCGGAGCTTCTGAATGGGAGATACAATGCTTGGTTTCACCACACCACCATCGCGTGAGTAACTCTAGGGGTTTGCTTGAATAGTATGGTGTTCAGCGTGTGTTAAATTTGTCAATTATTAATGAAATGTGGCAGCACAATTAGCCTAGTGGTTTAGGTGATCGCCACGCCGCTTTCTACTACGGTAAATGTTATGGGTTCAAATCCCAAGCTCTCAAATAGCAGACTACACACCCTTGAGCATCGTCGTCGAGTTGCTAGCTTATCGGTTTTTTATAGGATACACTTTGAGAGTGCTCGAAAGCTCTTTTCGAACTGATCGAGCCATCTCCTTTCCTTTATCGGACTACTAGGCGCAGGCAAAAGTTTCATCCATACGTTGTTGGCATACCCAAAATACGAACTAAACGATTTGAGAGCTCGTTTTTGGTGAGAGTCGCCAAAGTTTGGAACGACCTGCCTGGGTCTATTTTTCCTGATAAGTTGAACTCTGGAGACTTTAAGAGTAGAGTGAACAGGTTTCTTTTGGATGGGCGTGTACCACCTTCGTCTTCATCTACACTTTCCATCAGGTGAGATGGAAGACAAACGCCTATTCCATTACAACAATAAAAAAAAATACTTTGTGTGATTCACGAACTGTTATTCTAAGTCTGAGTGTACGTTGTGTCCGTTTTATGTATGTTTGTAAAGTCCCGGTGACACAGGAATATATTCCTTATACGGGAGTTGTCTTTAAAAAAAAAAAGAAAAAGTGACTTCTGTGTTTCAATAGATTGTAGGCTCACCCATAGACTTTTATTAGTCTGTTTTGCAACTACCTTTGAAGCCCTCTAGCTACAAACACGGGGAAACGGTTGTGGGCTTATTTTGCACATTGTCAGTGAAAATAATTAAAGAAGTGATTTCGATCGGTATTTAGTTGAATTGATTACTAAACAAAGTCACAAGACTGCCTAGTAAGTAATGAAATTTGTACTGAACAATTTTTGTATAGAAATAAATAGTTATTACACTTAATATTTTACAGTTACTGCACCTGTGAGTAGAATGCGAGCAATTCCTTGCTATATATGCTAAGCAATAAAGCGTTAAATCGCATGACAAACTCTAATATGAAAGTTGTCAGATGACAGTAGATGAGCAACAATAACAAATAGTCTCAAGTGAGGCGCGTAATTTCTCGCACAACTCGCGTAATTAATGTCGTTGCGATGATTACGCGCTAATGAACCTAATGAGCTTACCTGCCCCCCCCCCCCCACTCCCCACGCCCCTCTCATCTGCCCCCTTCAAACCTTTACAGAACTGACATGTTGTTAAGTTTTCAGGGAATTTAGTTTTCCATAAAGTAATATACCAAAACGTGAATGGAGCATAGTTCAGGTTAGATAACTAGTAGTCAGACAGTAAAAGTGTACAGAACCGATGACGTGTACAAATAAATGTAATAGGGTAAAGGTACCAACTGTTGACACTCCCCCAATTTATTGACACGTTATATAGTTTTTTCCTAAAAATAAGAAGAAATCGATATGTAGATGTTGCTTAATTGCAAAATACCAGTTGGCAGTCTTTTTTAAACATGCTCGCAATATAGAACTATGAAAAAAAACAACAATTTTCTTTGGTAACTTTGGAAATTCAGATCCTTTGTAAAACTCTTAGAGTGTCAATAATTGGTACCTTTACCCTATATTTTCCTCCAAAAAAAATAGTTTATCAACAAATGTGATTCTGTCTAGATTGTACCTTCTACCTGTAACTATTATTTCAGACATATCATACTCGGTCGTATCATTCCACACTAGACATAGGCAGATACTTAAATATAAAAAGCGGCCAAGTGCGAGTCGGACTCGCCCATGAAGGGTTCCGTAGCAGCAAGTAACGTCATATTAAAGTTTTTGTAGTTCGTTGTGACTTTCATCGATGTTTTAGTAATAGTATTTTGATTGAAAGAAATGTAAATTGCGGTTTATGATTTATGACGTATTAAAAAAAAGATCTCGTTCAAACCAATTTTCGTTGGAAGTTTGCATGGTAATGTACATTATATATTTTTTTTAGTTTTATCATTCCCTTAGTTTAGAAGTTACAGGGGGGGGGACACACATTTTACCACTTTGGAAGTGTCTCTCGTGCTAACTATTCCGTTTAGAAAAAAAATATATTAGAAACCTCAACATCATTTTTGAAGACCTATCCATAGGTAACCCCACACGTATGGTTTTGATGAAAAAAATTTTTTTGAGTTTCAGTTCCCAGTATGGGGACCCACAAAATTTATTGCTTTTTTTCTATTTTTGTGTTAAAATATTAATGCGGTTCACAGAATACATCTACTGACCAAGTTTCAACAGTATAGCTCTTATAGTTTCGGAAAAAAGTGGCTGTGACATACGGACGAACAGACAGACAGACAGACATGACGAATCTATAAGGGTTCCGTTTTTGCCATTTGGCAACGGAACCCTAAAGATGAATTTCTGTGAAAAAAAAGTCTGAATTCCAAATTAAGAGCCTTTTACTAAAAGTATATATTTGAAAGTTCATGCTACTTACATCAAAAAATCATTTTTGTAAAATTTTGTCTGTCCATCGGCTAGTCGGTCAGTTTGTTTTATCATTCAATTCTTATCAATAGTACGTACTTCCAATCCTGTGACACATACAATACGAATACAAATTCTACTAAAATTGAATTCGGAATTAACTACTAATATAAATGCAAAAAGAGATTGTTTATTTGTGTAAATTTTAGTACTCATAGAAAATTTTCTTTAACTACCCGGGTGTTACCCGGGGGTGGTGATGTAAAGGTACAACAACAATCGCGGGTAAAGCCGCGGGGAAAAGTTAGTCTAATAAAAGTAGTCTAAATGACTGCTTTATCATCAGAAATCTGCCAGTAAAAGTCCCGTCCAGTCGTTACAAAGGTTATCCGGAACAAACAAACTGACCGACTAGCCGATGGACAGACAAAATTTTACAAAAATGATTTTTTGATGTAAGTAGCATGAACTTTCAAATATATACTTTTAGTAAAAGGCTCTTAATTTGGAATTCAGACTTTTTTTTCACAGAAATTCATCTTTAGGGTTCCGTTGCCAAATGGCAAAAACGGAACCCTTATAGATTCGTCATGTCTGTCTGTCTGTCTGTTCGTCCGTATGTCACAGCCACTTTTTTCCGAAACTATAAGAGCTATACTGTTGAAACTTGGTCAGTAGATGTATTCTGTGAACCGCATTAATATTTTAACACAAAAATAGAAAAAAAGCAATAAATTTTGTGGGTCCCCATACTGGGAACTGAAACTCAAAAAAATTTTTTTCATCAAAAACATACGTGTGGGGTTACCTATGGATAGGTCTTCAAAAATGATGTTGAGGTTTCTAATATATTTTTTTTCTAAAACGGAATAGTTAGCACGAGAGACACTTCCAAAGTGGTAAAATGTGTGTCCCCCCCCCCCTGTAACTTCTAAACTAAGGGAATGATAAAACTAAAAAAAATATATATTACATTACCATGCAAACTTCCAACGAAAATTGGTTTGAACGAGATCTTTTTTTTAATACGTCATAAATCATAAACCGCAATTTACATTTCTTTCAATCAAAATACTATTACTAAAACATCGATGAAAGTCACAACGAACTACAAAAACTTTAATATGACGTTACTTGCTGCTACGGAACCCTTCATGGGCGAGTCCGACTCGCACTTGGCCGCTTTTTATATTTAAGTATCTGCCTATGTCTAGTGTGGAATGATACGACCGAGTATGATATGTCTGAAATAATAGTTACAGGTAGAAGGTACAATCTAGACAGAATCACATTTGTTGATAAACTATTTTTTTTGGAGGAAAATATAGGGTAAAGGTACCAATTATTGACACTCTAAGAGTTTTACAAAGGATCTGAATTTCCAAAGTTACCAAAGAAAATTGTTGTTTTTTTTCATAGTTCTATATTGCGAGCATGTTTAAAAAAGACTGCCAACTGGTATTTTGCAATTAAGCAACATCTACATATCGATTTCTTCTTATTTTTAGGAAAAAACTATATAACGTGTCAATAAATTGGGGGAGTGTCAACAGTTGGTACCTTTACCCTATTACATTTATTTGTACACGTCATCGGTTCTGTACACTTTTACTGTCTGACTACTAGTTATCTAACCTGAACTATGCTCCATTCACGTTTTGGTATATTACTTTATGGAAAACTAAATTCCCTGAAAACTTAACAACATGTCAGTTCTGTAAAGGTTTGAAGGGGGCAGATGAGAGGGGCGTGGGGAGTGGGGGGGGGGCAGGTAAGCTCATTAGGTTCATTAGCGCGTAATCATCGCAACGACATTAATTACGCGAGTTGTGCGAGAAATTACGCGCCTCACTTGAGACTATTTGTTATTGTTGCTCATCTACTGTCATCTGACAACTTTCATATTAGAGTTTGTCATGCGATTTAACGCTTTATTGCTTAGCATATATAGCAAGGAATTGCTCGCATTCTACTCACAGGTGCAGTAACTGTAAAATATTAAGTGTAATAACTATTTATTTCTATACAAAAATTGTTCAGTACAAATTTCATTACTTACTAGGCAGTCTTGTGACTTTGTTTAGTAATCAATTCAACTAAATACCGATCGAAATCACTTCTTTAATTATTTTCACTGACAATGTGCAAAATAAGCCCACAACCGTTTCCCCGTGTTTGTAGCTAGAGGGCTTCAAAGGTAGTTGCAAAACAGACTAATAAAAGTCTATGGGTGAGCCTACAATCTATTGAAACACAGAAGTCACTTTTTCTTTTTTTTTTTAAAGACAACTCCCGTATAAGGAATATATTCCTGTGTCACCGGGACTTTACAAACATACATAAAACGGACACAACGTACACTCAGACTTAGAATAACAGTTCGTGAATCACACAAAGTATTTTTTTTTATTGTTGTAATGGAATAGGCGTTTGTCTTCCATCTCACCTGATGGAAAGTGTAGATGAAGACGAAGATGGTACACGCCCATCCAAAAGAAACCTGTTCACTCTACTCTTAAAGTCTCCAGAGTTCAACTTATCAGGAAAAATAGACCCAGGCAGGTCGTTCCAAACTTTGGCGACTCTCACCAAAAACGAGCTCTCAAATCGTTTAGTTCGTCTTTTGGGTATGCCAACAACGTATGGATGAAACTTTTGCCTGCGCCTAGTAGTCCGATAAAGGAAAGGAGATGGCTCGATCAGTTCGAAAAGAGCTTTCGAGCACTCTCAAAGTGTATCCTATAAAAAACCGATAAGCTAGCAACTCGACGACGATGCTCAAGGGTGTGTAGTCTGCTATTTGAGAGCTTGGGATTTGAACCCATAACATTTACCGTAGTAGAAAGCGGCGTGGCGATCACCTAAACCACTAGGCTAATTGTGCTGCCACATTTCATTAATAATTGACAAATTTAACACACGCTGAACACCATACTATTCAAGCAAACCCCTAGAGTTACTCACGCGATGGTGGTGTGGTGAAACCAAGCATTGTATCTCCCATTCAGAAGCTCCGAGGAGAACAATGTCAGAGGGAAATAAATGCGTATTTTCCAGAACATTCGATATCCTTTGTAACGGGCCGCCATCGTTTGTCTTGTAAAAAAGGTAGCTATCGTAATCTTAACATCATATTTATTGGAACGAATGGCTGACTCCCACCTTAAGAATGGAATACACGCGCTGCTCAGGTATTTCTCTATATTATTTAGAATAATGACTTGTAACAACTCATAAAGTATTTGAAAAATATTTTGTTATGTATTATTAAAGTTTTATTTGTATTACATTATAATATAACATAGCAGAACTGGATACTTCTCATTTTAGCAACTAAGAGCTGGCTATATACAAAATATGTGGGTGTAGTAAGTATTTGTCATATCAATACATTTCTAAAAGGTGTATTGGTTGTACAGATGTGTATACTTTTACGTAACACTAGCGATGAATTTCAGTGTTATTCAAGCACCAGTGATTGAGGGCTGCAGTAACAGTTATTGTACAGTAGATAAGTGAATCTGGCTGCGCGCCAGTCAACACGGCTCGCTGTATTTATGCCAAGCGTGGGCTCGAGTGGGCCTGCCACTAATTGTAATGCTGAATAAAGTGTAGGTGGCGCCGTAAGTGGCACAAGTATTGTGTACTTCTGGTTTGTACACATCATCGACCTACTTAGGGTTCGTATACCATGTAGTGAAACCCCGAGTAGCTCGAGACGGTTTCTATATTCTTAGTTTACACATTATTTAAATTAATATTCTTTGTTACTTTATTAATTATTCAAAATAGATTTACATCAGAGAATGTTGTAATATTTACTCTACAATTACTTACAATCTCTAATGTAAATCATAATGATTTACATTAGAGCTTGATTCACAGGTCATTATGATTGAAATTACGAATTTTATTAGCTTACATAAGTCAATAATATGAAATGAAATAGCGTGAAACTGCTTTTCGGTGGTGATGAGATTATACACACAACCAAATATTTGACCACGTTTTTTGTGTGTCAGATGATCGAAATAATAATAATAATTATTAAAATATCTAAGTTCTACTATGCTTTACTAGATGGCGCTGCATGCTGTCACATGCTTGGGTCAAGCACTTATAACTGCCAAATCATTAAAAAGTTGGTCTGGAGAATGGTATTGTAGGGAAATATTGTTAAAAATACGTTCCATGCTCCTGTGTACTTCAGTGTATACCCAGCTTAGTATTGTATTTGTTAGGGTCCTTTAGAAAGTGCGTGTTCGGTGAGATTCATGCGACGGCCCGGCCGCGGTCGCAGAGCTATCTAAACGATACCTTTGCCGATATGTGCGCACACCGATTCACAAAATAATGGATCTTATTTACATTATTGTACAAATTCGATTCAGAGCTCAACTTTAGACTGAATGATTTTTATTATAAAAAATGACGGAGAAGCATCTCACTGAGCCGCCATTATCACCATTGTCTGTACTCACAGATTATACTTTATTCTACGCTTTTCATAGGCATAAAAACACATCTCTAATTCTAGGAAAAAATCCTATGACACAAGTGAATTTACAAACATATCTGAAACGGATACAAAGAAAACTCAAACCGTGACTCAGAACAACAATTTGTGTGCACACTCAGCAGTATTCACCTTATAGCATTCACCTTCCTTCAGGAAACAATAGCTTTGTTCTAGTTTTAAGTTTGCATCTATTTCCAAGATGAAGACGCTTGTTTGTTTAACAGATAAATGCCACGGTAAAATTGATTCAGCTTGTAATCAATTCTAATGTTAACTGATTTTGGGTTAGGTTTATATTTTTTAATGATTTTCAACTTATTTAACGAAAGTAGCCAATATTTATTCAAAATTTGTATTTGCCGTGTCATACTCGCTAGACTTGAAAATGAGGAAGTCACTTCTGTTGTTCTTAGCTCCTTTAAATTGTATCGTTTGTAGCAGGTATACCTAGGTTGAAAGAACCCGCTTCTTTCCAATGAGCGTTAGAACGCTATCGAGAAGAGAAAGCTATGAAGAACATAAGAAATCTCTTGAAAGAAATGACCCTCTAATATTACTTACTACTACAAACTTAATTATGTACGCTATCGTGAGTGTAAGAAAAGTAAACGTTAACTAAAAATAGTATTGAAAAAGTACAAAGTACTAAAAATCTAATAACATACATTACATACAATAACGTGCATTGATGTAAAAAGTAATGGATTTTGTGTCTACAATAAACTAGTTTAATTTCTCACTCAGTATTTCGACCTGTATTTACCTACATTTAAATTTTATGTATATATATACTTTATATTTTAACAGACAAAATAAATAAACTCGCCCAGGCAACGCAAAAGTACCTTGAGACGGATAATAACCTGTTTAAAATATTTTGATTGGTGCGGGGCAACACCGTTTGCAATCGCATCATCTATTAACAAATAATAGAAATAAATAAAATTGGAGTGTCTGTTTGTAATATTAAAGTAACCGCTTTTTACTAAATGCATATGTATGTATACGCGGTATATGTACTGTGTGGCATATGTGCCAAAAAAATTTTGTTTCAATTTTTGTCCGTCTGTCTGTTTGTTCCGGGTAATCTCTGGAACGTGTGGACCGATTTCACTGGCAGATAGCTTATGATATAAGGAGTAACTTAGGGCTCAGCTAGTGTTAAAATATAAAGAGTCATGTTCGAAAATCTGACCGTAGGCGGAATCTAATGTATAAACAATATTAATGTTATACTAAGTGCAGATAAATTTTATTATAGACGGTTATCTACGTTTAGCCTTTCGTACTTTCTTTAAATTAGAACAAATCTCTTAAAAACGTATGGCCTTAACCCTCTCCTGAGAAGAGACCAACAGTGGAACATTATGCGTTGTTGATTGATTGAAATCTATCAAACGTCGTCCCTGAAGTGTATGAGTATCGTGTTCTTTGCATTTTTGTATAATTTTAATACTCTCCCAATTCTGTCCTCGAACCCTCAGCGCTTGACAGTTGCAGATAAATTATTAACCAATTGAACATTAGCACCATACTTGCAAGCACTGATGCAAAACTCAGCACACCATAGCGGCTGTGACAAGGTGTCTGTGCATCTGGGGGTGACTTTATCACCACATCAAAAACAAACGCACTGCATTTTATTGCCTTTCGCATGCCCTTACTCATAATAGTCATTTCTGCATTTATTCAGCATAATACCGAAACTTACTATAAGATACAATGTTTCTGGCATTTTTTTGACATAGTGTGCACTTATACGATTAAGAACTTACTTGTACCACGCACGTGCCGAAGTATTGTCATTCTGTATCAAAACAAGTTCTCGAGAGCTACTAAAAGTGTTTTATTCTTCTTCCTAGCCTTTTCTTATTCCCAAGTTTTTTAGACGTTGGCTACTAGTTCAAACGGTTTTGCTTGAATATTAATTTCAGCTTCGGACCTCCTTAACCCCGAAAGCGCACTGAACACCGCCATCGAGCAGTTATGAGCACGAATTCAGAACACCATTCCTACAAGCTTAGCTGGATCAGGAAAAATAAAATGAGTAAAATGTGCTCCCGGCAAAACTGTCAACAAAACGGTGCTAAGCCTTAATTTCTCTTCGCCCTTCCAATAGAAGAATTTCTTAATACTTTAATCTTTTGTGTCCAGTCGCTTCATGTGAAAAGATTGCCATTGAATCTTCGGGACCATAGAAAACACTTAATCCATTACATCACTTACAAAATACTCCTCTCAGTTGCGCTATAGAGAGTTTAATGAGTGCGAAAGAATTAGCAATAGTGGCGATACTTTATCTAATTAGTTAGTGGGGTATTATGTTAGTAAATGACGGTCGTTATCTGAACGACGCGGCGCCGGGCGGTGAGCTTGTATCACAGAGATAATGTTCTATCTTTTTGTGTTTTTTCTGGATCGTAAATCTTTTTTCCGAGTCGTGTGTACTTAGATACATTTCGCTTATAACGTGCTATTATTGTTGTCGGATGTTTAACATTAAATAAATAGGTATATTCTTTATATTACATTCTTAGAATCTAACAACTTATTTTCAGTAAATCATAAAAAGTACGTTATTGATCTGTTGATAGCATATTTCCTATCTTTTTTTGTCATTTAAAAATGAATAAAAAAATAATGAAATAAAAATGAGTAGGGTCATGTAACGTACCTATGGACATTTTTGACTACTTAATATTTAAATCGACGTATCTTTGTATATACCCAAAGTATAGAAATAGTTAAGATCTTATATTGTAGAGCCTACGGTCTAATATTACTGTTTTTTTAAAATACTATCCGTTTTGTAGAATTTTGTAATTTTAATGTTGGTACTTTCCAAAATATAATCTGTGTCCAAAGGTAAAAGCGTCCCTAGGTACGTTACATGACCATACTCACTTATTTAATTCTTGAACCTTTGTTATCGTTGGAAATATTATATTATGTGGCCATCTTCATTACGAGTATCGACAATGCAGTAGTTGACTATGACATGAGTCAAATGGCGGCATCACCAACCTCTAGCTCCAGTTTAGTTTTCATTTATTTTCATGAATAACTTGCAAGAAAACAGTTCTAAATACTTTGATTTGACAACAAATATGAGCCCTTTTTGGCAGCCATGGTTCCTGTTTTACAGAGTTATGCCCCACTCAACAGAAAATTTCATCAGCAACCTACAGTCCACGGAAATATTGAACTCTATAGCAGTCTAAGTTAGAGTTGAGAATACTGCACTTCTCCTTTTGGTGAGTTCGAGTCCTGGAAATATCTATTGCGTAATATCTTTCAAATCCGTAAGGAAATACCGATTTCCATACATATCAAAATAACTCAGTAATAAAATTTTGCACTTAAGTTCTCGTATCAGAATAGCGATAGTGAACTTTATATGCAATAGCAATAAAGTATATAATGCTATAAATATTCGTGTTCTTTATTCAGTTGTACATTTAATCTTGATGTATAATGCATGAGAATAAATCAAACAATTATATTTGATCAAACAGCCTTTGTTCAGATATATCGTTTGAGCAAACATTGACCGGCTGATTATCGACGTCAATATTAGCTCGTATTCATGAAGCTTTTGTTTTAAATGTAGTAATATAATGTGACGTTAGAGTTGAGGGTTTGACAGCTACATGACGGGGAATGAATTCGTGTGAATACTTCTGCTAATGAATTGTGTATGACAGGTAGTAGAGCCAAACTGATTTCTGCACGAATGGCACAGCTCGACCGGGGACCGAACCCTCACATAGAAGACCATCCTAAAATGACAGCATGTGTGGTGTCGTCTTTTGTTGGTGAGTGTGAGACCGGAGGTACAATCCTGCATCATTGTCTCAGCTGCTGGAGGCTGGGAGAATGTTGCGGAAACATCTCACTAGCTGCTATAGTGTGGGTCACATTTCTGCATTGTATGCATTCACAATGAGGATGGTGGCCCCTACTCCTGTATATGAGTAGACTCATGCTTTCCATCAGGCAGAGTAGAGTCACTTTGATAGGCTTCAATATAAAAGAAAAACTGTATTTGTATTGCTTTACTGTTTTTTATAATTAGCCTTTGATGACTCCCGATTAAGAATATAGACCTGTGTCGCGGTATAAGCCCGACCGACGGACAGACGGTGTTACTTTCGCATTTATAATATTAAAGAACTAGTCAGGATTGTAAGAAGAGTAAGGATTTATAGTTGAACATGGGTTCTACGACGTAACGTTCTGCTTAGTATGCTTAATGTGTCTTCGAGACCTCTACGCTACGCTACGTATTGCTACGAGTTTATTGAGTTCTACATTTTTATGTGTCCGTTGTCGTTATTAAATAAACAAAATTCGTTTAAAACTTAGTTAAAATTTACAACTTTACACAAAACATCTTGATGTAGGTGAATAACAACAATGTGGATTGTCTTAACCTCGGGAACCCTAAATTAAAACAGAATAATTAAGCCCTAACTTTTCGAGAAAAGAATGTTTTGCGAAACAAAAAAATATGTTCAAGAATTTATCTCAAAAAGATAAAAGTAGAGATAAAATATTAAATTTTGTGTAAACAGCGCCTTTTGTGATCTCATTTGTTTTTGTTGATTATTTCACAATAACATTACGAAAGGTCTGTGTCTGTAGTAGGTACATCATTACACGTTTGGGGTTACTCAGGTTTATTTTAAATAAATTAGGTTCGTTATTTTCCTTTGTCGTTGTGAAGGTCATTTTTTGTGAGGATTTAAGGTGAGTAGGTACTGAAGGATAGTAATAATTGAGATTTTTTGAATACTAATTTATTAATAAAAATTCAATATTAATAATTCTATATGATAGGTATATTTTCGTTGTTATCGTTATATATTTATTATTAACATGTTAACATAATTTTATTAGTATTTTAAAAGATATTGTGTACGGAGGAAAGCGTTGATTTCACGTGGTACAAATATTCTTATTGTGTATTTTTTTTTCATAGAAATAATAAAAAAAGAATCTTCCACAATATACATCAATGCACATTTATAAATCCAAAAGCTTTGTGTGGAACACAGAAGCCCATACTGAGTGTTACAAGTTACCTTACTCCCTCTCTCTAATGACATAACTATGAACATGCGTGCATAATTCCTACATAGTTCATTAATAACAATAAATGCACTATGTAGGAATTATGCACGCATGTTCTTAAATGTGAATATTACAAATAAAATAAAAAGAGATAATATGTGTAAGTATATGTGTGTGTTGCTTAACTAATGCTAATTCATTCTAATATTATTATTTCGTAAGTAGTAACTGTCTGTCTGTTTGTAACTGTTTTTTCTTGAATTTCAGTATATCTAGATAGATTGAACATAGGAGAAAGACATAGGCTTATTTTTATCGCGATGACTAACATGTGTAGTTATATAATAACGCGGGCCTTAGGCAAAAGCTAATGGACTATTTAATAATAATATATAATTATTTCTCCTCACAATGCTACACTTATAACTAGCTATTTTACACTGTTTGGTTTAGATATGTAAGGAGCTGGTGTCTGTGAGAAGCATGAGATGCCCGTGTTACAAATCCCGGTGATTGATCCTCACCCCTCGGACGTATAAATATATTTTTATCCGAAATGTTAAAACAGCCGAGTTTATAAAGGAACCTATAACTTATAAAGGAAATAAAAAAAATTATATTTTAAAGGAACGAATAGATAAAAAAGTTAAAAAAGTATTAAAAACAGGAATTTAATTCTTACTACTAGAAATGTATAAATAACAACAATTATGTGGATTCCCGTTAAAGTGCATATTGTAAAGAGTTATATGTTATGTTCTTATTAAAACTACGTTCTTTCACTTAGGTAATTTATTAAACTAATGTCGAATCACAAAATTCACACAATTCTATTAGTTATAGTCTTAAATATAGACTTAGGGCACCTTTAATGAACAATTTAAATAAGCCACGTCACTGCTGTCTGTGGGCTTTGCTACCTTAAAAGGCCTTATTACTAGCTAACAAGTTAAGCTGTAGATTAATAGTCGGTTTGGCAAAGTACCCGAGCTATTTATACTAAATGACAAGAATACAGCATGTGTAAGCCGAATAACTAAATAGGTAGTAGAGCCGCGTGGCTTCAGCACGAATGGACCGGCTCGACCGGGGCAGTACTACCCTCACACAGAAGACCATCCGACATTATGACGAATTATAATCGTAAAGAATAATGTCGTATTTCGTTGGTGAGTGTGAAACCGGGAGGCCGGGAGAATTATGCAGAATTATCTGACCAGGCGTCGGAATTTCCTAAGACTCGCTCTGAGATTTTTTTAATACCAAAACTAGTAATAGAAGAAGAAAAGAAGACTAAACTCATCGACATAAGAGCCTCAATTTGTCAACACTTTATCATTAAATAAATAAATATTTCTTACATCTTACACACAACGTCATCTACTGCCAAACTAAGCAGAACTTGTATTATGGTTACTAAACACCGGATATAAATATTTTGTTAATTCTAATTTATAAGTTTTTTTTTTTTTTTTTTTTTTTTTTAAATTAAGCCTGCTAAAGTGACTCTACTCTGCCTGATGGAAAGCATGAGTAGAATCCAGGAGTAGGGGTCACCATACTTATTGTGAGGGTAGACAATGTAGCATGGTGACCCCTACCATGGCAGCCTGGTTTGATTATTCTGCATCATTCTCCCGGCCTTCGAAGGGCGGGAGAATGATGCAGAATGATTGGGCCTCCGGTCTCACACTCACCAACGAAATACGACAGCAAGAATGCTGTCATTATTAGGATGGTCTTCTGTGTGAGGGTAGTACTGGCCGGGTCGAGCCGGCCCATTCGTGCTGAAATCAGCGTGGCTCTACTACCTACCGTTATGCGTAACGTTAACAATAAAATCAAGGAAGAGGGGAAAGGGAGAAAAACTTATCAATTAAAGATTGTGATCAAGTCGTGTTGGGTTCAAAATTCATTTATTAATTAATAGCATTAATGATGACTGGTAACACATGCTTCAAGTTACTAATACCTCCAGGGAAAATGAACAAAAGTGTCACAAAATTGTTGCTAAGCGAAATTTCCCCTTTACCTATTAACACAAGGGTCTCTTAATGTTTCAGTCTGATGTGTGCACTTGCTTTGTGGGAGAAGATCCCATTGAATCTTTGGGACCCTCAATCCCGTTAGCACCCTGATTTAAAATTATACTCAAAAATAGAAATAGTCTATTCGGGTAAAAGTGCCTCTACATACTGCTTGTTTCTCGTCATGGCCAGTTCATATCCATGTCACAGTGGTGTCACTGTTCACCTTTAGGTCAGACATACAGCCTTACTTACTATCTTTCCGTCTGAAATGATTAGATACTGTACCGTGGCTACACAGAAAAGAAACCAAGACTCGAAAGTCAAAACATTCTTTGAATTCTTACACATTACGCCAATCTTATAAAAGCAACATGATGACAATAATGCTTTACATACCAAGTATTTATGTTGTTACTATGTTTGTCAGGTACATTCAAAGGTTCATGAGTATACAACATAGTAAAATCTATCATTTTATTGGAGAAATCTTGTCATATCACCGAACAAAAATAAACTTTGGGAAATACGTGGTAAAGTTTATTTAGCAATGTAAGATTTTGATGTTAAGAGATTTGCAAGGATCTCGGGAAAGTGGGCGGAAATCGGGCGAATCGTCGTGAAGATACTTTTCGTCGTAGTTAGGCTGCTGTCGCATTGCGAGCGTGGAGCGCATAACCACACTCGGAAAGTATAATCATGAAAGAAAAAAAACTTTTAACAAGATGTAACAACAAAACAAAAATAACATAAACATACTATACAAAAAAATCCGTGAAATTATCTGGTTGTGTGACTAAAAGATCATGCGGATTAAGTAGTTTGTAATAAAAATAATCACTTTATTGTACACCATATTACTTACAACGGTAACTTAAGATAAACGAGGTACAAGTAGCTAGCCACAGGCCAGCGCAGTGTGCGGCGACTTCCACATACAGCGCAGGCGAATAATATACAACAGGGCCATCTACCAAAGAAACATTGAACTACGAAGAAAACACGTAACTATCTATACGGAGTAACTACTAATCCTGAATCGCGGTTAGCATATATACAACATCCCAAAATCAACTGTTTGGGCAGTCGCCCGCCAAGAATGATCACCTCGCCTGGTCAGAGGATCCTCCCTTTGTGTTGGAGGAACACGACACCCGTTCCTCCACACGTTGTAGTGGGCCTACTGCACCTGAATTCAATTCTCATGTCTTCAATCAGGCAGAGGAGAGTCAATTTGGTAGACTCCAATACAAAAAAAAGGTTTGCCATCTTGATATATTTAATGTATGGTGGTTAACATGCGTTTGCCCCTATTGTATGATACCCATGTATTTACACATATATGAAATACGAATTCGTTACTTCTTGCTTAAACTATATGCAATTATGATAATAAATCGCTGTCATAGCGACCTCGCCTTACATAGCAACATGACCAACGCGGGTGAATAAATTTAATGCATTAGCCGCGAGCCGCGCTCCAACACTCGTTTATTAGCCACCAACGTGTCCCTTCGGCTTTGTGCTGGTCGAGCTTCAAATTATTTGTCAATCTGTGATCGACAGCAGGTACTACACGGCTTTTGAATATATATATTTAGGTTACAGAAGAATAATCCTTTGATAAAAACATTGTTAATCTTTAAACGAAATTAAATATAACGTCTTACAACTGATTTAATTAGTAATTGACTTAACCTGAATACAAAATTGATACACGAGGTAAAATGCAGAGACAATAAATATGTACTTATCGGATGTAACCGTACTTTTAGAAATACAGAAACACTTACAAATCGTATAGACTACTACCAACCTCAACGAATGTTGACAGGCGAATCCTCAATACTAGTGCTTGTACCGCCATTTATAGACAATGTTTTAAACATCCCTAACTATATAGTATCGTAATTATTTATTTGACATACATTTTTAGGGATTCATTGTTTTACTAAAGTGATTGAGTTGCTCCTTTATTTACATGAAAGAAGGAACTCTTCAGAAAATTTATAGATTATTTATCATCACGCTGTGACTATAAATAACATGCATACGTGTCATGTACCTAAATAATAATACCCACGAAACTTCTTCTGAGTCTCTTTCTCTCTCTCAATCATACTCGGCTCCTATTGATCTAAATGCCATATTAACTTTCCTACCTCAGTCATGTATTTTAAAATGAAGAATGTGAAAATATGTTAAATGGTTTTGAAGTTCATCGTGCGCTAAAACGTGGCACGAGTATTTTATATACATATTAAAATCTATGTGTGCGTAGTCTGTAAAGGAAGCAACAAATTGAAGTTTTCGTTTTCCAATTACAGGGTTACAATATTTGTGTTTACACAATGTATCAGACTGGTAGTCACTACAGACCATGCACAGTACGATAAAGTCAACTTCAGCTTTTGTTATCAATTTGTTGCAAGGCCTGCTATTTGAATTATCTATTCTATTTCAGGAAAACTAAGGTTGAGTTTTGAAATATACTTACACTTCGTCAAGAGTTCAGTACCAAAATGCTGTATATTTTTCGACACGTCCGCCGTCATCTCACTTGAACCTTTGCCTTCGATTAGTTCCTAAGCAAATACACTTCGATGGAAAGTTTTCAGTCCCTGCCCCAAGTCTCACAAGTACCGAATCTTTAAGCAGCAAACACATTGGGGAATTTCGGTTACAAAAATTTTATATTAAATAATTATATGTTTATAAGTATAAGTGTGACATTTGATAACCGTTATTCCACTTACTTTTAATTATCATCTCAATTAGTAGTAAACTAACATATTATTCGACTCTAACAATATCAACAAAATTACTAGCGGTGGTCACAAACCGTATTTTTAGTCAAAACACAAATTTCTATTATGCTCAATAGTGTACTTATTCCCCTATTGGATATACACCGCACTCCAAATATTATGTAAAGTACCTGGGTTATAGTTGTTGTACTGGAGTACAAACTACCAACCAACCAAGTGTTGCTGAAAGAGACGTATAGATGTTGCAAGCAATAATCGATCTATATTAAACTTATGTTTTCCCAAACGTTTAAATTGCTCGTTTAAACATATTAGAAAAATCTTCTTTTTTGTCTTCATCATGGTATTGCTTTTAGATAGACATAGAGAAAATAGAAAGACATATGTATATATTACAGGTCACCATACTCAATGTGAATGCAAACAATGAAGCTATGTGATACACTATGGAAGCCTCTGAGCTACTCCTGCTTCATTGGTCTCGCACCCATCACTGAAACACCACAGCTCGTCACTTTAGGTTGGTCGGTCTGCTCAAGTCCCGTTCGTGCTGAAGTCAGTAGATTACTTTGATTCAAACATTTTATTTCCTAAAAACCATGTAGAAGTACCAAATGTGGCACTGCCTTTATTACCAGAACTTGTGAGTTCGTCAAAGTGTTTTTGTTGAACAGTATTTTGTTCATTGACGACTGTTATTAGACTTGAAGAGCGCGTGTATCGTCCGAGTTCAGTATTTGTCTGGCCTCGAGTGGTGGCCATTTTCATTGCTTCAACTTGGTTCTCATAAGAGGGTACCTAATATTTGTTGATGTATTGGTTTCTTGCTTACGCTATATACTATATATATATTACTTTTATATACTATATATATATTTCTTTTAGTCGTTGTTTTATCGGCTAGTGAATACGACTGCGAGATCACGGGTTCGATTCTCAGGTTTTTCTGATTTGTAGTATCCTGTAGTTTGTTAGTTAGGGTCTTCGTCGGTCCTAGATCTAGTATTTCTCTGGCCGTGTCAGATAGTCGTCCAATCGATTTGTGAGAATGAACGAACAAAGAGTGCACCTGTGTTTGGGCAAACACTTTTTGTGTACTATAATGTTTCTAGCGTGTTTGGCCGATCTCCGCTGAGACTGGCCGCCCGCCGTGGTTGAAGTTTTGCTAGGAGTACATCATGTAGATTATATTTATAAATACGTTGATAAACGCTTGTGGCCACTTCCACATGCAGCGCGACGTAAACATACAACAGTGCCACAACATTGAACCATGAAAGAAACACGAAATTAACTATACGAAGTAACCTCTAATCTTGAATCGCGATAGAGAAATTCTCGCCCCATTTAGTATATATACAACATCCCAACATCTACCGGTGGGCAGTGGCCGGCATGATCACTTCGCCTGGTCGGAGAATCCTCCCTTTGTGTCAGAGGGCCACGATACCCGTTCATCCACACCCAAATACTCATTCAAATACCCATAATAATAGCACTAGTCTACATCGTATTTATTATCGCTAAGTTTTAAAGTAAGTTTTTGAATGATTTCTGAGACAAACTTAAATAAGTACTTGCTTAGAAATTGATGGAAATCTAGCTTTAAAGGATATTATAAAGATTGAGAAAATCTTAACGATGTTTTATCAGTTTATCAGTTGGTGATATTTCGTTAGTTACATTTTCGATTATAACATTAGTTAGAATAACAATTGATTGCAAAAGCTTCATAATCATAATATATTATCTAATTAATTAGTAACTAAAAAGCACAGCTTTTGTGTTTGTTAATCAGAAGTACGAAACAATTAATCTAACAACCATTCAATGAGTGACAACCAATTATTTGTTTGATACAGTTTCTGGTCCCATTTTCTGTTCCATTCGCTCTTAGGGAAAAGAAAGGGGTCGACGTGAGAGGGGTGATTTGCCGCGTTGTCGATTGTTTGATTTCCGTAGCGCTCCACCACGCACTACCTGTGTCACTAAACGGGTTACGAATAGGGATGGGATGCAATCTATTATTTAAAATTATCGAGATTTTCAAATAAATACCCCCATCGTCGTCAGAGTCTTGTTAGTCATTCAGGATGCACCGCGTGCAGGTAAAGTTGGCTTGGGGCTAAAGATTGTGGTTTGCCCAATTACATCTCGTTATAGGAATTAGTACCGCCCGTTGTGGTCTTATGGGCGGCAAAATTCCAAAACTAACCGAACAGCAAACTCACCCACTTTTCAGAAGTAATAATAACATGATTGCTTAAATCAATTGATTGCAATTATATTAATTCTGTTTTCTGAGAGGCTGTACCCTGATCAGTTCTGCTGCTAAAATGTAGCAATGAAATAATTATGTATAAACTAAGATTTGTAATGTGAAATCTACATTAACATACACTTTTGTACTTATTGTACTTACTTTTACTTATATTCTTGTAGATGCATAAACAAAACACTAATACATTTTTTATTATAAAACAACTTACACATTCAATCTAAAAATTTAGCACTTTGAACTTTACATCAGATCCAAATAAAACAAAGAGAAGACACATGTACTCTCTGGAGACATCTACATCCATCAAGATTATTTTCCGTTGCACTATTTTCAATAATACAAAAAACTTATTGGCAAAGTTCACAAGATAGTTTTATATTCCGTTCACGTCGGCGTGGAGCTGGGCGCGCATTCCATTCCATCTTACTTAGCTGCATCTCTGAGTTGAAATAACTTATCTCTTGATAAACTTTCAAAACATATGTCTAGAGATTTGCTTTATACTTAAATATGATTTATTATACCACATATACATAGCTGTTACTAGTTTTCAGTATGTTTGAGGGCCTCGAGTTCCCAATAACGATTGCCATAGATGTTCATGACAATCGGGACCGACACACTCGGCCCGACCCAGGACCTTTTGATCAACAGTCGCATACGCAAACCACTAGACTAATGAATTTATATAATAATATAAATAAACATTTCGGACATCTTACACACAAAGTCATCTAGTACCAAACTAAGCAGAGCTTGTATTATGGGTACTAAATAACTGATATAAATACGAAAACATACTTTCTTTTGTAAATACATATAAATTATACATATAAAACACCCAGACTTTCGAATAACACAAATAAAAATGTTTGTATGTATTTCGTTACTATTCGTATTAACTTTTTTGTCATATTCTATTGTATTGATAAGTAACTTGAATATCATTTTATTTAAATATATCGATATTTGATTTCGTTTGCTGTTGAACATCACTGCTAAGCACTTACCACTTGTATTTCGTTCTATCGTCTGTCGCTCAACACTATTGATCATCGCGACACATATCAGCACATTGTGCTTCCAGATACCGTAGATTGCAACACATCTAGTTCATAAACTATTGAATAGTGGGGAATACTAAAACTGATTTATAGAAGGTAAGGGTTGGTCGCATGATCAAATAATGAATAAATATTTCAGACTTCTGACATGCAACGTCATCTAGTTCCAAATTAAGCAGAACTTATATTAAAGATACTAGACAATCCATATAAATACATTAACATTATATTTCCACAGGCCAGGTGGAGTGATGATTTGCGCAAGAAGGCTGGCAGGAGCTGGATGCGAGTAGCCGAGGATCGAACCAAGTGGCGTATAATTGGAGAGGCCTATGTCCAGCTGTGGACTGCGATAGGCTGATGATGATGATGATGATTATATTTTTGACATATTATATAGACAAAAATTTCTGAATCACACAAATATTTGGTTCGACTTGGGAATAGAACTAGAGACCTCTTGACTAGAAGCCGCATACGCTAACCACTAGACCAAGAAGTCAGACAAAGAAGAGGATTGATACTATTTAACCTAAAATATTTATGGCATGATATGTTATGAGCGTTTCCGTGATTCGGAGGACACGTTAAGCAGTCGGTCCCGATTGTTATCTTAAGATAACATTCGTGAAGCTTATTTGGAGGCCTTCGGGCGGCTTAAAAATATCCATTAGGCAGAGTGGAGTCACTTAACGAGCCGCTATAGTGTGTCATAAGTATGGTGACCTCTACTCATGGATTCTACACATGCTTTGCATTAGGCAGAGTGGAGTCACTTAACGAGCCGCTATAGTGTGTCATAAGTATGGTGACCTCTACTCATGGATTCTACACATGCTTTGCATTAGGCAGAGTGGAGTCACTTAACGAGCCGCTATAGTGTGTCATAAGTATGGTGACCTCTACTCATGGATTCTACACATGCTTTGCATTAGGCAGAGTGGAGTCACTTAACGAGCCGCTATAGTGTGTCATAAGTATGGTGACCTCTACTCATGGATTCTACACATGCTTTGAATTAGGCAGAGTGGAGTCACTTAACGAGCCGCTATAGTGTGTCATAAGTATGGTGACCTCTACTCATGGATTCTACACATGCTTTGCATTAGGCAGAGTGGAGTCACTTAACGAGCCGCTATAGTGTGTCATAAGTATGGTGACCTCTACTCATGGATTCTACACATGCTTTGCATTAGGCAGAGTGGAGTCACTTAACGAGCCGCTATAGTGTGTCATAAGTATGGTGACCTCTACTCATGGATTCTACACATGCTTTGCATTAGGCAGAGTGGAGTCACTTAACGAGCCGCTATAGTGTGTCATAAGTATGGTGACCTCTACTCATGGATTCTACACATGCTTTGCATTAGGCAGAGTGGAGTCACTTAACGAGCCGCTATAGTGTGTCATAAGTATGGTGACCTCTACTCATGGATTCTACACATGCTTTGCATTAGGCAGAGTGGAGTCACTTAACGAGCCGCTATAGTGTGTCATAAGTATGGTGACCTCTACTCATGGATTCTACACATGCTTTGCATTAGGCAGAGTGGAGTCACTTAACGAGCCGCTATAGTGTGTCATAAGTATGGTGACCTCTACTCATGGATTCTACACATGCTTTGCATTAGGCAGAGTGGAGTCACTTAACGAGCCGCTATAGTGTGTCATAAGTATGGTGACCTCTACTCATGGATTCTACACATGCTTTGCATTAGGCAGAGTGGAGTCACTTAACGAGCCGCTATAGTGTGTCATAAGTATGGTGACCTCTACTCATGGATTCTACACATGCTTTGCATTAGGCAGAGTGGAGTCACTTAACGAGCCGCTATAGTGTGTCATAAGTATGGTGACCTCTACTCATGGATTCTACACATGCTTTGCATTAGGCAGAGTGGAGTCACTTAACGAGCCGCTATAGTGTGTCATAAGTATGGTGACCTCTACTCATGGATTCTACACATGCTTTGCATTAGGCAGAGTGGAGTCACTTAACGAGCCGCTATAGTGTGTCATAAGTATGGTGACCTCTACTCATGGATTCTACACATGCTTTGCATTAGGCAGAGTGGAGTCACTTAACGAGCCGCTATAGTGTGTCATAAGTATGGTGACCTCTACTCATGGATTCTACACATGCTTTGCATTAGGCAGAGTGGAGTCACTTAACGAGCCGCTATAGTGTGTCATAAGTATGGTGACCTCTACTCATGGATTCTACACATGCTTTGCATTAGGCAGAGTGGAGTCACTTAACGAGCCGCTATAGTGTGTCATAAGTATGGTGACCTCTACTCATGGATTCTACACATGCTTTGCATTAGGCAGAGTGGAGTCACTTAACGAGCCGCTATAGTGTGTCATAAGTATGGTGACCTCTACTCATGGATTCTACACATGCTTTGCATTAGGCAGAGTGGAGTCACTTAACGAGCCGCTATAGTGTGTCATAAGTATGGTGACCTCTACTCATGGATTCTACACATGCTTTGCATTAGGCAGAGTGGAGTCACTTAACGAGCCGCTATAGTGTGTCATAAGTATGGTGACCTCTACTCATGGATTCTACACATGCTTTGCGTTAGGCAGAGTGGAGTCACTTTATGGTCGTACAAAAAAAAAACTTTTCAAGAAGATAACAGAGGTCACCATCACTATCATCATCATCATAGTAATAAAGAGCCTCTAATAGTCCACAGCTGGACACAGGCTTCTTCTCAGAAATGATTCACTCAGTCGTATTAATTTCGCGTTGTGAGGGTGCTTCTCTTTTCAGTACTTTTATACTTGTGCGTAGTTAAGTTTCATAATCAAAACAAACGATACACACAGAGTGAACAAGAGGTGATAACACTTCGTAGAAATAATCCACCACTTCGTAGAACGGTAGAGAATAGAACAAAGCGTCTAAAAGCGGGTTATATTACTTTTCTATCAACATCAAAAGTTTGTAAGTCATCTATTTTCAGCTGTTCATCTATTTTGTTACGTGTTAGGTCGAGAAGCATGTCTAGTTATAGGTGGTATGATGAAGGAACAGTTGGAGGCGAATCGTACAACTTTGTTGTGTACACTTCGATTTACCGCCGACAATAGCTTCAGGGATCTGCAACGTGGTAAAGAAAACTTGATGAAATTCTGCTCATAAGTTGATAGAGTGGTAGCACTTACCTGTGGATTCAGTTATTGCTGATTGTGACTATGAGCCATAAATCGTACGTTTGACTTAATATAGAATAAATAATTGTTGTGTTGGTCTCGAGATCACACATTATGTGTCCCAGCGTAATGTATCTGTAATATGCATGTATTTAGAAATAAACACAAGTAAATTTGAGATAAGACTCTCGTGTGTGCGATATCTAGAGTTGTGTATTCTTCTAAAGTAATTACAGAGATTTTTCATATAATTTGTAAAATCGAAATACATTGGTTTATTAATTTTGGAGCATTCATCTTTTACATTGAAGTAATGTCCCACAAAAATAGATTAAAAATTTCATTTACAAAAATATTTTGTATTCGTGATACGGAACCACAGTTCTATTCTTAGAACGTTTGGTACATAATACGTAGTACCTGGTTGCAATGTCGATAAACTTGTATTGTGCTGGCCACCACTCGCCTCGCGCTTCAACATACAGTTCAGTAAAAAGGCTTGCAGTACACTTTTTGCTTGTTGCCTTCGCTTGTAGCAAAGTTACTTATTATAGTTTATAGGAGTAGTGATGGACACAGTATTTAGAACTGTTATCGGTATCGAGTTACTGGAATATGCTATTTTCATTATTAATAAGTATATTGTATTGTTATTTTGTTTTAAATAATATTTTAAGTGGTCACTATGCAGTTTTCTACTGCGCTTAGTGTTGTAAGTTCCAATCCTACTCGGGATAACACTTTCTGTAATTTTCAAGTTCTTGTTCTGAGTGTGGGTGAGAACTCTTTTTTATATTAACAGATTAATGTCCGTAAACCATTGAAATATTTTGAGGAGCAATAATTGGGCACGTAAAGGCCGGCTCGACCAGTGATACCAAGGGTTCACTAAAAACCGTTGATATCTTAACCTTTTGTTATTATTGGAAAATTGCTGGAAAAAGGGTTCTATTTAGAAAGGAGGCCTTAACTGACCATATTACATTACGTTGTTCAGACGGGTTGGTTTTAAGTTTTCCTTTTCATTGCAGTGATCTGGCTATGGGTATTTCCTCCATTAGCCGCCTTTTACGATTCCAGCGGAATGAATAGGATTGGTAATATGAAAAATACTTTATGTCCTTAATCCGTTACTACATGGAGAAACTTGGCGTATTGAGTGTATAAACCTCATCAGAAGTATTAGTCACTTTGATATTTGCATCTGAAGTGCAACTATTTGTTTGTAACTACAAAGCCCCTACAACCTTTAGGAGCTCGAGAGAATAGATATGATGTACCTACATCTAATTGGTCCGTATCAATACGGGGTAGTACGGAGCCGCCAATTTGACTTTTCTATTTATACGTGACGGGACGATCAGAGCTACGTCGTACATAATATTAGTAGGATATACCTACTAATATTATATACGCGAAAGTTTGTGAGTATGTATGTAAGTATTTATGTAAGTATGTTTGTGGCTCTTACACGCAAACAATACTTAACGGATTCTGATGAAACTTTACAGTAAAATAGCTTGTATATCAGAATAACACATAGGCTACTTTTTATTGCAATTATCAAGATAAACGCGGGCAGAGCCGTGGGCGAAAACTAGTATGGCTATAAATTCTAGATAGGAATTATTTCTTAATCTTCTACTAATATCACTTTGGAAAACGATTCACATACCCAAGGGGAGTTGGCGAAATAAAACAAGCTCCAGTTCTTGAAACTATCATAGATACATTTGCTTTAAATAAATTTGAGTAAAGGACTAGTGTCTGTGCTATGACAATCATCAGATTCTGTTCATGAACGTGGATCATGCCCTTCAAAAGACACGATCCACCGACCAGACGAGATCATTATGCTTAGTGGGCCACAGCTCAACGTTTGCTACTTTGAAGTTGTATAATATATTGTTATTGACGCGAGAATTTCTATATCGCGATATAGAATTAGTAGATACTCCGTAGTGTCTTTGATAGAGGTCAAAGTAGTATATATTTTGTGCTACATGTGGACGTGGACTCATTCTTATTGAAAACTAGCAACTAGATATTCAAGCTAAATAATTTATCACGTACCGTCGATCCGTTACCGTGTCGTCCCGTGTGCAGACAATATTCGTCGCTTGTGTGCCAATACATTCTGTTACAATTAAATATGACGTAACTATGAATTTCCGTGTTCACTTGCTACTGTCAATATTGCCAATGAAATAGAATATGATGTATATATGTCGGTTTTGATATAATCATAGCAATAATGTATTGTGTTATAAGGCCCTGAGTGTTATTGCTAACGGCAGCTTACATTGTAGGTCTAAGAAAATTTATGAAAATTCTTCTTCCCTCATCTAAAAGCTAAATGGATTGAAATATCTGAAAAAACTCATGATGGTCAAGCTTGCAAATTACTTTGTTAGCTCAGGAGTTAAAGAGGCCAAACTTGTAAAATACGCTCGCTTGGAAAACTTTGTAAGCGTAAACGAACTAATAAATAAACATGTAAAATATTGAAAATAAAATCATAACAATTCATTATTGGACACGATTTTAAATCCACGTGTCATTATGGGTGACTACAGAAGCCTTTGGTAATTTTGTTAATCAAATTAACACATAGTCTTGTCTCTTCTGTACTCAAAATTACTAATATATAATTATAAAGTCGAAGCCAAAAAAATGCAGTCAGAGTCATAGTTAGTATTTAATACTGAGAACTAACTTTTAAACGCGGCTCCACTCCCCTGTTTTTAAAAAAGAAACCTATGTTCTTCCTCAAGATTTACCTTTTTTTTTTTTCTTCCTCTTCTTTAGATCGGTGCATCCGACATCTTACACTCAACGCCATCTAGTCACAAACTAAGCAGAGTTTGTGTTATGAGTCCTAAACAACTGATATAGATAAATGAATAATCATACTTTTATTTTGTAAATACTTATTATATATAGAAAACACCTCAACTCCGAAACAAATTTGGTCTGAAATCAGGATCGAACCCGATACCTCTTGATCAGCAGCCGCATATTCTAACCTCTAGACCAACGAGGCATCGTTTTAGCCAGGAATGTGTAACATATAGACAGACAGAGTAACATACTTTCGAATCTATAATATGTATTATAGTATAGACGAAGGTTTTTCGATTGATATAAGATATAGTTTCAGTGAACACACTGTTTATTATACAAACAATACACACGGTTATGTACAATATCAGTATGATTAAACATATATAATATATAATCACCCGGCAGATTATCTCTGATACATTCCATTATAATGATTGACGACATCGCGCTATAATTAACTGTTATTTATCACATCTGCGAGCTGTATATTGGGATCACGTCTACATTCCAGCAAGGTTGAAAAGAGGCGCTTAAATTCAATAAGCAAATAAGTAAAATACAAGCATTCGTAAGTAATACAGTTACAATGCATGTAAAACTATTAAAGTATAGATAATGAAAACTAAGCAAGAGAAGATTACGAACAAAATTATTAGTTTATTTCTTTAAAATCGCTAATAAATAAGTCACAAGTTATTGTAAGTTTTTAAATATGTCAAAATTCAGATCTACAGGTAGTTCTTCCTTTCTATATCATATATTGTCTTATGAATTTATCTCATATGAATATATATAATCTCCACGAAGAGATAACTAGCGAAGCTCACAGTTATTCCACGAGCTGGAATATAATACATCCAGAGTTTTGAGACAAGAACTACCTTATCTGGTAACGAAGCCACCATACAATCGTAGTGCAGAAGTATAAGTTTGTAGTAGAATTCGTATATGGCAGGTTCCATTATTAGGGTATATAGTAATACATTATTTCTGCTGCTACAGACTGCTGACCACTTGGTGCTTTCTTTGACTTCCAGTCACTCCAGCTGCTCCTATCCAGGTGTGATTTATATGTAGTTGGCTGTTCGCCAAGATAAAGCTTACGATTGTTGCTATATCTTGCTCATCGCACGGGAATAATAGATTATTCAGAATAAAAAATAAATATTCTAGACCATAACCTATCTCTGTGCTAAATTTCATCCAGATCCGTTCAGTAGCTTTTTGGGTCAAAAAAAAGCACCCATATATCCAAACATAAGATAGAAGAGAAGTAGGGTAGGATATGTTAATAGTGCAGTTAAAGTATTACACACTTTCACTTACCTCCTCGGTTCTGATAGTCGCAACATTGGCCAAATTTAACTGATCTCATAATACATTCAGCAGCGCGTCCATATTTAGAACTGTTTGCACATATCAATATTTGATACGATGCTCACATTCCGCACACACCCACGCTGAATTGTATACATTGTTTGAATATTTTGGACATTATATCAATAATCAGTCATATTGTAGTTAATTAAATAAAATTATATTTGAATGTAAAACTTATTTCGAAACTATTAACAATAACAAACAAGATAAAGCTTAAAAAACTATATCCAGAATACGTAAAAACTTTGATAAATTTCAATAGCCTATATTTATGTCACCCGTACATACGGTTCAGTAATTTAGACACTACAGTGGAACATGTAAACATAGAAAAAATGTTACCTTTTCTTTTAGCTTCGCCATCGTCGAGTTTTTAGTTAAAAAAAAAAAAAGTTTTAAAAAGACAACTCCCGCATTAGGAATATAAATTCCTGTGTCGCGGGGGACTTTACAAACATACATGTAACGGACACAAAGAACACCCAGACTCAGAACAACAAATTGAGAATCACACAAAGTGTTATCCCACGTGGGATTTGAACCCACGACACTTGGCGCAGTAGGAAGCGGTGTGGCGCCGCTTAAGCCACTAAGCCAACCGTGCAGTCATTTTATTTAAGAACGATTAGGAATTACGAATTTAAGAGCGATGTTCAATCGAATGTTGTATATTTTTGTTGACTACACGCTCGATAGATGGCGTTGTGCCTTCCGGTGAGTCGCGGTGTTAAGACTCTCCGATAGTGTATGAACTTCCGAACAAATATATTTATTTTTGTACTCGCATCAAACGGTTGTTTTATTTCTCTTGAGTCAACAGTGTTCGGAAGCTAACAGCCCTAACAAACGATATAATGACGTTATTAAAATGCATGACCAGTTTTCGCGTCGGTTCCAACAGCATGTAAATCGGTTATTGCAGTAAAAAGTAGCCTTTCTTAGGCTCTAGACTATCTATGTACCAAACTACACTTAAATAGATTCAGTAGTTTTGGCGTGAAAGCGCAAAAGACAAGCACACAGAGTAACTTTCGGATTTATAATATTAGTAAAGATTGGATTCCATTTCGATCGAAGTAAAAAATGTATTTGACTCTTAACAACCCTTTGATTTGCTTCGTCTGGCGATGGGTCGTCCCGCACTACGTTTGCAACACGCGTACTCAAGTGGTTAGCGGTTCTGCGGCATATGTAACCACTCCATTGCTACTTCAACCTACTAACTTTCAGAGCTCTGTCGTGTCGTTGCTTCTCTAATGGATTACTTCGTTTCAAACTTTGTCCTTCAGAGGGACTCCGAGCATAGCTCTTTGCATAGGATGTTGAGAGATTTTACGCTTATTGATTAGCTTTACAGTAAGAGTCCGTAGTAGGCCTCAGCCTTCGTGGTATATCCGACTAATAAATGTGGTATATCCGACTAATAAATGTGGTATATCGGACTATGTGGTATATCCGACTATGTGGTATATCCGCCTAATAAATGTGGTTTAATCGACAAAAAATGTCGTATATCTGACGAAAAAATGTAGTATAACCGACGAATTTATATGGTATATTCGAAAAAAGATGATATTAGACAAAAAAATGTGGTGTATGCGACTAAGAAATGTGGTAGATATAAATGACAAAACATGTGATATATCCGCCGAAAAATGTTGTATACCCATATATATAGATAGGCATTTCCGACAAAAAAATGTGGTATATCCGACAAAAATGTAGTTTTTCCGACGAACTAATGTGGTCATACTTCCAAAATGCTGCCAATTGCAGCGGCCTATGTCCAGCACTGGACTGCGTCGGGATAATGATCATGTATCTTAAAACTGTTATAATGTTCATATTTGTATTTTATTAATTACTTGTACTTCTTTATTACTTCTATCATGTGACAAAACTAAGCAGATAGTGGCAGTGCAATTACCAAAATGCAATTAAAGTAGTCACTAAAGTGAGACAAAGACAACGCTACCTCTCTCTCACTTTAGCTTCCGTTTAGTTTATGAGGCACACTTTTGTTACAACCCCTAAGCATAGCAGTTATTATATAAAGGTAAATATTGTTACTAGTGGTCTTGCCACTCATAATACAGACACGCGTACATGGCTCTAACTTATGTAGTTCTATACACTACTCAAAACTTGGGTACACCTGACTGTACTATATTCAGGAACCCTTATGGATTCGCCATGTCCGTCCGTCCGTCCTTGACCTACCGCTCAAACTTTGCATGAATATGTGTTGCAATTACGTGGACAAAGTGCTACAATTAAACTATGAAAAATATTTTAATTTGGGGTACCTCCCATAATGTAAAGTGGGGACGATTTTTTTTCTTGCGTCTACCCCATTATGTGAGGTATCATTAGATAGGTCTTTTAAAAACATTGTGAGGTTTCTAAAATGATTTTTCGATTTAGGTATCCGTTTATGAGTTATTCAACTTGAAAAAGCATTTTTTTCTAAAAACAAGGCGTCCCCCACCTCTAAAAGCTAAACGGCTGGCTCAAAAATCTAAACAAATTCATGATAGTAGCCCATGCATAGCAGTTTTGATGACTTTTTTATTTCAGGAGTTATAGGGGCCTAACTTGTAAAATGCACTCACTTGGAAAACTTCGTATAAAAATAAAGAAATAATGAGTCATCATAACAATTGTTTATTGGGTACGGTTTTAAATTTACCTACCATTATGGGTGACTACGGAACCCTATTTTATGCATGGCCCGACACACACTTGGCCAATTAATTTTCTATTTATCTCGCTTCTTCAGTCACGTTGTTTAATCTAGTGTCTTGAAAAATCTTATTTCAAACTTTTTCAGCATCGTTCTTTGTTGTAGTTGGGTTTTAGATTTTACCTTTTCTTTTATTTTTACAGCCTCAATGAACTTATAGTCCATTCTCAATTAGAGATTAGTTTTATGCAAAGAATTGACAATACTAACATACATTCAAGATTAATGTTAGGCCAAACTCTGTATCAACTGTCCCTCTACTTCAAACTTTGTACATCTCGCAAAGGAATACTCCACTATACAAATCACCCAGACCCAGAAGTGTTGTAACGTCTAGGATGTAGCTCAAATGGGAGCTTTATGCGTCAAAACTACACTCCGCTTAGTGGGAAGTCGGGTAAAGCCTTAGCTTGTGTAGCTGCAGACAGGTCCGCACAAAGGAGCGCTTGTATCTGAGGTGTTTGGGTTATATGAAGCATGTATGTGAGCGACGGTTCATCTCATTACGTAGAACGCCATCTAGTGCCAAACTAAGTAGAGCTTGTGCTATGAAAGTTAAAATGACTGATAGAATAATTATATAACTTTTAATGTGGGTTTCGTAGTGCAGATCGTCATACATGCGGTCCCAGTTATCATGAACATCTATGGCAATTGTTATTGGGAAATCAGAGCTCTCAAATTTACTGACAACTACCTTGGACTTCGAATTCAGTTGACCCTCAGGGTTGCGGAGGTCTAAAGACGGTTGCTCCGTGGTAAACTGATATAATAAATAAATAGATGTCATCTAGTCCCAAACTAAGCAGAGCTTGTGTTATGGGTACTAGACAACTGATATAAATACATAAACGTATTTTTTTTTGTAAATACATACATACAAAAACACCTAGACTCCGAAACAAATATTTGCGGATCATACAAACATTGGGTCCGAGCCGGGAATCGAACCCGAGAACTCTTGATCAGCAACCGCTTACACTAACCACTAGACCAACGAGGCAGTCATTCATTCATATTCAAGTAAACCGCTTGAACTAACAGTCGACCCCAACGGGAATCACTAAGGTTAGAAAGAGGAAAATGATGAGTATATTTCGAATACTTGCATCGTACAATATAAATAACTAAACGGGTCGTGAACAAAACTGTCTTATGTCTTATCAATTTAATCAATTCTCAACAACCCATAATGTCCCACTGCTGGGTTCAGGTTTCCTCTCAGGAGAGGGTTAAGGCCATACGTCTCCATGCTGGCCGAGTGTGGGTTGGAGACTGGCAAAACACGTTGTGGCTACGGAAATTTGCTTTTGTATTTTTTTAAGCCGCCCGAAGGCCTCTCAACTAAGCTTCACGACTGCTATCTTATGATAACAACGAGACGTTTAATGTGACCTCCGAATCAAAGAAACGCTCATAACATATAATGCCACAAACGGTCACCCATCTATGTCTGACCGCGCCGTAGTTGCTTACCCTCGGTGATTGTTACCAACCACCTAAGGCCACTCGACTATGAACGCTTCATATCTTTCTGTCTTTAATTTTCAATTCAATCAATTACTTTCTTTTATTTATCAAGTAGTCGAGCGTGTATTTAAATCGCAATGTTCAATCAAAGTTAGGAATTCAATTTAGAGTTTCCGGGCAAACATACGAAACTACTTTAACCGATAATTGATTTGTTAATGTTTGTGTGTATCCGTAAATGTGTGTCGATTCGAAAATACATTCTTGTCATTAAACTCACTATAGTCGTCACAAAATAAGAAGCCCGTTTTGACATTTGTCATTTGACATGCCGCATGTGAGAAATTGAAAAATCAAATTCATAATCCTATTTAATTACTATGTTACCTATACACTATCACAACGCGTATCATAAATAAGCATCAAGTTTAACTTTATATTGAAAAATTGCACTCAAAAACACGAATTAATCGTATTAGTTACGCCACGATGACAAATGTCAAACCGGGCTTCTTAATTTGTGACGACTATAGTACCCACATTCAACCATTTAATAAGTTCATTTTAGTGGAATATAGTGCAAGTGAGTTTGATTTCAATAATTTATTTTGACAATTTACACCAAGTGATCGAGGGTTGAATGATATCTATTCTAAATAATATTATACAGTTATTTTATATTATAATATTAATAGTATAATATTTGACTGCCTTGTTGGTCTAGTAGTTAGCGTATGTATGTATTAAATAGATGGTATAAATAAATGAATAAAATACATTTTTTTTTTGTAAATGCATACATATTATACATAGTAAATACTGTATTACTTATCGCAACAAAGTTACTTTAAACAATAAACCAAAAGGAACAGAAATCTAAAAATACTTCAATCTTAAGTGTTCTATAAAAGCTAAACCTTATTCCGGCGCGTATATCAAATAAAATAAGTTTCTAAAGCAATACACTTGAAGCAAACACAATATTAAATGTAATGCATTGTTACCGCGGCCATTAAACATAAGAACTGCGAGTTTACAGGAAGTTATTAGATCAACAACGGAACTAGCTATTTGTAGACGCGATAAAAGTAACAATATATGAACATTCTTTTAATAATTTGTTTTGATTTCCTGTTGTATTTAGCTATACTGTTGATATGTATTGTTTCTTTTGCATCACACATTTTTTTAATAATTAGAATGTAAATGGCAACATTTGATTATGAGAATATAGTTGTATATATAATTTTGGCCAATAAATACAAAAAATACTTAAAGAGCCAATAATTAAATTTAAATAAAAGATATTTGCTGTGTATCAAAAGTGAATGTGTTCTGCATGAGCAGCATTCTAGTGTGTTGGTCACCATCCTCATCATCAGTGCACACAATGCAGTACGGTGACCCATACTGTGGCTGCCTAGTCAGAAGCTTCTGCATTATTAGGCCTCCATCAACGAAATGCAACAGCACGAAAGCTGTTTTGGCAACTTCCACATACAGCGCGACAAAAAACATATAACAGCGCCATCTAAAGAAGAAACACGGAACGGGCTATACAGAGTAACTACTAATCCTGAATCGCGATAGAGAAATTCTCGGGTCGATTAGCATATATGCAACATCCCAACATCAACTATTGGGCAGTAGCCCGCCAGCCACTGTCTTAGGTTGGTCTTCTATGCGAGAGTAGTACCGATGTGCTGAAACGTTGTGTTTGTTTACCAAATTTCGACCCGATATTTGATAGCATTGGGCTTTATAAGGTTATCCACAAAATGATGTAGAATTATCTAACCAGGCCGCCATGATACATTGCTTACCCTCACAATGAGCATGGTGGCCCCTTCTTCTGGATTCTATTCATGCTACCCATCAGGCAGAGAAGAGTCACTTTGGTAGGCTTAAATATAAAATAGAAGAAATGTATTAAATACTGTCAGTAGGTTTAAATAAAAAGGGCCACATAACTATAACAACTCATGAAGTCTCATAGTACTTCAGGTTTTACTTACTACATCTTCTCCTGTCATACCCCATCAATAGAGCAGCCCTGGTCAATCCAACGAACCATTAAACCATTTGAAAAGCACTGAAGTTTATTCGATAAGGATTTGTGTCTATCTCCGGCCGCCATTAACGGAGAACTGTCAATAAATATCTAATTAATAATAAGATGATTTGTTGGACAGTCTTGAAGATGTTTTCGTTTAGTTTCCAGTTTGTACGAAGCCGTGTTCAATCAAAGTTAAGAACTTGGTACAGTCATGGTCACGATGTAGTTTTGCATTCCTGCATGCTCGTTGTATTTTCGTATTTCATTGCCTTGTTGGCTGACTGCTGTACGTGAGGTTTAGGGTCCTATCCCCTGGTTGGATCAAATGTTTGTGTGATATGCAAATATTTGTTTCGGAGTTTTGGTGTTTTCTATGTATAATATGTCTTACGATTTTACAAAAAAAAAATATAACTATTTTATCCATTAATCTAGATTTCATAATAAAGTCAGTGCAGTCTGTTTAGTTTGAAGATAGATGGCGTTGTGTGTCAAACGTCCAGGGTAGAAGAACACGTTAAGGACCAGTTTATCCAGTTTGTGATGAAGTTTCAGATAGTTATCTGACATGTAACACTGTTCAACAGATAAATATGTGATTATCTGACATACATATTAATATATTATGTCTATCAAGGCTCGTGAACCTGATATCTATAGATGAATTCTCGCATTAAGAGTATACATCTTGTTTTACTGGGCACTTTACAAATATAAATAAAACAGACACAAAGAACACTTAGACTCAGGACAACTATTTGTGAAACATACAAAGTATTATCATGTGAGATTTGAACTCAGGACACTTGGCGCAGTAGAAAGCGGTGTGGCGTGCACTTATGCCACTATATCAACCGTGTAGTCATTTTCATTGTTTTTGGATATGATTTATCTATAACTTATCATTAATATTATATATTTCTGAAGTAAAATTCAAGAACTATGTTTTTATATTCCTGATTATTCTTTTATTTATTTTTATTTTATTTATTAACTTTATTGTACACCACTTTACAGAAAAAATATTCTTATTGAATTTAATAAAAAATGGTTAAGAAAAAGAAACTATTCAACTTTGGGGATAACTTGTTCTATCACTAGATATCACGATCATAAATACACTTTAAAAGTCAATAACTAAGGCCCCCAAGTTCTTATAGTGGTGAGGGAGGGAGTTATTGTCAACCCTTTCGCGTCGCGCATTGTTCCGCCGCCGTCAATAACTCGATTATCAACGTCTTTATCGATGCGATCGACAGAACATAGGCTTTAGTTGTTGTTCCGAGGTGTGGAGCCACGAAATTGTAGTTTTAATTTCTATGACATGGAAGGTAAACAAGTCACTTTAATGGCTACCGGTTACTGAAACTCAGATATCGCAGCTCAAAAGACAGGAGTGTGTAATATGCCTACACTTCTTGGAGCCACCAAAGTGACTCTACTCTGCCTGATGGAAAGCATGAGCAGAATCCAGGAGTAGGGGTCACATCCTCATTGCGAGGATGGTGACCCCTACTCCTGGACCCATACCATGGCGGCCTGGTCAGATAATTCTGCAACATTCTCGTGACCTCCGAAATGATGCAGAATGATTGGGCCTCCGGTCTCACACTCACCAACGAAATACGACAGCAAGAATGCTATCATTATTAAGATGGTCTTCTGTGTGAGGGTAGTACTGCCCCGATCGAACCGACCCTTTCGTGCTGAAATCGGCGTGGCTCTTACCTATCCCTGATTTACACTGTTAATGTCCCTTCAGCTATATCATTCCATTATAACCATTTCATCTAATTTTATTTCAAAGAAGTTTACTTTATAAGATGCTTAAAAATATAGATAATCCGCCGTTGTAACGTCCACAAGCCAGACATTACAAAGTCAAAGTGATTTCTGGTGGAAATTAAAGATTTGCTAACGAGCAACCATCTTCCATTTACATTTTACAATAAGACGATGTTATGTTCTATTATTACGGAAGGGAAACATTTTCCAAAAGTGTTTAGACTACGTATTTAAATTAGAGAGGAGCTCGGTATCAAGTGTCGCGAGACTTGCTGTTGCTTGCCTGAATTATTAACAAGGAGCTATTTTATAACGAGTTGGAGTTTTTGATATAAAACACCGACACTTTGGAACTTGTAAGTAGATGGTAAATTAACAGGTACTTGAACGAACTTAATACAATAAAGTTTAATTTGATCGTCATTACTTTTTAAAGCAAGAAAAATAATTATTTAACACCGAAGCAGATGATTGCTCTAGATTATTAAGGATTATTCGAAGGTTGCTTTAATAAATTATTACTTGCTAGTACTTTTTATGGGTATACTAGCATTAAAATGAACAGGGGTTTTCATGCAATTAGCATTTTGTATAATATTAGGTGAAATGTTAAACCAGCTACAGCATTCTTACGTTTAACGGCAAAAACTTATATTATTAACTTAACTACAAGATGGGTCATACAGGGAAGGGGACATTTTTGAGTGAATAAAAATGAATTGAATCGAACAATTTCAGATATGGACCTGGGAAATAGGAGATATTATTATCATCATATTTATCGGTAATGATGTCAGAATATATTTCATGATGAAATAATACAAGAGTACTGTTTAACTGCGTATGTCGTAAGTGAATTGCTCAATAACCCATAGTAGTAAGATTACTGAATACGATGTTTATTACAATCGTCAAAACAAATTGAAATATAATATATATTTGATAACAAAGCGTTATCGTGTAAGAATAAACTATTTTATGTGCTCTAAGCATAAAAAATCCATACAAAGCCAAATGACAGTGGCTTGCAATTTTTAAAATGAACATAAGTTTGTGCCTATTCATTTTTCAGTTTATTTGTTTGGTTAATTGTAATTCAGCAAATGTCACTGATCGTAATTCAACAATAAAGGAACTAGAAAATAAAGAAAGACATGTTTTGAAGAAAATCAATGTCGCCATAGATGATGCACTCAAATACTTGAAACAAAGCAACGACACCGATGCTGCTGAAGGTTCCCTGTATATGGGATACTTGAAGGAACAGATTAAAGATCTACAAGGAACTAACAATCGAACGGGACTCACTGCTGCTATTACTAACACGACTATGAACGACGTTATTCAGCAAGTTATTGATAATACTTCCCAAGCCTTTAATTCAAGTGGGAGGAGGAAATTAGGTACTTTAATAAATCGTAAAGATGATGCTCTTAAACAATCCATAATGAATCAAGCAAAAAGTAAATTTCACGGCAAAGGTAAAATGAGCAAACTTGGAGACATAGAGGTGCCTAAGAAGGTGCTAAAGAAAATAATGAATAAACAGCAAGTAGAAACTAATTTAGCTGCATGGCTAGCGCAGAAGGAAAAAGAACGAGATTTAATTAAACAATACAAGTTGAAGAGGAAATTGAAAGAGTTAACTAAAGAGAAATGTCCAGATTTTGGTCTGAGAAAGAATAAAACTAAATATCCATGTTGCAGAAAATGTTGTAAAAGTTCACACCTGGGGTGTTTATAATAATTTAATGAATGATTAATTAGCCTATTAAATATAACTACACAATATCTGTCGTTTTAGGAGCGATTCATTCATTCATCAACAACGCACAAACGCTAAAAAACGCTGATAATAAAGGCAGTAGAGCCACGATGATTTGAGCACGAATGGGCCAGCTCGACCGGAGCAGTACTACCCTCACACAGAAGACCTTCTTAATAATGACAGCACTCTTGCTGTCGTATTTCGTTAGTGACTGTGAGACCGGGGGCCCAATCAATCTGCCGACTTACATAGGCCGGGAGAATGATGCAGAAACATCCGATCAGGTCGCCATGGTATGGGTCACCATGCTGTCTTGCTTACCCTCACGATTTGGATGGTGACCCCTACTCTTGGATTCTACTTATGTTTTCCACCAGGCAGAATAGAGTCACTTTGGTAGGCTTAAAAATTGTAACTATTTATCAAAAACGTGTTATGTACGTATACGTTTGTAATAATGTGTATTCATCAATCAGTGACTATTTTGTTATTTCTGAATCATGTAAATTCTTTTTTTTTTCTTTTTACACCTAAACTTTTGTAGATTTTTTTTGCAATCTAAGATTCGCAATTGGATTATATGAATACTTTGTTTCATGTCTTTGAACAAATTAGTTCCTCCTGTCCTAACCAGACAAAACCTGACCATAAAGCACAAAATAAACTATCATCTCTTTTAAAGTCCAGACAAATTTTTAATTTGTTCATCTTTAAATTTTTCGATCTTACCCGTAACCGGGGGTGAACATAAAATATCTTTGATTTGTACGGCGCAAGTATGATCCAGCTATGAGACTCCGTAGTTAAATTTTGTGGAATCGCTGATCACGTTTGATAAAATAAATTGACCTTCCAGTTGGGCGAACAACAAATCGGGATCATTTGAGTAAAATGGTGGTATACGTAAGCCACTCTAAATACGTTACCCATATCTCCTCCCATTATTTCTTTCGGCATCGACACACCACTAATACAAGATTCTTCTAAGATTTAAATCTTCCTTAATTTTTCTGACGATGTTTACATTCACCTGAGAGAAATGAGAATAATTTTTAGTAGTACATTGATTGATATGATCCTATGTGTAAAGTGTAATAACAGATGACAACAAAGTTTACCATAAACAATTTTATTAAATTCTAATCACTTCAATGACTCTTAACGACCACTGCAGGACCTCTTTCCTTAGTGAGGAGTTTTTGTTTACTATACCAAGCTGGATGGATATAAAGTTAGTGTCGAGTTTTCCTTCTCTTTGCCGTGATATTGTCTTGCGTAGTTAGATACCATACTCACCTTTCACAATACTCAACCGATACCGAAAAATAATTTTCGATGAATAGTTGGCTTTAAAGAAAATAGAAATTAACATACTTACATATTACCAATGGACCAAGAGCCCAGAGCCGCCAGACCTACGTCATTAGTGCAAAGCTGAAATTTTCAGGATTATTAGTACAATGTCTTGTTAAGATGTATGTGTACCCATTAGCTTGAAAGCGGGGCCGTTTCTGAGATAGCGCGAAGTACAGATGGATAAAAATCTTACTTACCTACGTTAAAGGTACAAAGCTAGTATTTACATATTTTTTCAAGAATATTATTTAAAATTAAAATTCATTACTGCCAGACACTTTCCGTGGGCCATTACTTCTGCCAGACGTCTTGAAAGTTGTGAAAAAATTAGGTAAACTACGTTATAGTAGCAAACCTAAATTTTATAACATTATCTAAGGTACTATTTTAAGACCCTTTGTATGCGGCCGAAGGGCCTATCACCCCCCCAGACATATATTTGTAGTAATTAGGAAGCTGAGGTATATCATCTTTGGTATTATTTCAAGAATATAATTGTAAAATATTAAATGGTTTTTACACGCTTTTTGGATTGGTCATACAAAGGGTCTTAAAATAGTACCTTAGATAATTTGTATAAAATTTAGGTTTGCTACTATAACGTAGTTTACCTAATTTTTTCACAACTTTCAAGACGTCTGGCAGAAGTAATGGCCCACGGAAAGTGTCTGGCAGTAATGAATTTTAATTTTAAATAATATTCTTGAAAAAATATGTAAATACTAGCTTTGCACCTTTAACGTAGGTAAGTAATATTTTTATCTATCTGTACTTCGCGCTATCTCAGAAACGGCCCCGCTTTCAAGCTAATGGGTACACATACATCTTAACAAGACATTGTACTAATAATCCTGAAAATTTCAGCTTTGCACTAATGACGTAGGTCTGGCGGCTCTGGGCTCTTGCTCTACAACCAGAGATCTTTACAAAACAAATGCTCGAACTCATCCTATAAAATTTGCCCTGGGTTAAAATTAAAATCACAATCTTTAGTCAAGCAGTCAGGAATTGTAATAGTAATCCTAACTAATAGACCCATCAGTTGATATAGTGACTAAATTTTTTTTTAATTTCAATAAGACATTGATTCGAATAAATTTGAAACAAAAGAGATAAACTATCATAGTGTTGTTATATAATTATAACAGCTAAAATTGAGCTTTTAAATACTCGTATTCGAGAAATTATCACCATTGTCAATAGTACACAGTTAATCAGTATTGGGAACTTGATTTACGGAAAGTTCACTTCTAAATTCACATTAAATTGCTCAACACTGTGTTAGTAGCACTTCAAAAGTCCAAACACGAGTATGTTCGAACCTGAAAAATATATGTTATCTTGGCTTTAACTCTGCCCGTCCCTTTAAGGCTGGATCGTGAGCATACATACAAATATCTTCCGCGTATCTGTCTGCCAATACGTTCAAAAACCCGAGATAAGGCCTGGGACGCCAGTATTGAGGAAAACCGAGCCCCGGATAGATAAGAGATGATTTTTTTAACAAAAAAGTCGTGGCACGAAATTGCGGATAAAAATTGAACCCATAAGCTTTGTTAGGAAATCTGATTGCTGTGAATGTGTGAGTGTCATAATTTGGATAATATGTGGGGAGGATTGAGGACAATTGTTGAGGTAATTTGCAGATTGAGTGGGATGGTATGGGGTACACCAGAGAGCAAATCAATATATATAAAACTGTTGCGTTATTGAGTGACTGATAGGCAACGCACAGCAGAAACAACTAGGCACATTCCTTGGGGAGCGTAGACCACCACTTATAGAGGATTATGGGAAATTCTACCCCTAAGGGGACGAAAAGGCAATTAAAGTTTTACACCAGAAACACACGGGGAAGACCCGGGAAAACATTTAAAAGCTAATATTTTATATATTATGTAAGGTTAAGTTTGACCATTTTATTTCTCATCGTTCGAAATGATAGAATAAGTGCGATGTAATTGCACTTTTTTACTACTGTATCGTTGCAAAAATTTATGGAGTTAGAGTTTGTAAAAATATTTGAAAAGAAAATATTGTTATTTACTCGCTGCGTCTATAATATGCGTCTAAATCTTGTTTTCATATCAAATCCTAATAGAAGTAGCTTATAAGAACTAAAAACATATTTATGCTATCTTAAAAAGTTTAATGAAAACATATCAGTGATTTAACTTTTACATTTCATTCAAATAAATATATTAATGCAATAAAATTCATTGTTTATTAAAGTAAATACATAAATACGTTTTGACTGTAATCCGTCGGTAAATAATTGATTAACACAATAAAAATGGTGGACAATAGAGAGCGGATGCGCTTGGCTGAACCACAGATAAGATAGCAGCGTGGGCTACGACGCATTTGTGTGGGAAAATGGATGGGTGGATCACAATGTTTGAATGTAGACGTAAATTCAACTTTGGGTTTATTTTAAAAATACTGCATATTATACTACTGCTGTTAGTACTTTTTCATCAAATTTATTAAAATGGAATCGATACACGAATTAAGTTTATTGCTGAATCTTAAATTATTGTTAAAAGTAATGATTAATTCATTGTCACCACTACCACCACCAAAATTGTGGATCTGCATTACTAATTAGCATTGTGGCAGGCCTAAATAAAAAAAATATATAGCTAATTTAAGATAAGATCAATTTTTTCCCAGAAAGATGATATTGTAAACATATAATGTAAATTTAATTTTTCGTAACCTTTACAAATCAAACTCATTTATTATGATGAAGACGGAAACGCCGGACAGGTCTTACCGCGATTACCGAAGCTTACCCGGCCTCACCGACGTTACTCTAGTATTACCGGCATTATTAGGAATTACTTTACCGTAACGTTGACATTCTGGAAGATTATTTGTATTCAGGATATTTATCGGACAAGTTACTCATCGTGTCAGGTCGAGGTCTGCCAATTTCTAAACAGGTTATTTAGGTATTTGTAGTATGCGTTCATTTATGATGAAATAATATTTTAATATAAATACAAAAGTTTATGAGCATATTTGTGACATTTTCACGCAAAATCTACCGAACTGATTCAGAGAAAACTTTACAGTAATGAAACTTGTTTAATGAAATAACATGTATACCACTATATTATACACACGCGGGTGGTGTTTTGCGGATTATTTTACGTAATTGTCTAGGTTATCACGTGATTCTGAAATTGTAATGAATGAAAATAATAATTGGGTTTTGTTAATAGTCTGGTTTGTATTGCTACCGATGTTCGTCATTTACATACTTAAGTTACCCATACAATTTTAATATTAATTTGGTACCCATTTTTAATAGAAGTGTTTTTTGGAGCAGTTCCTTGGAACAAAGCCTCAATCAACTTGTTTTTGTTACTCTTATGACGCAGATGTCTTCGAGCGGCGATAACATGACGCTGTCTGCTAATTAACTTCTTAAATCATTGTCAGCCCCTCGGTGTTTGCATGTATGGTAAGGTTTTAACTTCATTACAAGGTTGATTGCAGACCACAACCGCTAGACGAGAGAACCCAGAGTTGTACTCATGACAAAAATGTATCAGATCACATTTCAAATATGACCATCTAATCCAAAAAAAGGCAGAGCCTGAACTTTAATACATTGCTGCTGCATAAATGATATTATGTATATAAATATAATAGATAAATTAAAGCCAGGCATAGACTAGTCTAACAGGTCAGTTAGGATAAAATATCAGTCAGATACACTTGGCGGTGTAGAACAAAAGAATTCCGATGCGAATATAGGAGCCTCTGAAATAAATTTCACCGGACCAAAATGAAATGTTCAGTAAATAAATTGGTTTATCGCCCCAGGGATCATTAACCACTACCTCTGCTTGTACCACAAAACAAAAGGATAAATATACGACGTGGGAATGTTCTGCTATAAATTAAAAAAAAAGAGACCCAAATACCATTTTTGCTTATGTTTGTGAGTTTGCTAGCGGAAAATTTACTAATATTGACGTGTTTTTTAATGGTTTGTAAATAAATTCCCCAAATGTGCAGCGGGCATAGATATGTGTAGATATTGAATATCATATTATTTTTGTGTTCTTGAAATTCATTTTTTTCGAAGATCGAACTAATGTAGGAGTAAACAGTAGTAAAATCCACTGTGTGAGTTAAGCAGTCCAGACGCCGTTTCCTACTGTGCTGAGAATAGTAGGTTTGAACTCCACATGGAATTACACTAGGTGTGATCCACAAATTGTTTGCCTTAATCTGAATATTCTTTGTCCCCAAAGCTGACATGTTCCTAGTGCAGGAGTTATTATTGGTATCATACATTTGGCACGTTGCCTTACATTGGTATTTGTAATTTTACATTCGTTAGACAGCTTCAACAGTAAACGACTTATCATAAAACCTGGTACAGTGAGTTTTATTGAAGTCGGCTCACACTGTGTCGGCTTACTGAAATGCTTCTGCATCATTGGGCCTCCTGCCTAACACTCACTAATGAGATACGACAACATGAGTGCTGTAATTTTAAGGTTGGTCTTCTGTGTGAGGGTAGTACTGCCCCAGTCTAGCCAACCCATTCCTGCAGAAATCAGCGTGGCTCAGCTACCCAAAAATCATTTTCTGGTTCACCATCCGACCCATGACAGTATGCTAACCGCTTTACTGAACTACTTGCCCAGGTTTCAAGTGCGTCGTTCTTCAGGTAACTATTTGAAATAGCTTCTGGGCCTCTTCTCTTAAAATAAACGTTCAAAACGTTCGTTCACCTTTCTCTCTGCGCAGACAAAGGGTCTGGGATTGAATTACGCTAATTTCCCAACGACATGTCCTTCAATATCTGGAGACAACAGGGTGTCGTGACGTCGGTCGCGGCACAGAGGCGTGAGCGCGTTCTCTTAGAAGCTCTCATTTCCTGAAAACAAGACGCATTGTGCGACTCACAACGAACTGTATACAAACAGTACACTTTGAACTTCCATCATTTGATGTGCGTTCAAAGTTCTTGTCTCAAGTAAATCAACATGTTTTCCTGCTTTTCTTCAATGCCTGAATTTGGGGTTTTAAATTATTTTTTATGTCAAACCTTCTGAGGCAGCGCATTTACTTAAATACTTTAACATGTTAGTTTGAAGGCAGATATTTGTTATACAATATACTGTACAAGTGTTGGCTTGATGATTTCAGCGGTTTGGCAAGTGCTGTGGATTCAAATCCTGAGATCCATGGGACAACAGTTCGTGTGATCCACAAATGGTTGTTATAACTCTGGGTGTTATTTGTGTCCGTTTCCGTATTTTTGTAAAGTTATTCGCGACACGAAATGTATATTCCTAATACGGGAATTGTCTTTGTTGAAAAATGTGCAGTGCGTTCGAACAGCTCTGTACATATACATGACGGCGCGTGATTATGTACCATAAATGACGTTAACGTTAATAATGATTTATCGGAATTAATTTTGTTTAAGTTTAAGTCGATTCTGTAATCGATATTGAATGTATTTAAATAAGAGTGGATGTCCGAATAGTCCCTTGCACCGCCCACGACGTATAGCCTTAACTAACACCGTTGTGAAGCCTCCCCTGACGCTCCGGCATACATATAACAAAATGTTAGCAAAGCAAAGTTGAAATTACATTATTATAAAAGATAGTGTTTAACTAACATGTATATCACTCACTAAAAGAAATTGTTAGCTTCATACTAAAGGTGATTAAATAAAATATAGTCAAGTTCGAACGGTTAGTAGTCGGTAAACAAGACAGTCTGCAAGCTATTACTCAATTTCCTATGTTCCGGCGCGATTGTCGATTGACAATAAAATGACTGAACAATCAAATATTTCATCCCCCCCGCGCACCCCTTCACGCCCGCGCACACCCTCGCCCAATAAATACGGAAATTAGTTTTTTGTTTGCTTTTACTCAGATTTTTAGAATAATTTTCGTTCAATTTTATTTATGTTTATAATATTTGTCCCCTTGTGTACCCCTTGTTGTTGGCGGCGAAAATTTGAATCTAATAAAATGACAATGATTGGGCATTGAGTGAACAGTATTGGATGAATATTTAACAGCGGTTGCCCTTGATAGTGTGGTTATGACATTTTGATTAACTTTATCATAATAGGGTAGTTTCATTTTTTATGGGAAATTGAATCATCAGATAATTCACGAAATGAAAAGTTTAAATATTTAAGAGTTGTCTATTGAAATTTGGGTTCAATCATTTGATGAATATTTAATTCTACATAGTCTTTATGTTAATCTGAAGGTAGTAGAGCCACGCTGATTTCAGCACGAATGGGTCGGCTCGTCCGGGGCAGTACTACCCTCACACAGAAGAACATCCTGATAATGAAAGCATTTTTGCCGTCGTATCTGTCGTATTTCGTTGGTGAGTGTGAGACCGGAGGCCCAATCATTCTGCATCTCTTTCCCGGTCTCCGGGGGCCGGGATATTGCCGCCGACCGGCCGCCATGGTATGGGTCACCATGCTGCATTGCCTACCCACACAATGAGATTGGTGACCCCTACTCCTGGAATCTACTTATGCTTTCAATCAGGCAGAGTAGGGTCACTTTGGTAGGCTTTAATATATATCTGTAAAATTTAAGGTCGAAGGTTTCATTCACGAGAATTGCCACACTTAAGTTTCAGCGAGCGGGACACATAGTACACAAGATACAAGAGGGTTCTAATAAGTTTTGAAATGAAAACTAAAGACTGATGGACCGATGACCTTATGAATTGTGAGAAGCCGTTGGATGCGGACAGCAAAGGACCTGGTATTGTGGGTGCTTTGGAGAAGGTTTAGGTCCAGCAGTAAACGTCTTGCGGCTCAAATGGTAATGATTTGCATTGGTGGTTAGTTAACATCTCGTCTTTCATGCACTACCATTAAAGAAAATTTGATTGAAAGATGCTGATCATAATTATATACGTGTGGTAATCAAAGTTCTGCTTAGTTTGAGTTCAGTAACGTCTAGTATTACGTCGAAGTATGTTTAATAATCTTAGTTATAATATTATTAAACGATCGCAAAGTATTTAAAAGTTGTAACAAACTCATGTGTGAGGGCTTCAAACTATATATTACTTTAGTTACACTTTACACTGCAACTCGATTTAAGTATGAATTGGGAGGGAAGTTAAGGCTAGTACATACGTTCAAAAATACTTTCTCTGTCTCACTTCTATGTATTCCTGGGCTTACTTTATCATGTTGATATCCTCGTCGTTGTGACTGACGGCCTCAAGTATGTGTCCTTGGGAAGGTCGAATGTAGTTGAGTGAACCCTAGCACCTGATTCACTTGCGATGTTTGGTCTGTATCGACTACCACATATCGCGCTTGTGAAAACGTACAAACAGCGCCATCTACCGAAGAAACACTGAACCACGGAGCAATTAATCCTGAATTGCCATAAAAAAACCTCGCATGTTCAGAGGATCCTCCCTTTGTGATGGATGAACACATTCCCCAGCCTGGTGAACCTGGTGAGTTCTAAACCTCTGCCGGTCCTACTCCGTTTTCTCCTTTACACATCATCACTTGCTTATAAAGGGAGGTTAGAAATATTTTTATAAGGACGTCAGAATATATCAGAATAATGTCAAAGCAAAGGACACATTTTTAAATTTATATAAATATATTTATTCGACTTAAGTGCCACGAAGAGTGCTATTTATTTATATTTTACTCATTCATTTTATTTAACTTGTGGACTAGGACTTTTACGTTAAGTGTGGCTTCACTATAATCAATATTACCAACACCCTGTAGCAGTCCACTGCTGGGCATAAGCCTCTGATTATGGTATATTTCAATACAATAAAACTTATATATAAATCAATAGATATCAGTTTGTCTTTATTAGTTTTTACAGTAAATGAATATTTGTTTCTTATTAACAAACAGAATATTCGCACGTCAGCAGTTGTGCACTCGCCCTAAAACCACGTAGTTAGCAAAGTAGGAACTAAGTGAGACTTGTTTGCACTTAGGACTTCGATTATCGACTTGTGACCGCTTTTACATTGTTCAGCAGCTCGGCGCTCTACGTCTTCGACTAGTTGTTCGTCGGATAGACAGGAATGTTTGTCCATTACACATCCATCAATGACCTTTACTTCAAAACAAACCTTGATGACCACACCAGTCAAAAGGTTTATTAAAAGAATTTTTTTTTAAATATTTGTTCTATTATTAAATGTTAAGAGAAAGATTCTTGACGTGATAAAAATCAAATTATTTTTATAGCTAACGATGATATTAAAGTGTATCTAGATTATTGCAGTAAAATTTATCTACGTCTTATTCTGATATATAAGCAATAATACTGTAAAGTTTTATGCAAATCCGTTTAGTACTTTTTTCATGAAAGAGCAACATACATACTCACAAACTTTCACGTTTATAATATCAGTGAGGATACACATATAAATTTGAAATTTATAAATAGCTCATAAATGGAGAAGGCACTGACTTCTGTAACACAGGTCATGAGCCCAGCTCAGTAGTCAGGGAATTTTTATGTGAATGTGTAAAATAAATAAATAAAATGAAAAATAAATAAAATACAATAAAATTATTACAATTTTGATAAGCTATTCTGTTTTCTAATCCAATTCAAGTTTGAATAAAAAATTTATTTATACAAACTATAGTTCTATAAAGATATGGAAATAAAGAAGTGACAGCAAATAAAGTTAGAAATGATAACTGAACAACGTTATAGCTAAAACGCTAAAAAAACGCTGATATTATAGGTAGTAGAGCCACGCTGATTTCAGCACGAATGGGTCGGCTCGACCGGGACAGTATTACCTTCACAAAGAAGACCATCCTAATAATGACAGCACTATTGGTGTCGTATTTCGTTGGTGAGTGTGAGACCAGAGGCCTAATCATTCTGCATCATTCTCCCGGGTTCCAGAGACCGTGAGAACGAAGCAGAAACATCCGACTAGACCTCAACGGTATGAATCACAATATTGCATTGCTTACCCTCACAATGCGGATGGTGACTCTACTCCTGGATTCTATTCATACTTTCCATCAGGCAGAGTAGAGAAACGTTAATAGGCTTAAACATAAAAAAAACGTTACTTTTGAGAGAAATGAAAACAAAAATTAATTTGTCATTTTTCTTATTAAGAAAAAATAAATCAAAAACTTTATTAATACAACATACAATAAATTTGTCAGCTTAACTTATTGAGTTATGGGACTGGAAAGTTTCAAAGAATTGCCCAAATAAATTGAAACTTAATTTAACTTATCAGATTTAGAAACACAAACTACATACTTTATTCTTGGATGCATCGCTAGTAACTTAAAAGCATATTATTCTCATTACTCTTAAGATTAAAATCTTATAAATGACGCTATTAGATGAAGATTAAATTCAGGACTATCACAGTAAAGAGTACCAGATTTCCATCAGTAATTCACAAAGTCTAAGGTTGTAAAGAAATAACATGGCATATAAGACAATTGATATAATAAAATGTTTTGCAAGATTGCGGAATGCTTATGTAGACTTTTCTTTCGTTTATTTTATTCATTATTCAAAAACTAAACGTTTCGGATCTTCCTTCTCGTGCCAAGCAGATAAAAACTGGAACTCACTGCCAGCTCATGTATTTCCTTCTTACTGTGATCAAGGGTCCTTTAAGCGGGAGCATCTCAATAAGCCGCCATACACTATGGCGGCTTATTGAGATATATTTTACTGTCTGCATTTGCAGCGAGTGTGGTGGTGGTTGCTGCTGGATTCTGCTCATGCTTTCCATTGAATAAAAAAAACTAATATAAATATCAGTTGGCTTTCAATAACAGTAATAATAAGTATTGACTTCAATTAATGTGACTCTGACTGGCGCAACTTACATTATCATCCACAACACTCATTATGAGTCGTTGGGCTCGGATCACCTCTCAAGGAATCCTCCGGAAATCCGAATTGGGGACTAGCAAGACAATCGTAATCTCGCCTTTGGATGTTTTAAGCCATCAAAAGGCCTCCAAATAACCTTCGCGACTGGTATTCTATGATAACAACTGAACCGACTGCCCAACGTCCATATCACGGAGACGCTCATGGTGTCGTGCCACTAACGGTCACCCATCCAGGTACTGAATGCGCCGTCGTTGTTTATTCCTGGTAATTGTTTCTAATCACCTAGGACAACTTAGCTATGAGTGCCTTGAATATTAATTATAAGTTCCACTAACAATCATTTAAAAAATAATTTTTCATTACTATTTTTTCGTTACCTTTTGCGAGGAGTATGTACACGTAATAATAATAATAATACTGTTACTAGTAAAGTCCTACCCAGTGACCTAATGTACATTCTAATAGATTCGTCTAGGCAATGCTAACTGACTTAACTAGAATTAAAATGCTCTAATAATTTACTGATGGAATAAGCATTTGTTCCTTGTTAGGCGATTAACACACGGCACCGCGCACCGCCGCGGTTGGCGGTGAAGCGGATCTCATGTCGTATTGAGATATACGAAATCCGTTGGAGCTTAACACACGTACACCTACCGACCGCGCGGTCGAGCCGTGTTTTCACCGCCACCGCCCAACCGCGCTGACGACCGCGCGGTTGGGCGGTGCCTCACACACGGGCCGCCGCTTAACCGCGCGGTTCATTTATTTATTTATTGTAGACACGCCAATAGTAGACATATACAACAAGGAAAAAAAGCATTCCAACACAATATAGTTCTTAAATTGTGTTGTAATGCTTAATAATAAAAGGCATGCATAATGAACACCAATGAAATTGTGTTCTAAGCTAGTAGCTAGTACACAATATAACACTGTATTTGTAATTATACAGAGTAGAAATACAGTGCTTTATTTTCAATTAAAAATCATCATTGGTGCAGGACGTGTTGCAATTTAAAAATGAAATTTGCTAACAAATAATGAAATAAAGGAGTGGAAACAAAAAGGATATTCGCGTATAGTTAAAAAATGTAAGTTTATGTTGTATCGAACTTTTATAGAATAAAATTAATGCCCTATTTAGAGTTCTGCGTCATAAAAATAGATGAACCCAATATCTTCTTTTTTTTTCTAAGAAATAAAATCGCATTATGTCCGCTGATGCATGTATTTGTGCGTAAAGTAAATAAAATAAAAGCCAGATTGCTGCCACCACTTCAGTCTATGATCAAAATGGTCAAAACCACGTTAAATCCAACCGCGCGGTAAGGCGCGAGAACCGCCTTACCGCGCGGTGCACCGCTACAAAATCCGCTCAACCGCCACCGCCGACCGGTGCGCGGTGCCGTGTTTAATCGCCTTAGAATCAAAACGCGAAAGTGTGTGAGTATCTATGTGTGTACGTTTATCGCTCTTTCACGCAAAATCTACCGAACGGATTTGTATTAAACTTTACAGTTATATAGCTTATCATACATTTATATATCTTATCATACATTTATATACAGTTATATAGTTATATATCAGAATAACACATAGGCTACTTTTAACTACAATATTCGAGATACAACGCGGGCGGAGCCGGAGTATATTATTGACAATGATTGATTCAAAAATAAACCTGTATCTATGTGACTCTCTTATCAATCAACACAAATGGTGTATAAAGGTTTATATAAACAAATAATCAGAGCTTTTTTATCTATATGTCTAATCCATTTAGAATCGTGAATGTAAAAATCATCTCCACAATTAACCAATACAAAGAGTTGCTTGGCTCTTTGATCAGCCATTTTATCCTTTATCCAAATTGACTCCATTTATATCGAACACATTGTGTTACTGAACAATTGATCAAAACGGATTTCAATATTTGTTCGTGTCATTATCTAACAATGTATTAGTCAATGATTTGCTGTATCATGTACTTATCATTATTGTCCAAATAGGCTCTATGTAATATAATTATTTAAATACTAGTTGAGCCCTGTGGGCTTACTCACGGTTGTTCTTTTACCTTTCCAACAACGACCACGAGTAACGGTACGGCGGCGAAGCTGGTCTAAAAAATAACTTAGCTGGGTTGTGCTAGAGAGAAAGAGAGAGAGAGAGAGAGAGAGAAAGAGATGAAGATTTATACTTTAATATGCATTTAGTGCAAAGCTGTTAACTTAAAACTACAAACAGACACTTTAATTCTATTTATTTATACGTATGTTTGTATGTTTGAGTATTTCTATAGATGACGAAGAACTTCAGAAACATATCGAGTAGGAGTAGGAGTAGAGAGATAAGAGATCGCATAAATGAGGTTGTTACGACTGAGCAATAAGAAAATGAAGAATTTGATTTACACTTTTTCCTGCATTTGGTAAACCTTAACTCCGTATTATTTTTTACGTTAAATTTCGTCTGTTACGACGATCATCAACAACCCATGACGTTCCACTGCTGCCCTCAGGTCTTCTATTAGGAGAGGCTTAAGACACTAACGGTTACCAATCCAGGTACTGACCACGCCATCGTCGCTTATCTTCAGTGATTGTCTAATCACCTAGGGTAACAGGGCTATTACTATCTCCTACAATCATCGGCAGACCGCAATTCGATAGAACTTAACCCTCCTAGTGAATATCACCATAACACTATCTAATTCCATCACACATCACATCACTTCACATACACTGGCGTCACTTAACCCTCCTGCGTCTTACGAGCTCCACTTAACACTTGCACTACTGTTATTAACTTGTTCTCTAAATTATAGAAGACAGCGGGTCTGAATTGACTTGGCGTTTATATAAAGATGATAATAAAATGATAATAGTGTTTGATACTAGAGAGCTGTGTAGCCTAACTAGTGCTCAAAAATTGTAATGAGTAAACAAAATAGAATTTCATCAAGAGCTCGTTAATGTTAAATTTTATATAGAAGAGAATTTCAATGTGTTTATGGAAGTATCATCTGTACAAAAATAAATAAAATTAAAATAAGTACCTGTGTGTAGTATCAATTTTTTTTATTTATTTTTATTATTCTTTATTTACATATAAGTTACATTTTTTTACAATGTCTCTATTCGCCAAACTGTTCTAACAGTTTGTAGGCGTTCCGCTCAATTTATACTAAACTTAATATGTACTTTAATGCTACTTTTTAAACTATTACTACCACGGTATACTAGCTAAAAATAAACAAAATATATCTAAGAAACAAACAATACATAAATTTGTATAACCTCCGTATTTTTGGGTACATGCTTCCTTAATTAAGTATACGTTTAAATCTATTACCATATTCAAACATTTCTTTTAGTCTTAGTTTAAGTTTTAATTTACATTTTATTTTTTTATCCTCTCTCAGTATTTGATATTTATCACATAACTTTGGTACTAGATACTTCCTAGTCCTTTCCCCATAATAATTATTTACTTTTAACTGCTCTAATTTTCCCTTCTATATAGGTCTCACACTATAGTTATACATTTTCTTTATCTTGTATTCTTCGCTATGATATGATTCTAATGCTATTAAATATTTAACTTTTTCATTTACTGGCATGATGGCACATTCGGAAAATAACTTATTATGAATAGTTCTATAATAGTATATGTAATATAAATAATAGTATAAATAGTAAATAGTATAAATAATAGTATAATAGTATTATGAATAGTAAATGAATAGTTCTTTACGAAATGCATATTAAAGTACGTACGGTACTGACATTGATAATTGTCAGTCTGTTTGTTCCGGGTAATCTCTGGAACGACTGAACCGATTTTGACGGAAATTTCACTGGCAGGTAGCTGATTACCTAGGAAGTAACTTAAGCTATTTTAAGTTTTATGAAATTACTAAGTAAAATATTTTACACTTTTACAAAGGCCAGGTGGAGTGATGATTTGCTCAAGAAGCTAGATACGTGAAGCCGAGAATCGAACCAATAAGCTTGCAATTCGAGAGGCCTATGTCCAGTAGTGGACTGCGATGGGCTGATGATGATGATTAAATTTGCAAAAAAATATCCTTACAACTTTAGAGAATAATCGTGCCTCCAACCAAAGAAGTGACTGCATAAGAATACGCCACTATCTCATAAGTCATGTGTGTTGTATATTGTTTTACTAGTCATATTCTTTGTTCTTAACTTTTGAAATTTAGCATTTAAATAATATTAAACACTCGTGTACGCTTGTAACTTATACCATCTGCACTCCACTGTTCGCACTGTCCCGTGGATCACTCGAAGCGTGACGATTTATGAGGTAGTGCCGTGACACGCTTGTGTCGTGTCAAACCGACGGCCTTAGCCCATCCCTCACGTTACGTGTTTGATATAGTCTACTCCTAAGGAGCTATGTCAACGTATATCTGTATATATGTAACTCCTTGGTGGTATAATCTATCAATTGTTCGATTAGTTATCTTTTAGCAATTTTCATTTCAAGGCTGTCTGGTATAGATTGGTTCTACCGATAAGGCCGTCTATTGTGAATATTGATCAGATTTAATTATTGATGTACAATAGGTTATTAGCTCTATTTATCATATTTAATACTAGACTTGAGAATATTTTGATCGGATGTAATGTAGGTGGTTATTTAATCTTCTTCTTCATAGCCTTATTCCCATCGCATATAGTTCAACCGGTTTTACTTGAATATAAGTTTTCCACGGAGTGACTGGCATCGGACCTCCGCAACCCTAAGGGAGAACTGAAATACGGAGGTTGAACTAGTTGTCAGTAAATTTTAGGGCACTCACTTCGACACGGAACAGAACGACTTTATGTACTCTCCGAGGCACGGGCGATTACTTAATATTCTACTTTATTTTATTAATGTAGAATCAACAGTTACAACAAGCTAAACGAATAATTCGAAAGTCTGTCTGTTTATCTGTCTGTCTGTTACGCTTTTACGGCTAAAGCTCTGCATAGATTTCAATGAAATTTGGCTTGGAGATATGTTAGTTCTAGAAAAAGGACGTGGTCTACTTTTTGCCTCGAAAAGTATGATACATGTTGGCGGAACCGCGGATATATCTGGTACATATTCATATTTTTATAACTGTAGTTAAATCTCTTTCAATTTGTGTTCTCCCCAATTCTATTTTACCGCAAATCTTGTGGTTAGTGATAGTAACTGCTGATCTAGATTAAGGGGATTATAACAGATATGGGGTCAATTCGTAATGGTCTTTTATATGTCATAAATTAAATGAATATGTATGTTTACAGCTACAACAAATTGTTACGAAACTGATCTATTAGAGTTGTTGCTCAAACTACGTAATCTATCCTTTTCTTTTCCCGAAATCCGATTATCTTTTGTTATATAGTTCTTCCTGCTTATTAAACTCTTTCGTTTAGTTATAATTTTTTATCTAGGTATAATTCTCAAAGCGTTGTCAATTAATAGTAAGGAGTATCTTATATAAAAGTGACTTCGTTCGAAACGTCGGAAAATAGAAGGTATCGTAACCTTAAAAATCGCGAATAAGTCCCGTTTACAGAAAAAATATGAGTATGTGTAAAAGTCGCGTAAGTCAAAAACAGTTAAAGTGATTTTAGTTTGGTCGTCTAACTTTTAAGGACTTCACGGATGGCCTAGTGGCTTAATGGGTCTCAGATGGGACAACACTTTAGGAGATCTGAGTTCTGAGTCTGGGTGTTCTTTGTATTCATGTATGTTTGTACAGTACCCTGCGACACATGATGTATATGTTCCTAATGTGGGAGTTGTCTTTTAAATAAGCAAATATTGACATGTATTCAACCAAATTAAAGACAGTTCTAAAATGTACAAATAAAATGTATCTCAATCAGCAATAACGTGGTTTGTGAGCGAAACTAAGCCACACCATTAATACAATCTAGTCGTTTGTAACTGTTAGTTATAGGTGGAAACCGTTCCAAATACTTGGCTTCAGCAGACGAACGGTTTGAGGTAGGTTGCGCTATATCTGGTAGATAATACTATAGTTTTGTTGTGTTGTTATATTGAGTTTTTTTTTTATAAATTTATATCAATTGAATATCATAAATATGAAAGTACTATGTCTCTCTGTCTATATTTAAATTGCATAGTGCCACTTCTTTTGATATATACGGAACAAGTTTTATACCGTATGCAATGGAATGTCACAACACGTTAGAACGCGTTGCGACCTCCGGCCGGAATTCAGTGACACTACAATGGATAAAAGGACACAGCGGATCACTAGGTAACGATGCGGTCGATGAGCTGGCTAGGAGGGGGTCGGGGCAGCGGTTTTCGGACCCGAACCCGTCGTGCATGTCCCATTCGGCCAGTTCTGTGGTTGGCTGCAGGAATTTACCCACACACAAATACAACACCACTGGCTATCTGTCCCAGGCTGCAGACAATCAAAGGAAGCCATGCAACACCTAATGATAAGCGGCAGGTGGCAGGAACTATCACCGGACACTGCTCATTAAATAAACACTTCCACACCATAGTCATAGCTGATAGTCCCCTATGCTGAGCATGCTTAGGGGCAGAGGAAACGGTGTCGCATGTACTCATTGAGTGTACAGGTGTCACCGAAACACGGAGAAACACCCTTCGATCTCCCAAATCTGTTTCAGAATGTCTGGACAGACTCGGAGACCTTATCCGCTTCTGGAGGGAGGTGGGCTGGCTGGAGTGACGACCGCACTCACGTACAATGGTCCACTTAAAGGGCTAAGTGCGGAAACGGAAACGGCGACCTACATAATATAGAACATATCGTATGCAAAAGCTGGTAAAATTATAAATTCGAAATTAAACATCAGTCTGTCTGTCTGTTACGCTTTCATGGTTTAACCGCTGCGCCGATTCGATGAATTTCAGTATGGAGATACTTTGATTATTGAGAAAGGACATAGGCTTAATCTTTACTGCGATAATTGACATACACACGGAGGGAACTGCAGGCAAAAGTCCGTACTACACTTATTCAATAAACATTTTGTATTGTCATATAAATTTAAGTGAGAATTAATAAAAACCCTGTATTTAGCTTTCTGACTCGTTAGGTAGTAGTAGGTCAAAACCAAGCATTTTGTTTACGGGTCTCACAGACCCACCAGGCATGCGAAGGGTTAAAATAAAAAATATGTAGGATGTAAAACTCTGTCTGTCTGTCACGCTTTCACGTCAAAACTACTCTTTTTCTTTTCCTTCTAGACCTCATTCTATTTATTAAGAGTCGGCCTTCTTTATCCGCTTTTTCCATTTAGCACGGTTTAGTGTGTATCTGTGTGACTTCATTTAAATGAGCTTCTTTCAGGTCTTTTTCAACCGTCGTCCTCCAGGTGGTGGATGGTCTCCCAAGGAACTGTTTCGTTATTGGCAAGTCTAGGACAAGCTTCACCATATGATAGTCTGGGCATATGAGAATTTCACCTTATCGGAATCGCCTAAACAACGCTTAATCGGTTCAGTAGTTGTAGACATGGGAAACTTTATACCGCGATAAACGACATATACGCGGGCGCCGCCGCGGGCAACAGGTAGTATAAAAATAAATAAATATTCATTAGTATGTAGGTACTTTATCTAACGACTATAGTTATCAATTCCATTTGAGTGCAAACCAGTGCCAGGATTTATTTGCGCAGTGGTTGTACGAGGGAGGTTGACTAGCGCTAGTACCGCGTTATCAGCAATTAACAGATGCGAAACACGTTTGTAAATATGTATTAGTTTTCAGGTCACCTATTTAGGGTACTCGACACAATTCACGGTCATCTACAGGAGGTTCTCTGAGACTGTTTTTCGCATCTGTTTTTAAAAATGTGTATTTATCGTTACTCGATATGAGCTATTCAAGCCACCTTAACTTCCCAAATAATGTCATGACTTATTTAGTTTATAGTCGGTGTCAGAGAGTAAGCCTGTTCGGCCTGGGTAATAACTTGGTACACTGATTATAATGTATAATATATGATATTATTAGGTCATTATATTAATGATAGACCTATGTGTGAATTGGTTACTGACACTGACTTCTAAGTTGGAAACTATATTTTGATAAATACAGGTGTATTTGTCAGTAGTATGATTGGCATGGCACAGTTTGGGGTTAAACCGCCGTGAATGACGTATTATTAACATACTTTTGTACACTATTTTAAATTGCTACAGGATTACTATTTATTTGTCTAAAACTTTGAAGAATACGAAGTACCTGTTTGAAGTTTAGACCAGGTTGCACTGTACCCATTCGCGGACTGTCTGATTGTGAGGTAGAAAGTTCTTCATTCATAAGTATAATACTTACATTTTTGAACTTTCATTGAGTCGTCCACCATCGGGCATTGCGTCCCTATTTTGTTTTTTTATTCCAAAGTGCTTTTTAGATACAACAAAACATTTTTTATACAAATTAACTCTGTAGACAATTTATACAACTGTTTTTATGAAAATTGTAATATTAGAGTACTTTAATACTTTCACTAATTATGTTTTTAAACTATGTACACATATAGATTGAACTAAATAAATAATGATAAGATAAAATACTATTCTAGAATGAATTCAGCCGATATACCTATACCCCAGCAAACTTTCAGGTAAATCTATTAATCTTATTAGAATATATCGATCAGTTAGTTTTCTAAACTGATTCTATGTAGCTTTGAAACTTCAAAACGTGAATACATTTTGTAACAACCCTTTTTCTGTTTACGAATACGATGCTAACTTTCTAAATTATACTTTACAACTTATAACTAGAATTATCATAAACAACTTAGAAGCTTGAAGCAAACTAAATGATAGTTTTTTCACTGTCCACTGCTGAGCATAAACCTCTACTAATAAATTACATTGAGCTAGGTCACTATCTATCCTGCTCATCCAGTTATTCTCCACCGTTTTTTAGGGATCGTTACTCCACCCGGTCAGAGAGTGTTCTGTATTACGATTTACTTGACGCAGCCTCCACCCAAAAATCACTTCTTATCTTCTTCCTCGTTATCCACAGCATTTAGAACAGCACAGCTGTGTAAAGCACTCCTTGGAAAGAAGGTTTTGGCCTATTACCACGCTGGTCAGACGATTCGATATAAAGATTTGTTATAAGCTTTTAATTTTCTTTATAGTGTTGTTGTTTTGTAGAGTTTATTCCCTTAGCTGGTTTCTACTACACTCGATGTTTTATAACATATCCACAGACACTGTGTCATCTTTTTTAAATAAACACTCCTGTGTATAGACTGATGACCGGTGCACTAACCCGCGTACCTACCCCCATAGCGCATATTTGCACTCAGTATTTGAATAGAGCGTGTTTGAACATCCAGCTTTGTTGTCACGTTTACGGCTGAGGATGTCCACTGAAAAATAAACTACGCAAAAATGTTTTCCTGAATCTATTTTGTTTAGTTTATAGTTTTGTTATTCGTTATTTCTAAGGTCAATGTTGATGACTGGAGTTGGGGATGAACGACATAAAAACAAAAACAAGTCGATCATGACATTGTACAACTGTGTGTCTAAAAGTATAACACTTGTCCGAGTAATATTTGGTGATGGCGGAAGAAGTCGTGTTATAGGTACATTAATTAGAAAAAATCTTTTTTATTTTCTATTTTTTTAAACTAAATGAATTTTTGTACATCGGCGGACTTAACGCCCAGGGCATTTTGTACCTTTCAACTTTGTGAGGTAGATCGACATTGGTACCTACTGAAACAACTAAAATATATATATTACAGAACATTACACACAAGTTTCAATACAAATATATAAACACCATACATAAATACTAGGTATAGTATTTATATACATATGCATATACATAGTGTATTATATAATCAAACATACCTATGGCGTATGTGGCTCACAGTTTGAAAGGAAAGTAAACGACAATTTTCAATCGACTTCAAAAAAAGGAGGAGGTTATCAATTCGTCGGAATCTTTTTTTTTTTCGTTACTGCTCTGTCAAACAAGTCATTAGCAGTTCTAACTTTATAGCTAGATAATCGTAGGCTACTCAGTTAAAACAAAATTTTATATAGTAAATCACCTATTTTAAGGACCACCACTACCATTAAAGACAAATATTGTGTAATGAGAAAGGAATACAATCGTTTGTTTTGTTATTGAGTATTGATTTGTCTAAGAAAATTTATGTGGCCTTAATATTTACCAGCATGGCAGTGTATATAATTAAAGTTGGTAGAATGTGGGTGATTCAAGAACAACCCATTACGTCCCACTGCTGGGCACGAGCCCCCCTCTCAGGAGAGTATTAAGGCCATACGAGGGCGATTCATAGAGATAAAATGGACAAAATGGCTTGATTATAAAATATTCAGTCTAAAATGAGATTAACATGAACTGTATTCCGCAAAAATAAAAGAAAAAGAAATAGTGTATGAGTTTCAAACTTTAAATTAATATTCCAGCATGCAATTCACAGTTGTGTGTAACTTTGACATTCAATTAGGAAGTGGAAAGTACACCGAGACGTGAAGGTGCGCCTAACAATTGCACAGAATCTGAGGACGCATAACTTTAACTTTGTACAGCTCGCCAATTTATTAGTTTTGGAGTAGTGTTAGACTGACAACTAGAAGCCAGAACACTCGCGGTACAATTTTACGCACCGGCACGTCCGCAAACCGTAGTGGAACCAATTTGTGACCGTGACGGATTGCGACCAATTAAATTCATGCACACTCTCCCATTGCAAGTATGGGAGTTAAGTTGACGTGGCTTGAATGATGAAGATACCTATATGGGTTTTTGGCGATACTGTCATATAATTTTAGGAGTCTAGTCTGGTACTAAAAGTGTTTCTTTTCACTACTACTCACATACAGCTACAGAAATATTTACCTGTAAATGAAAGTACATCTTTACAAGTAAAACAATACAAATTACATTCTTCAATGGCACTTCAAAGAAAATTTAAATAAATTCGTTTATTCTAAATATACATAAATTTATAGCAGATGAGTTCAACTTTCCTAATTAGATTAACCCTAAGAAGAAAAAGAAAAATATTTCCAGTGTATGTTGTTGAGTTTATGTATTTATTTCTAAGACCTGCAGTTCAAATTTTATTTCCATAGTTTGTGTGCAAAGATCAATAATTAGATAATTAATATAGAATTTCTATATGAATTTAAAGAAATGAGAAATTTTGGGATCCTCAATTTGGTAACCCCATGCCATGAAAAGCGCAACTCGCGAGACAAAAGCCTATCGAGTGTCGTCAAGTAATTGACGGGCCGCTGTCGTGTCTCTATCCTTCTCTATCATGGGAAGAGTAAGAGAGATAAAAATAAGATTGGAAAAAAGACATTTGTTAAACGTGGAGCGCTATACTTTGAATATTAAGTAATTAATTAATGGGAGACAGCGTTCTCTTTTCAGATGATTACTTTTGTATGATGTTCAGATACCGTACTTGACATATTTTGTGTCTATTTTCTTTTTAAAACTGCTCTTGGGAGTAACTTTACAGATATGCTGAAAGGATGAAACTTCATTATATCACTACAACAATAAATGATGACAATGATATCTTCATTAATCTCCATGACCGAATACGTATACTCGCGACAAGAAAACACTCGAAACCAAATAAAAAATCCGGATACAGTGGACGCATGCCATCGGCAAATCCGTTCATTCCGTTGCGTGCCGTGCGTGCGGGCCAATGGACGTTTACCTTAAATATAACTTTGCCGATTCCTACTGCGCTATGAGCTTTTTGGATTCGATCCCTTGACGAGACAAAACTTGTGTTTTCAATAAAATGTTATTTTATTTATTTTGGCCAAAACCTCCTTTCTAAGGAGAGGCCTATGTCCAGCAGTGGACTATTTGAGTCTATTGATGATGATGATGATGATGATGATGATGATGTTATTTTAAGTTTTTTTGAAGACTACATGGTTGACCTAAAGATTTGTGGGTTCCAATCCTATAAAGTCAACACTTTTTGCTATCCTCAAATTGTAGTTCTGAGTTCTTAATGTGCGTTTCATGAATGTTCCCAAAGTTCCTCGTGACACAAAATCTATTGTATCTACTGTGGGACTATCTTCTTAATAGGATGTTGATAAATTAATTAAGGCCCAACTAAAATAAGTGAACATTGAAATAACTGTAGTGACACTAGTTTTTATATGAATTTAGAGTATTAGGTACCAGGTTTATCAAAACGATATTTATTATCAGTCTCTTCTTGCCCTTACATTTTTTTAAACATTGAATTAGGTAACTACGCTTTATTTGTTTGTTAGGGGAGTAATCCCGCCCACACGCCCACCTCTGTAACTCCTGTACCCGAGAATCAACAGCAGTGACCCACGAACACACTAAGTTATGGCAATCGGGAAGTCCCAGGTAAAATTAAACTGTCTTGAAACCCGTAACGAAAATTATTTGGAAAAGACTGAAGGAGTAGGAAATATATTAAGCACAATTCCCTTCTTAGCAAAATGGGAAACAAGTCTAAACTAAATGTACCTAACACTTTAGAAGTTTTAAGCTGACGAACGTGTGTTATTATAAATAACTTTCAAATGTGACACTTACTTACTTTTCCTCAAGTTTATTTGAAATTATAGAAATAAATTTTCCTCATTCACTTTTTGACAAGTGATAGATGAAGATGAATGCTCGATGTTAATATCTGTGTATACTTAATACATAATTATAAAGCTGACGAGTTTGTTTGTTTGAACGTGCTAATCTCAGGAACTTATGGTCCGATTTGAAATATATAGCCCATTTATCGAGAAAAGCATATATCGTCACGATGCGACCTATAGCATTCCATTGCGTGCTCTGCCTAAATGGTTACAATGTATAAAAGAATTGATCCTCTTACAAACTGCTAAAAAAGTTCGTGGGAGCAAATGTCTTTTAAGGTTAGTTCGCTATAACCTTTTTTTAGAGAAACAAATTTGCAAAAACAGCACACAATACGGAATACGCTAACGGACCTGCTGGGTCAGCTAGTTTAATAAATACATCATACAACATCATACGCTAAATATAAATGTATCCATAAATATAAAACGTATGTATACACACACATATACATATGCATACACACATAGAAATATTGTTATGACAGGACCCGTCAGTGAACATTTGAATGCAAATTTTAAATGAATTATCTGAATCTAATTTCAGCTGTCATTACTGGTAATGGGTAATGACAGGCTAGTAATAGCTTTATTGGCAATTGAGGAAGTCAGTGCAATCTAATAATAGTGTTGTTAAATTTATCCTGTACATATTATATGTTGATACGTATGCTGGCATTTGATTTAAAAGAAGTTGTGTCCTTAAAAAGGATGAAACGAAATAGATATATACTTCAGTACCATCTAAAGAAAACACAACAAACTACATTGTCTGTTAATCCTGCATCGCAATATGAAAAATTTCCACGATGATTTTCTATTATGTAGGTATTTAACCATTTATCATTAGGACTAGACACTATCAAGATTGATACGGTTAATCACTGTGCCTGGTTGGAGAACCATGGAGCCCATTCACCACATTCTTACAAGTATTAATATGTCTCGAAATTGTTCGAACGATCTAAATTCTAGAAAGCTGCAACAATAACACATATAAACAACGGGTTCATGAAACAAGTCATATATTTGCATCATTAAATTTCATTAGCACGAATGAGGATGTAATACGGAGAGGGGCGGGGAGGGGGGCAGCTTACACATCCCCACTCACGATAATGAAATTTCCTATTCTCATTGAAATTTTAATTGTCCCGCGGTAGTAAAAACGGTCATAAACCGCTTCGATGGTAACGCCATCTAGCCGAGGGAACATTAAACTTTAACAGCTTTATCCACCGTAGTGGAAGTCAAAGGTAATTTATTGGTATTGTAATTAAATTAGGGATTGTTTAAGAGCTTGATAACTGGGTAATTAGAGTGAGTCGGGAAGAAAAGCGGAACTATAAATGCGACAGTATGTTTGTTAATTTGTTACGAGTTTGCGCCTTAATTACTAAACCGATTGTCACGAATACTCATTATTTCTTATTTGGGATACAGAAAAGGGCGTAGGGCCGTACGTTCTCTGTGTAAGAACATACTCTCGTTCTAGGGTCATAACAACATACTTTCATCCTGATATTAGTTTGAGATTTTCTGGCTTCTTTATTACACGCTTTTTATTAGCTTCACCTGTACGTTTGTTTGTTTGTAACCGACTCCTTTGGGTGCGATTTTGACACACTTTAAACGGCCAGATGTCGTTCAAACTTTGTAGAACTATCGAGGACCGATGATAATACACTAATTTAAATGTAGTCTTTTTTTGTCTTACTAAAAAAATAGTTCTAATAAACTAAAAAACACGTTTTTAAACTAAAATGTAGAAAATAGTTTGAATGTAAAAACCGTGTGGCGACGTTAAAACTATCTTTTTATTTTACTTATTTAGTTACTTGTAACTTAACACTTTTTCAGTAAGGTGACCACCTGTGGAGGCACCCAGATTGTTAAAAAGGTATTTGAACTGAATAGGCTAAGAAAGATTTAAGTTTTAACAAACATACTTAATTAAACATACTACACAGGACTCCCGCTGTAATAATATATGTCTAAAGACTGCAAAATATAATACACATTTACTTAGGGGTTTACAAAACCTTAACTTCTAGAGATGCTCGGTGAAATTGTACACTTAAAATAATACACGTCGATTGTCCAGCTAATATGACCCTCAGGAATGTCTGGAGGTTATTCTCGCTTTCCTAGCAGACAGTCCTTGCGATACCAGAACAGAATTGACAAGATAATCGCTATTTGAAATATAAACTCGTGAAGTTGCAATGTTAAGCTAATATTTGAAGTTAATTCTATAATTATACTCGTACTAGCTTTGTCTCGCGGTGTTATTTTAAACCGCAAGGAAAGCTAGCGGAGCAAAGCTTGTCCAAAATAGTCCAGCCTAAGTTATTCCTTATGTAATTAGCTTTCTGCTAATGAAAGTCCGATCAGATTCGGTTTAGAAGTTCCAGAGATTATACGGAATTAGTTTTGATACTTAAATTATACTAGTTGCAAAATAAATCAAAACTTTCAAACACGTCCAAATTTAACTGGAAAATGCAGCTGCTCTATTTCCAGTAGTAATAAAACACATGGCAGTACTTTCTGTCTACTACGACTTTTACAAACGTATGCACACACCTGGGACCGACTGCTGAATATTTTAAGAATCGCCTGCAACATTCATACATTTAATAATTTGTAAGAAGTCGATGTCCGTAACATGCTGATTTTAGCATGAACGGTTCATCAGGGGCTTACCATTCGCAGAAGTCCAACCTAAAACAACAGAATCTACTTATGCTTACCACCAGACAGAGTAGATTCAGTTTAAAACGCTTTTGTATAAAAAATACATACTTACATACATATTCTACCAACTCCAAGTGGTTGTATTTGAAAGGCCTAAGCAGCCCGTATGCCTTCAGAGAGAGGTACAGCCAAACAGAGCGTTCATCCTTTATGAAAACTTACAGGACAGTGTTCCTTTGAATAAAAAATGTATTGAAGCGTGAATTTAACGAGGTACACTTAGTATATAAGGTAAGTTCGTCTGTTCGTACCTTTTATGCATTGAACCAAATATTGGAGGTAATCGTACCAACCCGCCGATACACATATCAATATTTTTTCGTCTGTCTGTTAGTAAATATGCTACGAGAAAGTTTCTTGAACACTACCTAACACTTATTAATAAAGTTTTATTTTACTGTTACCAAAGACATTTTCGGATTGATTCAGTCAGTGGCAGGGTTAATTGTTGGTATAACAGATTGCTATGTTGTAGGAAAAGAGAAAAAAAAACAAGTTTTTTTTTAAATTCTTGATGTCATTAATTTTCACATTATGTCTGTTTCCTACAGTATGTGTGCATGATCACTATTGAATATAGTGTTATAAGTTATCGTGCTAGGAGATGGGGCCTTGCAGCGCGTCATGCCGACGTCTCGGTAACGTATGATCAGCTGATGTCGGTGCAGTGGACTCCTACATATTCTCGTGAGCGCTGAGCGGTGGTGGACGCGTTCTAAATTACATAGATCTTAAGTTGTTAAAATAAATAGTTACTATCTGCAGAGGTTTTGTTTCTTTTAAAAATAATAATATCACTCCTGGTTTGTGACAATAGGTACTTCTTTCGAGATATACCTTAAAATAAGTAATTTAATTCTCAAGAATTAGTAGGTAGTATAACCACGCTGATCTCAGCACGAATGGGCCCGCTCGACCAGGCAGGCAGTACTACCCTCACACAGAAGAATAACAGCATTTGTGATCCCGTGTTATGTTAGCGAGTGCCATAGTGTAGGTCACCACACTAAATCCAAATGGTGTCCACATCTTCTGGATTCTTCTTCTGCTTTTCATCAGGTAGAGTAAATTCACTTTGGCAGGTTTATTTACAGAAAAATGTTTTAACAAATTCAAAAAGATTTTTAACCGAATTAAAAACATTATTCTTGTTGTCTCTTTGTATATATATGGTTGGCAATTTTCATGATTATCTCACCTACCACCGCCACTGTAACAGCAGATTATCAAATCCACATGTTAATTAATTAAAAATAACATAAGAAATCAATATCACTCAAAGAAATAAAACTTAAACCTCCGAGCAAAGCCAGTTATAAAACTAGTGGATAAGTTTTCAAAGGTTTGCTATCAATAACATTTATTATCCAATTTCATTCCGGTTGTCCTGTCCGGTATCAAGGGCCCTCGAACACAAGGACGAGCCGAGCAAACGGATGCTTGGAATCGAACAAACCATACCTTCCTATAATTTTGTACAAATATTTTATTCAAACTTAACAGGAACTACCGTTATTTATGTGTCGTTTGTGTAGCTATATCATTTGCGTGGACATATGAGATTTTAACTGCTGTAACAGTTTCTTGTTGATCGTGACAGTTGATCAAAATCTATACTAATAAAAAAATCGTAGTGTAATTTTAAATTTTTCAGCTTTTCACTAAACATACATGCATAGCATATACGGGAGTAACATTAAAACATGTTTTTTTAAGTTACTGTCTATTTATTCCGGTTATTCTCTGGAACAGCTGGAGCAGATTTGACTAGACACCTAATGTAAAGGAGTAACATAGACTAATTTCATTTTGGAATAGCTTCACAGCGCGGTTTTACGCGGAGATGTTGTTGTTAAGGTACAACAACCACTGCAGGTAACTAACTTGCGGAGGTACGGGTGTGGTGTTCCTCCAACACATAGGGAGGATCCTCTGACCAGGCGAGGTGATCATGTGTGGCGGGCCACTGCCCCACAGTTGATGTTGGGATGTTGTATATATGCTAATCGGCGCGAGAATATCTCTAACGCGAATCAGGATAAGGATACTCCGTATAGATCGTTACGTGTTTTCTTCGTAGTTAAATGTTTCTTCGGTAGATGGCGCTGTTGTATGTTATTCGCTTGCGCAGTATGTGGAAGTCGCCACAAACTATACATGTACGAGATAATAATGTATTTAATAAATACGTTTAACCTACCCTTTCTTTTGTAAATATATACATATCATACTCAGAAAATACCCGAACTCTGAAATTAATATTTGCGGATCATAAAAACATTTGGTCTGACCTGGGAATCGAACCCGAGCTCTCAAGCACAGTAGTCGCATACGCTCCCATTGCGCCACCGAGGCAGTCATATACATGTTAATTGGAATTAAAACTGGAATTAACTGGTTGTAGCCACAGGCTGTTAGATACGTTAATCTGTGATCGCACACATTTCTACCTGTTCGTAGCGACAGACATTTCAATAGCACACATTATTGTTATATTTATTAACCCTTACTAATATGTACTATCTATATGTACAGGAAATGGCGCTGCTTGCTGATAATTAGGCTTGTACTGTATCTGTTATTGACTCATCAACAACCCATAATGTCCAACTGATGGGCTCGGGTCTCCTCTCAGAAGAGGGTTAAGGCCATGCGTCCCCACGCTGACCAAGTGCGGGTTGGCGATGGCGACTGGCAAGACACGTTGTGGCTATGTTATCTTTCCGTTGGATATTTTTAAGTCTCCCTAAAGCCTTAAACTAAACTTCACGACTGTTATCTTATAATAACAACTGGGACCGACTGCTTAACGTAACCTCCGAATCACGAAAACGTACTTTTAGGTTGGTCTTTTATGTGAGGGTAGTTCAGTAACGGCCTTCTCATGCTGAAATCAGCGTGGATCTACTACCTTCTAAAAGACTATTTTTATTATAGTGACCTCGTTAATTCTCATAAATATAATAGCTATATATAAATGTGTTCGTTTCCTTTCTAACGCCAACAAACAGCTAGCTACGAGTAAGTATCATAAATATTATTCTAATGGATAGTAATGGTGCACGAAACAGCCGGAATGGAATTGGGAGAGGATTGATTCACGCTAAATTATTTGGTGCCAAATATGCATAGTTTCATGTCTGCACTCACTATGTGACAAATTAACTTTGTCAGTCAGTTTTCAATTCATTTTCAATTCAAATTTCGCTTTGTAGGTTAAGTTTCAGTATTGAAATTGCGTTTGCACGGTTAAATACCTGTGCCAATTTCAATAAAACTTGGCATAGAGTTTTTTTTCGGTTTAGGAAGGACATAGGCTACTCGTTAGCGCTATAATCGGCATATTCGCGAGCGGAGACGCGGACATCAGCTAGTACCTGTGTAATACAAATGAAAGCAGTTTTACATCAGTAACAAAATAAGTCTTGTACATTTAAAACAATTTAAAAGTTAATTTTAATTTTAACAAATTCAAGTTAATAACATCATAAAATAACGAAACTGTGCAAGGTCGAAAAGTTTCCTAGCCAAAGATGATGCGACACATGGAAAGGGCTATGCTCGGCGTTTCTCTGAGGGATCATATCAGGAATGTGATGATCCGTCAGAGAACTAAGGTCGTCGACATAGGCCCACCGGATTAGCAAGCTGAAGTGGCAGTGGCCTGGCCATATTAGCCGCAGAACTGATGACCGTTGGGGCGAAGAGTTCTGGGGTGGAGACCGCGTCTCGGTAAACGTAGTGTAGGACGCCCACAGGCGAGGTGAAGTGACGACCTGCGTAAGATGGCTGGCAGGAGCTGGATGAGAGAAGCCCAAAATCGATCAGAGTGGTCTGTAATGGGAGAGGCCTATGTCCAGCTGTGAACTGCGATAGGCTGATGATGATATAAATGTTACCTCTATAAGTTCGACCAACTTCGAATTGTAACTGTTACTTATAACACAGGAAACTGTAGTTCAAGTAACAGTGTTCATAATTTTTTGTAATTAATTTAATTGATCCAATAAACGTTATTATTATTATTATAATGAAAAATAGAAAAATATAAACAAATTAGAAAAAATAATTATCAAACGAAATATTGATGATAATAGACATACTGCTGATACAAATAAATACATCGTTATACCAAATAAACTACAACGCACAAACGTATTAATTAACAAAGCAACAAAACCTCAGTGCGTCACCACCCCGTGGTCGTCGTGCACTGTGATTGGTCGATACCTGCCGAGAGGCGTACGCGCAGCCTCCACTGCATTGGTCCGCCAGTAGCACACTTAGAGATTTATAACTTAACTTGTGATTGGACATTTTACATTTAGCAACTTTAACTTGTGAAATTAATGTAGGTAAATACGAATGTATGAAAGGGTAATTATTTGATTTAAAATCATTTTGTACGTATGATTACTGTTTGTAAATGGTGGGAAGGAATTATGTATAATTAATATTACGCAATAAGTATAAAAATGCTTGTTAAGTATAAAGTGCTGAAGACACAAATGCGTTCTTTGTAAGACATTGATAGATACACATAGGAACATTATGAAGATAGCTACATATGTAATTGGGCATAAAACATGAATTTCAGGTCTTTCGACAGTTTTTTGAGTAATTCATTACTAACGTGTATGCAGATATCCACTGTCCTCTTTTACAAAGTTCAAAATATGGACTTTGTTCTGTAGGTACATATACTTGCTTTTGTTTGTATTCTGACTATTGATCGAAAAACTTAGAAAAAAGTAGTATATGTAAAAGTCAAGTGGTATTTTTTGTAATTTAAATTTAATCAAACAAAACATAATATCTATCCTCCCAATTACAAAAAGATTTTATATAATAGTTTATTTATGGTGACATATCATATCATAAATTTTAATAATGACAACGATGGTAATAATTTCTGAGTTAAAACACAGATAAACGACTATTCGGTTAGAAACTTAATTACTGTAGCAACTCTCGGTTACAATAGGTTACTTTAGTACCTCGAAAAGGCTTTGGTAAGGAGATCATCAAATAAAATAGTAAGAAAATATTTAAAAGAAACTTTTCATAGTGTTATTTTCGTAAAATAGTAATTAGGTCATTCACATTCACTACGCACATTATAAATTGAACACAAAACTTGTGTAAACTTACACCAACTCGCGGTACATGACTCAGTACGCTACTATTTGTAGATTATTATAATCACAAACAGAGATACCTCGCATCTGGCGACTTGTATGATTACGTGAAAATGGTCATTATACTATATGTTATACGAGTTATGACGATTATATGTGATATACTTAGACCATTTTACAACGATATTTGCTGAAATAAAAGTCAAAGTTTGAATGCGTAAACATAGTTCCGAAGACTTTCGGTAGATGGCATTAAGCGTTTGTTAATAAAGGTTTGTGAATTGTTATGCACGGTTTGTTTTGTAAACTTGTTTATTACTAGGTTAGTATTTTAAGAATGAGAAATAAATGAAATTGTTCTTATTTTAAAGGCTCTGACAAATTTAAACAGTTCCGTTATCGACTGACTTACAGACACTGACTGTCAGACTGGACGTAAGAAGCTGAAATTTAGCAAGTGTTGAGTAGTGTAGGCGCGCATGAAGAGTAAGATTATTACAAGGTTTTTGAGAATCCACTCCTAAGGGGATGTAAAAGGCAATCAAAGTTTGTATGAATAAGGCTTTATATATCAGAACAACACGTGGGCGAGGCCGCAGGCAAAAGCTTGTATGGTACCTACACGTGGCAATATACACGGTGGTCATCTATGGTCATTTTTATTGGGTAGTTGGTGCCCTCAAATATACCTACTGACAATCGGCTCAACCGCAAATCTTGTCGTTTTCAGGGTTGCGGAGGTTCAGTGGAAAATCTGATATGCAGGTAAAACCAGTCGAACTACCAAATAATTTGGGAATAATAATGGTTAGTATTTTTTGAACTAAATTAACTATTTCTCACCCTTATTACTCTTAAGATATTATAATAAGATCTTTCTTTAACATCTTGAAGATAGGTTTACCTACCTACATAAATGTTAATACAACATCCAAACAATGTATAGTACATACCTATCTATCTACACTCGGTTCCAAAAATAACGGGTCAGTCACATAAACCCGAATATCTCCCGAACTACGTATGCCATCCTAATGAAACGAAGACTGTTCAATTGAGAATTTAATTATACAGATAAAAAATAAAATAAAACTTAGTTACACCCACAATATTAATCTTAAATTAAAAAAAAACTAAAGTAGTCATATTTTTCTTAAGATTACATTTTTTTTATGATTGTTGGTTTTTTTGCTGTTTTTCATCACTGGAGGCTTCATCACGTGGAGGCAATACAAAGTATTAAATGAAGAAAGTGATGAAAAACAGCAAAAAAACAATCATAAAAAAAATGTAATCTTAAGAAAAATATGACTACTTTAGTTTTTTTTTAATTTAAGATTAATATTGTGGGTGTAACTAAGTTTTATTTTATTTTTTATCTGTATAATTAAATTCTCAATTGAACAGTCTTCGTTTCATTAGGATGGCATACGTAGTTCGGGAGATATTCGGGTTTATGTGACTGACCCGTTATTGGTTTATGTGACTGACCCGTTATTTTTGGAACCGGCTATATGTATAAATACAACATCAATTCAACATCTAAAGCACCTTCATACTTCAGTTATTATTATTACTCGGATATAACAGTACTATGAACATTTAAGTACGTTAATATAAACCGAACGAGCACGTCCCCGTCGAGAGACTTTCACTCCTTAATCCAACAATAGGATGTCTGGTACATCAACACTTGTGTCTCGCTGTCAGTCTTGAAACATTCACTCGATGCCAACAGCAGGCAACGCTTATGCCACTTACATTTAATGCTTATTTGTTAACTAGCTACCGCCAGCGGGTTGGTCTGCGTGAAATTAAGTTAGTTAGAAAAAAAGTTATTGGTAAGAAACTTTAATCATTTTTAGAACTTTAATTAATTTTCGACTGCCTCGTTGGTCTAGTGGTTAGCGTATGCGACTGCTAATCAAGAGGTCTCGGGTTCGATTCCCGAGTCGGACCAAATGTTTGTGTGATCCACAAATATTTATTTTGGAGTTTGGGTGTTTTTCTACGTATAATATGTATGTATTTACAAAAAAAAAGTATGTTTATGTATTTTTATCAGTTGTTTAGTACCCATAACACAAGCTCTGCTTACTTTGGGACTAGATAATGTTGTGTGTAAGATGTCCAAAATATAAAAAAAAAAAAAAAAAATATTAGGCCGCAAAAGTATAAAATGTAAATATTTATAAACGAATAAACATAAAAACTTTTCGCACATATGACACACACACAACGCCATCTAGTCCCAAACCAAACAGAGCTTGTGCTGTGTGTACCAGACAACTGTTGTTTTTTTTTTTGTAAATACATACGTATATTAGTTCAATCTTCGAATTTCAGTTCTCCCTTAGGGTTGCGGAGGTCCGATGCCATTCGCTCAGTGGAAAAACTGAAATTCAGGTAAAACCGGTTGAACTAGTAGCCGATCCCAAATAAACATGGGAATAAAGGCTAGGAAGATGACATACGTATTATTTAAACAAAGAAAATACCCAAATGTCAATGACGTATTATGAAATGTGCATTTTAGTTGTAACTAACATTATCAATACTAAGTAATAGTGAAAATATAGCACAACCCAAAAAAAAAAACTCACTGAGTGACGATCCACTCTAACTAAAGACTAGATGCTGTAATTATAACACATCCCATGTGTTACCTATACACAATAATGTTTAAAACCCAATAATACATTAATCTCCTTAGCAACACAGTGTACTATAACAAAATTAAAAATAATAAGCCGCGTCCGCAGCGACTCGACTTATTTTTAACTGTTGCTCACGTCATCGCACGCGGCGCTCGGCAGATCTCGCAAACAGACATGTTAACAATCCAACTTGTTCACGTGAGTCTTCGATTCTCAATATCCCACATTCTAATTGTTTGATAAAACAAGCTGTCCTACGCAATTTTGTCGACGTCTCTTTCTAATAATGCTCGGCTCCTATTAGTTAAGCGTGATACCTATTAACTTATTCTATCTGGAACTAGCGTGCAACACAGATATAAACAAATAAAGAAAATGAACAGCTTTTTACTAAATGCATATCACATCAAAAAGGCGATTTTTAATATCTTTATCTGACTGTCTGTCTGTTTGTTCCGATCAATCTCTGGAACGGCTGGAACGATTTTAACGGGACGGGACGGGAAAGTAACTTCGGCTAATTTTTTATAGACTATCTTTGTTACCTTTCCTATTCTAGCTTAGTTTATAATAAAAACGAGAAAGTCAGTTAAATAGTTTCGGAGTTTATCGTCAGCAATAACGTACCATGAAAATTATTTTATACTTATTAGGCAGATATTCCCATTCTAGGACACAAAATTGAAGAAGATTCCCATCTTCAGATGTTAGTGGTATTCCCAAGGAGGGATTACATATTTGTAGAGTAATTTTATTCTTAATTATTTGCGCGGTGCAACACAATCAGCCCCTACAAGCTGTAGTAACAACTTCTTGTAAGAAAAACTTAACAATACTTTTACTTGACCCGGGAACCCATGTAAACCACTAAGCCAATGAAGAAGTCTGTAATAGTTGATACGATTCGCTTATCCAATATAGTCGCTGCTTATTACATTTACAGAATCAGTGATAATTACATCAAAACCAAATTGTGTCAACGTTCAGTAGCAATATCTAACACTAACAGGTACGAATCGGGGCTTGAACACGTGTAATCTAACCTAAATTGGTAATAGTCAAACAATTAGAGCCCAAGTGCTGTTGGGAAGTAATGTTTGGTAAGCCATATTAGTTGCTGTACTGATATAAGGCGATGTTGAATGACCTCTCTCGGACAAGAGGCTCTCAGACTGATCTGATGCTTGAGAAGTTGTAATTAAAATGACCTATGTTGTGATGTAATTAGGTTTCATAGCGCTTTCGCATTTATAATATTACTTTCCGCCCGTATGTCTATCCGTTATCGGTGTGTGGATATCAATCTAAGCAATATCACAGTAAGAATCCTCGCTACACTTAAGGAAAAATAGATAAATAATATTCATATATAATAATATATTGCCACGTATGGTTCTTTATAGGTCGTTCAACATTTTCCTTATTGCTTATAACTAATTAATGTAAAGGTATTTCTAATTAAGACCCGGGAATCCCCGGAAAGCTCACAAACGGCCACTATACCCTTAATGGGCTATTAAAACTAAGATTTCCGTGGATATAGGCACGAATTAGAGGCTCGATAGAGAGGGACGGTCCCTACATAAAACATGAGTCTCATAAAACCACTAGGACACACCACATATGAACAATCTATATATATATCTTTATTTATACTTTACATTATACCAATAAATATTGACTGAATTTCGGTCCTGTGGTTACCGTATTCCACTGCTGATCAAAAGGCCGCGGGTTCAAATTCCTGGTCGGGCCAAAGGTGTTGGTGGGTTTTTCTTACAGGAAAGTCTTAATTTCAGGCCATAGTATGAAAGTTTGGCGTAGATTCAGGCCCGTGTCTCGGAGAGCACGTTTTGCAAAGTTTTAAATGAACATCTATGGCAATCGTTATTAGGAAGTTAGTGCCCTCAAATATACTGTAAACGAGTTCAACCTCCGAATTTCAGTTCACCCTTAGGGTTGTAGAGATCAGATACCAGTCGCTCCATGTCATCATCATCAACAGCCTTTAACAGTCCACTGCTGGATATAGGCCTCTACTGTGAAAGGAGGTTTCCATGTAAAAACTGATATTCAAATAAAACCGGCTGAACTAATTAATTTTGATATTAAAAGCTAGGAAGGTGAAGATGATTATACCAATAAATATAAATAAATAATAAATAAATATTTTCGACATCTTACACACAACATCATCTAGTCCCAAAGTAAGCAGAGCTTGTGTTATGGGTACTAAACAACTGATATAAATACATAAACATACTTTTTTTTTTGTAAATACATACATATTATACATAGAAAACACCCAGACTCCGAAACAAATATTTGTGAATCACACAAATATTTGGTCTGACCAAGGGAATCGAACCCGAGACCTCTAGATCAGCAGCCGCATACGCTAACCACTAGACCAACAAGGCAGTCATATATATTTATACTTTACATTACATCAATAAACAAATAAATAAATAAAAGTTGAAGGATCTGTCTGTAATCTCAAATTTTTCAGTAGCTAAATATATATGAAAGTTGCACTATGTAGTACTTTTCATGCCCATCCATCTGTTCATCTGTCCACCTGTCTGTTTGTTTCAGGCAAAGAGCTGATGATAGAAGGAGTAACTATTGTTTATACAAGCTTCCTTCTCCCCATTCTGAGGTAATAGGATTTGGCTGGTTATATTTAGGTCCGTTTGCTTGACTTGTAATACCCAAGTTTGGAGTATAATTATTGCACAGTGTACAAAGGTAAAAGTTCAGTTCAAATAAAATGGAAGACCATTAAGCAACTTTTGCAACACAGCGATTAAAAACTTGCTAAATATAACAAACTGTGTAAGTAAAAATCAATGTGCATTGTGGTGAATTGTTTTATTTACTTTAATTTTATTCTTTTGTTATTAGTTTTCGATAATTTAATTATTAACGTTCTAGTTTCTTATCATTTTAAATTTGACTATCTATTATTGTACTACATTTTTTGTTTTTGAGGAAATCCCTTTGGATACCTACTACCTACTGGTGGCTATATCGGACTCAAACCGACTAAACCGCACTCCGTCTCAGATACTAGTGGCCGAAGAACCAGGTTATACCCTAGAAAGGAAAACTTTGGAACTCCGACGTACCCCGGGCCATCTGCTATACTACTGACGTTGAAAGTACGTTGTAACAAGGTCTATACAATATTTACGTTTGTAAATTTGGTCATCATCATCATCAACAGCCTTTAACAGTCCAATGCTGGACATGGCCTCTCCTTAGAAAGGAGGCTTTGGCCTACTATACCACGCTAGCCAGACGGGTTGGTATAGGGTTGGTTTCAGAGTTTTTCTTCTCTTTGCATCGATGTTGTCTTGCGTAGTTTATCCCTTAGTCGCCTTTTACGACACCCGCGGGATGAATAGGAGTGGTGACACTCTGTATTCTTAATCCGTCACCACGCGGACCGTACACCGTGCTGTTAGATAGTCCTTTTCAGCACTTATAAAAAAAACACAGCACTGAAATTTTGCGACTATTTATTTACTGAAAGTTTTTACTCACACAGAATTTCTACTTAAACTTTAAAACTTATACGCGACTTGGATTATACGGCGCGGATAGCCCTAGCGAAGGGCAGAGTAGACCCGGAGTGTATCCTTAGCTTTCACTGATAGCCAGCCGGCAGGCAAGAACCAGGTCCGTAGCTGGGGAGCAGTTTAGCTAGAGAATAACCAACTGAACTAATTTAGTAAAGTCTTACGTATTTATAGCATAATTATTGCTGATTTATAATATCATATTTAGGTAAACCAGCAATAATTGCAAGTCAGCATTTTACTCTAACAATTAGTGATGTGACAGTGAAAATAGGGATGTAACATCTCCCCCCTTTAAAACGGAACATACGGAATAGAAGAAGTATGTGAGTATAATCCAAGTAACGATATAGAAATTAACATGATTAAGAAATAAGAAGAGAACATTTAATTAAGCAATAAGACTTATAAAATATAATATTAATACAGTGGAAATTAGATTATACATTTAAGTTTTACAATAACTCAAGGTTTCGCCTTGGTGAACTTATATTAGAATCAGTACTTTCTGTATCATAATTTGTATTGGCCATTTCAATACTAGACCTTGCACGAATATTTGTATGAGGTTTAGTCATACAAGTATTGACAATTTTAATACAACAGGATGTACTGTTTCTTCGATTATTACAACAGAGACATTTATACAATTTATAAGAAAAATATACAAATACAGAGACAGATAATAGGGTAGTAATTATACTAAAATAATAGCTATACTTAATATGGTAAGGTTGATTTTCTATTTTAGTTAATTCGTCTTCATTTTGATTTAATTTATATGAAGCATATTGCAACGAATCAAGATTTACATGAGATAGTTTAATAGGAGTCAAATATGGTAATGTTTGATTTACAGTAGCTTTTGAACAACAATCATCTTCTATAATATTAAAATTTGGATTAGGAACATAGAATTTAGTTTCGAATTCTTGAGACGGAACAAACTGTAGTAGCTTATGATAAGCTTTACAATATTTAGGTAAGTCTAAGATACCTGTCCCAACAATATTATAGTCATTCATTTTACCATCACAAGTTATGGATATCTTAGATATATCTGATTGAACATATATCCATCTATTATTACTAAGTTTTTGCCATAAATCTATTTCACCTAATATAATCTTATAATTACAAGATTCTGGGATTCCTTTCACGTGTTCAGTTAAAATAGTCACTTCACAAATAGGATTTCCGGCACTATATTGTATATTTCCTAGTTTACACAAATAGTAATTATTATTTATCACTTTGCACTCACTTAAGTCTTGTAACGCGGAATATGTTAATCTATCTTGTGTCATAGCTAGATATTTTGCGGATGGATTTATTAATGCAAAAGTATTTGGATTTTGAATATCGTGTGGAGTTGGTAAAGCATATATGTGATATAAATTATAATCTACGAAAGTAACTAGAGGAATTCTAATGGCAAATATTAGTTTATTTTCGTTGATAAATGAAGATATTTCTGCGACATCTATTATTGTATGAATATTCTCAAGAGATAAATGTAAAGGCAAACTAGAAAGGATATCATTACTTTTTGAATTCAGTTCATTATACAACTGTATTGGACTTAGCACTGATGGATGAACTATATTCTGTTTCCCAAATAGAATAGCATCGATTAGATCTTCAAGGTTAAAATTAAGAATCATTAATGAACTTTCTAAGGCACTAAAAGTCATTGATAAATGTGATATTATTTCTAACTTATTGGCATTAGCTGAAACAGTGTCTAAAATTTTGCCTAAATTTTGTATATTGCTATTGAGAATATTTTCGTTTTCGTTAAGTTTGGCAATAGTATTATTAAAAGATGAAATGGTAGAAGTTATTAAGTGAATATTTTCTTTCATAATTGAAGCTAGGTGTCTTTGATCGTCTTGAACCGCATTAATAGCATCAGTAAAAGCCTTAGCGTCATCTTCGTCTAAAGAACCAAATAGTTGTTTTAAGATTGGACCACCTATACCAATCCAGGCAGACCTTTTAACTTTGTGAGTAGTATTAGAATTAGTTAAATGGGATAAAGAGATGTAATTATTTTGAACATTGATAAAAAGACTTTCTAAAGGACTTAGGATATTCCAGCAATCAGTTTTGACTTTAGTAGATTGATGTGTATTACAGATTAGTTTACATTTTTCTAGAATTCTTTGTAATGTTTCTATATGAGGCTGTATATAAGATAGATCAGAATATGTAACTATCTTCCAATGGTTATTATAATATTTCAATGTACCTATCGGATCGTAGAAAAGACCTGAACTATTAACTATCGGTGTAGTCATGTTTGATCCTGCGAGGAGTCCTGGCGCGACGGCCCTGGAAGGGAATTATCATGGGCTAGTTTAATTTCATCAAAATGATGTCTAACATGTTTACGATTAATTATAAGGGTAACGTTATTATTATTATGTACTTTAATAATTCTATATGGGCCTTTCCAAATGCTAGAAAGGGCTTTACGTAATCTATGATGTTGCTTTAAATATACCATATCTCCGACATTATAAGTAATATTTCTAGTATTTTTATCATAATAATTTTTGGAATTCTCTTTACTACGGCGGATATTCTCTCTGGCTATGTTTCTAGTATTTATAAGCTTTTGTTTCAAAGTTTTTATATAATCAGGGTATGTGACTGTTGGTTCGATATCATAGATAGAACTTGGCAGGTTTGGTTTACAGCCAAATAGTAATTCATGTGGTGTAAAGTTAGTAGAAGAATGAACAGATGAATTGTAGGATACAAGAGCAGTTGGGAGATATTTATGCCAATCATCTTGATTGTCATTCACGTAAGATTTCAAATATTCTTTCAATGTGGCGTGACTTCTTTCGAGAGCGCCATTAGTTTGGGGGTGATATGGAGTAGAAAAAAGATGTTTTATTTTGAAAAGAGAAGTTATTTGTTTGTATACTTCGGCAATAAAATGAACACCTTGGTCGGATAAAAGAGTTTTAGGAATACCGAAATGAGAAATAAATTTTATCAAACAGTCAGCTGTTTGTTCAGCTGTCGAATTAGTAATGGGGTAAGCCATGGAGTATTTTGTTAAATCATCCTGAAACGTTACGATGTATTTATATTTTTCCAGACCTGATTCTGGTAAAGGGCCAACAATATCAGTTGCTATTCTTTGGAGAGGTTCCTGGCATGTAGAAGTTATCTCCATCGGAGCTTTATTGCAAGCACGTAAAGCTTTATTTTGTTGGCACTGTGGACATTGTCTAACATATGATTCAATATCATTCTTCATACCTTTCCAGTAAAAAGAATCTTTGAGTTTATTATACAAACGTGTGGAACCAATATGTCCACCAATAGGAGAGTCATGATTATCTTTTAAAATCGTAGGAATTTCATTAGGCTTAGGATAAATGAGTTTATTGTGGTAGATATTAATTTTGATATGTGTGTTATGAAAAATAAAAGATATGATTTCGTAAATTATAATAAATTCTAGTTTGTCAAAGGGATTGGAAAAGTCAGACATAGAAATTTCTTTTACATCAGGATGAAATATAATTAATTCATTTCGGAGGCAATTTAACACCTTAAATAATTCTCTATAAGTACAAGAATCATAGTGATGAATTTTAGTAAACATGTGGATGTATAATTTATTATTAATATTAGTGTACTTTAGTGAATATAGTTCTTTCTCGGAGTTTATAAAAGATTCTTTATCATCTAGGAGGTTAACAATTTCTTCACAGTAAGGATTAGATGAGTCTAGATCAATTGAAGTAGGATAAGCGATTGTAGAGCAGGATGTTTTTAACAGACTTTGGTTAAACTCACGGATTTCGGTACTAAATACCATTGGATTAGAACGAGATCGAAGAAAGTTGCCATATGTAATGTCGTTAGTAAGATCGATATCATTGACAGGACATATTATAGGAGGGCGAGATAGTGCATCAGCGTTAAGGTTAGTTTTGCCAGATTTATAAACAATTTCATAATCATATTCTTCTAACTTAAGTCTCCATCGAACTAATTTACTGCTAGGGTCTTTGCAATTAAATAACCAAACAAGAGGACGATGATCAGTCACAATTTTAAATTTGCGTCCATAAAGATAGGGTCGGAAGGTTTTCACACCAAATAAAATAGCTAAAAGTTCCTTTTCTGTAGTGCTATAATTGCCTTCGGCTCTATTGAGGGTTCGAGAGGCATATGCGATTGGAAGATCTTTGCCAATTTCTCCTTGTGAAAGTATTGCACCTAAAGCATAGTTAGAAGCGTCAGTAGTAAGGATAAATTCCTTAGAAAAATCAGGATATTGAAGAATAGGAGCACTAGTTAACATTGATTTAAGAGTATTAAAAGCATTTTCTTGATCTTGAGTCCAATTGAAAGAAGTATCTTTACGAAGTAGTGAAGTTAGGGGTTTAGTAATTTTTGAGAAATCTTTTATGAATTTTCGATAATATCCTATTAGCCCGAGAAATGATTTTATTTCCTTTGGATTTCTGGGTGTAGGGTACTTGGATACGGCCTTGACTTTATCAGGATTTGGAGAGACACCTTTATCAGTGATGATATGACCAAGATACGCAACTTCTCGTCGTAGGAATTCGCATTTATCTGGTTGTAATTTCAGATTGTGCTTTCTGAGAGCATCGAAGACTAATTTAAGTTTTTCTATATGTGAAGAGAGGCAGTGAGAGTATATAATTACGTCATCAAGGTAAATGAAGCAGTGGAGACCTTGAAGACCAGCGAGAACTGTATTCATAAGTCTTTGAAATGTGGCTGGTGCATTTTTTAAACCAAAAGGCATCCTAGTGTACTCAAAATGACCATTAGGAACAGAAAAAGCTGTTTTAGGGGCATCTTCTGGATCCATGCGAATCTGATGGAAACCTGACACCAGGTCCAATGTAGTAAAATACTTGCTATGACCTAACTGATCCAGGATGTCAGCGATATTAGGAATAGGATAAGCGTCTCCGACAGTAACGTCGTTTAATTTCCTATAATCTACGACTATACGCCATTTCTTTTGACCAGAAGCGTCTTGTTTTTTTGGAACTACCCAAATGGGAGAAGACCAGGGGGAATTTGAAGGTTTGATTATATTTTGATCGAGCATCTTTTGTATCTGTTTATTAACTTCTTCTTTATGACATTCAGGATATCTATAAGTTTTGACGTGAATCGGTTGTGAGTTAGTAGTTTTAATTTTGTGTTCCAAGGTACTAGTAGAAGTAAGAGTGTCTCCTTCTAAATAAAACAGATCGGAATATGCAGAGCACAAATCAAATAAGGCTTTTGATTCTTCAGAATTAAGATGTGAAGTTCGTATTTGTTTCTTAACTTCATAGGATCTATTTGATATAGTATTTTGATTGAAGGAATTAGAAAGATTTAGAGTGTTAATATTATGTAGATAATCATCTAATAAATCACAAGGGTTTAGTACTACGCAAAGAGATTTTATTTTGACATCTTCAGTATTAGTGTTAAGAACTGATACAGTGACATGATTGTTTTGTTTAAGTGTAACGAGACAACTAGATAAAAACACACCTTTTTGAATTTCAGACTTATCGATATATCCAGTAGTTACTTCGGGATTTAGAACATAGCATTCTACGATCATTTCCGAACGTGCAGGAATAGTATATTCTGGTTTGGAAAAATGAATTTGTAAAACATAATCGTTTATGTTTAAAGTCTTATTCCTATAATCTATTTTTGAATCATGAGATTTAAGATAATCGTTACCTATAATGCCATCAAATTCTACGTCGACACAATCTGGTATTAAATGAAATTTGCCGAAAATAACGTCATTATTTGGAAATATAAAATCTAATTGAAAGTGACCAAGACTTTTTAAGTATTCCGTATTTTTGTCGATTCCTTTAAACTGAACAATTTCTGAAACTAATTTTGGTTGAATTTGCATCGAGGATTGTTTTATTAGTGATACACCTGCACCGGAATCAACTAAAAGAACTAGTAATTTATCAGAGTATTTAGATTTAATATACACATGAGGCAAATGTATTTTATTGTTATAATTAATTTCAAATAAATTAGAATACGAATCAGAAACGTTATTTAAATTGTTATTATTTGATGGGCAATTGTTATTTTCATTGTATGACATGGTAGGTAACATAGATGTATTGTACTTAGGAGATTTAGTAGAAGTATTTGAAATAGTAGATTTGGTAGACTTATTAGACATAGGAGTAGAGTATTGATTGGATTTGGTAGATTTAATATTAGATTCAGTGGATTTATTAGATTTAGTAGACATTGTATTCGATTTAGAGGATTTTGTAGATTTTGTATTAGATACAGTGGATTTCCTAGGCTTAGTATTAGATTCAGTGGATTTAGTAGACTTGGCATTAGATTCAGTGGATTTAGTATTCGATTCAGTGGATATAGTAGATTTAGTATTACATTCATTGGATTTAGTATTAGATTCAGTGGATTTAGTATTAGATTCAGTGGATATAGTAGATTTAGTATTAGATTCAGAGGATTTAGTATTAGATTCAGAGGATTTAGTATTAGATTCAGAGGATTTAGTATTAGATTCAGTGGATTTAGTATTAGATTCAGTGGATTTAGTATTGAGAAATTGTCTCGAAAAGACATCAAAAGCGTCGGTTTGAGTTGAAGATTCCGTACGACGCGTAACCGGAACCTTATTTAGTTTAAATGTTCATCTGGATCAGAGTTCGGATTATCAAATTTATTATCAAAATCGCTTATTGGTGTGAGATTATGTACTTGTTTTTTAAAATGATTGGTAGAGTTATTACTTTGCCGCGAGTTGTTAAACTGACGTTTACGACATTGAGATATATCATGACCAATATTTTTACAATATCTACAGAAGGTATTATTTTGCGAGTTTGAAGATATAGAAGGTTGAGCCGTATTTGGGATTTCATTCTGAAAATTGTTAATGTGACGTTGGCGATTTAAAAAACATGTTTTTTCTGAATGACCTATCTTTCCACAAATTTTACACTTTGGTCTATGTTCAGAAGATCTAGTAGATTGCATATAATTTTGTAATTTTTCTTCTTGAATAGCAAGATTAATAGCTTCCTGTAAAGAGGTAGGATTACGACACCTTACTATATTTGATATGTGGCTAGGCAAGCCCAGTAAAAAGGTATGTAGCGCCAAGTCTTCCGTACTGGCGATTCTACCTCTTAATTCACCAGGGTCCCTAGTGGAATGTGTAATGTCCGTCTGTAAACGAGTGAGGTATGTTTCTATTCGTAAACTATATTGTGTGACAGACTCGTTTGACTTTTGTTTGCAACTTTGTAAGTCTAGGAGTAAGTGATCCCTATGTTTGGTTTCACCAAATGTGGATTTTAAAAACTGTTTCAGCTCAGACCATGTTTCAAAAATTTTAAGAGAGCAGGCGGACTCGGCCTTGCCTTCTAGTTGGGAAATAATGTATTTGAATAAAATGCTCTGTTGCGATGCAGTAGCTAGGTTTAAAGCATTTTCGCAATTCCTAATAAATGGTGATAATTTATTCCTATCGCCATCGAATGGCTTAATAAATTTTGTAAGGATAGAAAAATTTAACTCCTCTACGCCTACAGTCTGTAAACTTGAACACGACTGAACGCTTTTCTTTTCAAGTTTACCACTTTCGTTAACCATTTTAAAGAGTGAATTTAATTAATTACGCGAAACGGAGAAGGAAATTAAGAGTATAATATAAGTATATTATTAAGAATCCACACGCAAAATAATGCAAATGACAAAAAATAAATCAACATAAATCGAATAAACAACACTCACAGTATTATTAGTAGATACAGCGATGTCATGGAAACAGCGGCAGGTCGGTGACGTCGGTGTCGGGTGACGGTGCGGCGATGCGGCGGAAGCGATGGAATGTGCAGCGTTTGCAGTTGGTACGGGTCAACGCTCAAACCAAGTGTCGCGATGTATTTTTTTTTGTAGAAAATTGGTTATTCGTGTAGCCAATAACTCGGTGCTGGGCAGAAAACCCTCACGCACAATGGAGCGATGCTGACACGTTGTATGCGATGACTAGGGTTGACGGCGGCCTCTTACAGCGTCAGGAAGACAGGCAGGGACAGCAGGTGGCCAACTTACTAGTTCAGGATCGCGAGTCTGGACCAATTTCTGTGTGGAGCTGGTCGTCGTCAGGAGTAGGCGACCCGAGGGACTTCAGAAATCCCTTTTCTTCTGACACCAAATGTTAGATAGTCCTTTTCAGCACTTATAAAAAAAACACAGCACTGAAATTTTGCGACTATTTATTTACTGAAAGTTTTTACTCACACAGAATTTCTACTTAAACTTTAAAACTTATACGCGACTTGGATTATACGGCGCGGATAGCCCTAGCGAAGGGCAGAGTAGACCCGGAGTGTATCCTTAGCTTTCACTGATAGCCAGCCGGCAGGCAAGAACCAGGTCCGTAGCTGGGGAGCAGTTTAGCTAGAGAATAACCAACTGAACTAATTTAGTAAAGTCTTACGTATTTATAGCATAATTATTGCTGATTTATAATATCATATTTAGGTAAACCAGCAATAATTGCAAGTCAGCATTTTACTCTAACAATTAGTGATGTGACAGTGAAAATAGGGATGTAACAGTGCGTTTGGATGGACATGAAAAAAATTAAATGATTGTAAAAATTGTGTGCATAAAAATGGTATTATATTATGAGGTGAATTCCAGTTTGCGGCAGGAGCGGTCAGCTTACACATAGTTTAATTCAGTCGTGTGGCCCCAGTGGACACAGGCGGGATCTGCAACACTTGCATGCGATGTGCGATGAAAACTTACTGATAATTTTACAGATTGTATTGAATCACTGGGAAATTGAATCTTAGCTATGAGACAATAAGTGTTAGTATTCATTAGAACGCATTTAAACGAATAGTTGAAAAGTATAATAACAATATTTACGGGAAAATTAAAAGCAGAAGTTATTCTTTGTCAACATTATTCTTCTTTGAAATTGTATTAGAACGTCATCATCATGCTATCGCAGTTCACTGCTAGACATAGTCCCTACAATTATTCAAAAGAACGAAGAAAAACGCCATAGGCTACTTAGCACAACTCAAGCGAGAGAACCCGCTGGCTAAAGTGTTTCTTATTACGTTTTATTTTCCTTTATTTTAGCTTTGGAAGCTCTGTCGAATCATTTGTCGAAGCACTGTTAGGCATTATTTAATCTTATATCACAGAATACATAATAGTACCAGTACAAAAGACTCACTCCGAAAAGTAAATTAAAGAAATAGGGACCCTTTGTGCCATTACATTAAGTTCAATTCAGATTGCACAGCGCCGAAGCACCTACGATTATATTTACCGACAATTGCGTCTCTTAAATCTTATCTTTTCTGACGTAATCAGGTATGTCTTCTTTTAAAAATAATTTTAATATAGGTATATTATCTCTAGCACTTCTCTTTTTCTCTAGCACTTTAGTGAAAAAATAACTGTAGGTACTTTTGTCAACAAATATAAATACTTGATTGATCTGTCATTATTGTTTCTTATTATTGAATACTTAAGATGTTCTAAACTTTGTATAATTCCACAAGTTCAAAAGGTTTACCAATTTCTCATGTCACATACAGTTGTAGGTTGATCTAGTTTCCGAATTTGAGAGAGCAGCCTGCGGGCATTCTTCTACGCTGGTAGATAAAATGTGGGATGAACGTTGGTACTTATGGTAACTGAAGACTTATGAAGATTTAAATTGATTATTTTCAAAATACTTAGCTATTAATAAATAAAAAATAAATATTTTGCACATCAGACACACAAAGCCCTAAAATAAGCAGAGCTTGTACTATGGGTTACCAAACAACTGATATAAATACATCGCGGTATCCACTCAAGAACCCGTTTACCCCAACGTTTATCGGTTCTACGCCATATATGGCCAGCCCACTGCCACCTTAGCTTGCAAGCATATGAGACAATAACTATATGTACAAGTATAAGTACATACAATCCACGCGACCAAGTGCAGGTAACCACACCTCGCGCATCACGAAGGCGTCGCTAAGCTCACACAATTCAACCCGTGACCGCGAGCGGTATAACCTGTTCGAAACGTCGGGATGTAAAAGATATGGTAATCTTTTCAACAATTTCATCGCGTATAAGTATCGGCTATACAACAAACCTATTTTGTATGGCAGCCGTTAATTGTCCATTTCCATTTTGGTATAATACATTTTCAGTTCATGAACTGCTGACGTGACGCCGCTACGTCACGCATGTAACGCAATATACTAGACAAGCTGTCATTCAGCTGTTTGAGCATGAAGAGGTAACAAACATACAAACATAGACACCCGCATATACATACACACAAGAACTTTATAACATTAGAGAGATTAGAAAATTCTTACGTTTTCACTTCAATTAATTAATTAATCAAAGGTATATTCAAAGGTATTTTTAGTTTTACCTCGACGATATACGAATGTATACCTCTCAACTTGTTTCATTATTTTGCAGACCTGAGCCTTTTTTAGGCCGCGCTCGCTGTCTGAATTTTTTCTCCCCATATTTCTTAAATGTCCACGCATTTCAAAATAATAATAAAGGTATCATGCTTGGTTTAGGCCCATACGACACTCATATTGCCCCTCTAAACAGAGAGATAAATAAAATTCCAAATGTAATAATAATTTCATAACAATATTAACTCTTTTAATTCTTTATTCATAGAAACGTTACAGAAATCAGTTAAATCATAACATACAATTCAAGAAAGCAATGATCTGTTCGAGATTGATTTCGGTACTAGGTAGAACATGTTTGTCAGATAACCAGCCTCTCCTACTTAATGTGTTTCTTGATTTCCGACATGTGAGAGGAATGAACGAAAGAGCTAATATGATTGTATAAATGTAAGTGAGAACGTAATGTGTATGTGTGACTGTGGTTGCGTGTGTTTGTGTTTGTGTATGAGCTGCTCCTATGAAGAGCTGCTAATTTTATTAATTTCATTTTAAATTTGTATACATAAGTGTATACATTGTGTGTTTTTATGTATATTATTATTCTTCATGGTATAGGGAGCGAACAAGTTGATAGGACCCCTTCCCGGCATTTTTGAGTTCTCAACCCCCTACCACCGTAAGAGGAGAGATCCCGGCAAGCACTCACATTTGATGAAATACAACGAAAGTATTGTTGAGCACGAACTTTCTGTAAGCCATGCCTGTAACAACGAGGAACCAAGGATAAATCATCATCTCAGTTGAAATACGTCCACGGCTGGACTTAGGCATCACAAGAGTTTTACATACTTAACCTCTGTGACGGTGACAGTGGTTGCGTATGCGACTGCTGTGCTTGAGGTCTCGGGTTCGATTCTCGGGTCGCACCAAATATTTGTGTTATCCACAACTATTCGTTTCGGAGTTTGGGTGTTTTCTATATATAGTGTATGTATTTACAAAAAAAAAACAGTATGTTCATTTATATCAGTTGTCTAGTATCTATAATACAAGCTCTGCTTAGTTTGGGACTAGATGGCGCTGTGTGTAAGATGTTCAAAAAAAGCGGCCAAGTGCGAGTCGGACTCGCCCATGAAGGGTTCCGTACCAGCAAGTAACATCATATAAAAGTTCTTGTAGTTCGTTGTAACTTTCATCGATGTTTTTATACTAGTGTATTGATTGGATGAAAGGTATATTGCGTGTTACGATTTATGACGTATAAAAAAAAAACTACTCACTAGATCTCGTTCAAACTAATTTTCGTTGGTAGTTTACATGGTAATGTACAACATATATTTTTTTTAGTTTTATCACTCTCTTACTTTAGAAGTTAGAGGGGGGGGGGGGACACATTTTTCCACTTTGGAAGTGTCTCTCGCACAAACTATTCAGTTTAGAAAAAAATGATATTAGAAACCTCAACATCATTTTTGAAGACCTATCCATAGATACCCTACACGTATAGGTTTGATGAAAAAAAAATTTTCTGTTTCAGTTCCAAGTATGGGGACCCCCAAAAGTATTGATTTTTTTCTATTTTTATATAAAAATCTTAATGCGGTTCACAGAATACATCGACTGACCAAATTTCAACAGTGTAGCTCGTATACTTTCGGAAATAATTGGCTGTGACATACGGACGGACAGACAGACAGACAGACAGACAGACAGACAGACAGACAGACAGACAGACTTGACGAATCTATAAGGGTTCCGTTTTTTGCCATTAGGCTACGGAACCCTAAAAAGCGGCCAAGTGCGAGTCGGACTCGCCCATGAAGGGTTCCGTATCAGCAAGTAGCATCATATAAAAGTTATTGTAGTTCGTTGTAACTTTGATCGATGTTTTTATACTAGTGTATTGATTGAATGAAATGTAAATTGCGTTTTACGATAAGACGTATTAAAAAATACTACTTTCTAGATCTCGTTCAAACCAATTTTCGTTGGTAGTTTGTATGGTATTGTACAACATATTTTTTTTTTAGTTTTATCACTCTCTTATTTTAGAAGTTACAGGGGGGGGGGACACACATTTTTCCACTTTGGAAGTGTCTCACGCGCAAATTATTCAGTTTAGAAAAAAATGAAATTAGAAACCTTAACATAATTTTAGAACACCTATCCATAGATACCCCACACGTATAGGTTTGATGAAAAAAATTTTTTTTAGTTTCAGTTCCAAGTATAGGGACCCCCAAAATGTATTGTTATTTTTCTATTTTTATGTAAAAATAATAATGCGGTTCACAGAATACATCGACTGACCAAATTTCAACAGTAGGTATAGCTCTTATAGTTTCGGAAAAAATTAGCTGTGACATACGGACGGACAGACAGACAGACAGACAGACTTGACGAATCTATAAGGGTTCCGTTTTTTGCCATTTGGCTACGGAACCCTAAAAAAATAATAAAAAAAAACCTAAGGTTTATTGGATTATTGGAGTTTTTTGTAGTAGTTCTGTACTTGATGTTCTTATCATAGTTTCATTGTTACTATGCTGAATACGAATTGATAACATAATAGTGTTCAACACTCATCTGATTAACATCAAAATTAACGGGTTATTCCGAAGCACCTGAATTGTTTATTGATGCGTGACTCAATGTGACGATAGATTGAAACATTGCCTTCTTGTTGCTTAAATCGACATTAAGTACTCAACACTTGCTATCAGTATTTACACATATGTGCTTAATTATAGGAATTAGAGGCAGGCTGATTTCAGCATGTAGGCACGACGGGGGCAGAGCTACCCTCTCACAAGAGACTAACTTAAAAATGAAGGTATTCGTGCTGATAAGTTGGTAAGTGTGAGACCGGTGAAATTCTGCATCATTCTCCCGGCCTCCCGAAGGACATTTCGCTAGAGCGCCATGGTACGAGTCTCCATGCTGCATTGTATGCACTCACCGTGAGTGACCCCACTCCTGGATTTTATTTAATCTATCCATCAGGCAGAGTAGAGTCATTACGGTTAATCTTAATATATATAAATCTCGTGTCACAATGTTTGTCCTCAATGGACTTCTAAACCACTTAACCGATTATAATAAAATTCGCACACCATGTGCAGTTCGATCTAACTTGAGAGATAGGATAGTTTAAATCTCAAATTATAGTCGCAATTTTAATTTATTGCTAATTATTGTCTGTTATTATTTGACAGTCACAATTAATATTCTAAGGCGGTACGAAGTTCGCCTGGTCAGCTAGTCTAATTATATATATCAAACTAGACGTGGAATGTAGTGCTTATAAAGTATATATGTAGAACGCGTAGATTTGTATCGAAGCAACATGAAATAGGGTCACGATTCACTGGCTCGTTTTCCTTTAAAGTTCAATATAATATGGACTACTACCATGATGTTTTTCAGAAGATTGAGAAAAGGGGTGGGGACGCTCTGTTTCTACAAAAAAGTGCCTTTATAGTTGAATAACTCGCAAACGGACACCTATATCTAAAAATAGTTTAGCAACCTCGCAATGTTTTTAAAAGTCCTATCTAATGATACCCCAACGATGGTGTAGACGCGAGAAAAAAAGCCTTCACCACTTTACATGTAGGGGAGGTACCCCAAAAAAAATATTTTTCCTAATTTTATTGTAACACTTTGTAGACGTAATCACAACACATAATCACACAATGTTTTCTATTTCTAGCACCATCCGTTTGGGCGGTGGGTCGAGGACGGACGGAAATGACGAATCTATAAGGATTCCGAGTCATATCTACGGAACCCTAAACCTACTATGTGGTTATAATTACTGAATGTATTTAAATGAAACTTTAAAGTACTACATCTCATACATCGGAATAAGATAATCTAATTTATTCCGCAACAATCGACATATTCGCGAGCGGAGTCACAAGCAAAAACTAAAATAAGACATACCAGCTCTAATTAGAATTTTACAAACTGGCAACACTTAAAAGGTCAATTATTTTTGTTTAAGTTTGTTTTTATAAACCAAAGTGGACAGATAAGGAACCATTTCTCTACATACATAGATATATTATAAGACCGGGAAACAAAAATCAGTTCGTGACCATACAAGTGACACACGGATCACTCACAGTGTGTTTTGTCACCACATTATTTAGATATATTGAAAGTGGGGATTAGGATTTTTTAGATGGGGTAAACAAAGTGAGACATTAGTTTTTTGAATATAGTAAATGTGGTCGTAAAGAATCATGATAAGTATCTTTGGAGCGTATAGGTTTCTTATTTTTGTAAATATTGAAGCCTATCAAAGTGACTCTACTCCGCCTGATGGCAAGCATGAGTGGAATCCAGGAGTAGGGGTCACCATCCTCATTGTGAGGGTAGGCAATGCAACATTTGACTGCCTCGTTAGTTTAGTGATTAGCGTATTCAACTGCTAATCGAGAGGTCTCGGGTTCGATTCCCGGGTCGGACCAAATGTTTGTGTGATCCACAAATATTTGTTTCAGAGTTTGAGGTGTATTCTATGTATCATATGTATGTACACTCGGTTCCAAAAATAACGGGTCAGTAATAACGGGTCAGTCACATAAACCCGAATATCTCCCGAACTACGTATGCCATCCTAATGAAACGAAGACTGTTCAATTGAGAATTTAATTATACAGATAAAAAATAAAATAAAACTTAGTTACACCCACAATATTAATCTTAAATTAAAAAAAAACTAAAGTAGTCATATTTTTCTTAAGATTACATTTTTTTTATGATTGTTTTTTGCTGTTTTTCATCACTTTCTTCATTTAATACTTTGTATTGCCTCCACGTGATGAAGCCTCCAGTGATGAAAAACAGCAAAAAAACAATCATAAAAAAATGTAATCTTAAGAAAAATATGACTACTTTATTTTTTTTTTAATTTAAGATTAAAATTGTGGGTGTAACTAAGTTTTATTTTATTTTTTATCTGTATAATTAAATTCTCAATTGAACAGTCTTCGTTTCATTAGGATGGCATACGTAGTTCGGGAGATATTCGGGTTTATGTGACTGACCCGTTATTACTGACCCGTTATTTTTGGAACCGAGTGTACATACATATGATACATAGAATACACCTCAAACTCTGAAACAAATATTTGTGGATCACACAACAATCCTTGCTGGATTTGGATTATTACTAGATCCTTATTAATATTATAAATACGAGAGTATATCTGTCCGTCTTTCACGGCAAAACTACGGACCGAATTGAGGAAAAACAACGACGCTGCGGACAGTATCTGGGTGGGTTACCATTAGTGGCATGTTACCGTGAGCATCTCCGTCATTCGGAGGTCTCGTTAAGTAGTCGGTCTCAGCTGTTTTCGTAAAATAACAGTCGAGAAGTCGGAAACGGCTTCTCGGAGTCCCCAAACTGCACTTGGGCAGCGTGGTGACGTATGTCTCTGATAGTGGCCGGAGAGAAGATTCGAGCTTAACAGTGGGGCGTTATGGGTTGTTGATGAAAGTTCAATGTATCACAATACTGAAATTTATCAAACTCGATTAGCGGTTTAGCCGTTTACGTCACACATACCTACTTACCACTAAACCAATGAGGTAGTCAATCATTAGTATAAATATATAAATATTTCGCACATCTGACACACAACGTCATCTATTGCCAAAATAAGCAGAGCTTGTATTATGGGTACTAGACAACTGATATAAAAACACAAACATACTTTTTTTGTAAATAAATACATATTATACATAGAAAACATCCAGAGTCCGAAACAAATATTTGCAGATCACACAAACATTTAGACCGTCCTAGTAATAGAACCCGAGACCTCTTGATCAGCAGCCGCATACGCTAACCTCTAGACCAAAAAGACAGTAGTCTAGTCTAGCATACTATATATAGTGCAAAGATATGCATACATTAAGGAACTTGTCCACCGCGGCAGGTGGTTTCATTATAAACTGTTTACAATAGATTAAAAAATGTACAGGTGCACTTCTTACAGAATAATTATTAGAACGCTTCGAACGATTAGATTAAAATAGTATCCTGACTGCTAAACCTGAGATTGCCGGTTCGATTCCCATACAGAACAAGTAATTGTGTTATGAATACGCTGATTTATTCTGCCTGGGTGTAATTTATCTATATCATGTATATATTTAGAAATATATGGGCATGTCTATCAGCAGTCTGACTAACATATACAAACTACCTAATTTAGGTTCAAAAGGCCGTATGAGAGATATGTCAAATAAATAAAATATATTTATAACAAGCTAGTACAATAACCTTCTCATAAAACTGCACATTCAAATCTCATTCACCAAGAATTGTTATAGAAAAAATACAGGTGTACGGTTTACACCCTCACGTTAGAGAGAGACAGCGATACATTGCCCGTCTCAAGTCCGCACCTGTCTACGTCATAACAGGTGGCGCTGACCGTTACAATCGCGCCACAGACTATTGTCATATGATGTTTTCATATTTACCCTCTGTGGTATTGCTAGTATTTATGTGAGCAGAGTTTTTAGACTGTTTACATGAGTGAGAACAGCTGTTAGGCGCGTGCGCTGATGTGTAAAGATATGTAAAAAAATGTCGGGGCGTTTTTGTGTTAATACAGTTTGCGTTTGTAGTTAAGTTGACTTGAAGTATAAAGATGGGTGTAGATAAACAAGACAGGGTCAACCGTTCTCTGTGCAATAAACGTATTCATTCGATTCCTGCTGATGTTTCTATAGCTCGAGACTTTACAAACATACACGAAGTGGACATATAGAACACCCAGAGTCCCAACAACAATGTGTGGATCACACAAAGTGTTGTTCTATATAGGGTTTGAACCCACGACAGAACACAGTGCATTTAAAAGCATCATCATTCATTACAGCCTGCAACAGTCCACAGCTGGACATAGGCCTCTCCTTAGAAAGGAGGTTTTGGCCTACTATACCACGCTGGCCAGGCGGGTTGGTATAGGGTTGTTTTCAAGTTTTCCTACTCTTTCCATTGATGTTATCTTGCGTACTTTATCCCTTAACACGTTCACTGCGGCTTGAGGTTGATTCAGCCTCATGGTAGACTTTACGCTGGTGCGGCGCGTAAAACTGTGTTTTCTCTCTAGTGCGGCGGCTGTTTACACTAAACCGTATGAGGTATGACAAAGACAAATATAGCTTTCTTTATGTCTGCGAAGCATTGACTCAATATTGTAAAAAAAAAATATGAGGTCGAAATACGCCTCAAACGCACTGATCGCAAAATTAGTGAATAAGGTGCGGGTTGAGGCCGATTTCGACCTCCAGCGTCGGGACGCGCGGGCGGCGTGAGAGCAGGTAAGTCGACTTTAGTGACGCTACCATAGTCGATACTGGAGCACGTGTCTTTGCGAAATCGTGTTAATTGTTTGTTTTTTATTTTTGTTAAATTCTTTTGTTTAATGTTTTTTTGTGTGTGTTCAGTTATATATTTATAGAATGAGAGCCCGTGACACCCATACCTTAGTTATATTATAAAAGCTGAAAATTCTTCTATATATCTATTTATTTACACTTTCTGCAAAACATAACATAACCATTCAGAGTCTCAGCACATCCTTGCAAAGGGTCAAATAAGAAAACGTTGCGTCATTTGCTATGCAAAATTACGACTTACATTAGGTGATATGCAGGCTGCAAAGAAAGTAAAAAAAATTATGACTATTTGTTCACAATATAAGAAAGCTATGTGCTTGCATTGTTTTAACGAACAGCATGCAAAGTAATATAGAATAAATTAGATGAACGAATAGTTTGTATTTTATTTAACAACACCCCACACTTTTATGCACAATACTATAACAATATAAAAAAGTAAAAGAAATATAACATAGACATGGACATTCATCGATATAAATTCATTCCCATCACTAATGCCGCCCCGATTCAGTGCGATGTGTGGTCTAAATCGACCTCAAATATATTTTAGGTGTTTTCTCTAAAACTAAAAATCAGAACCCGGGGCGAAGCTAGGTGTACATAAAACAATACGATGCAAGTAATTTTAGCATAAAATTAAACATCGAATCACGCTCCTGATCAAGTTACAACACATTTACCAAATGACTGAAACATGAGGCAGAAAAGGCCTCAACCGCATTACAAGGAAGTTTAGCTTGGGGCTGATTCGACCTCAGCCGCACCAGCTGAAAGTTCTTCAAAATGTGGCCCGCAGTGAACGTGTTAATAGCCTACGACACCCGCGGGATGAATAGGGGTGGTGACACTCTGTATTCTTAATCCGTCACCACACGGACAGATTAGCAAAAAAAAAACCAAACGGTGCATTTAAACTAACTATTCGGCCTGATGGAAAGTATGAGTAGAGCTTAATAGTAATGGTCACCCTATATGATAACACATACTGTACTCTTGGGCATTCTTGGGCCGACGGTTCCACATTTACCAACGAAATACGACATCGCGAATGCTATCATTTCAGGTCGGTCCTCTGAGAAGGGTTAGTACTAGCCGGTCGAGCTGTTATCTTCCTGCTTAAATCCACATCGCCCTAGTATATTACGAAAGAAAATTTATCTTCGATAACTATGTATAGCTTTAGAGTACCTATTAAATGCAAGGCACCCCGTACAAGTTTAATTACGAATATCAATAGTTACACATTCCGGGAGGTAGTTTAATTAGCAAAAGGTGCTCGCGTAAGCTCCGTCGTAGTCAATATCACTCGTATGACCATAAATGTGATACTGAAACAAAATAATCAATTCCGAAATAATGAAGGAAGTTTTCACTATCAAAATATGAATACTACGCTGCAGTAATACTACGCTGATTCGCTCTTCTTCGACTTCAATGTCTACAAAATTTTTATCCAGCTTGTACCTAATACTTTTCGTTGGCTTTGTTAATATATATTTTTTTATGTAATTCTTATATCCTTCATTAGTAAATAGGCTATGAAATAGTAAAATACTGTTTTAACTCAAACCAGTAGTTCCTGAGATAAATGCGTTCAACCAAGCAAATAAACAACTGTCCAGATGACTGCCTTGTTGGTCTAGTGGTTAGCGTATGCGGCTGCTGATCAAGAGGTCTCAGGTTCGATTCCCGGGTCGGACCAATGTTTGTGTGATCCACATTTATGTATTTACAAAAAAAGTATGTTTATGTATCTATATCAGTTGTCTAGTCTGGACTAGATGACGTTGAGAGTAAGATGTCCGAAAAAAAAAAATTGCTCGCGGCACCGCTCACGTGTTATCGTAGTAATAAGTAGCCTTCCTCAAGAATCAAAGTATCCCCATGGGAAATTTCATTGATATTTGTTTAGCGTTTTCGTCGTTACTTACAGACACCGTTACTTTCGAATTTATAATATTATATGAAGTAGGTTTTGATAGATATGTGCATTCGGATACATACGTATTTATTTAGCTCTGTCTTGCTTGGGAGCAATGTGTGCGAGGTGTATAAGGTTATCAGTACTGTTGTCGTCTCTGCTTACCCGAGATAGGAATAAGGCGTGAATGCTTACATGCATAGTCGTATGCAACATAAACTTCTTATCTCACAAATGGTTCTATCACACTAAAAGAAAACAAAACTACTCTTCTCCACAGACGAATTCAAACAAACCTCTAAACTCACAAATTATGTAAAGTTCAACTTGTCCTAAGACACCCTTTCAAATAACACTGTGTAAGTTGCTCCTCAGAGTTTGTAGTTAGTAAATTAAAATGATGTAACTGTTGGAAAACGGCATGAATATCTAAACTCGGTGTTAATTAATTTCACCTCCGCAAACTGCGTGGTGGTTGAGAACTAATTAAATCCACTTCTTCAATATAAATGTCGCTACTTGGATATGTTTGCTGATCGGTTTCTTTAGTTAATTGGTGGCATTAATGGGAATGATGGTTTGTTTTTTTATCCGACTCTGGCAGGAAGTGAAAAATGGATGACAGCCCGGGTGATATAGGCTTTATTCAACTTACGTTCTACTGTTATAGTGATATAAACTTTTTCTTATTTATAATTTAGAGAACAAGCGGGTAGACGAGTCATCTGGTAATATAATCTGACTACTCTAGTCCTTCTAAAGCATCTATTTTTTACTTTTGGACAGCAGGTGTTTCTTTACGCCTATGTAAAAAAAGGTTTTATAGTACATCACATAAAAACTATTATGTATATATTTTAGTATTTCCTATAGTAATAATATTTCGTATTGACGAGCTATAAGACCGCCTACATAGGGTATTTGTTATGTTATGTTCAAAGTACAATACATTTCAACCAAGAATAGGATCGGAAATACGCCATTTGTCAATAACTTCAGATATTTTTGGTGGTGTGCAAAAAAAAAACTTTATTACAATTATTTTTCAATGCTACTGATAATGTCGTTATCATAATCAGATAAAAAAAATAAAAATACCAACAAAGAGTCTTTAACGACACTTTTGAAAAAAATATAGTATTTATTTTAATATTATTTGGTGTTTATGCCAACGCTACATTTCCAGTGAAGTTAGTCCCTAATCCAGTCCTATTCTTATTTGAAGACATACTAGCGATGTATAATTAACGGTTTTAAAGCCTTAATTAATGAAGATTATGTAATTCGACTCGGAAATATGGCTTTAATTTACTATTATCTGCGTCAATCTGCAACAGCTGTTATAGCTATCTACTTCAATCTCTTTGTTAGTTTTGAACCGTATTACAGATTGCATAAGGATGATTTTTAAAGCCCATTTACATCTAGATTTGGTTTACAAAGTCCCGAACTTTGAATGCATTTTTCTAAAATTATTTCTAATCTATGTCAAAGATTACTCTATTTCTAATAGATATATTTATTCGGAAATAACAACCTTCATTTCAATAAGTTCACCGGAAAACTAAGGGTGGTCCCATTCCCATCCGGATCCACGCGACAATTACCGGATAAAAGGTGTCGTTTCGGAACAAATTGCATCTAAAAGTAGTGTGGCTTACAAATTAATCACCGGATAGAGGTTTTTGTTGGTCCTTCCTGGTGTCGAGTCATTGTAGTAGCCTTGACACTTTTAACATCAGAGATATGACAGCGTATTTTGAAATTGATCCTACATATCAATAAAAGTACTGAATCAATCGCTTTATAAGAAATATATAGACTATATCCAGTTTTAACTAAAAACAGATATTTGAAAATAGCTGTAAGCTGGCACACAATTGTACGCCAGGTGGCCATTATTAATAGTCTTAATATTGGAATAATATCCTTACGATAATTTAAACAGAAAGATTATCATATAAATAAAATAAAAATAAAATAAATAAATATTTTGGACATCTGACACACAACATGCCAATACTCAACGGTTATAACTGTCACCACACAAAAAATCCGAAAAATCAAAATGATGGAGTAGTGATTTATATAAAAAACCAAATACAATGCACTGTTGAGGAACCTGACTTTGTAACGGGCAGCTGTCTTAATTGCAAGATTGGAAACGAACTGGCCATAGTTGCTCTTTATAGGTCGCCCTCCAACTTTTCTAACCAAGGGTTCGATAGTTTCTTAGACAATCTAGACCATGTACTAGGCTCTGTTAGTAAATACAATAACATATGTCTTATTGGAGATACCAATTTAGACATCACACCCTCTAATACAAATGAACGTTCCGCCAACTATCTAACCCTTAATGCTACCCATGGTCTACTTCCTGCGCACTACTTTCCAACAAGGTTACATTCTTGTATAGATCATGTAATTCTTAAAACTAATAAAAAATCAACGGTTCTTGTATTGGACTCTCACATAACGGACCATCTCCCATTACTTGTTCAGATTGAGACTGACAAGCCACTCAAAATAAGACTCGCTTTTAGGATTCCTAGCATAGACTATGAAAAGGTCAAGTGCGATATTGAGAAACAAGACTTTAGTCACGTCATGACTTCTGAAGATCCTAACAAAGCTACAATCGCTCTGATTAGTACAATCCAAAATATAATAAGCGTTAACACAGGAGTCAAATATGTCAAAAAGAAAAATAGAAATCTAAAGCCGTGGATTACCCCAGGTTTATTAAAATGTATACGCCATCGCGACAAACTACATAAAGAAGCTAGAAGGTCAACTGATAATCCTATAATACAAACAACCTATAAAAGATATCGTAACTACTGTAATGGCCTGCTTAGGAAACTTAAGAACTTACACGATAAGCACGAACTGGAAAAAGCGAAATATAATACTAAGGCACTCTGGAACAAAATTAAGGATATAACTAATACACGAAAGACATATGCTCCTCCCATTGAACTGATTGCCAATAAAACTGATCCGAAGTTAGCTATAAATAGTGTTTGCAAATATTTTGCTACGATTGGCTCCGATTTAGCATCAAACATTCAATCATTAAAAACAAGTTTGCCCCTAAATATAAAAAAATATAGTAATTCCTTCGTAATTTTAGAAGTGGATGAGTCAGAAGTTGAGGCTACTATTATGAACCTTAGACACGACAGTGCCACGGGTTGTGACGGCATACTGACAGTGATCTTAAAAGTGTGTAAGAATACTCTAGTTCCCCTAATTACTCACATTATTAACATCTCAATATCAAACGGAGTATTCCCAGAACCTTTTAAAAAAGCTCTCATTCATCCCATTTACAAGAGCGGGGACAGAAACTGTATTAACAATTATAGACCTATTTCGGTACTCTCGGCCCTCTCAAAAGTAATGGAGAAAATAATAAATGGAAGACTAGCAAACTACCTTAAACACTACAATATTATAGCACCCAATCAATATGGGTTCAGAAAAGGGGTTTCTACTGAAAACGCAGTCTTGGATCTTACAGAGCATGTAGCAAGAAAATTGGATGCGAAGCAGAAATGCCTGGGTATTTTTATCGATGTAAAAAAAGCATTTGATACAGTTTCTGTTCCCACCCTTCTTTTGAAATTAGAATCTATAGATATCCGTGGAAAACCTCTAGGACTTTTTAGAGATTACCTGGAGAATAGAAAAATAGTCGTTAGGATAGGTTCATGTATGAGTGTCGAGGAAACCGTCACGTATGGGGTACCGCAAGGTAGCGTAATTGGGCCAACGCTCTTTCAGATCTATATCAATGACTTGTGTCTTCTGCCTCTGCATAAATCCAGGATCTTTACCTATGCGGATGATACCGCGATTGTTGTCTATGGCAATACATGGACAGAAGTAAAAGCCACTGCAGAGGAGTCTTTACGAGCTGTTGCACACTGGCTACGCCTGAATTTGTTATCCCTTAATGTAACAAAAACTAATTTTATCCCTTTCCACATTAGTAGTCGGAATAGAGTTGGAACAGATTTTTTGATAAGGGTACATACATGCTCTGATCCTATCCACTGCTCGTGTGAGGCCCTTACCTGTGTTAATCACACAAAGTATCTGGGTGTAGTGATTGATAGCGGATTGAAATGGTACAAACATATTGATAATATCGTTTCAAAAGTTAGAAAACTTGTTTATATCTTCAAATCTCTAAGATATTGTGCAGATATGGATACTTTGAAGATGACATACCTCGCGCTCTGTCAATCCGTTATCACTTACTGCATACCAGTGTGGGGTGGAGCCGCTAAAACGAAGCTCATTGCAATAGAGAGAGCACAAAGAGCAGTGCTTAAGGTGATGCTTGTGAAACCATTCCGATATCCAACTCATTTACTTTATGCCAACAGTAAAATTCTATCTGTCAGAAAACTATTTGTACTTCAAGCAACCCTTAAGAAACATCTTGAGGCTCCCCCACAAGACCCTACAAAGCGATCAAATAGACTTTTATGTAATGTAGAAAACCACAGGACAGCATTTGCTGGTCGTCAATTTTACATAAATCGTACAATGATTTACAAAAAAATATGTAAAACAATTCCTTTAAGTAGGCTTACTCTAAACGAAGTTAAATCTAAAACAATAGCTTTTTTGCAAACCTTAGATTATGAACAAACTGAAGAGTTATTGAGACTCCAACAGTAAGCTTTTATACGCATAAATACACATACACCCATTTGTAGACACATCACAAAACACACACACATACACAACACACACACACACACACACACATACACAACACACACACACACACACACACACACACAACACATACACAACCTACACACATACGCATGCACGCACACACACCGCATTTTATTTTATTTTATTTTATTTTATTTCCACGTTTTAAACCTAAATTCAGAGAAATCTGTTTAAGTAACAGCAGAACACTAACTCCCAAGTCACAGGAACACCTAGTTTGGGAGTTAGGGTTACTCTAATTGTTAAACCTTTACCTTAAATCTTGTAACTTTATAGTTCTTAAGATATTGTAAAAGGTTATTTATGACAATAAAGATTTTTATTTTTATTTATTAACATCATCTAGTCCCAAGCTAAGCAGAGATTGTGTTATGGGTACTAGACAACTGATATAGATACATAAAAATACTTTTTTTTTTGTAAATACATACATATTATACATAGAAAACACCCAGACTCCGAAACAAATATTTTGTGAATCACACAAATAATACGTTAATAATGTGTTGTTTTAGTATAGTGATTAGTAGTTCTTGATTTGTTTTATAATATATATAAGTAGTTATATAGATGTAGGTAGTAGATAGAGCCACATTGATTTAAACAAGAATGGGCCCACTCGACCGGAGCAGTACTACCCTCACACAGAAGACCAACCTAATAATGACAGTACTCTTGCTGTCGTATTTCGTTGGTGAGTGTAAGACCGGAGGCCCAATCATTCTGCATCATTCTTCCGGCCTCCGAAGGCCGAGAGAATGATGCAGAATTATCTAACCAGGCCGCCATGTAATGGGTCATCATGCTACATTGCCTACCCTCACAATGAGCAGGGTGACCCCACTTCTGGATTATATTCGTGCTTTCCATCAGGCAGAGTAGAGTCACTTTGGTAGGCATAAATATAAAAAAAAATAGAGGATCGAACTAAGTGGCGTAAATTGGAGAGGCCTATGACCAGCAGTGGACTGCAATAGGCTGATGATGATAATGATGATAATAAGTAGTTAAGTAATTTAGCTACTTATTATATTTGTTATATGAATACTACTACTATAAGTGAATTTTAAATTATTTATCTGAAGCGACATATCTTTAACCTTATTTGAATAATGGTGTTTCACCTATACTAGACGAGGTAAGTAAATACATCTATACCAATATTAAAAAGAAGTAAAGTTTGTGGGTTTGTTAAATTGTAAGGGGTAATCTCGGGATCTACTGAACCAATTTTAAAAATACTTTCACCAATAGAAAGCCACATTATTGCTGAGTGTCATTATTTACATAAAAAACCGAAAAATAAAAAGGCTTTTACGTGGTAGTCCGTTTTGTAAAGTGAATCGGAGAAAAAACGGTCGAATGAAAGCGTTTCTTACGAACGCTGCCCTAACTATGAAAGATATATTTTTGAGTTCTAGAGAAAAGATGTGGAGCTTGAAAATGCCTACAAAAAAGTCAACGACAGCATATGTCTCACTTTTATATTTAAGTTATGCCCAACGAAGTGGGCACGGGTCAGCTAGTATATACTATAGAAGGAATATCTTCAAGTTCAAATATTGCTTATTCCCAACACTAGATCAAGTTAAAAAAAATACAAAACATTGAACACACTTCCTTGGACTATAATAGTTAAAAGAAACACAAAAAGAGTTACAAGTTATGCATGCACATTTAATTATTAGCAATCAGTGGTCTTATCACTCACAGCGATCTCTTACAAACAACCTTAAAACGGTTAATAACCAGTAATTAACTGCCTCGATGACTCAGTGGTTGGTGATGCGGCTGCTGATCAAGAGGTTTCGGGTTCGATTCCCGGGTCGAACCAAATGTTTGTGTGATCTGCAAATATTTGTTTCGGAATTTGGGTGTTTTCTATGTGTAATATGTTTGTATTTACAAAAAAGTATGTTTATGTATTTATATCAGTTGTTTAGTACCCATAATACAAGCTCTGCTTAGTTTGGGACTAGATGGCGTTGTGTGTAATGACAGAACATTTTATTTATTTAATTATGAATGCATATAGCAGTTAATGGCTCACAAATCTGAAATCAACTTTTATTTTACAAAAATAATTAAAAAGATAAATCATCTTATAAGTTTAAGTGAAATCCATGTAATTACCTAAACGGGATTCCTATAATTGAGAGCACAACATCGTGCGCTACTATTAGCTGCAATCAATCACGGCTCGGGTCAAGGAGAATGTTGTCCGATTGTCTCGATATTCGATTGGACATTGTCCGATGTCAAGCGGACACCGAGTGACGAGGGCTAGTCGGCCTTATATAACTACTGAACTAAAGTCTTCTCGTTTAGCTAATTTTGAGTTGTAAACTCTGATTTGTTCTTATTTACAAGGTATTTTATACAGTACAGTCAGCTATATAAAGAAAGTTAGAAATGTTAAACTCATTTAAACATATATCTCTAGCCCTCTGAAATGAGTGAGTTAGATTATTGAAGTCCATCAAACTCAAAAACTAATACTAAGGGGACGGGACTCTCAAAGAACGATAACTGAAAATATTTTTGTCCTTAATATGGTGACGCCATAAACGAATTAATGGCATTTTTGATGTTAGTAAGAGTGAAAATAGAAATAAAAGAACAATAAAACATTTATAAACATTTTTTAAATACATATTTATTAGCAGCAGCATTTAAAATTGAGTTCAATAACCTACAAAAGCCCTAGACAAAGAACGAATAAAGGACAAACCCTTTTTAGGATTAGAAATAGTAAGTAAGTGAATAAATTGTGACACAATCTGGCCAAAACCCTCACACACGTACATATATATGTTTAATCCTTTGTAGTGGCCCTCTATTCTTAACTACTTTGCTCCGTATCAATATATTAATTCACGCACAACCAAAAAAGGAGAAATTAACATTCATGGAGTTTTATTTTGTTGCTAACTGTACTGCTGGTATTGTGTTACTATAATTTTTAGTTAGAAACTTCTCGTTGACCGGGATGCTTGGCTCTCTTTGCGAAGGCCTACGTTCATAAGTGGACAGTAGCAGAAGGCTAAAGAAGATAGTTTTGGTAGTTGTATAAGATATTATAAGATCTTGTGGCATGCAGTTTTCTTATGTCTGTGACTGACACGTCATCGTTTGTCAGTCACTGACACAAGACATCTATTAGATAGATATTATTTACTAGAAAAATATGACTTTCCTCATAAATTAACTATGTATATTGTACATATTGACATTGTCAACTCAAGCTTGCTTTACCTGCCTGAACACACGCTAGATAACTTACCTTTACCACGTGACCCATTTCTTGAAATTATTAACACCTCAGTACTCATAATATATGCTTTCTGGTTGTCAAACAGATTGGACCACACATATAAGTATTATTTTATATATCTCAAGATACCTCTCTACCTTCCTATCATCTATTTACAATATCGTTTTTTACAGATAGAAATATATAAAAATATTAACTTGGCTATTTATTTCTTCATTACACCATTTCAATTTCCAAATCGTGAAATTGCCTGTCACAAATCCAAACAACTATTTGTATTTACGAGGAGATCGTTTTTTGTTTTTTCGCAAGACGGTCCCCATTTCATCTCATCCACATTTTTTTATCATTAAATTAATTACGACGAAGACTTGAAGACTAGAAGACTTTGATTAATTGACATTGGCAGAAATAGATTATATTTGGCTGGTTGTAATTTCATCAAAAGAAGAAGAAGAAGTATTTAAAGGGGAGAGTGTTAATAGGACTTGAAAATAAACGATTATAATGTGAAATATTCTGTTTTAATGTGAAAACTTATTTTATACATAGCGACATCTTAGAACACTCAAGCTAGAAGGGCACCAATATGGCGGAGCCATAGATAATATAATTTATACATAGACAAATATTTTATTGCTCTCTACACCACCCCTCAAGAAAATATTTCTATCACTTAAAACCCCTTCTACAAATCATCCCTTTAAACAGAACTACTTTGATAAAACAAAACTCTTTAAACTTAAATTTTTCAATTTTATAAAATAAACAACCTTATACTCTAACATTAAAGTTCTAACAATTTTCCCCTTAGTTTTCTGAATTGTATACCCCCCAAACATTTGGTTAATACATCACTAAGTTGTTCACTGGTACATATGTATTCCAGTTCAATTACCTTGCTATCTATTTTTTCTTTGACAAACTGCTGTTTAATTTCTAAATGCTTAATCCTAGAATTACCAGTAGCCATATTTGCTAATTTTATAGTTGACTGATTGTCTTCATACATTTTTATAGGACCAATAAAAATGCCAAAACACATAAGTATTTGCTTCAACCAGCAAGCCTCACTCACCGCTCTTGACAAAGCAATAAATTCAGCCTCAGTTGATGATAAGGCCACACATTGTTGTTTTTTTTGTAAACCACACTACAGTGCATCCAAACACTTTAAAACAACACCCCGTTGTTGACTTACGGTCTACACAACCTCCCCAATCACTATCAACATATCCTGACACTGTGTTGTCCCTATCTCTATAATAAATTAAGCAAAGATCCAATGTCCCCTTAACATATTTTAAAATATTTAACAACAGTTTAAATAACAGTTTACTTCCTTTGAATCTACTTAAAATTGTTAATACAGCACATAAATCTGGCCTAGACCCTAACACTACATACATTAGGCTGCCAATCAACTTTTTACACTTTAACTCTATCTCTTCACTCTCTGACTCCTCCCTTTTTAGTAAATCGAATTTAAAATTCTTATCTATAGGTAAAGATAAAGGTTTACATTCACTTAACCCATACTCTCTTATCAAACATTTTAAATAATCCTTTTGAGATATATAAGTACACCCCTTCACAAGATCTTGTTCTACTTCAATACCTAAATATTTCTTTACATTTCCTAGGTCTTTCATTTTGAATGAATTACATAAAGTTTCTTTTATCTTTAAAATTTCTAGTGAGCAATTCCCAAATAACAAAATGTCATCAACATACAATAACAGGAAAGTCTTGCTGTCCTTTACACACTTTGAATACAAGCAAGAATCCTTGTCAGATGATTTATAACCCAACTTCACAACAACATCATTAAATGTTTTGTACCAATTAGATGGAGATTTTCTTAACCCATAAATAGATTTATTTAGTTTACAAAATTTAAAGTCGGATTTAAAACCCTCTGGCAACTGTAAATAGACCTCTTCTTTAATGTCACTATTTAAGAAAGCATTACATACATCCATCTGCATTACTTGCAAATTCATCTTTGTAGCTACAGCCATGAAAATTCTGAAAGTATTTAACTTCGCAACAGGTGCATACACATCATATTTATTATTTAAATTTTGCTCAAATCCTCGAGCCACTAGTCGAGCTTTATATGTACCATCACCTTTCTTTGTCAACACCCATTTAGTTGAAACCACATCAGACCCTTCAGGTACCTCAGATACTTCAGTCCATGTGTTCTTTTCTTTTAGCTGATTTACCTCCTTCTCAATAGCTTCATTCCATAGACTTTTATCATCAGATTTCATCGCTTCCGAGTAAGTAATCATTCCCGCTTCATATTCATCACATAGCCTACTTGGTTTTTTCACTACCCTTCCACTCCTGGTTCTTATCACAGGTTCTTCTTCTTCATTCACTGATCTTTCATCTCCTGTACTATACCTTTCCTCTTCACCTCCTGAATCATAGTTTTCCTCTACTCTTTCTTCATTTATTCTATCCTCTGAATGAGATACAGTCTCTTCATCTAAGTTTTCTAAAGAAATCACTGGTTCTCCCTCTACATTTTCATTCTTTTTCTTAACTAGGTTCTCTGAAATAATAAGTACATCTCTTTTCACAAGTACTTCTTTTCTTTCTTCATAGTAAATACGGTAGCCTTTAGATTCCTCATAACCCACAAATACTCCTTTTTCTCCTTTCTCATCCCATTTTAACCTTTTTTCCTTTGGAATGTGTATAAAAACCTCTGTTCCAAATGTCATTTTCAACTTATTTAAATCAAAATCTTTGTTTGTCCAGATCTGGTATGGAGTTTTGCCTTCTATTCTACTTCTACTACTTCTATTCAACACATACACCACCATATTTATAGCTTCAGCCCACAGCTCTTTTTTCAATCTTTTCGCTGCTAACATTGACCTCGCTGCCTCCACTAAGGTCCTCATGTCACGTTCTGCTCGACCATTTTGCTCCGGTGTATATGGTATGGTAGTATCATGGATAATACCCTTACTCTGTAAGTACTCATTTAATTCAGCATTCACAAACTCCCTACCATTATCAGTACGGATTCTCTTTAATTTTAAGCCTGTACTTCTCTCTGCAACAGTTATAAACTTCTTTAAGTGCTCATTCACCTCTGATTTTTGCTTGAGAAAGAAGATGTGCCTGTAGTTTGAATGGTCATCTTTTAGCAATAAGAAATAACGAGATCCTCCTATGGATTCCACCTCCATGGGTCCACATAAGTCTGCGTGTACCAGTTCTAATGGCTGGGAAGCCATGCTCCCACTGTTTTCAAAAGGAAGCCTATGCATCTTACCTTTGAAGCACGCCTCACATGATGCATTGCCCTCTGTATACTTAATATTGTTTATATTCAAAACATCTCTGACCAACTTCAGATTTTGATGACATAGTCTCTCGTGCCACTCACTTACAGTTAGTAGCGCTGCACTATCATAGTATTTGAAGTCCATAATGTAAAAATTACCCTCGCGCGTCCCCACAGCACGTAACTCCTCATTTTTGTACACTAAACACTCTTTACCCAATGTCACTTGGTATCCCTTTTTTGTTATACTTGTCACAGAGAACAGATTCACTTTCAAGTCCGGCACATACAGTACATTACTTATAGTGGTATTTACGTACTCTTGCCCATTAAAAGATCTCAAAAATACATCCCCAATTCCTAATATAGGAAGACGCCGACCATCCCCGACCACAACACATTTGTTTGACATTGATATCTGTCTGAAGTTTGAAAGTAGGGTGCGTTCTGAAACCATATGCTCACTTGCTGCACTATCAATTAACCATTTCTTATTTTGGCAAAACCTCTCATCCAAGTCTGTAATATCTGTTGATAATGCACTGATAAATGCATTGTTTTTTTCTTCTGCACTATTATTTTTATGCAAACCTGAGTTGTTATTTTGCAGGCGATTTCGGCACTGTGATTTAATATGTCCTACTTTATTACAAACAAAACACTTGCGCATGTCTTTGTTACTTTTGCACTGGGTCACAAAATGTCCACCTCGTCCACACTTGAAACATTTAACCTCTTTCTTGACCATTCCTCTCTGGCCCCGTTTCTGCCCTACATACAGAGCAACACTTTCCTCACCTTCAGTGCACTTTGACTTAGCCCTCTCCTCTTCTACCAGTAACCGTGCCACCAGCTCATCATATGTCTGCCTTGATGACTCTGTAGACTCCCAAGCTGTTACAAAGTGATCCATATGTGATGGTAAGGACATCAACACCTTAGTTATAAGAAATTTCTCAGAAATATCTTCACCAGCTTGTTTTAGCTGAGATTTTAATTCTTGGAGTTTGGCTAGGAACGTTGCAATTTCTGTGCCTTCAAACTTAATTTTAAAAAAACGTTGCTGTAGTATATGCAGACTGGTGCTAGATCTATGTTCATAAATACTGTGAAGCTTATCCCACATTTCTTTTGCGGTACTGCATGTTAAAACATGAACCATAGCGCTCTCACTTAACCTCATCACTATTTGTACCTGAGCCTTCGCATCTTTTTTCTTCCACTCATCTTCACTTTTACTTTCCTTTACTTGTCCATCCAGTATGGAAAATAGTTCCAGCCCCCTTAGAAGCACTGACATCTGGAATTTCCACATGCTCCAATTTCTTTGACCTTCTAACTTGGTAATTCCAATCCCCAACCCACTTGCTGATCCCACAGCGTTGCCATCCATGGTTTGGTTGTTGATACACACCCTGCGTGCTGAATTCTATTGAGATGCCTCCACCCGGCACCGCAAACCCACAGCCGCCAAAACCAACAAAGATAATCTCTATTTGGAAGTCTTCACCCAAAACAGAATTATGTGCCTGGGCCCATAACCTGTTAATAGGACTTGAAAATAAACGATTATAATGTGAAATATTCTGTTTTAATGTGAAAACTTATTTTATACATAGCGACATCTTAGAACACTCAAGCTAGAAGGGCACCAATATGGCGGAGCCATAGATAATATAATTTATACATAGACAAATATTTTATTGCTCTCTACAGAGAGCCTCCTTCTCCCAAAGAGTTACGTAGTATAGGCACATTCCCTTACCTGTACTAAAACTCCAAGAGAACTTCACATGTTGTACTTTAAGATTTTCATGTTTCAAATACACTTGTATTATTTTACAAGCACAAAGTTACTTTAAAAGCTTTCAAAAACCTTTACACAAAGTTGTAACGCGTCTTGAAAATACTCAAACGAACAAATTTTCTGCATCGAGTGCCTACATACGTGAATACTTTAAATTTTTATAATACTTGTTGGTTGTTTATTGTCTAACAGATAATAAAAGTAAATTGATGTTGCGAAAGGAAATAAATTATCTAAACATTCTTTACGATTGATTATTTTCTTGTCAGTTCTGTTACTTATTTCTTATTAGCGCAACCACAGTAAAGGATGACGGACTTTAATTACTTAAAAATTTAATTATTATTCCCTTCTTCTTCTTACTAGCCTTTTCCCAAATAATATTTGGAGTCGGCTACCAGTTCAACCGGTTTTACCTGAATATGCACCGTTAACTACTGCTTTCCAAATCATTTTAATCCATCCTAAGGTTGCCTGGAAGAAACTGCTTTTAGCAATAAGGCCGCCCTTTGTACATTACATTTAAGTCATTTCAGTTCTGTATTATGAATCTGTAACACGGTGTACAAATGAAGAGTTATCTATCTATCTATCTATCTATCAGTTTTGGAGGACCTCCGCAACCCTAAGGGAGAACTGAAATTCGAAGATTGAACTAGTTTTCAGTAAATTTAAGGGGATTTACTTTCTGTAATAACTATTGCCTTTGACGTTCATGACAACCGGGACCGTTGACTTTACGTGCTCTCCGAGACACGATTGTGAATCTTCACCAAACTTCCAAACTCCGGGCTGCTATTAGGAATTTCCTAAGAAAAACACTTTTTGGTCCAAACCGGGATTTGAACCCGAGAATTCTGGATTAGTAGTCGCATACGCTATCCACTATACCAACGAGGCAGTTGTTATTATTATTATTATTACTAGTTTATAATTATTCCCTTAAGATTACGCGTGCTCCTATATTACAATATACAGGTCTGTATAGAATATCCGGACAGGACCTACAGGGCTCAGGTTTAAATATTCAGTAACCATATAACATTCTCTTTGTAAACGTTATAAAGCCTATTACCTAACAGTGAGCAATTGGAAGGCTCGGTTTATTAGTGCAATACGTACGACCCTAGATATACTGCCCTGGAAGATGACACTACATAATACTCGCATAGCCAGACACTGCTTCAGAAAGCTCATATAATTTCTTAAAACTATATTAAACCTTAGACACGAAATCTGATCCCACATTAAGAAGAGCCTGTAGTTAACCAAATTGTTAATAATTGTAATATCAATATTTTAATACGTGAAGCGAAAAACTTTGTACACCTTCTTACGAAAATTATGCGAACGGAGGAGTATGAAATTTGGCATAGTTAAAGTTTATAGTGCAAAAACCTAAAAAAAAAAATAAGGTCAAATTCTAACCACCAGGTGACTACCACTATATACAAATACAAGCAGCAAAATCACAGCCTGTTGCAGGCCACTGCTGGACAGAGGCCTCCCTGAATGCACATCACAATGCCCCGTCTGCTGCTTTTATGAGTAAATACACCCAGATACAGAAAAATGAGAGAGGTGGTGCTGGTCATACAATTATATGAACTTTTACAAGTTACCTTTAATATTTTAGGTTAAAAGGCACATTAATGAAGTTGGTGGTGATGTTCTACCAGCCAAACTCTCGTCTACGGCGGCTCGACCGGAACAGACCGGAGCAGTACACAAAAGACCATCCTAACAAAGATAGCATTTGTGCTTTCGTTGTTAAAAACACTCAACAACACTTTTAGGCCCGACCCGGGATTCAAACGCGAACCACATCTTGATCGACAGTCGCTTACAATAAACTAGATCAACGACACCGTTATAATAATGATATACGTGCTATAATTAGTACGGTGCCGCATAGGTCAGCAGTGTAGAAAGAAAAATCGCGTCGAATTCGTACGACTGTCAATTTGTCCTCTTGATTAGCGATCCCTCGAACTGTGATATAAATAGAAACTATTAGATAAGTAATGCATTCCTACATCACGATGAAAATTAAGTGTGAAATATTTTCATCAAATTTAATCCAAAGCTTTTAAGGTAAATGCAGGCTTTATTTAATCACACTTTCTATCTACTAGTGTACAATCAGACGTGGATATCAACTTAAAAGAGAGGGTTAAAGCCATATTCCCTAAGCTGACTCTTGCCAGTTGTGCCAGTTCAACGTCGTGGTTATGTCTAAGCTATAGCTAAGCTGCCTCTATCATGCCACCATCGGCCACCCATCCAGGCAGAAGTCTATGTCCAGGTTAAGATTTATTAAATGCTGATGATAATACATTTTATAGTTCAGTCATGAAATATATGGAAGTACTATTGTATTTATTAATATGGTTATGTTTAAGAGAACTTTTATACAATCTTGAGGTATTCTGTCACAGTTTCAAGTATCGTGAAGTCGTTTACAAGCTTCCCACGCACGTCATACAGACGAGGGTAGCAGCCGACGGGTTAGAAAACTGTCACGCTACTTGTTTTTAACCCTTTGCACGAAAAGAACGAGGGAAAACTAGGCCTCTTGAGAAATATGACATGTTTATGATGCTACACTCTTATATAAAATATTAATGGCACTAACATACAAATATAATAGTAAATACAAATGGTGGCGGAATTATAACGTGTCTTATCAGTCCTCAACCCGCACTTGGCCAGCTCGGGACGTATGGCCTTAACCCTCTCCTGAGAGGAGACCCGACCTCAGCAGTGGGACGTTATGGGTGGTGGATGTTGATGTTGTAACCAAACTCATTGAAGTAATAAAAGTAAATTTCCATATTAACTGCCTTTGTGCCTTTGTGGTAGTTTAGGCGAATGCTATGCTAGAGGACTCGGGTTCCGAGGACTCGGGTTCCATTCCCGTTTCACACCTAATGTTTGTATGATCTGTGAATATTTGGTTCGAAGTTTTGAAGTTTTGATATTTTTATCAATTGTCTTGTACTCATAATACAAGCTCTGGTCAGTTTGGTCTTAGATTGCTTTGTGTGTTAGATGTCTAAAATATTATTATGTTAAACACAACTCAACTAAGCAAAATTGTGAGTTTGAAAATCAAACGCACATTAAACTATAAATAATTGAAATAAATATTTCAGACACCTTACACAAAATGTCATCTAATCCCAAACTAAGCAGGGCTTGTCCTATGTGTACTAGGCAACAAGAAATAAATACATCAACATACTTTTTTGTAAATACATGTATGTACATAATACATACATAGAAAACACCCAGCCTCCGAAATAAATATCTGCAAATCACATAAACGTTTGGACCGACCCAGGAATCGAACCCGAGACCTCTTGATAGAGAGATATTTTTATACTAGTGTATTGATTGGATGAAAGGTAAATTGCGTGTTACGATTTAGGGTAAAAGCCGGATAGTTGCCTCGGACGTATACATGCCCCGGTTTTGAATACAGTATGTTAAGAATATAAGTTAGTGTTAGCTCTTTACTACAATGAGTAGTGACCCCCAGCAGACCTTAGTGACGCATTAGCCATCGGAATAGGCGCACGTGTTTTGTCCGTGAAAGCAAATATCTTCCGCGGCGGAACTTTGACGGGCGTTATATTTATATTGGTAAGTAATTTTTATTGAATATTTTTCTTGTCGATCGTCGTTTCAGTTAACTTTTTGTTTTTTTGCATGCATTAGAGCTTAAATAACATTGTTTATTAAGTTTAATTGCAAAATAGTTATTATTTATTTAATAAATAAAAAGGGCAAGTATCCACGTCAAAAAGGATAGTCGCCTTACTTACTTTCGCGGATTTTATTTTTTTGTTGTTTTTTCGAATGTATTGTGACTCTAACTTGTTGTAATTAAAATAAATATCTACTTAACTGTTTTATATATTTATTCTAGATAAGCAAAATGCCTCGTAAATATAAGCGAAAACCGGGCGTGGTGCCGCGCAACATCAACTGGACAGAAGATAGCTTAATACTTGACTTGAAAGAATTGAGAGAAAAAAAAATCGGCCAAGTGCGTGTCAGGCCACGTACAGAAAGGGTTCCTCAGTCACCCATAATGGATTTAAAATCGTATCCAATAGATAATTGTTATGTTTACGTATTAATGCGTTAATTTTGTATGACGTTTTCCAAGTGAGCGCATTTTACAAGTTAAGGGGACGCGTGCCCTTTAAAGTGGAATATCTCGCAAACGGATACCTAAATAAAAAAATTGCCTTAGAAACCCTTGATTTTTTTTAAAAGACCTATCTAATGATACCCCACACTATTGGGTAGCTGCGTGAAAAAATATCATCAAAAAATATATTAGAAACCTCAACATCATTTTTGATCCATAGATATATTACACGTATAGGTTTGATGAAAAAAAAAATTTTGAGTTTCAGTTCTCAGTATGGGGACCCCCAAAATTTATTGTTTTTATTCTATTTTTATGTAAAAATCTTAATGCGGTTCACAGAATACATCGTCTGACCAAATTTCAACAGTATAGCTCTTATAGTTTCTGAAATAATTGGCTGTGACATACGGACGGACAGACAGACAGACAGACAGACAGACTTGACGAATCTATAAGGGTTCCGTTTTTTGCCATTTGCCTACGGAACCCTAAAAATGTGTTGATTTTAAATAAAAAAAAAGACTTCAATTTTATTTATTTGGACAGTTTTTTTTTTTATATGTAGTCTACGAACGTGACTCTCTACTGCATGATGGAAATCATGAACCTACATATATACGAAAACCAAAGCTGACTCTGAAACGTAGTGCTCATAAAAATGCATATTGTAATATATTACACGACCGACCGATCACATCCACGTGGTCACGTACTTTTCTTATTTCACCTTTTGTGACTGCATCTAGCTTTGAATGTTAATGACCTATTTCAAAAACCCCTCCACATCTACTCAACCTTTCTCCAGGATCTAGAGCAAACAAGATTATTCATAACGAAGTAAATGAAAATGCCATTTACATCAAAATACATTTCTCTATCAAAATATTTAAATTATCCTTACTAACAAAGGCCTTTGATCAATCAGAAATAATTGCTCAGTAATTTTATTAAATAAAGACTCTTTGTGCCTCAACGAGTAGACTTCGCCGTTCAAAAAGCTAATCTCATACAAACCAGTTCTTATATACCCTTTGTGGCTGTATATAGTTAACTTTTTACATAGAACTGTGCTCTGAAATGATATTGTATACCACTAAGATCTAACAGGGACCCACATGTCAGCCTTGGGGCACTCCTTCAACAACAGCTTTTAATTATCCACCGCGGACATAAGCCTCTCCTCCACCTTAATATGTATGAACATGACCACATTAAGTGTTAATATTTATGTAAATCTTTTTTTATCACGGAAACAATATCGCTACCTAGACATAAGTACCTCTATATATAAAACAAGAAGATTCTTTATCCAGGCTGGTTTATGATATAATGGTATTAAAATCTTTCGAGTACTTATTATTGGCACATTTTTATCAGTGCATACAAGTTTATCTTTCATATATTTAATTTACGCTGTTGACGGTAGACGAAAAAACCAGTGACGTCACTCATGCGATATCAGGCTATATTATGCCAGACTAAAGTTAAGCTTCTAATATTAATACATTATATGTTACAAAATTGAAATTGTTGTATCAGTAGTTAGGTTGAGGTCCATTTTCACTAACTATACTTAAACGGTCTCCTCACTAGGAGAACCCTAACGTAGGCAGCCCCAAAACTTAAAGGGAAAGATGTGGTAGGTGCACATAGAGGGAATCGATAGGTTATTGTGCTTTAATAGTTAATGTCATAAGTAATACACATACATATAATACTAGCTGTCCCGGCAGACGTCGTCCTGCCCTTAAAAGATTCCCATAAAAAAGTCATCCCCTATTTTCTAAAAAAAGATTTTCCCGCTTTTCTGTTGAAATTTTCCTGAATTTTCTTTGCTATAAACCTCACGGAGCCCGAGACCTTTCCAACGAATGCAAAACCGTGGAAATCAGTTCGTGCGTTCTCTAGTTATAGCGTCAGGAAGGAAAATCCGACTTATTTTTATATAGTAGATATTATTATTAAAATTAAACATAACTTTATATTGGATGTTGTAGCGGTTAGTGACTCTAACTGTATCGGAGTTCGCAGGTTCGATACCCACCTATGACTAATATCGAGAGACTAACCTGATCATTTGTTCTATGTCTGAGTGTTAATTAGCCGTAATATATATGAATCTAGAAATGCATACGTACATTCATACCTTTACGACACACGGCGGTAATGCTGCGAAGAGTAGTATAAGTTAGTCCCTATGTCATCAGCGACTGTTTCCAAGAAGGTAAAAATAAAAAAAAATGATGTAAGTACTGTGTATAGTTCCATATGAATTGAGTGAAAAGCTCTCAATTCTAAATTATAAACATACACTTCAATTTATGTATTTGTATGTGTACATAACACAGAATTGATAATTATAACTCCCCTAATCTAAAGATTTATATTGAGGTAAGATAAATTGAGAGACACTTCAGAAACCTCATGATTCATGATAGTAGATTTAAATGCAAAGAGCCACATTTTGTCGTTTTAAATTACCCTATCAATCTGCTTATCCTCCGCGAATTGCGTCCAAAACCAGTAAACAAGTACGCAATAGCTTTTAATCTCAAAGCAAATTATGTTTATTTACGAATCGCTTTATTTAAACGTTGAAAATGTCATCGCCCGTTTTATGTTAAACAAAGATACGCACCAACGTACATTTTAAAATAGCACTTGATATGACTTCAAAAAGTTTTACTTTTCTAAAGGCTTTCACTGTAATACAAAACCATAGAACAAGCATGGTTCATTAGAAATGCAAAAGAAATTACTGCAATTAAAAGTAGACAACGGAAGAATTAAAACCCACTCATTAAAAAACTAAAATCATTCTAGTGTGCATCTGCAAGCACAACATGACAAGTCCTACACAACTTCTTCAGTAGGCCAGCTGCGTGTAATTTCCGTAGCCTAGAACCTAAAAGAGTCAGTTGAAATAGGGCACGCCACTTCACAACGCTTGTCTTCACCGAATTCTGGTGACCTGAAGAGCACGCACACCGATATAAAACAACCCCCATGTGGATATATACGCACACTTTCTCACGCCGCCCCTGCACGGCCTGGCCAAACCAGTGCCCGAGGTTTCGCCGCGGAGAGCGCACGTCGCTCTGACTCTTCAACCCGAACGACCGAACGCGCCGAATGTTTTCGTATCTGGATTATTGAAACCTCTTTCACGATTTGTGTCAGTATTTATTAAAATAATATCAACGTTACAGCGGGAATTGTGCTCAGTTGTGTTCGAAACTTATCAGGTTTCGTTTAGTGAACAGTGATATTCGGGTGTAACTACTTATTACGTACGGAGGAAGTGTCAAATTTTGTGATTTCTGCGAACGCAATCGTCGACCGTAAGCTATTTTCAATGATTTATATTTTTTTCTTGGCTAGCCGGGCTCGTCGGGGAAATAAAATAAATTCACGTCTAATGTTTACTAGGCAGACTGGATTGATGACGTTCGCAGCGGATGTTATCAAATTATTATTTCTAGCACATTAATCATAAGGTTCACATTGTTTATGTTTACTGAGTGACAAACTATTCCCATTAGATTTTATTCAAATGTCAGTAAACTCTGAAAACTGACGTCAGCAATAAAAATAGATATTTTCATATTATGTGAAAATAACATTGTAAGGTGTATTGTCAACATTAAGTCCCATCCGAGCTTCTAAAGGTGTCCATTACAGAGCACATTCACTGAACAAGCAAACACGGTCCCTAAACTGGACAATTTTGGTGAAGTCTTTGACGTGGCAAATTGCTCCTGAAAGCCGATGTACAGGTCATTTTGACGTAGGTGAAGGTACGTAACTAGCGTGATATTTCCAGTCTCCAACCTTTGCTCCGTAAGCAAAAACCCTAGTCGTTAAATTGAAGGCTGCAACTTTGGGAAATGTTGAATACTTTTCCATAAACATTTTCTGGTTTGGCAAAATTGAGCGTCATATAAAATGTGACATAAAATTTTATTTACAGTCGCAGTAGGCTTAAATAAAATTTCGTTGATAGCTATTTTGGAGGGAATTTTGTAATGTTTACAGAAAGGGATTTGTAGTTTAAGGGATATATTTGGGGTATGTGGTATGTATATAAAAGTAACACCTTAAAAACATTTACTTTTGTGGTCAATTGAAAAAGCAATAAGATGTAGAAAATAAAAGGAATACAAAAAGCTTTTGTAAAATTGAAAATAAAGTTTAGGCACTTATTTAAACATCTTTTGGTTCCATATTTTACCAATATTTTTTTAACCTCAAAATTATAAATTTAAACATTTAGTATACAAAGACGTGCTTTATTTGGTTTCTAAGTTTAATTATCATTTCCAAAAGCGAGGAATTTAAATAAGTACTTAAATAAAATATAATATATGAGAAGTAACAAGACGCTATCCTATAATAATTCAGGATAGCACGTATCTTCGTAACATCGTCTTTTCTGAGCTTTCTCGTAATTGTGTTGTAATTAATTAATTAAGTTATTCTTGTAAGTGAAAGTCATGTTACAACAATTTAATATTGTTATTAGCTGGTTTGGATTTAAAGCATTTGTTGTTTTAGTGAGATACATTAATGCTCTGGTAATATCCTGACTTTCATCACCAATCCCTGTCGTATATAGTTAGGTATTTTTTTAAGAAAGTAGAATTAAGCTAAGTAGTTCTAAATGCTTTTATCTTAGTAGCAAAAATATATGTTTAACAAGCAAACCGTCGATAAATAAATCTACATAATTTATGTGGGCGAAAGCTTAAGGAATACTTTGAGAAGTTTGTTCCAGATTCTAGGTAATTGTAGTTTTCTATAATATAAGCTTGGTTAGCTGAATATAAAATAAAATGTTCCTTGAAATGTTAGTTATTATTATTCAGGACTAACTGTGCCCCGCGGTGTTACCCTCTTTTATTCTTGTACTATTACAACAAGAACCTTGGGTGCACCGGGGGGCGAAGGTATCAGTCTAAAAAATGTAGCTTAAGTTACTCGTTAATTTGTCAGCTATTTTTCAGTGAAAATTCCGTCAAAATCGGCACATCAATTCCGATTAGCTGAAACGTACAGATAGACTGACATATTTTTTTTTAATTTGTGTAGATTTTTATCAACAATTAATGATTAATCTTTATGCTCTTAATGAGTTATACAAAAAGTTACAACACATATTCTCTTCCTAGCCCTTATTCCCAATATTATTTGGGGTCGGCTACTAGTTCAATCAGTTTTTCCACGAAGCAACTGGCATCGGACCTCCACAACCCTAAGGGAGAACTGAAATACGAAGATTAGACTATTAAAAAGTTTACAACAGTCGCTATTTAATATCAAATGCCACCTATAAGTTTATTTACTATCATCATCATCATCAACAGCCTTCAACAGTCCACTACTGGACATAGGCCTTTCCTTAGAAAGGCTTGGGCTTACAATACCACGCTGGCCCGACGGGTTGGTATAAACTCTATACAAGTTTCAAGTTTTCCTTCTCTATGCATTGGTGTTGTCTTGCGTAGTTTATCCCTTAGTCACCTTTTACGACACCCGCGGGATGAATAGGGGTGGTGACACTCTGTATTCTTAATCCGTCACCACACGGAAATTAATATTATTTACTAAATGTAAGAGTATTGGCAGGATTAAATTTTATAGTAAAGCTGTCACTCAGTAAACCTGTCCGTTTGTACAAATGAAACCGTACATTTCATAATTAACAATTCCCTACTCATAACGCCAGCTCGAATATAAAATCGAAGAGTGATATGTACCGACAGTTAAATAAAAAATAAATAAAAAGCAGGAGCTAAAAGCTTATTTGAAATAAATAGTGTCAGACAACTGTAATAAATGGAAATCTGCCGTCACCGGATTTTAAGAGACAACACGGTTGGCCTAGTGGTTTCCTACTGCGCAAAGTGTCGTGGGTTCAAATCCCACGTGGGATAACATTATGTGTGATTCACAAATTGTGGTTTTAAGTCTGGGTGTTCTTTGTGTCCGTGTCATGTATGTTTGTAAAGTCTAATGCGGGAGTTGTCTTTTTTAAAAAGAAAAAAGAAAAGGAAGAAAAGAAAGAAAAAAGATATATTTTTTAAAATAATTAGGTACAATGCTCAACTTTATTTAATGCTCTACTTATTTATGGAATTACTTACAACCAATGTATCTTTCTACTAATAAATCCATAGGTACATCTCTACTAAATTCTAATCATAAGTTCGAAAATAACTGTTTCTGTATGCTGTATGCTTTCACGAATAAAGCACCATGCCACTTTCAATTAAATTTATTCTTTGATTCTTGAAGACATAATATATCTTATTTTTCTTTTTTGAAAACCGACATATGCGTAAGCGAAATCGCAGAAAAAACTATTATAATTAGAAAAAGAACAAAAAGTAAATATTAATCGATTAAATTCAAATATGTTTAAAGTAATAACGTGAAAAATTGGCAACTGTTTCATAAATTTAATCTGGAATCCAACGCAAACATTTGTTTTGATCCTGAATATCTAATAATAGCAAATATACTTGGGAACTATCAATTATGTTATGGACCACAAGATTGTTTGGGTCTGCAATCACTTCGGACCCTTCTTAACGACACCTATGCCTTCACAAGTGAGTGGAGTAGGGTCGGCTAAATCAATAGAGATTTTGCTTAAGATATAATTACTACGTATGTGAAATTGACATCCATGATATATAGTGTTATGTCCAATTAATTGAACGTGATTTGTAGACCACAAACCTTTAGTACCTTTTTGGTATTTTCATGAAATAATTGGTTTATTTTTTTTTCATTCAAGTATGCTAGTTTTACTATTGGTCATTGAACTATCAATTGATTGCCTTGTTGGTCTAGTGGTTAGCGTATGCGGCTGCTGATCCAGAGTTCTTGGGTTTGATTCCCGGGTGTTTTCTATGTATAAAATGTATGTATTTACAAAAAAAAAGTATGTTTATGTATTTCTATCAGTTGTCTAGTACCCATAATAGTTTGGGACTATATGACGTTGTGTGTAGGATGTCCGAAATATTTATTATTTATTATAATCAGAATCTAACATCATTGTACAGTCCTTGTTTAATTTAATTGTAATATAATTTAAAATTTTAATTAAAAATCAGTTTTGATTGAAGATTGAATAATCTGTATAATATTTAGGACCAACAGTGTGTAGTAAGTTTAGATATTCGAATCACATATTTATCGAGATGAAAAAATACACCTTGGTTAGGTGAGATAGATAAAAATCCTGAATTGTTTGTCTCGTGTCTAATATAGTTTCTATTTATTGCAGCATATACAATATCTTTTATTAATAAAGCATTTTGATCAGAGTATAGAAGCCAAAGTATAACATAACTAAGTTTTAATGGTATCAACATTAGATTAGGCTTTCAAAGTTTGATCTAAACCACTTAAAATATTCCAACCAATGCTTAAATATAAAAGTACTCGTAGAACAATGATTGTCTAATATTATTCATGTTATGTTAAACACAGCAGTGATCAGAATCAGAACAATGTATTTATATCTTGCAAGGATTGCGTCCCATATGCTTTCTGTCTGGTAAATCAGTTTCAAATGTAAATATTGTGGGTAAACATGAATTGTTGCGGAAACGATCTATTTGTTCGTTTGGCACATATTCTCTTGCGAGCGCGTACATTATTTGTAAAGGTTTGATTTCTGCTATTGGTTATTGGAACTGTGACTACGGAACTATTTAGTCTTGGTTTTTTCCAAAGACTTATTGATATATTGGCTCCACAATTATCTACACGTACTAGAGTCAAATTTATTGAAACATAAGTTATAAAGTTGCGAAAAAAATTAAAATTTAAAACGTAGAACAAATTTAATACTTATTAATAATAAAAAAAAACAGAGTTATAAACAGTACCTAATTCAATTTATATTGTTACATTTATTGAATTCAGTATTAATGGCGTATTACAGACGTTTCTTCAATATATATATCTTTCAAATGAGAACAGATTGTACGCCAATGAATCGTAAATATTTCAGGTTTTGTGACGCAACAGATTTGGCGTGTAATCTGAGATTGAATATGTTGAAAAAGGGACGCTCTTTTTGTAAAAGGTCCCAAACCTGGTTTTGGTATATTTAGTGAATTACTAAAATGTACTTATACATATGTTGATGCGGTGATTAATAATAGAGGTTTCAATAACTTTACTAACCAAAGAAAGTTAATATTGTAATTCTGGATTCATAATAATACGTACAATTTATTCAAATTACGAAATTATTTTAAGACATTAAAGAAAATTTCGTAAAAAATTGAAATTTAACGGACATAGAATTTTCTTTTATTTATAAAATGAAATTTATATAAAATTAAAAAGTTTCTTGCCATAAATTAAGAGTGACATGTGCATACTGCCATTACTATAGATTTCTTTTTTAAATTAAATTTTTAAACCAGAACAAATCGCTTTTATAAATTATTTTATTTCTTTGAAAACGTTTTATTGAAACGCCCAAGTGTTGATTATATTAAAGGAGCATATTTACTGGTATCATTTCAGAAGAGGTTTCCTTCAAATAACTCCACAGTGTCGTCAACTATGTCGAGAAGCTTTATCTTAGAGCTTGTAACGATCTCTCTTCAGACCGTACATGTTTCTACCTATAGCAGTGTCATCAAAAAGGGCAACGGGTAGACGTCTATCAAAACCCCAATTTCATCTTCCAATTACTACGAGTCGAGTCTGTTTGCACCGTACATTCGTTGAACCGGTAGCAATTTTCTCTGTGTTACAATATTTGAGCCATTTGAATATTGAAACTTATTATTTTTCCTCCATTCAGGGGAAAAGGCTTATGTCTACCAGTGGGCACCTAAATACTGAAGATGACAATGGTTGTTTTTTACTCCACTTTCTTTACTTTTTATTTTATTAATGAAACATATCTAAACATCTATTTGAAGTATCACAATCACAACATACGTCATTATTTTCAAACACAATGCTGAACAGCGATAATCTTCCCATAGTTAGAGATACTCATTTACGAGTTTTCCGTTAACAACAAAAAGTTATCTCGTTAACATGACACTGAGATTGTCGCAGCACAAATAATATATACATTGTTGCTATCTCACAATATACAGAAAAACAGATAAGCTCACAATGAAATCTGGAAGAAACTGGTAAACTCGTAAACACATTTGAATAATAATCATGCACCGTGTTCAGTGGATGCGATTCTTGTTATAATAATATGTGTAAAGTCCTTGATCATCCTAACTTTTCTGCTTCGGTTGTCATTGAATTTAAAGGATAGAATTTCGAGTTACTTTACAATAAAATGATCTTAATATGAATTATTATTCTTGAAGATTCTTCGACGGATAAAATTTGTAAAGAAATATCCAAAATTGAACTAAAAAACTAGCACAGCATGTTTCACGTAAAGTAGAAATGGTCTAGCCAAAATTTTTAAGAGACCGATGAAAGCTGGAGTAAAAAATCGGCCAAGTGCGAGTCGGACTCGCCCATGAAGGGTTCCGTATCAACAAGTAACATTGTATAAAAATTCTTATAGTTCGTTGATTAAATGAAAGGTAAATAGCTGTTTACGCTTTATGAAATATTAAAAAAAAAACTACTTACTAGATCTAGTTCAAACCAATTTTCGTTGGTAGTTTACATGGTAATGTACAACATATATTTTTTTTAGTTTTATCACTCTCTTAGTTTAGAAGTTAGAGGGGGGGGGACACACATTTTTCCACTTTGGCAGTGTCTCTCGCGCAAACTATTCAGTTTAGAAAAAAATGATATTAGAAACTTCAACATCATTTTTGAACAGCTATCTATAGATACCCCACACGTATAGGTTCGATGAAAAAAAATTTTTTGAGTTTCAGTTCCAAGTATGGGGACCCCCAAAATGTATTGTTTTTTTTCTATTTTTATGTAAAAGTCTTAATGCGGTTCACAGAATACATCGACTGACCAAATTTCAACAGTATAGCTCTTATAGTTTCGGAAATAATTGGGTGTGACATACGGACGGACAGACAGACAGACAGACAGACAGACAGACAGACAGACTTGACGAATCTATAAGGGTTCCGTTTTTTGCCATTTGGCTACGGAACCCTAATGAGAGGTTAAAAATGAATTTGTTCACACTTTGCTCTACGGTATCATTCATCATTCAATGAAATAACTCATTAGCTGTGAATATTAAAATTTACGGAAACTTATCTTAAATTTAGTGAACTATTTTAGTAACACAAATTTAGTCTGGATAAACTGGAGAAGAATGAAATTGTTGCTTTCACTTTCAAAAGGATTCCTGTGACGCCACTTGTATTTTCTTTGGTCACAGACAATTACATAGTACTCAGTGACGAAGAATAGAGGATCCAAAGACCCGAAATACTATTCTAACAACTTCAATGAACACTTCTAGAATTAATTTTATTCCCAGACTTCATTGTACAATTTGGTTTACCTATTCCTGATGAATATATAAACACTTCTTGAGTTTGCGATGAATGCGTATATCTTTTGACATTTGACTAATAGTTTCTAGTATATTATTATAGTACAGTAGATATGTATAAAAACACCGTATTTAAAAGAAGACGACCACCAGTAGGTAGTTAGATTTTTATTAGTATTTTTCTTTGATTTTACTTTTAATAATACTTTGGATGTCTCAGTAGAAATTCCCATTTACGTCTCTAAGAATGAATACGATATCCTAGAAATACAAGTACGAAGTGTTGTACTCTGCTGTTAACTTTTTATTATTTAATAAAACTTTAAGCAATAAATTGAACCGCGAAGAACTGCAAAATAGAAAATAATAACCAATGTTACCCTAATACTTAACTTCTTAAACTAATCTAAGCATACCTCAATAATTTTATCGGTGTCAAACAAGAGCACAAAACAAGCGACAGAACGAATGCTGTTATTTTAGGGTGGTCTTCTGTGAGAGGGTAGTACTACCCCGGAGAATGTGATGGTGATGGTGAAATCAGAGTGACTCTACTACTTACTATACCGTACCAATACCGTTTGATCAGGGAGTGTTCAATCATTTCCTATTTTCCCACCCTTAAGGTCATTTTATTTCTAAATTTATATAGGAAGAATCTCAAGGTTTACCCTTTCCAATAAAAAAAGAGTTATTGAAATCGGACAACGCTGTATAAAGTTATGCGTGGTCACATACACGTCGAATTGAGAACTGCTACGGTTTTTTTTCGGTTAAAAAAATATACTCTACCTTTCATTAACTTCAGTCACTAAAATATCTATTGAACGGTGCAAAACAATTTGCCAGTTCCGAACTTTTACATTCTGTATCTATTTATATCAGCATGTCTCCAATTGGTTGATAAAATAACACATCAACCGGCATCGGCATACGAATTGGGGTATCCAAACCATTTTGTTTATGTTTTATTTACGGCTGTGCGTAAAAAAACAAAATTGTTGCAGTTGTGGCTTTGTTATCTGTGATGTCGACTAGAGATGAATGCTTTTGTATAATTTTCGTGTTCCTTCATGTGTAGACAAGGACTGAAATAGTATTATTTGTTGTATAGAGGGAGTTGGAGATATAATAAGTGAAAAGAGTCTTATTTGCTGAGTGTAACAATTCAGGGTCATCTAGAAAACTTTGGGATGGTTCTTATAACTTCAATGTTTGTTTTAGCTGTGTCACGTTTACCCTAGACATGGTTTTAGACCCACAAGTATTTCGTTACGTCCTAGCAGTGACACACTCCGATAATTATCGTACGAGCACATAACGACTCAGTTTTAAATATTTCATTCTGTCAAATTCATAAGTCTCTTTGACAAGAATCAGTGTAATTTATTTCCTCAAGTAAAAACGGTCGTATTTACTTTCAGATTATCAATGGTATCTAAATTAAATCATATTAGAAATAATCAGATGTTTATATTTTAAAATATTAGTAACAGTTTGTTAGTCAAGTCTTATTATATTAAGTATTTAGTTTAGTCATAAATTTTCACTTTTTGACAGATTTCTGTGTGATTAAGAGTGACAAAAAAAAAATTGCACACTGCCTAAAACTATTGATGTTAAAACCACTGCTTATACCTCTTGGTTTATCACAGCTTGTCTCTTCTAAAATAACGATTTCTTTATTTAACTGATGACATATATTGCAATCATACTAAGAACACATGTACTTTGTAACATTACACTTTCTCTCTCATTTTAAGTAATTATTCTCTTTTGGAATTGACAGTTGCAACATAAATTATTTAAAAGACTGGGTTATGTACAGCCACAGAATACACAATATGATACAGCCAAATATCAGTTCTATAAATGTAGTTACAAAATGGGGGTAAACCAAATGGTGTATCATCATATATAACAAGTGATGACATAGTGAAAGTTCACAATCTGTGAGAGTATTCGATTCGTGTGAGAACATTTAGACAACACAAAAGTTTTCACTAGTTATTGCTTAAGTTTGGGAATCTGCTTTGTTCATGTAGTTCCATAAAAGTAACTACTAGTGTTAGAGATTGTTACAGTTTTGTGTTGTTTGACCAACACCTGAGTAAGAGTGTGGCATTGTTGTGTTCACGTTCACAGGCCCAGTGGAGTGATGATTTGTGCAAGACGGCTGACAGGAGTTAGATGCGAGAAAGATGGTCGAATCTAGCAGTTGACTGGCATAGGCTGATGATGATTATGTACTAAGGTTTGTAACAGCCAGTTGCCTCTATTACCGTCTCCATTCATGGGTGGGAAAGGAAAGGAATTGGTTTGACCAGTCTGTGCAGATTACTGTTTTGTAGTTATTCCCGCTTGTTATGTGACGAACACATAGAAGCTTATTACACACAACGTCACCCAGTCCCAAACTAAGCAGAGCTTGTATTAGGGTGCTAGACAACTGATATAAATTCATAAACATATTTGTTTTTTGTAAATATATACATACTATATATATAAAATACCCAAACTCCTAAACAAATATTTGCGGATCATACGAAAAATTGGTTTGACCTGGGAATCAAACCCGAGACCTCAAGCTCAGCAGTCACATAACCCACCACTACGCCACCGAGGCAGTTAAATAACTAACACTTATATTACTGGCCAGATTGGTTATATTTCGTGGAGTCACCTAAATCTTAGTTCATTTATTAATGTCTGGTCTCTCTCGGAACACTAATTGCTTAATTCCAAAATCAATTCTGAGATAGATGCCACAACGTCCTCCTCCGATGGCCAAGTTACTAAGCGTTAAATGCTACTGAATTTGGTATTCAATATAATAATTAAGTTTAAGTTCAATTTACATAAATTATGTTTATATAGCACAAGAAGTTTCTGCTAGATTAGATACCGAGTCGACTAAACAAGGGACTGGTTTCAAGTTTCGTTTGAACATGGAGGTAAATTTAGAAAAAGAGAACGGCAAAAGTGAGAGAGTTTTACGATCAGGGCAAGGTTCAAAGTAATTAAGGTTCGTTACACACTGCAAAATTTTCATCCCTATCACTTGGATAATTGTCACTTTATTTCCAAGATACTTTATGGTTCGCAGAACCATTATGTGGAATAAATTATCTTTGAAATCTTCAAAAAAGAGTGTACTTCCTACTTACAGTTACAGTTCTTTTGGCGGATACAGTCACTCTCTATCTGATGACGTGTCAGCTACTTTGCCAGACATGATATACATAAAACAAAATCGGAAAAAGACCAAAACTTTTTAAACTCAGGAAAAAATAACTCTACACAACGCTGAATAGTGACAGTCTGACCTAATAAGCCAAAAATAAATAAATTGTAGAGTAAGCAACACATTTTCTAAATTGTCATCGTCATTTTAAGATAAACAAATAAATAGTATTCTATCTCTTTCCCGCATTCGCTCCTTTACTAATCTTTTTACAATTTGCAACTCTTAAACACAAATGGAACAAAACAGACACCTACACCTTGAACTTCAAGTCTATGAATTAACTGACATTCGCATCGTATGGCCGTTTGTTGTTGTACACGTTCCATTGCGTACAAAACAGAGTGGAACAAAATAGTGATGTAGTGATAAGTGTAATTGTAGCTTACAGTAATTGTGGAGTAGCATTGATCTGATTTATAGGTTTTTGGTCACGGTTTTGTGTGTTTAAATTATACGGATTTCTTCCCACATTTTGCATCTTTATGACCGTGTGACTATTTTCAAAGTATTAATGAGACAAAAGGATTAATAAAAAATAGCCTTGATTACCTAAAGAGGACCTTGCTTTGGTAATGATGACATTTACACAAAAAATTAAGATATTCGGTACCTAAGCCTTCCTCTCCTTGATGCTAGGAAGAAGAGGAACTAATCTACATACGTATACTAAGTACGCAGGGACATGCCACTAAGTCAGCAGGAGTTTTAGGAACGGATTGGTGGCTTCTGGTACATACTAGGATCAGGCCCCTACGCTGCGAGTAATGTATCTGATATTTTTGGGGCAATAATTAGTAATAAAAATTATTTAAAATCAACAAGATTTTATTTTAACTACTTACTTAGGCACTTTCGAAATTTTACCAGAATGAATGGAGTACAATGTATGGAGTTTTTTACCGGTTTTTCTCATTAGAATGAAATTTTGGATCCGAACAACTAGTAATTTTTCAAAAAACAGTTTTCCAATTTTCATTGCATATAATTTTTTATGTATTAAACAACGTGAAATAGCAAATTAGTACCTAATTTTTGAATTCAATACTAATTATATAATCGCGTAATTAATACTTTAGGAACAAGGACTTGTTTATCAAATAAGTTCTAGTTCAGTCGTAAGCTCTCGTGTTACAAACTTATAATAGAACGTAACTCGTACATTCGCTACATTCACTTCCAAACTCCATAAAGTTTGGAAGTACAAAACAGCGAAAGTACTTTGTTTGATGACGTACTGTACATCGCTCCTTCATAACGAGTGTATGCATGTATCCTCATTGGTATTAGTAGTATAACATTATTTTTGTTTTTGAGATGTTTTTTTTTTACCATTAACATCATCATCCTTTAACAGTCCACTGCTGGACATAGGCCTCTCCTTTGAAAGGAGGTTTTGGCCTACTATACCACGCTGGCCAGACGGGTTGGTAAAGGGTTTGTTTCAAGTTTTCCTTCTCTTGGCAGTGATGTTAGCTGCTTAATTTGTTCCTTTAGTCGCCTCTTACGACACCCATGGAATGAATAGGGGTGGTGACACTTTGTATTCTTAATCCGTCACCACACGGACATACCATATGATAAAAAAAAATATTTTGGACATCTTACACACAACGTCATCTAATCCTAAACTAATCAGATCTTGTATTGTGGGTACTACACAACTGTAAGAAATACATAAATAAACTGTTTTTTTTTGTAAATACCTACAATATTATACATAGAAAACTACCAGACTTCGAAACAAATATTTGCGGATCACAAATCAGAAATAATCATCAATACACCAAGGAACTCTTTTTCGTATTTATAACATCAGTAAAGATGCAATAAAACCTACATACTTTGTATGTTTATGTACAAGAAGCTACAGCGCCAAAGAATACAGAAGTACTCATAAATAGTCTTATGCGTATATTCACTAAGACATTTTTAATCTTTCAAAAAATAAAAAATAGTGCTTTGTGAACGTTAAGAGATAAACAAGAAAAACAAAACCATTCAGAGGCAAAAATGAGAACGAAAGAAATGAACTTTTAAAGGTCGCATAAAATCAGCTTGCATTCAAATACAAATTCTTAGCAAAACCCACTCCTGAACAAAAGACCGACTGCCCATCACACTGTTGCACAACAATAAAATATGTTTGATAAATCAAGTCAAGTTGCTGCAATATTCGATGGGCGAGACGGTGTAAACGTCGCCGATGAGTGTATTATAAGACGTTGAATCGGGTCACATAGCGATGTTGAACGCAAATTATTTGAATTATTTCTGTCTTTCCGTTTTATTTAGATGATGTGATTCGTTCGTTGCCAGTTGTACACAATCTTTATTTTGCGCGATGAAATCATGATTTGAAATCAAATTGATATACATAAATCGACTTTGGCCACCTTTATTCTTAGTTTTACCTACATTTTGAATAAATTAGCAGCTGGCGCTACGAGCAGCGGAGGTCGGATAGGCAAAGTGCCAAGTACGAAGGTCTTCTTCACACCTTGAATGTGTACCGTGTGAATGAGCTTTCATTATTGTCACCATAAAAAAGTAAACAATTTTTGTAGTACTAAGAGAGATTAGTTATGTTTAATTCAAGTTTGATTACAGTCTGCTATTGAATTTAGAATTGATTTCTTATATTTTGAATGTTACCAAACATAATTCCTGGAAACACAAAGCTGCTCTCGAAATTTCATGACTCGCTATTGATGAATCAATCAGTCAGTCAGAGCAAATAAATGTAGTAATAGATACATGTATAGATGCCCAATTGAAAAGCTTGATGTCGAACACCATATAATTGCTAGCAATAGTTAAAGAAAGGTCGAGTGTTGTAAGCTGCAAAAATAAGTTGTGATTAATCACGGTCATCTGTTGGCGGCAGTTAAGGAACTCAAATTGAGTCAGAAATTTACCGTGTCCTATTTTCTGTCTTGTATATACCTAATAGTTTTTAGTTGAAGCTGGTTATAGTAAACATGAAGTAAGTAAGAGTATATTATTGTATCGTAATGATCAAAGACATTGATGGATGGATGGAAAAATGTAGATCAAATATAGTGAAAGGAAATGCATTTCCATATAATATAAAACAAATACCTTTCAAGTGGAAAGGTGAGAATGGACAAACCTAGCGCTAATGATGCCAGAAATAGATCGTATTTACATACCGCGGTTGTAGTAGAATGGGGTTGTTGAACGACCTATTATTTATTTTCTACGTTCTTTCGTTATAGCTAATATTGTTTCGACGTAAGTAAATGTTAGTCGATTTAGCCTGTTTTTATTAAGATCATCAGACTTTTCATGTTTCGATTTGACCTTGAATTTTTTTGCCTCGAAATCGTCTGTTTACTTAAAAAACTAGACTAATGATAAAGTAATGTATTATCTATTATTAAATTTCAATTGCACTGAAATTTATTAGAATTGAAAAATACTCTTTTAAGATTATTTGCATTAAGGAAACGGGATACACATGGAGATATGAATTTATTAATTAAAAATAATTAATTAACTAATAATAAATCTTGAGAACTAGTCTACTAGTAGTAGCAGATCATTGCTGAGAAAGTACAGATCTTCGCTAAGCTCGTATAATTTGTATTTCCTATCTCTGAGAATTTGTTGAAGCTGTTATTTTTGTCTCCAGTTTTTTTTTTTATTCTTGAATATTATTTCTTAATGCTTCTTTCAATGTTTGGTTTCACTATATTTGATAGTTGCCGGGTAGAAAAACTTTCAAGAGTATTATAATATTCAAATGATACCGTCCTATATACATAAAGGTTGGACATTTTTCAATCTTTCGATCTTATTCTAAATCCAATTGTTCTATCAAAAACACAAAGCAGTTTCGGCTAAATATATATTTGAAGAAATGGATATAGACCTATTAGTTTAGCATCGAAAGTGCCGTTGGCAAAAATTTTGTCGATGCTAGATATGGGACATTAAATGAAACGATTCAATTGAATGGTACTTATAGTATTCAGATTTTTATTTAAGAACCAGTATGGATATTATACGAAAAAGATAAAATAAAGAGGTATAGAAGAATTGAAAAAAGAATATACATAATACTATTTAAAGATACCTGGAATATATTATGTTTATTATCTGGACCTAAACGTAGGATTCTTAGGTAAAAAGATAAATAGTTCAGATGGACTTATACCCATTTCGGAAAATGGCATGTAAAATATTTTTGTAGAAAATTAAACCCATAAACTTTGTAGTCATATAATCTACTGCCTCGTCACACAAGTCGTCAAAAATATGTAAAAGCTCACCAGCTTTAAGAATGATTTTCACCTCGAGTGATAGGCGTTCTTTTTATTTTATCTTCTTTTTATGTTCTAACTAAGCATCATTGACGCACTTCAGTTAACTTATTATATTTTTTTCAACCTCGGTTATAATGTTTAAGCTACCCCCCGTTTTTACGCCCGGAGGCGCAAGTGTCATAACCACTGATCGCTCAATATTCTCATTTTATGTCCGTGTAAAATCCAATTGCTTTTTTCCCATCAGATTTAGCTCACAGTATATTGTGGTAATAATAAAATGTGCTCATTAACTAGCTTTATTTTGGTGTTTTCGGAATGTGGGCCATCCAGCGGCTAAATTTGGAGATTGCTGGGTGCAATTCTCTTTGAAGCAGATTAGGTTCAAGATTGATTTATTCTAACTTAATGTTATAAACGTTAAAATTGACATTGTCTTCGTACAAAAATATAAAAGGTACATTGCACGTGCTTAAGCATTGATTTGAGAGGAAGGTTAGTTGAGGAAATCGATGTGAAACGATTTAAAATTTAAGTCGTTTTTATGTTCGTAATAGGTGGTACATACGGGTCACTTTATGATAAGCTACTTATATAACTCAGGGACACCTACAACTGAAGAGATATAACAAGACGAGGGTGGATGTAAGGCCTCTGATAAACTCACACAGTCGGTAAAAAACAAAGACGAAATTATTGAAAAGGTTACGATATCTTCTTTTTCCCGAAGTTTTTCACGGGTTATACCGCACGTGATCATGCCGTTAGACAGGTCTACCCGTAACCGTGAGTGGACAAGAAGAATATACCTCTAAAAATATTTTTTAGAATAAGTCCGACTATACAACAAAAATAATGTGTATAATGTAAAAGACCCATAAGTCTAAAATATACAGTTGAAGACAGAATTGCTAAACCCTATGATGATGCTAAATTAAGCATGCTCAATATTTTCATATCTATGTATGTGTTGTTGTATGTGTCACAACCTCGGCTACAGAAAAGATTAGTGACATATACATGTTTCTGTCCAATATCGTTCATGACACATCGAAAGTTCGACACTCGATCTTGGTATGTCTCATAAAGTATTCGTACATCGGAATAGCGTTGGATCGAGATTGACAGTCGCACTATTGGCGGTGACGTCGTTTATTTTAGTTCTAAATAAAACCAATAACAGTCTCTATAGAAACAGATACTTTCTTCAAAGTTGGTTTTCAATCACTAAAATAAGTTATATCGAAGAGCTAAGTTTAATCCTATATGGATTTACATAGATTAAACTTAGTTTTTGCTTCAATTACATACGGGAATTAATACATGTTTCAAGACAGTTGTTATGAACATCCACGGCAATCATTATGAAGAAGTTCAACAGCAGTTTTAAATTAGTTTACTTTCGGGGTTACGCAGATGTGATACTGATCGCTACGTGGAAATATAACGACCTTGAATAATTTTAGGAATAATAAAGGTTAGGGTGATGGCTAAAAATCGTTAAATGCTAAAACTTAAAAAGAATAAATACATTATTTTGTCATAATATGTCAGATGTTTACATTACATAATTATGTCAAAACAGTCTAAATATCTCGCTCTCTAAATACGTTGTGATTGACTGCAGATATTTATTTTTCTTCACGAATACGAGAGAATTTTCAACAATAAAATTGTAAAACTGTTAGAATATCACAATTATTATTGTGCCCAATCGTACCGATGGCATAAACCTGGCTTAATACCTATAACAGGTGTCCATGGGGATCGAAAATGATTGCCTCAATGAACTCGGATGCGAACTACTGGCGAACAGAAACACTCAGCTTATTAATTGAGTCATCTGAGCTGAAATTACTAGAATACCGGTCTTCTATTGGAAATCGAATTTAATATAATTGAAATTGAATTTTGAAATCACAGTTTAATAAACCGACTGAAGATCTCTGAACGTTTCAACATAAGGTGACCACGGAGCATCGGAAACTCTTAATTGTAAGCAGTTGCTGTAATCTAAAGGAATTGTATAAAGTGAGCTGGGAACAGAGAAAATTTCAAGCATGTTTTTTGACATAGACAGACAAATGTGTAACTCTGCCTCTGAAAATGAGAATGCTCATTTAGTTTTCTCACATTGTTTTTACTCTGGTTTAATTTGTAAGGAATTATGTAAGTTACTGTGTGACGGATTAAGAATACAGATTGTCACCACTCCTATTCATCCCGCGGGTGTCGTAAAAGGCGACTAAGGGATAAACTACGCAAGACAACATCGATGCAAAGAGAATAAATAAATAAATAAATAAATACTTTGGACATCTCACACACAACATCATCTAGTCCCAAAGTAAGCAGAGCTTGTGTTATGGGTACTAAACAACTGATATAAATACATAAACATACTTTTTTTTTAGGAAAACTTGAAACCAACCATATACCAACCCGTCTGGCCAGCGTGGTAGAGTAGGCCAAAACCTCCTTTCTCATCAGAGGCCTATGTCCAGCAGTGGACTGTTAAAGGCTGTTGATGATGATGATGATGATGATCAAAAACAACACACAAAGATAGCTTCAGAGCTTTAGAGCAAATTAAATTAACATGAACTCCTTTACTAAGAAACAGTAGCAACTTCTACATCGAATCGCAGCTGCACCTGGCGATGGTTAACCAAACTATATCATAATTAACAATCTTAGATTGGTAAATAATAATTTTCCTGTTAATTCAACATCAACCGTTAATAGGTTTCATCCCGCCTGCCTAAGTCACGCTTTTCTTAGTATTAGCATTGTTTTCCTCACATTATATGTGTAATAGACATATTAGATACCTCATTTATCTTCAAAATATACGTAGTTTCTAGTGTTATATCTGTAAAAAATCTGCTGCTTTCTGACGTAAAGCCTTCGAAAACTCCAACAAGCTACCGTAATTGATCTCTAACATTGCCTGAAATATTCTGAACCACTGAAACAAGACAATACAAAATACAATCGTTAGACAAATAATTGTGTTGAACACAATACTGGTATCACGGTCACTAGTTGAACTATCCTTTCAAAATATACAAACACAATGTCGTAACTCCACACATTTAGTTTTTTAGTTTCTTGTTACGTTGTGCGGAGCGACCTCGAAGTTTTCCCACATTCTGATATCATGTCTACCGAAATAAACACGTGCATGAATACGGCAGTATATATTAGCCGAGTCAATTTTGTTTCTTTGATAGAAACGTCTCTTATATGATTTTTTAACCGACTTCAAAAAAAAGGAGGAGGTTCTCTTTTTTTTATGTATGTTCAGCGATAATTTCGTCGTTTATGAAACGATTTCAAAAAATATTTTTGCATTGGTATGAGCGTAGCTTATAGGTGGTCCCATCGTCACCATATCAGGATCTGATGATGGGATCCCAAGGAAATCGAGGGAACTCCTAAAATATCATAGGCACAATTCTCGCGATTTGGGGACTCTGAATAGTTTTTCATTGAAGTCGGTTCCTTTTTGTTAAAATTATTATTATTAAATTAAACTACAAACATTTTATTACTTCACTTACAATTTTATATAAAACACTAATACTGCACTTCACGTAATTATCAATTTTATAAAGCACTTTATATAAAATAGTGTTTAAGTGTATATCGGATATATCCTTATCTAAATTACTCAGCATATATGATCACCAGATTGTAACGATCGTCTTGCAAAAAAGAACTCAATTCTGAGGGCCTGATCTTCTTTATATTTTTTCTGTATCTTTAATTCGCAAGTAACCCTGAGTGGTGGAACTTACATGTTATCAGGTGCCCCTTTTGTTCATTAGCCTGTATAGTAGAAACAAAAACTAAAAAAAGAACAAGTCAAAATATCCTCGTGACCATGCATTGTTAATTGTTTACTAAAATCGTAACCTTCGTACTGTTGAGTCTTATTATATTACTATTTAGAACTTTAATGTAGATAATGAGTCACCAAACTTAAATATTTATGAATCATCCAAATAATTATTTTGCGTGGGAGTAAACCCATATTACGAGTAAATGAGATAAAAATCTGAACAAAATTTGCAGTGGAATTCACCAAAGATTATGAAAATATGAAATTAATTGGTAGAAACTTCCTTTTGAAGCCCTATGTGTGATGCAGTATTTTGATCCGTATTCCAAGTGCGTGTCAGTCCACGCATAGAATAGGGTTCTGTAGTCACCCATAATGGTACGTGTATTTAAAATTGGATTCAATAGATAATTTTTTCCTCATTATTTCCTCGTTACTTCTGTGCGAAGTTTTGAAAGTGAACGCATATTACACGTTAGGCCTCCATAGTTTTTTAATTTATAAAATTATCTGAAGCCGTAATAGTTTTCCTTTGAAGTGGAATAATTTTTGATGTTTTTAAATGATCTATCTAATGATACCCATACAATGGGGTAGACGTGAGAAAAAAGATCATCCCCACTTTACGTGTAGGGTGCTACTCATTAAAACACACATCCATACAAAGATTCATCATTCTAGCACTAACCGTTTGGAAGGTAGGTCGATGACGTATGTAACGACATGACGAAAATACGTAAACTGCGAAACTCTGAAAATAACGTGTCATTAGAGCCTCAATTACAAAATTTAATAAGAGTACAAATCCTGCAATGAAATAAATTTCAATAACAAAAGCAACGGAGGGATTCAAAGATAAATAAATAAGAATAATCAAACCAGGCTGCCATGGTAGGGGTCACCATGCTACATTGTCTACCCTCACAATAAGCATGCTGACCCCTACTCCTGGATTCTACTCATGCTTTCCATCAGGCAGAGTAGAGTCACTTTGGCAGGCTTAAATATAAAAAAAAAAAAAAAAAATTAATCGTCCCTATATTAATTAATAATCTGGAAGAATTATAAGTGCAGTGGACAGTAGTGAAATAATAATAGAACACCAAAAATAATGGTCAAATAAACTGTAAGTGTTTAACGCAAACATTTGTAGTAAGTAAATCTTACAAAGAAATCCCAAGCTCCTCCAGCTTCTCAATACTGGAAAGGCTTACTTTAATCTCTACAGAATCTACTTTGTGACATTAGCCGATAAAAACTCGATTACCGTATTGACCTTCCTGTGTAGTGACCTTGTGGATAAAGCTAAATAGAAATACATGTAAGATCCAAAGCCTTTAATGCCAGTACCGAAGATTTATATGAAAACGTTTGCTCGCTGTCTGGCAGTTTTTTACGGTACATCAAACACGATTTGGGAAATCACTTGCGTAATTTTTCTAACAATTTATTATATGAATAAAGTTGTGAAGGCAAATTAATCTTTTATTGTTCGTTTTTACTCATAGTAGAATTTAATGGCTTAGAAAGGTTGTTTGTAATAATGTCATTGTTATGACTTACCTTTTCTAAAGTAGATCGTATTATTGCAGGAATTCTCAAAACTGTGTCGCTAGTTTCGTAGGAACTACACCGAAATAGAAATTAATGATAGGATGGTGATGTTGTGCGTTTGGAGGTCTACTTACATTACATCATTAATCTTATCAGTATTTTACTGAACTACAGTGAGGAAATATTACTCATGGTTTCGGAAATTGTCCCAACTTAGGTGATTCAGAGAAACGATTCGGCGTTTATATGATTAGCCCCCCTGGCCAATTTATAAATATTTTTTGTTTTTTATACTATTTCTATTTCTCTGTTCTCTTGTTAGGTTGGCTAATGTCACTCAGTCACGTGATCAAAACAAAATATTAGCCAATGAAACAAGAGACATAGAATAAAAAACGAAAAACGTGTGCAACTGGGCTAGGGCGTCAAAACTAAGCGGAGGACTCAAAAGATAGCTCTAACATATGGCTTAATCTTGACGGCACTTAGTACTTGTGTACGTTTTAAGTGTGTATTTTTATTTTTCAAATATGTAAATTGCAGATAATTTGTAAAGTTAAGATACAGATGTAAAAATATAAAGAATAAAAACATAGGTGATACAAAATAAAATCGCTTGTTCAAAGTTACATGGTCAGTTCCGTAGCTATCTATCAAAGATCAAGATGCATTTTAAGAACTGTGATGTGGTTCCTGCTTTTTGATTACCCCCTCTCATTTACACTGAGAATCGACTGCAGGGTTGGCATAGTGGTTTAAGCGGTCGCCACGCCATTTTCCACTTCGCTGAGTGTCGTGGGTTCAAATCCTACTTTTGACACTTTGTGTGATTCGCAAATTATTACTTTGAGTTTGGGTTTTCTTTTTGTCCGTTTCATGTATGTTTGTAAAGTCCCCCGCGACAAAATAATATTCCTAATGCGGGAGTTGTCTTTTCATACTGAGAATAAAAAAAAAATATCAACATCGTTTTAAAGTGAAGCTTTGGTATTATTGCTACGAGACTATCTCTTGTAGTGCTGTTTAATCTCTCAATTTTCATGCATATGTAAATAATCGCTGTAAAATTCGTATACGTTGTGCCAACACATCGGTTCGAATACTCAGAAGCCTTCCAAAACAACTTGTTTACGGTAATCCTCTTGTAATCGGGAATTAACATCGATAGCTCGTGGTTATCGATATTCGATACTGGAGTGCAACAGTAATATGTAAGTAGGTACTTAAGCCCCTGGCTTCACTTCTCTCGGATAACCAGGAACTGATTTATAGCTGAGTTTATTTTTAATAACAACGTTAAATGGTTTTTAGGGTTCCGTAGCCAAATGGCAAAAAACGGAACCCTTATAGATTCGTCAAGTCTGTCTGTCTGTCTGTCTGTCTGTCTGTCTGTCTGTCCGTCCGTATGTCACAGCCAATTATTTCCGAAACTATAAGAGCTATACTGTTGAAATTTGGTCAGTCGATGTATTCTGTGAACCGCATTAAGATTTTTACATAAAAATAGAAAAAAAACAATACATGTTGGGGTCCCCATACTTGGAACTGAAACTCAAAAATTTTTTTTTCATCAAACCTATACGTGTGGGGTATCTATGGATAGGTGTTCAAAAATGGTGTTGAGGTTTCTAATATCATTTTTTTCTAAACTGAATAGTTTGCGCGAGAGACACTTCCAAAGTGGAAAAATGTGTGTCCCCCCCCCTCTAACTTCTAAAATAAGAGAGTGATAAAACTAAAAAAAAAAATATGTTGTACATTACCATGCAAACTACCAACGAAAATTGGTTTGAACGAAATCTAGTGAGTAGTTTTTTTTTAATACGTCATAAATCGTAACACGCAATTTACCTTTCATCCAATCAATACACTAGTATGAAAACATCGATGAAAGTTACAACGAACTACAAGAACTTTAATATGATGTTACTTGCTAATACGGAACCCTTCATGGGCGAGTTCGACTCGCACTTGGCCGCTTTTTAATCTATATCTGATCATATTTTTGGCAATAAAGAGATTATTTTCAGTAATAAATAAATTGTCAAAAGGTGTAAGTTCAAATAGGGTCACAGCACACTAACTACTTTTAGCATCGGCGATCGGTGATTTGTCGACTACATCGATGCTGCATCGCGTTTTAGCGACTTCCTGCGTTCAATTTCGGTATCGGAAACGCGCGTTTTAGTGACTGCTCAGATGCCAAATCGATGCTACCGGCATCCGAATGTGTGCGGAGAGTAGCGTTCAGCTGCTGTGTCGCACTTCTAAAAGGCGACTCAATCTCCGCGTTTGGCGTTTTAAAGTGTGCGGTGTATAGCGTTCGGTCGCCGTATTTAGCTTCTAAAAAGCGACTAGTTGCCGATCGCCGATGCTAAAAGTAGCTAGTGTGCTGTGGCCCTTATAGTTGTGAGGTTCCGTCTTCTTTAAAAAAATCTTTATCGGAGTAATTTTGTGTCTAGTTTATGATGTTTTCTAAAAAAAGAAATAGGCCAAGTGCGGAAGAATGCGGTGAAGTATTCCATACCATTATCTATAAAAATCAAGTTTATTAAATAGGAGTCTCCTTAAATATTTATTTTATTCTTTTTTTTTAGTATTTATTGTTATAGCGACTACAGAAATATATTACATCAAGGTTCATGGGATACAGCCTGGAGACAGACGGACGTTTACCGGAGTTTTAATAATTTGACGGATAGACCTTTGGGTACGAAACCCTAAAACCAAGCTAATAGAATTTATCTTCATTTAAATATACCCTATCCCTTCCTACATGAATAAATATTTCAATAAATAACACGAATATATCCAACGAGTAGTGAGTAATGCAACCCGCTGTAGACTGTGGACGAATGGTTGGGTCGTAAAATGTAATCTTGTATTTAGCCCCGAAACACAAATAGAAATAAATATCGCATCATTTATTCCGTTTCAACCGATTTCCTACGATGAATGATAACTTTATTGAACTGTTGTGGTGTGAACTGTGTACCGAAACAGTTTAGTCTAGACCTCTTTGTTTGGGAATGTTAATACACGTTTGATATGACGTAAGAAAGGTGTGTTTTATGCTTTACATGGATATTTTATACGCATGTCCATAGCCATATTAGATCTAGAAAACAGTAGGTCAAATATGAAAACATCTTTTTAAAGAACGTCTATGCTTAGTTGTAGACTATTCTACTGTAAGGGCTACTGTAAGGGTGGTGATTTATTCACACGGTTAACTGCAAAAATACAGTACTTAAAATTTATTTTTGTATTGTTTCATAATTAAAAAAAAAAGGAACCGACTTCAAAGAAAAACTATTCCGAGTACCTACCCAAATCGCGACAATTGTGCCTATGATATTTGAGGAGTTCCCTCGATTTACTTAGGATCCCATTATCAGATCCCGATATGGTGACGATGAGACCACCTGTAAGCTACGCCCATTCCAATGCAAAAAGAACTTTTGAAATCGGTTTATAAACGACGAAATTATCGCTGAACATATCTAAAAAAAAAAAAATTTCGACGAATTGAAAACCTTCTCCTTTTTTTTGAAGTCGGTTAAAAACTTCTTAGCGATATTTAACTTCTTTAGTTACTATGCCTGTACCTTACGTAATGAGCTGTCAGGTATTGGCTAATACGTCATTACACGAATTGTCGTAGATTACGTAATACTGCTGTAAATATAATGGTGTCATACGAATTTGATGTCACGGCACATTTGATGTTAAAATTAGAAGAACAAAACAGCTAAAGTTTCATATCCGTCTATCAATAGATAGATAGATAACTAATTGATCATGGGCATCTCTTACCGAGCCTGTAGATCCTGATCATCTTCCACCTGCACCTAGCCAACTACCTTTCAGATCCCAGTCTAAGTTTCTGTCTGTGGTATTCTTATCTTGAGCATTCTGAGTTATGCTTGCTCCACCAGCTATTAGCCCAACCACCGGTAGATGTCCATTGCCATCTCAGATCGCACTGAGGTTTAATAAGTACCCCTGATTTTGTGATCCTTAATTCAATTCAAACTGTTCGTTCTGTTAGCAGAGCAGTCATTTGGTAGCTAGTTTGCTAGTTGCAAATTCAAATTTGATTTTATGTAGTAGCTCGTGATCTTTACTGCTAAGCTAGACATTTAAAATTCGGTGAGATTTAGATTAATTATGAGTTTATTAATTAGCGATAAGCTGTGCTCAGTTCTTGATCACACAGCTCTGGTGGAGATTACATATTATATATACATATTATAGATTACAGTAGAGTTATTTTATTTTATCAGAATACAATCGGGTTACGATCGTCCATTACTAAGTCTGTTGTTGTTCAATAGCAAAGTTCGTTTTTTCTTCGATATCATGTTATTATACCCGACTAAAATCTATTTTAGTAAAAGTCAGATATTTTATAACTAGCGATGCATCGTCCTTGTTAATCTACAGCTTAGTTTAATACACAATACGCGCAATGTACTATAAATATACCGGTTTGTGGATCTTTAACGAGCAATGTAATCATAAGTTTGATTTTACACTGTCAGTTTGTTTATATTAGGAGTAATTTATGGCGCTCGGAGTTATAGCTATCTGTTGTTTTTACACTTAGAGTTGCTTTAGGGATACGTTTAAATTTTTGTAATTTTTTGGGCCAAGTATTGTAACAGAATTATTTTGAATTTTTTTGCGGTATTTTTTGAAATATTCGTCAAAGTTTTAAGAAAATAACAAGATTGTTTTAGAGTTACAACCGAGGTTAATTCATTTTACAATTACCTGAAATCAGACATTTCTAATAAAAATATTCTTGACAGTATTAAAACTTTATTATGAGGAAATTAAAACCCTTTCCTATGACCTAGATAATCCAGGCTGAAAATACTTATGACTAATCAATGGAGTAAGTCAAAGAAACTGACTAAATGGTGGTAATAATACCAGGCGAGGCCGGCGTGGTCAGTCACTTGGCGAAGATCCAAATATTCTCAACTATAATACCGCCCAAGATGCAGGAGACAGCGACTTTGTTGCAGCCGTTTAACTAACTTCTGATGAACTTTACACAACAGAAGATAGGGTTCAAAATCATGTGACCAGTTTCAGTAGGATTTCGTTGCTGAAATATGCTTCTAGTGAACACTGTGGTATGGATGCCGAAGTTTTAAATTGAGTGAAAGCTTTGCACTTGGAATCTTCTTTTGTTGAGCAAGTGATTTATTTCGTATGAAAGTAAATGAGCATAATGTAAACTCGGTGTAACTGGATAAAATATTATTGGTTGTATTCATACCATGATCATATGTTTTACAAGCCCGATTTAAATGTTTAATTTGGGTAAAATTAAATAGGATTAACGGTGACGGGGATGGATACGAAGTGAAAAGATATGTTTACGAAAACGAAATGCTTTGCATTGACATGATTGATATTTTTAAAGTTATTGAAAGAAACCATCTTCAAACACCACAACAATCGTCTGCCTAATGTGTTTATTAATGCATTTCCTTTATCATTGGACCACACAACAAAACAAACGTGGAACCAAAATGGAGCTAGTAGAGTAATGAAAAATTTCCAACGATCACTTTTGAAACAATAACCGTTTTTATTAGGGTTCCGAAGTTCATAACTCGGAACCCTTATAGATTCGTCATGTCCGTCTGTCCGTCCGTCCGTCCGTCCGTCCGTCCGTCCGTCCGTCCGTCCGTCCGTCCGTCCGTCCTCGACTTACCGTCCAAACGGTAAGTGCTAGAAAGATGAAAGTTTGCATGAATACGTGTTGTAATTACGTCGACAAAGTGCTACAATAAAATTATGAAATATAATTTTATTTGGGGTACCTCCCCTACACGTAAAGTGGGGATGATTTTTTTTTCTCGAGGCTACCCCATTGTGTGGGGTATCATCAGATAGGTCTTTTAAAAACAATAAAGGGTTTCCTAGACGATTTTTTGATTTAGGTATCCGTTTGCGAGATATTTCACTTTAAAGGGCACTTTTTTGTAAAAACAGGGCGTCCCCCCCCCTCTAAAAGCTAAACGGCTGGCTCAAAAATTTTGAAAAAAATCGTGATGCTGGTCCATTTAATGAACTTTGAAGGAAAACTATAACCGATTAGATTACTTTCTTTGTTCAGGAGTTATAAAGGCTTATATGGTAAAATGCGCTCACTTGGAAAACGTCATACAAAATTAACGTATTAATACGTAAACATAACAATTATCTATTGGATACGATTTTAAATCCACATACCATTATATGTGACTGAGGAACCCTTTCCTGTGCGTGGCCTGACACGCACTTGGCCGATTTTTATTTAAGTCTTAAAGGCTATTATTCCATTATATACTCTGTAGTTTTTCCAATGGAAGAAGACGATACTTTTATTTCATTTGAACAAACCGTTTCTTTATGAAATGATTTATTAAATGAAATTCTCTTGGTTTCTCTCTCGGTTATTGTCATATAGGATTACTAATTGTGTTCTAAGGACTTGCCGGCACAGGAATATCAGATAGGCTACTGGCAACATCATTTATTTTGAATATGATACTGTACAAGAATTTATTTTGTTTTTATTCAATTTTTCATTTCATTGTTTTCCTATTTCATTTCTTTTATCTGTTGCTTCTTTTTTTAGTTGAAGCAAGCAAGTATTAAATTTCTTAAATATTTTCTGCAATGTAGTAGTAATATTTTCACATTTATCACACAGCATTACATATATTTGGTTTTCATAATAAAAGTAGGTAGTAAAGCCACGCTGAATTCAGCACGAATAGGTCGGCTCGACCAGGCCAGTACTACCCCTTACTCAGAAGACCATCCTAGTCATGACAGCATTCTTGCTGTCGTATTTCGTTGGTGAGTGTGAGATTGGAGGCCCAATCATTCTGCATCATTCTCCCGGCCTCCGAAGGCCGGTAAAATGATGCAAAAATATGTGACCAGGCCGCCATGGTATGGATCATCATGCTCACCATGCTACATTGACTACCATCATAATGAGCATGGTGGCTCCTTCTCCTGGATTTTACTCATGCTTTCCATCAGATAGAGTCATTTTGGTAGGCTTAAATAAAAAAAAAAAATGATCAGCCCCCCTAGCCTTGCAAACGTTTTTCGTTTTCGATTCTATTGTCTATTTTCTTGTTTCATTGGCTAATGTCACTCAGTCACGTGATCTAAACAATATATTAGCCAATGAAACAAGAGAACGGAAAAATAAAAACGCTTTCATCTTGGCTAGGAGAGCAAACCTTTTTAGGGTTCCGTAGCCAAATGGCAAAAAACGGAACCCTTATAGATTCGTCAAGTCTGTCTGTCTGTCTGTCTGTCTGTCCGTCCGTATGTCACAGCCAATTATTTCCGAAACTATAAGAGCTATACTGTTGAAATTTGGTCAGTCGATGTATTCTGTGAACCGCATTAAGATTTTTATATTAAAATAGAAAAAAACAATACATTTTGGGGGTCCCCATACTTGGAACTGAAACTCAAAATTTTTTTTTTCATCAAACCTATACCATCTATGGATAGGTCTTCAAAAATTATGTTAAGGTTTCTAATATCATTTTTTTCAAAACTGAATAGTTTGCGCGAGAGACACTTCCAAAGTGGAAAAATGTGTTTCCCCCCCCCTCTAACTTCTAAAGTAAGAGAGTGATAAAACTAAAAAAAATATATGTTGTACATTACCGTTTGAACGAGATCTAGTGAGTAGTTTTTTTTTTATACGTCATAAATCGTAACACGCAATACACCTTTCATCCAATCAATACACTAGTATAAAAACATCGATGAAAGTTACAACGAACTACAAGAACTTTTATATGATGTTACTTGCTGGTACGGAACCCTTCATGGGCGAGTCCGACTCGCACTTGGCCGCTTTTTATATTAATAGATTAATGGACTTGCTTAGTACTTAGATATATTTCAGAATATTGCAACATGTGATACAACTTCACACATTCAATAGAGTTAATTATTTGTGAGTTATGAATTGTGGGCGTTCAACCATTGTGTATACACAATTAGTTTCGCGAGCAAGAAGTAAAAACATTTGCACACAATATCAAACCATTTTCAATAAATTCGAAACATTCAATATTACATATTTACTTATTGTTAAGTATTTTACACGCTTTTTATTAGCTTCACCTGTATGTTTGTTTGAAGCCGACTCCTTTGGGTGCGATTTTGACCCACTTTAACCGGCCAGATTTCGTTCAAACTTTGTAGATTTATCGAGGACCGATGACAATACACTAATTTGATAAAAAACTAAAAAAACTTTATAGTCTTTCTAAAAATAAATAGCTTTAAAAACTAAACAAACACGCTTTTAAACTAAAAAGTAGAAAATAATTTTAATGTATCGAAGCGTGGGGTGCTTTCTGAAAATATTTTAACAACGTCGCCCTACGATTTTTATTATTGTTTCTTTTTAGTTCAAAAAGGTAGAAGTTTTTTATTAAGGCAAATATCTATCTTAAATACTATTTTTGTGGGATAGGGTTACTGTAACAGAATTCTTTAGTAGAAGACAAGAGAGTTGACCTAAATATTGAAAATAAAAAAAATAGGAATTTTTGCCATACAGATTTTGGTTCATTGTAAGTATTGTATACAAATGAAGTGGCGAATATTGATAAATATATATTGTTTTAAAGCTGTTGTAAATAAACCAGTAATATTGTTTACATTTTTATATTCATTAGAAACCTATAAAAATAGTTCAACACAATCAAGATGAACTTAATGGAGATAAAGTAATCTTTATTAATAATGAGACTGGTGATATAAAAGGGTTAAGTAACGGGTAACCACCACAGATTGTTAATGACAGTTTTCAATCAATTAATAATGGGGTTGGGAGCAGTATGTCATCCTCAGTTTGTTATGGCAGCTATTAATTTGAATTTGTCTTTTCTAAAATTAAATCCTTTTATAGTAGGATCAATTTATAACGAACATAAAATTTGAAGACAGAAATATTCCTTTGAATGGTTTGATATTTCTCCAGTAGACCAATTTTTATGTCTATTTTTATGGCATTTGATTAATCAAATTTGATGTCATCTTGGATGTGTCATGCAGCTTTTTGATTAGAAATGGCATAGATTCTGGTACATTAGCCAGCGACCTACCTGATTAATTTGAGAGAATACCTAAATTCAAAATCACATTTCAATTTGGTGCATTCATTTTCCCAATAAATTTATTTCTACAATGATTTTATCAGACGGGTTTGTCTGGCTAGCGTGGTATAGTAGGCCAAAACCTCATTTCTAAGGAGAGGCCTATGTCCAGCAGTGGACTGTTCTATTGATGATGATGATGATTGTATCATAATTCAATAGAATACACAGATAGACATATTTTTAAACTTTTAACTCATATTTTCAACGTACTTGAAATCAAACGAAGCCATAAAAATAATAAAAAATTAAAAAAAGTTCCTAAAGAATATTTATCAAAATGTCACGGGTTCTAGACAAGAAAAATTTACAATTTGCAATGAACTCTAAATATACTTAACGAACTTGTTACTGTAGAGGACAAACCAAGTTTGAACAGCTAAATATTGAAAACATTGGCCACTACACGATGTTTATTAGGTCAAAGTCGACTGTAATAATGAAAATAGCTGAAAATCGTATAAAGCCGTTGTGTGATATTGCTGTAACCTTGACAGACGGTCGTGTGGGAAGTCGTTAACAAGTTTATGTCGATACTACGGCTGCTATGAAGTAACGATGGACGAACTATTTGTGATGTGTGCTTGTTACGTAACGTTCTTACTCTGATTTCACTGGAAATTAATTGATTCCCTTTGAATTTGGAATGTCCTTCTAGATCCTTTTACTGTAAACATATTCTATTCATTTTGTACCATGTGTAGGTTTATCATTCAAATGACAAACATCATATTTATTGTTCTTAATTATCATATTTACTTTCAAATGTTGATTGATGATTGAGCGGTAGTCATGAAAGTAAAAAACTGCTGGCTGCAGATCAAGAGGTTTCGGGTTCTATTCCCGGGTTTGACCAAATATTTGTGTGATCTACAAATATTTGTATCGAAGTTTGGATATTTTCTATGCATAATATGTACAAAAAAAAATATTTATATAAAATGTATATATATCAGTTGTCTAGCACCGATAGCACAAGCTTAGTTTAGGACTAGTTGACGTTGTGTGTTGGATATTAGATGTCCAAAAATTATTTATTCGATGTGATGACGTTTACAACAGTACCGACACATGGGAAAATATTTTCCAAAATAAACAAAGTAAATACACTATTCATAATAACTTAGCAACTGCCTGTTTTAATTGTGAATGAAGTATATTTTTAATTGTGAAACGATTACGTACGTTGGTTCGGTAACATAATTTGACGTAATAATATGTAGGTAGCAAACCTTCTTGTTTGTTAGATTTCGTACTCGCCGGAGTACTCATATCGTTATTTTTATTTATATCAGCAGGCACACTTGCTATATTATAAACCTATTTCATATAATCTGAGTTTTTCTAAGAAATATATATTTAATACAAAATTTACAGGAAATTCTACACGACTAATTTTTATTGCCCAGAGAAAAAAATATGTGGTATTCAGCTTTCGATGCTGAACATATTTATGTAAATAAAACAACAAAAAAAAATACATGTTAATATTTTCCCGAAAACTTGAAACAGAAAATGTTATTAATTGATAATTAAAATACGCGTGTGTAAAATATTTGGGTGACAATAAATTATGGGCGTATTTTAACATTTTAAAAACCATAATAACTCAGTTATTTTTGTTTTTTGGGTATTTGTTCTATGGTGTTTTATGTTAGTATATAAGTTCTGTATCTGCCCCTAGTTTTTCTCTGGTAATTAAAAACTAACCGTGTATATACATTATTATGTTCTTGCTTGATAACGGTTGTATCAAATTACATGTCTACTCAGGATCAATGTTAAAGGTATTAATTGGTTTGGATTTTGATGTTTCCATGTATCTTCTGGTATGCTCTTACTCTTCCGGTGACGGAGTCAGATTTCCTTATCATGCAGTGGCATATATTCCTCTAGTAAGCTCCGTTAGTGGATATGCCTTATTATCTTGTACCTAGACTCAAGATCAGATGTTCATATGCACCTGTAACTTACTTAACGTAGTGTTATTCAAAAGATTTAATAGATGGTTATCTGTAGATACTTGTACTTATTGATTATTAATTTATTTTCGTCTTCCATTTTACTCTGGTAGTTTCCAATCACCTGCTAATTTGTTCTATACACATTTTTTCTTTATAAAATTAACTGTTTTTGGCCGCAGCTTCGCCTGCGTGTATATCAGTATCGCCTATGTCCTGCCTCGAGAATCTAAGTATTTTTATGTAAAATTTCATTGAAATCGTTGCAGCGGTTTAGCTTTAAAAGCGTAACAGACGACATTATCTATGTAGTATGAATCTATTTTTTGGTTTTATTGTCTTCGTGTAGATATTAACTATCACTTTTAACAAAAGTTTTCATTGACTCATTGTACTCATTAGTTTACATGATAGCCTTTTGTGTCTATGAAAATGTGTGAAGCCGAGAAGCTTATCTTTGCTTCAGTTATTTTGGAGGTAACTAGATGGACGAGTCTCGAATATGATTCCATTGATCATACTTCAAGCATTCATAAAAGGGTTGGCTTTATGTTACAGCCTAAATGAGAAGAGCAATCGGCTACAATTAATACCACTATTTGAATGGGTACAGCCAGCAAAAAAATATGATTTTGATATTCTAAACACAAAATATATTTAAAAAACGTATTAATCTATTTTTGTTGTAAAATGTGCGTGAAAGAGTTTAAAAATTAATTATAGTGAGTGTTTAATCACGACTTCTATCGCTATCAATCTCACTATTCTTTGTATTTTACAAGAAATAAATAATTGTGTATACATATTTTTTGTGTCATAATCTTATACGAGTACATAAATAAGAGTAGCTAATTAAAAAATTAACTCATTCAAAACATATTCGAGAAAATATTTTCAAGATATGATTCAATTGAATTCTAAATAATAAGTTACAATACACAAATTAAATTTAGTTTTTCGTTTTACCTTTAGCAATTTTTTGTATGACCGTACTTACAAGTAATGAGGTATCAGTCTCAATTTGATTATGGCTTTCAATGCTTAGAATGCTTTATACCGTAAATTCAATTGTGCTTTTATTAGATTACAGAATTTAATCTACATATCTTAAAGAAGGGACATCTATATTACGTAGCACAAAATTCTTAGTATGCATTTTAAAAGAATTTTCTCATTGATACATAGATACATACATCTATCTATACATATAATTAAATATAAATGAATTGTCTATATTTAATATGAAATGCACACACACATACAAATGCATATGAAAGTTTATATCGTAATTACATCAAACAAACAAAATTTAAAAAAAATCTTTTGTTTCGTCTAATCTCTGGAACAGTTGGACCGATTTTGACAAGATTGGCAGATAGCTCATAACATTAGAAATAACTTAACGTCTATTTTTAGGGTTCCGTAGCCAAATGGCAAGAAACGGAACCCTTATAGATTCGTCTAGTCTGTCTGTCTGTCTGTCCGTCCGTATGTCACAGACACTTTTTTCCGAAACTATAAGAGCTATACTGTTGAAATTTGGTCAGTAGATGTATTCTGTGAACCGCATTAATATTTTTACACAAAAATAGAAAAAAAACAATAAATTTTGGGGGTCCCCATACTTGGAATTGAAACCCAAAAAAAATTTTTTTAATCGAACCCATACGTGTGGGGTATCTATGGATAGGTCTTCCAAAATGTTATTGAGGTTTCTAATATCATTTTTTTCTAAACTAAATAGTTTGCGCGAGAGACACTTCCAAAGTGAAAAAATGTGTGTGTGTCCCCCTGTAACTTCTTAAATAAGAGAGTGATAAAACCAAAAAAAAATATATCTTGTACATTACCATGTAAACTACCAACGAAAATTGGTTTGAACGAGATCTAGTAAGTAGTTTTTTTTAATACGTCATAAATCGTAAACCGCAATTTACCTTTCATTCAATCAATACGGTACTATTATAAGAACTTATAAATGATGTAACTTGCTGCTACGGAACCCTTTATGGGCGAGTCCGACTCGCACTTGGCAGCTTTTTTTAGACTAACTCTGCATAACATAACCGTGGGTCTTTGCTAGTAAAGTGACTCTACCGTGCCTGATGGAAAGCATGAGCAGATCTCTTTCGCCGTTGCCAATACATACAGACATTATTCATCAGTTGAATGCCTACTAGAAACCCTCAAATAATCATCTTTGTTTTCACCTTATCATATATTTGTTACCTTTACTATATGTTATAGCAGAGGTGCCCCTAACTTTTATTTAGTCTGATAAACTTGAATTATTTTCACTTGGCCTGTCCACTTCAGGTAGGTAATACTCAACCACTTGGCACCAGTGTAAATGTCAGCTCACATAGGACTACATACGGGTGATATGTCTCTATACACATAACCAATTAACATTGGACAAGTTACGCTATTAGGTCTATCCCACACTATAGGTTGTACGGTATCCGGATGTGTTGGTATCCGGATTGATATATTATCGGATAAATCTAGGTATCTTGTGGATTTACGGTCATTTATACATCGAAATTACGTGAGACTTTTATAAAAAATTATTGTGATTTTTATTAAGAGAGTTAAAGAGTATCTATTTTTTAAGACCTTAAAAAGAATTTTGCTTACTATCATGTCATATTGACGAACAAAATAAATTCTAATATTAGAATATATTATGAACACTTTACTTTTGTACCATATTTTATATAAACAATATTATTATTATTATCATAAATATGATATTTTACGCACTAGATGATGATGAGTCTTTAAGACTGCCTTGTTGGTCTAGTGGTTAGCGTGTGTGGCTGCTGATCAATAGGTCTTGGGCTCGATTTACGGGTCGGACAAAATATTTGTGTGATCCATAAATATTTGTTTCGGAGTCTGGATGTTTTTGAAACATAATATGTATGTATTTCCAAAACAAGTATGTTTATGTATTCATATCAGTTGTCTAATACCCATAATACAAGCTCTGCTTAGTTGGGAACTAGCTGAAGTTGTGTAAAATGTCAGAAAATATTTATTTATTCCAAAAAAGGATTTATACAACGACATCTTGCCGACCACAAATTTAGTTTTACTTATATAAATAATCAATTATGAAATTTTATACCTACTAAATAGGCATACTTAGATATTTCTAAGTAAACACATATCGCAGATACACAGCAAACGATTGTGCACTTATATTACTCGATATCTGATGATCACGCAAAATGTATCCTGGTTGGGAATAGAAGACACCACCTCTAACTACGTAGTCAGGATCTCTAACCACGAGACTAATAGACTACAAACACAATCATTTTACGTCACATTTTTTTTTAATACAAATTCAGTGCTACCTGCACCTATATATACCTATAACTATTTTTTTTATGAGAACTAAAAATATACCGTTTCAAATTTTTTACGAGTAGCATGTGTATTATCGGCACCAATTTTTTTATTTTACATCACAACACATAACACAGTTCCAAACACGCGAACTTACATTGATTGTCGTATTTGGTCGTATTAAATTAGTACTAAAGTCCAACACTATAGTGTGTACGTAGCCTTTTATACGGATATCACTAGTTAATGTAAACAATGAAGGCCGATTGGGTCATTGTTCAAAATAGCCAGTGATTCAGGCTATTCCGGATATTGAATGGTTTTATGTAAGCGTACAGTGGGATTATTTGGGTCTAAATTGGCGATTTTGTGCAGGAACTCGCACCCGCTCACGGTATATTAAGCCCCATTAGTAATTAACTTACTAGAAATCCTGAAGTCCTTCGTGCGTAGCTTTTGGAAGTGCTGATTGCTTTTACGGGATATTAGTGACGTTTTCTCATTATTTACATAGAATAGATTAGGCAAAAAGGGAATATAAAAGAAACAGATCTGATTTAAGCTGTCTAGTGTTTTTTAAATATATAAATATTTCTAACATTTGACACACATTGCCATATTTAGGACTAAGCAAAACTTGTACTATGGGTACAAGACAACTGATATAAATACATAATATGTAACTCTGCAGATTCTATATTGCAGTTAAAAGTACAAAATTGTATTGTTAATATATTATATTAGTATTTACTTTACTTGCGCTGCACGGTTGGCCTAGTGGTGTAAGTGTTCGCAACACCGCTTTCTACCTCGCCAAGTGTTGAGGGTTCAAATCCCAGGTGAAGTAACACTTTCTGTGATTTACAGATTATTGTTCTGTGTCCGGGTGTTCTTTGTGTCCATTTTATGTATGTCTATAAAGGCCTCCGTGACGCAGGTTTACATTCCTAATGCGTGAGTTGTCTTTATAAAAAAGAAACAAAAGTTGAAAGTAAAAACAACATTGTACTGTAAACATTTCGTAATTCAGAAACATCTAAATCAAATATAAGTAACGAAGCTCAAGTTCGGCAAGTACATTAAGTTATGCCTCTTATTTCAGTTGGTAAGACTTTGCCGAGCTCCTGCTCCCAGGCTGCGTCTGGTTCGTGTAATGGATAACGATAATTGTTTGGACAATTATCGCTGTTCCGTTGCCTCTTGTTGCTTCGGCTTTCCGTTAACTTGGATGACAGTTACCACTCACCTGCTTTAGATCTGTAGGGTATATATGATTTAGGGAATATTTTAAAAAGGAGTTTGTATTTAAACTTAAATTATATTATAGTTTATGTATTTGTTTGTGTTTTTAAATAGGCGTTTGTCTTGAAACTGAACAAAATGAAGAAGAAAAATTCTTGAAAATAAAAATTTTGAAAATCATAAATAGAAAGTTACTTATAGAAATTTGCAACGTAAAAAATAAATTATCAAAATGTTCAGTTCAAGTTCGCGGCATTTTGAAAATGAAAAAAGATTAAAAAAACATTTTCTCTTGCTTTTTTATTTCAATTATTCACACTAAACAGCTGATAATAATACAATACTGCACGAAAGTAATAGTAACATTTGCAGTTCTACATATCGTACTCAGATCAAAGTCATGTCAAAAGACAGTCTCATCTAAATCACGTCCACCCTAGAAAGGCACAGGCAACAGTTAATTAAGCCAGGTGCCTTTATTTATAATCTGTTGTACAATTACCCCTCGCACAATAACTCCACCCCCGGTGGGAGCTAAATATGAGTTAGGGTGTAGGTATGTACATTAGGCGGAGGTGAATATTAAATCGAAAGGATTATTGAAGATACTTTAAATTTATTAAGTCTTTGGAAACTACTTGTGCTGTAAATTAACACTGCGCAATTTAATAACTCATTTTACAAAACCCGAATATATAATCCAGTGTACTTAATTTACGAAATTCTAATATGGAATGTTATCATAAATTCTCCCCTCTCCAACCCTAAAGTTTCTACCGAACTTCAAAGCAAGCAAACCTAATCACAGGACGGTTTTGCATACATCTAGAAACATACCACAGATTAGGATTCTATCTTCACAACTTTTACAAATCTTTATCCATTTAATTACACATTTATATACAGATGAACGACACGCGAGCCATTACATAATTTGACAGAAGCTTTCTTAGTAATTAGACAATTTTAACGCGTGTCTGTATATCTAATATTAATTAAAAGCAAATCCTCTTTAAGATAAAGTTGATAGTATTACTAATAGATAGACTCTACTAACTACTAAATATATTTCGAAAGAAGCCAAGCGAATGGTAAATAAATGTCAAAGAAACAAATTCCCTCACAGACTGAATACAAGTTTAGAACAGTAAAATATCCAAACAATATGCTTTATATAACAGTATTATACTTGAAAAGAACAATAATTTTGGAATAACGTCACGGAAAATTACAGCTAAAGTTACAACCCAATCCGTTGAAATTTAAGTGTGTACTTACCTCCGAAAGTTGTTAATGCTGAATTCTGATCAACTTTATTTCGGTATTATCTTCAGCGTTCGGTAGAAGACTTTCGATCTAGATCCGATCCTGCATTATGAACTATGAATATATCAGTTTAGTAGGTAGTTCAATTAATCCGGAAATTTGAGCAGCTTTATTGTAAGATGTGCTCAATATCGTGAATAATATATTGAGTACTTCAAAATTAAGTGAAGGTGTGAATTTATAATGTGATACAAGAGGAATTTAGTTACAAATTGTAGCGACTGTTTGGCTAGGTGTTGAATTAGAATTTTAATTGAAACGTATGCATTAAAGAGAGTAAATTTAATATTTAAATTATAGTTAACGATATGTCTTGTTGGTCAAGGGATTTGTGTGTGTGACTGCCAATTAAGAGGTCTCGGGTTCGATTCCCGAGTCACACTAAAACCGTTAGGATTTTTTTATAGCAGTTCGGAGTATGGAAGTTAGGTGATGTTCCACGCCACATAATTAGCAATCGTTATTAGGAAGTCAATGATAAATTATACTGACAACTTGTTCAACCTTCGAATGCAGTTCACCCTCTGGGTCGCGGAGGTCCAATAGCAGTTGCTTCGTAAAGATATTCAGGTAAAACCGGTGAAACTAGCAGCCGGCTTTAAATAATATTGAGAATAATAAAGGCTGGAAGGAATAGTTAGGTTAGTAAAATACCATCATTAAAAAGCTTCTATAATTTCAAGTAAAAAAAGTGAACAGTTTATATATTTATACACATTATACACATTTTTGCTACAAACTTCTACTCTGTATAATTGTTTTTACTGAAACTGCGTATGAAAATTTGTACACAGTAAAAGTTCGAACCAGCTTCAAATATTGTTTTTATGAATTTTTCACGTCAATTTTACTAGTCCATTGTAATTCATAAATTACAAAAACACACAAAAACAATATTATACATATATTGTTTGGTTGTCTTGTCGAAATATTTGGAATATTTCTAGGAACTATAATGAAATTTGAAAGTTTGTGAAAATTGTCTTTTTAAAATTACAAATATATCATTGACCTGCAATTTGTTATTACAGCTGCTGAAGTTTAATTATCATTTCAAATTAATATTCAAATGAGAGTTTCATTTAAAAAAAATCATTTGTTCGCTTTAAGCCTATGTTTCTGTATAAATAATATGTAATTCTGCTTATTTTCATTGTTAAAGTTGCAATTTCAAATAAATCAATAACATTAACCGCCAAATGTAAAACAAAAAAATTCAAGGATAAATTTTGTCACCCATTCGACGCATGAGAAAATACAAGGTGGCTTAAATTACGGTCCTCCGCAGAATACATACTTCAAAATATAAGAGGCTCAAGGTGTAAGATAAGGTTCTATTGTCATGTACCTGTGTTAAGTCTCTCTTGAACCACGCTTACAGGTTCCGCACGTACAAGGTTTGGGGACCTCGTGCCAAGGACGAAACGCTCAACACTTCAGTTTCACTTTAATAGAACCTGAATCCTTCCACCGAATGCCGAACATACAATAACTGATGTACTACACGGGTGTGTCTGTATGTGTGAGTATGTATAAATGTGGTGACATACCTGGTGTTTGTGATTGCGTGACAAACAAGGATATGGAGTGATATTGACTCCTTTGTACGGGAGTGTGGTGTAAATCATAGAAGACAACAGGCAATCGATATATTTAAAGCTGTTTCGTTACTGACTGACTGATCATGAAGCGAAGATTTAAAAAAAATACATCCATAAGGGAGTGATAAAGGTAATCAAACTTATACGAATATATAATAATAAATGCATTTATTGTTAAGTCACTGACTGCAATTAAGTATTTTTTACGTATCCTACACAGATAATTATATTTTAACAGTAGTAGTAATATAATTAAGATGTAAGATTTGAGATTAAGTAGTTACATACATAAGTGCACTAGCAATTTAAAAGAATCTTATTTTAACATGAAATCATTTTTAATTTTGAGTACAGTCAATGATTAAAATTAATAATCACACGATACAAACATTAGTGTTGACAAAATAATGCTACTAGTTTTTATATTTTTTCTGTCCGAAACTGTAATAAAAACTATGCTGTTATTCGTTTAACAAAAACACTATTATGTTTGGCCAACAATTTTCAATTAATTATTAGTCTGTATAAAATATAAATCCTGTTTTTTTGACACTTCTTTTGTGCCTTTCTGTATTATCTATCTTTCTATATGATATCATTAAATAGAGATAAAACGAACTTTACTTCATTTTATATATTAATTTCTAGATAATCGTTAACAATTATCTCTTACCTGAGCCAACTAACTTATTAATAATATATATTACGAAAATTCAGTTGCCTATAACTTAGACCACACAAAACCAACAATGCCATTGTCGCTTCAGATATTGAGACATTGTGTTCAGTTCTTGATCAAGCTGCGAGAAGCCAGGCGTGGTGCTGCAACAAATCATTGCAGGCAAACAGTGACTGGTCTGAAGAAATGCTTCTTTAAAAGACATATTTATAGAATATTTTTTTGTCCTCCATCAGAAGAATTCTTGGACTTTTACTATTCCCAGGATTATTTCTTCCGGTTCAACCGGTTTTGCCTGTATATCAGTTTTTTCATAGAGCGACTGGCATCGGACCTTCGAAACAACCTGAGTATAATTGAAGTGTCTGTCAGTATTAGGCAATCCGTTAGCTGCTTTACACTAAGTAAATAAGGCTGTAGAGCCCAAAAATGATTTCCTTCTATTGGAGGGAGAAGACTTCAAAGAGGGTATGTCGATTATTGCAGCAAAGTAAGATGCCGCCTACGTCCTTCTCAAAGAATCAAAGTATCTAAATAGCAGATTTTATCTAAATCGATTTTGTTGTTTGGCCCTAAAAGCATAACATACTCGTACAGCCAGATTTACTTTCGAATTTACACTATTAGTACGGACCAGCTTTGCTCATTGCTGCGACTGCGAGTATGCTTGTTATCGTGGTAAAAAGCAGGCAGTCCAATTGTGAAATAATTTTTAAAATCGTTTTAATGGTTTAGGCGTAAAATTCATTTGCATTCGCATAATAGCGTTGGTTAAGATTTCTCAGGTTATGCAATACATAGTTTGAATAGAGACACTAAAGTTTTGCTCGCTCCCAAGATTCTATCATAGCTTATTACCGAGACGACGAAACAAAATATAATTAACTAAATAAAATATATAAACGAACCTCATTCATCTTGGTCGTAATGGATGTACTGAGTGATGGCCTTGATGTCACGCCGGACTTAATTCTATTTACGAGGACATTATTATCTTATTAGGTTCGCCATTGTTTATTTAAATTTTATTAGTGTAATTAAATAGTTTCATCACAACTGAAATTTATTATTTGACATAAATAATTAAAATTTTATATTATTTTTGATACTATACATACATTCACATATAGCACTATGATAGCTTTTAGTTAACCTACTTCCAATCGTCATTTTTAAATCCAATTTTGTATATATTTTACTCTGAGGATATAATTACCATTTGGGATTTTAAATAGACCTGCTGAAAAATGAAACTGAAAATGCCTTTTAAAATACACTATTACTAATAAAGCAAATGTTCACACAGTAAAATTAGTTTTTATCTAGCATATTTGGATAATAACCCTAAGTTTCGAATATAAAGTATTTAAATATTTCAACTTGTTTACTATTTTCCAGTCCGTTAGGGAAGGGATCTTCATAAAAGCTTTGTTAATCATCTTATTTTAATGCAATGCATACGATGAAACTTTCAGATATGTCTAAATTGACTGGACTGGCGGATGAACTTGTTGATTACTAGGTTCCAAGTCGTATGTGCTCACACAACTTGCCAGGCTCTCTTGAACCCCAGCAATTATGGCCTCGGCTCTCAGTTTGCAAATAGTTTAGTGCTCATGTAATGAGTTGTGACCGCAGATTGTTTCTCGCTGCAAATACTTGAACATATCCGCATAGACTAGAACAAGTACATTGAGATGTAATATGTTCGAGAAGACATGACACTTAGACGCATCTTTTATTATTTGAACTTCTTGCATAACTTACTATTGTTATAAAGGCAAACTTTTGTTCTTCTTGCATGCAAAATGACAAAATGTATCCTAGAGTCCTTCGTTCAACTATATAGGGTGATAAGTTGATTTGAAGCGAACCTGGTGTAATTGCTTAATTTCTCTCTTTTGTTAGTTTTTAGGTATATTTCAAACGAGTGCATGTGTCACCTAAATTATGGTGAGCTATCACTGTTGGCCTTGAAATACTCGTAAACTAATTGTGTCATATGTGGGTTGGCCTTAGTAGTAGTCGATAACATATTGATGTATTATGTAAATTGCCATTTTGTATTTGTTTTCAATGTAATTTTTTTAACTTATTCCTAAGTAGAATTTTGTAATCACGTTCTCTCCTGTTCTCTATTAACTCTAACCGTTTGTTGGAAATTACTCAGAGTTGGGTTATTATTTAATTATAATTGAATAAATTATTGTGTGTCTTTATCACTGTTAGACAGTCATTTTTTTAGAAAGGCGGTTTTGGTCTACTATACCACACAAGCCAAGGTCTCATACCAATCTGTGTCAAATTTTCTTTTCGTTTTTTTTTTGGACGACACTAGTAGTCGAAATGGTCGCAATGCCACTTCCTACTGTGCCAAGAGTTGTAGGTTCAAATGGTATACGGGATCCTTTACTATATTTTCTACACGGGATAACACTTTATGTGATCCTCAAACTATTATTCTGAGTCTGGGTGTTCTTCGTGTCCATTTCTTGTGTTTCTAAAGGCGACATAGGACTTTTTCATAATGCTGGAGTTGAGTTGTCACTAAAAAAAAAGTTTTTGTCTTACGAAATTTCCTCCCTTAGACGGCCTTTCCAATACTCATCAAAGGAATGGAATGTACACTTTGTGTTCTTAATAACCACTCATTACACACAATAAAGAATTAATGAAAAATATATCCCGGAGAATTCCACGGCCCAGTGCCGACTGACAACAGTTAAGATTAGTTGCCATATCGCATGATATTCGCGTATCTATCGCGCCGTAAATAGCCCAGCTCTGCACTCCAGCTATTTCGGATAACGAAACCAAAGACTGTGGTTGAACTATTTATACACTCCACACCAACATGTTACGAAACAATTCAATGTATTGTACATTTATAAAAAAAATATTAAAAAAAAGTTTTCGTGCATTACATTGTACTGAGTAGTTGTGGTTGTAGTGAGTACTTTGTGAGCGTTTCCGTGGAGGTCACGTTAAGCAGTCGGTCCCGGTTGTTATCATAAGATAGCAGTCGTGAATCTTAGTTGGAGGCCTTCGAGCGGTTTTAAAACATCCAAAAGTAGATTACGTAGCCGTAACGAGTCTTGCCAGTTCCTAACCCGAACTCGACCAGCGTGGTGAAGTATGGCCTTAACCCTCTCCTGAGAGGAAACTGAGACATTATAAGTTGTTGATGATGGAACTGCGCAACTAGAGTCATTAATGTAACGTTTCAATAGTGCCTACCCTTGTGAGACACATACCTCGTCCTTGAAATTTACTAGACATTTACTGACTAGTTTTTAAGCAAACTAACTTAGCAGTCAGAATGGCTAACTAATGCGTTTCTCAGTTAAGCAAAGATATACTAGGATTTTTCACGCTATTCTTGTCTTCTGCACAATATTACAAGCACTACCAGCGATAAAATTAAATTATAACATCAATATATCACAAAATTATATGATACCTACCATATTACAAAGGTCTTAAAATAGTTTAACAATGAAGACGATCCGAGCAAGTCTCACTCTTCAAGGCGTGATGCTATGACCTTTTGCACAAAGACGTGTATCCCGGCCTATCTCATTTATCTCCTCGTAAAACCTTAGTGAAGAAAATCTGTCCTTGACCTTTTGAGGTCATTAAATATCTTTAAGAAATAGTAATCTTCTTTATTACTATCAAATTGTGTAATAAAATTGTGTAATAAAACTAACTTATCTTCATTTAAACTGTGACAAGTTTTCAGATTCCAATTCAAGTAATTTTAATATATATAATATAACGAAGGAGTATAAAATCTGTCACAAACAAAGTTTATATGAAGAAGGGGGGGAAAAGTAAAAAAAACTGAATAAAAAGGGAATGAATTGTATCCAGTTACAGGTAATCGACAGGAAAGTTTCTGCATAAGGCGATTCTCACACTGGCGATGCGAACACGCGCGTATGCGAGGGCAGCCAACCCCGGAGCATAGCCGCACGCGCTCACGCGTCGTAGAGCGTGTTCAGTGTGTTGGACCTGGCGTGTTTTCTATACTAATCGATGTACTTGCATACAATATTAAAATCTGCCACTCCGCGCTACGCGACGGAGCGCGGTGCAGTGTGTGAATCGCCTTACTCAAAGTGGTGACATGACTGTTTTAACTCGATCAATTATGGTCCAATTTCGACCATAATGATCAAATTTTATGATATGCTGTAACTTCTACATGAAAACTCTACGTATAAAACATGGGTATAAAGAATTATCTTTCTATTGTCTAAACATGAATACCTAAAGGTACTTTGAAACCTTTTCTATATTAATTTGGAATACGGAAGCAAAACACATTTAAAATAATTACAAACATTTGATTTGTTTACATGTAGAAGTAGCACAGAAATTTATTTTAAACATAACTAAGGCAAACCCAAAATGAACGGCAATATTTTACTAATCTATGTGTGTTTATATATTTCACCGAATAGTGCCTAAACTACGGTACCGATGATAATGAATTAGGTGTCAATAGATTCGTAATAATGGCCCGGGTGATATAGGGATGTACACACATACTCAAAAAAGAAAAGAGAATATCAAAAGCTAAAGCACAGTGTGATTACTTCACAGACACCTTAATCGCACAGAATATATTTGTTGATGAAAATCTGAGGCTTGTGAGACATATTTGATTGAATGATAGGAACCTGTAATCTCTGCTAAGATACCCTGGCAGCTTGCCACCAAACATTTACTATTATCTTGAAACCCAAACAGACCATAAATTTAAACGATGTGAAACAACTGCATGTTGCACTTTTCAATTTGTAAGAAACATGAGCCAAGAGTTGTTTGTTTGCTGTATCAGTTTATCTTGTTGATCGTACAGCTCTTGAAAACTAAATATTTAGGAAAATGTAAAACTGCATACACCTATATATTACTAGCCAACCCAAGCAGCTTCGTAGGCAGGTTTGCGTATGCGGCTGCTGATTAAGACGTCTCGAGTTCGATTCCCGGGTCAGACCAAAATATGTTTGTGTGATCCGCAAATATTTGTTTTGGAGTTTGGGTGTTTTCTATGTATGTATTTAATCAGTTGTCTGGTACCCATAATACAAGCTCTTCTTAGTTCGGGACTAGATGGCGTTGTGTGTAAGATTGCCGAGATATTTATTTATTTATCTTCAATCATATTCGACTTCTATTGTTCTAAACGTGATGGTAACAAATATTAAAAAAAAAAAAGTTAATATCGAGTAAATAGTTTCGGATGTCATTGTGAGCGATAATGTCACACAAAAATTATATGTACAATATGTGTATCAACCTAGTATCAACTGATATCAAACAAATTGATTATTGTACATATGGTATGCTTGCACTACTTTAAGTTTCAATGTACTGCAGCTCTGGTCTATGTGTTGATAGCCAGTGGGCTTTAGGTATATAAGTAAAGTTATACTACGGCAAATCCTAGTCCATCGAAAAGTTTTAACCACCTATCAGAACACTTTTACTGCCGACCAAGATATTTTTTTTTTATTTTTTTTTTATTTTTTTGGACATCTTACACACAACATCATCTAGTCCCAAAGTAAGCAGAGCTTGTGTTATGGGTACTAAACAACTGATATAAATACATAAACATACTTTTTTTTGGTAAATACATACATATTATACATAGAAAAACACCCAGACTCCGAAATAAATATTTGTGGATCACACAAATATTTGGTCTGGCCCGGGAATCGGACCCGAGACCTCTTGATCAGCAGCCGCATACGCTAACCACTAGACCAAGAAGGCAATAAATAAAGAAAATATCATATTAAGTTCGGAACATGAGGTCTTGACATGATTAACATGAGGACGCTTCTTTAATATTATAATGTATGTGAATACTAATAAATGCTAATATGAGGTGTTACTACAAGTAAACTTAAAGATAAAATATGTACATTCGAGAATTTCATTAAATATTCTTGATGAACAATTGGGATAAGGGCGGGCAGATGATGATGATTGTGAAATAAATATGTCGCGAAACAAAATATTAATGCCTAGTTATAAACTTTAAGTAGAAGATTAATTTCAATTTTCTGTTTTTTCATCTTAGGCGTGCTGACAAATCAAGAATGAATTGTTTCATCACCCTAATATATTTCGTGGTAAAAAACTACGAAATGTTTTAGAGTTTATTGCCAATTCTCCTCCATAGGAATGACATTTGGAGCCCATCAACTAGAGCCAATAGTGTAACGTTTCGAAAGTGCCTGAAAAGCCTAAATGATATAAGAACTTTTGATTTTGGATAGCACTGAAGAGACTAGTACGTCCACGCTATCTCAGGGTACAAATAGTCGGGAAACCAGGTATAACCTTAGAAAGGAAAGCCCTGGGACCCCGACGTACCTCGGGCCATCTCCTACTTGCAGATAACTCAATTCTGAGAGGGAACTCAGGTCATTACCGAGCGCGCGCGCTACCATCTCGGCCTGCTTCTGCTAGGGTAACAGATGAGTCACCCGTCACCCCGTCACGCTTATGAAGGATGAAGACATGGTACTGACGCTGTTACTGACTTTATGAGAGTGAACCGAGTTTGCGCATACACTCGTTCACTATCATTATCTACTTCGTATATCAATCAGATTATACTATTCGTGTCAATTCCCATTTGTTAGTAGTAATTATACACCAAAGGAATAGAACTTGAAATTTTTAAAATTAGTTTTAATTTAAATAATACCAGTTAAAGTGTCAAAAATTTGTAATTTGTAGAACAAATTGAAAGTTTAAACTGTTTAGGTCACGTCATGACCTAAAAACTACCGCGAGAAATAATAGCTCAAACCTGTTTAGTTTTATAACTAATTTAATAGAAACCAAACTTAATGTATAATTTGTCACGTTGCGTTTGCAAAATTTTAACAATTTACCTATTGCAAGTTAAAATCATAGTTGAATTTTCAACAAAGTTTTAGTTTATGAAATAAAGACGGGAGCTTTCATTTAAATCTGAGAGAATAATTCTACAAAATCATCATTTACTTCCAGTCAGAGATTTAGAGTTAGTTTTCTAATTAACACTGAACACGGCCTATTATTTTGAATAACTTTAAATTGGATTATGAAAATTGTATAAAAGGAAATTGTGCCAATTCATTGCCCAATCAAGCGGCAATCATTCAGATATTGGAGAATTTAATTTGAAATTAATTTGATTAGTTTCACAAAATTAATACAAATTAGAGAGCTTGTTCGACTTTAACTCAAAAATTATTAGAATATGTTACTAAATCTGCGTGTATTATAATTCTTTCAATTAAGGACAAATTATTTAATTCTTTTTGCTGAGTGTATTGAGGCCTTTGTCCAGCAGTGGACTGTTGAAGGCTGTTGCTGATGATGATGAGTGTTTTATGAAAGATATATATGTAAAATGTTTTTACATTCAATTGGTCCCGTAATTTATTTCAGTAAAACATACTGTACAGACTTGTACAAAAGCATTTCTATTTAATATTAAATAATAAAATTAAAACGTTTACAAAATATATGAAAAACCTAGGAAATACATTTTAATTGAACTATTTGTAACTTTCTCATTACGCTATCAGTATTCGAACACATATTACTTTCAAATTGTGTGAGTAACATTTTAATTTCTATTCAATTACTTTATTATATTTTCTTCTTTTAGTATATTATGGCAAAGTTAGAAATGTTCAACGTAACTATATTTTCGTTAAAATATTATAATGAGACAAGTTTGGTTTGTTCAGGAACAGACAAAAACTCGCTAAAACATTGTACAACTATGAGCTTGATAATAATTGTATACATATTAGTCTACATTCAGTGCTTCGTTTTATTTAGGTACTAATTTATATTTTAGTTTTCAATTCCCGTTGTGACAATTTATGCCCTTTATATTTTATTTATTTGATATTAACTTAAATTTCTTTCTTTTTCAGGACCGAACGAAATACGACTAAATATGTTTTAAAGAAAATTAGTGTAGTGAACAACTAGAAGTATTATAGTGAAGTTAATGTGTTTAGTGGTGATGGTGTGATTGAGCGCGCGCAGCTGATACGAGATGGCGCTGAAAGCAGTTTTGGTCATTCTTATCTTTGCCGTCATCGAGGGCGGACGTGCTGCTGCTGAAAGAGGTAAAGATTTATATTTAATTGTAGGTTGATATTTTTTATTAATTAGCTTTGATGTTTAAAGGTTTATGGATGTCTTGTAATTTTACGGGACTAATTCGCGACAAAATTGTCGCGTATAAGTCCTGTATACGTTTACAGTAAAACATGAGTATGTGCAAAAATCACGAAAGTCTCCTGCACCTTTTTGAAATTGGTTAAAATTTATTGTAGATAGATATTTAATACATTTGAATATTGTTACGATAATGGATATTTATTAAATGTTCTCTCTTGATACTCTCATTTACATGCAAGATTATTATTCAATACTGGAATACAATTTCTTGTATTAAATTTATTTAATAATTCACTCCTAGACTTTTCCTCAAAGGTATTATCTACTTTTACACCGGAGTAGAGCGGATGGCTTTTCACTCACAGCATTTAAGCAAGCACATTTAGAAGTTTAACACACACTATGTACCGGGTTCTGACTGTTGTGCTTTCCATGCTGTGAAATACAAATCAATACAAGTAAACGAATATTGCAATAAAACTATGTGATAAACGGGGGTTTATCCCTTATCCCACCTCGACAGCACAATCAATTTCTGCATCTATTACCATGACATGTAAATGTAAAAACTATTTAAAATGTAAATCAATAAAGTTAATTTCGATGAATTTCCTTTTAGCAAAAAACCTTTTACAAAAATCAAAAACATAACATAAATAGTTCATTGTACTGCATACTGGATTGTAATCAGTGAAGTATAAAATAATCTTTTATTCTGCTCCGCAATTTAAAAGAATACGATTTTGGGGATTACTTTTTAATAACGCCCGTCTGTGGAAACGTCAATCAGTTGTGTCCGAAACCATGGTGACGCGGGCTTAAAAGCTTTAGGAATTTTTCACAGTGTCGCCATCTCTATACCGCTTCTATATACTACCACAAAAACTTTCGACTACCCTCTGACAGTAATTTTAAGTTAATGCATTTAAACAAACACCCGCAATTAAACGTAATGTGTTTTTGGAGTGTTTTAGTACATTGTTTTAATGGTTGTTGGAAGGTATATTTTGTACTTTGATACCATAAAAACTTGATATATTTTGTATGACGTGTAGTGAAAGCTTGATAAAATGAATATCACACATCACTTCACATCAATAGCCTTTGAAAGATCACTGCTGAACATGAGCAGCATCTTTTAAAGAAGGTTTTCAAAACGAAGTAGAAATTAAGTATAGTAGCAGAAATGTCTGTTTAGTGGTTATGTAATGTCTGAAGTTTATAGCATGCGTAGTCAGACTGGTCCGTCCGTGGCCTCGATATTCAATTTTTGTCGAGACTAACACAAAACAAACTCTAGTCCGTAACTCTGAGCTAACACACTTTCTGATCTATGAGCTGGTACGGCGGACGCCGGCACCGATATTCAATTTTGGGCGTAAATGGACACGGTTTAATTGTATGGTTTTTTGGAGTTTCATCGTATTTGTTCACGTGACTCTATTCTGAAAAGCTTTCCTGTTATTCTCAGTGTTGGTATCTAATGAGTGAATGTAATATTTTGTCAGATATATAACGGGTCTGTTGATTCAGTGGTGAAGGTTCTGATTACCAATAGAAGACCAACCTAAAATAATTGCATTTGTGCTTCAACACTTGCATGTCAAACCCTCCTCTATGGAGCTCAGCAGTGAATATATTTTTATTATATTTTATGTACTAGCCACCACTAGATCAACAAAAGACCGTATTCATCTCCGTGTAGTTGAAAAGACAATAATACAACACATATTATCTTCTGTATTTCTATCTTTCCTTGAGGACTTGATATACAGTCAGCCATTTCAAACTGACACAATCCATGATGGTTGTTACATCATTTTGTTAGGACGTATGCTTAATTAAAGTTCCGCTTTCGTACACGGTTTCAGCAACAATTTGTAGCTCTCCAGGGCCCACTATAGTTTGTAAGCTCGACATAGGTACGCTCTCTCCGTGGTTTATAGAATTTTGTTTGGCCTTGGCTAAAGTATTACTACATTTATTTAAATGGATATAATTGTCGCCAGTGCCATGGGCATTGTTAACTCGACGTTAAAATAAATGAAACGACACACAATTTTATTTTATTTCTAAGAATATGGGAGGTATTAATCCCCAGGAGCTAAGAAACGTTTAAAGTAGTAAGATAAATATACTAAGGCTAAGAATAAATGTTATTTGACTCAGATGTTTATTATATACGAGAAAATAATAGACATATAATTTAGGACTACACTAGGAGCAAAGAAATAATAATCATGTGTTCAGTGCAGTTGCATCGTTACATTGTCCTCACATTTAATAAAATGCCTTAAACAATGTAGCCAAAAATTGTAAAAACAATGTTGGAAAAGAGTGTCCATGGAGTTTCTTGTCTGTTCTTCTCCATTAGATCTACGAATTGGAACAGACAATTAACTTCACGACTGACTACTGACTTGACTTCTTGACGTTTCAAAAGTGCCGTTGTATTGGTGTATTTGATGATTAGTCTCAAACTGCAAAAAATAATTATAATACAAGTTTAACCGTTGTATAATAACGCAAAACAATCCAAAAACATACTTAAACTTGTTTTTTTGGTATAAGACTCAATGCTATACCTTATAGAAGTTAATGCACAGAGCTCTATCTTACTTTTTAAAAATACAATTAATAATTACCACGTATGGGTATCTAACCCAAACAACCCCCGCAGCGTCCTACTTCTTTAAAATGTAGGCCTTCAATTTACCACTCCAATAAATGTAAATAAATAGAAAAACGACTTTCATATTTTGTTTCCCCTCCAATCTCCCTAAAATGTTTTATTACGTTTACAAAATTTAATAGGTATTACCAGATGTGTGGGGGATTATTTAGCATGGCAACACAAATTTAATATCATGGGGTGAGCGAGTACCGTCAAATTTATAAAATAATTTTCTAAATTTTGTTGACCAAGAAACCCTGCGACCTCTTGTATGATATATCGTTTCTATATCACGTTGGTGAACTAAAACCTTTTTAAAGAGATATAGGATGAGTCAAATTGATTTTCTCTGTATTTTGTAACAGTTTATTTATGATTATCATTACTATTTCAGCTATAAATAAGTTCTGTTAAATATATCTTTATCATTGACTACAACTATCAGTTGAGCGAACATTTTTTCTCTATCATCATCATCATCATCATATCAGCCGCAAGAAGTCCACTGCTGAACGTAGGCCTCCCCTATTGATTTCCATTTCGACCGGTCGGTAGCGGCCTGTATCCAACAAGTCCCTGCGATCTTAATCAGGTCATTTTTTCTCTATATATCACTATCAAATCGGCTGGTATAATTAAAATAACTCTATACCACATATTGATCTTCAGCTAAGCAGAGTTTGTACAACGGTAACCATTCGTCTTCTTCTTCTTCTTCATAGCCTTATTTCCAATTTTATTTGGGGTCGGCTACTAGTTCAACCAGTTTTACCTGAATATCAGTTTTTCACGGAGCGACTGGCATCGGACCTCCGCAACCCTAAGGGAGAACTGAAATTCGAAGATTGAACTAGTTGTCAGTAAATTTGAAGGCACTCACTTCCCAATAACGATTGCCATAGATGTTCATGACAACCGGGACCGACGGCTTTACGTGCTCTCCAAGGCACGGGCGTGAATCACTTTTTGGCTCGACTCGGGATTTGAACCTAAGACCTCTTGCTAAGCAGTCGCATACGCTATCGACTAGACCAACGAGGCAGTTGTACCGATAACCATTCTAACTAATACATATATGTACTTTAATATATATACAAGTTATTACTTGTATGCTAATTACACCATGAAACCCATGATCTGAAACCAATTTTTATTGTTATGTATTAAATGTGCCAATATTACTACTCTATCTGGTAGAAGGTTCGAGCAGCAGCATGAATGGTGGTCACCGTCCTCATTACGATGGAGGACAGTGCTAAAGTTAAGCATACTACATTCAATTGTACTTTCACTTCTACAAAATTTCTTTGTCATTTGTTGTCGTGATATAAATTGCAATCTTAAGACCCTAAATATTATACTGGCGCTGTACAAATTGTTATTGCGCTCTCTCTTTGTAGCACACAGTTTGCAAGCTTGCTGGGTAAGAAACAATAAACTTGTCACTTTATTACGTACCGTAAAGCATTCAAGCAATATATCTTTGAATGTACCTGGGGTCTAGGTAAGAGTTTATCAAATAAATTTTTTACTAACAATTTCCTTTAAAATACTCTCCCCTTACTAGAAAGCTTTTGATGCCACAAAATTTAAGAAAAAGGGCAAGAGTTTTTGAATATTCAAATTTAGCAGACATAACATTACTGATTAAAAAAGACATTACCTTGTGTTGGCAGAACAAAAATTCCAACTTGATTTAGGAAAAGCCACAGATATTTAATTTATTTAAAACAAATTTGCAAAATTTTGCTTTGATCGTTCATTCCAAAACTTTCTCTTTCGGCATCTTAAATAATCAGATCAAAAGCTCTTTTTGAGATACAACGAGTAAGTGAATTTATTTAATTTGTGATAGCACTCACACATACGTATGCAAATCATTTATATTAAACTGAATATTAACTGAGAGAATATCAAATGTTCGTACATACTATGCTTTCCGTGTTGTGATGGCTATTGTATAAGAAGCCTCACAACCATAATTATTCATGCTGTGGTTACCGAGGGAGCCGGTTTAAGGTAGTACTATCGAGAACAGCAGCGCAACCAAGAGAAGGAAAATTGGAAACCTAAACTATTAAAACATAGTCGCACTACCCTCACACAGAAGACCAACTTACATATGACAATATTCGTGTTGTTGTATTTCCTACGTTGAATGTTAGACCTGAAGTCCAACGATGCGAAAGCATTTTACTAATCTGTCATAGTGAGGGTCACCATGCTGATTTGTCTGTACTCACAATGACGATGGTGACCCCTACTCTTGGATTCTACCCATGCTTTCCATCAGTCAGAGTAAAGACACTTTGGTATTCTTAAATATTCAAGGAAAAGCATTCCTATCTACTTGCTTTTCCCCTACATAATAAAATATATAGCTGTAAAAAGATAGTCCAGAAAAATAAACCATAAAATGGTCCGAGGTCTTACTTACAACTTGCCGCTCGTATTTTCCACGAGACAATGTATGGTCATTTTGGCAGCAATTACATAAAGAATAGCTAAAAAGACCTTATTTATTTCTTGAAGAATTCTTCAGAACTAAACGAGCACTTTCCAGAAGCTATTATTTTCATTTGATTCTAAACGCATTGAACCATCTTATGTTAAACAGTTTTCCTTAGAATTTTCAAAAGTAATTAAAATCCTGAAGTGGAAGGCCCAAAATGACAAACATTTTTGTACATTATTATAATGTTCAAAGAGATACCGACAGTCAGGATCCATCCAATTACGTAATGCCAGAAATTCCCCAAATCTTCTTTGAGAATTTTACCCAACACATAAATATAACTCTGTTTCTATGTATAATGCATTGAAATGAGTACCAAGTAAGGCCTACCTAAATATTTCATGAGTAACATAACTTAATACACTATATCATCTTGAGTAACCTCCTTGAAATAAGATTACAAATGTACCAAAGACTGCCACTGAGGACACTCCGGAAAATGAATTATTCTAGAATATCTATCCTGAAGTTATTAAGAATGAATTTAGTGGTAAAATGGGTTTATGTCCTTCAGAGTAAAGGCAGGATTCGCCGAGTTGCTATTAGGAAGTTGTATAACCAATCTGTGCTAGAATTCTTATTGCGCGATGTAGGATTATGAAGTTTGGTGTGACTTAGTTGGTTGGTATCGAAGTATTGTATGCATTATATAACATTGCATAAATCCATTCCCATTCTATGCTCTAATCTGGAAGTCACTGGAACCTATAGTCAGTCGGGACTGAATACCGCTAGTTGCAGAGAGTCAGGACTGAACGCCACTAGTTCGACTGAGTCAGGGCGCTATTAATTGATAGATTATTTAAGTAAAAATCATATCTTGATGTAAGAAACCTTTTATTTATGGAAATGACAGTTTCATTGGCGTAGCTTGTGATTTATTTTATTGCCAGCCATTATTATTTAATGAATAGTTTGTCATGTTTCCAATTTATTTTGATCATAAGGATCGCAGTTTACTTATTTTTATGTTTGTATTTATTTGTCTTATACTGATGACCTGAAACCAGGTTATTTTATGTAGTTTTATCATCATAATGTGAGTTTATGTGCCCCACAACTTTTGTCTTTGAATATTCTATTCAATATAGTAAAAAACTGTATTGCAGTTTTAGAGATCGCGCTTTTAAACAAATGATCAAATAAATTAACACTTTAGCTTTATCAAATATTTTTATGTAATTTTAAAGTAGTGGGTAATTTCGTTTACAGTGTTAAAAGTAAAATGGACCAATGGGCTCTCACACAAAACAACGGATATTGATATGTAAAAATATGTATATGGTTAAATATTTGACTCGAGTGCAAATAGAAGTGGTATGAATGGAGGATTTTGCTTATGGATATAGATCAAGATATTGCTTACAGTCCATAAGCAATATCTCGAACTGGCATCATCTAAATAGCTAGGACCTCACAACCACTGAACCATTAAGTTAAATTTAAATCCCTTACCGATAACCAGTATAAAATTGTAACTCCCCGTTCAACAGTCCCAATTTCCCCCATCAATAAATACCTTATTTTAATAAATAATATTTCGCGCGAGGTACACAGTAATACGTTATTACCCGTAGCCCCCGGGACATGACTTACATGTTTTATATATTAAATTTAGCGAATACTCCGGCCAATTCGCGTAATATCCAACCTTGATGTGTTTATTAAAGTTGGTATTTTTTTTTACATTTAGGCTTACCAACTATACTCTGCCTGCCTGATGGAAAGTATGAGTGAAATCCAAGAGTAGCCACCATCCTCATTGTGAGTGCTTACAATACAGCATGGTAACCCATATCATGGCAGTTTAGTGTTATTTTTCTACATCATTTTCAGAATAATGCAGTATGATCCAGAACGTATGTTTGGGATTTTCAGTCAATTGTTAATAACAGCCCAGAGTATGAATACTTGGCGGTGTTCCACGCCCGTACCTCGGAGAGCACGTTACGCTATCGGTTACGGTTGTTATGGATATCTATAGCAATCGTTGTTGGGAAGTCAGTGTCTTCATGCATGGGCAGAGTCTACCGATGACCACGACTGGTACCTATAATCCGTTCGAAAAATCTGAATATAGAAGGATACCTAAGTCCCGCACAAAAACTAATTGTTTATTATTTATTATTTAAAATTGTGAAAGTCACGAAAACCTGTAAACCTGCCAGAGATTCTAGTCAAGAGAAACGGCTATGTCGACAATCATTACGTGGCGCTTTAATTGATCTACCACCACAATTATTACATTACATTTTTCATCCATCATTGGTTAACAAACACGCCCGTAAATTATGAAGGAAATAAAGCTACCACCGTTACTATTTTAATTTTAGACTTCATAAAAATGCAATTCTAAAAGAACTGGTTTTCAAAACTATTTCAATAATGTGGTTGGCACGTGCACAATTAAACTCCATATCTTCCCCTCGCTATTAACCCTGGGGTGCGGGGTCAGAACGCCCGCAAACAAAACTGCTCCACTTTGAATACTTGCACAACTATTTCCGTCTATTATTACGAGGCAAAGGGCTCCAGGATGTAACCTTGAAAAGTTTCGACATTGAAACAATCGTTGTTTTGCTAATAAATTGATTTTTACTCGGGTTTTACGAGGGAATGATGATGCCAGTTGTTGTTTTTTGTCTGTTGTTTGTGCGTTAATGACCTTGATTTGGTGTCGATTTTGGTTCTGTGTAAATATTTGTGAAGATGACTGTGTATTTTTACAACGCTTGAAGCTTTTTATGTATTTTTTAACGTGAAGTTTATAACAATATCTGTAACAAGTCTGTTCATTATGTCAGATATTTTAGTGAATAATGATTATTGATAATGATCATTCATGGGTGTGATTCTTACTTTGTTGTTTAATATTAATTTTCTATAACATGAAGTATTCATTCAGTTTTCATCGCGATAAAAAGTAACCTATGTCCTTCTTCAAGAATCAAAATATCCATGTCAAATTTTATTAAAAAGTGGTTTGGCTCTAAAAGCAAGCAGACAGACAAATTAGACTATTTGTTGTTAGGAGTTAATTTCGAATTCATAGAAGAATTAGTGGGAGTCTTGACTTATTCAGAGTTAGAACAGATGGCAGGAAACCGAGAGGAGTGGCGATTGCTCCACCGACAAGAGCCTTACTCTTAAATTGAGAGTGAGAAAGAGTAAATTAGTAATAGTATAATTTTATCAGTGTAGATTAACCATAGCACTAGCTCATTCTAAAATCCTAACGATAAAAATGTATTAACAAGCACTGTGAACATTTATATTATCTCTAATATATCAGTATTAGATGACAAATACTACTGCAAATTGGAGTCTACTTACGAAAAGGATGAATGCATAAGCTCGATAAAAGCTGCCACAGTGACGCAATTATTTTAAAATTTGAATAATTTTACTGTGAATTCTCACGTAATCGGATTCTATATATTACTCGAACAATAACTGATTTATTTCGTAAAGTTTTGCCACAAATTTGTATTACACATCGATATTGATGAACGAATAATGTATTAATTAAATAATTTATTCAGAATAGAAGATAGTTGTGGTGTTACTGGACTCAATTGTCCGTGTGGTGACGGATTAAGAATACAGAGTGTCACCACCCCTATTCATCCCGCGGGTGTCGTAAAAGGCGACTAAGGGATAAACTACGCAAGGCAACATCAATGCAGGGAAGACTTGAAGAAGAATGAAAACTAGAAACCAACCCTATACCAACCCGTCTGGCCAGCGTGGTATAGTAGGCCAATACCTCCTTTTCAAGGAACGGCCTATGTCCAGCAGTGGACTGTTAAAGGCTGTTGATGATGATGATGATGATGATGGACTCAATTGTAACAAATAATTGTGAAATCCCGAAAAGATTTACAAACAAAAAAAAACAAAACGAGTAACAGGAAAAACAAAAATATATTTTTAAAAAAGAACTTAGCTACACTATACTTCGATATTTACTTATACGTCAAACAAGCGATTCAATTTCGTACACCCATATTTCATTATTTATGTACCGTTTTATCAGAAATGAAGTGCAATCCTATAATATTATAAATGCGATAGTAACTGTCTGTCTATCGTGATTTCACGTCGAAGCTACTGAACCGATTTTAATGAAATGCCTTACAAAGATACTCTAGAACCTGACAAAAGACATTGACCTGACAAGAGACGCGGGCGAAAGCTACTCTTCAAATAAGAGGCAGATATGCTTCAACTTCAACTTATACCATACCCTAAAAATGAAAAGTTGATTATTCAATTTGAAATCAGAGAAGCGGACATCATTCCTTAATGCAAATAAGGGTGCGTTCACATAACGATGTTACGTTCGGACCTATGGAGGGGAGTTTTAATGTCCAATAGATAAACGCAATCGTGCACACACTTATAATAATGTATTTACAAATCTAACGAAAGAAATAAAAGTTGTGTTTTAAAAATAAGTAGTAGTTATGAAAAAAAATAGTAGGTAGTAGATCCAAGCTGATTTCAGTACCAATAATCCAGCTCGACCGGAGCAATACTACCTTCACTGGTGAGTGTGAGACCGGAAAACTAATCACTCATTGGAGAATCATCAAAGCATCTCTTGGGCCGCCATAGTGGTCATCATGCTGTATTGCCTGCACTCAGAGTAAGAATGGTGACCCCTTACATAGATTCTACTCATGCTTTCTATCAGGCAGAGTAGTAAAAATTAGGTAGGCAAAACAAACCAAGTACAGCTGGTTATGCCGGTGCTGCTGCTGCAACTGTGGAAAACTTCAAACGGCGTTAATACTGACAATTGGAAGGTAATTACATTTTTAACCGTTGCGCAGAGTCCTCGTGGTATGTTTAAACAACTAGTTAAGCAAATAATTGACTCTATCGTGGTCAAAAGGCTAGCTTTTTCCTAGCATAGAGAAATAGTGGCAATGCTGTCTTTAGGGAACGCTACGAGTAGTTGGATGATATGAAGATTTTTTTTGGCGTTTGAACATAAATTTTCTTCTTCTGACTAGTCTTATTATCTACTACTACTATCTTAATATTATTTGGGGTCGGCTACTAGTTCAACCGGTTTTACCTAAATATCAGTTTTTCCACGGAGCAACTGGCATCGGACCTCTGCGACCCTAAGTGAAAACTGAAATTCGAACGATGAACTATTTGTCAGTAAATTTGAGGACTTTTTTTTGACGTGTAAATATTGGAATTTTATTTTGTACTTTTGTGTTTACTTGTATTTCAGGATAGTAGATGTTGATGTCGATAAACTGTTATTTTAAACTTTTTTACTTAAATATTGAATCTCTTTTCATTTATATTTAATTGAAAATAGTTTACCTTCAGAAATATTTTAATTAAAACCATGAAACGTCGAACCCTTGTTTTCCAATGATAACAAACCCCGAAGGCCGATCACTAATAATATTCGACCTACACCGTAACTAACCCTCTCAGCGGCCGGACGTCACAGGTCAGGTTGTATAGCTGTCGGGCAAAATGTCCGTACATGTCCGGATACGTCCGGACACTGGTCACTTGTTATTTACTGTGTTTTGAGAATTGTAAATGACCTCTGTATCCACTGGGATGGTTCGGTATGGATTTGAATGACATCATTTCAAACCAGTTTATTACTTTTATATGAACTCGGGATCTGAAGTTATTTTTTTGTTTTACAAAATGGTTGGTTTTTATAAAGTAAGAAAATATAATTTTCACTAATAAATCTATAAATAAAATAAATAAATAGATGTAAAGTTTATGAGGGCGAATAAATGTCTGTTATTCTAAAACGGCTATTGTATTTTTTTTTTAGGTATCTAAAGGTCCCTAAACGCCTGAAACTCAGGAGTTATAATGGCCATGCCACTCTTCATAAGAAAGGGTATTATCATGAAGGTTAGAAAGTAGTGTCGGTTTGGAAATAACTTTTCTTTCTTTTCTGCGCTATTATGTCATGTTAACGTCACTTATGATGTGTGTAATCATATGTTTAAATATTATATTGTCAGACCTGAGTAGGTCATATCATAATGTGACCAACTTCAATATCTGACCACAACATATTCAAAACAGCCGCCATCCAAAATCAGCCAATATAAATACACACCAATAAATTCCACTTCACTCAGTTTCCATCTGGAATATTGATTACCTACCTGATATAGCCCAATATCGTTCATCCAATATTTGAACCAGTATTTGTTCATTGACCGGCTCTCGTTCATGGTAAACATTGGGTAAACAACGAAATACATTTATTTAATGGTTAACCCGTGATCCAACGAAATAAATGTACGTTCCAATTTAAATATTCGTTAATTGTATGTACTTGGATTAGATGCAATGTAATTGGTTTTTATTTTTGAGTTTAGTAACAAAAAAACAAGTTCTAGTCACTCACTGTGAAAGCATACAATTGAAATTATTCGGACCGAGACAGTACTACCCTCACACAGAAGACCATCTTAACAGTGACAGCATGCTTGCTATCATATTTCGTTGGTGAGTGTGAGACCGGAGGCCGATCATTTTGCATCATTCTCTCGGCCTCCGGTCGATCTTCTGTGAAACCTTGTACCGATCCGTTGACGTTTTAATCACTGTGCAATGTGGCGCTACTACCTTGAAACCAAACTATATATGTTTGACACCACCATACCGTATTATACCTACGCTTATAATACAGGGTATTTTCTCTTCAGACATACCATGTAACTTGTTAAGCGCGCGTCGAGATACTTTTTGTGTGTGATTCCGTAGTCACTCGTAACAAGTTATTCATCCCCAACAACAAATAATGTCCCACTATTCTGAGGATCCCTCTCTCAGGAGCGGGTTGAGGCCATAAGTCCCCACGCTGGTTGAGTGCGGGCTGGAGATTGACAAGATCTGTTGAGTCTACGCTAGAAGGCGCTTCTTTGGCTATGAACGCTTCAAATTTTTAATGGTCATCAACAGCTATTAATATATCACTCTCCTCAGGCGGGAGATTTTTCCCTACCATATCATATCATACCAAGCTGGGCAGACGGGATGCTATAGGGTTTGTTTTAAGTTTTCATTCTATTATTGAGTATATATATATTGTATATAAATAACACTCACACTTGGAAACTTAATATTTCACGTGAGGTTTATTCAAATTGAACAAGCTTTGGTGATGGCTAAAGAACCCTAAAAGTTGTGTAAAGAAGAATACGTGAATTTTTGGCAAAATAAATGAACCGTATATATTACAAACAAACTGTCTTATAAACACGTATTACATTTCAAATGAATGTTATTACAAATGAATAGGTACTTTGATCTTAGGAATTGACTTTTTCTGTACTGTTTATTGTGAAAAGTCTTTTTCATGAATTTGTTTGGCTAGAAACACAAATATATACAACCAATTTTCAATAACATAATATAATACGTTTATTTAGTATTTCTTATTTTAAAAATGGTAACGCATGCCTTAGAAATATACGTTATTCGGCGAGGTATCTAAGAAACACAAAAATTGAACTCAATGAACTCCTTCACTAAAATACAAGAGAGTGGTTAAGCGTTCGCGTAAACCATCACGCCCGCCATCCATGCAGTCAGATTGCTGTGTAACAAAAGAAAGAGAGCGTAAAACATTTTTTGTATCCAAAATCGTAAGTTTAAGATGGCTGGTGCATGAGTCATGCTCGTGATACGGGCGCCGCCAGTCGGGGCTGGTCATCTCACAACTTCTATTTATTGTTTAATTGTTTTTGGACACTACATGTGTAAATATCAGTATCGTTACATTGTCCTCACATTTAATAAAATACCTTAAACAATGTAACCAAAAATTGTAAAAAGCATGTTGGAAAAGAGTGTCCATGGAGTTTCTTGTCTGTTCTTCTCCATAGGATCTACGAATTGGAACCGAGGATTAGCTTCACGACTGACTACTTGACGTTTCAAAAGTGCCGTTGTATGGTTTATTTGAAATAAAATGGTTTGATTTGATTTGATTTAAGTAGGCCAAATATGACCTTTTAAAAAAACCTATGAATCATTCAGACAACATACTAACTACAATATGGACTCCTTAATAGGCTGGTATGGTAATGGTAATGCAGTATGATGACAATAATACAGAAGAATCATTGCCTCCGGTCTCACACTCACCAGCGATAAACGACAGCACGAATGCAGTAATATTTGAAAACTTTTATATGACTCTACTTGCTGCTACGGAACCCATCATGGGCGAGTCCGACTCGCACTTGGCCGCTTTTACTGTTTTTATTAGTCTTCTTTGAGAGAGTAGTACCGCACTGGTAGAGCCTCCGTGGCTCTTCTACCGTACCAAGAAATACTGAATACTGACGCTTTACAAGATAAATATGCAAGTGTGATAAACACTACGAAATTGGGAAATATTCAGTTCCAACTAGTTTGGTTGTGGAGCTATTTTGTGTCCGAGTCCGAGTGTATTTGAATAGGTAAGTATTCCATATTGCTGATGTCAATTTTTTGTAAAAATCACCTTTTACCTTTTTTTAGTAGTATTTTTTTTATAAATGAGATGCAAAAATAGCTCCAGTCATCCTGATATCATGAGTAGAATTTAAGGCTAGTGGTTACCATATTCATTGTAACTGCCTTTTTGGGCTAGTGGTTAGCGTATGCGACTGCTAATCCAAGAGGTCTCGGGTTCAAATCCCGGGTCGGGCCTAATAGTTCCTAATAGCAGCCCGGAGTTTGGAAGTTTGGCGGTGATTCACGCCCGTGCCTCGGAGATCACGTTAAGCCGTCGGTCCCGGTTGTCAAGAACATCTATGGCAATCGTTACTGGGAAGTCAGTGCCCTCAAATAAACTGACAAGTAGTTCAATCTTCGAATTTCAGTTCTCCCTTAGGGTTGCGGAGGTCCGATGCCAGTCGCTCCGTGGAAAAACTGAAATTCAGGTAAAACCGGTTGAACTAGTAGCCGACCCCCAAATAAACTTGGGAATAAAGACTAGGAAGATGGTTACCATATTCATTGTGAGTGCGGACAATGAATGCAGCATGGTGACCCATACTTTCTATCATCAGCTCTCATTCTTTGACGGCCATAATGATCGGAGTTCAAAACTCAAGGTTCTCCTCTATATCTGGGAAGAGGGAACATAATAGGTGGCCGTTCTGCAACTGTTGATATTATCCCAGTTATGGTAATTGCTTACTATCAGGTGACGCAGCACTTGTTTGCACCCAGTATCGAATCTGGAACAAACAGTGTAAGTCAAAAGCTTTTGCAATACATTATTTACATTAGGGCCTACAACGATTTTAATTTTCAGAAAAATATACACCCCTCTAACAATGTATTCAACAAAGCTTAAACTTATGCATTTATAAGTCTTAAATCAATACGAAAACGATTGGCTCTGCCCCTCGGAGCGTGAAAATGGCCAACTTTCTGCGACATATCCAACTACTCACCCTGACTAACATTCAGGGCGTCCTCGCGAGGCAAACTGTTTGTGGCTCATTAAAAGCTTATTGTGCATTTGTTTTGTTTACTTACACCTCGTCCCCGTAGTGGGAAAATTAAACAAGTCCGGTTTTGATGAAATTGACTTTTCCTTATTTTCAAAACACCTAAAACATGCCGCATATTTGAGCCTTACAGACATTTTCGTATCGTATTCCGTTCCAAAAATATAGCCATTTTTGTCGGACAGATGAAATAATAAATACCTTCAAACTAACACTATTTTTGGAAAAAAAAAACTCAGTAAATAAGTCCATAACTGTGGTCAATGATAAGTTAAATGTCTAATAATGTAAATAACATGAGTTGTTGAATTTTCTCCAGCTTAAAATTTTCTCACAACACACTAAATCGCGTTTATCTCAAAACCACAAAATCAGAGTTATTCAATTTTCCCATTACGGGGACGACCTATTTACCGGTGGTAACCAAGATTGGTACAGTCACGAATCGCTAAGGTTCCATGTCTGAAGCAGGCGTTGTCGAAAAATCAGGAAAGTAAAGATTATTTTTAAAAGTGATAATGAATCATATTTCGATGAGATTGTAGCATACTATGATACATGGTTCTTTGAGATCGTGGTTAGTCTGCGTAGTTAGTATAATATAGTCTATGTAACGGAACATCTGTATAGTCTGTGGCACCGGGTTGATGCCCTCAAGGATTGACGCAACGCAACACGGCTAAATATTATATAATAAATGTCTCCCCATCAACCAAGCATTTTAATTAACAATACAAAAATGATCTAAACGCGTTCAAAGCCAAGTTGCCCTAGTGATTGGAAACAATCACCGAGAGTAAGCAACGTCGTCGCGGTCAGTATCTAGATGCGTGATTATTTGTAACATGATACCATGAGCGTTTATGCAATTCGGAGGTCACGTTAATTAGTCGACCCCGATTGTTATCATAAGATAACAGTCGTGAAGCTTAGTTGGAGACCTTGGGGTGGAGTTCCAACGGTAAGATTACGTAGCAAAAACATTGTCTTGCCAATCTCCGATTCGCAATCGTCTGGCTTACGGAAATATGGCCTTAACCCTCTTCTGAGGAGAGACAGGAGTTCCTGCAGTGGGAAGTTATGGGATGTTATTGATTGATATGACAATTGCTGAAATATTTGAAAGTTATTTTTACTCAAACTTTATACAGTAGCAAAAAAATTAAGTAACACATTTTCTGTCTTGCCTTTTTCATATACCTCTTTTATGTTGACATAATATTTGCCACAAATAGTTTGCACCGAACTATTTTCTTTACGAGAACACGCCCTTGCCACCCTCTCTGACTTACCATCAATCTTGTACTAGGGGATTAAAAGGCTCGTCCTTTTGGCCCTTGGCCCTCGGGATAAGAAATAAATACCGTAAGGTATATCGAGCCCTGAAGGGATGCGCGGATTATGAGGGATTCGACTCCATTCTAGGGCTAGAGGACTGTTTGAGAGTGTTGGTTTAAACGAAAGGTTTTAGTTTTTGTTACGGTACATGCTTTTATCTTTATACAGCGTGTTGTTTTTATATAATACTATCTGAGTTCCGCGGTGTTACTTGTCGTTGTTGTTGTACCTTTACACAACTGCGGAAAAGCTGCATGACAAAGCTGGTCTTTATTTCATATTGAAAACTATCAGTGACTCTACTCTGCCTGACGCAAAGTGTGAGTCTAAAGAAGTAGCCCAAGTTACTCCTGATATAATCAGCTATCTACTATTAAAAGTTCCAGAAATTGACCGCTAAATACAGACTGACAGACTGGCAAAAAAAAAATTGGAAAAAAAACATTTTTTGATGGAAAGTTACCGTGTATACTTTGACTGCCTTGTTGGTCTAGTGGTTAGCGTATGCGACTGCTGATCAAGAGGTCTCGGGTTCGATTCCCGGCTCAGATCAAATATTTGTGTGATTCACAAATATTTGTTTCGGAATCTCGGTGTTTCTTATGTATAATATTATTGGGTTTATAGACTCTTTATTTCTCATAAGAACAACAGTTCACTTACATGAGGTACAATTTATAATAAAATAATAATTGTCATCTTGTGACGAAACATACTAATTACAATAGGTTTAACGGCTATAAATATACAATATATGTATAAAGGCTAAAACAATTACACTTTAATTAAAAATATTCTTTCGGTTTGCTAAAGTAACAATGAAACTGGCCAGTCAATATTTCTTTCACTAGGATACAAATCAGTAATAATAATGTGATTAAATTGTTTTAAAACGTTGAAATGTTAATTTATACATATTTAGTGAGACCGTAATGGGTAGTGAATATGCAGGTGCGCGTGTTTGGTGAATTCCTAGAACTAACATAGTCAGGGAGACAGCTTTTGAGTAAGTCATGAGAATGTGGTATTAATGGATTTTTTATTTTGACCAAAGGGATTATATATAATTAAAAATGTAATATGCTTGTTTTATGTACTCGTATTTACTAATACTGTCTTTATGTTTTATTCTACATAAGAGGTATGTTTTGAAAAATAAAATTCTTTGTTTTACGTTTAAATATTTGAATGCTTTTGGATTTTTTTATTTCGTTTGGGAGTGTGTTGTATATCTGAACTCCTTCGTATAAAATATTTTTCTTGCCATAGTTTTCAGTTCTAGGGGGACGAAAGCTTATTAATTCTTTATTTCTGAGATTATATTTAAGGGGTTTTTTGGTTAAGGCACAGATCTTAGAAATACCTACAGGAGATATGCAATTGAGGCGTGTCGCTTGCGAACGCATCTGGCCTCAAAGCGGCTTGATGCCATTTTCGGACATTAGTCGCATGTCAACTTGCGACGTCTTCACTGCTCTTGATTTTCGACAAAATGTCGCGTTGTTCAGTGATTTTTTGCAAAAATAACAGATGTATTGTGAATTACAAGAAAGATGGCATCTCATTTCATATCTAAATATTATAATATTATAGTTTTTCATACTGAATTAATGAAAATATTTTAGAAAAATGATGAAATACCAAATTAATCCCTTTCATTAGGAACTAAAACCATTGCTTGCTTAGTACAAATCGGTCAATGAATCGGCTGGTCTAATAGCGCAATGGATAAGTATTTTATTGATACGTTCACTCACACGATAGTTTCGGGAAGCGGCCGTTGTCGGCCTTTGTGTTAGAGATGTGATGTGTGTGATGTTTATGATTGTCGATATTTTATACGATCCTATTAAGTGCGAATGATTATTAAACATATAAATAAATTGTAATATTATAATTATGTAAACGTAAAAAAAGTGTAGATAAAATTGTGATTTTTAATTTATTGTGGTACTCAAGCATCATTTATACCTTGATTTTATTTCAAAATTTTAGCTATCCGAAGGTTCCAAAAATTGAAGAAATGTGGATAAATGCGACAGGAACCAGCTTGGACCCCAAGCTGGTTCCCAACAAAAATAGCACAATATTCTGGTCAATAAATTTTCACTAACACGATCAATCGCCAATGAATAACCATTTAATAATACTAATAAAGGCCGTAATGGAAAAATATATATAACTAAGAACGCAACACTTAAACTGTCTAAGCGGCAAGTTTTAAATAAATATTTACATTTTACTGGTCAATAGCATCCTTAACAATAAAATTATTGCAGTTTTACCTGTGTTCTAGTCTAGATTCGAGAAGATGATATCCGGTTTTTTGGTAGTTAATTAGTAAATATTCCAATTATGATAAAACATCGTTTGTATAGAGTATATTCGAGGGAAACTCGTGTTTATTTTTCTTTTCACAGTCAATAAAAACTTTAGGAGAAAGAGCAGATAATACAGCTAACTGAATTTCATTCGATATTTTTATATGATTATCACTTCGCATCACTAGTTACATAAATTGCACATGTGTGGTTTTACGAAATCCGTAGCTACAGGTAGAAGCGCCGCCTTCTTTTCGCATGTGTTTAATTAGTGGGTTTATTGGTGTCTCTGTAAGTTTCTTTATGTGCGGGAGAAATACGAGCGTGTGTGCCGTGCTTACAATTTTTGATTTTGTGTTAGTGAAGTAAGTGGGGGAAACGCGGAGACATCTGAACACGAATAAATTTGTGTACACAGCTAATCTCCTGTGTTTCTATGATCTGTGGGTTAAGGTAATATTTGTTTGTATTGAGTTGTTTAAAATCTTTTTTACTAAAATGCATGTATAGTACGTGTACAATTGGTGAATGCTGAGTAGTTTTGTGTTTTCATATAATTAGTAAGTAATTACAAAAAAAAATATCTTTACGTATTTATCAGTTGTATAGTACCCATAATACAAGCTCTGCTTAGTATTGGACTAGGTGAAGTTGTGTGTAAGATGTCTGAACAAATACATATTTATATGCATTTAGTGGAAAACTGTTAATTTTAACTTACAAACCGACACTTAAGTTAATTAATTTCTGCAAATGACTGTAAGCATCTCGAAATTGATTCTCACATTTTCCATTCTTTACAAAACATACAATAATTACTTATTAAGAATAAGGTATGCTACTATGCATATTTATCCCATGGATATCGTTTGACATTAAGGCATTACAAATTGATAATTGATATACAGTACAAGTCTATATCAAACAGTAATCTATGAAACATGGTTATTTTTTCTTGCTTTATATTGTGCACTATTATAAATAACCACCACCATTCCTGATTGCAAAAATAGCAAGTATTATCGAGTACAATGGCTGTCGTTGGACAATGGCTGGTATTAACCCCTATTGTTTAACCAATCCTCGGACACAATGAAACTAAGCCATCATAGTTTCTATATATTTACTGTTTGTATTTTATATTAAAGGTATTTTAGAATTTTTTCGTGTCTTTATTTAATACGTTATTATAATCATCTTCACAACCCGTAACGTCCCACTGGTGGGCTCGGCTCTCCTCTCAGGAGAGGGTTAAGGCCATACGTCTCCACGTTGGCCGAGTATAGGAAGGGAACTGGCAAGACACGTTGTGGCTACGTAATCTTGCCGTTGGATGTATAAGCTAAGCTTTACGGCTTTATGAACTCCAAATCAAGGAAATGCTCATAACATATCACTAGTTCAATCGTGCAGTTTGTAAACTTATTGTTAATGTATTTATAAATATATAATATAAGTATCATCACGAACAAATAACGTCCCAGTTCTGACCCGTTGACATAAATAGACATCCAATGTAGGCGTTCAATACGACTCTGTCTACCCCTTAGGGCATAAAACACGTAGGTGAATGCATGTACTTGATGTTGACATGTATATATAAGTTAAGGATAACTTCAAAGACTTCACTTGAAGGTAGCAAATAACTTTATACTCGTAATTCAAAGTTGAGGGGAGTCTTGTTTGCATTTCATCTCATTAATGTGTCCCTTTTTAATTCTATTTCTCTTTATAAGAACGATTTTGATATATTTAAATATGCTCTGCTCCAACTAATGTAAGCGTGAAGCTCACTATCATATCTCGGGAACACCAGTAAAACATACATCACTATATATGTTATAAAATCAACAACCACTGTCTCAACTCAAAAACCACTGCACAGTATTACATTTACTTAATTCCTTGTAGTAAGAATATATGTATGTTTATACCTTAAAAATAGCTGTATACCAGTAGTGTTGGTTTTATTCCTTTCGGACAAAATTCTTCTCTGCCTTACCCCCCGTTCACACGCTTTCAGTAAAAAAAATACATGTTCCAGGTAGAACTACTTCGTTAACACCATTGAGGGTCACAACAAATGGTCTAATTTAACGAATCCCAAGAATTACTGAGAGAAAATCTCTTTAAGGGCCAGCGTGTACTGACTCAATAGTTTAGCGCTGTTAACAATATTTTGTATTCACAGAGGCCAAAAAATATTACGACGTGATATGAATTAATGATAGTGAAGCTACTTTCTTTTCCTTTTTGTCATAAAGGTGTAAATAACAAACAGGTAACGTGAATCTCAATAGCTACAAGTACATAGCCTCCGTTGAAGTTTTGAAAAAAATTGTGTATGTTAAGATAGTTATTCAAATTAAAATTTTATCATAAAAAGGTATATTCCTACACGACTTGTGATATAACAACAAGCGGTTGAACACTTAACAAAGACGCAGTCCAGGAATTTAAGATTATCAATGATTCTAGAACTTGGTACCGAGACGAATTATATTACGATCATTTTTATTTTTATCAAAAAGAGTAAAAATTTAAATATTTTATCTATTTTTTTATATATATATTTTTAAGCCTATCAAAGAGACTCTACTCAGCCTGATGGAAAGCATCATTAGAAGTCACCATCCTCATTGTGAGGGTAGGCAATGAAGCATGGTGATTCATACCATGGCGGCCTGGGTAAATAACTCTGTATCATTTTCCCAGCCTCCGAAGGCCGGGAAAATGATGCAGAATGGTTGGGTCTCCGGTCTCACACTCACCAACGAAATACGACAGCAAGAATGCAGTCATTATTAGGATGTTCTTCTGTGTGAGGTCGAGCTGGCTCATTCATGCTGAAATTAGTGTGGCTCTACTACCTACTAACTGTATAGTTATTTAAAGCTATTGACAGTTTTGGTTAAAAAATAGACCAGATCATAGGCTGGCCATATTTTACCACTTTTAGTTCCTTCCGTCATGAGTATGATCGGAGCCCAGAAAATCGTTTCTTTTCACCCAGCGTGTGAGCGTCAAAGAAGTCCAAAGTATCGAAATACTAGTGAGTAATTAATTACTAAATAGATTTTAAATGCATCCTAAAGAAAATTTGAATCCTCAATTAAAACAAATTATTACAGTCCATCGCACAATGTGCGTTGGTCTTTAAAAGGTCATTCCCGTTGAGTTGTATGTGATTTGTAGCGGAAGAGGAAGACAGAGAGTGACGGCGCACTCGGAGGGCTGAATACGGAGGGCGGACGGCCTCGTACACATTCACCTTTTCACTACAGCTAAATGCAACCTCGCCATTAATGTAAAGATTTATGTATTTACAAGGACCTGAAATACACGAGTTAGAATAACCGACCAATTTAAGTAGGTTAAATCTTAAGCGAAAACCCTAGCTTAGTCACTCTTTCTTTTCACACGCTTTTTATTAACTTCACCTATAAGTTTGTAACTTTGGGTGCGATTTTGACCTACTTTAAACGGCCAGATTTCGTTCAAGCTATGTAGATTTATCGAGGACCGATGACAATACACTAATTTGAAAAAAAAAACTAAAAAATAACTAAAAAAAATGTTAAAACAAATTAGTCTTTAAAAAACTAAACGTGTTTGTTTAGTTTTTTAAACTAAAAAGTAGAAAATCATTTCAATGTGACAAAGCGCGGGGTGCTTCCTGAAAATATTTCAATAACGTCGCCCCACGCTTTTCACATTAAAATTATTGTCTACTTTTAAGTTTATAAGCGTGTTTGTTTAGTTTTTTTTTTTTATATAATATTAAGCTCTTCAAAGTGACTCTACTCTGCCTGATGGAAAGCATGAGTAGATTCCAAAAGTGGTGGTCATCATTCTCATTGCGAGTATACCATGTATACCATGGTGACCCACACTATAGCGGCTGAATGAGATGATTCCTCATCATTGGTTTCAGGTTTCTCGATCACGAACGAAATTATACACTGTGGTACAAATTAGGTCATTATTAAGTATGTCCTTGATTAATTTCATTGATTCAACCGTGGTTCAGCCGTGAAAACGTAACAGACGGACAGGCAGACAGAATTACTTTAAAATGTTGTTATTTTAGTACGAATTTCATCAATTCTTCTTTGTTTAATTATAAAGTTCTAAAACACAGTAGATTAATTCTAAACTCAGTTTTAACACCCGAGATAAGTTTAGAGAAACAGATCAATCAAATTGTCAAGAACAGATAATCCCACTAAAATACGTCAATTGAGGGGAGAGGACCCCCCAGCCAGGGGTCTGGTCGTGTCGCAAGTGAACCAGACTGAAACAATTTGATTTTAGTAACGCGTTATAAGGGGGATAGATGTAAGGGGGACTTAGTGCCCTCTAAATTCGAAGGGGAGTGGAATGAAGGGGACTTTAAAGTAGAGTGTATTTACTTAATTTTAATACTTATTTGGTTAAAAGTTAGAAGATAATCTTTATTGTACTTAGGGTAACAGAGATTTGTGTAGTTGCTAAGCTATTGCACGTGACTTCGCTTTTATTGTTTTGGAAATAGTTCCGTTCTTTATAAGATGAAATGGGTTGGTTATTTGAACCTGCCCTAGATGAATTGTAAAATAAGTAGTACCTAATTTTATTTTGACATGAATAGTCAGGGTCTTTAAGATAATATATGAGGGGACAAAGGATCAAAAGGTATTTTAGGAGAAGCAGCTGAGCAAAACAAGGTCACTTGTTGAAAACTGACTATAGAAAATGATTACAAACTTAGCAACCAAGACCTTTGAGTGTTCCAGTAAATTTTTTTAGGATTCTGGTTTCGAACACCGAAACATTACATTTGGGACATTACAAATATACATAAAACGGACACATAGAATATCCAGCCTCTGAAATACAAACTGTGGATCGGCAATAACAAAATGTAACAAGAATGCTGTCATTATTAGGATGGTCTACTGTGTGATGGTAGTACTGCCCTGGTCGAACCGGCCCGGTCAAATCGTACATCTTATACACAACGCCATCTAGTCCCCAAGCTAAGCAGAGCTTGTATTATGGGTACTAGACAACTGATATAAATACATAAAATATGATATAAATACTCCTTTTTTTGTAAATACATACACATTACACATAGAAAACACCCAATCTCCGAAACACTTATTTGCGGACACAAATCTTTCGTCCAACCCGGGAATCGAACCCGAGACCTCTTGATCAGCAATCGCATACGCTAACCACCAAACCAACCAGGCAGTTATTTATTTATAGGTACGTCATTGTTTCTAGGAAAATATCTTGATTTTTGAGAGAATTTTAGATATAATACCTATCAATTGACATTACATCAATTAAGCTGAGGATCGAACAAGTGGCGTGCAATGGGAGAGGCCTATGTCCAGCAGTGGACTGCGATAGGCTGATGATGTTGATGAATTCACAGACGACCTTATTTTTTTAAATATATTTCAGACTATCTTTTGACGTGAAAGCGTGACAGACAGACAGACTTTTATATTTATAATACTAGTATGAGTAATTAATTATGACCTCTATAGGAGTTTGTTGTTTGGCAATAAGTATCATAGTAAATGACAAACGAGCATTTTCTCATTTTTACAGATTATTTTCAGGCAAGAAAAATACTTTTCCATTTTTCCTCGACCAACGAGAGAAATAAAAAGGCAGATATAAGACAAATCAACACATACACAATAAAACATATATTCAATTACGTAGAACAAAATAACTCGCTATAATATGATTACGTCGTTACATCTCAGTGTGACACCGCCCTTAGGGGAAGCTGAGAGGCATTATCTTGAACAAAACGAGACGATTTCGCAACACACCCCGACTTCCCCTACACCCTACACGCGGATAACAAAACGACAGATCACTTTAAGTCGTTTACGAATAATACGATATACATTGACGGTTTCTCTATCACATAATTTCTTATCACACGTAATAAAACAGTGATGAATGCTTAAATTATTCTAAGTTTAGTTTCTTTAGAAAAGTGCTGATTTAAGTATTTTGGGTCCGTGGTATCTTGGTGATAAATGCTTTTTTTTCTGTCACCAAAGGGGATGTTAGTTTTGTTTTCTCGGTTTTATCGTTATGTGTTATATGGTTTTGGCAAATGGAAAGGTTATTGTGGATTACTTGTAAGCAAAGATGTAAGTTTTTGGGTATAACTCTAGATTCTAAATTGCAGTGGGGCCCACACATTGATGGCTTGTCGAATAGACTCAGTTCTGCAGCATACGCGGTTTATAAAATTCGCCAATTAACTGATGTGGACACCGCAAGACTGGTGTATTTTAGCTATTTTCATAGTGTAATGTCATACGGTATTTTGTTGTGGGGAAATGCTGCTGACATTCAAAGTATCTTTGTGTTGCAAAAGAGAGCTATTCGCGCAATTTATAATCTCAGTTATAGGCAGTCACTGAGGGATAAGTTTAAAGAAATTGGTATTATGACAGTCGCATCTCAATATGTATATGAAAATCTAGTGTATGTTAAGAAAAATATACATTCATTCACAAAGTTTAGCGACATTCATAATATAAACACTAGAAATAAAGATAAACTCGTGTTGCCAACGACTAGACTACAAAAAGTAAGCAAGTCTTTTCGATGTCAGGGTGTGAGATTCTACAATAAGATTCCAAGCAAATTTCATGAATTAAGTATTAACAAATTTAAGTCCTTGGTTAAACAGAAACTGTGTGATAAAGCTTACTACACAGTTACTGATTTTTTAAATGATAAATTTGCTTGGGAGTGATGCTGCTCGCTCCCACAAGTGATGAACATTTAAATTTTGTTCTAATTTGTATTTCATTTATTCTAATTTGTTTAGTTTTTCGTTGAAATTGAATTGTATAGTATTTTTTATATAATTTTTGTTTTTTATGTGTAAGTTTGTAAATGTGAGTATAGTGTAGGCTTGTAATGTTAGTTTATATTTTAGTAATTTTCTGGTGGTTTTGAGTGTTTCCACGGCCTACTCAAGTGTCCTGCTGGCGGCAGTGTCGTGTTCCGGGTTGTGGATCCTGACTACATCGGTTAGGCTACACGATGGCTGGAGCCCGTGTGCCGTCTGTATGGACAGGTCGACTCAAAACTATGGTTCTTTCTTCAAAAGGCCAACCCAGACCCTATACTGCACTCACATAGTTCTCTTTAATATTGTACACGGACTTAAAAAAAAAAAGAAAAAAAGACACCTCTGTGGTTTGTTTCGGCGTTTCTTCCCAGAGTGAGTCGTAGGAAATGCCGGCGCCTTCTAGCTATAAGTCCGACTTGTAAAAATGTCTGAAAAGATTTACTTACAGAAATAAATATCATTTATCATTTATCATTTATCATCATTTAAAAAAACACTACGGATTCATAAGTACAGTTTTATATTTATGTTATAACTTTATGCACAAAATGTACTATGGAATAACCATAGGTAGTGAAGGAATGAATAAATGAGAAATTGAACTTTGGTTAGAAAAAATAACTGAAAATTAAAAATCTGAGAAAAACAATAATACATAAAAAAACTGTTGAAATACTGAAATTTGGCATGTGCGTTTCTTGAAAAACGTAGGTGAGCACTAAAAGATAATTTTGAAAAATTCCATGTCTAAGAGGTGAAAATTTCAATCTAAGTTATACATCAGAATAACACGATCGACGACACGAAGCCGCGATCTAAAGCTACTCTATAAGAATATAGTTTTATAAAAATCACAGACGCTTTTCTCTTTTCTGAAGATTTTCTAATTTAGAAATTAAATTCTCACTTCTCCTCTACATTTTAAACCCAGAAATACTTAGCCTAGTGTACAAATCTATGCTTCAAAAGAACCAAAAAAATATACATTCAATATTTGAGATAAAACTTTTCTTCTGCAACACATTAAGCCATCATCTTTCTTGTTATCATGATATATGCTCATCCCTGTTACATAGAGGGGAAGCAGTAATGTGTGGATGGATGCTTTTTATTGATCCCTCTCAATAAGGGCTGTAATGTGTTGCAGTTTTAGGGGTGAACTTACATATATTTTATCATTATGTAATAGAAATTTGACAATACTTGAGTGTAATGAACAATGAACTGTCATGCTAAGTAAGCCATTTTAGAGGTAATTCGATTAATAAGGTAATAAGAAAAATACAGTAATCTAAATACATATTATAGTAATATTGACTATCGCGTAAGCAAATCTGTCAATTGAACTGTTGATCAAGTGATTGAACGATCCTGACTTCTGGCTTCTAGGTTCGATTCCCAACCAGGACAAGTACTGTGTGATCATTACGATCATTAATCTTTTTCTATTTTTTCAACGCCTGCCGACGTGACTCAACTATGCCTGATGGAAAGCATGAGTAGAATCCCAAAGTGGGGGTCGCCAAACTCACTGCAAATGCAGGCAGTGTGGCGACCCACATTATGGCGGCCTAGTGAGATGTTTCTTCCGCTCGCTTAAAGGGCCCGGGATCATAGCAGGAGGTCAACACATGAGCTGGCAGTGAGTTCCAGGTTTTGACTATTTTTACTAAAAAGACAGTAAATAAGTTCTTAGCTCTATACTTACTCCGATGGCTCAGCGATCCAAAGTGAGTCTTGGCCTCCGACACAAGAGAACGCCACTCCATTCGATCCTGGGCTGCCTGTCGCCAGTTGTAAGCTTGAAGCGCGCCAAGGTCCGCTTCTATTGTATCGCTCCAGCGATATCTGGGTCGCCCAACCGGACGTCGTCCGATTGGACGACCCAGATAGGCTCTTTTCACTCCTCGATCTTCTCCCATTCTTTCAACGTGGCCTAAGTCACCGGAGCCTAAGTGCTTTGATGTGTCCGATGATATTTGGCTCCGCCACGGCATCCTCAATTTCCACGTTTTTCCTAATTCTCCATCCTCCATCAGGTCTCCGCACAGGGCCCAAGATCGTTCGCAAGACCTTCTTTTCTGCAATGAGAAGTTTGTTCTCCTCTTTTTGTGTCAGCGTCCAAGCTTCACATCCGTACAAAAGTATTGGCCTTATAACTGTTTTATATATTTTAAGCTTAGTGTTTTTCCTTAGCTCTATAAAATAAATATTTTTATTTTGTATCTCTCTTATTTCTATTTTAGACTACACAGTTTCAAGGTTCTAAATTATTAGCTACCCTACTGAACTTTAAAGGTCTACAGTCGTAATACCCCCATTTCAACATTTTAATCATGACGTCAAGATGCTCATGTAGCAAAATAACAGACGTTAAGTTGCTTAAGTTAAATGAATTACATACTTTGAACAAAACACAAACACTTAAGAAGGTCAAGTTGATGTGTAGGACGTGATTACGTTAAATAATTAATAATAATTATATAATTTAAGATCCTCTGGCGCAGTACGGACGGACGGACGACTCAACCGTAACTAAGTAGGGTTTATACTAAAATTGCTATAACTAGAGATTGCCTGATGGTTGGATATTTCGTTATAATTTAGTGACCAATGTTATTTGAACTGTTGTTGTTTAAATTCCTACAGTATAACAGGTCATGTATTCTGGACATATTTAATACCATGCGTCCGCTTCTAAACCTACCAAAACTATAGTTTTTTCATGCTTTTCTTTTTTACTTCTTTTACACATTATGGATCAATTTCACCCTGTTTTGAATTAGTCCCTGATAGAAAAATGCGAACTTATTTACCAGATAACCATATACTGGTTAGTCGGGTCTTGGATATAAAAAAATCACTTCTACACTTAAATATCGCAATCTGTCAAATAGTATTTTATGAATCTTTATCAGTCACTGGTTAAATTAAAGTTTTGTTTCCGAATTCAAAAAACCAGTTTAAGCTAATATATTCCATACAACCCTAATACAATCTTCTCACCATCTAATTAAAACACCATGTATAATCAGAGCCATATTCTCTCAGCCTCCTATCTCTGTAACATCATCGAATAAAACAAAATGTCATTACCCATACAATTTCCCTTATGGCTTAAGGGCCGGTGCACACTGCTCCCCTCACAATAATCTCATAGTTTATCTTCATTGCGCGTACAATGTGGATGCAGATTTAGTCTGCAGGATATAATAAATTAGATATGTGTGAGTTTGTGGTGTATGTATAGATATAAGTTAGAATAGAATATACGTTTTTAATATTTAATTCTTTGCAAAATAAACACAATTCCCTCACAAAGACACCTCGTGTACATTGCGATTGGGAAATTGTGTATTAGAATCTCGGATTAGAGTGTGGGTTGTATCCATGTAAGTGATATAATTTTAGCAGTTCAGCATCGTAACTTCAGTAAGTTAAAGATATATTTGTATTTCTGTAGATTAACTTTACTGTGATGGATTAAGAATATGGAGTGTGATCACATCTATTTATTCCATTGTCCTAAGAGGCTAATAAGAATTTCGTAGGATATCATCAACAATCCATAACGTCCCACTGGTGGGCTCGGTGTTCCTCTTAGGAGAGGGTTAAGGCCATACGTCCCCACGCTGGCCGAGTGCGAGTTGGGGACTGTCAAGACACGTTGTGGCTACGTAATCTTGTCGTTGGACGTTTTTATTCCGCTCAAAGGCCGCCAACTAAACTTCATGACTGTTGCCTTATGATAACAACCGGGACTGACAGCTAAACGTGACCTCAGAATCACGAAAACGCTCATAACACATCATGGCACAAACTGTGACCGCACCGTTGTTGCTTACCCTCGATGGTAGTTTCCAAGGCCATTTGGTATGAGCACTTCTAGAATAAGCTTCGTAGGATAACAGTTAGTACTGTTATCAGAAAATATATTATAAAGACAAGGAAAAAATTGAAACATTATACTAACTCATCTGGACAGCATCACACAGTTGGTAAAAACCTTCTTTAGAAGGAGGACCAGCAGTGATGATTGATGCAGGTGAACAATCGAATAATTGAAATAGAATTATTTTCGCTGCATTGATTTCTTCTTCTAAGTTATGCAACAGCTTTACGCATTGAAATTTCTAACTTTTCAATTATTTTTCAATACTGATGAAGTTTGGATATGACCCCAGCGACAAGTAGTAAGTGCAAAACTGAGAGCATTTATTCAGAGCAGACAGAATTTAGTGCTTATTTTTATAATTCATATTAAATTCATTTTTACTTATTTATTCACAGGTAAGCTTTCTGATCAAGCAAGAACTTTAATTTAATTTGATAGGCAACTGAATGTTTAAAATTATTTTGAGATTGAAGAAATAATTTAAAAAGACTTACAATACTAACTTAGACAGTTGCTACAGATATTGCAAGAGGAAAACGATCTAACGATGAAATCAAGATGTAAATAGTAGAAATCTTGTATGGTGTCCTGAAAATTGTATATTCACAAAGGGTTTATAGCTCCTTATAACCGAGATACGAGCTGTTTGTAATGAACTAGTCATTATACATTAATAAACAAGGTAATATATTATCTTAATATTATGTCTAAGACATGTTTATAATAACTGTGATAATCCTAACAATTTCATACATCAACACATCTAATACGCAACCGTCTATGGTCCGTGCTAGTTAGTTAGTTAGTTTTTCTGGGCGGTTTCCGCACTTAGTCCTAGTTATTGGACCATTGTGCGTGAAGAGTTATTTCCCATTCACTCCAGCCAGCCTAGGTTGGTCCAGAAGGAATGCAGTCTCCGAAGATTACTGCAGGCCTCCCGAAATGTTGCCGGTGACTGTAGAATTTGTGCCCGTTGTTAGGCCACACTGCTGCATTCCATAATGATATGTTGTGGCGTTTCTTCTGCTATGATCCGTGCTATGGTGACGGCTAATAAATATATGTACTTATATATTATATTTCTAAATATATTAATTATACAAATATAAATTCTTTAATATTTCGGACATCTTAGATACAACATCATCTAGTCCCAAACTAAGCAGAGCTTGTATTATGGGTATTAAACAACTGATATTAAATACATAGACATACTTTTTTTTGTAAATACAAACAAAATATACATAGAAAACACCCAGACTCTGAAAATATTTGTGGATTACACAAATATTTGGTCCGACCCGGGACCGAGACCTCTTGACCAGCAGCCGCATACGCTAACGACTAGACCAACAAGGCAGTCGTCCATGTGATTAGGAGCAAACCAAGAAGGATTATATCTATTAAATAGAAGCTATTGATAATGATGACGAGACAACATCGTTCATAGGCAGTAGAGCTACACTGATTTCAGCACGAATGGGCCGACTCATGTTGTACGTACATACAGTCATACTATGCTCATATTGTACACCATCTTCTTTTCCTTATTTGCTATCCACTATCTCCAATGAAAGCACCTTACATGTCAGCAGTATATCATGACGAGATATACAATATAAAAAAGTGTTCAAATATTTTGGATCCATAAAAAATTGTTGCCATAAATAATGATAAACCAGCTCTCCGTCACTACACCATACATTGACATAGTACCGTACCAGTTATTATTGAAAACCATTGTTTAGGGTTCCCTAGTTCATGACTCGGAATCCTTATAGATTCGCCGTGTCCGTCCGTCCGTCCTCGACCTTACCGCCCAAACGGTTAGTGCTAGAAAGATGAAACTTTGCATGAATATGTGTTGTAATTACGTCGACAAAGTGCTACAATAAAATTATGAAAAATATTTTTATTTGGGGACACGCATTTGGCTAATTTTTGAAATTGTTCTTGTGTGATCTGGGAGTGCTATTTTAAAATAATCTTTTTCTAATCTCTGGAACGGCTTGACCAATTTTGACGGGACTTTCTCTGGCATCTGCCAGAGAAAGTCCCTGAGCTATCTAGCTGATGACATGAAGAGTAACTTAAGTTATTTTTTAGACTATCTTCGCTCCGCGGTGCTACTCATGATTTTTAACAATGGTATTCAACTGATGTTTTTACTGTAAACGGGACTTATTCGGTAAAATAGAAGGTATCTTAACCTTTATAATATTATCGCGAATAAGTCCCGTTTACAGTAAAAACATGAGTATGTGTCAAAGTCGCGAAAGTCTAAAAACAGGTATTCAGCTGGTATATCTGAGCAAGCTTTCTCAATTTTTATCTCTTTACAAAGCACATACCGAATTTTAACAGTAATCAATATCGCATTCAAAAGTCTGTACATCAGGACATGAACCTCCCCATAGAAAGGAGGTATTGGACTAGGTACCATGCCACCAGGGGGGACTCCAGAAGCCACTGATGCGTTCCTGGTGTTCCTCCCAACTGTCGAGGTAGGCCGCCGCGGAGTTTAGTGGGTAAACCGATTCCTCCGGGAGTCCCACACACGCTTTTCGTTTACCACACGAAGGGTATGGTGCGAAAAGCATTCCCCACGTAAAAAAAAGTACCAAGCCACGTTGGTCAATGCTCTTGCCTGAAATATTCTCCCTTACTTGGCTCTAACACATACAAGAAGATGAATTTAATAATCTTATATTATAGTACTAAATCTCGATAATTCAGTCGTTTATTACAATTGTGTAATAGGTAGTTAGGTCAGTGCGAAACTCAACAGCATCAATATTAAGCATGATATTTGATGGGTGTTTATAGAATGGCCGCCTCAGACAACAAGATTACAATATCCAGCATAAACGTACCGATCTCAACAGCCCCTAAATCGTTCCAATGTAATCTTAATAATAGATAAGGGTGAGTTCAGGGGTGGAACAATTTATGGTAATTAAATTTTTGTTAAATTATTCGGGTCGATTAAATTCGTTATTTAACGGGACAATTAACGTAGAATCTGTCATGGATAATGTATTCATTATGTTTTATTATTTAATAAATTACGTATTTAAACAGCTTGACCTTATTTGTGGGCTATTATAACGAAGTTCAAACATTTACTTTAATAATTAATTGTTCTTGGAGAATTTCTAATTTTATTATTTTTCATAAAATTTTCTAGGATTTCCCAACCGGTTTCTTGGATTGAATCCTACTCAAAATATAAGTTTTTTTTTATAATAGTTTGAGAATATAATTGGGTTGTCTTTGGACATATTATAAATATTTAAACTCAAACTAGATATAGCCCATACTATCGGTACTAGAATACTAATAGACGCATTTTGTAACTAACATTTAAACAGTACATTAGAAAATAGAGAAATATACAAACGGTGTAATGTAAACAAATTAAAATTAATTCTAAACCTAACTTGAATCTTGTGCTTAAACTACCGTCACACGCATTATTATGGCCCTTATTTTGATTGATTGATTGTATTGTATGTCTACGTGTATCCGGAATTTGCTTTAGAAAGACAGTACCTACAGAATGTAATTCCAGTAAAAATTTTATGAACTATCTCTTAAATGTATGTAATTATTTTGGAATTTAGCACGAAATAAAACCAAATTAACCATGGTAATGTTACTGAAGAAATAATTATTACTACATGACGGAAATTATTGCTATAAACATTTTTTTTTAATCTATCCAAGAAAGCTTACATTTAAATTTTAACCTGTATTTAAGATATCTTAGTAAAACATTCCATACAAATATCAACCACACAATTTTAATTAGGCATGTATTCTTATACTATCAAGTTAACGCATAGAAATTTAATTAAACAGTTTTATTTTAAAAAAGAAAATACCATAAAAAATGTTACAACTTCATTTTCTTCCGAGATCCCCCAGCTGAGATAAAAAGATAAACTCGACAACGTGTCGAAATGAATTATTGTACGCGCTATCGAGTTTTTATAGTAGGGGGTGCAGTTCATAACTCACGGTGAGGCTTCATTAAGATCAGGCTGATTGGATTTTATTTTATTGTTTGTTTATAGTGACGTATGTATTGATTATAATACACCACAAACTCTATATGAACCTTCCTTGTTCTTTAGCGAAAATATTAAATAAAAACGTCGAGTGTTTCTCGAATTTATCGCTTAACAAAACATTTGCATCGGCTGATTTTTTATCAATTGTAGTGAAAATATTGCACATAAAAATTCGTGGCCATTTTGAAATCCTTGATATGTCTTTTTAAAAGGCTATCAGGCAACAAAATCTTAGCAATCGTTAGAAATAGTATAATGCATACAAAGCTGAGTAATATTTCAGAAATGACCTTATCTCTATACTTTATTGCGTAAAAATATTCAGAATCACGCCTCGGCATAAAATCGAGTAAACACAAAACGAAATAGAAGATACCGAATTTTATTTCGGCAATGATTGAAACCATGGAAGGGCCTTATCGAATCCACTGTGTCAGCACCAACGCTCATTTACAGACAAACCACACCAAATTGCCTTGTAATAAAGTTCAAATTTGCCAAATTCGATACATGGCCAAAGTTGTACCGACAATGTTTTTATTTAGTATCGAAACACTCTTTATTGGATTACGATAAGATCTATTTTCGCTTAAGTCATGTGCAAACATTGTTTGTCTTGCAAACGACGAAACAAATCTCAATTTTCGTTTTAAAAGAGCTTTAGCATTAAGATGGTAAGACCCATTTTTGCTTGATAAATATTAAGATTAATGTTTGTAGCTGAAAATCGCTTTGTTTCTTCTAAATTAGGTCACGTACGGGCAAAGGCTCTGCTGCATTCAGCCTTTGAGCTAATGTAATACATTATAGTTTAGCATTGATTCATTTTGTACAAAATTACGTTTCCTTTCAAACATTGTCACATTTTCTTAACATTTCTTGGTAAATAGGATTTTCTCATACTTGTCCCAAGTTATCAGACGCTTTGAAGGCGAATTTTTATTTAAATTTAGTTAGGAGCAAAATTGGCAATTTGTATAATTTACTAAGAATTCCAAAACAACTTATTTTTATTCTATGTAAAACAAAAATATTTAAAGATAATACCTATTATATGGAAAACACCGGAATCTTATTAATGTACCCATTGAGTATTTATTTTATTTATAGTTAGAAAAATAAAAAGGTTCGAAAATCACCAGAAAACGAAAAAAAAACGATAAATCCTAAGAATTCTTTTAAATCGTTTGCTTTCTAGAAACTTTCGTTTAATTTGAAACAAAAACTTCCAATTTTCATTTATTTACTTAATATCCTGTGATTCATCCGACTGCGTCAGAAGGAGGGTACTATTTTTTACCCAGACCAAAATTACTCATTCGAAATCCTCAACTCAAAATTTTACAGTTAATTAAACTTGAAATACACATATTCAGTGTCTAAGTCGACTGTGTACCAGGATGCCATAAGCTATGAAGGGGTACAACCTCGCAGAACCGTCTCATACTGAGACATATGGAGCGCTGACGTAGAGCTTCTCTGGTGCCACGTAATAGCATTAAATATTGTTTACATTTTAAGTAAAGTTGAATAGTTATGTGTACGTGTGTAAACTGGCAGGAGCTGAAAGCGAGTAGTCGGGGATCGAACTCAGAGGCTTATGTCCAGTAGTGGACTGCGATAGGCTGAAGATGATGTGTAAACTTGGTTTGTAAATTTAAATAAACATAAAAACTTGTCATACCTACCTTCAAAATATTTTATTTTTAAATCAATTTTAGAAATATACATGAAACGACACAAAGAATACTCAGACTGAGAACAACCATTTATAAAGTACACAAAGTGAAGACATCTTAGAAAGATTGAACCCATCATACACAGGACAGTAGAAAGCTCCAAGGAGACTGTTCAAATCAGTTTACCTTTCGTGTAGTCAAAATCGAAATATAATATACTACTCTGAAATAAAATAATATATTCCGCTTCTACAAAAAAGTAAAAACTATCCTTTTCTATAAAATTGTGTCTAACCAAAAATATTGAACATGACACAAAGCTCACTGCTTACGCAGCTAAATAAAAATACCTAGTGTATTCATAAAAAACATTGGGAGTAAAGGACCAACAAAAAAACTGTGAAATTCGTCACGTGCCGGCAATATTTCAGTTATTGGATAAAATTTAGACATAATAGTTTGTACGTGCCGGGCGAAGCAACAGTCGGAATTTTTCATAGACCGATGAGGGTATCTAAAGTTTCCACAATCGATAGATGCTCTGCGTAATTAGTATGTAAGTTTAATTCATGTCAAGGACAATACGTGCACAATTTTCTTTAATTTCGACAAACAATTTGCATTATCACAAACTATACTTAACCATCTCCTAATTAGGAGCTCCTTTATGTAGGTAGACCCTGATACCGTGATACATCACTTAGGTTCCCACTAAAGGTTAGTGAGAAGGAAAATATTCCTAAAGGTTACCTAACTCTCATAGGGGACGTTAATGAAAGCGGCCATTACACTTTCATTTGATCTATACAGTAGTTAGTATTGTGTTTTTGCCTGTGACTAAGTTTATTAAAGGTTTTAGAGCAGGTGCAGGGTTGACGAGATGTCAGTTTTCAATACTTCCACTTAAGGATGTAGGCCTCTCCTTAGAAAGGTTTTAACCTACTATATTATCATGCTGGCTTGACGAGTAATTAATAAAATGAGTTATTTACAGTTGCTAATTACCATAGAGCAAAAATTTCCCGGGTATATCAAATTCCCGGATCTTTTGCATGCTTCTTTTTTTCATGTTTGTTCTTAATATTTTCTTATTATGATTCTGTTATAATATTTCTTATTTGGTCTTATAATATATAGCTAACTCTAAGTCGTCATATTTTTACATATATCATCATCAGCTTATCGCAGTCCACTGCTGGACATAGGCCTCTCCCATTGCACATCACTGTGATCGATTTTGGGCTTTTCTTGTTTAATATATTTTCATTCATTTACATGTATGAAATAATAATATAATTCATAAGATAATACATAAATACATTAATTTTACTTTATGAAATAAAAGATTGATGAAATGTTTTACTGGTTATAACTATGAAATATAATACAAAATACACATAAATAATACTCTCTATATTTCTGGAATCAGGATCTGTTTACGTCAAAATCTTCCAAAATAAAGTGGATTTCGTGGATCCACTTTGAAGGATCATTGTTTTGTTTTCTTTAGACAATCATGATACGGTTAGAATAAAAAAATGTTAGAATAATAAAATTATTACATAATGTATTTCATCTTATTCTGTAACTGGTGATATAAAGTCAGGTTGAAAAATAAAATTAAGGAACTATATTAATACTTCACCAAGGTTTTAACTCAGATACCAACAATCTTGTGAATTTAGTCATATTATCAGAATACAACGTTAGTAAGCAAAATAGTTTCTGAAGACTGCTACGGCAGTGTTTTCTTTAAGTTTTTTCAGTACCGGGTCAGCAGTTTTTCTGTGGTCCTGCCGTCATTCCGGTCAACTGGGCAAGTATGTGCTGAGGAATTACTCTCCAATAGGTAGGACATCAGTCACTATAATAGAAGTTTTGGATGAAAAATGTGATTACGATCTAACCGCAGCAACTCTAGCATCACAGACATATAAATTGAAATGCTACTTTTTTAATTAATTAGCTGCAAAAATGAGTCAACTTAGCGTCATGGAAAGCATAAGTAGAATCCAGAGTGGTGGTGTGGCATGTCGGCCTATTATTTTTATTTAATTTAATCTCGCCTAAGAGAAAAATACTTTTCATACCCTCGACCCTTTTGAACTTAATTAAATTACAAACCAAACATAATTTATCCTGTAAAATAAAAAGTAATAAAAAATAATAAACACAAACATGCGTACTTTGATTACCAAAGTTAACCAATACAACTTTTTTATAACCCTCAAAAGATAAACATAATGTAGTCTCTCAACTCACCAGTTACCAACAAAGGGTCTATTAATTAAACTTTCTATATTCGTGTGTTACCCTTGTAATCAAGCCATGATAAAGTGAGTCCATTACAAAGAAAAATATCCACTGCCTTTTTTTTTATTTAATCAAAATTATATGAAAATGTGCCGACAATTTAATCTCACACACAGTCTGATGTGTTCCAACCTTGTTTGTATGAAGTTAAGGTTGTTTTTTGTGCGGACCGGGTGTTATGATAGGTTGGTGACGGAAGGGCGATCCTGAATCACTTGTGCAATGAGATGCTCTGAAAAAGTAACAAAGAATGTGCGGAAAAATTGAACAGACACGCTTCAAAATAGGGCTGAGGTTTCTTACATTTTCTTCTTCAATTCTATCATTAATACGACTTATAAGCACATGGCAGTTGTCATGATAGTGAGTGGGATTTCCATTTTTGTCAAGTGCATGCGAGTATAAAGAAATCACTTTAATCTAATTAGGAGAGTCTTGTCATATATACAATGTATTGAATGATACACGGTAAGATGACCACGTTTTGAATTGCCGTTATGAGAGAATGTAAACTATAATTATGTTTCGGAATAGTAAATATGATATAAATAGACATCGATTCCATTCGTAAAACCCGTTTCTTGATTTTATAAAACACGAGATACTTACATATTAAATATAGTTTAATCATTGTGTTTACATAACTATCAAATTCATAACATGTATTTAAAATTCCTTTTATAAATTTTAAGTATTTCAAATTTCGTTTTCAAACTTTTGAAACACATTCTCAAAACTATAAAATATCTTTACGTATTAGGATCTTATGAAAAATATTCAAAATTTCATGAGCATTTCGAAACAGACTATACCAAGCAAAGAAAAAAAAAACTCTAAACTTAAAATACAGACATTTTCCCTTAAAAAATAACAGATTCTCTTTCCACAGGTTTGAGTGGGTGTAGGCGTTATCTGGCGAGTAAATAATGAAAAACATCCCTTATAAATGTAATCAGAAACGTTTGGCTGTATTCCGGGGTGCGCAGGGGCGGTTTATTCAGGGCTCGCCACCAGAACAATGTTTGCCTCAAAAAAGTAAATTGTGTAAACGGAAGTGAGATTTTACAGAATGGACCCATTAATGAACCTCAGCGGAACAAAAATAATGTGTTATGTTTATCATTTTCGAGAAAATAATTATATGGACATGCTTGTACACATACATTTGAATTTATTATATATATTTCAGTCAGCCAAAGAGACTTTACTTTGTCTGATGGAAAACATGAGCAGAGTCCGAGAGTCACCGTCCTCATTGTAAACAGACAATAAAATAAAATCGTTGTTTTATAAATAGCCTTTAATAATCTCCTGGTTGTACGTAAGCCAGCTCAACCGCGGCAGTACCCCTCTCACATAGAAGACCAACCTAATAATGATAGCATTCGTGCTGTTGTATTTCGTTGATGAGTTTTAGACTTGTGGCTCAATTATTTTGCTTCATTCTCCCGGCATGTGGAGGCCAAGAGAGAATTTCCCAGTAACATTTCACTAGGCCGCCATGATGTGGGTCACCATGCTGCACTCAATGAGGATGGTGACCCCTTCTCCTGGATTCTATTTATGCTTTCCATCAGACAGAGTAGACAGTCACTTTGGTAGGATTAAATGTCTATAATATAAAAGTGAATCGCTGAATGTTTTGCTAAGTGCAAATCTCGAGAAGAGCGAAACCGATTTCGCAATTTTTTCTTATAATATTCCTTGAAGTACGAGGATCGTTTTTACGGAGAGAAAAAATTAAAATATTGCCTGAAAAAGTATGAAAGCAACACTTTTCTATATTCCCATACAAAAGATTCGTAATAATACTTAAAAGGGCTGTACAAAATTCTACGGGTCAGCTAGTATTATATAAAATAAAATAAAAACTTTCTGAAAATCAAACCTTAGAGTTATGGTATCAATTCACCTTACATCAGCATAGCAACAGTCTTTAACAGTCCACTGCTGGACAGAAGCTTCTCCTCAGAATGGGGGTTTTGGTCTACTATACCACGCTGATCAAACGGGTTTGTCAGCGTGGAATAAATCCTATGATTTATTCCAAGTTTACTTCTCTTTACAGTGGTATTGTCCTGAGTGAGTGAAATTTAGTTCCTTAGTTGGCTCTTACGACACTCACGGACACCTACCCGACTGCTATTACTCTGCAAACAAACCTTAACTACTCCATATGTACCATCTGAAGCATTGCCTTCCGTACTTACTTTGCTCTTATATGAATCTAATTTCAATAATGTTTAGTTTCTAAAGTACCCAATTATATTAGTATTAGTAGAAAACTTTTTGCACTAAATTATATATATTTTTTCATTTGTTTCAGGTAATTTCCAAGCAATTATATAAGAGCTGCCAAAAATGTTGATAGCATTTTGGTAAGTATCAGGTATGAATGTCTTCAGCTAAACGTTTTGTCGGTTTAATAATGATACAATACTTTATCTAGACATTGCTGTGTTAATATCATAAGTCTACTTCTTCATATCCTTTATCATTCCCAAGATAACCATAAGGTCGGCTACTAGTTCAACTAGTGTTGAACATTAAAAGTAGATACTTTAACATAAAAATATGCTCTATAATCTGATCGGTTTTGATTTTAACGTCTCTTTATGGGAAAAATTTTTCAATGAACATAATAATTTCACTTAATTACACATGACATATTTTACTTGATTGTACCTAACAAAAATATTCCACTGTACCTTTAAGGGAATATATTGAAGTGATTTGGATTCGATAAATGACGTAGTAAGTAATTTGTAACGCTTCGAATACGCGTCGGGTTTTAACATCCATTACAGTGCCATAACATGTTATAGTGAGCGGCATTAAGTAATGAGATTCCTGCGGGTACAACAGTTCATTTTACAATTTATTCTAGAATATTTGAAAGCAAATCTCGACTCTTTTGTAGAATGTATTTTTTTTGTAGAACTAAGTATTTAAACAGTTAAACAGCATGGTGACTGTCAATATCTTACTAGTTTTACTTATGATCACTTTTGACAAAGTAATTAGTAACAGTCTTAAAACAAACAAAATACACAATTCACTCAGAAAGAATATGAAGGACAAGTTACTAGTATTTACGTCTCATTTTGTAGATTGTAGCATTAATGTATATTAGAACCTAATTGTATGTATATTAATAAAGGTGTCAAAAATTTTCAAACAAAAAAGATGGGTTGATTAAGGGCTACTCAATTTACACGCTTTTTAACAACGTACAGCATATCCTACATAACTGTAAAAGTACATCCTGTAAAAGATTAATTAACAAAATGTAGTTATTTACATATAAATCAAAGCGAAGTTCACTGATATCTATTATTTTGTACCACAACCTAAGATTTCTTGAGTGTGCACAGAAAATGTAAGTGACGGCCTTTTGCAAAACAAACTTCTAAGTCGTACCTACAGTTGACACTCAAGGTTGGCCAGCCTCTTCGGGAAACTGCCGTTAGTCTGTCTTGATACTAGGTGAATCAATACTGTCTCAAACTATATTTCTGACTATATTAACGATCTCAGTTGTTATTTCAGTAGTGTTTCTGACAGACTAAGAAGTGAAGTAATAAATGAAAAATGCATTTTTTTAGCTCGATGTCTGCCTATCGTCAAGCGATTAGCGATGAAGGACACAAATAGAATGAATATTTGGGTAAGGTTCTCAGAGTAAGATCTACTATTCTAATCTTAGAAAAATTAATAAATCTAAGATAGAGTAGCCCAAAAAAGTTGGTTTAGGTTATCAGTTTGTGATATCAATTTCTAAACTAATTATAAAAAACCTGCTGTTTATCTATCAAGACAATCAGCTCACACACATGTCAACACAATCATTTCATTACAAATACCTTAAAATTATCATTCAAGCGTTTAAAAAACATGTTCAAATTTAATAAAGTCAAATAATACCGTCTACGAAGTTTCTAGTCTCACAATTTTTGCGCTCGTCTTTACGAACACAACTTTTTAACTACCTGGTATATAATTCTTATGAGAATGCGGTAACCTGCTTGTCATCTGGAACTTACACAAGGAAATATAGACCATTACTTCCTCATCACACAGCCTATAATTGTTTAAACTAACCTATAGCAGACTATATATTAAAATAATCTTTATTTAATACACTACAAGGCATAAAGTTGTTTGTGAAAGAGTCAATATATCTTTAAACAATTGTGGGAATTTTTCTTACTATTGTTTTTCGAAGGCTACACGTAACCTTAGGTTCATTCTAGTTCATCGAACTTGTAACTGGCTATGTCAAGTCACGTATAAAAATTTATCAAATTGATCATTATTGATACGGGATAATTTAAACGGTAAATAATAAAAAAAATCCTTAATAGACCGTAAAGGGAAAACATAAACAAATCCCAGTACAGGTAAGATACACAGGTAAGGTACACAATAAATTATTCCTCACAAATCCATGCCACAGCAAATGGGCGGCCATTTTCTTTCAAACTCAATACAAAATCAATGAGTTTTTACCGAGGCCAAGACAATTCTACTTACTATGTCTTGTTTGGTTCGATTCACAAGTGAAACAACTTCAAGAAGTTTCTTAGAAGAATGCCATACTTCTTGTTCTTAGTCGTTCTTTGAAAGATGAAAAGTAGTTAATTTAAAAGCTCCTACAATGTATTGAGGAGCAAATCTCGTTGTTGAGGATTGAAAATCTCAAAAGATATCATTGATTTTGAAAACGGTTACTTTATTTTTACTTTTATACCGGTTAACAGAGTTCATTTTTAATTTGTTTGAATGCAACACATAACTCTATTAACCTAGAAATATATAATTAAGTCTAGACTTGAACATCTCGTGCCGTCTCTTAAGTTTATTAATTTTTCTCTGACGTATTTTCAAACTTGTGCCGCCTTTCAACGACACCGAACACCAAATGAGCATCATTCAAGAGCCCTTAGGGTTCTTATATAAATCGCTTTATCGTATTGGTAACATCAATTCCCCTAATAGGCGTACCTCGTGATTACAATTGAGTTCAAAGAATACTACCTACAGAATATTTTAGAGACTCAACAATTCGATCACGGGGATTTAAATTTAGTATTCTTTTTGTAAGTTTCAGTTTCTTTAGCATTGTAATAATAACATTATTGGGAAGATGTAACTGAGTTTCGTTTTACTGTGAAGGTAATCAGTGAAGTTCTTGTTGCAAGATTTTGGGCATAATTGTATGGTTTTGTTGAAGTCGGATTTGGGCTTCATAAAGATTGCAATTGAATACCAATTCGGCAATCTATTCATCTCTATTCTTCGTCTTCTACTGATTTGTTCCCCAATTAAATTATGTTTAAAACCCCAATTACCGTATTTCGAATTCGACAAAGCAGTAGTTGGTGATCTTCTTCAGAGTCATTACATTACTAGAAAATAAATAGTATATCTGTGATGGTCCCTGTGTGCTGTCGAACTAAGAAATGAGGAGAGTCACCACCCCTGTTCAATCAGTGGGTATGTATAATTTTAACAAAAAGGAACCGACTTCAATGAAAAACTATTCTGAGTACCCAAATCGCGACAATTGTGCCCGATATTTGAGAATTTCCCTCGATTTTCTTGGGATCCCATCATCAGATCCCAATATGGTGACGATGGGACCACCTGTAAGCTACGCCCATTCCAATGCAAAAAGATCTTTGAAATTGGTTCATAAACGACGAAATTATCGCTGAACATATATTAAAAAAAAAAAAAAATCCGACGAATTGAAAACCTCCTCCTTTCTTTGAAGTCGGTTAAAAAGGAAACTAAGGGAGAAAAACTATACAAGTCAACATCACTCCAAATACCTCCTTGCCTTGCTAAAGAGAAGCTCACGTCCTCCGGTATTGGACTCATAAGGACTGTTGAAGAGACGTAATGTAATTGTAGGGTTTATGTAATTGTTAATCTTCATGTTTAAAACCCGCATTCGTATAAGTTTCAAAGAAATCCTTTATTATTTTTTCATCGATTTTACTTAAGCACTTTATCTGTTTGACGTATTGGAAACTATTTTAATAATAATAATGATAATATTGTAAATAAATAAATAAATTTCGGACTCTTACACAAAAAGTTATCTAGTCCCAAACTGATATAAATATATAAGCATACTTTCATATATTAACATATGTATAACACATAGAAAACACGCAAACTTCGAAATAAATATTTGCAGATCACATAAACATTTGGAAATCGAACCCGAAACCTCAAGCACAGCAGTCACGTACACTCCCACTGCGCCGCCGAGATCAGTTCAAATATAAGTTAAAAAATATAATAATAATAATTGAAATCGTCAGACATATCTCAAAATTGTAACACAGTTATGGGGCTTGCAAAGTGCACTCTAATACCGCATCCGATGCTATTTGAAAGGGGTTTATGAAGTGGTTAAAACACTGCGCTTGTGGTTGACTTTCAATAAGTAATTTCCCTGGGGAATATTGTTTACCCGATCTTGTTCTTATTTCCGACGGGAAGTGAATTTTTTGATGCAGGCAGTGGCTAATAAAAAACTGCATCTGCGTTTAGCGCGTTATTTTATAAATATTTATATTTTATTTTATGAAATAATTGATTCATTATATTTTTTTACTAAAAATTGATTTATATTGCATGAGCAGATGACCCGAAAAATGTCGTATCCCCTACATAATGTTGCACAGTTTCGTGTTTAATTTCAAGTTTGTTGATAATAGAATACTTATAGAAATACTTACATTTTTTAATACTTCAATATTTTTTTCTTGAATAATGCGTAAAGTTGCTATTAAACTTTGCATACGTGGGTCCGGAAAAAAATGCTCATTATATATTTTTGATACTTATTACAACTTGCGATTCCAGATTGACGTCACCAAACATAAATAACCTAACAGGTTACATAGTATAATATTAACATACTTATAAACACGTATGTGTTAAAGAAGTAAAAGTTTCTTTATTATTTAAGAAATATTATTTATCGGCGCAACACAACATTTAACAAACTACGTCATCGCTGCACGTGTTCTAACTGACGTAAACAACACGCAACGGTCGACCGCCCCACTACAATGCCTATAAAAAGCCGCCCACTACAGCGAAGAGAAGATTCGTTTGGCTGCGCTCGGACAGCAAACATCTAACTTATTGTGAAATATTCGAAGCTTTGTAATCAATACTAATTAAAAGTGAATTCCGGTTGAAGTAAAGTTTATTTTAAGTTATTTCTGAAAATGAAATACTCCAATAAGAATAATAGTAGTGACGTCACTGTGTTTAAAAACATCACCGGGCACACCGCCCCGTTATATTTTATTGATATATAAAATGTTTTGCCCAAGCCTAGGCAAACGTAGTGTAGGGCGCCCTGCGGCACGATGGACGACGATTTGAGGAAGGTGGCTGGCGGTGGATGGATGCAGACTGCCCAAGATTGGGATGGTTGGCGTCTCTTGGGGGAGACCTACGTTCTGCAGTGGACGGCGATAGGTTTGTGGGGACTTCCACATTTAACGCCATCTAGCGAAGAAACAATGAACTACTAAGGAAAACACGGAATGATCGATCTATACTGAGTGACTACTAATCCTGAATCGCGAAAGTAACATTCTCGCTCCGATTAGCATATACACAACATCCCAACATCAACTGTTGGGGCAGTGGCCCACCAGGCATGATCACTTCGCCTGGTCGGGGGATCCTACACAAGGTTGACACCAAAACAATGTTTTAATTACATAGTCATATTTTTCACACAAAAAGCTAATATGTTAGTTATCCCAATCTGCCAGTCAGTCTCCCAAAAACCAAGGGGAGTTTTTTTTTATATTTAAGCCATGCAAAGTGACTCTACTAAAATCCAGGAGTAGGGGTCACCATCCGCATTGCGAGGGCAAGTAATGCAGCATGGTGACCTTTACCATGGTGGCCTGGTCTGATGTTTCTGCATCAATCTCCCGACCTCTGGAAGCCGGCATTCTCTGAAGAATGATGCAGAATGATTGCGTCTCCGGTCTCACACTCATCAACGAAATACGATAGCAAGAGTGCTGGCAATAATAGGATGATCTTCTGTGTGACGGTAGTACCCGGTCGAGCAAATACTACCCCGGAAGTGTATCCAAATTTGTACAAGTGTTTCATTAGCGAAGAATTAAAAGGTGACATTGTTCAATATTTGCATTTAATTACGAAACATATGGTATTTAATTTTGGTAATTACATAATATACATTTTCAGCTGTTTCTCTCCGATCTCGCTTTTTCGAGTACAACAGTTTCAGCTGGTTATATTGTATACAGGGGTATTATGACAAATGTACGACATAAATTATAATATGTGCGGTACAAACTTATCTTAAATTTCCGAGTGATCCTGTTGCTTGCACGCTAATACCACATTTCATGCTATTCAGAAATAATAAAATAATTAATCATTCCTAGGAATGTTGACAACCCGATCTTGTTTTTGATTGAGACGGCAAATTAGGATGCAGGGCTTAGCTAACTTAACACTTTTAGTAATTATTTTTTATATGTTTTCTTTTTAAAGAAATTATCATTATATTTTACGTCATGCTTACTCTAATAAATATAATATCTATCGTTAGCCTTGTTCAACAATTTCTTTTCTGATCAGGAGTTATTAATAAACGTACCACAAGTAAACGTACCACGAGTAAACGTACCACGAGTAAACGCAGCTGCCATCTAAGCAACTCTTAACTATTAGAAACGCTTAGTTTAATGTTTTTAAAATATTGGAACTTAACCTCAAAAATGTTAGTATAAACCAAATATTTCATGTTTGAAAAATAATTAAAATATACTCTCTCTACATAAAATTTTTTATTTACATGAACCAATATACATTATTTACAACAAAAACAAATGAATTCTTCAATTTTCCCAATCTGAAAGTATGAAGCTCGCACCCCGTTCTGCGACCATATTGAGTGCAGCCTTGATGTTTCCGCTCACTTGAGCCGGCATAGAGCTACCGTCTATTACGCGCAGATTTGAGATATCCTTGACACGAAGTCTGTTGTCTAACACCGACCCCATGGAGCACGTACCGATGTAGTGCCACATAGTCGCAGACATAGACAAGGCATAACACTCCCAAAATTCACTTTCAGTTGTCTTGTCAGAACAGAAACCGAGGTCAACTAAAGACCCGTTTTTGCTCTTAAAGTATGACGTGGTCGTCAACCTATTCAAATCGGCTAGAGCTTTGGACATCAGAGCCAGATCTGCACCTTCACTATCACTGTAAGTGCCTGTGTAAACAAGCGGGTTGTCCCTGTAGTCAGCACTCGCTAACTCCAGTGTTCCACGAGACTTGGGGATCATCAGGTTAGGAACAGCGAATAAAGTGTTCCTGCCAGCAGAGGCGGCAAACCATTTATTGCATACGTCATCACTATACTTAAAGACGTTGCTGCAAAGCTGCACCATGGCGGTCGAGTCATGTGGGAATAGCAGGTTGATAGACTGGTAGTCCGGGTAGGTTTGCTCGCTGTCCAGTGTGGCGTAGAGGCAAGTAGTTGGGACAGGGAACTCAAAAGGATTTGCTGCTGGAGTTTCAGAGGTATCTTCTTCCAGTTGGTAAAAGAGCACAGCTGAGGGATGATCTTGGAAATTCTGACCTACAGGTAAGTCGGCTATCACATCGATGCCTAAAGACTCGAGATGTGATTTTGGTCCAATACCTGACAACATTAAAATCTTTGGACTGTTAAGGCCACCGGCAGACACTAGTACCTCCTTCTTGGCATAAAGTTTAGAAACGTCACCGTTGGAGTTCACAACCTCTACGCCAACTGCTACTTTATTCTCAATTAGTATCTTAGTAACGGTATTGTGCAATACAACACAGAGGTTACCACGCGACTTAGCTTCCCCGAGATATGTGACAGCGTTACTCTGTCGTACACCGTTATGGATTTGGAACAGCGGTTCAGTGGCTCCGAGACTCGAAGTAGTAGAAGTTGTATCAGCCACAATATTATGACCTAACTCTTTGAAAGCAGCCAGTAAGTTGTCATTTGCAGAACTGCTTTGTTTATGAATACCAATAGGACCTTCCGTACCGTGAAGACTAGCGAATTCTGACGCTAGTAATTCGGGGTCCGTCAATTTTTCCTGTCGCTTTAAATATTCTTGAATATTATTGTAACTCCATGAATCATCACCTAAAATAGTCGCCCAATTATCGTAGTCATGTGGATCTCCTTGTACGTGTATTACGTGGTCCAAAGCACTGCTCCCGCCTAACATCTTGCCAGCCGTTAGTTCGATAACGCCTCCTTGTAAGTTCTGTGCTGTGCGTTGATCATTTACTGTCGTGAAGTTGTAATCAAATTCTGAACTTGGAATCACCGTGAATACTCCTGCCATCTAGAATAATATTAAAAAACCTTAAGGAGTTGCTTCTAAAACTTCAAAACATAATTTATGAAAAATAATTGTCATCCCTCAAATGCTTTAATAGTCCATTGCTAGGCATAGCCCTTTCCTTAGAAAATAGATTTTGGTCTACTTTACTAAGCTAGCCAAACGAGTTAATATAAGGTTTATTTCAAGTTATCTTTTTCTATGCGTTGCGATTTCATCCCGCGTAGCTGATGGCTAAATTCAGTAATCTTAATCCGTCATGACACGGATACACAATGTTCTTGTTAATGTTTCTTTTTCATAAGGTAATAAGGAATATTATTTCAATACACATGCAACGAATCGAATAATTTGAATTTATTTGAAAAGAAAATATGTTTTTACTTACATCAGATTGAAGAGGAGAGTAACCTCCTGCTTCAATAAGCAACACATTATATTGACTATTATCTGAGAGTCTATTCGCAAGGACTGATCCTGCAGTACCACCTCCGACAATGATGAAATCGTAGCTACTTCCATCTGATAAAATAAATCATTTACATTGTATCATATTTTTCAGGTAAAATCAGTTGAACTAGCAAGCGGACCTCAAATAATATTGGGAATAAAGGCTAGGAAGAAGACGAAGAGATTAGGCAAATTAAATTGCAGCCTTTTATTATTTATTTAAAAGTAGCTATGAAAACTTACTTGTTACGGGACAATTAGGTGGAAACCGAAAGTCTGTAAGCGCTAATCCAAACAGTACTTGCAACGCCAGTTGCGCGCTTTGGACAACTCCCAAAACAGTAGTTGCGATTCCCGCCATTTCTGCAACAAAAACGTTTCGAATATGTGATTTTGATTCAGTATCTCTACGTTACCAAAACGTGAATAAAATTGGTGACATATGGTGACTACATAACAGAATAACATCTCTCATCTCGTACATAAACGTCTGATCCTCAAACCAGACAGCGAATCCTTACTAATATTATTATGTAAATGCAAAAGTAAGTCTATCTGTCTGTTACATTTTCACGCTTCAACCGCTAAACCGATTTTGATGAATTTTGGTATATAGTTAGATAAAACCTTGGCAAAAGACCTTGGCTACTTTTTACGACGATCAACAACATAGGTGAAGCCGCAAGCGAAAGTTGATATGTTATAAGAAGCAGACTAGTGAGAAAATATTTAACTCTAATGGGAACTTAGCCCACTATGTCTGGATTAACAGACATGACCTCTCATCACTACATTGTCAAGCTTACAAACGTTTACGAATTATATATTTTTTTTTAATAATAATTCGGACATCTTACGCACAACGTCATCTAATCCCAAACTAAGCAGAGCTTGTATTATGGATACTAGACAACTGATATAAATACATAAACATACTTTTTTTTTGTAAATACATCATACATATTATACATAGAAAAACACCCAGACTCCGAAACAAATATTTGTGGATCACACAAATATTTGGTCTGACCCGGGAATCGAACCCGAGACCTCTTGATCAGTAGCCGCATACGCTAACCACTAGACCAACAAGGCAGTCGAATTATTTGTAAAAGAAAGAAATTTGTAGGCTACTTACTTGTGTTCACCTGCAGTTCAGGACTCGAAGAACTCGAATGTGCTGTCAATTCTCCAGTCTGGATATTTATACCCAATAAGTTTACATCATAGTTATTAATAATAAAATAAACAGTTTGCACAATTGTTCAAGATATTTTGAAGTGCTCTAAATAAAGTTATGAATTTCATATTAGGCAAAATTGTATAACTTGAATGTTTGAATTGAGATAAAATCAATATATTATGTGTCTTAAGTGATACAGGTGCAAACCACCTGTATTTACTTGAGACCAAACAGATGTACTTCCTGATCGTATATACTTAGGTAGAATATAATTATTCTTGACAATAATTTATATTTTAATTAACCTTCACCTTAACAGTGTTTTTTATTGTAAAAACAACGGAGGCTGGAAAAACTAGAGCATCCTAATGCACAATAAGTGAGTCCATAAACTAAAGATGTCACCTCTTTTTGCTGTATCTGTTTGAATGAGATATCTTTTTATCATATAAAAAATCTCTGTACTACAACTGGAACTATTTTTGAACTCACAGAAGCGCTCCCCTTATCCAAATTGCAAGTTATATTGCGTTAATTCTCTTTCTGAAATTAATGACGTATCTATTCTTTTGTATGATTCGCTAATCTTCAACCATCATCAACAGCTTTTAACAGTCCACTGCTGGTCATAGGCCTCTGCTTTGAAAGGAGGTTTTGGCCTACTATACCACGCTGGCCAGACGGGTTGTTAAAGGGTTTGTTTAAAGTTTTCCTTCTCTTGGCAGTGATGTTAGCTGCTTATTTTGTTCCTTTAGTCGCCTCTTACGCCACCCGTGGAATGACTAGGGCTAATATTTTATTTTAATTAAGTGACCTTTTATACAGCCGCCATAGTGACCCACACCATGGCGGCTTAGTGAGAAGCTGTCATTTTAGGTTAGTCTTCTGTGTGAGGGTAGTACTGCCCCGCTCGAGCCGGCTCATTCGTGCTGAAATCAGCGTGTTTCTTATACCTAGTTTTGAGAGACGTCATTTCCATACAGTTATTAGTTCCTATCAACATCTACTTTTGTGGAATGCAAATTATCAAGGTAGAGTGTGACGCTAGCAGAAACAGGTCGGTGTAGTACGCCCCGTGATTGACCCGCGGTAGCATCGCGTGGCGAAGCCAGTTTTAAAATAAAAGTATCCTGAACTACTTCTTCATCAGGTATCAGCCTGTGAAAGTTCAGGCAACACGAGTCCAAATAATCCAGACATTAGCCCGAGTAATAAACAGGCAAAAAATTTTTTTTATTTTTTTATTTAGGTACCTCATACACTTCATACGCATCTCGTGAAAAGCTTTCACTTTCAAATACGAAAAGGCAATTTGATTTTATTTAGACATTTGTATCTTTTGACCTGTTTTAAAAGTAATTCTGAACCCATACCAAACGGATATAGATATTATATATCTGTATGTACTTTACACATTTTCCAATGTTTTTTTCAATAAGGAAAAGTTTCAGAAACTCATTTTAATTCAGTTTGTTCCTCATTAAAATTTAAATATTGAAACTTTCGTTTAATTGTCATCATGTACATAATGATGATCTTTGTGATATTGCATCTCAAAATGTTTATGGGCTACCTTATAAAAAGTATCGATTTTAAAGAATTTAGATTTTGCAAAAAAAAACATGTGCCACCGATTGTAGATCACACAATGTAGGCAGTTTTCACAATTCAGATTTCAGGCTCAATGTAGAAAATTGATTTTGATTTCATAACAAATGAGCTGGCCGTTACACAGAAGATCTACCTCAAATTGCAGCACTTAATCCTACTATCCTACTAATATTATAAACGCGAAAGTTTGTATGTATGTATGTGCGTATGTATGCTTGTTTCTCTTTCACGCAAAAACTACTAAACGGATTTGGATGAAACTTTTCAGTAATATAGCTTAAATATCAGAATAACACATAGGCTACTTTTTACTGCATGAATCGAGATGCGCGGGTGAAAGTTAGGTGATTATAAAAATACATAAACCGTAGATGTCAAACTATATCACTGTTTGTCTCCTGTCAAAACTCAACAGGTTGCTATGCATAAAACACTTGCATAGCAACCATAATGATAGTTTGTAAATGGCTAATTTTAAAAATGAATTCTGGGTAATCACATATTATGTAGGCTACTTTTTATCCCGAAAATACGCGTACAACACCGCGGGGCGCAGCTAGTGCAGAAATAATTAAGACCTAACTCCAGTCATATTATCTATCGACATATATTCACCAGTTTAGCATTTACTTTAATAAGTTTTAGTGAGGGAGTTCACCTATACTTCAAAATATTGTGTTTCCTACGAAACCATAACTTATGAATCCCACAGTTTATTCTTCTATGTAGAAATTCTTCCTAAGAGTTTCTATAGAGGTAGAGTAAAAAGCGGCGAGGTGCCTGCAAAGTACTACGTCATTTGAGTACCTATGTGGTGAGATGTTTATCATCAATATCCTGTAATCTCTTGGACATTTAACTTTATCTTAGAATGAAGGTTCATGTGATATGTGAGGTTATTATTAAATCACTCACAATATTTCATGGCTGAAGACTAAGCTGTTATTGTAAACTGTAATAACCAAGGAGACGTTCATGAGACTAATGGTCCCCATCCAGGTACTGACAATGCCATCGTAGCTTACTCTTGATAATTGGTCTCTAACCTCTAGGCTTGGCAATGAGATCCACATTGAGAATTTGTATATGCAGGCCGGGAATATTCGTAATTTTTTACGATGCTATAACAATGTAGGCCCTTAACAGTTGTGTTTAGGCCCATAACTTTTACATGACCTGGCCTACCTGAGGCCGGGTCATGTAAAAGTTTAGAACGTGATTCAATGTATATAGTTTCGTCTCTATGCTTTCAAATGGTAAATGTTTCTGAGTCTAAACTCAAACTGTACATTAAGGAGAAAGTATAATGGCCGCACCTCCACTAAAAAAAATTAATACGAAAATCAGTCCTGTACTAAATTTCAAGATGAACCTGTTAGGATTTGAATTATTTAAAATCAGATCATAAATAAAAACGGTGATTATTAATAGAAATGTGATACTTGTTTACTATCATACTGGTAATTCGCCATTGCATACAATCCGGAAGTGTTTTTCACTTTTATATTATTACATTGGAATTTGTACAGGTGATTCTTCGGCCGAAGTATTTGATGTCATTGTTTAATATTTGTTTTGAATTACAAAACATATGTTATTTAATTTTGAGTCTATAAGAAGTTAAATAACCAGCTGTTGATAATAAGCTTGAATAACTCACTTGAATAACAACTCAAGAGTCACAAGTTCGATGCAGTTTTTTTAATCCATCTTCTAGTTTCCCTCTGACTTTATTCAGGAGTGGTTTGTGCTCTATAACTGCACTATGTTGGTAAAAAGCTAACCAAAGATTTATCGGGCCTATTTCCATATATGTTAATGCCGATTATCTTTCGCACGGGAAATTAAAGTTTGTAAAATGATGATGGAAGCGTAATCCTACATACTTATTTACATTGAACAAGCTAAAAAAAACTTTATTGAACAAGAAAATTAGTGAAAGATTCTATCCCAACCTAGAATAAAATATGATCTTTACAGCTGGTATCATAACAATCATTATCTCAGGGTCTCTTCTCAGCAGAGATTTAAGGCCATACGTCCCAGCTCTGAGTGCGGTTTGGGAACTGGCAAGATACGTTGTAGTTACTTAATCTTGCTGTCCAACAGCAAGATTACGTAACGTACGTTTTTAAGGTGACAAACTAAAATTCACGACTGTTATCCTTTGATAAATACCAGGACCGACTGCTTAACGTTACCTCCGAATAACGCAAACGCTGATAACATTATCAAAATACAAACGGTCATCCATCTAGGTACTGACCGCGCCCTCGTTGCTTACCTCAGTCATTGTTTCCAATCACCTATTAGCTGATGAGCGCTTCATTCAAAGCTAGTATCAATACTGTGCTTTTGACATACATTGTTCATATAACATATAACAATCATCATTGGATTTACTCCAGGTTAAAACGGACTTACCAATTAAGTAGCGGAAAATCTCCCTTTTTTTAACGTGTGGAAATCCCCGCGGACCGTCACCCCGTCGAGGGTTTCTGACTCAAACCGACTATAATCACACAGTGTGTACTCTCTGCGCCTGTATTTAGGGAGGGGGGCCAGGATGTTATCTCCTTCTGGACCCCTCCCGGCGCCTCCCCGCACTGTTGCGGGCACCTTCTCCATTTATACTCTCGATTTGGTCCGGTCACACGCGGACGCCGCCCCCTCGAGCCTGGCCACTACAGCGGATGGACGGGAAACCCGTCTCGCGGAAACCCATCCGCGGCCACACTCAGGGCGGCATGAGGCGCAGGTGTGCGTGCCTCATAGGTATGTCGTTAAATTTCAGTAACTAACCAATTTCTCTTATGAATCTTTGTTGGTCTATTCTTACTCGTAGCTTATATTGTTTCTTAAGGGAAATGGTCTTTTTGTCACACATAGTATACACAGTTTTAATGTTTTAATGTGTGCAAAGGACTGACATCATTTAAATAAATAAATGTTTTGGTTGCTTTCGCTCTAGAGTCACAGGAATATGTTGGAAATAGAATTTTCAGGGTTCCGAAGTTTATGACTCGGAAGTACTCGGAACCCTTATAGATTCCTCACGTCCGTCCGTTCGTTCTCGACTTAACGTCCAAACGGTAAGTGCTAGAAAGATGAAACTTTGAATATGTGTTGTAATTACGTAGACAAAGTGCTACAATAAATTATGAACAATATTTTTATTTGGGGTACCTCCCCTACACGTAAAGTAAGGATTTTTTTTTTTTCTCGCGGCCACTTCGTCGTGTGGGATATCATTAGATAGGTCTTTTAAAAACAATAAAGGGTTTCTAAGACAAATTTTTGATTTAGGTATCTGGTTGCGGGAAATTCCACTTTAAAGGGCTTTGCATTATAAACGAATTACAAATTGAGGATATACTATTTTGGTGGTATAATCAGAATAGCTGGTGTTGCGTGTAGTGACGATAAACTGTGTAAGACGAACTGTGAGACTTTTACTTGTGTTAACCAACTGCTTCGCCCAGCTGTACGATAAAAGGTACTGTCGTTACACCTACACTACATTAACATAAGATAACTGTCGTAAAGTTTAGTTTTAGGCATTCAGATGGCTTCAAAATATCCAATAGCAAGATTATGTAGCCACAGCATGTCTTGCCAGTCTCCAACTCATACTCGGCGAGTGTGAGGACGTATGGCCTTAACCCTCTCCTAAGATAAGACCTGAACACAGCAGTGGAATACTAAGGGTTGTTGATGAATCTTTATGACTTACGTAGAATTCCAGATAGTTGTCACTTACTGGCAACAGTAAAAACAGATTTATTCTGTGCGAATGAAAATATCTGTAAAAGTATTAATTAAAGTACCAAAGTCTTATGAAATTTGAAAAACAATGAAATAGTTTTTGACACATATAATATTTTATTTACATTTACTTGTTTTATTTACAGATATACATAATACAAACAGATCAACATTTTAGTTTACCCCAATCTGAAAGTATGAAGCTCGCTCCCCGCTCTGCTACCATATTGAGTGCAGCCTTGATGTTTCCGCTCACTTGAGCCGGCATAGAGCTACCGTCTATTACGCGCAGATTTGAGATATCCTTGACACGAAGTCTGTTGTCCAACACCGACCCCATGGAGCATGTACCAATGTAGTGCCACATAGTCGCAGACATAGACATGGCATAACATTCCCAAAATTCACTCTCAGTTGTCTTGTCAGAGCAGAAACCGAGGTCAACTAACGACCCATTTATACTCTTAAAGTATGACGTGGTTGTCAACTTATTCAAATCGGCTAGAGCTTTGGACATCAGAGCCAGGTCTGCACCTTCACTATCACTGTAAGTGCCTGTGTAAACAAGCGGGTCGTCCCTGTAGTCAGCACTCGCTAACTCCAGTTTTCCACGCGACTTGGGGATCATCAGGTTAGGTACAGCGAATAAAGTATTCCTACCAGCAGAGGCGGCAAACCATTTATTGCATACGTCGTCACTGTACTTAAAGACGTTGCTGCAAAGCTGCACCATGGCGGTCGAGTCATGTGGGAATAGCAGGTTGATAGATTGGTAGTCCGGGTAAGTTTGCTCACTATCCAGTGCGGCGTAGAGGCAAGTAGTTGGGACGGGGAACTCAAAAGGATTTGCTGCTGGAGTTTCAGAGGTATCCTCTTCCAGTTGGTAAAAGAGCACGGCTGAGGGATGATCTTGGAAATTCTGACCTACAGGTAAGTCGGCTATCACATCGATGCCTAAAGACTCGAGATGTGATTTTGGTCCAATACCTGACAACATTAAAATCTTTGGGCTGTTGAGTCCACCGGCAGACACTAGTACCTCTCTCTTAGCATAAAATTTGGAAATATCACCGTTGGAGTCCACAACCTCCACACCAACTGCTACTTTATTCTCGATGAGAATTTTAGTAACCGTAGTATGCAATACTACACAGAGGTTGCCACGCGACTTGGCTTCCCCAAGATATGTGACAGCGTTACTCTGTCGTACATTGTTATGGATTTGGAACAGCGGCTCGGTGACACCGAGACTCGAAGTAGTAGAAGTTGTATCAGCGACAATATTATGACCTAACTCTTTGAAAGCAGCCAGTAAGTTGTCATTTGCAGAACTGCTTTGTTTACGAATACCAATAGGACCATCTGTACCGTGAAGACTAGCGAATTCTGACGCTAGTAATTCGGGGTCTGTCAATTTTTCCTGTCGCTTTAAATATTCTTGAATATTATTGTAACTCCATGAATCATCACCTAAAATAGCCGCCCAATTATCATAGTCATGTGGATCTCCTTGTACGTGTATCACATGGTCCAGAGCACTGCTCCCCCCTAACATCTTGCCAGCTGTTAGTTCGATGACGCCTCCTTGTAGATTCTGTGCTGTTCGTTGATCATTTACTGTTGTGAAGTTGTAATCAAATTCTGAACTTGGAATCACCGTGAATACTCCAGCCATCTGAAATGTGAAAATAAATTTAGTAAGATAAGTTAAATCATATTATGTTGTATATATGTAGTTCAAGTATGAGGTTAAATGCCATATTTGGCTTTAAACTAATATTTCTAAAAATAATATATTGTTTATTTCTTAAAGGGAGACATCATTGACGATGATGAATTTACTAACGTATATTAAATTCCTATCGAGCTTAAAAACTATATGGATAGCATTCAAAAAAATACACTTACATCAGATTGTAGGGGTGAATAACCTCCTGCTTCGATAAGCAACACATTATATTTACTATTAGCTGAGAGTCTATTCGCCAGGACTGATCCTGCAGTACCACCTCCGACAATGATGAAGTCGTAGCTACTTCCATCTGTTAACAATAAAATAATAATAATATACCTCTTTAGCCACTAGAATAGTAACATACAACGGTTGCTTAACTAGGAGGTACAAGTGGCGGCCTTATCGATTAAAGGCAATATCTTATTAATAGTTCATTGGATAAGATAATTAAATTGTAGTTTTCGTCATTTGTGTAAAGGTGAAAACTTACTTGTTACGGGACAATTAGGTGGAAACCGAAAGTCAGTAAGCGCTAATCCAAACAACACTTGCAACGCCAGTTGCGCGCTTTGAACAACACCCAACACAGTCGTAGCAATACCTGCCATTTCTGAAAAACAAAGTTAATGTTAAGTACATCCTTGTGGATTTGTGTGAATAGATTAGAAGAATTTCTGAAAAGTTTAGATACTCAGATGTTCCCAAATATCCCATAGATAGTTTTTTTTTGTATAAGATTCTTGATTACAAATACAAATAAATAATTATTTTATCGAAATATTGACAAACAGAACGCATTATAATTTATTTTGAAATTTGTCCTTGAGCCGCACCGCTAATTTAGAAAAATAACACATTCTTTTATTATCTAGAAAATTATCAATTAAATTGGCATCTCTGCTAGTATTTTAAAGTATAGATGATCTTATGAAAACAAACTAGTAGACGGAACATTTGATGGTACGCGAGAATTTGTTTGAAAAAATTTGAAGAGTACTTACTTGTGTACTATCAGCAGTTCTGAATTCGAATGTACTTGTCAATTTTCAACTAAGATATTTATACCTGACGAACCTATAAATAAATTGTTTGCACAATTGTTCAAGATACTTATTTTTGAACATGTAATAATATTAAGTAAAGAGACACAAAATAATGAGAAACTTATTGATATAACAAACATATTATGTGTCGATTAAACACAGATGTTTTGATCGTATATAAGAGCTTCCTGGTCACATACTGGCATAATATGATTAAAATGTGTAAATTAAGATACATTAAATGTATTATGTTTGAAGTAAATACAGGTGTTTTAATCGTATGGAAGTACTTCCTGATCACGTGATAGTTTTAGCTACGTCCACCCAAATGGTGATAGGTTCCAAGAAGGAGTGTAAGCATCCCTATTCGTACCTTGGGTATCATAAGAGTCACTGCACAGGACACCAGGACTGTTCAAAAAAAGAAAAAAGATGTAATCTGGATGTGAGAAACCCAAAATCGATTAGAGTGGTGTGCTATGGGAGAAGCCTATGTCCTGCAGTGGACTGCTGATGATGATGATCGGTGTGATGCGCAATTATTTTATGTTGGTTCAACCGATCGAACGATCTGTACTTGTACTTTAATTGGTCAAACTGATCGAACAACTTGGGCATATTTTTTGTAGCTCCGACTGATCGGTAGACATTTTTTTTTAATTTTCTATAAATTAATGCATCGTACTATGATAAGCGGCCCAATAATAAGTATTAGAGCTTATGTATTAATATTATTATTCAGTATTATTATTTAATTGACAATCAAATAAATAACTTATTTATTTTCAGTACCAAGTTTAATTTAGATGAAACTTGACTTTAACTTATAATACTTAATGTATTTATATTATGTTTAGCGAACTTATATCTTCAGGCTTGTTCCGTCGTCAGGGTCAATAATTATGGCCAACTTATGGGTTGATATCGAATAACAATTACAGAGTACTCCTTAGCAGTTATGTTTATTATCTAAGTACTGATTTATTATCTAAGAAAAAAAACTGGTTTATTATTTTAACATTACTTACTAAGGTATATTATTAGGTATTGATATATTTTGCTCTTACAGCTACATTATATATTCTAAAACCTATCGCTACACTGCATATAATCACGTCTTGTACTTAACAAGAAAATTCTATGTGCTCGATAATCAACTCATATCTGAAATATGCTGACCAAGCATATATCTGTATAATTCAAATTCAAATTCAAATTCAAAATTCTTTATTCACTTAGGATGCAATACATCTCTTGTGACAGGTCAAGATTCTACATGTGCATTTATGCCATGTTCGCAAACAATAGGTAGAGCCGGAGAAAAGAACATGGCAATAAAAACTCGCGGCCACTCCTTTCAAATCGCCAATGTTTACATAGTTTTAATGTTTTCATATAAAAAACCTGATATGGGGGTAAGGTGCTGCCACTAATATACTATACACCATGTTAGAGGACTGATGCAAATTATAGTGATTAAAAATTAGAACTTATGCTAATTTAAAAAAAAAATAACAGCCTCAGTGGGTACAACATAGTAGGAGCATCTACTTACAACAAAGGTAAAAACTATATGTGCTCAAATATTGGCCAAATTACTGGTAACAAAAGATTAAATATAAAATATTAATTATAAGATGAAAAGAAAGAGAAGAATGGCCTTTATTAGTCACGTAGAATCTTTACTTACAAAAGTAAAATCATGTTCTTAAACAATGTGATAACAACATTCACATGAGTAGAATAAAATGATGGAGCAAGTAGTCAAAACCATTTTTCTTTATCATTTAAAAATTCGTCAACTGTATAATAACCTTTACGTATAAGGTAAGTTTTGACTACATTTTTAAACTTTTCCACTGATAGACTCATAACACTAGCTGGTAACCTATTAAAAAATCGCACGGAAAGACCCATAAATGAATTATGCGTTTTATGTAGCCTATGATATTGACCTACTAATTTATGCTTATGTCTCGTGTTCACCGAGTGAACGTCACTATTCCTGGGATATAAATGCATATTTTGTTTTATAAACATAATGTTTGCAAATATATATTGTGATGCAACTGTCATAATGCCTATCTCTTTAAACTTTTCTCTAAGGGAAACTCGTGCACCTAGTTTGTAAATCGCACGCACTGCACGTTTTTGGAGAATGAAAATTGTTTGAATATCAGCTGCCTTGCCCCATAGCAGAATGCCATACGACATGACGCTGTGGAAATAACCGAAATATACTAGCCTTGCTGTTTCCACATCCGTAAGCTGTCTGACTTTGCTGACAGCATACGCTGCAGAACTGAGTTTCCCTGCGAGACACGATATTTATACATTCCATCAATAACTTTAAACTATATATGACATAGGAATATTAAGTAAAAATATTCTCGATTAATGAGATGATCTCTGTACTATGAAAACTTGGAAGTTTTGTGTAGTTCTATGAACCATTACAAAAATGTTGCGCATTGCCCCATCAGTCATACTAATAGGAAAAAAAAACCGCGTCGTTTGATCAATCGGACAATGTAGTCGTATCACGCAGTCATAGCCAAAACTTGAAATAAAACTCTTCTTAAAAAGATATCTCCTACTTTAGGAATAGTTACTTAGTTAGATTTTCTGGGCGGTTTCTGCACTTAGTCCTAGTTATTGGACCATTGTGCGTGAAGAGTTATTTCCCATTCACTCCAGCCAGCCTAGGTTGGTCCAGAAGGAATGCAGCCTCCGAAGATTACTGCAGGCCTCCCGAAATGTTGCCGGTGACTGTAGAATTCCCTCTCTAGGAATATATTGTGTACTATTACCAGGGGGGTGTCGCTCCGCAGTTTAGGTATAGTCGGCCGGCTGCCTGCCGGGTCAGACACGCCGGTCGAACAGACATCGTCAGAACAGTTAAGAGTTACACGATAGAAAGAGACGCAATTGTAGGTAAATATAATCGTAGTGATTCGGCACTGTGCGATCTGAATTGAACTTAATCTTTTGACACCGAGGGTATCTATAACTTTAATTTACTTTTCGGAGTGAGTCTTCTGTACTGGTACTATTATGTATTCTGTGCTATTACCTGCGTTAATTGTTGTAATTCATCTCAAATAAATTAGCCTTAGTCACTCCTTGTATCATCAGCTTTCTACCAGCGAAAGTCCCGTCGAAATCGGTCCAGTCGTTCCAGGGATTACATGGAACAAACAGATAGACAGATTAAATTTTTAAAACTTGCATTTTTGATGTAAGTACCTATATAATTTCTGCATTTAGTAAAAAACTGATCATTTGATATTACATACAAACACTACAATTTTATTTATTTGTAGAAATGGAGGGATTTATAAACATACATGGCATGGAACGTCCACACTTAAAACAGTAATTTATATAACTGTTTTAGACTTTTACATGTTTTTACTGTAAACGGGACTTATTCGCGATAATATTATAAAGGTTACGATACCTTCTATTTTCCGACGTTTTGAACGGGCTATACCGCTCGTGGTAGACTGTGGTAAACGTCGGTAGAAGGTATCGTAACCTTTTTAATTTTATCGCGAATAAGTACCGTTTACAGTAAAAACATCAGTAATTTAAATGTCACCAAGGGTATAGTCTTACGTGTGAATCAAATCTGCACCATAACGCAACAGGAAGCAAGGTTAGATGATCGCTTTAACCACTACACCATTCGTGCAAACATTAACAAATGTGGAGTTGAAAAACTTCATTTCAACAGGTTGTTGTGAATTTTGATGCGTCACTCGCTTTTCATATTTGTACAAGTGCTTCAGTAGAAATGTAATTGGAAAATGAAATTATTCAATATTTGTTCATAATTGGGTATAAATGTATTACCACATTCAGGAAGTATAAAAATAAAACCAAATACAGATGTACTAATATTTATGATAAACTAACTTCTGGTAGCTTCTTTTAAACTTACATCAGTAGGTAACATTCAACTAGCACAATTACCATTAGCTGAATGTTCCGTGCATCGTGGATTTTGTAGCTAGTTTCTAATTTCAGCACGAATGGGCTGACTCGACCGGAGCAGTACAACCCTCACACAGAAGACCTACCTTAAAATAACAGCATTCGTGCTATCATTTTAAGGTTGGTCAAAGGTCGTATATCGTTGGTCAGCCAACTAATGAAGGTCACAAGGATGTGAGGCCTCCGGAGGCTGGGAGAATGATACAGAAACATCTCAATAGACCGACGTAGGGTGGGTCACCATACTGCATTGAATGCACTACACTTACAATTAGAATCATGACCCTTACTGCAGGATTCTACTAATGTTTTCCATCAGGCAGATAGGTGCCAATTGATTGCATTAGTGTAATTTAAAACGCGCTACTCTCAAGAACTTCTGGTTCGAATTAAAAGAATCTTTCAGTGTATGGCAGCTTTTGTCTTGAAGAAGCCTATTTAAGAGACCGGAGATCCAATGATGCAAGAACCTCTCAATCAGATTACAACCGACACGTTAAGAAGAGAGAAGACGATGACAATCTTGAAACTCATAACAATTGATCATATTCACAACTGAGCATGGAATTCTACGCACTAAAACAATGTCAATATACTCCTCAGCGCCATAATCATCACAATAAATTAAATAAATAACATTCCTAACAACTGGTGTTTAGAATCTCTACAAATATTTATAGAGATATTTTAAAAGAGAAGACAATTATTTAAAAGAGCTTTTGCTGAAAATTTTCTCAGAAAATATCTAAGAAGATAATTTTCAAAAACTTTCATAAAATCTAAAGAATTTCGTAATAAGAATTTATTCGTGAGAGAGGTGTAATGTTTTGTAAATTGAAAAAAAAAAATCTTTTGGTTTCAATAAAAATCTATTTTCTCCTCTTTGCTCAGTTTGTCACCTGTCTTTTTTGCTATTTGACTTTAAGTTAGTTATTTTTAGCTTAAGTCAATAAAGTATGTAATTTAATTTATTATTTCTAAGAATAAAGTATGTAATTTGATTTTTTTTTCAAATCAAATCTAAAAAATAAGATTTGACATGAAATCTCTTAAGATCCACATTATGGCGGCCTACTGAGATATTTCTGTATGTTTGGGCCTCCGGTCTAGCACTCACCAATGCAATACATCATTCTGTCATTCTGCATCATGCTCCGGAGGTCGGGAGAATGATGCACAATTATCTGACCAGGACGCCTTGGTAGGGTTCACCATGCTGCATTGCCCACCCTCACAATGAGGATAGTAACCCCTGCTCCTCGATTTTGTTCATGCTTTCCATCAGGCAGAGTAGAGTCACTTTGGTTGACTTCAATATAAAAATAAAATAAAAAAATATCCGATTTATATTGGTCTTCTATGTAGGGGCAGTACGGCCCCGGTCGAGCCGACCCATTTGTCATGAAACCAGTATGGCTCTACTACCTTGATTTATTTGTCGGTTTCGAATCGCAAAGTTTTATAATTAAATGTATGTAAGGCAAGCCATTTTAGTATGGTAATATATTCTGTAACTTCTTAGCTATAATTTTCGATGTCCTGAAATAATTTAAAGCATCTGTGACTGGCAATTACACGCCGTATTTCTACTTCGATAATTATTAAAAATATGTTTTTTCTTGTTTCAGGTATAACTTCAGAACAATTATTTACAGCTTTATATAAAAGGTATATAAGGTTAAACTTGTTATTTCTTTGTTTAATACATTATGCTTAATGTGTATACAAAGGCGTACTTAATACTAAAAGCTTTGCGATAGGAGGAGCTTTGAGGAAGAAAAGGAAACATAAATGAGTGAAGTAGGTGCATTTATAATGCATACGAAAGTTGATACGGAGACTATATATTAGAATATTAAATATAGGAATTTTGTTACAGTTGAACTAAAATTATAGTTTGTCTATAAATGTCTGTATATAAATTTCTATGGAACAATTTTTGAGAAGGATAGCAAGCATTTAAATGAATGTCTATTAACTGAAATACACAGGTCATTAGAGCAAATTATCTTCTAAAAATGACCTTCGTTCGACGATCTGCGGCGCCTGAGTCGTCTGCGGTATCTGGACCGTTCCCGGGCCTGGCGGAACGGGAGAGTTTTGAACCTCTGCATCTCCTTCGCAAGCATAACTTGCTTCTTAGAAAAAGATCTTAAAATATCGTGCTTATGTTTAAATGTTAAACTTTATCTTTAGTTTAATTTATATAGTTTATCAGTTTTATCCCTTATTTTCCACTCTCTAAAGATAAAATTTCCATAATTTCTTTGCTAGTAGTTGCCTACAATTTATAAAACACATTCTGTACAAATTTAAAGTTTAAAGCCTATTTAGGTTTTGCGTTATTGAATCAGTAAATCAGTGCAACTTACTTTATTTGTATACATTCTTTCAAATATTACATTTTCTCATATTAATTTCGACTGAATATAGATTCATCTTTGAAATACCGCAGTAATCGGCGTGACACGGTACATTTGCATGCCATTGTTGTAATTTATTCTACCTCTCCGACCTCAGAGGTGTATTAATGACGTCAGATAAAAGAAACTTGTGAGGGTACGGTGTCGCTTTATTCAAGTGGTTTCTTCCTCTCTTATGAGATGTATGTATAATGTATTTGAGAGTCGACACGTTTGTTATAAGAGGGTACGGGGTTGACACATCGCATATTATTCCCTCGTCTTTATTGTAATATTCTGTTTCATCTTAAACTTAACCTATACATGTAGACTTATTGCCTATTTTCACCATCTACACTTAAACCTTCTACTTACGCCTTACTTACGAGGAGAAAAATTAGGTATCTTCAAAATATCACTAAAGGTCTCTTTAAACGGCCCCTCAAATTTAAGAGACGTTAGAAAAACGGTCATAAGTCTCGTAATTAGCAACGTTGTTCGTCTATATACTTATATATATTATAGAAGATGACTTCCGCACTTAGAATATTTCCGACTGGGACTTTACTAACGTCCGATCGGACTATATATATTAGTTATTGAATTATTTAGTTAACAATATATTAAGAAATCAATATTTCTGTAATATTTATGCAGAATGACTTAGCTTGACTTGATTAAGGATAATCTAATATTAATATAGGGCGCAGTGCTGAGTGAAACATTAAACATAACAAAACATTACCGTATGCGATTGCTAAGTCACTGTACACTATGAGCTATACTATAAATTTTGTGTGGAATAGTTCTAATGGTATATTTTTTTAATCAATAATGATTTAGAAATAAACCTAGCAATATAGAGGCCCCTTAGTCATGAATAATGTGGATCAAAATGTCCGTGTACGTTTTTTATTTATTTTTATTAGAAAATGAATTGCAGACGTAACATACATATTGTAAATATATAAAAAATACAATGTAATGCAAATTAATATACGTAAATTCTCATTGTTTAGGTCAACTTGATTAAGGCTCAGTGCTTAATTTGAACACAATGTCACCTATTGTGTCACTCTCTCTTAACGATAACAATCTTGTTAATAAGTAACTCTACAGCCTCTTCTAACCTCTCTGAAGTGCAAAACACAATTGTGTATCAAACCATTTCAACCCAACAGTTGTACGCTAGAAAATTTTCTAAAGCCTTGCACGATAACCCTAAAATAAAGTTTTACGATGTTTAAATTCAGTGTGTACGTCGTCGCGGTACATTTGTGACTAAGTGTTATGTTATTGACGCGTTTAGGGTTGATTAAATTCCGCTATAACAATACAAGATTGCTCATGTGTTATGAAATTTATGGGAGAACATATTGTTAGTTAATGTTATGAAATTACTTAAGAAATATTTATACAGGTTTTTATAAAAATAGTTTGGAAGGTTAAGGTCTTAAGTAAAACCGTCGGATAAGTCGAATAAGTTCCTCGGACTTTTGCAAAGAGATATCGCTTCTATGGCATTCTTCTTTCGCTTTTACCACGAATATTATTCTGATGAGCTCTTACAACTGATCCCACCTTTCAAACTTTACAGGACAACACGTGCTGGCCTTGGAAGTCACTGCTGTAGAGTAGTAGAAATACGCGCCAGAACTAAATGTTTTACTTCTCTTCTTTCCTGTGCCGATCAGTTAAAGACTGGAACTCACTACCATCTCACGTGTTTCCTTCCCATTATGATCCCGGGTCCTTTAAGACGGGTGTGAAAAAGCATTTCACGAAGCCACCATAGTTTGGGTCGGCATCGCCATACTTCCTGCATAGGAGGCAGTCTGGTGGCCCCCACTCCTGGATTCTACTCATGCTTACCATCAGCCAGAGTGAAGTCACATTGGCAGGCACAAAATAAAAAGTAGTCATATCGGTTTATGAGAGAGAAGCAGAAGAAAGTGGACTTGTATTTGCACAAACACTCGTCCACTAAAATATCTTCTATAGCCGGCAGGTTTCTATCAAAACTGAGCGCCGTGGACAGGCTCGGCTATTTCTTTAGGAAATTTAAAAATACTTTATATGTACTAGTGGGAACATATGTACATACTTGTATATGACTGTAAATGTGTTTAGAAAAAACAAATCCACGATTCCTAATTATTGCCTTGAACACCTTGTTAATCGAAAGAGTTCGTTTACTTAAAGAGCGTAAAAATTATACCTGCTTTAAACTAATAAATAAATTTACCAATGAGTAGCAAAAAATAGTATAAACATGAGCATACAAAAATTGGTTTATAATTTCATCTAATTAAAACTTTGCTGCGGCCGCAGGCTTGCTTACTAATAGTATTGAGATCTTTTTTTATATGTATAAATATGATTGCAGGTTTAACTACAAAATACTATTTGCTTGTAATATCTATTAGGTAATGATCAAGTTGGAAATTATTTTTTTGTTTGTACGTTATTATCCCCAATAAATGAGGTACCCTCATCTAATGCTTATCAAGTAAATGTTACGAAGAGAAGAGTTCTTGTACCGACTCAATTATTTCCTATTGAGTTGAAGTGTTGAACAGATTTCCGATACATTCGTTTTTCCGCTAATTATTCGAATACCCTTGAAAACGCTACCACGCTTACTCATGAAAAATATATTTACAAAGTTACAACTGCGACCAGGAACATTCAAAATGATTTCTATTCAAATTCAATAAGGTTTTCTTTGGATGCTAATTATATTTTGTCCAAGACTTCTCGTGAAATGTTGACATAATTTTGTTTGCAGCCAAAAATCATACATTATGACTTTAAACGAATTAAATAAGGTTTAAAATCCTCTAACACAATTCAGGGAAAATTTGGCTGAAATTTTGTTGAAGGCAATTAGACAGAGTAGCAGGAAAAATTGTTAATATTTTTCTTATGAAAAATATGATGTTAAACTTTTCAAGACTGTTGATGAAATAAAATAGGCGATATGTTAAAAATACCTCAAGCTAAATTAAAGAAGCCATATGACAAAGAAATCGTATCAAAATGTATAATCAAAAATTACTTTTAGATCCTAGTATATTAATAAAACAACTTATGATCAAATTAACTAAAATAAAACTACACTTAAATTTAAAACAAAAATAAAGAATATAATGAATTTTGATCTTCTTAACTCAAACAAAAATGTAGATCCTTTATTAGAATTCAAGTCGTTCAAACAACGTTATTTATGTTCCCTTGTTGACTCCAACGTCATAAAGGAGGCTAACAGCATGTTCTCACTCCCTAGCAACCTCTGAAGCATTTACAAAAATACTTATACACATCCAAAATGTGTAATATCCCGAACATTCCCACAATATAAACCCAACATCACTATAAAACACATTTTTCGAAACGTTGCTTCTCTTGGGAGCAATTCTTGACATGAAACAATGTTTTGACAACATCCATTTAACATAGAGCTCCCTGAACTCTCTGCATCAATATAAAGAAGCCAAGAAAAATGGAGCTTAAAGCGACGGCCTCAGGTCAAGGATCACTGGCCATATATAGCATTCCATTCTACTAAGAACTGAAGTTAAGACTATAATGTTAGAAACAAAAGGTCAAGTTATAACAGACTTAGAAAGTCGAGCAACTCTTGTATACGGTTCACAAAAGATTTGGTTTTATAGTTTAATATTGCAGTTATATTTCTTAGAGAATGCGCCGTTTGTGTGGAATTTTCTGTGCTCCTTTATGGTGGAAGCGCTAATATTTTTTAGTAATTCAAGGTTCATAAGTCTGTCCAGTTGGACAATATTGCCATTAAGATTCCAAGTTTTAGTTTGTGAGATAGCAGAACTTAGTCCAATTTACAGAGTTTACAATTTAAGATGTTCATAGAATTAAATGAGGCTTGGAAAATAACTGGTGTGCGTTTAGAATCGTTTCATTAAATTTATCAGGCTCTTTTTCTGTAAGGTTGATTTTTAATTCGGGTGGATTTAGAGCAGTGAATTTGAATTATAGATTTGTAGAAAATATTTGGTAATAAGGAGACAAACTTACTCTTAATAGTTTTTGAACACATTTTAGAAAACACACATTTACATATTTTTATATTTAAACATACTGTTTCAATATATACATGTATAATACTTCTACTACTAATAGCTTGTGTCTGCGGCTTCGCTCGCGTGTGTATCGGATATCATCATCTCATCAATAATTTTTTGGTGTAATTTATTTATTTTTTATTTTTTCAATGAAATGATCAATAATTTTTTTGTTACCTTTTCCTGATGAATGAGTTTACTGAAAACGCAAGTCTAATATTGGATAGAAGAATTTAATGAAGAAGAATGGTGATGTACTTATGACTCTGGATTTGCAATGATCTATCGTGTGACACGTTTTTCCACTAAAGTAAAACTACATCATAACAGAACTCAACATAAAAATATATTTTTGTCTTTTATGATCGGAAACTAGTTATTATATCTCACAAAATACGTTTTATGCCAACAATACATTTCTCAGGGTGGGTCAGCGGAAAAAAGAAATTCAGTTTAATGCATTTTATTATCATAAAACCTTTCTACTCCTAAAATGGACCTTCAAATAGATAAAAGGAACGTGTTTCAGTATCTACTTCCAAGTCCATTGCGCACTATCACTAGTTTGTCAAGAGATCATGTCGTAAAAAAAGAGCAATGGATACAAAAGCAAGAAATAGTACGGTGTCCTTCAGGGTCATGTGCTGGGTCCGATAAAATAGTTTTATTACAGGAACACATAAAGCATTTGTGAAGAGCTTTATGAAGATTTTATGGCGGCGTGAAGGTATAAAATATTATCTGGCCGTCCTCGACTCACTGACTTTAAGAGTTTCTGTTGGCTGTTATGGCAGTTAGAGGCTCGGAAGAGATATGATAGGCATTAATAAGTGCTGATGATAATAATTTTAGATTTACTTATTATACTGTTTGTTTTACGAAAAGCTTTTAGCTTGAAATGGTTTTTACAGGCTTTTTCTTCTTTGAAGTTGATTTAAAAAAAAAACGAAAAAGCCTTTCAAATATTGTACATCTTTATCCTTATTTAAACAACATACTTACATTTGTCTATTCAATATGTATGTAAAACATCAGTATCTATTTAGTTGAAAATGCTTTGATCTGAATAAACATTAGGTAAATAAAAGCTTTATTCAATAACCACGAGGGTATTTATATAATTTACAATATGAAATAAAATATTCAAAATACTTGCCTTAAATGTTTGGAAATTATTTATGTTATAACATGATAACTCTGATACAAAGAATTTTATAAACAACACTGAGTAACAAATTCAAAATATATTTCATATTGTAATATACATGTGAATTCCTGAGTATTTTATGGAGTATTCAATACCACCAATAAACCCACATTCATATATACTCGAAAAATAAATACCGGGACAGCAAAAGCTGGTAAAATAATAAAGTAATGGAAAATTTTACAAAAGGTAAAGTTGGTGACAAAGCTAATTAACCTCTTCGTAAAAATAAGGATTAATTAATTAATCCGTTGTGAAAACACCATGAGCATAAATATACCCAAGGAAGAGCCGCCCATTAGCACATTACCAAACTCTAGGATATTTTTCCTCGCTACAAGATTAATGATTTGTAAAACTTGCTTAATTTTCTTAAAGTTTTAATGAATTCCCTTTGGCGTCTGACAACGGTGACCTTTTCCACTTGTTTTCCTCAAATATCTTTGGAATTTATTGTTACATGTCAAGTTGCTTCTGTGTTTTTTAAAGTTTATTTTGTTTTTCCAAAGTAGAACAATTTTATTTTTAGGTAAGAATTTCTGATAATTAAGCAATGTTGCCAACATATGTTGCTTTGACATTTTTAAAATTATGTTTAAGGTAGTTAATAGTCAGTTAATGAGCCAGGTACGGGTGATAAAACTTCAAAACTGTAGGAATAATAATACTACTAAATTAACACATCTTACACACGGTCTACTTTGGGTTTAGGCAAGTCCAAATTAGGCGGACCCATACTTTTTTTTTAACGGGGTGGAACATTCGTCCATTGTCCATTAGCCCTTCGTCCATTGGGGGAAGCAACCACCAAACATAATCATTAAATTGTCTTAAATTTTGGTGGTAGATTATTCAAAATCACAATTGTCCATTAAGAAATAGTATAGTTATACAAACAACGTAGTACCTCCTGCTAAGGTACAAGGTTAATTCTTGGCATCTTAATACTAGTAGTTTACGATACTAATCACTCCCATAAAGTATACCCACAATTTATAAACGTATATTATTATCTTCGTTGAACAGTATAAATTTCACTTGCGCGATACATGAACGTACATTTTCATACTCGCTTTATGCATTTGACAAATATTTTAGCAAAAAGATGGCTTAATGAAATAATTCTGAAAGTACATTTGAAATTTACAAAGGAACAACTTAACTGAAGCCTGAAGAGGCAGCGCGGTTTAAACAACGCGCTTTAAATGTTGTTTTATGAGTATTGCTACATCCTAAAATGGTTGATTCTCATTTTCATGTTTTTACGTTTCTTCAATATTTTCACATTGGCTCTGAATATTTTATTGTTACAAATTCTTACTTGTAATAATTGAATAATGCCAAATTATTAAGGAACCCAAAATATTAAAGACGACATGTACGATAGTTTAGGATCAACAATAAAAGAAAAAAATGATTCAATAATGTTTTACCAGTATTTTCTTTTTACTCATATTTTATTTTATTTTATACTACTAATATTTTTGATTACTCCTGATATCAAGCTATAGAGAGACAAAGAAATAACAATAGCATACTACAAAGATAGAAAATTATCATCAACAGTTTCAAATAGTCTACTGACGGACGTAGGTTTATAGATTAGCAAGGAGTTTTTGGGCAACAATACTACGCCGGATAGACGAATTTGTGTAAAATTTTACTTCTCTTCACAGTGCTGTTATTTTGCAGAGTTTACTTTACGACACGCTTGAATAAGTGACCATACTTTTCATCAAATGCTTAAGATAAAGACGATAGTTTGGACTGTAAATGGTACAAGAAACATATTGTAAAGTATCAATTTTATTATTGATGTTAACTCATCACACCTGCCTTTCAATCCTCTTTTAAAATGCAAGTACAAAATCAACTATAAATAATGAAATATGAAAAAAAACTGACCGTATTTATACATCAACGGTCTGTCTTACAATTTCTAAAAGTTTATGCTGCCTATAATCTGGAGCCATACTTGAAATAAACTCAGTAGTAAATTTTTAACGTTGCAAACAAGCTCGACTTATACTGTACTCTAACTTTTCAGACGACACTGACAAAAATCTCTTCAAACTTTGTGAAGTGTGCTTTTATATAAAACTCAATGGTTCTTGGAAGTAAAGGAAACATGTTGGTTTGAAAAAGTGGGGAAAAGTATCCTACGACAGAGAACTGCCATGTAGGAAAAATTAATATTCAAATATATCTTGATATCTATATGAACTTTTGAAATTGAAATATCATATATGAAATTCTAGCAACGGTTTTGAAGAGTAATTATAATCAATAGTATTTAAAAAAAAACAAGTATATCCAAGTCCTACTAGTATTTGTTTTATTATTTACAATTAATATTATATTATATACAATTAGTATTTCAAAACAAATGGATATTCCTAACTGTAACCCGAACTTCAGAGAAGTTGCCCAAAACTAAATTATAGCAAATTATATTAAGTTATGAAATTATTGTAAATATTTTACTTATATGTCAGTTTCACCATTAGATGAGTTTCACCATTGCTTCTCTTTGAAAACTATTATTTTTACCACACTACGGCGAAACAAAAAACAAGCATGATTGCTTGGAATGTCTTTATATTTTCCGTTGTAGCTCTTCTATATCTTTTAATAAATTCTAATGCTTGGACGACATAGGTTCGCTAAATAAACGAGTTACAGTCTTAAAACTTTTCTTATTTAATTTTATCTTTATGTATTACTTTATATCTTTTCTTATCTCTTACAAAGTTAATCTTATACATAAAATTCTCGTGTCACAATGTTAGTTACAATACTCCTCCGAAACAGCTGGACCGATTTTTATGAAATTTTGTGTACACATCGGGTAGGTCTGAGAATCTGCCAACATCTATTTTTCATACTCCTAGGACGCAAGCGGAGCCGCGGGCATCGGCTCGTGTTCTCTATATTTATGAATGCTTGATTATCTTCTTCAAGCAGTTTTTTTTGCACTTGTTGCTAAAGGACTAATTTATGTAGGCTTTTATTAACTGAAGTACTCCATATTTTGATTACTACTATAAAATAATGTAAAGGAAATATTAGCGGCTTGCGTGTCACGGAAGCAAGCCCCGCGTGACTGTATTTATTACCAAAAGAAATACCAAGTGTACAGAACACCGCTCAAGGACCATAATGACGTGTTTTGAAAGAGTTATTGAATTATAATTCATTTCAGTGAAGAAAACAACCATTTAACACGAACTTAATTAATGAAATTTAAGGTTTTCTGTTCTGCCTCGTTGGTCTAGTGGTTAGCGAATGCAACTGCTAATCAAGAGGTCTCGGGTGCAAATCCCGGGGTGGGTCAAAAAGTGTTTTTGGGTTTCTCTTAGGAAATTCCTGGCCCAGAGTTTGGAAGTTTGGCGGTGATTCACGCCGTAAAGCTCGGAGAGCACGTAAAGCCGTCGGTCCCGGTTGTCATGAACATCTATGGCAATCGTTATTGGGAAGTCAGTGCCGTCAAATATACTGACAACTAGTTCAATCTTAGAATTTCAGTTCTCCCTTAGGGTTGCGGAGGTCCGATGCCAGTCGCTTCGTGGAAAAACTGAAATTCAGGTACAACCGGTTGAACTAGTAGCCGACCCCACATAAATTTGGGAAGTAAAGGCTAGGAAGATGTAAGGTTTCTGTTAACCTTCTCCAGAAAAAAATAAAAAATAATTCAATTCACCTTATCAAAATTAAAGTTGATTTATTTCCCAAAACAAAATACCGACCCCCTATCTTTCTTTCTCTGTCCCTCTTGGTGAATTCTTTAACGTTAATTTTGAGAAAGCATTCCTTAACCTATTTTTACCAAATTCAAGGGACATTTTAACTGCCGAACTCAGCAGCCCCATTCTTGGCCGTAAGTCGTAACTCCTGGTTACATCGTAAAATGGCTTGAAATAAAACCATCGTCCTTGACGGTTATTGGTACGCAGGTTCGAATCGTAGTTTTCTAGCTGAAGTAATTTCATGTGAATTTATGTTTAAGTCTATTACTACGAGATTATTAATTATGATTTTGTTATTGTTGGGACGTCGTTTTGGTTCGTTTAGATGGTAGATATTTCATAATAATTTTAGAATTTTAATTGTTATTTTTTTTCTGGATTTTTTATTTCAAGACCTAAGCTCAAACATTGTAAAACTAGCTTTTGCTGCCAATATGCTCTATTCTGCCTGATGGAAAGCATGAGTAGAATCTAAGAGTGGTGCATCACCATATCACCATCCTCAATGCGAACGTGGAAATTGTAAAAATATATCACAGTAAAAAGTGGCCTATTATAGAACCAAAATATCTCCAAAGCAGTTTTCATTGAATTCGAAGCAGCCGTTTAGCCGTGAAGCGTAACAAACAGAAATACTATTGAATTTATAATATCAATACGGAAGTATGAAAATAGAAATCCCTAGATTTTAATACATTATATGGCTCTTTTTCCTTGACTACATATTTACTCACCGTTTCAATAATAAGTAAAATTGAATAAAAGTAGGTTTTTGGTACACCAATAAGAAAATTCTCACAAGAATACAGTCAAGGAAATGTGTGAGCACGGCAACATTATCGCTAAAAGCAATTTCTTACTGGAAACGTTTCGAACAGATGAAACGGGTAGTTTGATTTGAAAAGTGGTAATATAGGCTTTTATTACATTTTCAAATTAGTTGTTACTTCTTTGTCCTGTTTTTTTTCAGTATTACAGTGAATGAAATGAAGAATGTAAAGCTAAATGATATGGTACTTACTACAAACAGTAATAATTTCAACCAATAATTGCCCTAATGGTTTATAGGTTCAGGTCGCTAACTATATGTGTATAGGAGCACACTTTTTTATCATTTCGCACATCCAAACACACAACATCATCTAGTCCCAAACTAAGCAGTGCTTGTGCTATGGGACAGCTGATTTAAACACATAAACATACTTCTTTTTGTAAATACATACATAATATACATTTATTTTTACCTTTGATAAATATTACACCCTGACACAATAAAGGATCGTCGCTCACACAAACATTGGGCCTGACTGAGAATCGAACCCAGAACCTCGGTCGTAGCAGTCAGAATTACTAACCACTAGGGCAGCAAGCCAGTCAAAAAGTCTGAATATTTACCAAACGAAATTAACTGTTTATGATAAAAACATCGGATTACAGTCTAAAACAAGAAGAATTCTACGAAAAACTAGCTTCTAGTTAAGTTTTGAAAGTGTGTCTTGTAAAATAAAATTTGCTACCTTAAGGCCTAATTTGCTACTTGCTTCAGGGCTCACAATGGACGTGTAACGTCAGTCTTACTTTGTAGTTCTACAAATTAAGTTTGTGCTTCTATCTTGTTTGATGTAGGCCTTATATTAAGCTAGTTTACGATCTTAATTAATGTTTGTTGTTGTAGTTAGGCTACATTGTAGTTGAGGTCGAAATATATGAAATTTGAGGTGCCGATGAGTTTAGTAATTTAAATTAGCAGAAAATTTGTGTTTCATAAATTTCTCTGTATATTTATCGTCATTCTGTATAAAACTATTGATCAATATGTTCACCAAGGTAACTTACTGTGAACTTGAGAACAGTTAAGTTAATTAAAACATATTGTCTACGTATACCGCATTAGATTCTATATATCTGTAATGGTAGACGTAAGTGTGTTATACATAAATAAATTAGGATGATACATTTCGGACATCTGACAACAAACACTCCACAACGTCATTTAGTCCCAAGCTAAACAGAGCTTGTGTTATGGGTGACTCCGGATATCTATAAATACATAAACAGGTTTTTTTTATTGTAAATACATACTTATTATACATAGAATACACCCAAACTCAGAAACAAATATTTGTGGATTACACAAACCCGTCAGTCACATACGCAACCACTGAGCCACCAAGTCAATCAATTCAAGATATATAATGTCAGTTTCTAGCACTTGTATTCATTTGATGATTGATGAGCATTAGATGAGGATGAGAAAACTTTATTTCAAATAACTCCATCACGTATATTTATTCAGTGATAGAAGAAAGAATAAGTCAGCTATGAAGCCAGCAAGTAATGTTAAAGCAGCATACAAATTGTACTCGTAGAATGACGCACGGTAACGTTCCAACATTAAATTAGTATTCTTATCAGCCAGCTCAGGTATGTACAAAATGATCTTTGAATTCACAAGTGTGGAAGCACATAGTCTATCTATATCAAAACCTTTTGCCACGTGCTATGTGGAACATTGCTTCAGGCAAATTCTCAGAGTATTGCCCGACTTACTGGTCGCTTAAATATTTACAACCTGATATTGGTTCAAGCGATACGTTACGTTTGAATATTTAATCTCGCCGCTTAGAGATCCGTCTGCCGAGAGGCAAGGAAAATTTGTATTCATAAATGTATTATTTTGTGTATCCAGAGGCCATGTTATCAGCTCCATGCTCCTCATCCTCATATTCTTAACACAGTTTAACAGATATTTAGTGAGTCATTGGAAAATCAAGTCATTCCTATTTAGTATGTATTAATTCTACTAGAATTGGTGATGGTGCCATAACTCAGTTGTTCTAGGTGATTAGAAACAATCAACGTGGGTAAGCAACGACGACGCAGTCCTTACCCGGATGGGTGACCGTTAAATTCCCAACCCGCACTTGTCCTGCGTGGGGACGTTTGTCCTTAACCCCTCTCCTGAGAGGAGACAGTCCTCTCGGAGTCCAACAGTGGGACGTTATGGCAATTTTAGAATAATATTATGAAATTGTCATGAGGTGAAAAGAAAGACTTCTTATATCTTTCTATTACGATTTAAGGAAATTATAATTTTTAAACTATCTTGCAACAACTGACAATAAAACTAAGTTAAATTTATGAAACGCATTTGTAGAATTCTTTTACTTTTTGGTGGTCTAACTTTCGAGGAAAATTTAAAGCTGTTTATTACTAAACTTTAAGTAACGGCTAGTATTTTGTTATAGATCATAAACATTTTATATAATGAAATTCACATAATATATTAATTATTATAACACAACAAACTTCGCTCTATCGAAGAAAAACTACATGACCGGCTGAAGCGTGGCGAGTGAAGAGTGAAAATTGAATTAGTGTAAGTACATTCAGTGAAAGTGAGCCGCAAGAAGATGAGGGGATCAAAGCTAAGAAAGCATGAGTCAATGGAGAAGAAAACTGTGTAACTGAAACACACTTCACGACAGATAATGGCCCAAGTTGAAGGAGTTATGTTCTTGTAAGACTTTCAAGTTAGATAATCTAAAATGTTTACTGACAAGGAAATATAAATATTAATGTGAATATTTAAACAGAGCATATCTCTCCCGTCTACGCAGCAGCCAGACTTTACCGCAGCACCGCGCACCGCTATTGATTCCTACTCACTGGGATTAGCGGACTTCAACTCACTTTGACTAGCGGCATACAGTTCCTACTCACTGGAACTATCAGCACTCCGTTCCGACTCACTGGAACTACTCACTCCAGGTACTGGCAAGCTCCACAACTGAGCACAGACAGCTGACTCATCATATAGCCATCGTAACACCATCTACCGAAAGAATACGTAACGAATAAGTAACTACTAATCCTGAATCGCGTTAGAGAAATTCTCGCGCCGATTAGCATATACACAACATACCAACATAAACTGTTGGGCCGTTTATGTTGGTATGTGCTTGTTGACCAGGCATGATCACCTCGCCTGGTCGGAGAATCCTCCCTTTGAGTTGGAGGAATACGATAACCGTTCCTTCACATATGCATATTATAAGAATGAATATGAAATACATTAGGTAGTATATACGCTTGCAAAATACTTATATACATTGTAAAATACATTTTAACTGCCTCGGTGGCGCAGTGGAAGCGTATGCGACTGCTGTACTTAAGGTATCGGATTCGAATCCCAGATCAGACCAATTGTTTGTACAAATGTTTGTAAATGAATTTATTTTTGGTAAATAAGCAATATAGCTGCTATAGTACGTATGAACTCTGTTTAGCTTGAAGAAAGAGAATTCTGGTTCTGGTTTTAACGCTTATGTATGGTAGCGAATATTGGGTCTGGTAGAAGAGGTACGAAACCAGACTTTGTGCTGTAGTCCCCAGCCCGCTCTCGGCTAGTGTGGGGACGTATGGTATTAACCCTCTCTGAGAGGAGATCCGAGCCCAGGAGTGAGATATTATGGGTTGTTGATGATGTTGATGTAGAGATGCATTCTCTGGGAAGTATGAGTGGTATGAATGTTAGTGACAGAGACAGCAATGCAGTAATGATAAAAAGTTGCCGATTGAAAGAAGATGTAGAGACATACACGCGAGCAAGTCAACAATAAATACTCACATAATTATTTTTCGATGTCGCTTTTAGCTTTTAACTCGCTGACATCAAACGGCAGCGATCAAAGCAGCCGCTTGCTTTCAGATTGTTAGCAGTTTCACTGTAATTGTGCTGCTCATTGATCCCTATTGACTTTGTCGGCAGAAAAGTAACTGAGCCACTTATTTTCTTTGTTTGGTTTATTTCATTTTAAAGGTGAAATGGGGAAATAATCGACTCCTAAAGAAGAAAGCGAATTTTTCTTTGATTTTGTTCCTACATTCTGAAAATGTTCGCTTTTTTTAATCTTTAGTTCGAATCTTGCAATATTTTATTAATATTGGCGTCTTAGAAATTGCCTTTGCTATTTTTTAATGATTTTTATTTAGTTTAGCCGCAGGACCGACAACCGTTGGGGTAAACGTGTTCTTGAGTGGAGACCGCGTCTCGGCAAACGTAGTGTAGGACGTCCACAGGCCAGGTGGAGTGATGATTTGCGCAAGACGGCTGGCAGGAGCTGGATGCGAGTCGCCGAGGATCGAACTGAGTGGCGTGCAATTGGAGAGGCCTATGTCCAGCAGTGGACTGCGATAGGCTGATGATGATGATGATGATAATCACAAATTTTTGGTACGTCTGGGTCTGGGACTTCTTCGCATAGTCCAAAAAAACAACATCTTGGACAGGTCCAGGCATAGAATGGACCCTTTTCTTGCTGACGGACTCCGGTTCCATGGGGTCTCAGGAGACAGAAGTATGGGGTTTTTCCACTGAAGAACACCTCGACCATGTTACTTTAAGTTTCCCCCAGAATTGACTCCGTTCTCTGCCTCTGTTTCCCCCTCCTTACTACAAGAGGAAAGTCATTGCCTGTGAGATGATTTGTAATGAGGATTAAGGTACAAGAGCAAAATCGTATTCCCATCAACTTCAATCTATTACAATGTTAGAACATTTAGACCTGTTTTTTTAACATCGTTCATTATTTTCTACAATCAAATGAAATATAAACACACTTCAAAGTTGTTCCAGATTCCTCGTCTCATTATTTCAGTAATTATAACAGAAAACAAGGCATTCATTTCTTTGTGTTCAAATGTTTGTGATTCGCAGTTTACTAAAACCTTTAGGAAACTTTATGTTAATGATAATGCTTTATTAATTACGACAGTAATTTGATGTTCTTATGTTCACGTGTTGGCTTATTTCTTTCCATTTTCGACAAAATTTTGCCCGCAACTTCTTCAAACAATATGATTTCTATATTTTTCGAAATTTCTGATTTCTGGTTTATAATTATGATAATGACAAATTTTCATGGTTCAAACTTAATTTTACCATCTTGGATATAAAAAATAACAACAGTCTTAATTGGTGCTTACTTTATAAATAGATTTATCAGATAAAATTTCAGTTCATACGCACTGGGGCTTCAAAAATCCGTCTGACCAGTGTGGCATGACGGCCATGCTTGTTCGCAATTTGACTGCCTCGTTGGTCTAGTGGTTGACATATGCTCTTGATTAAAAGGTCTCGGGTTCAATTCCCGGGTCGGACCAAATGTTTTTATGATCTGAAAATACTAGTTTCGGAGTTTGGGTTTTTTTAAGAAAGTATTTTTAAAAATAAGGAGTACCTATATAGTATGTACTTATATCAGTTGTCTAGTACTCATAGTACAAGCTCTGCTTAGTTTATTTATTTATAATTGAGATAGACACTTTTTAGCTACTCATTAAAGCAAATGCTTGCATAATAAGCAAGGTAAAGTTGAGGCTACTGCACGGTTGGCCTGGTGGCTTAAGCGGTCGTCACACCGCTTCCTATTGTGTCCTTCCTTCCAAGTGTCGTGGGTTCAAATCCCACGTAGGATAACACATTGTGTGATTCACAATTTGTTGTTCTGAGTCTGGGTGTTCTTTGTGTCCGTTTCATGTATGTTTGTAAAGTCCCCCGCGACACAGGAATTTATATTCCTAATGCGGGAGTTGTTTTTTAAAGAAAAATTTAAAGAAAATAAAACTATGGTCCTTTCCATTGGTCCGTCCGTAGTGTAATGAAATGTATCTTCTTGGCTATTTTAATATTAGCATGAAAAATTGTTTGCTTTTCATTTAAATTTCTAACTTTTGTGAACCAAAATATAGGCACAGTGGGATCTTTCTTAATCCTTGTGAGGCTGCCTAAGGCTTAACACGACATGTTTTTTGCGTTTTGCGTGGTTTGAAAGGAAAAACTAAGGGAGATGAGGCGCGGGTTACACCGAAGCAGGGGATTATGGAATTAATTTCATAAATGTATTATTTGTATAAAAGTGTTGTATAGAAAAGTTCATAAACGCTCATAGTCGAGTGAGCTTTGGTGATTGGAAACAATCAACGATGGTAAGCAACCAAGGTGCGGTCAGACCTAGATGGGTGACCGTTTGTGGCGTGATATGTTATAACCGTTTCCGTGACTCGAAGCTCACGTTAAACAGTCGGTCCCGGTTGTTATCATAGGATTAGCAGTTGTGAAGCTTAGTTTGAGGCCTTCAGGCGACTTAAAAACATACAATAGCAAGATTACATAGCCACAACGTGGGACATTATGGGTTGTTGTTTGATTGATTCATAGAAATCTTATACAGACGAGAATATTACACTTTCATTTCATAAGTTACAATGTTGAACCTACTTGGTTAATGGTCCAGATTAAAAATACACTCAAAAAAAGGATATTACTTTCACAAAAAAAAATTGAGAAAGTGAAAACTAGAATAGACCACAGCCGCATTACTATAACTTGAAACAGCTTTTATTAGATACACCAGGCCTAACATTGTCGTTAATTTTTAAGATAATTTAGTCACAGCATAGATCCGTGACCAACGAACTCTATTATGAAAAGGTTTAAATGTATTAATTGTATGACATGAAGTTCCGGTGTGACAGGCGGTCTTCGTCCCTCTACTTAAAATAATACGTTCATTTGTGACATTGCATACGCGGAGCTTACGATGAGCGTCGCTCAGACCCCCACATTACACTGGAAAGTGTATTGCATTTCACACATTATTACATGACAAAAGAATATTTATCAAAACTTGTTTTTACTTTAAAGCTCACTGTACATGTTGTACAATGGCGAATTTAATGCCATGTGGCATTCTCTCCCAGTCAACCTTCAAATGTTGTATAAATATGAAGCGATACGTTATCATCTAGACAACTGATTTAAATACACAAACATACTTTTTTGTAAATATACATACATATTATACATAGAAAACACCCAGACTTCGAAACAAATATTTGCGGATCACATAAACATTTGAACACAAACAATCGAACACGAGACCTCTTGATCAGCAGCCGCATACGCTAACCACTAGACCAACAAGGCAGTAATTGGTTGAAATTATGATGATTTAAATTTAAATATACTTTTCGGCAGGAAAATGAAAAATCAAGTAAAATGGTGATACTTAAATTTTAACTAGAAGTCCTGGTAAATAGGACGAGTATCTTAATTTCATAGATCATCACTCTATAGACTTAGCTGCACGAATACTAAAACTGTTCAAAGATCGCTGCAAACAACGTACCTAAGAGTTTAAATATATACCTAGTAAGATTGTTATTTGTAATCATTAAAAGACTCACTCATTATTGTACTATACCACGAAATACCGAGAAGCCCAAAATCGATCAGAGTGGTGTGCAATTGGAGAGGCCTATGTCCAGCAGTGGACTGAGATAGGATGATGATGTATAAATGATATGTAGTAGGTAGTGATAGGGTTGAAAACACTCCGCATTCTTGTAACATATACATATCACCCCACGAACATGTCAATACAATATAGTCATAACAAAAACAATACATTACAACCTTGTTCTAAATATTTTATTTACATTTTACCGTCGTATGAATTAATGTGTCGAAGTTGTTATGTTGTCTGTCATGTGTCAACTTGTACATCTATTCTAACAAAGAAACACTCAGAATGTAGCAAAAACACATAAATATTAAAGGAGCACGCCGCAATCAAGCCTCATAATACTCGCATCGCACCTGGCGTCGCTCTACAAATTCCCACACATTTGAAACAAAAGTACGCAACATTATCGCCTGCACACATCCGTCGACCCCGCTATTTATTGCGAACGCGTAAATAAAGAGTGGTACTTAATATGACGCATATATAGAGTTATGACATCTAAATCAAAATAAAGAACCCTTTTTTATAAGTTTTTTTCGTAGCTTTTTGTGAAGTGAGTGTGGTTTCCAGTGTCAAAACTTTGATTTTGGGGAATGGGGACTGAAAAAGCAAAGCATTCTTTGAAAAATTGCCATGTATGGCCGTAATCTCTCACCATAATATGAACCTTCTGCATGAATAACTTCCATTAAAAAACTAACAAATCATAAACCAATACACAAAACTACTCAAAGTATTAAATATCTTGAAGTTTGTGACCTATTTATGCTAGAAACATCAAAGTACAGAAAACGGAAATTATGCCTTTTAGTGTATATTCAGCATTGAACTGTGAAGAAAAGAAAAGCATTTGTTATTTCGGGATTAAGTGCGATAATTTAAATTGATATGAAATGTATTTTGTTATTTCGGACTTCTCAGTCAGTTAGAAATAGATAAAATAGAGCACTTAAGGCATAGGGTTTATTTTAGTACACTTTAACAGGGAGAGTGTAATAATTTAGGACGGCAATAATTATAACAAAGGTCTTTTAAATGTTCTTTCCAACATTTATTTTATTTACACTTTTATTAATGCATATTACTTCATACGTATTGTTGCTACTGTAATTTCTCATGTAAAATGAAAGTATTTTCAAATTAAACTGCAGTGGTAGGTTCACGTTTCTCAACTGAAGTTAGAACATCATCATAATATTACAAGATTATTACAAAGTACGATATCTTATCTTAATTAGATGATGTTAGATAAGTCGCTCAATTATTTTATGGTAATTCGTATCGTGGTTTTTATCTTGCCAAGTTGGCACGAAAATCAGTTTCCTAATCAACCAAGTGCCAAAGTACTCGCCAAGAAAGGCACCCTTAAAAAAAAAACCTAAATTTGGATCCAGGCTATTAGAGAATAGTAGTAAAAAATCTGCCAAGTGCAAGTCGGACTCGCCCATGAAGGGTTCCGTAGCAGCAAGTTCCATCATTTATAAGTTCTTAGTGTATAGTTAATAGTGTATTGATTGAATGAAAGGTATTTTGCGGCTTACGATTTATGACGTATTAAAATAACTACTTACTAGATCTCGTTCGAACCAATTTTCGTTGGTAGTTTGCATAGTAATGTACAACATATATTTTTTTTAGTTTTATCACTCTCTTAATTTAGAAGTTACAGGGGGGGGGGACACACATTTTACCACTTTGGAAGTGTCTCTCGCGCAAACTATTCAGTTTAGAAAAAAATGATATTGTAATCATAATACCATTTTTGAAGACCAATCCATACCCCACACGTATGGTTTTGACGAAAAAAAATTTTTTGAGTTTTAGTTCTAAGTATGGGGACCCCCAAATTTTATTGCTTTTTTTCTATTTTGGTGTAAAAATATTAATGCGGTTCACAGAATACATCTACTGACCAAGTTTCAACAGTATAGCTCTTATCATTTCGGAAAAAAGTGGCTGTGACATACGGACGGACAGATAGACAGACAGACATGACGAATCTATAAGGGTTCCATTTTTTGCCATTTGGCTACGGAACCCTAAAAACCAACATATGAACCTGCGGACGAAAGCTGATAATGTCATATATTTACACTAAGCTTACTTTCTAGAATACGGATGAAGATACTTCAACAAATTTTGAACTGGAAGGTAATTCTTAATGTAAAATACACATGGCAGTAGTACTAAACAAGTTTGAAATACAGATATTTACTCAGCAACGTTTTAGCGGCCCAACATTCTTACAAATACTTAAAGCATACACTCACAAAGACGGTTAAGAGCTCTCTGATATGTAAATGTGTTATGTTGAGTTTTCCTTCCGTCTCATATTATTATCTTTGTCTTTGTGAATTAGGGTATGTTAGGGATGTTTGTGGTCTATCGTTCTGATGCCGTTGTATGTTAAAAGGTTCATCCATTCAATGGCTAATGTAGTCTGTTTTGTTTTCATCCAACGAATGATCTACTAAACTTCTTTTTGTGTTTGTTATGCGAAGTAGTTTGGTGGATCTTGTCAAGCAAAATTTCTCACGTATTGCTGTAAGTGAGTATTTGCTTAGATTTAAATTAACAATGATAGATTATACTCTGAATTTAAGCGACAATATAAAGATGACTCTCAACAAAAATAACAAAGAGTGACACATTCTGAAGTAACTTGAAACGATATTTAAGACCCTGTTAAAAAGCGTAAAATGATGAAGAATTTAAAAGGTTGATCAGTTATTTTCTGAAACATTACAAAGTGACATTGTTTGAGTTTCAAACAATTGTTTGTAAAATAAACAAAGGATTTTCGTATCGTTAACTTTTATTTTGTTGAGATGTTAATTTAAATTTTATATAAGCGCCATTTTTTTTTAATTTTAATCGATTGTTGTTACAACAACAACAATCGATTAAAAGTATCAATTCGTATGTGTATACATACTTATTAAAATCTAAATTGTCAAAGCAAATAAAATAATCTGATGACTGTCTCGTTGGTCTAGTGGTTAGCGTATGCGGTTGCTGATCAAGAGGTCTCGGGTTCGATTCCCGGGTCGGACCAAATATTATTTGTGTGATTCACAAATATTTGTTTCGGAGTCTGGGTGTTTTCTATGTATAATATGTATGTATTTACAAAAAAAAAGTATGTTTATGTATTTATATCACTTATCTAGTACTCATAACACAAGCTCTGCTTAGCTTGGGACTAGATGGTGTTGTGTGTCAGATGTCCGAAAAAAAAATCACTTGAAACACAACCCCTATACCAGGCCGTCAATAGCCGTCAAGCATGGTAAACCCAAAACTACTTTTTGATCATATGATGTAATGTGATGCACAAGATACCTAAAATAATGTTGATAATATCTTACCTCTTATTTTTTACTTCTCTGTAGGGATAAAGTCGTGCAAAGATACTTATGGGACCAACCGGAAATCGGAATAAGTATAAATGAATATTTATTTCGGACATCATATACATAACGTCATCCAGTCCCTGAACTAAGCAGAGCTTGCATTATGGGTACTAGACAATTGATATAAATACATAAACATACTTTTTTTTATTCCCAAACTCCGAAACTATTGTTTTTTATCCATTTAAACATTTGGTCAGACCCGGCTATCGAACCTGAGACCTCAAGCACAGCAGTCGCACACGCTACCACTGCGCCACTTTTCTTGTAATTATGTAGTTCGACTAATTAGCGCATATGCTAGAGTTATTTATGAGGTAATATTCGAGACTGGCCATAGGCATTTATATTTTTAAGCGGAAATATTGGAATCACTACCAAAGAAAATAGGATTTTGAATAACATAAGCCGCAAATTGTTTGTATGACATAACACGTTACTTTAATATATATGATTAAAATATAACATTGGAAACAAAAACAATTAGACCGTAGAACAAAATCGGAGAGATTTATTACCTTAGCAGGGTAACAAAAACTCGCATCCCAATGTATGAAACAAAAAACAGGTCCACAATGACGAATCACCGGCTATTTAATTTAATCATTCACTCTCTCGGTCACCGTTCTGTCATTCATTCGTGGCGAGGGACGTCTAATGCCATTTCATTTTTTTTTGTGACGCTTTATATAATTTTTGTTTCCATGAAATTATTTCTGAGTTTCATTTGGATTTTATTGTTTTATAAGGTCGTTAATGAAACCTTTGTATTTATATCTTGTTTGTTTACTTATGTAGCATAGATTGCTTAGAAATTATTCTAAGATAGATTGTCTTCACCTAGTATGAGATTTTGAATAGTTTTTAAAATAAAAAAAATTGTGTCATATTTCTTTTTATTTTGTATATAAATATAGGAATATTTATGACTTGTTTGAGGACTTGTTAGCTTTTATGTTAATCAGTTTTGTGTTTTTAGAATTTGTATGTATGATTTGTTTATATGTAAGTCATCTCGATCATCAATGATCACCTACATCTATAAAGGCTGCACAGATGTCATAGGGACTTTTAATAGTGAAATGACGAGTAATAGAGTAGAATGGAAATGAAATGAAATGAAATGAAGGAAGAATAAATAATATTGGGATAAGGGCAGGCAGATGATGATAATGTATTCACTCCCAAAGAAAACCCGTCTGCTCAATACTTCTTTGTAATATTTACAACAAACAAAACCACAATACTTTTTAATTGCAATACGCACCCCACTAATATGTACTCTTACATTCTGTTAAAACAAATCACGCTCCCTCAATTTAGTGCCATTGTTTGGTAACGACAGCTGATACATGTAGCATGTAATAATCATAACATCATCAACATACACTGACCAGCCGTGCCCATGTTGAATTCATTTCTTTCCACGCATCTCTCTCCAGACCATCACATTTTCCCGCATCGATATTTTATATTCACCCCAAATAATATCGCTTAATTTATATTGACGGATTTACCAGACTGAATCGACAGTTCAAAAGTGATTTAAGAAAATGTGTAACATGTTTACCAATAAAATTATTAGCGTAGGCGTGATTTATGTTATATTTTTATAATAAGATGTATGTTAACTTATATTTAACATACATCTTGGGTGTTATCTATGTATAATATGTATGTATTTACAAAATAAAGTATGTTTATATATTTATATCAGTTATCTAGTACCCATAATACAAGCTCTGATTAAATTTGGGGCTGTCAGACGTTGTGTGTAAGATGTCCTATTTTGTTTTTATTTGTTATTGAAAACAGTAAGCTTCGTTGTTTTAATAAACCAAAATTATTGTTTTCGGAAAGCAAATGTGAAAAGGGTCGACTATATTTTCTTCTTTATTTATTTCTATGACTCTTTGTTGATAATAATTCCATAAAACATTGTGTTTAAATACTATTACTACTATTATTATTTATAACATACTAAGCTGCTTTTTCAAACATTTACGAAATATATTTATATCAGTACAACTAGGATATACCTACTCATCATATTTTGCCTTATTTTTCATCATCATCATCATCAACAGCCTTCAACAGTCCACTGTTGGACATAGGCCTCTCCTTGAAAAGGAGGTATTGGCCTACTATATACCACGCTGGCCAGACGGGTTGGTATAGGGTTGGTTTCAAGTTTTCCGTCTCTTTGCATTGATGTTGTCTTGCGTAGTTTATCCCTTAGTCGCCTTTTACGACACACGCGGGATGAATAGGGGTGGTGACACTCTGTATTCTTAATCCGTCACCTTATTTATTTATTTTTACGGTATGTTAAATAATATGACGGCGAAAACATTTATTTGAATTTTTTTTTGGAACGAATAATTGACAGATGACATAACACCGAGCGCTGGGGAGGCTGCCATAAAGAATCTACTTGTGAAAAAGCGCACCCGCACTCAGGTGTCCTGAATTCCTGATTGATTCATTGAAATCTTTTGATTTTTTGGTGAGCCACGTCAACTGATCTTAATTTTTTTTTATATATATAATGCTGCCAAAATGACTCTGCTCAGCCTGATGGAAAGCTCAAGCAGAATCGTCGAGTGGTGGCCACAGTCCTCAATACCAATATGGACAATGCAACACGGTGACCCACACTGTGGCGGCCTAGTCAAATGCTTCTTCACGCCCGGCTTGAAGGACCCGGGATCATAGTAGGAAGGAAACACATGAGCTGGTAGGGAGTTCCAGTTTTTAATTGCTCGGCACAGGAAGGAAGAGCCGAACCGCTTAGTTCTAGTGCGTATTGGTTCCACTCTAAAGCGGTGACTCCCAAGGCCAGCACGCGTAGTCCTGTAGAGGAAAGGAGAAGGTGGGATCAGTTGGAAGAGCTCTTCAGAACACTCTCCATGGTAAAGGCGATAGAGGACTGCCATAGAGGCAATATCTCTTCGCAACTGCAAGGGCTCAAGGAACTCGGTGGCTTCGGGACTATCAATTATGCGGACTGCTAGCCTCTGCAACCTATCTAAAGCGTCAAGCAAGTACTGCGATATGTAATCTTAAATATTATAGTTTAAAAAAATATGTGCAGCCATTCGCACTGAACTTTAAGTTAATTTTTTTAAATTATATCTTTTTCTAACTTAACTGTTTAAAACTTAGTGTTAAGACACCTGCAATAAAGTGATCCACCGAACGAAATTACGTGTTCACCGAGAAATACAGGCATTGGTTAAATAGTAAAGTTAAACTTAAATTACTGCTTCCCTTCACGACTCTAAGTTTCACGGCAGGTAATAGAAATAAAAATAATAGTCTGCACGGAGCCGTAACTTGGCTTCTAGTCTATCTTGATAACGTTTAACTAGGGACCTGTATTATCTGAGGAGACATAGTTCAATACCTTTGCAGCTCAAAATATACATATACTAAATTATCAGTTTAGATTATTTTGTCTTCTCAGTCCACTGGTGTACATAGGCCTCTTCCATTGTACACCACTCTGATCGATTTCGGGCTTCTCGCATCCAGCTCTTGCTAGCCATCTTACGCAGGTCGTCACTCCACCTCGCCTGTGGGCGTCCTACACTACGTTTACCGAGACGCGGTCTCCACTCCAGAATTCTTCTACCCCAACGGTCATCAGTGCTGCGGCTAATATGGCCAGCCCCCTGCTACTTCAGCTTGCTAATCCGGTGGGCTATTACGATGACCTTAGTTCTCTGACGGATCACCTCATTTCTGATACGAGCCCTCAGAGAAACTGACTTCCATAGCACACTTAGCAACTTTAAGCTTATGGACTAACCGTACCTTAAGTGTCCAGTTTGTTGTCTAAACTCTAAATAATTAGTTCAAGGTTTTTAGATCAATAGTCCATACTAATCTATAGAAATATATAAAAATGGTGTGTCTGTTTGTAATATCAAATGAATAGTTTTTTATTATATATCATATCAATATATGTAGGGTACTAAGATCGAAAGGTATTTTTTTAATTTTTGTAGTTCTGTCTGTCCATCTGTCTGTCTGTTTGTTTCGGCTAATCTCTCGAAGGAGTTCAATTACAAACATACGAACAAAAATATTATATATTTAAGATAATAATATGGTACAGAAGTAACAACCTAATATTTAAAAATATAAATTATTTAAATTGAGTGACGGTATCATCAAATTTTTTTTTTGTAAGGACACTATTATTTAGAAAACAATATCAATGTCACAATATTTTCACTAATCTATAGTGTTCTAAGTGTACATGATGATGATTGTATCCTAATATTGTTCCCGTATCCTAATAAGAATCTTACTAGAATAGGGATGATAATAATATAATAACAACAAGTAATAACATGTTGACACATCGCACATACGATAATCTAACTCCAAGCTAGGCAGAAAAACTACTTTAGCAAATTACTGGTATAACAAAATATATACTTATGTAGGTTCTAAGTAGGTTTTCATTTGGTTGTGGTCTGTGAAAGATTACTGGATATAAGGACAATTATTTTTCTAAATATGGACACGATTAATGCCGTAGATTTATCACATCTATACAAATAATTAGTAGTAACAGAGTTGAAGTTATCCTATTACAAATGTAACCCTTACTTCGGTGAAGTTTTATTCAAAATTCCAAACATTACCTTACAAAGTCTTGACCACTCAAGAAACTTTGCTCTAACAAGTAAAATTAACAAACCACAATGGAAGTCATACACTGACAGGGCTCCCTACGAAGTGTAATATAAGATATACAGTTTCAGAGCTAAATTACACCATTTCAGGAAGATACTGGCCAGATTACAAAATACCTGGTCCACATACCGTACAACTAAATTATGCCGGGTTATACCCAGCTATATTGTAAAGGAAGCCAAATTGCGTGACCGTACTTGAGCGGAATTAAACTTAGTTCACTTCACTTACACCATCCATTTGACTTAACATCCACAACTTTCCACATTTGGCAAACATTTTTGAACAATTAACCGTTTAAAATTGTACTGTTTTGGACCGAAAATAGGTTACTATGAGACGCTCCGACGGGTCGTGCGAAGGCGTCTGTTCAAATGATTATGTACCTTAAATGATTGTGTTAAGCGTTATAGAAAATGTACATGTATTATTGTTTTGGAAACCGTCGTTTCCTTGTCTAAAGTAATTTGATTGTTAATTTCTTGTGGCAACTGTTTCACTCCGCCAGGTACCTACTGCAATTTAATATTTTTTTTTGATGAAATTCTTGTTTTTTTCGGAGGCAGGCCTGTCCCTTGTGTAATAAAACATTGCGGACAAACACTGTGTAATCAGTTCCAATTTGTGAACGAGCCTTTTTATACAAAAGTTTTCTAATTTACTAATCGGATCTGTTTGTGTAGTGGTTTGTGATTTTCACTGCTAATGTAATATCTAGATTAAATCCAGGTCCAATCCCGTCCGGTTCCAAATAAAATAATTTGTCTTTTATTTAAAAATTTAATATTATTATGTTTCGATTAACATTTCGTTTACTTTAGAACACTGTTTTATTTGGGATGAAATTGTGTGGTAAGGAGTGAAATGTAATTGTTATAAAAATATATTTTTCTTCAAATAGTCTTTAGTCATTGCACCATTCCATCCAACTTCTTACATGAAATAAACTAATAATATCCTAAAGATATTTAAATCCACAAATTACTTGAATTGACCTGATGATCAAGATTGTTTTTTTTCTGGAATGCCTTCTGATATATTATAGTAAGTATACTAGCTTTTGCCCGCGGCTCTGCCCGCGCATATTTCGGTGATTGCGGTAAAAAGTAGCCTATGGCCTTTCCCAAGGTCCCGACTATTTCTTTACTAAAATACATCAAAATTGGTTCAACGGTTTAGGCGTGATTGAATTTGATGAAATTTAACAGACAGACACAGAGTTACTTTCGTATTTATAATATTAGTAGGGATTTATTTTTCAAAATCTAACAGTTTATAATAGCTAACAGTTTCACTCATTCAAATAAGATTATGGGGAAATCTTTTTTCGTTTTTTTCTATACAAGACCCTATTTAACAGTAACGATAAAAGCTTTTTAGGCAATGGTTGTGTTGTAAAACATTCAGGGTAGTCAAACAAATATTTTAGAACTTTCGCTGTTCTAATTTCGAACGAATAACAAAAGGTTGTTCTTTGTGTTTACCTTAATTAATAATACTATATAAAATAGAGTATGTATTAAAATAGGTAATTTTACCTTATAGTATTTGCTATAGAACTTTCAGTGCGTCCTACCCGTAATGACATACGGAGCCGAAACGTGGACACTTACGGTACGGCTGGTCCACAAGTTCAAGGTTGCTCAGCGTGCTATGGAGAGGGCTATGCTCGACGTATCTCTGAAGGATCGTATCCGGAACGAGGTGATACGACAGAGAACCAAAGTCATCGACATAGCCCACAGGATTTGCAAGCTAAAGTGGCAGTGGGTTGGCCATATATGTAAAAGAACCAATAACCGTTGGGGTAAACGGGTTCTTCAGTGGAGACCGCGACTCGGCAAACGTAGTGTAGGACGTCCACAGGCCAGGTGGTGTGATGATTTGCGCAAGACGGCTGGCAGGAGCTGGATGCGAGTAGCTGAGAATCGAACTAAGTGGCGTGCAATTGGAGAGGCCTATGTCCAGCAGTGGACTGCGATAGGCTGATGATGATGATGATGGTACTTTATGTATTATACGTTATTGTGAGCCAGCCTTAAAAGATAGATTTATACTGTCTATGATCTTTTTGTAGATCTTTAAAAGGGGAACAATTCTGTAATTTTTGCGGAACTTTAACCGTTTACGCAGCGCACGCAACGGAAGCTCTCAAGAGGGAAAAAACACTCAGTTTGAAACATTGTTAACTGGTGCTTCGTTCTTATTAGTCTTAGTTTGATGATATATAACCTATAAATTTCCTTGATAAATGGGCTATCTAACACGGAAAGAATTGTTCAATTCGGACCAGTAGTTCCTTAAATCAGACCAGTAGTAGAGATTAGCACGTTCAACCAAACAATTAAACAAACTCATCAGCTTAATCATATGAGCATGGATTTGTAAGAAACTATTTAAACTAACTATCCGAAATTTCCTGCCTCGCACATTTAAACCTTCAAAAGAGCTTACTCACATCTTAAAGGCCGGTAACGCACCTGTGACTCCTCTGGTGTTTCGGGTGTCCATGGGCGGCGGCAATCACCTACCATCAAGTGATCCATCTGCTCGTTTGCCCCCTATAATACGGAAAAAAAAGATCTTTTTTTGTCCTTTTACTTAATCCACTGCAACAATTTCGATACATTTTTTTAAATATACTTAAGAAAGGAATAGCTGCCCTGAGTTTGGAAGTTTGGCGGTGATTCACGCCCGTGCCTCGGAGAGCACGTAAAGCCGTCGGTCCCGGTTGTCATGAACATCCTATGGCAATCGTTATTGGGAAGTCAGTGCCCTCAAATATACTGACAACTAGTTCAATCTTCGAATTTCAGTTCTCCCTTGGGGTTGCGGAGGTCCGATACCAGTCGCTCCGTGGAAAAACTGAAATTCAGGTAAAACCGGTTGAACTAGTAGCCGACCCCAAATAAACTTGGGAATAAGGCTAGGAAGATGATGACTTAAGAAAGGACATAGGCTATTCTTAACCGCAATAACCGACTTAAACACGAGCTTCACCGCAGGCAAAATCTAGAAAATAATAATTAACATTCGTTAAAACAATTGTCAGACATTTTTCTTTTACTACAGTTCACTAAACTCGTTATTCCTAATAGTCACAGTACGCCAATTACTACCATCTAAATCGCAGTCTGTTATTCAAATGGGTAAAATCCTAAAAATAGCCGGAATATCTACAGTGCAGCCCATATAATTGACGGCCGAGTCTGAATCCGCTTATTTATAATGGAAATGGAAGCGTCTAAAACTAAACAGGTCTGACATCCAATACAAAATGAAAACTCAAAATGTTATTGATATATCGTTATTAATAACTATGTAATGCACAAAAGCAACCGCAGACCTATTCGCATACAATTGTGATGTATTCGCCGAATCGCAATCAGTGTACGTTAATATTACGTTGATGACTGTGAGTGATGATTTTATCGTTTATACCTACAAATATATACATACAAATAAATATAATTAGAGTGTTTATTAATAATATTAAAATAACCGCTTTTTACTAAATGCATATGTACGTATATACACGGTACATATAACAATTTTTTTTTTTAAATTTTTCTCAGTCTGTCTGTCTATTTTTTCCGGGTAATCTCTGGAATGGCTGTACCGATTTCGACGGAACTTTCACTGGCACATAGCTGATGATATTAGGAGTAGCTTAGGCTACTTTTTTTAGACTAGCTTCACCCTGCGGCGTTGACCGCGGTTACAACAAAAAACGCATGTAACGTCGCAGAGCTCAGCTTGTATGTAAATGAAATTAATGTCTGTTGGTAATTAAAAATGTATTAAAATTTAATAGTTTACTTACCTATATCATCAAGACATACATACATTACAGTTGTGTATGTTCTTATAACATCTAGAACAGCTGGACCGATTTTGCCAATACTTCCACTAGCAGGTTCTTGAATTTGACTTGTTACCCGTGTTTGTTACTGTACCTATATTCACAATAACATATTAATTTTACATTACATTGATTACATTTTTACATATATTCAATAATAACGGTAAGTTTAATAATAAGCTATAAATATTAAATAAATATTTCTTGTATTATGGGTACTAAACAACTGATATAAATACATAAACATACTTTTGTTTGTATATATATTCATATAATACATAGAAAACACCCAGATTCCAAAAAAAAATATTTGTGGGTCACACAAATATTTAGTTCCACTCGGGAATCGAACCCGAGACCTCTTGATCAGCAATCGCATACGCTAACCACAAGACCAACAAGGTAGTCTGTTTTAGTTAGTTACTGATATATTGAAGAATACCTAATTTATTTTGTTCTGGAATTACTATTAATTGGCAATTAATTGAACTGTCATCTAAAGATACAGCACTTGCTCGTGATTAACCCGAAGAGGTTACTTTACATGGCGTCTACGTGTGTTTGTTAAGCGAAGTACGCCCTCGAGAGTAATTTGATCAAGGCTTTAGCTTATACTACTCAGTAACAATGAATTCAAGGTTGATAATTAATGATTTGATGAATAAGCGATCATTGATTTTACAGTGACAGAGGAGTGCTTTAAGCATTAGATCTCAAATCTCTATTGTTTAAATGGTACTGAACAAATTGTAATATCTCTATACACGGGCAACACTAGTATAGACTAATTTTGCCTGCGACTCCACCCGAGTAAAAAATATCCAATGTCATTCTTAAAGCATCAAATTATCTCCATGCCATGAATTGGTGCGGTGGTTTAATCGTGAAAGCGTTTCAAGTCTCATATGATAACTAAAATTTATACAATATTGAAATATGTACGAAGCTTAGTCAGCTGATTAAAATAGGGGGCTCCTCTTAGGAGAGGGTTAAGGCCATACGTTTCCACGCTAGCCGAGTGTCGGTTGGGGACTCGCGAGACACGTTGTAGCTATGTAATCTTGCCATTGGATGTCTTCAAGCCACCCGAAGGCACCCAACTAAACTTCGCGACTGTCATGTTATGATAACAACCGGGACCAACTACTTAACAAGACCTCCGAATCACGGAAATCATTATCATCATCAACAGCCTTTAACAGTCCACTTCTGGATATAGGCCTCTCCTTAGAATGGAGGTTTTGGCCTATTATACCACGCTGGCCAGACGGGTTGGTATAGGGTTGGTTTCAAGTTTTCCTTCTTTTTGCATTGATATTGTCTTGCGTAGTTTATCCCTTAGTCGCCTTTTACGACACCCGCGGGATGAATACCCCTATTCATGGTGACATTCTGTATTCTTAATCCGTCACCACACGGAATCACGCTAATGCTTGTAACATTATATCATGCCATAAACGGTCAGAAAATGCACATAGTTACTGTTTTATTATAATTCGAAATCACCTATTATGGTGATGTAGGGAACGCAACGATTTAATTTATTGGTATTATAACACCGTAGTTTCTCATTTGTAATAAATGCGCGGTTTGTTATGTTGCAGTATTTTGAATGCACAGTAATGAGATTGAACTAATTACCACACATTTTGTCCAACAATATTTTAAATAGCAGAGATTCATTGTATTGTAATTGTGATAATAGCTGTGCTATTTATAAAATATATGTTTATTGTATTTTATTTATATTATATTAGCTACTTTGTTGGTCTAGTTGATAGCGTATGAAACTGCTAATCAAGAGGTCTGGGGTTCAAATCACGGGTCGGGCCAAAAAGTGTTTTTGGGTTTTTCTTAGGAAATTCCTAATAGCAGCCCGGAGTTTGGAAGTTTGAAGTATCCCGGAAAGCACGTAAAACCGTCGGTCCCGGTTGTCATGAACATATATGGCAATCGGTTTTGAGAAGTCAGTGCCTTCAAATTTACTGACAACTAGTTCAAGTTTCGAATTACTGTTCTCCCTTAGGGTCGCGCAGGTCCGATGCCAGTCGCTCTGTGGAAAAACTGAAGTTCAGGTAAAACCGGTTGAACTAGTCGCCGATCCCAAATAATTTTGGGAATAAGGCTAGGAAGAAGAATAACCTCTGCTGTTCCACGGCAGCTACTATACTAATAATATTACAAAGAGTTAAAATTTGTGAGCTTTTAAGGTAAAATTTCTAGATCTACTGACCTGATTTTGTAAAATCTTTCACCAATATAAGCTACATTGAGTAATCATAGGCTATGAAATAAAAATACCGCGGCTGTACCCGGCGGTCAAATGTAGGATGGATTTAGCAATTTGTCGATTTCATCTCCTTTATGACGTAAATTTTCGTAACAAAGGTAAAACATTATCACAATTTAAAACAATGTACGATTTACGATTTAAAATTCATTTCGTACAACACTTAAAGTTACATCACAAACGAACGTCAAATGTCCAGGCTGATTAAGCTAATGCTATCAATAAAAAAATTCCCATTTCCCTATAAAAAGGTAATAATTTAACATAAAATAATACTTATAGAAAATGACCCAATTTGAATTTTATTTATTTAAAACCTCATTTCAGTTTTTGCTTCCTCAAACTTGGAGCGGTCCCAAAAATGGCCATGAAATATTATAACGATATCAATAACAATTATCGTTAATTCTTCATTTTGAAGAAAAATCTTAGATCGAAGCTGTGAAACTCTAAATAAAATATCTTAATAAAGGTAGCCCAATTATCCAGCAAAGCCTTGAGTTTTAGAGGTTTAACAAAAAACTGTGCAAAAAGGAAAGAGTATACCTACCCATTTGAATTTCGCAAGATTCTTATATCTAACGACAGAAAAAAGTCAATGTACCCTCTAATATAAATTATCTGGTGTCAACTACGCTCTATTTTATCCCACTAAGCCAATTTCGTACCCAAAATAAACCTTATTACATTATTAGAAAGATTCTAATTCGCCTGTGATATTTAATGTTATTTGAAATTGAAATTTACTACGACAGGGATAGGTGCGAAATTAGAATACCGCATGTATATAAGGCTCTTTAGACAATTTACAGTTCTATTACGTAGACAAAAGGATGAGTTTGGAATCAAAAGAATGTTCCTAAGAGTCGTTTATCACAGCGGATAGAAGATGTCAGTGGCTGATACGGCGTTGTATGTATTAAAAAGGTGATGTTTTTACATGATGCGTTATTATGTAATAAATTAACATAAATAGGTTCGTATGGCCATTTACTTGGAGATTAGGTTTGAGAGAGCAATTTAAGGTTACAAGAAGAATTATTACATTTTCTATTTTATTCATTGTTATGGTAACTTTTATATTCGCGTCATGGGGTGGAATATCAGCATGTTTGAACTTTTATTAAATATTGAAGTAATCTTATAAAGTTAGCTGTTCACATATGTACAAAGAGTTAAAAATATTTTTATATGTAAAGATAAGTTTTGTGTTTTAGAAAATTGTTAAGCTTCTTCTAAATGGTTTATCACTTATAGTGTTATCGATTCTTTTTAGTCATGGGTAGATTGACAGTCCTAAATACCAATCATAAAAGTTAACCCTATTCTTAATCATATACAACCCTCTCATATACAATACTATTCTTCTTATTCTTCTTTCTCTTCAAATTGAAAAAGAACCATCCTCGGGGTAAGTTATTCAGATAATTAATTTGCAATCTACACCCATATCTCAAAACCATATAAAGACAATTTATTCACTCAAGAAATGTTCTGCAATGTAGGTCGGTTAAAAATGATTGTAGACTTTTATCACCTCAGTGTTACATTTCAACAAATTATTTGTACAATCGTCCACTCAGCTTTTATTTTCATTCCTTCCATTTTTCCATTCCACATCAACTTTCGTGCTCAATGCTATTATGTTCCTAAGAGCTTGTTTCCACAATTATATTTATCCATTACAGCCCACAAGCTTTCATTAACAAGTGTTGTTGAGGCTATATTTGGATGCTATAATTACCAGTTTTTGATTAACATTGTAATTATCGTTCTTAAATATTTATGTATAATTTAATAGCTCGAAATATTTTCTATTTATTTTATGTAATGTGAGTAGGTTTGCGAATAACTTTGTCATATGTTTTTACAAAAAAAAAATATGCTTATGTATTTATGTCAGTTGTTTAGTACCCATAATACAACCTCTGCTTAGTTTGGGACTAGATGATGATGTGTGTAAAATGTCCGAAATATTTATTATTTATTTATTTATCAGGCAGAGTAGAGTCACAGAAATATTATTTTTTTTTTTAAAATAACAGCTCAAACATTCGAATATATTTCTGTGTCGCTAAAACTTAACAACTTACAAGGAACGGACACAAAACACACCCAGATTCAGAATAACAATTTAAGAATCACTTATAGTGTTATCCCGTGTAGGATTTGAACCCACAAAACTTATCGTAGTAGGAAGCATCTTGGTGACCGCTTAAACCACTAGACCAACCGTGCACGTATATTTAAACGTTAAACCTAAATTAACCATATTTTCGTATCAGTCCATCTCATTACCCCGGGTTCTAGTATACATTTGAAAACAATAATGATATCCTATCGAAACACATACATAACAAAAGCGTGTTATATCATACAACATATCAAAATGTTTCCGAAAGAATACCATATATCATTAATAATAGACGTTACATTAAGACACTGAAATGTATACCTTAAATATAACATTTAGGGTTTGTTTTTAAACATAAACAAGCTTTGTACACACAGGCATAAAAGGATTTAATTGAATATTAGCGTGTCAAGAACCATTAGTAACAGTTAATTGACCCTCCCAGATAATGATTTACCGTGTAAACTGCATGTCATTGCACAATAAACTAGACCTTTAACAAAATAGAGTTCATTTCAAATTGATGAAGTAACCGTCTACGTGTATTGTTTGGCTTCGTTGAGTAAGAATTAAATCCGGTTTTCAAATGTCAATTCTTTGATTGTTTTTTTTATATGTTTTCTCTATTTCTATTTATGTGAATTCAGTTCTATCCTTTTATTTTTAAGGTTTGTTTTTAATCATTTTGTCTTTTATTGATTTCAGGTAATTCATTGCTTTGTTGAACTCAACGGCGATCAAGTTTTGATAATGGTGAGTTGGTGAAATATTGTATAATAAACAAGCTCTCAAAGTTCTGTGATTAAAAACGTTCCAGGTTCTTAGAGTTTTGACAAGAGTTTACTGATGGCTGTAAACAATGGTTTATATATTTTCTAAGTGATTAATTGCTAATGAATTACTTTGACTCTTTTCTGATTTACAATCAATTTAAGTGATGCAGTTTAAGGTATAATGGAACGATGATGAAATATGAAAAGGTTTTCATGTTTCAAACATATTTATTACAACATCTCACATCAAACTATTTAGTATGTTAAAAGAAAACTAATGAACACGTACAAGTAACTTAAACATTCAATGAACAAGGAAACCGTAAATTTACAGACGGAGGTTGCGAAAACTTTTCTGTCTCTCTCTTTCATTTGTATAAAGATAATGACTATCATAGAACAGAATTCGAAATACTACAAAAACATGCCAAAACATGTCAACAAAGAAATCATATTTCTTTCCATATTCAAAGCAGACCCAAAACCTTTTCTCCTAAATCATTATTTCCCAATACAACAGAAGAATACAGGAAATAAAGTTTTGACAGAAGTTTTGTAGAACTTGGCAAATAATTCTTGGCCTTAACATTCATTGTCGAGTTCACAAAGGGTGTCCACTGGGGAGGCATAAATCATTGCGTAATATGTGTGTAAAAAACTTGTAATGAAACTTTACCAGTGATATTATTTCTATATAGAATTTAAGTCAAACAAAGCGACGGTTAAGTCCCCAGTCCATGGTATATTTGTAACCATAAACATTAGTTTTAGGTAATAAAACAATATGGCATCCTCTAAGCACCTGGCGGTGCTCGATATAGCAACTTTTTTAGAAATTACAGACAACTTGGAGCCGTTTGATACAGTCTCTAAAGAGGAAGATTGCGTGGCTCAAGACGATGTAAGAAGTGATGTAGAAGACGAGGTGGTAGACTACGTGAAAATTCAAATGATCAGACAAAACGAGGTGTTGATACTGTAGACCAAATGTGTTCCTCCATATTAACTAATAGACAGGTAGATAGTAGAGCCACGCTGATTTCAGCACGAATGGGCCGGCTCGACCCGGCCAGTACTACCCTCACACAGAAGACCATCATAATAATGACAGCATTCTTGATGTCGTATTTCGTTGGTGAGTGTGAGACCGGAGGCCCAATCATTCTGCATCATTCTCCCGCCCTTCGAAGGCCGGGAGAATGATGCAGAATAATCTAACCAGGCTGCCATGGTAAGGGTCACCATGCTCATTGTCTACCCTCACAATAAGCATGGTGACCCCTACTCCTGGATTCGACTCATGCTTTCCATCAGGCAGAGTAGAGTCACTTTGGCAGGCTTAAATATAAAAAAAAAAAATTAAAAAAAAAAAATTGAAAGGCAAAAAGATGACCCATGGCTGTGTTTTACGGGATGCTCTATATGGTTTTCGTAAATGCCTGCGTGATTTACTGTCGCAACAAGCTGACTAATAAAGAAAAGCCATGAAATCGCGAAGCCATGAATAAATTGGAGCACTGTCCTGACTTCGTCATGGACGCAAAGGCGGCTGAAAGCTCCTTCTTTATAGGGTTCCTACTTTGAAATTATTACAAATATTCTTCAAGTTAAGCCACAACCATCGTCAGATGATCTTACTGTTGAAACAGAACCGAAGAAGCGTCACTACTGTGGATATTATTGTTATGAAAAGCAACGAAAGACAAACTCACAGTGCATCAAATGCAAAAAACTAATCTGTCGTGTACACAATTTTGACTTGATTCAAAAGTGTTTATAAAGTGAAAATAATATACTAAAACTGTTAATAATTATGAAAAGTGGACTACTAGAAAAAATAAGTATTATTTGATTAACGCAAACATAACATAGCATTCTAACTACAAAACCAAAAGGATCTCATTTTGTACCAATTTTATGTATCGTTACTTTAAAGTTTTTATTTTTATAGTATAATAAATAAATATTACTCTAATTTTCCTTTTTCTCATTTAACCATAAAATAACATAAATGCATAATTAAAAAACAATAGGTATAATGTAATAAACTAAGTCTAGAGTATATTTATCCGTGTAGGTCAATTTGACCTATGTTTGGGCTTAATAGCTAGTAAAATATGATTGGGCTTCTAGGGTTAAAGGCATATCCATAATCCACATCTAATACTAAAGTTATTTCTGAAGAATAATTAACGATTTGAACATCCAACTGTTTTATCAACTTTAGATTGTTATATTTTCGATACTAGATTCGAAATGAGATTAAAAACATGAGATTATCAAAACAAGCTTTTTGTATAGCACATTTTTTGTCCTAAAATACACAGATTTTTCAAATAATATGGTTTTGACTTTATGGCAAGATATTACGAATTAAATGCATCTAACGACAATACTTACAAAAGGTATTTTATAAACCATATCAATGTTAAATCATTTATAACAGCTCCATCTCGCTGTATGGATTATTCAAAAGTTTTACGACTAAGTCTGAAATTAAGGCAAAATCTCATACCTACTTTTGACTACACTATTATATGTATATGTATGTTGATCATATACTCGCATAGTTCATTCTTCACGAACTTTAAAACCACTTCTGTAACTTGTTTAGCCACTTCTTCCCCGAGCGAATCTTAGGAAATGCCAGCGCCTTCTATCTGTATAGTACGATTCTGTAATAATAAATAATATGTATGTATTTACGCAAAAATAAGTGTATCTGTATTTATATCAGTTGTCTAGTACCTACGTTACAAGCTCTGCTTAGTTCGAGACTAGATGGCGTCGTGTGTCAGATGTCCAATTTTTTTTTCATATAATTCATTTGAAAATAGTCTTGATAGGTAAAGAATTTTAATTTAGAAATTTTTGTTTGCGTACAGAAGGAATATCCTAATATATCTCCAAAACTAATACCATAGTTTGTACAACTGCGCTACAAAGGCAATATATTTGAAAGTTTCGCAGTCAAACATCAGAATCTCCTGACAGCAATGACGAGGGTGAGCACAAGTTTGACAAGCAGCCACCCTGAGGCATAGACAATAATCAATAAAACAATAAATTACAGCAAAATCCGTATTAGTTCCAAGTATTACTTGTGTTTGAATTTCTTACAGACAGTTTTACCTGACAAAGTGAATCTACTCTACAAGATGGACAGCATAAGTAGAATTCAAGAGTAGATGTCACCCACTAGTATGATGACCAACAAAACGGCGGCCTATTCAGAAGCTTTAGCATCATTGAGCCTCCGATACTCACCAAAAGCAACTCACATTTCATAAACTGGCAACCGAAAGGTTTTATTTCATTAAGGTATACATATTTATGTATGCTAAGGATATTAATGCTTATGACTCCATTAAGTACTGCCTCAAACCAAGAATGAGGAAGGGGGGATAACTTCATTTGCTCAATCAAGGATAGTACACGTAGTCCACAATCAGACATTGGACTTAGTGTGATTCAGAAAGTGCTGTTCTGAATTTGGGTGTTCTTTGTGCCCGTTTTGCTTTTTTTTTAAATACATTTTTTCCATTAGTAATGTACACCCTGTGTCGCGGGGGACTTTACAACTACACATGAAACAAGGAACACCAAGACTCAAAACAACAGTTTATTGGTCACCGCTTAAACCACTAGGCCAATCGTGCAGTCCACTATGTTTATGAAGTTCTCCGCTACTCAGAAATATTCCTAGTATAGGAATTATTACAAAAGAAGCAAAAGCAACAAAAAAGCTACCCAACTTTAGCTAGCTGTGACGTCATGATATCAATATTCCAATTGGGTCCAGGGTTTTACTGCCAGAACATATGTATCTGTTCGATGAAAATGTCTACCGTGTATGAAATTACTTTATTTATTTACTGTCAATTAATTAAAATAATTAAACCCACATACGCTGGCTTCCTGTGATTAATTAATTATTGATGGTATTCAATATAGTCGGTGTCCACGCATTTGAAGTAACACACAATTACAAGTGAATAATAATTCACTTTAAAGTTATTTAGTTTACTCAATTTGTAAATATACAGTGGAGACTTCCAAAAAACATACAATAGTGCCATCTACCGAAGGAACACTGAACCACAAACAACTGAAAACAGAATCGCGATAGAGAAATTCTCGCGCTGATTAGCATATAGGTATACAAGATCCCAATATCAGTCGTTGAGCAGTGCCCGTCAGACATGATCACCTCGTCTGGTCGGAAGATCCTACCTTTGTGATGGAGGAACACGATACACGTTCCTCCACACACTCATCAACAGCCTTCAACAGTCCACTGCTGGACATAGGCCTCTCCTTAAAAAGGAGGTTTTGGCCTACTATACCACGCTGGCCAGAGGTATAGGGTTGGTATCAAGTTTTCCTCCTCTTTGTATTGATGTTGTCTTGCGTAGTTTATCCCTTAGTCGCCTTTTACGACACCGGCGGGATGAATAGGGGTTGTGACACTCTGTGTTCTTAATCCGTCACCACACGGATATAAACACACTATTTTTTTGCAATTTTTTAACAACAAAAATCACCATTTACACTTTGGGCCACGTGAAAGTGCACACCGAAAGTATTCAAAATTAAACGTTGTGTAATTCAATTGTTAATTTAAAATGTGAAAGCATTGCACCAAAAATGCTTAATTGGTAGCCATTGTATTTAATGCGCACCGTGATGTGTAATTCGCAAATTATTAAAGAGAATTCTGTGCTGTTATTTTGATCGAATGTGTATTGGAGTTTCATACAGTTTTCATGTGTGAGTAACAAGACATAAAAGAGGTTATTATCTCTTCATTATCATGTGTGTGTGTTACTTAGGTGGGTTATCTTATAAGATTTAATCTCTTCTTGGTACATTTGGATGTAATCTGTGGTTGTAATTAGTATGCTGTTTAATTTTACAGTGGAATTTTAACTTACATTAGAAATTATTTCATAATTGTGTTTCTTGTTAATTTAGTAATTATGCTTTTAATTTAAACACGTAAACCAGTTATAATTTAACTTTGAATACAGTTTGACAAAGATGTAGAAAAAGAAATAGGAAGTTAATGAACTATAAAGAACTTATTTAGCGGTTTTTATCCATACTCATATTAAAAATTCGAAAGTAAGTCTATTTGTTTGTTAACTTGGTAAATCAGTTGACGCCACAGTTGAATGGATGGTGTAATTAAATAATAAAAAATAATAAAAATCTTTATTTAAACTAGAAGAACAAGAAATTAACAATATTATTCTGCATAAGTTAAAAAACTGTGTCGCAGCCATTTACGCCTCCTCCGGTCTGAAGCCGTCAGAGTTACATAAATGACATATACAAAGTATACAAGTTGCATTAGAAGAAATAAGAAAATATTACAAGAGATGGTATAGAAACATACTGTACTAAGTTTATATGTATATTATGCATGTGTATCTGTATTACACTGAGAGAGAAGTGTGTGTGCATGTGCGTGTGTGTGTGTGTGTGTGTGTGTTTCTGTGCGTGTGTATGTTCGTGCATGTGTATGTGATACTGGGAAGCTGGAGTATATTTGGAGGAGTTCTGCAAGATCTATCTTAAGGCATGCCGTTTGCCCATTATTTTTTTCTTCCTAGTTCAGAGTGTGCAGCCATTCATTCGTAATCAATTTACAAGCATATAGATTTGACTGCCTTGTTAGTCTAGTGGTTAGCGTATGCGGCTGCTGATCAAGAGGTCTCGGGTTTGATTCCCGGGTCAGACCAAATATTTGTTTCGGAGTCTGGGTGTTTTTCTATGTATAATATGTATGTATTTACGAAAAAAAATGTATGTTTATGTATTTATATCAGTTGTTTAGTACCCATAACACAAGCTCTGCTTACTTTGGGACTAGATGATGTAATATATAATAAGCATGGTGACCCCTACTCCTGGATTCTACTCATGCTTTCCATCAGGCAGAGTAGAGTCACTTTGGCAGGCTTAAATATATAAAAAAATGTAAAAAAAATAAAAATGTTGGTCAAAAAAGTTTAAGTTACGTTCCAAAATTTGTTCACTTATTTATACACAAGTAAAGCTAATATTAAAATCTATGGATACACAAATTGATCAAGTCCTAAAGAAAGTAATTATGATAAAATAATAACGTTATTAAACTTTCCACAGCTTAAGAACATTTGAAACAAGTTTATGTAATCATACTGAAAGTACGCACGGCACAAGATTGATGCTGCGAATGTCTGGCTGTAGATAAATGAGCTAATACTGACACATACACGCTTTTAGATTATTATATATCATGATTATTGGTCTAGATAAGATGTGATAGATATAGTTTATGGATTTTTTTTTATAAATAAGCCTACCAAAGTGACTCTACTCTGCCTGATGGAAAGCATAAGTGGAATCCAGAAGTATTGGTTACGACCTCTGGACGCCGGGATAATGATGTAGAATAATTGGTCATCCGGTCTCATACTTACCAACGAAAGACGACAGCGCGAATGCTATCATTTTAGGCTGGTCTGCTGTGTGAGGGTAGTACTTCCGGGGTGAAGCCGGCCCATTCGAGCTGAAATCAGCATGACTGTACTACCTATACACATACCCACGGTATATAAAAGTAACAATCCAAAATAAAACCCTTTGTCTGTCTAGGTCTTGCGTCTATTCTTATGAACAGCTTGATCAATGTCAACGAGATTTCCACTGAAAGTACTACAGCTGTACTTTTCTTCTGCTGTGTAACACTGCGGGACTCTGATAGTAATAAATAAATGTAATATTGCTTCCCTTAATGGCTGAAGTACACTCATTTTACAAAATGTCTTCCTCTGGAAACGATAAAAAAAGTCTAAAGCCCTCTAATTGGATAAAGAGAGTGTAAACATTTTTATGTCCGGTTTCGTTTTTCTGATGTTTAGGGATATTGCAAAAGTATTTTATCATTCACTTATTCAATAGTTCATTCATTCAGTCAGTTGATATTTTTATGGCTATAATGACATTGAATGAACGACTGAAGATACTGTTTTTGAAATTCATAATGGTTACTGCCTCGTTGGTCTAGTGGTTAGCGTATGCGGCTGCTGATCAAGAGGTCTCGGGTTTGATTCCCGGGTCGGACCAAATATTATTTGTGTTATTCAAAAACATTTGTTTCGGAGGCTGGATGTTTTCTATGTATAATATGTATGTATTTACAAAAAAAAAGTATGTGTATGTATTTATTATATCAGTTGTCTAGTACCCATAACACAAGCTCTGCTTAGCTTGGGACTAGATGATGTTGTGTGTCAGATGTCCAAAATATTTATTATTTATTTATTTGGATTTTGGTACATTGATATACCCTAAGTTATTCAATTAAAAAATGTTAAAAAAATCAAAAATGCCGATAGAGAATAATATATCATATGAATGGGACTTGAGTTCGAGAACCACAAGTAAGTTCTGTGGAGGAAAAAAGTCGACTAAAATTAGTCCAGAAATTAAATAACACAATTAGGAAGGGAGGTATACCTTTTATTTCTATTCCTCGACTGTAATCAGACGCGACAGGCCTCGGCCTGCCATTGGTCGGTGACAGGTGTATTGGGTAATAAGAATCTCAGGATTAAGAGGCAAGTGGAGTGGATTTTATAAATTGGGATTGAAATAAAAGAGAGTATGCTAGGCATATTCTCGAGGTAAAAAATGTTATTGGAGCTATTTGATATTTTGTATTCGATGTATTTGGATACTTTGATATAATAATAATGAATAAATATTTCTTGACGTATGGCCCTCTACTAAGAAGAGACCTAAGCCCGATAGTGGAACGTTATGGGTTGATGATGATTGATGAAATTTTCTGACATTTGATACACAACATATTTTGGTCCAAAATGCAGAGTATTATGAAAGGTTGATTGACTGATAGCAATACATACATATTATACATAGAAAATACCTAAACTCCGAAAGGAATATTTGCAACTCATATAAACATTTAATTCGACCCGGGAATCGAACTCGCGACCTCATGCACGGCTGTCGTTTGCGCTACCACTACGACAAAGAGGCAGATAATAATAATATTTCCAAAAACGATGATCCGAAAGTAGGCAAAACAAATACTTTGTTAGCCAAACTGCTGATAAATATACTTACACTAGCTGAGTTCCGCGGTGTTACTTGCAGTTAATTTTGTAAATTACGAGTAAAGCTGCTTCCCTCAATAAATTTTGGCTAATTTTATCCTTATGTCCTTAGCCTGTCCCTGAAAGTCTTGTCAAAATTGGTCCTTCCATTCCAGAGATTAGCCAACTAACAGACGGACAGACAGACAGACAAAAAATATAAAAATTGCTTTTTTATGTAAGTTTCGTATGTACTTTCACATGCATTCAGTCAAAAACTGTTTATTTGAAATGACAGACACTTCATTGTTATTTATTCATATAGATTAAGAATTTGTTGAAACCTAAGTTGCAATGTTTACGAAATTGTACACAAAACCATTTCTGAAACCACAAAAACACCTGCAAGAAACATAACTGAAGTTGGAAACATCAATATATAACCCGACCGCGTAGAATGACGCGACTTAAGCACCGTCTTCAAATTGATGGGGTGCTACTAAATTCTGGCGGGTTATTGCCAAAGTTTGAGTATTATGGAGGTTAGTTTCCGTTGAGAAAACTATTTCTAGTTTGAATGAACAGTTTTTTGGAAATAAATGTAGGTTTTGTGAAATGTTCAGTGTTCGGAATAGTATTCGTAAATTTTGCCTAATATTTAGGGTAATATTTTCCATCAGGCGCACTAAAGCGACCTTGGCAGGTGAAAAATATTTTAATGATATCTCCCGCTTCAAGAGTAAATCCTGTGTGCCTTCCTGTATAACCAAGTGGCCTTAGGCGATTCACACACTAGCGACGCGAACACGCGCGTAGGCGCGGGGCAGCTATTACAGCCAATCCCGAATCTGCTAGCCGCACGCGCTCACGCGTCGTAGCGTATCTTCAGTGTGTTGGACCTGGCGTGTTTTCTATACTAATCGATTTACTGGAATACAATAATAAAATCTGCAACTCCGCGCTACGCGACGGAGCGTGGTGCAGTGTGTGAATCGTCTTAGGTGGTTGGAAACAATCACCGAGGGTAAGCAACGACGGTGCGGTCAGACCTAGATGGACGACCGTTTGTGGCATGATATGAGCGTTTTCGTAATTCAGAGGTCACATTAAGCAGTCGTTCCCGGTTGTTATCATAAGATAACAGTTGCAAAGCACAGCACTGCGCAGTAGAAAACAGCTTTTAACGCGGAATTATCGAAAGAATAAAAATAATTCAAGAATGGAGGCACCAACCTTATTGTGAATGTAAACAATGCAGCAGCATGGTGACCCACACTGTGGCTGTCTAGTGAGATGCTTCTGCAGGGCTTCTCACACTCACCAACGAAACAAAACAGCACGAATGCTGTCATTTTAGGTCTTCTGTGAGAAGGTACTACCATTCCCGTCTAGACCACATGTTCGTGATGAATTCAGGGTAGCTTTACTATCTTGAAGATTGTATTCGTGTGGCCATATTACTAATCAAACATGATACATTTGTGCTGAAACGTAATTTTCCTAAGCATATTCTAAGCAGTAACCCACTCCTGAAAAAATTAATGGATTTGAGTTCCCACTTTTTGTAAGTACATAATATAATAGAAAAAATAAAATACGTCTACTTGAGCAGATTTTATTTCTGTCTAACATATTATAAATTTAATTGTTTTTACACGGAGCCCCCAGGGCACGAACTCCTCTCAGACTTAATTTATATTTTTAATAAAATATTGTATGTTTTACTAAAATCATATTTAATATTGTCTTTTAGAAATATATTGAGGAGACAAACATACTTATTTCGGTATTACTTACAAAAGTAAGTGAATTAATATCATCATCATTATTAATGAGACACCTTTGGCGGGCTTGAATATATGAGAATAATTTCTTTCAACGAGTGTGTAAAGTTGCAGAAAATGAAACCTAAGAGAGGACTCATCCCCTATTCCCTGATAATTAAAAGGCATCAGACATTGAAGGGACGGGAAGGCCGATCTGGATCATATACGCTGGAAGTAGACCTCCATAGGGGAGCATGCAACAGGCATAAGTTTAGCAGTTAGGAAATCAAAAATAATTAGTAAACTGTTAGTGAATATATAAAATGACTAGCTGATGCCCGCAGCTCCGTTCGCGTCCCATGAAAATAGATATTGGACCATTTACCTCCAAGTTACAATCGGTCAAGCCGCCACACGAGACACGAGAATTTTATATATTGTATACCAGCGTTTGCCCGCGGCTCCGCCCGCGTGTGTGTCGTATACCGTAATAAAAAGTAACCTATGTCCTTTTCCAAGGTTCCATGTATCTGTATAGTGGTTTCGGCGTGAAAGATAACAGACAGACAGACAGAGTTACTTTCGCATTTATAATATTAGTAGGGATTATTGTAGTATTATAAAAGTGAAGAGTTCATTTCGTTGAAAACGCCAATTACAGGAGCTATAGGGCCAAATCGAATGTTTAGTTTACTCTTGGATAGTCCGTTTATTGAGGAATGTTATCCTTACTAATATTATAAATGCGAAAATATGTAACTTTGTCTGTCTGTCACGCGTTCGCGCCAAAACAACTAAACCAATTGAAATGATATTATTTTGGTACACAAATAGTCTAGAGCAGTAACCGATAACAGGCGAGCGAAGCCGCATTTGAAAGCTAGTAGTCTATATATCAACACACCAAATGTAGCCAATATAAGTGTTACATAAAAAGGGAAAAAAAATTAACCTATTGAGAGACGCAGATTACGTTTCGCGGGTCAGCTACTAAAAATATAAAACATAATGGCTAATATTATGTTCAGCGAGTCGTTCCCGGAGTTTAATACACTTTTTTATACACTGCTTCGCTTGTAAGGGTTGTAGTATGATATTATACGGCCTACCTCTGTCAAGGATTAACAATGGAACATTTTTCTAAAATATCAGTTAGAAGCACCTTTACTAAAATACAGACGTTCTTAAGCTTTGTCACCTTTTTTGACAATTTACTGACTGAACTCTTGGTGGAGAGGTTAACGATGCCGTCTGTTGAGACAGAGATAATGTATTCTAGTCCGACTGTTGCAAAATTAACTATTTTTCTCTTCTCAATTTGGGTCGTTATATAAACATACTTCAGTTTTAACTTAAGTTAACTGTGTAATATTGGATGTAATATTTCTATATTAATGTTTTAATCCTTAAGATGAAGGTAGAATTACCCAATTTAACCTGTTCTATATATTCTTATACCCAAATATTCCCTAACCCTGTACAAGATGGGCGTACTGAAAGTAATTTGCTATCGGTACGAGTTGATTTATGCGGTGCGGGGCCCTCGCCGAAACTACTGTCATTACTCACTGCTGGATCGCTTTTTATGCTAACCGTACTTGACTGATTGTTCGGGACACGGCGTGGAGAGGATTATGTATCGGGGTCATTGCTTTGGATGGGTCATTTCTTTGAAGGGGGTCATTTAAAGTTGTAAGTTGAACGATGTTACCAAATTATCATAAGGTATTACAGTCTTCTGTATTATAAGGTATGTTGCTCGAGCTAAATGGTTACTGGAAGTATCTACCGTCATCCATGGACATGGTATGGAGTCAAAACTGCGCTGTTGCTCTTTGAATGTATCCTCCAGAATCAACCCGTCAGGGGATTTTTCATTTACAGGACTGATCTAAAATTTGCCTGAATTTATAGTAGACAAGCTTATGTCCGCGGCTCCGCCCACGTATATTTATTATCTCGGTAAAAAGAAGACATTTTTATTAAGAATCAAAGTATTTAAATGCCAGTATATGCAGTGGTTTAAGTGTAAAAACGCAACAAACAAACAAACTATTACATTAATAAGAGAAACATTTCCAAAATTGTATTCCTCCCCCAGTATTTCAAGCGCGAGTAACTGACACGCTGTAGTCAACCCTCAGTTGTCACAGCGGGTCCACCTGACCGCTTCGTTTAAATGATTGTAGCTGGTGTCGGATCATTTAAATTAAACCCTCGGCGTCATGTAACGCGGCCGTGCGTGGACGTAACTCATGGCTACTGTAACCATGTCTCTGGTATAAGTAGGACTGTCCCACTTATTATGTACGAGTTTTTGTAAGTGACTACGCCACGTGTATGTCGATTATAGCTGTAAAAAAAGGTCTATGTCCTTTCTCAAAAATCAAAGTATCTTTATTTTTTAATTTTATTGAAATCGGTGCAACTGTTTAACCGTGAAAGTGTAACAACAGACGGACAAACAGATAGTCAGTCCGAGTTGAATTCATAAGATTAATGTGGGTTAAAACATATAATCCATTTCAATGTATGCTAAGACTAGTGGATTAAATGGAGAAAAAGGGAGGAAAGTTGTTACAAATCTCATCTATGTACATTTCAAATTTTCTTTATTTTGAACTCAGGTGAATAATTCATGTTGTGTTACCTACAGTGGCTTAACCTAGTATAATATGTTATTAGCGGGGAGATACTAAGTTTACTTAACCTAGTGTTAGTTAAACGTATTAATGCATCAATTAGTGTGAACGTACAACCACATAGACATGAGGATCACTAACTCGCGTCGGATCGAATCATACATATTATGAGTTTGTTACTATAAAAGTAGTTGAATGTGTGAAATAAAAATAAGGAAAAATAAAAACCTTTGAGACTTATGCTTGACACATGTTACGTAATATAAATAGACTATATTGAACATATCCAATTTAAAAAAAAAATGATGGCATAGAGGCATGCTATTTAATCTATTAACTAAAATCCAAATTGAACAGAATCTGTCTGTCCAAAACAAATAATAGCCACCCTACACCCCGTTCTATAAAGGGTGACGTGATTTGTGGCACCACAGCGCTGTATATCAAAGTTTCGGAACACCTGGATTTGCGATACCCCCGGGACTCAGACCTGCTACTGCGGAACAGTTTTGTTCCACTTTTTCCCTTTTCCACTTGTACTTGATCAATGAGTTCAAATTTAGAATGTACGTTTGACACTTTATGGTACCACCTAGAACTGTTGCGTTTTGTTTTCAAAAAGACAACTTTTCTCTTTTAACAAGAAAAGTCTATTGAAATATTTATTTGGAGGTTGTATTTTATTTATGTTAGAAATCAATGTTCCATGTAATCAGTTTGATTTATAGACATCACATTGCATGGGCAACATAGTGTCTTATTCAATCAGCTTGAAGTTTCTTACGGGACTCAGTGTTGTCGGTTCGATCACTGAGGTCGATGGAACACATTGTGTGATTTACAAATTGTTGTTTTTAAATTCCTGAAATTATTTATGATTGTATGTCTATGTCGTCTTTTTGAAAAAAAAAACGAAGTAAAACACTGTGATAAACCTCAAAATATTTAAAATGATCTGATTAAAACGCAGTAACTGATCTCCATACATTAATCATTCTAATTTCAATGTCTCGGTGGCACAGAGGTGGCGTATGCGGTTGCTCTCTTTGAATTCATGTATTTGATTCCAGGGTAGAAATAATAATGATCTGCAAATATTTATTTCGGAATTTAGGTGTATGTGTTGTATAGTATAGTTTTCTATACCCATAGTACAAGCCCTGCTTAGTTTAGGACTAGATGGCGTATATAATTATTACGAGTAGTAATATTATTATTATGGGGGATGACCAGCTTATATTTTCTTCGATTCTAGTAATTTCTAGTGAATTCTATTAAATTTTTTTAAGTATCTCTGTCGTTCAGTTATGTTTCTACGAATAAACGACTGCACAGAATTTTACGAATTTTAGCGTGGTGAAACTTTGATTCTTGAGAAATAACATCAATCACATAGTAACATATTTACCGCTATAACCTACGGACACATGGGCGCAGCAGATTTATGTAGCTAAATTAAAAAGATAGATTTTAATACGCATAGAAGTGCAACTCAGATAAAGCATAGTTTTTAAAAAGTTCCATTCACAAAACTTTGTCTTTCAGACCGTGTCTTAAAAAGTTTCTATATTTGAGTGCAAAAATGAGTTCTCAGAATGCTAAAACTAAATCTTTATATTATATTGTGTACAAAGTTTTATGAACTTTGCTAAAATAGTTTTGTTCATCAGTTATAGTAATCCCTATTATGTCAATGTTAAAAATACAACAAAAATATAATGTGTAGTTGTTTTATTTTCGAAGATTGAACGCAGAATTCAGTTTCTTATATGTCAAACGTAATAATAAAACAAATAACACAGTCATGAGGACAGAAGGGAAACTTAAAACTATAAAGAAACAGTTGTTATTTTTGAAAATTTAAATTAATGTTTGATCTCGTAAAATAAAATTATACTTCCATTGCTATTATTATTTATTTTTCATAATATTTCCATAATTTATATATATACTAAGCTAGCACAGCACAATATGTTATACTTATACTTGCTACAGATACAATGTTTGCGTTCACATATGTCAATGAATACTTGCATTTTTTAACGTGTGGAAACCCTACGTGCCGTCACCCCGGGGAATCGCGGCGGGGCAGTGTGTCGGAATCGAACCGGTGACCACACGGTGTGGCACTTCGCGATTGAGATGGCAGATGTCCAGGTGCTACTGTTAGTAGCCCAACCTGCCTATCGAAGTTTTCACTTCAATTGTATTTTTCTATTATTCTTATAAAAATAAATTCTTTATAAAAATGTCTTTACCTCCGATCATAGATTAGAATAGAGTTTATGATCTCTGAACAGCTAAAAGCATATAAAAACAGCTAAGTATTCTTAAACAAGTCACATATTAAAATTGGTTTAACCATTTAAAAGCTTTGGTTTCAAACAAATATTTACTAAACATCTCTTTTCAGTCAGGGATTAAAAAAATGTAATTTACATACTCTTGGCCATCAACCAAACATATTTCGACACAAAACAATATAACAAACAAAAACCAATCAGCCATTACAAGTACACAGCAAAAGTAATGTATACAGGAAGAGAATTGATGGCTTTTGTTAAATGATTAAAAATACCATAACATTTTTGCGAACGACTGTACTCGACGATTCAAGTGTGATGCCGAGTGTACGATTGCTTTTGAAATGGCTGGCTTCTTTTTAAAATTAATTTTATTTGACAGCCAAGTATTTGCTTGGGATTCAACTTTAAACAAAAATAACAAGACGTTTAGTCGTGTTTTCAAATATCATTTTGCAACTGATAGTTGCGAATATATACACATATTAATATGCGAATTTTACAATTTTACTTTAAAAAAATATTTTCTTTTAGATTTCTTATTATTTTGAATGTACTGCAAAAGATTGACTTCGAAATCTTTTATATAAAATTCTCGTGTCACAATGTTCGATCCCATACTCCTCCAAAACGGCTTGACTGATTCTTAAGAATTTTTTATGCATATTCAGTAAGGACGCGGGCGGAGCCGCGGGCGTCAGCTAGTATTAGTAAAACTTCGAACAAACAGGCGTGATGCTTGCTCTCCCATTCATACTCTTTTAGACAATCTACCTGAAAGTACAGTTCTAGAGAGATATCTAAAAGATTGACAAAACTTTACGCGAAAGATTTTTTTTAGTACGAAATTTAATATACAATCCAATAGATACCAATTTTGGATTTAACAGATAAAATAGACTATATATGTTTATTTAAACATCATAATTATGAACATACTAAAATTATGATGTACTACATTATATATTATACACACAAATATTACATATAATAATCAAAGCTCAAATATCTAGTAACATCATTATCATCCAAAAATCTGTCACAGGCTCCAAGCGAACGGTGTAATAATATAATATTTATGTTAATGTTGGATATTTTCGCAACCCCCGGCAAACTAGTTAAAACTGGTTCCAACCGCACTAGGGCTGCCACCCGGGACTTAATAAACGTAGTTTAGACTTCAACTCGAAATTGTAGACTAAAATTTAGAATGGGTACAAAATTTGTAGTAATCTTATTGTGAAAATTAAATGTTTTACTAATAGTGGGTGTGAATAATGTATATTAGAGTGATAATAAAATGACATTAAAATAAATTAAGGATAAAGCTTACTTTCCAGTGCTTGATACTGGTTGTGTTTGGTTTGTAGTTGATTGTAAGAGGCACTAAGTATGTAAACTGTGTTTACTTTTATATGTTTGTTAAGAGGCTAAATTTGTACATAATTGGGAGCTTAAGTGATTAGTCAGTAGGTAGTAAAGCCTTGCTGATTTCAGCACAAATGCTACCCTCACATTGAAGACAATCCTAATAATGACAGCATTCTTGGTTGGTAAGTGTGAGACCGGATCCAGATTCTGCTCATGCTAGACTGTCATAGTATGGATCACCATACAGCATTGACCATATTCGCAATGAGTACAGTGACCACTATTCTTAGTTATACTACATGCTTTTCATCAGGCAGAGATGACTTGTTCTCATATATGAAGAAAGAAACATATCAGCCATAAGTAACAACTCAAAAATACTAATAAATTAATAAAAGTAAATTAAATGCTTCACTACTAGTAGGTTTTCATTTTGATATCAAAAGACGCTTTCATTTACAAAGTTATAATGATTTTAATTGCAGTTTTGAAGACTGAGCGCCTTTTCTAAAATTGTAATTAAAAATAATCCCTATAATTTTCAAATAAGCGTGCCAGCCCTATACGTCCACACGGGAACAAATTCAGTTATATCGATCAAAACTTTTAGCAATAACTCTGTGTAAAACGTAATTTAATTTCAGAAAATTAAGGTTTTTTTGTGAAAAATTTGTGGACCGCCACATAATTAGCAACATACTGTTTTCGGGTCAGCAGCCATTTCTTTCCGGTTAATTGGCCGGAAAAATATGGTTGGGAAACTGGTTTTTTGGAAGTTATCTCTTTTTAAACAAGTATGAATAAACCAATGAACTAGAATAGTTGAAAAATTCTTTTTATTACAATAATACAACGATAGAGCTTTTTAGAAACTTTTTTTAAGTTGAAGAATAACAAAATTTTAAATTTTTTTATGAAGTTTTATCGAAAACCAAATATTTTTTAGGGTTCCGTAATTCATGACTCGGAACCCTTAAAATTTCATCACGTCCGACCATCCTCGACTTATCGTCCAAACGGTTAGCCAGTCATTCAACATTAAAGGAATGCTATGATGGCTTAGATTTATTTTATAGTCCAGGAGTTAAAGGGGCCTAACTTGTAAAATACACTCACTTTGAAAACTTTGTAATAAAAATTAAGGATTAATAATTCAACATAACAATTATCCATTGGTCACGGTTTGACATCCACGTGTCATTGTAGGTGACTACGGAACCTGACACGCAGTTGACCGATTTTCTTATATTATTTCTCGCAGTGGACTATAAGGATGACATGTTCTATTAACTTTTTATCATTTTTATGCCAGTATTATCACGAGTAACCAGTCAGGGCCACAGCACTGCATCGATCGATCGATCGACTGCATCGAAGCTGCATTCCTGCGTTCGATCGGAAACGCGCGTTTTAGCGACTGCTCAGATGCCAAATCGATGCTACCGGCATTCGAATGTGTGCGAAGAGTAGCGTTCAGCTGCTGTGTCGCGCTTCTAAAAACCGACTCAATATCCGCGTTTAGCGTTTTTAAGTGTGCGGTGTAGAGCATTCAGTCGCCGTATTTAGCTTCTAAAAAGCGACTAATTGCCGATCGCCGACGCTAAAAATAGCTAGTGTGCCGTGGCCCTTACTAGGAGCATAAAAAAAGTCTGTTTTAATATATTAACCTAATCAACATGCAGTGTGTGAGACGGAACGTACTTACGGCAGCGTGAACAGCGGTGTCCGTACACTGGACGTTTAGCATTGGTAATTACGTGAATACATTCTGTAACGGTTCCATTGTGTTTTACACGAACTTAGATACGAAGATTTAGTATTATACTATAGTGTTAAATGTATTTAAACTTGTATAAAATGCAGTATATTAGGCAATTTTGGGCACCGGTATTGTTGATCAATTTATCATTATCAGACTACGACAAAGTCAATGAAGGGTTATGTATTTAACAGGCTATATATGTATGTTTATTTCTTCCCTCATAGCTCCTCAACTAAGTACTTATTTGAACTAAACAAATGAGATATCGTTAGAAGCGTCTTGATCTTCCGATAGTTATAAACTATACGAAGTGAATCTAATGCGGCGTCCTGTAGTGGTCATAAAATACTGTGTAATATATAATATATATATAAGTCGTAGTCACGCGTTTTTAAAGTTGTTTCTGTGTAATTCGTGACTACGGCTTTTAAACGTGAATATGTGTATTTACGTACACTGATAATTGTAAATGTTGTTTAAATTTTGTTACATACTTTTAAAGCGTCGTTTTTTTTGTGTCGTAGTTTATTCCCTTTTTTTTTAAATTACTCAACATGTTACAAACTGGTTATAACTGCCTCGTACGTCTAGTGGTAGGCGTCTCGATCGATCAAGAAGTCTGGGATTCGATTCCCGGGTCGGAAGTTTTTCAGTACCCCTGGAACAAGCTCTGGTTAGTTTGGAACTGAATGTCTTGTCAGATGTCGGAAATATTTATTTATTAATTTATCCACTACTAGCTTTCCCTGCGGGTTCATCCGCCTATATGTCGGTTATCTCAGTAAATAGTAGCATAAGTTCATTTTTTCATAGTCTTGACTATCCTTGTACCTTTAATTTAAATCTATTGAGTAGTTTGGTCCTTGAAAGCCGGGTAGACAGACAGACAGCCAAGTGCGCACGCTAGCCAAGTGCGGCTTAGGGACTGGCAAACAACGTTATGGCTACGTTATCCTACCATTAGATGTTTTCTTAAACTAAATTCCACGACTTTTACCCTATGAAAATAACCGGAATCGGTTGCTTAGCACCTTTTAAGCTATATTTAAGCTAAAAATAATTAAGCTATACCTATTACTGTAAAGTTCCATCCAAATACATTTAGTAGTTTTTGCGTGAAAGAGCAACAAACATACATACATACAAACTTTTGCATTGATAATATTAGTAAGGATTACTAAGGATGCATTTTCTATTTTATTTTCGAATTTAAAGACGCTAAAAATAATAATATGCATACTTGCTTACTGTTTTCTATAAAGAACTTATCTCTTTGTTCATCGACTTAGTTCGTTATACAACATAAACTTCATACTAGTCTTAATTTTGAAAAGCGCTCGCAGTGCTTTCTAACTTTCCAAACAATGGTGTTACCTTTCCCCAGTTCGAGTCCAGAAAGTAGTTTCGTGGACTCGTTCTATGAATTTTCAGCTGAAAATACTAAAGTTTCTTCCTAAGAAAACACCTTAAAGCTGCTTCAGAACTAGATATGATACGAAATCTGGAAGCGAACACAACATAACGATGTTACCCACTGCAGCGAGCAAATTACGAATCATATGAAATGTGCCAATTTCAACCTTATCTACTTTTCTGTTACTTTCAAAATAGCTCAGCAGCTTATATATAATACTGAGAAAATAGAATATTAGACTTTAGAGTTGTAGTTTTAAAATTCAATTTTCAATAAAAGTTATTCTGTTCCGATATGAAAAGCTAATGAGTTTTCGATTATGAGTTCTATCCTTTTAAAATTAGGATGCAAAATTGTTTGTTTGACTTCAATGTTTGAGGGCTTACTTTCAAAATGTCTTACAAAATGCTCTGTCTTAGTGTTTTCCTATAAAATTTAAGCTGTTTATTTGGTGTTAAAGTGTTTTATTCGATTCTTTTTTGTATCTAACTATTTAATTATAACATCACTAGTTTTCACGCGTGGCTGTGCCCGCGTGTTGGTTTATTATACCAATAAGAAGCTTATACTTCTTCAAAAATTAAAGTATCTCCAGGCCTAATTACATCGAAAACTGTGCAGTTGTAGACATGAATAGGTAATACCAGAGTTATTTATGAATTAATAATATTACTAACTGAATCTACCGGTTTTACTAGTGGTTATTGAGTGAAGGTAGTCTAAAATATTAGCTTAAGTTACTCCTTGGGTCATTAGCTTTCTGTCAGTGAAAGTCCCGTCAAATCCGGATTAGCCGTTTCGATGATTATCCGAAACAACCGATACGGACAGATGTAAAAATATGTAAAAATATATAAAAAAAAACCTTATTTTGGTGTAAATAACGCTTAAACTTTCATTAGCAGTTAATAAAAAAAACTGTCAATTTGTTATTACATACAAACACTCTAATTTTTTTATCTTTTTGTATAGATTGTATTGAAGTAAGACTATGGCATTCATGAATGCCATAGTCTTACTTCAATGTAGTACTCTTGTTAATCTTTTTGTCCAACTACACTAAGCCTTGAATATTCAAGTTCATCATCAGCCTATCGCAGTCCACTGCTGGACATAGGCCTCCACAATTGCAGGACACTTAGTTCGATCCTCGGATAATTGAATCCAGCTCCTGCCAGCCGTCTTGTGCAAATCATAACTCCACCTGGCCTGTGGATGTCCCACAATACGTTTGGCAAGACACGGTCTCCACTCAAGAGCACTTTTATTACATTGAAGTTACTTAAATCTAAAAACATAAAACATTCTTCATTGACATACTCTTAACCCGAACCCGTTGTGACTACATTCGGTGCGATTTAAACACAAAAGTAGGTTAAGTATTGCGATTAAGCCCCGTATCGCACATCTAAAATGCAAGATACTTGCGATCATTCACTGGCAGGTGACTGGTAAGATTCAAACTCTTTACTCATTTAAGCACTTTCATCCTATCTCTCCAGATTTGACGAACCACACACAAGTGCTAAAGTAGTCGTATAAAAGTGCTATAACCGTCTCTTTCCCACGGGTTGTTTTAATATTAATATCGGTGTTACGCTCCGCTTGCGACCTTTAAGTTGAACCCTGCTTACCTCCTGGGAATTTGTTTTTGTGGTGATAATGATGGGAATCAAAGGTTATAGGAGGATAATGTATGGGTATTGGTGCGAGCGTAGGTAGGTGAGAATTACTCCCGGGGAGAAAATAAAATTGGTAGATTTATTCATTTTTGAATGAAGTTGAGCAATTTTGTGAACATAAATGTTATAGGATTTAAAAATAAATAGAAAATGACTAGTATGTTAAAAATAGTGTTTTTTTTTTATTGTTTTGCTTTGTGTATTTTAGACAGAGATAAATATGTAACACATGTTTTCACAGAGACAACACAGAGTTAAATTACTTTGGCAGAATTGATTTATGTAATTAGCACAGTAATTGTAATAGTTTAGGTATCGCTCCAGATTTGTTAACTCCCTTGCGTGGTTTTACTGTAACCATGTTTTTTACAAATCAATTTTTGTGACTGTAGTCACTCTATAAGTTTAACTTATAAAATATATATATCTTGTTGAGTTATAAATGGACAACCAAAACAGGCATAAATGTATTAACTTATATATTTTAATGTCTATACTAGAATAAACTCGATAACGTAATAGGTTCTCCTTGCCGTTTTCTCAGTTAACCTTCGTCGCTTGGAGATATATCTCCAAGCGACTGCGTCCAGATATCTTAGTTATTATATATTTAGTCATTATCTTACTTTTTGACTGCCTTGTTGGTCTAGTGGTAAGCGTATGTGGCTGCTGATCAAGAGGTCTCGGGTTCGATTACCGGGTCAGACTAAATATTTGTGTGATCTACAAATATTTGTTTCGGAGTCTGGTTGTTTTCTTTGTATAATATGTATGTATTTACAAAAAAAAAGTAAGTTTGTGTATTTATATCAGTTGTTTAATACCCATAATACAAGCTCTGTTTAGTATGGGACTAGATGACGTTGTGCGTAAGATGTCCGAAATATTTATTTATTAATCATTATATCTTCACTCCCAAAATTGATGGCTTTTACCTTAAAAGTAGCCTATTTTCTTTTTTAGGAATCAAAGTATCACCATCCTAAATTTTATCAACCTTAGTTCAGTGGTTTAGTCACGAAAGTTAATAGACAGACAAAAGTGGAACAATTTTAGCGAATATTTTTACTAAATCTTAATTACTCAACATGTTACCAGTACATTAAAAACTCATTTTTCACACACGCCTAGTTAAAAAAATAAGAAAGGTACGAATCACAGCCCACCCAAGCGGACACCAACATCTTGAGGTTTCACCTATTAGGTTTCATGACCAATTTATTGTGAACCCTGCAAGTGTTAACTTTCGCCTTTATTTCCTCAGAGATTAAGCATATTATATTGATAGTGAGGGCCTCAACTATTTGGTTAATAGTTGGGATTCTGCCGCATGGCAACTGGATATAAGATACTGTGGGATCTTTGGGAAAAAGTAGTCAGATGTTTGCAATATTTATTGTAGGCGGGTGTTTACTTATTTGTTGTCATACATATTGTTTTTTTTTTACATGTAGTAGCTTCTACCCATAGCTATGATGATGATGCTAATTGTGTAGTTTGGAAGCTCTCTAAGTTAATCTAAAACAAAAGAGATTTGTCTTGTCAAACGATATTTGAAACGCAGTACATTTTATATAATTTTAACAAAAAGGAACCGACTTCAATGAAAAACTATTCCGAGTAACCAAAATCGCGACATTGTGCCTATGATATTTGAGGAGTTCCCTTGATTTCCTTGGGATCCCATTATCAGATCCCGATATGGTGGCGATGGGACCACCTGTGAGCTACGCCCATTCCAATGCAAAAATAATTTTTGAAATCGGTTCATAAACGACGAAATTATCGCTGAACATACATAAAAAAAAAAAAGATTTCGATGAATTGAGAACCTCCTTTTTTGAAGTCGGTTAAAAATTAGATACTTCACATTCATACATTCTATTATAACATACTAAATGGTACTTAACTTTTATTAAAATAAGGGAATTCATATGACGATGATGAGGAGTAAAATTTTAGTAAAGTGTAGTTTATTTTACAGACGCAACACCAGAATTAGTACCAATATCGATTTTGTGAATATTTTCTTCGATAATTATATTATGCAGTATGTGTGTATATATGCATATATAAAAAAAGCAGCCAAGTGCGAGTCGGACTCGCCCATGAAGGGTTCCGTATCAGCACGTAACATCATATAAAAGTTCTTGTAGTTCGTTGTAACTTTAATCGATGTTTTTATACTAGTGTATTGACTGGATGAAAGGTAAATTGCGTGTAACGATTTATGACGTATTAAAAAAAAACTACTCACTAGATCTTGTTCAAACCAATTTTCGTTGGTAGTTTACATGGTAATGTATAACATATATTTTTTCTAGTTTTATCACTCTCTTATTTTAGAAGTTAGAGGGGGGGGGACACACATTTTTCCACTTTGGAAGTGTCTCTCGCGCAAACTATTCAGTTTAGAAAAAAATGGTATTAGAAACCTCAACATCATTTTTGAACACCTATCCATAGATACCCCGTACGTATAGGTTTGATGAAAAAAAAATTTTTAAGTTTCAGTTCCAAGTATGGGGACCCCCAAAATGTATTGTTTTTTTTAAAAAAAATTGTAAAAATCTTAATGCGGTTCACAAAATACATCGACTGACCAAATTTCAACAGTATAGCTCGTATAGTTTCGGAAATAATTGGCTGTGACATACGGACGGACAGACAGACAGACAGACAGACAGACAGACAGACAGACTTGACGAATCTATAAGGGTTCCGTTTTTTGCCATTTGGCTACGGAACCCTAAAAAGTATACTCCTCAGTTTTCGTATTCAATTTTTAAATAATTTTTGACAGTGATCGAGACTAATTTATTTTTGTTATAAACATTATCAAAATACGTTAGTTAAACGTTACGTGTTTCAGCGTAATTGAGTAACAAATATATTATACTCATTCCAACTTTCGCATCCATATTTCAAATTCAAATTCAAAATCAAAATTCTTTATTCACTTAGGATGCAATACATCTCTTGTGACAGGTCAAGATTCTACATGTACATTTATGCCATGTTCGCAAACAATAGGTAGAGCCGGAGAAAAGAACATGGCAATAAAAACTCGCGGCCACTCCTTTCAAATCGCCAATGTTTACATAGTTTTAATGTTTATAAACCTGATATGGGGTAAGGTGCTGCCACTAATATACTATACACCATGTTAGAGGACTGATGCAAATTATAGTGATTAAAAATTAGAGCATAAGCTAATTAAAAAAAAAAACAACAGCCTCAGTGGGTACAACATAGTAGGAGCATCTACTTACAACAAAGGTAAAAACTATATGTGCTCAAATATTGGCCAATTGGCCAATTTAAATTTTACTGCTGTTATATACTAAACTAGCCGTGCCCCGCGGTTTCACCCGCGTTTTTCTCATTTCCGTGGAAAAATAGGTTTTCGATTTTACACCTTGTGTTACAAAATAGCAATTTTATTACGGATCCCTAATTTTAAAAAAAAAGATATAGCCTATGGCCTTCCTCGATAAATGCACTACTCAACACTGAAAGAATCACTCAAATCGGACCAGTAGTTCCAGAGATTAGCTCGTCCAAACAAACAAACAAACTCTGCAGCTTTATAATATTAGTATGGATAAAAACTTTGATTAAATGGCTTTTACTTCACCAGGTCTCAATTAAATTGCAACCTGCAACTACACACTCAATTATATTTCTCAGTATTGTGACGGATTGAAATACGAAGTGTCACCGCCTCTATTAATCCCATGGGTATCGTAAAAGGCCTCCAAAGAAATTTGCCATGAACCCTATACAACATCAATACCAAGAAAAATAATAATAATATAAGATCTCTAATAAACTTCCGCGACTGACTAGATACTCCCTGTTTACACCTAAGAGATCTAGAAGTAAAATGAACCACTTTTTTCCTTTAAATAGACTCCAAGCGGAGTATAATGCTGTCAGTAAAAATAAGAACAACGACATGTTTAATTTAAAATTATCTTCCCTCAAAAAAACTATTATCTTTAAGTTAGAGCATGCGACTTTAGATTTCCTTATTAATTTTACATCTTAAAATACACCTACCTGTTGAAATTGTTTTTTTATTATTGTTTTATTCTTAAGTTAGATAGTTAAGCTCTCAACTATCTGTTATTTTATATATTTTTGTGCTTTTTGTGTTGATCAAGGTAAAATCAACCAATTATACTACTTTCTATTATTACTTTATTTTCTAGTCAAACACATTGTCTCAAACAATAACAATGATGTCAAGTTATGTTATCACAAAGGGCTCAACGTACCGGAGCGTGGTTCCTTGAGGGTAACTGTATAGCAGGAAGCGACGGTTGGAGGCACTCAGTTGGAAACTCCTAGTGGTTAAAAACTTGACGTTGGGGTGAAAAAATGTCTTACAGTAGGATCTAAGAAATATATTATGATACATGTAGCCATATTAAAGCATTTGTAGGTTTTAATGTTTAGTTATCAGGTGGTCGAGCCACGCTGATTACAGAATGAATATGCCGGCTCCTAGACCTAGTAATGACAGCATTCCTGCAGTCGTATGTCGTTGGTGTGTGGGAGACTGGAGGTCCAAACATTCTTCGTCATTTACCCGGCATCAGGTCAAATGATGTCAGATGTCCGAAAAAATAGTGATAATAGTATATAAATCGATTCCAAGTTTAAAATAATGATTTTTCGGACATCTTATACACAACATCATCTAGTCCCAAACTAAGCAGAGCTTGTTCTATGGGTATTAGACAACTGATATAAATATAAAATCCAAGAGCAGTTATTGAGCAGTTATTGAGCAGCCTTTGCATGCTCAACGTGTCACTGTGTGGAGCGCTATGGTCTGGAGGAGTGATTGTGCTGCTTTTTTTCGAAGATGAGGGTGGAAATGCGGCTACGGTCAATGGATCACGAGAAAGAACCGACATCAGTATCTGTCAGCGTGCTCGTGGTGGACATTTGTCACATAATATTTATCATTCATAATTGCCAAACTTTTCTCTTCGTAATACAATAAAAAATTTAATCATCATATAAATTCATTATTTTATTTTGTTTTAAAAAAAGAAGTTCTTGTTGAAAAACCCTTTACGTATATATTATACATAAAAAACACATAAACTCCGAAACAAATTGGTCCGACCCGAGAAAGGAACCCAAGACCTCTCGATAAGCAGCCGCATACGCTAACCACTAGACCAACAAGGCAGTCATACTATATAAATACATTAAAAGCTTCGTTATGGAGTTCATTAACAGTGTTTAAAAAGTTATATCCACTTAATTAAACTTAAACAACAGTTTTAAATAAATAAACTGTTTTAAGCGGTTCTCTTGTAATTTTAAGTTTAATGACTATTGTACGTTTATTTGATAGGTATGCTACAGTCTTCAAACTCCCTTAGTTATTGCTTAAACGCTTGGAAAACGGCTTAGATCATAAATTAAATACTTGTCTTTAGACTGAGTTAAACGTACTGTGCTCATTCTAATGATAAAACCTAAATTCATTAATTAATATAAAAGAAGAGATTAATAGTTTATTAAACACAATTCATTTAAGATAGTTATCAAACAATAAAATAATGGTTTTAAACAATGGTTTTAAACACTAGCTGCATAACGAATTGTTAAGGACAGCCGACAGTTATAGTGTACGAAAACAACACTAAAGTTATTAAAACACAGATGATATTACTTTTTACTTTCATAATTGTCATTAATTTGTAATTTATTATTGACGAAAAGCCATCATCATCATCATCTTCATCAACAGCCTTTAACAGTCCAGTTAAAAATAAAATAAAATAAGGGTGGTGACATTTATATATCTTGTAGATATAGCTCTTTCCAGATCTCCCTATCAAGAGCCGTTTCCTTGAACTGCTTATACGACAGGACCGCCACTTTTAATCTGGTCGATATAACTATGTCACGGTCTTCCTCTTTCTCTCTTTCCTTCTGTTTTTCTCTCTATGATGATAATTAAAAGTTATCATGACCTACAAGGTGGCCTACTATAATTTCTCTTCTATTTTCTATAGTAAAACTCAACGGTATTTTCAAAGAAAGAAAGATGTGATACAAAAATCAATATAATTCGGGATCAAATGAAGTCCCTAAGTGAATTTGGTTGCAAACGTACAGATCATTCGGATCGAGTTTACATTACGTAAATGTAAATCGTATGAATCAAATGAAGTTAAGCATATCAAGCAATGTTATTGATAATGTTTGACTCTCGTTCTTGAATATTTAACCCGTGAAGTTTGATGAACAAATACGAATGATTGATAACAATAGCAGTACTAAAACTATGCTTATAATTATATCTATATAAATAAGTATAATTTTGACAAGAAGGAACCGACTTCATAGAAAAACTATTCCGAGTACCCAAATCGCGACAATTGTGCCTTTAATATTTGAGGAGTTCCCTCGATTTCCTTGGGATCCCATCATTGAATCCCGATATGGTGACGATGGGACCACCTGTAAGCTACGCCCATTCCAATGCAAAAAGAATATTTGAAATCGGTTCATAAATGACGAAATTATCGTTGAACATACATAAAAAAAAAAAGATTCCGACGAATTGAGAACCTCCTCCTTTTTTTTGAAGTCGGTTAAAAATTGAAGTGTATCTTTGCAATGAACAGCTTGTTACTAAATGCGTAGCAAATTTTGGTCTAGTGTTTTGCGTATGTGGCAGCTGATCAAGAGGTATCGGATCCGATTCCCGGGTCGGACCAAATGTTTGTGGGATCCGCAAATATTTGTTTCGGAGTTTGGGTGTTTTCTATGTGTGTATTTATAAAAAAAAAGTATGTTTATGTATTTATATCAGTTGTCTTGTACCCATAATACAAGTTCTGCTTAGTTTGGGATTAGATGGCGTTGTGTGTAAGATGTCTGAAAAATATATATTTGGAATTTGATGGCCAGATAGGTGATGATACAAGTAATACCTTTGGCTACTTTTATTAGACAAGCTTCGCCCTGTGGCGTTACTCGCGGTTTTTGTAAAGGTGCAACAACAGGTACCGCGAGACTCAGTGATTGAAGAAGATTTTTCAATATATAATTATTTTCCTTTTGACAAGGTGATCTAATAGTTAATGACCCTCACTGACAATAAAATGTTTAAAATATATAATAGATTTGTTGTGTGTCTGAACTATTTGCTGCTGCTATATGCTGACCCGCAGGTGATGCGATCCTGGTGTTACTGCCGATGTAGGCCACCGCGGGCTCTAGTGGATAAACCGGTTGCCCGGGAGTCCCACACACGGCCTTCGCTTGCCCCACGAAGGGTATGGTGCCAAAAAAAAAGGTTTGCGCGATGAACTGTCATTCAGGGTGCTCTTGGGGTTGCCATGGAGGTTTAGCGCGTCAGGCATGTTCGCGAAGGCTGAGGTCGATGTGTTTGCTGCTATAATGCAGAAGCGTTGCGCTTCTATGCTGGCGGGTCTCCGCTGCTCCTTCAAAAGCATCCTAAATGTTTTTCCAGACAGGTGGGACTCCCTCCCCCCCTGTCCAAGTCGATGTACCACATTATTTATTTTGTGATTGAGATAGGCTGATGATGATGATGATATGTTTAAAACTAACACTAGGTTAAGTCACTGTAACTAACACAATATGGATTCAGCTGAGTCCGAAATAAAGAATTTACAATAAATTTATCTCTTTATATTTGTCCTGGGTGGTAATCGAACCCACAATCACAGCTGGATCGATACTGATTTCGATTTAAAAATATTTTTATGATCAGACATAGGCTTCAGAGTGGAGGAAATACGCACTAGAACGAAGCGGTTCGGCTCTTCCTTCTTATGCCGAGCAGTCAAAAGCTGGAACTCGCTACCAGCTCACGTGTTTCCTTCCCACTATGATCCCGGGTCCTTTAAGCGGGACGTGAAAAAGCATCTCACTAAGCCGCCATAGTGTGGGCCGCCATACTTTACTGTCTGCATTCGCAGCAATGATGTGTGGTTTCTCCCACTCTTGGATTCTGCTCATGCTTTCCATCAGGCGGGGTAGAGTCACTTTGGTAGGCTATATATAAAAAAAAGACTAAAGACATTTTGTTCTTAGTATACATTATATCAATACAATATTTATAAATTCCCCACAACACAAACATCCTTCCGAATGCAAACAAAAAATAAAATAACACAGTTGTATTGTTTTTAAAAATAGACAACGCAATTTAAAATTTGAAATCCCCGTCCTAAAAGAAAAAGTTTACCCTTTTGTTGACCTCTCAAAAAAGAGTCAAAATGGAGTTACATTCGAATCCTCATTACACGTACACGACACCCCGAGTGTGTACAACGCTGCGTGACCTTGAACGCGAAGGATTCACGGACCACTGAGCTTTATTGCGTTTACAGGGGACGGGGACGACACGACTTTTTTAACACGTTATGAAGTTTTTTATTTCTACGTACGTATTTGTTTAAGCGACTTTGTTTACTCATTTTTTCTTTGTGATATAAAACATCAGATGGACAGATTTTTTTTTTTTTTTTTTTAAAAGACAACTCCCGCATTAGGAATATAAATTCCTGTGTCGCGGGGGGCTTTACAAACATACATGAAACGGACACAAGTAACACCCAGACTCAGAACAACATATTGTGAATCACACAAAGTGTTATCCTACGTGGGATTTGAACCCACGACACTTGGCGCAGTAGGAAGCGGTGTGGCGACCGCTTAAGCCACTAGGCCAACCGTGCAGTCATTATATCTATTATATATACAGACAGACGGATATAAATGTCTGCAGTATTGGAAGTCAATACTTTGAATTCGAACACTAAATAATTATTAAGTTTTTAATGGTTTTAAATAAACTAAAATAAAATATATAAAATATAAGACCAGTCCAGAAAAATTTATTATATATTTTATTTTATATATAAATATATAAAATAAAATATATAATAAATTTTTCTGGACTGTTTCAGAAAGACGGTTATATTTTCCGAGCATATGTGCATATGTATGTATATGAGTAAAGTTCTTTAGCACGCTCTATAAAAATATGACCCGGCCGCCATGGTATGGGTCACCGTGCTGAATGACTTACCCTCAAAATAAGGATCATGACTCCTACTGCTGGATACCACTCACTTTTACCATAAGGCAGAGTAGTCACTTTGGTAGGCTTAAATAAAAATAAAGCGGCCAAGTGCGAGTCGGACTCGCCCATGTAGGGTTCCGTAGTTTGTTCGATGTTTTAATAATAGTGTATTGATTGAATGAAAGAGAAACTGCGGCTTACGATTTATGACGTATTAAGAAAAAACTACTTACTAGATCTAGTTCAAACCGACTTTCGGTGGAAATTTGCATGGTAATTGTACATCATATTTTTTTTAGTTTTATTTCTTATTTTAAAAGTTACAGGGCGGGGGGACACGCATTTTACTGCTTTGGAAGTGTCTCTCGCGCAAACTATTCAGTTCAGAAAAAAAAGATTTTAGAAACCTCAATATAATTTTTGAAGACCTATCCATAGATGGTATGGTATGTACGATACCATACCATCATCCACCATCACATATGAACCATACGTGTATATGTAGATGTACATATACACGTATAGTTTTGATGAAAAAAAAAAAACAGTTTCAATTCTAAGTATGGGGACCCCCAAAATTTATTAATTTTTTTCTATTTTGGTGTAAACATATTAATGGAATGAAGAAAATGGCTGTGACAGACATGACAAATCTTTAAGGGTTCCGTTTTTTGCCATATGGCAACGGAACCCTAAAAAAGGATTTTGTATTAGTACTCGCATTTGTTTTTCTTATTCTAGTATTCTGTAGTATAAAAAAATATGAAAACTAAAACGATTCATAAATTAAAATGATATTGTCACGCATTCACCTTAGTCACTTTATCTCACATGTATTTAATTCCCTTAATTAGGTAAAATACGACTCTTTATTTATGCTATAAAAAAAATCACCTGTTTCTAAACAGGTTGTTTCAAAAAAGAACATTGAAAGACTATTTCACTCACGATCATACATCAAGAGATCTCTTCTGACTTCAATAAATAAAACATACATCACAATCTTATTCCTGAAATAGGAAAGAAATATATCATCATTATTTTCACCACATACACACATCCACTGTTGGATGCCTCGCTTGAAATGAAATGAAAATTTATCATCATAATCAGCCTATTCAATCCACTGCTGGACATAGGCCTCTTCCATTGCACACCACTATGACATTGAAAATTTATACTTAATTTAAATGAACAATTTCATAACATATATTCAAACCACTCTCATAATCAATATAAACTATAATTTAAACCCCAAAAATCTATCAGGCCGATTGGACAAGAGAAGATAAACATAATGAAAAGTATACCCCTCTTTCTGACTCACTCCGAAAGACAATCTTCGGCTACTTCTCAACTCTTTAAATAAAAACATTGCAAAGAATATTCTAGTGGAATGAGAAAACAAACAAAGCATTTTTTTCTGTGTATACCTGACAAACAAAATGTCTTTAGAACGACGTCGGTTACTTCGCACACAACGGATTCACGCATCGATGCACACTCCTTACAGTGATGTTTATACGATACGACACGGGTCCGTTACGATTATATTACTTATAAATTATTCCATGGACCATCCCATGTCAACTTCTACCCATCGTCACGCTGTGTTAGTCTACTTACTAAATATTTAATATCTACCTACCTTGGGGAACCAACAGCAATTGACAATAATTATTTGAATTACACAAACTGTTACGCCATGTTAAATATAAACTTTAACTTAACACACTCATCTCAGTAAAAAAACCGAAAATATACCTATGCTATCCGTACAGTTAAATATCTACTATCCGAGGTAATCTGATCGTTTCGTATAAAACTGTTTAAGTAAACCGTACCCACAGCGCAGATAACCATCAGGCCATGGACGAGTGGACACATTTTGTGTTATCATTACACGCATAAATACACTCATACGGACAAACAAAAACACAGAAATGGAAATGAAATGTAGCTATTTTAGAAAATAAAGGTTTATCCTGTTTAGTTGTAAAGGAACTTCCTAGCTTTTCATCTTACGAAAAGCCGAATGGTATCAATACATTGTTCGTTCATAATCATTCATTCGTTCATTAACATACTCAAAATATAGGTTCCATAAAAAAATCAACAATTTTTCACCGTTTAACAGCTGCTTGACCTGTTTTACGTACAACAGAACTTTAGTTAACTCAATATCAGAGAAAGAATGGTATACCTACGTATATTATATGATTTAAACAGATAGATCTACTTTTATTCCCTTAGTATACATTTTTTAGTACAGACAGTGGAGCTTTAAGCAAATAAGAATAAAAATTTACTGACAGTATCGTCGAAAGACAACAATTAAAACGTCACAAAAGATTCCCATTTCAAAAGATTCGAGCTATTAAAAACTAAACGAGAGTAAGGATTGAAAAGTTTCGAACAACTCGCTTTAAACTCGATCATTCATTCATTCACTCATCGTTCGTTCTTATTAAACTCTGACAATTAATTCCAATGAATGAGTGATTTCTGATGTCAACTAATGAAATGTTTGAAACTTGGTAATGGGGATTTCGGGAAAGTATTGTTGCGTTTGATCAATCAAATTGTAATTTTAGAATAACTTGATTAATTACAGTCTTCAAACAAGTTTCATATTATTACGTAATTAAATGATAGATTGCATATGATCTTAGCTGGAAGGACCACTTAAGATGTGGTACGATACGCAAACAAACGAAATATAATAGGCTCTTAGAATTATACCAACGGGTTTTTTATCTACTCAAAGATTTCAATGTAAGTTAAGAATAACAAAGGAGGGAAGACAGTAAATTAAAGCCTTTCAAGGGTCCACAAAGTCTCTCTGATATCAAATAGAATTTTAATTTGCCTTCGATTGAATTTCTCTGTCAAGCCCCTGGGGCCACATGTTTGAAGTTTATACCAAAGTGGCTGTTTTTGATCGAAAATATTTTACTCTTTGATACAATATCGCGTTTCATTGTTTTTCTTCGGAATTGTTTTGATACCTTAGGACTTCAGTTTTACTTTCTCTGTTAATTTATCTGTTGAATAACTTTTGTTCTTTGAAGTATCTTGCAAGTTTAACTAAATGATCTTGACTAACCAATTCTAATGTTTACTAAGTGGGATGGAATAATTGTCCTAAAAGTCTGAGTACATTTCAAGTTAATTAAGTTAGATTATCTTTAGGCATATTACATCAAGAAATGTACAAATTAACAAAACTTATTTTATTAAGTTGAAATAAACGATATCTCTCACATATAATTGTAAGTAGATGCTCCTACTATGTTGTACCCACTGAGGCTGTTGTTTTTTTTTAAATTAGCATAAGTTCTAATTTTTAATCACTATAATTTGCATCAGTCCTCTAACATGGTGTATAGTATATTAGTGGCAGCACCTTACCCCCATATCAGGTTTATAAACATTAAAACTATGTAAACATTGGCGATTTGAAAGGAGTGGCCGCGAGTTTTTATTGCCATGTTCTTTTCTCCGGCTCTACCTATTGTTTGCGAACATGGCATAAATGTACATGTAGAATCTTGACCTGTCACAAGAGATGTATTGCATCCTAAGTGAATAAAGAATTTTGAATTTGAATTTGAATTTGAACTTGTCTCGTATTCTTATCTTCATATTTTTTAAGGGTTCTATCATAAAACATGATTGAAGATGATGCTAATGGATGAATAAAATTAGGTCTGATTTATTTCATAGAACATTCCACAAACCTCACAGGAACCTTAATAGTTGAATATCCCTCTTTAAACTTACAAAATATCGTGACACATTTGACTACTCGATAACTATACAATGTATTTGCAAGGCAGTTTAAATACATAAACAATTTCAGCGAAGTCAAACCGTGACTAAAAGTTCACTCGTAAAGTAGTGTTGCATCAAACTCATTAGTTGATATAAAGTTTTGTATCCTAAAGCTTTTATTTACATAAACAATATACAGTGACAATGGCTTACAAACAATTTAACCGGTAAAATATTCTCTACCGATGTAAACAAGCTTTTACCAGGCCAGTAAGAGCCGGTAAAAGTTTAAATCGCAGTACAAAGTAAGCAATCGTTACCTGAGAACTTTTCTTTTACCAAATTGAAAACAACTTGTGTTAGGGGCTTGAATCTAATTTAACAGTTACTTGAAGTAATGCAAAGGAATCTCTTAATGTATTATTCATTATTTTAGGGGACTTTTGTATATGAAGGGATTGGGTTCATGCGAGTGCTGGGTGTCAACATAACATGTGTACGAGTTTGAGTGTCTTTATTCAATTTTCATAAATTTTATTGCAATTTTTCTACTTGAGGGCTCGAAATCAGTATTTACATATCCATATTAATATTAAATAATCAAAATTAACTCTCTTTATTCATTTTTTTCGCTTTTACGGCTTAATCACTCCAATGATTTTAATAAAATATGCCATAAAAATATTGTGAGTAAGCACATGGGCCATTTTTCAAATAACATACGTAATTCATAGTATATATACATACTCAAACGGACATAGACGTATAGTGCCACACATATGACATATAGTCAATAATAAAATATATTTATGAAACTCTTTTTTTTTTGATAGAAGGGCCAAATATTCAGATGCATCACCGCTATAGATTAAAAGTAACAGCATTTCTTGAACATTTGTAAGTCAGTAGTCACTGCTTGCTTGCCGGCCTTCAAATTATTTGCTTAAATACATTGGGATTGTATAACCATGATGATAATAACGCCACGTATGAAATATCATTACAAACAGCCTAAATACAGTAACACACGAAATGAAAAAGATTACAAGCTAATTATAAATACGTTCTGTAAATCAATTAGTGCAGACAGTTTGAGTTTTTGAAACGTACATTAAGTTCTTGAACATTTAGATGGAAATTTGTAGTTCATGCCTAGTTAAAGCGCATATCTTCAACAAGTACGGTGGTAGTGCACAATCAACATGGTTCCACCCCAATTATCAACGCAAACTACCTGAATCCACCAACTCATAATTAACAAGCCTACGGGGAAAATGGACGTGGAAAATGCGCTTGCATATTTCTATTTTTTTTTGAGGCTTCAAATTGTAAAAACCTCTTACTGAATAATAGGGGGTAAGCACAAGTGGTGCTTGAGTTGAGACCGCTACTGAATACGAAGGGTTCTTGTACACCAGACATTTGCAGCATTTTTTTTTTCCTTTAATTGGTAGGTGACGACCCTTGGGAGTCAAAACTGAAATTAGTAATGGCACTTTTGGAGGGTGGGAGGGGGCAATATAAGCATAATATATAAATAATACAAACATGTGTATTTATTTACGTTTTTTTAAAACTTAACATCAACGAACCGGTTTATGTAAAAATATCTGAAATAATTAGCCAAGTGCGAGTTTAAATCGCGCAGGAAAGGTCTTGTATGAGAGCCCCTTGAATATTTATTTTATTCTGTTTTTTAGCGTTTCTTGTTATAGCGGCAACAAAAATACATCATCTGTGAAAGCTTCAACTTAGTTCGCCTTTGGGTGGTTCAAAAACATGAAATGGCAAGATTACGTAGCCAAAACATGTCTTTTGAGTCACCAGCCTGCACTCGGCCAGCGTGGGGAATTATTGTCTTAACCTTCTCCTGAGACGAGACCCATGCCCAGCTGTGGGAGGTAATGGCTTGTTGTTGATGATTTCATTGGTGAGTTCGAGGCTGTAAGCCCAATGATACAGAAACAATTTGCAGAAAAAATCCCGAGACCTCTTGATCAGCAGCTGCATACGCTAACCACTAGACCAATAAGGCAGTTAACATCCGTTTGGTATTTTATTTGTCATATTTATAAGAATAGAAGCAGCATAAGACCTCAAAAAAAGACTGCTTAGAACTAAGCCTTAAGCCCTAGAAACCCAATCCGGAAACGTATATTTGCTATTTATTTCGCACGTTTCGTTCGATCGACTTATTTGATTAAACCAATTTATTTTAGTGCTCACCAAGAGCTAGCAGGAGATGGTTATATCGCTTTGGTAAGTATCCTCAACTTGTAGTTATCGCAATGTTATTTGTCATTTTGACCTATGTTTGTAATTTATAGATAGTAAAATACACCACTACTCTTAGATCCCACTCATGCTTTCCATCACACAGAGTAGTGTCATTTTGACAGGCACACATCTAAAAAAACCTCTGGGCCAAAATACTCAATTACTGGACATATACCCTCCCCAAGACTCCCTACAATAACCGGCTCTGTACTGCCAGTATTAAAGTGAAGAAAATGACAATGATTATGTGTGAGGCCAAAGGGTCCGATCCAGTCGAGTGGGCCTATTTCCACAAGAAAATTTAATATTTCGCATTTATTATATTTACGTAGAAAGTTAGAACTTGCCATCTGTGAGGAGTCGTACCTTGTAATGGATGAGGACCTTTTATCGATAGCCTAGAAAATAAAATGTGACAGTAACATATAGGGTTAGCGTTCCTAGAACCAATCTCGACTGAAAAAGGCTTTTAGATACGTACGATTTTTATGTGATAGGGTTTATGTACATATGACTTTATTGCTATTGGTAGTGATTGATTTTATTACCTTTATGTTTTTTGATATTTGAAAATGCAGAGGTCTAGAATTTATGTGTGTGTTAGATTCAGGTTTACGGTTCAAAAGGCACCTACGAAGTTAAATTATTTGCATTGAAGTACGAAGATATAAATAAATAAATATATATTTCGGACATCTGACACACAACATCATTTAATACTAAAGGAAGCATAGCATATACTATAGTACTAGACAACTGATATAAATAAATAAAAATGTAATTTTTTTGTAAATACATAATATATCATACATAGAAAACACCCAAACTTCGTAACAAATATTTGCAGATCACAGAAACATTTGGTCCTACCCGGGAGTCAAACCCTCTTGATCAACAGCCGCATACGCTAACCACTAGACCACCAAGGCAGTCATTCAACATCTGTTTGTTAGCAGATTTTATCTTATGAACCCATTCAGTATTAACTGCGATGTACAAGTATTTTTAGGGTTCCGTTGCCAAATGGCAAAAAACGGAACCCTTATAGATTCGTCATGTCTGTCTGTCTGTCTGTCCGTCCGTATGTCACAGCCACTTTTCTCCGAAACTATAAGAGTTATACTGTTGAAACTTGGTCAATAGATGTATTCTGTGAACCGCATTAAGATTTTCACATAAAAATGGAAACAAACAATACGTTTTGGGGGTCCCCATACTTGGAACTGAAACTCAAAAATTTTTTTTTCATCAAACCCATATTTGTAGGGTATCTATGGATAGGTGTTCAAAAATGGTGTTGAGGTTTGTAACATCATTTTTTTCTTAACTGAATAGTTTGCGCGAGAGACACTTCCAAAGTGGAAAAATGTGTGTCCCACCCCCTGTGACTTCTAAAATAAGAGAGTCATAAAACTAAAAAAAATATATGTTATACATTACCATGAAAACTAGCAACGAAAATTGGTTTGAACGAGATCCAATAAATAGTTTTTTTGTAATACGTCATAAATCGTAAACCGCAATTTACCTTTCATTCAATCAATACACTATTATAAAAACATCGATCAAACTTACTACGAACTTTAAGAACTTTTATATAATGTTACTTGCTGATACGGAACCCTTCATGGGCGAGTCCGACTCGCACTTGGCCGCTTTTTTTAAGTTGTTACAAGTGAAATCGAATTTATTAACACAGAATGGTTATAAAACAACAATTAATAATTTCACAATGAATGACTAGGTCTTTTGTTTGCAGTGTATGCAAGGATAGATGGGCATAACTAGGTGTAAGTTTTAAAAGGGTTTAGGTCATGCGTCAAAACAAAATCAGTGACCGATTAGCGAACTCTTCGATCACTGATTACCTCATGCCTCAGAAAAAAGTCTGCTTCGAATCAAACCTTAATTAATGACACTGAAACTGTATATCAAAGCAAAAAGTTTACAAAACATTTGATCAAATTGTAGTATTTCAAGTCAGAAGTAAAGCACACGATTGATTTATGAAATTTGAATCAAATATTAAATTTGAAACAGCTTCAATAAATCATTCCAAGCGAACGCGTCGCCGTGGAAAATTGTCCTAAAACGAGCTGATACCAGCCAATTCACAAATTGAAAAAAATAACGTATTCACAAAACGCACCCCCCGAAATCTAAAACACGAAAATTAAAAAATTATCCGTCAAAAGCCATCGTTTTAAGTGGGGGGTTTAAAAATGAGCTCATTTCACCCCCCTTTACGCCCATTCACCCCAACACTTGAGGCATTCAGGGGGAGCCACGATCATTTGGCAACCCAGATTTGATATTTTTAGTTTTTTTTTTAACAATATGATTGTTTTGTGTTGAGGGTAGTTTGAAAAGAGTTTTGTGTTGTTTTGAATAGGAAAATAATTATTATGGTAGGGCGTGATGGCGTTGATTGGTATGAAGGGGATTGGTAGGTGAACGGTTAGAAGGTTTTATACGTCACATTCAATTTATAAAATTCGCGTAATTCGTATTACACACGACTTTCTGATACCTATCTAGGCAGAGCTTGTAGTAAATGTATATTTATATATTTCTAATGAATATAAACAATTAGATTTAAAATAATGTATTTAAACGTAGAAGAAACTTTTTTCGCAAATTCCTTTCCTAATTTTTTTTCAATATACAAAAAAATACCTGTTCGTATATATATTTAAATTTTGATAAAAAAATACATTGTAAGCGAAGTCATTGCCAGCCTTAGGTAGCTTAGAAAACTTTTTTCAGCAATATAAATGTAAATGTATTACCTGCTCACCTAATCTTTATATTCTGTCAACTTGAAATACTCCAAAGTTTCGTAAATAAAGTGTTATTTGCAAATTTTGCTATCTCACTTAGGTTTCATATCTTTTATGATAAAACTTAATCAAAATTCATAGAAAATAAAATAATTCTGGCAAAACTAAATCAGTAATAACTAGAAATTTGTAATTTTACAACGCACTTTATACCTTAAAGCCGTGAGATATAATTAGGGCTTAAAACAAGAAAATTATTCTATGAAATGTAAATATAATTTGAAAAATGAGAAAAAAAATAGTAGTTTACCAAGTAATACCAAGTTTATTAGTAAATAAAATATAAATATTCTTCAATTACTTTAGTATCAAAAATTAAAAAAAACAACCCCTTATTAGTCTGAAATAAACGTAGACCGAATTGCAGAATATAAATTGTTTTGTGTATATTATTCTTATTAGTTTTATTTTTAAAATATTTTGTACAGCTGATACACAACGCCATATAGCTTTAGACTAAGCAGAGCTTGTAGGTACTATGAAAGCTAGATCAGCTTATAGAATACTTAAATTATTTTTTTGTAGATTTACATATAGTTTTTTTATTAAAGACTACAAACAATTGCGCAATAACATATTACATAATATGCCTTGTTTCTTAGAGGTTCTCTAAATTTAATTACGCAACCAGCACCGTTATCCACAGAATAATATTATTTATTTATTTTATTTATTCTATGAACAAGTGTACTAAGGCGGACTTAATGCCTTGGGCATTTTCTGCCATTCGACCTAAGGGCGATGCAGAGCCAAATATGGTAGATGCACATACGGAACGTAAAATTTTTTAAATATAACACACTACATACACAGTAGGTACTTAATGATAACGTACTAGTGTATTATAAAAAGATAAAGATAAGAAAGATGGCAAGATACAGAGCAAAAGCAAAGAAGAAGAGAAGGAGAACGCTGAAACTAAGTAACATGTTGGTAATGTCTTAAAATATTTTTTTTATATTTTGAGATAAACAAGTGAAAAATATCTATGTCAGTGAAATCATAATTATATATCATCATTATATAATATCACGACAAAGAGAAGGAAAACTTAAAATAGCCTGTACTAACCCGTCAAGCCAATGTGGTATAGTCGGTCAAAACCTATTTTCTAAGAAGAGCCCTATGTCCATTGGACAATTAAAGGCTATTGACCTGATGATAAAATGCTCTGTGTGCGTGTGTGGTGCATTATGTTTGTCTTTAAAGGGTCATAGAGAACTTTATTATTTTCGAATTTCAGTTTTCCCTTAGGGTTTCCGATGCCAGTCGTTCCATGTAAAAACTGCAATTCCGGTAAAACCGGTTGAATTAGTAAGCCGACCCCGAATAAAGGTTAGGAAAAAGAAAGAATTTTCTGATATTAATGCATGTATTCAAAAATTATAATTGATATAACCCTCTCAGACACATTATTCAAGTCTTATATCAAACACAATACTGTCATTACAACAGGACCCTGTAAATAGAACCTCCACATAATAGCTTCTCATTAACCCTTCTCTTGAAAAATAAAGTAAAAAGCGTCGGTCGAAATGACCACCACTTAGGGAAAGGTCTAATTTGGCAAAAAGTTTGCTACCTGCAACTTAAACTCGAGTAAACAATATGTCTGTTTTTTGTTTTTATTAGATACATTTGTTTCATTATGACCATTCTAACTTTGTTTTATGACATAAAATTAGGTATATTTAGCAGTTAGACTTTCCATTACATAAATGTTTATCGTAAATGTTTATATTAATATCACTCATCAAGTGAATCCAAGAAAAATTTACTTGCGAGTTGGTAGGTAATTCCAAAGTACCAAACATTTTAAATTAAAAATATATTAGTTTCCTTACATAAAACTAGATATATATAGAAAGTTATCGATTAAGTACGAAATCGCATCGCATTCTGCAATAATACTTTGACAGAAGGCCAAGTATTAGCAACTTGTATGATGTTACAGCGTCTAAAGTTTGCAGCAAACTAACCGCACAGTAAGAGTACTTCTTTACCGTCTCCATGGAATATTTAACAGCGATCCTCATGTGTTTTGTGGTAAAGATTCATGGGTTTAATTGAAAATTCTATAGCGGAATGTATTCAACGGTCGGAGCGAACTGAAGGGTATGATTTTGACATGTTTTTCAAGCGCGTGTGCGGGTTTTATATTCATGACACTTGTGAACATATGGCATTTTAGGGTTAATGTTTATGAGAAGTGTTAAAACTTAAGTGCTTACGAGATTATATGGTAATGCTGCTCGCATCTGGTGATCTTTAGTGGTTTTATTTATTAACAAGTGTCATTTTTCTTTTCACAATTTATTTAACCGACTTATAAAAAGATGAGTTTTAATATATTTTATTTTCTTTCTTCAAATATAAAAAAAACTAAGGTAACTTAGAAGTTTGTTTATTAGTCAGAAACAATTTTCAAACTAGCTTTTGCTGGTGGCTCCACCCATATGTATGTCGATTATCGCGGTAAAGAGCCTATAAGCGGCTTCCTTTCCAAGAATCGAAGTTATATACCACATTTCATTGAAATCGGTGCAGCGTTATAGCCGTGAAATCGTAAAAGATCGACTAGTTTATTCTTGAATTTATAATATTAGTATGGATATGCAGAGAACCGATGACAGTCAGGCAGAAAAACTGATATTCAGGTAAAACTAGTTGAACTAGTAGCCACCCTCAAGTAATTTTGGTAATAATGAAGATAAAAGATATATACATGCAGAGATCAACGGATCACTAGTCACTTACTATTTAGAGAGACGCCTGTTTATCTATTATCTCTACATCAATATATAGCTCTATGATACTCTATATGTTTAGAAAACCTAGTGATATTAAAATAAATATTATACGTATTTACAAAACACACTCTACATAGAGTGAACGTGACAAGAGGCTCTACAGCGCTCCACGACTCTCCAGAATGTCGGAATTAAATGTTTATGAAAGCAGTGTGAGCATCTCTTGGCGAAACTCTTATTTCATGCAAGGTAGAGTTTGAATGATAGGGGAATATGCGAGAGCATTTGAATCATCTTTTCATTTTGAATTTAATCATAAATAGAATACAGTTGTCAATTTAGATAGAAATAAGGGTTCTGCATTAAAACTTAAAAAACTTTTTTGAGAACATTTCGTTATAAATAAAAGAACAAACGGAAAAAATAAATAAATGCAAGAATATTTCATCAAACGAATGTGTAGTAGTAGTAGGTACTGTGTACAATGAAAAAGATTATATATATATATATATATATATATATATATATATATATATATATATATATATATATATATATATATATATATATATATATATATATATATATATATGTGTATCTATCACGGATTAGCAAGCTGAAGTGGCAGTGGGCTGGCCATATTAGCCGCAGAACTGATTACCGTTGCGGCGAAGAGTTCTAGAGTGGAGACCGCGTCTCGGCAAACGTAGTGTAGGACGCCCATAGGCGAGGTGGAGTGACGACCTGCGTAAGATGGCTGGCAGGAGCTGGATGAGAGAAGCCCAAAATCGATCACAGTGGTGTGCAATGGGAGAGGCCTATGTCCAGCAGTGGACTGCGATAGGATGATGATGATCTATCACATACAAACAATTTTCACGAGTTTTGGTTTAAAATTAGTTTTGTTGGCGTACCTTAGATAACAAAGTTAGCATCACGCTTGGAGCAATAGGAGCCGAACACGATTGAAAAGATACGTAGATGAAGTGCAATCACTAACCACACAACTTCTACTACGTATCTCAATCTTATACTCAATAAAATAATCACTGCCTTGTTGGTCTAGTGGTTAGCGTATGCGGCTGCTGATCAAGAGGTCTCGGGTTCGATTCCCGAGTCAGACCAAATATTTGTGTGATCCACAAATATACGTGGTCTGGGTGTTTTTCTATGTATGTATTTACAAAAAAAATGTATGTTTATGTATTTATATCAGTTGTTTAGTACCCATAATACAAGCTCTGCTTAGTTTAGGACTAGATGACGTTGTGTGTAAGATGTCCGATATATTTATTATTATTATTATTATATAGTAATCATCAAATACGCAGCATAACAATCTATGCTGCGTATTTGGGTTCGATAACAGGGTCTTCTGTAAAAGAGGTCTGTAGGTATTATATCACATGATCTAACTTTCAAACTCATGATTTTCTTAGTTTATAACTAGATGGAGTTGGTTGTCAATGTCCAAAAAATTTAATAGCATTGTTATGATCTGTAACAAATATATGTGAAGTATATAACATTAAATTTAAAGTTATATTAGGCAACAGTATAAAACAATCCAGTAAAAACGTTAAGTCAAATAACATATCCTTCTAAATGCTACATCACCTTGCTTGGAAAAACTACACCCTATTTGAGATACGAATAAAGTCTAAATTCCAATACTAGTATCTAGAAATCATTGTTTAAAAATGTGTAATGAAAGATGGCCTCATCGTTTATTTGAATGAATCAATCAATATCGTTCACAAAACACGCTCATGACTTAAATTTTCGTGATTGAGAGGCTGTAGTGAACAATAACGATTCAGACCGTCTGTTAGAGCTTTCTAGAAGATTGATCGCCTTCAAATCTATTTTAGTAAGCTTCTATAGCATCTTTAAATCTAGTAGTTAAAGTTCAAAAAAACTTATAATAAAAAATTGCGTTTGGAAATCCGACCTTGTCTTGGGTTTTCGTGGGTAATCATGAACATATAATAAAGAGATTTGGAAGAGTAAAAAATATACAAATATTTGGCTTAAATCTAAAGCCTTTTTTAACTGTGAAATAACGCAAGGATCGTGACCCTAACCAAGACAAACTGATTAACTCCACACCCAGTTTTCAAATATTTCAGAAATATTACACACAACGCCATCTAGTCCCAAACTAAGCAGAACTTGTTTAATGAGTACTAGACAACTGATATAAATACATAGACATACTTTTTCATTTGTAAATACAAACATAATATGCATAAAAAACATCTACACTCAGAAACAAATATGCACAGATAATACAGACATTTGGTCCGACCCGGGAATCGAACCCGAGCACAGCAGTCGCATACGGTACCAGTGCACCACCGAGGTACATGTACCCTATGCGCATATGTTAGTGGTACATCACTTGGTATTCAGATACGGTGTTGAAGTCGGATGAAACAGCTGAATATAGTCCATACATCCATCACACACAGAATATGATAAAGCCATTAGTAGATAGTATTCATTTCATTAATGGTTTTATTTGTGCCAAACCACAACATCGAACTCCATGAGTTTCAGACGCCTATTTTTCAATCTACTTGTTTTAGGAGTTACATGTTCCAGAAATTTATAAAAAACAAACAAGAAGTCTTATATATCTTACAAAGTTTAAATTAAAAGGAATCTCTATAGCAATTATCATTTCTGAATTCTTAAACTAGATAATAAGTAGATAAGAAAGAGTCTTATTTCAAAACTTTTGGAAAACTTTCACGTGAGGCGACATAGTTTATACAGAACAAGGCTAGCCGTAGCGTTTATTTTCTGCAGATTACTATTTTATTTCGTACATTTATGTATTCATTCATTTCGTTCGTTCAAGTGAACTGTCTCGTTGGTCTAGTGGATAGCGTCTGCGACTGCTAATCAAGAGAAGAGTTCTCGGGCTCAAATCCCGGGTCGAACCAAAAAGTGTTTTTGGGTTTTTCTTAGGAAAATCCTAATAACCGTGCATCGGAGAGCACGTAAAACCGTAAATCCCGGTTGTCATGAACATCTATGGCAAACGTTATAGGAAAGCCAGTGCCCTCAAATTTATTGACAACTATTTCACCATTCGAATTTCAGTTCTCCCTTATGGTTGCGTTGGACCGATCCTAGTCGCTCCGTAGAAAAACTTATAATTTAAGTTAAAACCGGTTGAACTATTAGCCGACCCCAAATAATATTGGAAATAAGGCTAGGAAGGGGAAGAATTTTGGGTGAAGAATATCTACTGATGGATATATACTTTTCCCAAGGCTCTCTACCTTCTTAGCCTTTGTTATTCCCAAGATTTTCAATCAACTACTAGTTGAAGCGGTGTTCAATCTACATGTCAGTTTTCCTCGCAGTGACTGGCATTGGACCTCTGCAAACCTGAGGGTAAACTAAATTCAAAGCTTGTACTAGTTGTCAATATTTGAGGGTAATGACTTACCAGTAGCGATTGCCATAGATGTTCATGACAACTGAGACCAAGGCCTTAATGTGCTTTCCAATGCACGGGGATGAGACTCCATAGCTTGATAATAAGAACTTCTTGTAAGTGAGCCCGACAACACTTTAGCCCCATTAGTCGAGGCTGACCGATAGACCAATAAGGCAGTTCCTCAAATAAACATCCGTAACTACTGGGATGACGTGTAGACATGTCACTTGATGCTGAGTGACTATCTCGTGGGTTAGGTTCGATTTCTACCTAATTCAAATTTTGTGTCTTGGATGTCATAAGGGGCCAATGCCTCCATATATAATAATCCTAGAAAGTATAGTATATTCTCCGTGTGGTGACGGATAAGAATAGAGAGTGTCACCACCCCTATTCATCCTGCGGGTGTCGTAAAAGGCAACTAAGGGATAAACTGCGCAAGACAACATCGATGCAAAGAGAAGGAAAACTTGAAACCAACCCGTCTGGCTAGCGTGGTGTAGTAGGCCAAACCCTCCTTTCTAAGGAGAGGCCTATGTCTAGCAGTGGACTGTTAAAGACTGTTGATGATGAAAGTATGGGATGGTACTTTGTAGGATGCTCTGACTTTCCGGCTGCTTGTACCTGAAACGTCGTGTGGCTTTTAATACACCAACCGGTAGTAACCGGGGCTATTCCGCACATAACAAAGTAAAATTTGAATGTTTAAGAGACAAATCACCGTTTACTTCCTTCTTTCTTAATTTATCGATATCTTAACTGAATTTTTAATGGAAGCCCGCACATTTCCAGACTTCTAAAATGGAATGTTATTTTCTAAGACCAATAAAAAGAACAATCATGAATAAAAACGCCGGCTTACATTTTAACAAATAAATGAGACAAATGAGCTATAGGAATGAAAACATTTTCACTTTTAATTCAAATGTAAATGTTGCATTTAAATTCAGATGGGAGATCTCAGAGTTATTACTGACGATTTACGAATGAACAATTTATACAAGACTCGTATTATTCACGGTGGGACGACGCAATTCTTTTTAAATTGTCAGCAAAGTGTGAGTTGAATGAAGTTTACACTTCATTACGCATTCACCTTTAATCTAATGAAATAATGTGTGTTATATTCACGTCATGTACATTGTATACACAACGATTTTTATTTTAAAGTACATAAGTAAATATATAAGAAGTCGCTCGCAAATATAACAATAAATTGATATTCACAAACATAGCATACCTATTATGTCATAGAATTAATCTAAGGAAAACTCATATATTAGCATTACTTTTAACCTTACCAATATTATCTCAAAAATATAATACCCAGGTTCAAGACCCGCAACGCACTAGATTTATATTTGAAAATTTTTGTTTTTTTTAAACAATGCATTTTTGATTTGATAGTTCTTGTAATATATTTCATACAACTTTATATTAAAGTTGTATTTCATGCTAATCATCAACAACCCATAACGTCCCACTGCTGGTCTTGGGTCTCCTCTCAAGGCCATAAGTCCCCACGCTGCCCGATAGCGGGTTGGAGACTGGCAAGACACGTTGTGGCTACGTAATCTTGCCGTTGCATTTTTTAAGCAGCCCTAAAGCCCCCAAGTAAGCTTCACGACTGCTATCTTATGATAACAACCGGTACCGACTGCTTAACGTGACCACCGAACAACGGGAACGCACGCACAATGTATCATGTCACAAACGGTCACCCATCCAACCACGCCATCGTTGCTTACCCTTGGTGATTGTTTCCAATCACCTATGGCCACTCGACTATGAGTGCTTCCATGTTAAATTTTATTCAAATCGGTGCAGTGAAAGTATAAAAACAGACAGTTTCTTTTGAATTTCTAAAATTTGTATAAATTCTAAAGTTTATATTTTTGTTACAGGTAAGTCTGTTACTGCGTGGACTAGAAAATATCGGTCGTGGTCACGTAAGTAGGAACGTGGCTCTTGTGTATTGAGACAAGACTGAAAAAAAGATTCGTTCCTCTAAATTTTATTCTTCAATAATAATATCTACAAGCGGTGTTACTCGCTGTTTATGTTGTTAATCACGAGTAACCCCACAGAGCAAAGCTAGTCTAGGAAAAAAATACCGAAATTTTTAGTAACGCATATAGTTTCATATGAATTAATAAAAAAGTGGTTATTTGATATTTCAAACAAGCACTTTATAAATTTATTTGTATTAGTGGTCACACTGTTGTCAAAATTCGACTTAATTAATTTTATTATTTTTTAATATCCTCCTAATATTTTTTTATTTATTTATTAAAACTTCCTGCAAAATATATTACACAAGGTGGACTTAATGCCACAGGCATTATCTTCCAGACAACCCTTTGGGTGTTGCGAAGCTGTTTGTGGCAGGTGTATGTTAGGACAAGTTAGACGAGAGGCTAAATCAATTAATTGACAAAATAAATATGTTTCAAAATATATATACATAAACATATACATATATACATACACATACATACATAACATACACATACATATGTACACATATACCGTAATACATAAATAATCAAGACGGAAAGTGTTATTCTGATGACTCCATCAACATGTTTCTATAGTGTTTCTATAATATTCCTTCACTCGCATAATTTTCGTAAAAAGGGGTACAAAGTTTTTGCTTCACGTGTTAGTATATAGATATGTATAGTATATTCGTATAGATATGCATTATATGGAAAATATTCTTTGCACTCTGATCCCAAAACTAGATAATATGTGTATTTTTTTAACTAGACTACAACCAGCTAAATCAACCAGAAACAGTCCACAGCTGGACATAGACCTCTCTTTAGAAATAATGTTTGGCCTATATTACGCTGGCCAGACGATTTGGTAAAGGGTTTGTTTCAAGTTTTACTTCTCTTTGCAATTATGTTGTCATGCAGAGTTAGCTCCCTTAGGCGCCACTTAGGGCCACAGCACACTAGCTACTTTTAGCATCGACGATCGGCGACTAGTCACTTTTTACAGGCTAAATACGGCGACCGAACGCTTCATGCCACACACACACACAAACGCCAAACGCGGAGGTTGAGTCGCTTTTTCGAAGCGCGACACAGCAGCTGAACGCTACTCTCCGCACACATTCGGATGCCGGTAGCATCGATTTGGCATGTAAGCAGTGGCTAAAACGCGCGTTTCCGATACCGCGATCGAACGCAGGAAGTCGCTAAAACGCGATGCAGCATCGATGCAGTAGCAAAATCGCCGTTCGCCAATGCTAAAATTAGCTAGTGTCCTTAGCGACTTTCTCGATCGCGGTATCAAAATCGCGCGTCATGTTGCATTAGGGCCACAGCACACTAGCGACTTTCTGCGTGTGTGTGGCCTTTACCGATAGCCGTGACAACCCACATAAACAATACATTATCGATAAATTACAGCTGTTAGATATCGATTGCATATCATTTAAAAACAAATGTGTTTATAATAATTCCAAAAACATAGGCAAACATATTTAGGGACTCCTGTGCCCATGTATTAACTATAAAAATAAATAGAATTGAAGCGTCTGTTTGTATTTTCAAATTAACTACTTTTCAATAAATGCATCATCATCAACAGCCTTGAACAGTCCACTGCTGGACATAGGTCTCTCTTTAGAAAGGAGGTTTTGGCCTACTATACCACGCTGGCCAGACGGGTTGGTATAGGGTTGGTTTCAAGTTTTCCTTCTCTTTGCATCGATGTTGTCTTGCGTAGTTTATCCCTTAGTCGTCTTTTACGACACCCGCGAGATGAATAGGAGTGGTGACACTCTGTATTCTTAATCCGTCACCACACGGACCAATCAATGCATATGAAAGTAAATACGGTACTCACATTAAAAAACATTTTTTAATTTGTGTTTGTCTGTGTGTCTGTTCCGTCACCTCTCTGGAACTGCTAAACCGATTTTTGAGACGGGACTTTCACTGGCAGATACATAGTGATATGAGGGGTAAGTTAGACTACGTTTACTTAAGGCTAGATCCACCTTGCGGTTGTTATTGCGGTTCTTTTTGTTACAAAGGTAAAATAAAACCATAACACACCGCAAGCCACAGCTAGTAAATATTATATAAGTTCTACGGATCTAAGCTCGTACCTAAGTTACTAAGTTGAACACGCAACTGTGTAACATTTATACATGTTTTTACGACTGGCGAGCTACATTACATTACATACGAAGGTAACTTTGGACTTTGAGCGTTAAGTTTTTATAGCTCACTTATTGGGAATACCAAATACAAAGTTATCAAATACTTACATACTTTGTATTCAATTCATTACTTTAATATTTTATGACCGATTTTGAAGTTTAAAGGAGCGTGTAATAACACGGCTGTTGGAAGCAATGTGATAAAATGGAAATTATATAACAGGAGGAGCTTCACTATACAAGGGTTTGGCCGAAGTAATGATCGGTTTTAATATTTATTATTCAAAACAATAACAGAATCGAAGATTAGGGATCACCATCCTAATTGTGTGTATACATCCGTGTGGTGACGGATTAAAAATACAGAATGTCACCACCCCTATTTATCCCGCGGGTGTCGTAAAAGGCGACTAAGGGATAAACTACACAAGACAACATCAATGCAAAGAGAAGGAAAACTTGAAAGCAACCCTATACCAACCAGTCTGGCCAGCGTGGTATAGTAGGCCAAAACCTCCTTTCTAAGGAGAGGCCTTTGTCCAACAGTAGACTGTTGATGATGTTGATGATGATGATGATCCTAATTGTAAGTGCAATATAATGCTTCTTCATCATTGGGCCTTCGGTCTTGAATTTACCAAAACAATACGAGAACATAAATAAAGTCGATAGAATATTTACAAGACTCGTCAGACTTGACAGTCTGCCCGTGTCTACAAGGGGTATTATAAACTGTTCTATAGGCCTTCTTCATACTGCCTCGGTTGTGCAGTGGGAGCACATGCGACTGCTGTGCTTAAGGTCTCGGGTACGATTCCCGGGTCGGACCAAATGTTTGTGAAATCCGCAAATATTTGTTTCGAGCAATTTGCAAGGGAAAAGTATGTTTATATATTTATATCTGCTTAGTTTGAGATTGGATGGCGTTGTGTGTGGTATGTCCGATACATATTTATATACATTTATATTTATTTAAGATATATGCATAATCTTTTTACCCGCAACATGTTTGCTTACGATGATTTCGCTTTAGCAGAAGTCTTTGTCATGATTATCTAAAGCATACTCTGAAATACTCATAAGGTCAATATATTTTTCAGAGTGTGAAGTTTCCAACTTAAATAACTAAATTGAGCTGATTTCAAAACACCAGCTTGTTGGAGCGCTGCAAACTTTCCCCTTTGACAGAAGCTGAGCACAATTTGTGCTAGGTTAGATTTCATCTTGTGCCGAGATTGCATGGTTTTATTAGGTTTTGTTAGAACAAGTTTTTAGTGAACTATCTAAATGGGAACAGTATTTCAAAAAGATATTGATATTTGGATATTTATCTTTAAATAAATAATAAGTTAGTGTACGCTTGAATGTGTATATTGATACATTCAATTTTCGCATTAATTTTACTTAAATTTTACCATGAATTTTCTTCTGTTTTAAAACGAAGGAACGTTTCCCATACATTTAATTTCTATGTGCCACTGCGAAAGATGATAGAGGACAGATAATTAGTAATAAATATTCAACCTATATTCCTTTTATTACTTGAATGCCTCAGTATCGTTTAAAATACATGTGCTCAAAAAATTTATATACCTGGCATATTTTTTTATTTAAACTTTATTATATTAACTTGTAGCTGACTATATAATTAAATCCTAACAGTTATTTTTCACCAATTTATCGGTATCAATTTATAGGTATCTCCACCGCAAAATGCAGACAACATGCATATCAAGCAATTGTGGTGTTTTATGACAACCCGCTTAAAAAATAACAATCCAAAAGAACAAAAAAATTGTATTGTATATTGTTGGAATCTATTGTTAGGTACTTCATTCCACATCAAAATTCATAGTGAAAGTAATTTTGTTACATTTTTTCAACTAATCTCATCTTAAATACGTGGTAAATTTAAAAAAATTATATTTGACAATGAGAAGATGAAATAAGAGATTAGAAATAAAATAAAATAACGCATTACATAACAACAACCCTTACTAGTCAATTAATGGAAATAGTTGCTTTTGTGAGGCCTCAAAAGGGAGGTATAGACCTCTATGCCGTCAAGTTTTCCTTCTCTTTGCAGAGCTGTTATCCAGCCTAGTTGACTTTTATGATGACTCACGGACCTTAATACTTTTAATTTATTAGATACTGTGTTGTGTAGTAAGTCAAATGTTTATAATAACTTGTTAACACATATGTACGGTTTGCTTATCCCCATGACATACTTTCCGAGTATTACTCTAAGAGTTTTCCTGAAATTTTCGCTCAATTTACTGTAGGTACAAAATACATCGAACGCTGTATACGGCTTATTTGAGTACTGTTATGTATTTGTAGCTAGTGATGTACCCTTTCAAATGTTTTATGAGCGGATATATTCGAGTGTATGGATATGGGGTTTCTACTCTGTATATAGTAAGCAATTATGAACGGTAGCCAACCATTTTAAATATTGTATGCATATATGTAGGTATACATATTTTGTTACATTTCATCATAAACCTATAGTTACTTATTTGTCAGCGATGTTTTTAACGTTTCATGTAAAAACTATTCTCTAACTGAAAAAAAATATTTGTATATTTTTTCTTGTTCAGTTTCTCCTAAAAACCTAGAATACAATAGAATCAGTCAATATCCTGTGATATGTTTTTGAGGTCAAGATCAGTAGCATCCCTTGGGATTGATTTTGGCTCATTTAAGAAACTGTTCTATTAACCGATTCGTCACAATCCGAACGAAAAGGGAGATCTGAAATTCGAAGGTTGGTTGTTGTCAGTAGATTTGAGAGCACTGACTTCCCAATAACGATTGGCATAGATGTTCATAACAACTGGGACCGACGGCTTTGCGTGCACGGGTTAAGCTTAGCTCATAAGTAGAAACATAATATTGGTGAGGTATTCAAGGAAGTCTCAAACCTCTTTGTGCTCTAACCCATACGTATAAGATTACTAAAGGTGTAAGATAAAGCCGGTCAAGAGGTTTCGAACTCGATATACTTCGGATGTTACCCCTTCACTCGTCGAAGTGTGCCAGGGATAAAATGGGTCTTGTTGGTCTAGTGATTAGCGTATGCGACAGCTGATCAAGAGGTATGCGGTTCGATTCCCGGGTCGGAACAAATTTTTGTGTGATTCTCAAATGTTTATTTGTAATATTTATTTATGTATTTATATCAGTTGTGTTAGTACCTATAACACAAGCTCAGCTTAGTTTGGAATTAGATGGCTTTGTGTATAAAATGTCCCAAAAAAAATTACAAAGAAAATGAACTGGGATGCCGAAGTATGGGTCGCATTTTGGATTGTCTACACTTACAATAATGATGGTGATCCGTACTCTAGAACTTTACTCATGCTTTCCATCAGGGAAAGTAGAATCTTTTGACAGGCATTAGGCATAAAAATAATAATAATTTTTCCAATTAAAGTAAAATTTGATCAAAATGTAAAGTAAGGAAATTGTTCGTATTGTATTATTGTAATTCTGTTATACATTTATTTGACAAAATTATAAAGGTTTGAAGCACGAATTCAAATGATTGATTAAATTAAATTTGACGGGCGCAGTAGTAGCGTATGCGAAGCGTATTTGAAGCTTGTGCTTGAGGTCTGGGGTCGATTCCTGGGTCGGACCAAATGTTGCTATAATCCGCAAATATTTGGCGAATATTTGTTTCGGAGATTGGGTGTTTTCTATGTATAATAAGTGAGTTTAAAAAAAAAGTAGTTTTACATATTTATATCAGTCGTCAGTACCCATAATACAAGGTCTGCTTAGTTTGGGACTAGATGGCGTTGTGCGTAATATGTCCGAAATATTTATTCATTCATAAATATCCAATTCGCAAACTCGAATAGATCAGACATCCTTCGCGTATCCGAAGAATTCAGACACTAAACATCAAATTCAGTTATCGAAATCATCCCATCCCTATTTGACTGGTGGTCACAATCGAAAATAACCTCAACATCTTACACAATAGAGGTACTATTGGAATACAGATATAATTTACGGCAGTCACGTAACTTTACGCGTCATTACGCAAGCTATAACTTGCAGAAAAGTAATAAACCAACAACCTTATATTAAGAGCTCCATTGACGATCCGAAACAGTGTGGCCCTGCCTTAAAGAAACTTTCCTATGATTTTTTTGTTCGTGTTTTTAACAACTTGTGAAGTCCTTTCACACGTTTTCGGGTTTTCTTTTCATGAGCTGTGTCTGTTTATGGGGCTCGTGATGAAGTTTTTTGTGGGAAACGTCTACGAATAACAAAGTAAAGTTATGGTTTTTATTTAAATTTACTACATTAGGAGGGGTTTTATGTAATTCTTACTTCTTATTACTTATTGTGTACTGCCTCGTTGGTTTAGTGTTACGTTTGCGACTGTTTCAGAGTTTATCATGAGCAGCAACGTTATGTGACAATTGTAAGTGTTTGTTTGTGATTTCAAATTAATAGTTTTCCGCTAAATGCATATGATAGTATATACGATACTTATATCGAAAACACAATTATGGATTTTTTTTGTCTGTCGGGCTGTTTGTTCCAATTAATCTTTGGAACAGTTAAAAAAAAAATGATAAAACTCATAAAGAATAGATATCTGATGGCCTATGGACTGGAGCCTAGGAGCCTAGGACCTAAGGAGCGTTACTCTCGATAATATAACAATAACACCGTGGGCCTCAGTTAAAATATATAAATATTTGTAGTCTCAAACTAAGAGCTTGTACTTAATAGTACACCGCCTAATCTCGACTGCCCCACGGAGGTAGTCGATATTAGTTCACAGCAACCTGAGCTAAGAAGGGATACTTGCGTGATCTAACTTCTAACAACTAATAACAGCATCATGCTAGGAAAATAAGAAGGTGTTCATCATGTACAATGTACAGTTTTTATTAGTGCACCGGTCGATATAGGATTTTCCTTACAAAAAAGATTTTGACATCCTAAGACGCTGGACAGACGGATTTGTATTAGAATTGTTTCAAGTTTTAATTCTCTTTGTAGAACTGTTCTCAAGTGTAACTTAAAATATTCAGCTCTTACAATACCCACGGAATGAATAGATGCTTTGACGATATATATTTTTTATCTAGTACCACATTAAACACAGGAAGTAAAGTACTCAATAGATTCAAAACTTATGAAGCTCCTCAGAATTTACCATTTTTTCGACAGTTTCTAAAACTTTTTTGTAGTGCCGTGTTTTTTTCTTGATAGCAAACAAAAATAATAATAAAGGAATTGAAACTCCAATAGTTAACAATATAAATATATCCTAAAAACTTTCCTTTTATTTTTTCTTCTTCAAATATAAGTGTGCAAATCGATTCTTTAAAGCAGATGTACTAAAACCTATTGTGCCATAAAAGTACTAGGGAAACAGAAGCCGTAAAGAGATGTTTTATACCTTCGCGTAAAAATTCAAAATGGCGGCTTTATTTGTGATATTACACTGTTATTTTATTTGCCATTGCTCACTTTGATGACACAGATAGTCGACCTTATTGCTTTTATAATAAAGCTTTACTTCCTTCCTTTTTATTTGTATGGATGATATGGTGTTACAGTTCTGTTTTATTGCTTTTAATGTTCGTTTTTATTACGATGCGTTTCGGTTTGATGTGTTCAAATCTTGGACTTCGGTCGCGACAGCGAGCGATGATTGTGAACATCGTTTGATCATTTTCCCTTTTTTCATTTTATGGAGATTGTTAGGAGTTTTTCACGTATTTCAATTACTTTTATGCCCGCTGACGTAAACTGTATATCAATAAATTTTTAGACATTTATTATTCTAACGGCCAAACACTTAAAAGACACTTGATTATAAGATGTTTTTAAGCCTCTTTTCATTTGAAAGTGGTATCGACAAAACGAGGTTTCACGACGTTTTTGAGTGAAGTAGCCATTAAGTGTTCAGTGATAGGCTAATTGTCATTTTCAAATTTAGAACTTCAAATATGGACTCCTTTCTTTTTATTATTTTTTTTTATTTGAAGTTGATGTTATAGGTATTACTTTTTTCTTTTCTGTTTTTAGGGTTCCGTAGCCAAGTGGCAAAAACGGAACCCTTATAGATGCGTCATATATTATCTGCCTGTCTGTTTGTCCGTCCGTATGTCACAGCCACTTTTTTTCTAAGCCATAAGAGCTGTTCTTTTGAAATTTGGTAAATAGATGTAATCTGTGAACCGCATTAAGATTTTCACATAAAAATAGAAAAAAAAATAATACATTTTGGAACTGAAACTCAGATTTTTTTTTTCATCAAACCCGTACGTGTGGGGTATCTATGGATGGGTGTTCAAAAATGATGTTGAGGTTTCTAATATCATTTTTTTCCAAACTTAATAGTTTGCGCGAGAGACACTTCTAAAATAAGAGAGTGATAAAACTAAAAAAATATATATGTTGTACATTACCATGCAAACTACCAACGAAAATTAGTTCGAACGAGATCTAGTGAGTAGTTTATTTTAATATGTCATAAATCGTAAACCGCAATTTACCTTTCATTCAATACACACTATTATTAAAACATTGATTAAAGTTACAACGAACAACAAGAACTTTTATATGATAACATCATTGCTATATTGCTGATACGAAACCCTTCATGGGCGAGTCCGACTCGCACTTGGCCGCTTTTTATATGAGCCTGTGACTACACTGCCTGATGGAAAGCGTGAGCAGAACCCAAAAGCGATGGTCACCATATTTATAGCGTGTACTTAATTTCAGCATGGTGACCCACACCATGGCGGCCTAGTGAGATGTTTCTGGATAATTGGGTCATCACATCTATCAAACTGCTTTTAATGAATGACATGTCAATAGATTTGTAATAAATAAATAAATATAGCCTATGACATGACTATATATCAATTGTACCTAACTTTTTACGTAGTCCGGTTATACTTTTTTTAAATTTTATTTTACATAAAGAGAATGGTGAATTAAGAACTATTTATTAGTTTGGTTATGTTGGATATACACGTTGGTCGTAATGAGCTTGAGTCTGAATTCGTGGAAGCACTCTGCAAATAATAGAGGATTCAGGAGAAGCTTCACTGTACGCAACAGGCAGTGAAGCCGATTGCAATTTTCTGGGAATTGATAGTTCGTACGATATACACGTCAAGATACAGAATATCTGATATTGTTTATAGTACAGCTTTGTAGTTCTGATGCTTGACATAGAGTGAGTGGAGTTCTCGGAATTCAACTTCTCCCCTCTTTGTAGATAGAAAACTCTGCCTCGTTAGTTTAGTGGATAGCGTATGCGACTGCTAATCAAGAGGTCTCGGGTTTAAATGCTGAGTCGCGTCAAAAAGTGTTTTTATGTTTTTCTTAGGAAATTTCTAATAGCAGCCCGGAGTTGGGAAGCTTGGCGGTGATTCACGCCCGTGCCTCGGAGAGCATGTAAAACCGTCGGTCCCGGTTGTCATGAACATCTATGTTAATCTTTATTGACTAGTAATTAACTTTTCAAGAAAATTTTGAGTCGGGGTTACCCAGGTCTGGTGTCGTTCCGTGAAACTAAAGCTCGATTTTCACTGGCACATAGATAATGGCACAAGCTCTGGGCGTATCTCAGGCTATATTAGTTTATTTTTTTTCACTAGGTGTGCTCCGAGGTGTTACTAAACGCTTATAACATGGCCGCGGGTAATACTCATCATCATCATCAACAGCTTTTAACAGTCCACTGCTGGACATAGACCTCTCCTTAGAAAGGAGGTTTTGGCCTACTATACCACGCTGGCCAGACGGGTTGGTATGGGGTTGGTTTCAAGTTTTCCTTCTCTTTGGATTGATGTTGTCTTGCGTAGTTTATCCCTTAGTCGCCTTTTACGACACCTGCGAGTAATGAATAGGGGTGGTGACACTCTGTATTCTTAATTTGTCACCACACGAACATTATTTTAATTATTAAATAATATTATTAAAAAATATTTTATAGCAATATCAAGACCAGTATATAGTCACCAGACGTCAACAAAAGCTATAGTTAACGATAGTCTTTTTTAAAATAAAGGATTCATGAATAACTATCTATAAACAGTTATTGATTCATGACACGAAACGAAATATATCACAAAAATGGTTTCTCGTGACTTGAATACATTTAAACATTCCGATGCAAGGTCTGTTGAGCGTCAAACTTTGTATTCGCCATAAAGTTCTCCGCCCCTAGGCTGTTCACCCTGTTAAATATGGCGACGATAAACTTTTTAATTATATAATAAACGTTCTTGTGATTCTGTGTGCTTGTAGCAAATTTGAAACTTAAAGTATGGGTTGAAGATGCATGTGCTTTCTTGTTTCGTGTACTGACAAAATGGCCTCCAAAGAGACATAACAATTATGTTTTCTAAGATTTCTAAGCCATTATTTACATCACTATTGCCTGTATTAACACCTCAGTGGTGTAAATGATCACTATGCCAGGTCATACTGTGTTGAGTATTGTGAATTTAATACCCAAATTGGACAACACTTTGTTTGATCAAAAAATATGTTGTTCTGATTCCGGGTGTTATTTGTGTCGATATCATGTAAATTTAATACATTTCGCGACATAGAATATATTAATAGCGAGTGCATAATACTTTTTAATTAATGTTCTACGTTCGTTTTAGTTTATTTAAATGTTATAGCTTTAATAAATACTCAAAACCAAAGTTAATATATTAAAACCAACCATAAATTCACCTACATACAAGGATTTTTGTACAAAGCATACATTTTTAACGCAGCAACATTTTCATATCATGCTGACGAATATTTTCAAATAATATGCAAATGCCACTCACTACAGAGCCTAAGCAAAAAAAAACTGAACATATATGTGCTCAATTTGCATAGCATTTTGCACGTATCCATCGACAATTAAAAAAACATGTCCGTATGGGAAAAAACATTTTGGATTTAAAACACTATGAGCAACACTATTCGTTCTAAAACCTAAGCACTCGTGTCAAATATCAATCCTTTTTCGAATATACTTTTGAAAATTCGAATATAATATAATACGGCCGTTAGAAATAATTGCTTCGGCGTACTAGCGCTGTGTAATGGGAAACCTTTGTAATTTTATTGCGTTATAAAATGCCATTTTGTTTTGGTATTACGGCCAAGTATTGGCGGGGAATTTCTGTTCTTAATATGGTGACGTTGGAAGAATTTCGTACGTAGTTTTCGGGTCACTTCTTCAATCTTCACGTTGTTTGGGAAACGTGTAATGTCATTCTTCAAGAGATTAAAACGATTAATTTTTGGGATTGTGAGCAGCCGAATCAAACACGTCTTGGAGTATAATGAAATATATTAAAGTAACTAGTACAACTTATTATAGCTCTCTTTACAATCCGCTTCTAGAAGATTCTTAGCTATATAAAAACAGATCGTATCAAAACTGACATGAGTTTGAATTTATATTATAAATAGATTAGCAGGCGCGCCCATGGAGGTTGCGCTCGCCACAAACTATCTCTATACACACAAAGGAAATAAGTAGATGTTACAATCCATTCTTTTTAAATGAGCCTGTCTAAATGACTTTAATCTGAGCAGATTTGATAGAATCATCATCAGGCGAATCCAAGAATAGTGGACAAAGATAATGCAACATGGTGACCCACAGTATGGCGGCCCATTGATGTGCGACTGCATTATTGGGTCTTTGGTTAAGCACTCACCAACGAAACACGACAGTCCGAACATTTGTTTTCGTCCTCATCCTGTCATAGAAGACCAACATAAACTTGGTCTCAGTGATAGGGTAGTAACGCACCGGTAGAGCTGACCCCTTTCGTGCTGAAATCAATGTGGCTCAAACAAAGATAATGAGGAAAACTAGACGAGAATGAATAAAAACTGTAACTTTTAATTTCGAACAAGTGTTAGCGTCGTTCATGGGTGTTTCTGTTACTGTCAGGTTTGGAACGATAATAGGGTTATAAGCACTTTGGATTTCATTTCAAAACCTTTTACCATGAAGCTGGTCATATATAGGGTTGCGTAGTCATCCATAATGGTAGGTGGATTTAATACGAAGATTCCCAATTGACTGCATTTCACAATTAAGGCCCATATAACTCCTGAAATACAAAAGTTATCTAAGCTGCTATGGTCTTCCTTTAGGGGAGGTACCCCGTATAAAAATATTTTTCGTAATTATATTGTAGTACTTTGTCGAAATAACCGTAACACATAGTCATGAAAAGTTTCATCTTTCTAACACCAATCGTTTGGACGATAGGTGGAGGACGGACGGACATTACGAATCTATAAGGGTTCTGAGTTATGAACTACGGAACCCTAAAAAAGGGTTAAAAAATCATGAGTTCATGCCCTCCTAACCAAACAAATTCAAATAATAACAATTACCAAAGAGATATTAAAATATAATGAATTCCAATGTTGCCATCAACATTCAAACGGGGTTGCCAGCTGTTAAAACGTTACCGTTAACTCCATGTTGTGGACGAAGGTATAAAAATTAATAAGCCAATGGAATAAATGATAATTACTTGTTTTACTTTTATTGTTTCATTTTTATTTCAGTTTAGATTTTGCAACGGGTCGGAACAATTTTTTGGGAGATTTTATTTTACTTATAAGATATAACGTGGAATTTTAATTTTAATTTGACTTATCTTGTAACATGACATTAATTTACTAGTACAAATTCATTAAATAAAGTAAAGCTAGATATCTTTGGGGGGAGCCCTGCTTAGGCAAAATAGACCCGCTTATGGGAATGATAACACATTAACAATTATAATAGTTTTGACTTCGTTTCTCTTAACGTAACTCTCCTGGTCTACAAGACCCTGGAATGGGCCACGCAACGCAGGCAACTGAGGCACCGAAGATAGCTAAGCGATATCCGTTTTTCATGAACTGGGTGACAGAAGAGACTATCTCTTCCAAGTGAAAATCGAGGTTCTTACACAGGAGGTGGTTAACTACAAGCCGTAAATATCCCGGGTGTACAGTATGTTCGATTTTCAGGGATTTTCTTTCTAGAGTGCACGTGGTTTCCCGGCTTTTAGTAACCGAGAGTGCGTACTGTTTTTAGCCGGTTCGAATCCAAAGTAACTACCAGCAGGTTGTACCTGTGGTGTTTTCTGCACAGAAAAAAAGGGGCACAAAAATGGAGACAATTAGATACTGCCCCTAAGTGGTAGCTGTAGATGCCCATGTGCGTTATTTGTACTCATAATTAACATCACTTGATCATTCTGCTTCTTTCGATTTGTAATAAAACAGTTTTCCTATTTCAGGATCAAACGATGGCGTCAACTTATTATTGTTATGTCTCTAGTCAAAGCTCTATCAAAACAACTTGGTGATTCAGTAAATATGAAATTCTCCATTCAACGATGGACAAAACGACATTCAATTCTAACGGTCATATACTTGTTCAACAATTGAATATTGCAAAAATTTACAAAACCTGTACATCGTTCAGTATTTTTGTTAGAGCATTCAGTCCGCGGACTATTCATTGTAAACGAATTCAAATCTTGTTAAGTCCAACAATAGCTGGGTTTTAAAAATAGGGTGGCGGCAGGGTCGGCGATATTTGGGGTCGGTACTGTGCAAATAGCAGTTGGAATTAATTGACATATGTCATCGTTTTTGTAATACTCGAGAATGAATAGTTTAACAGTAATTTAAACGGGATTTATAGCTTTTTAGCTTTTGTCTGAGATTTAATATAAAAATATGTCAAATTTAATAATCAATTTCAGAGTGAAAATATGCAGTAGGTATACTACTTTAGATTATATTCAATGTATCATCATCATCATCAACAGCCTTTAACAGTCCACTGCTGGACATAGGCCTCTCCTTTCAAAGGAGGTTTCAATGTATCTTTGTGCATAATTCCAACAGGAGGAGCTCTCCGAGTTATTCTTTGCCAGGACACTAGGTCCTGGGTCTTGAATGTATTTACAACAGTCATAGCATGTAATAGTAGATACTAGCTTACCATACAAAGTGATTTTATAAAATATTTTTTAATGAATATTTATTAAAATAGCTAAGCACCACGGAACCCTATTTAAATTAAATGTACAAATGGGAGACGCGTTGCGCAGCCCGCCTCGGTAGCCGAATATTCGTGACGTCATTGTTCTTACGTTACCAACACTAGTTTGCGAGTGTTTGTGATGTTTCTGTAGGCTTATAGGGGATTTAAAGGAAGAGATGTGGCATTAGTTAAAATTACAAAGTATCATAAAAACGTTGTTAAGTTTAATATTATTTTTTTATGCAGTTCGTTCGTGCTTAATTCCGTATTTAATTTTTTTATTACTTATATCTAAAAAATGTGTCTGACATCTGTGTGTAAATTATTCAATGGAGACGGCAGCACGACTGCTGTCGTCTTCTTGTGAATGGTCTTCTGTGTGAGGGTAGTATTGCGCCCAGTCGAGCAGTCCTATTTATAATGAAGTCAGGGTGGTTCTACTCCCTTAAAAGCTTTAACTGCTAACAATACCAATTAATAAGATATAATTTCTAAAGACTGAAATTATGCATGCAGAATTATCTGACCAGGCCGCTATGCTATGGCCAGATTGAATACCGGGATCCCGGGATCCCGAAAACCGGGATCCCAGACCAATTTTTATCCGGGATTATAATCCCGGGATTGACCAACAATCCCGAAATTTCCCGGGATTGCATGAACAAACTCTGGCTAATAAAACCTTTTTGTTCCACTTAAATCTTAACCGAAAGTTTTCTAAACTTGACAAAGCTAATCTCATTGTTCTAAAAATTAATTCACGCTTAACTAGGCATTGAAATTTTTGACAATAGTAGTAAACATAACAAAAGATACGTATGCCTCTATAACTCGCAACGTGATCCGACGCTTTTTCTTTAGCTTTAAGATGTGATTTAGGAACATTTAGATGATAATTTGTAAATTTAGTTAATTAATAGCTGTTAATTTGTAATTTTTGTACGTAATTAAATTATAATTACAATACTAAATATTATTAAAAAAAGACAATAAAATACTAGTTCCAACTTTGTTAACTGTTTTGTTCATCAACAACCCATACGTCCCACTGCTGGGCTCGGGTCTCCTCCCAAGAGAGGGTTAAGGCCATACGTCCCCACGCTGGCCGAGTGCGGGTTGGGGACTGGCAAGACACGTTGTGGCTACGTAATCTTACCCTTGGATGTTTTTAAGCCGCCCGAAGGCCTCCAACTAAGCTTCACGACTGTTACCTTATGACAACAACCGGGACCGACTGCTTAACGTGACCTCCGAATCACGGAAACGCTCATAACATATCATGCCACATACGGTCACCCATCTAGGTCTGACCGCGCCGTAGTTGCTTACCCTCGGTGATTGTTTCCAATCACCTAAGGCCACTCGGCTATGAGCGCTTCCTGTTTTGTTCGTTTTGTTCTAATTCATATTTGTTTGTACTTTTTCCTTTTTTTATTTAGTAAAGGTTAATTTTATAATTTTTTAATTCAATTCTGTATAATATTAGGGGTTAAAGTATGAAATTGCCGATTTATACTGAAAAATTCAAATTGTTTTTTTTTTCAAGTAACATATTTATTTATATAACAAACCGTGTGGTGACGGATTAAGAATACAGAGTGTCACCACCCCTATTCATCTCGCGGGTGTCGTAAAAGGCGACTAAGGGATAAACTACGTAAGACAAAATCAATGCAAAGAGAAGGAAAACTTGAAACCAACCCGATACCAACCCGTCTGGCCAGCGTGGTATAGTAGGCCAAAACCTCCTTTCTAAGGAGAGGCCTATGTCCAGCAGTGGACTGTTGAAAGCTGTTGATGATGATGATTTATTTAATCAAAATATCTACCATTATTAGCAGCAATGGAGCTGCTATCTAATAGTAAGGTCATTTATGCCTTTGCGATAGAATTCTAGTAATCTAGATTCTACAAACTGTGTGAAAGCATTTTATACTGCCTCCTGGGAAGAAAACTTTTTATCACGTAGAAAATAGTACAAGTCACGAAAAAATTGTAGTCCGTTGAGGCAAGGCCCGGCAGGTTTCTAATTGCGATTCCTGTAGAGTTACAAATGTTTTTTCATCATGCTGTATGAGGTCTATTGGTAAGCGTTGCTTTAGGACACTGTTGCGGCATTTGACCTGGGGTCTGGGTCTGGGTCTGGGGTATCGATTCAACAAGGCAACACAAGTTTCAATACGCGTTTTTTCTGCAGATTAGTCAAATCATGAGGCACCCATTTTTCCTATTTTTTTATTGGTAAGGTAAGGTTAGGCCATGCCGCTAATTCCTGGGTAGTTTGGCTCGAATCGGCTTTCACCATCTCTTTCATTTTATTGTTATTCACATGTGTGGGCAGTCTTAAACAAAAATCAGACGGGGCGTTCATTAGCAGTCCCCTCTCCAAACACAACGTCAGAACTCGTATTCAAAAATCATTCAAATTTTCGAAGTATTTATCTTTCTTGACTCAGCTGAATAAAAAAACTACTGAAAGTCGATAATCGAATATAGCAAGGTACGATTCGAAAAGTTTCACTAAAAATCTCAAACCATGAAGGTTCGGTAATTTCAAACTTTAACCCCTAATATTAAACTATTAATTTTCGTATAATCCCGGGATTGGTACCGGGATCCCGGGATTTTATTGGAGCGATCCCGGAATCTCGGGATTAAATAAAAGTCCGGGAATACAATCTCTAGCTACCTGCATTGCCTACTGTCATAATAAAGATTGTGGCCCCTACTCCTGAATTCTACTCATGCTTTCCATCAGGCAGAGTAAATCACATTGGTAGGCTTATAAAAAAAAAAACATTTTGACGTAGAACCATCGAGACAACAATTTAAAAACTCTTGTTTGTTTTTAAATTTTTAAAAGACGATTGTTGAAGTAATATTATAAATCCTGTGTTGCGGGAGATTTTGCAAAAATAGATGAAACAGATACACAGAATCAGAACAACAATTTGAGTATCACTACATAGTGTTGAATTTGGGATTCAAAATTGTTCGTTGTCTCTTTGTAGAAGTGCCAAATGTAAAATTTTATAACATGGCTATACATATAGTGATCCCATCACTATATATTTATGTGTATAATATAGATAATCACTGCCAATTAGTTCAGAATTGTCATTATTTATATGTCGCATAAGGGGTGGCCGAGATGCGAAACATCGGGTCTTCATCATGATCCGACATAGTTTTTGATAAATGTCTGCACTGACTTAGATACTCTAACGAAAGATAATTTAAATCACAATTACTTTATTTTACTAACGGTTTTTACAATATGGAAACAAACACGTGCGTTGGTACTGAGCGAATGCCAAGACTGTCCGAGGTAGAATGACCACCGCCATATCTTCCCGCCAGTCATCGCTGCATCCCTTCTATCGACGATCGTGTCCAAGCGGGAGGGCGCCACTTGCGTTTCCGTTGACGATTTATTAATTCACTGAAATAATTCTTAGATGGCGCTGTCCGTCGCACCATAGCATCAATCCACGACATTTCCGGTAACGATTTATTAGTTCACGATCAATCCACGACATATATAGGTATATATATATATAGGTTATCTGTAAAGTCGGTTTACTGACTATAGTTGAATGTGACAACATCATAAGATTGTGCCTCGTTGTCGCTCGTTCCGCGCTCTCGCTTGCACTTCAAGCCTTAAATGGAACGCCTCAGACCGAGGTAACGCCGCATGAGTCATGTTTTTGCGTGTGTGCAGCCTATGTCCTTTTTCATGCTACTAAAGCCATATAAGTGCTGAGTTACCGGTTTTATGCAAACACTCAAATACTTCGCTTTACATTCAAAATAAGATATAAAACGCTTCATTACATAAGTATTTGAACATTGCTATTACTGAATTGAAACACTTAGAATAATGGCGAACGAGCTCTCTCCGAGGACCCGGCAATCTCCATTTACGCGTGTAATATAATCAAATCACTGTACTTTTGTTAAAATTTACAATTGTTAAAATTTAATAGTACAAAAATACAGAGATTTAAAAAGAAAAACAAAACCAAATTTTGGCACAAAACAACATAAGCAACCGAATTCAATAGGTTAGCGGTAAAATTGGAAACTAAACCATACCGTACAATTTCATCGGCGATAACACTACTAGCGCCACTTCAAACTACAAATTTAATTTTGCAGGATCATAGGTTATGAACTTATGACACACACCATACTAGGATTATAAATTGCTGCTTTTAGCCAAATTAAATTCAAAACGTTTATGCATACATAAACGTTTTGAATTTAATTTGGCTGATAAATGAGATAGGTACACATAAAGTACATGCAAAGGAAAAGGATAGATGTGTGGTATTTTGGTTCTACGTCTTACATATATGTTTATATTAGGTATTTAAAGTGATGTCTTTTAATAAAGTCAGTGTATGAGGTAGAATTGTGCCAGCGGTATTAATAGTGGCAGTAAGGATGAAATGATTAGGTTCTGTAGAAGGGTGTTCGGGGTTCGGTGATAACAATATGGGCGAGGAAGTTATAGGGTTATATTGTAGCGATAATTCTCGAGTTAGATAGTGTATGTTGAGGTTCATAAACTGCGAAGATACTCGAGCGTTATATGGAAAGGAAATACATTAACAATATGTGGCTTAAATATCCTCTTCTGAAGTTTCTCCTTACAATTTCGTATGAAATTTTGCCCATGTAGTAATATTAGAAGTTTGAAAGTAACTGTCTGTTTTCTATCAGATACGCTTTCACGAATAATAGCGCACCGGTTTTGATGAAATTTGACAACTAAGTATTTTGATTTTTGATTTATTACATAGGGTAACTGTAGGGACACCGACTATCTACACGCTAACCCGAAACTACCTTTTACCACAATAACCAACATACACGCGATCGCTATATATTGGAGCTAAATATTAAAAGTATATGTAAAATTTTCTTCTTGAATCAGCTGGACTAAAGTTACACTATCTCCTTACAAGAAACAGTGTTAAGCAATGCTGCAGTTGCTTTTAATTCGATGAATGATAATTGTAGAACGCAAGCACACCTCCCTTCTGATTATTATTAGCTAAGGACAGACCTTCCACACTTTTATCAAATTGGTCACCCTGAGAGCAAACTGGAACTCTAAAATTGAACTAGTTGTCAGTTTCATTGAAATTAAAGGTACTGACTACCCAGTTACGAATACCTCAGATATTCATGATAACCGGTATTGGCGGCTTAACGGGCTCTCCGAGGCACTATCTCACTGTTTCTCTTTCACAGTTACTAGAGAATTGTCGTCTGCGTCTGCAGATTGTACATCCTCATGGATATTCGTCTTATTTTCTGTCTGTTTCTCCTTTACAATAGTTAGAAAACCGTTGTTTGAGTGTGATATTATATGCGTCCAGTAACACCCTCAATAATATCTTCACCATCATTCACCATTGTGCTTAATCTGCAAACATAACTAATAATGGTGCCATTTCATCAAGGGCCTTTATCAGTCTATTGCTGGGCATAGAACTTCCCTTAGTCAGGAGGTTCTGAATGGTGCCTTCTAAAACCAATTTATAATCAATTGCGTTTGTATGATTAAAATTTGAAACTCAAATTCAAAAAATTCATTACAAATATAATTACCCTAAAATAGTTTTGGGACATGCTGTACTTCCGTATTCGCAATACGTTTTTTAGGGTTCCGTAGCCTAATGGCAAAAAACGGAACCCTTATAGATTCGTCAAGTCTGTCTGTCTGTCCGTCCGTATGTCATAGCCAATTATTTCCGAAACTATAAAAGCTATACTGTTGAAATTTGGTCAGTCGATGTATTCTGTGAACCGCATTAAGATTTTTACATAAAAATAGAAAAAAAACAATACATTTTGGGGGTCCTCATACTTGGAACTGATTCTCAAAAAATTTTTTTTCATCAAACCTATACGCGTGGGGTATCTATGGATAGGTGTTCAAAAATGATGTTGAGGTTTCTGATATCATTTTTTTCTAAACTGAATAGTTTGCGCGAGAGACACTTCCAAAGTGGAAAAATGTGTGTCCCCTCTAACTTTTATAATAAGAGAGTGATAAAACTAAAAAAAATATATGTTATACATTACCATGCAAACTACCAACGAAAATTGGTTTGAACGAGATCTATTGAGTAGTTTTTTTTGAATACGTCATAAATCGTAGCACGTAATTTACCTTTCATCCAATCAATACACTAGTATAAAAACATCGATGAAAGTTACAATGAACTACAAGAAGTTTTATATGATGTTACTTGCTGATACGGAACCCTTCTAGGGCGAGTCCGACTCGTACTTGGCCGCTTTTTTCAAAAATTATTACTTCAAACCTCCTTTAATGATATTTTAAGTTTTTCATATACCTTATGAATTAGCTCTCAAAATTCTATCGCTAGGCCGCCATTGTGTGAGTGACCATATTACTGCTTCATCTGCATCTGCCATGAGTATGGTGACCTTTAAATTCTACTTATGCTTTCCATCAGGGTACAGTATAGTTACTTTGACAGGCTCATATAAAAGAAAAAACGTTGAGTACCTATTACCATTCGTCATGATAAAGGCATATGGAAGTCAGTATTTTTTATGTCTTCACCATTCCACATACCAGTGACAAATTCGACCCTTAAAAGCAAAGCATACATTACTTCTTTCTCCATTTTTTCTCAAAGAACACATTACTAAGCAGTACGATGTTATTTACACTATATATTTCGAGTTTTCTTAACAGAATCATTAATCAACACCCATTTATATCATTACAACCCTAAGGATACACTTCAAATAAATATACCACTCTTCGTCTTGTCAAAATAACAAATTTGTGTCACTTATCAAAAGCAGACACTTAAATTATATATTCCTCTCTTTTTAGTTTATATACTGTTTGTATAGCTGTCTCGTTTTAATATTAATACCGCTAAGTGAAGCTATTTATAAGAAGTTTGTGTGCTCGGAATAGATCAATCGTGCAACCTATACATATGTATTTACATATATTTTTGTCGATGTTTTGTGTGTGATTCAGGCACGTGTTAGTTAAAGTTTCGATATGTATTAATACCTTTTTTTTATGATATAAAGGAACTACTGCCTCGTATGTCTTATGTTAGACGTATGAGAAATGAGAAACAAAACCTTCGCGAAAAACAGATAAGAAAGTATTTTTGAAGAGCGATTGTTTTGTCAAAATTTGAGCTTAATTTATGCAGAACTGAACAATTATAATATTATATTATTTAAATAATATATTAATTTATTATTGAACTACATAATTTTTGACGTCATGAACTTAAAAATTGTTTTAAAAAAAAGTAATTTCTTATTAAAAGTGTGTAATGAAAGTCACGATATTTGTCGAGGAGTTATTACTTTAAATAGTTAAATAGAAGAAGTTTGTTTGTACATCGAAAATTATTAGTAATTCTTCTCATAGTTAAAAGAATATTAATTGGCATAAGTTAGCACCTGTAGAACGAAGATTGCTAAAATTAATGGTTACTAAAACTATAAGAGAGAGACTAGTTTAACTAAAAAAAGTTTTATAATAAAATTAAGTTTAACTCAAATAAGAATAAAATGTTCCTGAGCTATCCAAGCGGCGCAAGTGTCTAGTTTAAATTAAACTAATTACTACACTTTCCTGTTGAGAAGAAACCGCAATATTTCAGGTCGGCACTAAAGGTGCCGGCGAAGTGTCACGGAGCCTAAAGAAAGTCACCAGTCATGAGAACGGAAGCTACGTGGAAGTAGGTCGGACGAGGATATAGATGTCACAAGAAGAGCTCACCGCCTAGACATTTAGTCTTCATCATTGTGACTTGTTTTTGCCCAGTGCTGCCGTGGTAAATGTTAGCCTATGTATTCAATCAATCACTCAATCATGGAAACATAGGTTGACCTGTAAGGTCTTATGCTTACGTTAATGTGGTGTACAAATATTTATACATACAAGAATGCAAATGTGTTGTCCAGTTTTTTATGTGTGAACCTGACAAAATGACTGTACTCTGTCTGATGGAAAGCATGAGTAGAATCCGAATGTAGTGGTTTCCTTTTTCATTGAGAAATATTATGACACACTTTATGAAGGCCTAGTGAGATGCGACTGTATGTTTAGGCCTGCGTAGTCGCAATTATCAATGAAATGCTGTGTGAATTTTAATTTGTTCTTCTATAACAGGTTAATACCGACCCGTTCGTGCCGGCTCGTTTGTGCTGAAATCAGTGTAGTTCTACCTTATTAATTACCTCATTGCTTCTTATTTTATTTATTTTAGTAGCTCACTTACCGTCAAAATTACAAAGGATTCTAATATACAATTGACAATACCATCAAAATATACCATGCACCATCCAGTCCCTAGAACTTGATCCATTATATAATACAGAACACAGTGTATATTCCAGACAAGTTTACGATTTCAACGCGACTGTACGTAAACATAGTTACTAAAGTTCCATTGACACTGACAAACGAATTTGAACCTTCAGCACTATGTTATGAACGTATAAATTGCAACGAATTCATTTATACATTTGTATGATTTCTGTTATGTTGCTGAATATACTTGGGGTCATCACAATATAATCGTCGTATTCACTAGAGACATGTACGAATAGTTTTGAATGAATCAGAATATAAAACACTAATATGAATGATTGCTTATTCTATAAAAGGCTTTACTTTTGTTTATTTTATTATAGGAAGGTTATCTTGTAACTTATCTAGACTACGACTGCGACAGAGGTTGCCAAGTCTTATGACCGTCGTCTTAAAAATCAAAGGACTGAATGACTAAAATTAAAGAGTAAAGGACAAAGGAAAAATAATATTGCCAATTACCGTAAGGCGTTCCAAATCTTTAACTTCTTTCAAGAATCTGGTCAAAGAACACTATTTGCTATCATAATTCACTTTAAACCGAAAACATATACTATGTAGTTATTATTTTTCTTAATTTACTTTTATATTGTTTGGAATTCTGTTATAAATGTATGTGTGTGTTTGTGCCTATATATATTTTATATGTTTATATACTTATATGTATATATATTATGTGGTTTTGTGTGTGTAGGGGGAGTATAAATGTGTGTGTAAATGTGTTTAGTTTTGTTCACTTTGCGCACCAAAAATTGCCCGTGAATTGGTTTAGTTTCCTGCCTGGAATAAATTGCTTTTTAGCTATAAAGCCGCCATTTGTACATGGTCATACTTTTGATGGACTCCTAAATGTAAATTGAATAAACTGGTATACAATAAAGATTATTCTATTCTATTCTAAATCCACTATCAAAATTACATTCTTATAGGTTAGTCAACAACGACCGATAAAGTCCCACTGCGACTTTCCTCTCAGGGTAGGATTAAGGCCATACGACCCCACGCTGGTTGAGTGCGCGTTAGGGCCTGGCAAGACAACGTAGTCTTGCCGTTGAATGTAGACTACAGTTGTTCCTTGATAAAAACCGGGACCGACCGCTTAACGTAACCTCCGAATCACGGAGACGCTCGTTGTAATGTAGTGCCACAACGGTCACCTCTCCAGGTACTGACCGCGGCGTCGGTTACTCTTGGTGATTGTTTATAATCGTTCAGGTTAATTGATTTTGTTAATTTTAATCGATCCATACATCATGACCCAAATAAATATCCTATTTCAACTCCTCAATCGGTAAAAATAGAAATCAATCGAATCAAGAAACTCTTTATTTGAAATCGATTACTGAACGAATACAAAATTACCCGCCACACTAAGAACCCTTTATTGTGTAAGCATGACAATCAAAACGTCATGACGTCACGAGCTATGACGTCATAAATCAACTCTTTGTTAGTACATCTATCATTCCGCTAATACGATTGAACTGGCTTCTTCAGTAATGGGTTCATGTTGGGGCTGGTATGATTTATGTTTGGAGTTACGGTATGTGTTATAATGTAGTTTTTGTAAGATGATTCGTCATTGGAGTTTCCTCATGATAAAAGGAACTAATGAGCTAAAGGTTTATCTGATGGTGAGCAGCTGGTGAGGATACCTATGACTTTTACGAGTAGAACCAAAATTGGGTCGTCTGACACATCGCCACCTGGTCGCAAACTAAGCGGAGCTTGTACTATGGATTGCTTGTACTGTTTTTTTAAATAACTCCCGCATTAGGAATATAAACCTTGTGTCGCGGGGGACTTTACAAACATATGTCAAATAAAACGAACACAAAGAAGACTCACAACAACAATTTGTGAGTCACACAAAGTACCTAATGTCCTGCGCAGGATTTGAACCCACGATACTTGAGGAAGTAGAAAACGGAAAGGCCATAAACCATTAGGCCAACCGAGCAGTCACATTTGGATCCACCCCCAAACCTCAAGCACAGCAGCTACATACGCCACCGCTGTGCCACCGAGGCACTTCATTTGTTTTATTCTCACTTCAAATATATTACTAGCCGCGCCCCACAGTGTTATCCGCGTATCATTATAGTTGCTATGCACGTGTGTTATGCATAGCAACCTGTGAAGTTTTGACAGGAGATAAACAGTGATACATTTTGACATCTACAATTTAATGTATTTTTTTAATCGCCTAGCTTTCGCCCGCTTATCTCGATTATTGCAGTAAATGTAGCCCATGTGTTATTCTGATATATAATCTACATTACTGTAAAGTTTCATCCAAATCCGTTTAGTAGTTTTTGCGTGAAAGAGCAACAAACATACATATACACATACATACTCACAAACTTTCGCGTTTATAATATTAGTAGGATTGTCTATACAAATAGGTCCGTATATAGACGGCCTTCCACTTATAATAACAATATTAATATATACATTTAAGCGTACCAAAATGACTCTACTCTGCCTGATGGAAAGCACGAATAGAATCCAAGGGTAAGGGCTACCGTCCTCATTGTGAGTGTATATAATACAGCTTGGTGACCCACATCATGGCGGCTTAGTGACATTTTTCTGCATCAATTTCCCATGAGGAGAAAGGAAAATGATGCAGAATGATAGGCCCTCCGGTTTCACACTCACTAACGACATACGACAGTAAGAATATTGTCATTATTAGGTTCGTCTTCTGCGTGATGGTAGGTACTACCCCGGTCGTGCTATGCTATTCTTACTGAAATCAGCGTAGCTCTACTTCATATTTTATTTTTATTCAAGTAAGCTTTACAGCACTTTCGAAACGATACATTCCTGACTCTATTTGATATTACTCATCATTATCTCCCCAAATTTTGGTCACCCTCTACTCTTATAACCGTCAACTTTTATACTTAAAACTTTCTTTACCTCCTCTCTACGCATCACATGTCCATACCAGGATAATCTCTTGCTTCTCAACTTTTTATCTAATGGTGCTACTTGAAAGTAATATACTCTTCCGCTTATACTATATAAGCATCCTCTAATGTACTCATCCTTCACCTTCTCCATTCTAGTCATACCACACATGCTTTTCAACATTCGCATTTCGGCCACATGCAGGCGTCTCTCATCCGGTTTCTTTGTTGGCCAACCCCCAGATCCATGCAGGAATCCCCCAAAGAAACGAATAAAATTATTACGAATACAAATAGAATGCATATTAATTTGTCTTAAACATTATCAAAAAGTAAAGAAAGGTGATCGAGTTACGATTGAAAACATTTTTGCAATTGCTGTGTTATAAGTGGTTTTTGAAGATATCAGGGGAGCGTTGGATCTGTAGTACTGATAGTTGACGAACCATTGAGTTCTATTAAGTAACCTATGTGGCTTTAACTCCTGAATTCTTCAAGTACCACTTACATTGTTGTTTATGGTTATTATACATTTAATAGCACACAAGAACCGCTAAACTTTTATATCAACAACTATGTAATATATCACTTTTGTCAAAGACCGTATTAAATGAGGAAAGAGTTGAGTGAAACCTAACTCATATGAGGTTATGTAATTTCAATTTGTAAGGTTTTCATAAAACATTAAGTATAAGGAAATAAAGATTTTGGACATCTTACACACAACGTCATCTAGTCCCAAACTAAGCAGAGCTTATATTATGAGTGCTGGACAACTGATATAAATACATATATACATTTTTTTTTTGTAAATACATACATACATATTAAAAATAGAAAACATCCAAACTCTGAAACAAATACTTGCAGATCATACAAACATTTGGTTCGACCCGGGACCGAACCCTGGACCTCTTAATTAGCAGTCGCATACGCTAACTACTAGACCAAAAAGGCAGTCAATAAAAATAGAAATATTTTTTTTAAATAATAAATATTTTTTTCAGTTTATGGTTTACAATAACGTGGACATGTAACTTGGACGTATGAAACTTAAGAATGATAAATATTCGAAACACATTTTAATTATTTTTTATTAATGAGTTTGCCAAAGTAATATAAGGCATAATTAAAATTAAAGGGTAGTCACACACACCATGGTCGCCTATTCAGATGCTTTGTATCTTCGGGCCTCAGGTTTCATACTCATCAACGAAACACATAGACAAATAAATGATGTCATTTTAGATTGATCTTCTGCTAAAACCAGCGTGACTCCGCCATTTTGTTAGTATTAATAACAAAGTTTGTAAAAGACTTAAATTATCTCAAGTTCGAACACAACCCTTAGAACGTACCTAACTCTAAAACTACCGACTCACCGACTCGTCTCGTAAAACTAACTCGACTCGTAAAACTCGTCACGAAACATATTACTGCCTGTTTTCATGTCCTTCTACTTGTCACAGCACACACACACACACATTACACTGCTCATGAATGTCAGTTATACATTGTATTATCCTTTGTTGTAAACTACAAAGTTTCAAAAGCTTTTTTAATGAAATAAACGTATGTTTTCATCTCCAAGGGGTAAAGAAAATTGATTGTGACCACGATATGTATTAATATCAAAACAAATGACGTGCGATTTTTTGTCGGTTCGAGTCCAACATAGCATCGGGAGGACGGATCTTCCGCACAAAATAAAAATGGCACTACACTATGTTCTATTAGAATTTAAACTTATGTACGAATAATGTATTCATATTAATTAAATTTAGTTCGACAACAGTCACTTTGAACCATAGGTATGACTCAGATTAGCTCAAGCCTTTTCCTTTCCTTTCCATATTGCCCTCCCAATTTCCTACGTTTCCTAATAATGGCAATAGGTTTGTCTCCTATTACACAAGTTCTAAAGATTGTAGAGGAACGCTGATTGGAGCACGAAGGGGACAGCTTAACCGACAACCGTGGCAGTAATATCTTCGCACAGAAGACCACTCTAAAATGGCAACATTCGTGAATTTCGTTGGTGAGTGTGAGACAGGAGGCTTAATCATTCTGCATCATTGTCAGGGTCTGGAAGCCCGGAGAATGAAGCAGAAACATTTTACTGAGCCACCATGATGTTCGTCATCACCTACTTCCTAGAATCAGGGGATGAGAACTATTTTGAACATGTTCATGGGCAGCCGTAGTTATATACCACTAGCTTTCGCCCGTGGCTCCGCCCGCGTGTATGTCGGTTATCGCGGTAAAAAGTAGCCTATGTCCTTTCCCAAGTTCAGTTCTATCTTTATACCAAACTTAATCAAAATCGGATCAGTGGTTTATGCGTGAAAGCGTAACAGACAGACAGAGTTATTTTCGCATTTATAATATTAGTAGGGATTAATTAATCAATATGCTCGTTTGCCTCTGCATCATAAATAGAGCAACAGGGCTACTTGAAGTTTAAACAACAACAATTACCATGTAAGAATATTCTCAAATCATATTATGAAAATAGAAATCCAAGTTTTAGCATAAGAATAAGGTTCATAATTTTACAACTTTTTCGCCAGCGGGTACTTCTTGCACGTCTAACTTAGAAATGTCACTTAAAACTGGTTTTAACTGGTAACATGCAACCAGGGCTGGCACAAAGCTTTGTGTTTACTTTCGTTTGTAGTTTTTTTATTTTTTATTTAAACTGGAACCGAGTGAAGTATCATAAGAAGTTAATTTTAGCTTTTGACGGTAATGGGAATTTTTCGAAAACTATTTTTAGTAAAAGGTAACTTTGAGAGTTTACTGGTATTTGAGCAATTAAATACAGAACTTTGTATAAGTTAAGTACTCAGTTTTAATTTCATTGAAAATTTACAGATTTTACTTCAATTTTTAGTCTACTCCTGAACATTGGCATCTCCTTAGAAAGCAGGTACTGGTTTACTTTTTTGGCGCTAGTCATACTGGCTGATATCAAGTTTGTTTCAAGTTCTCTTTCTATTTGTGTAGATATTGTAATGCGTGAATTGCTCTTTTAGTTTTGTAGGGACAATATGATTAAACAATATTTGATTAGAGTCAGCATATTTAAGTGAGCCGAGCCATAGCGCGATGAGCGCAAGTCAGTCGCGCTCGGACCGCTGTTGAACATTAGTCGTGTCATTATTGTAATGTAATTATTGTGAGTAAAATGCCTTTAATAAAAAAACTGTTTTCTTGATGTTACACACAGATACTTTAGTTTTACTTATTTGTATAGATGTATCCAGGGTTTCTGTTTAACTCAAAGCAGGTTGTATGCGTATTTGTGAATCAACTCACTAGAGTTCTTAAAACCCCTATAGACTTGATTGTTATCAGCAATGTAATCACTTATTGGTTTTCAACCCTACAATCTCATGACGTATTTATTCAAGTATCAATTTAATATTTTTACCAACTTTTTAGATTGTCTGTGACAGCCCTGAACCCCATCTCTTAACAGTACTGCCCGTTGCGTCTGTCCCGAAGTTCTAGAGAACCAATCTTATACAATAAAATACTTTATCCTCTCTTTGTATAATTTAAGGTGCAAATTACTGTTCGCAAGTTTCAGAACTCAGTTCCAAAGAGATTCTGTATTTAATAAATGCTATTATTTTATGTATTTTCTATCTTCCTGTACAGTAACTAAAAACTAAAAAAAAATAATTTTTGAACACAAATTCCGCAATGTAGAAATTATTACCATGTGTCACGAAGGATTTATTGGGAAATAACACACAGACGTAAAACTATAATTATAAGATAATTGAAAGGTTGTTCTATCTGGAAATAGAAACGATAATATTCAGCGAAGTAGGAAAAGAAATGACGGCTTAAGCTTTGTAGCTTATTCGCCATCTATGCAAACTAGTTCCAAGTTAGATTAAGTAACATTAAGATATACTAAGTAAGAAATGAATAAGGTAATTAAGACTTCGTTTACTCTTCTAGGAATTTATTTTCACATTGCAGCAGACATTGGAAGATATATATATATCTGGTCTGACTTTATGTCGTCTTAGATATTAAAAAGCGGCCAAGTGCGAGTCGGACTCGCCCATGAAGGGTTCCGTATCAGCAAGTAACATCTTAAAAAAGGTCTTGTAGTTTGTTGTAACTTTCATCGATGTTTTTATAATAGTGTATTGATTGGATGACAGGTAAATTGCGTGTTACGATTTATGATGTATTAAAAAAAAACTACTCACTAGATCTCGTTCAAACCAATTTTTGTTGGTATTTTGCATGGTAATGTACAACATATATTTTTTTTAGTTTTATCACTCTCTTATTTTAGAAGTTAGAGGGGAGGGGGACACACATTTTCCCACTTTGGAAGTGTCTCTCGCGTAAACTATTCAGATTAGAAAAAAATGATATTAGAAACCTCAATATAATTTTTGAACACCTACCCATAGATACCCCGTACATACGATAGATACACGTATAGATTTGATGAAAAAAAAAATTTTAAGTTTCGGTTCCAAGTATGGGGACCCCCAAAATGTATTGTTTTTTTTCTATTTTTATACAAAAATCTAATTGCGGTTCACAGAATACATCGACTGACCAAATTTCAACAGTATAGCTCTTATAGTTTCGGAAATAATTGGCTGTGACATACGGACGGACAGACAGACAGACAGACTTGACGAATCTATAAGGGTTCCGTTTTTTGGGAGGAGTTGGTTGACAAAACACGTACAGAGATAAATCTTATTGAAGAAGTTTTGACCTACCATACCACGCTTGGGGGACGTGTTGTTATCTATTATGTATAAATATCTACCAAATATAAAAATTTACACTCAAAAATTACAACACTTTAATCTTGATTCAGAAACTCTCGAATATGAAACTGCGATATTGATTTAATTTGTGAAGAAGTTACAAGACTTTGCCAATCACCCGAAAACGGAATATAGTTGCAAAAAATGTACATCAATTTCTTTCTGAAACACCCTCACTATATATATGAAAGTGACACTTAGATAAGTGTCGCCCTTATTTACTGCTCACCCCTTGACAAATTGTGCCCTAACAGCCCTCTACACTATTATACATTACATCCTTATTTCCATAACCTAAGAGGTTAGTTGAGTGTATTAAACATATCAAAACATTATGTAATTGAAACTTTACACGTATTGTAATAGAGTACAAGTTTAATCGTTTGATGTGTGTAATAGAATTCGCCAGTAATGTGAGTGGGTTGCAATAATTCTTCAATTAACTGAGGCTCTAGGGTGTTATAGACTGTGGTGCAAGGCACGAGAAGTTGGCGTAAAGATGTGTCTTCAACAGATAATTATAATCATTGACATTTTTTCTGTGAATAGTAAAAGTGAAATTATTGTTCACAGCTATATAACGTACCCTTCTAATAAAAAAATATATTTAATGGTTTTTAGATAACAAGTATACTTTTATAATAACAATCAGTGATTTTATGGGGTCTTTTCTTATAGTGTTAGAAGTGAGTACTTATAAAGATGTTCACATCTTTTAAGAAATTCCCTTTTTGGAAAACTACTTTTTGTACCTTTTTCATCGAGTACTCACTGTTATTTTCAGGCCCTAGAAAACAATCTTGTATAATTCAAGCTGTTTTACCTATCTATAGACAATCTTAATACCTCACTAACTATTATAAAATAAAGTTTTCCGCCACGTCTGTCTGTCTGTTCGCAATAAACTGAAACACCACTGCACCGAGTTCAATAAAATTTTGTAAACAGACAATCTTAACCTTGAGAAAGGACATAGGATACTTTTTACCGTGACAAGCAACATACACGCGGGTGGAGTCGCAGACGAAAGCTAGTTAAGAATAAATTAGTTACACAATTTAAAATTAAAATTATAATTCTTTTACAATAGCGTTCCATATATTTAAAAGTAAAATTGTAATCTTAGTCTCTACAACTATGCCATCCGCTCCTCTTATATCATTATACCATACACAGTCACAAGTATGGTGACGCACAAATCAGTAGAGAGGTAGCAATTCTGGAGTCTCCCTCAATTTCGCTGCCTCAGACGATTACTTGTAAACAACACTAAATTGTTCCACTAAGACGCTACACTACACTCGCAATTCAAAGGCTCTCACTGAACTAATTAAATTAAAAACATGGAACGACAAATGAATTGGTTCACGTAATTAGTTCTTACATCCTTGACATCTTCTGTGAAGACTACAAACACCACTATTCACAACAGATCAAACAACATTCTAAATTAATTTAGTTTACGAATACAAGTTTTGTAAACTTTGACAGGGGGGCTGTTCTTAAAAGATCAACGGCCTAAGAATTTTTATTATTTATTCAGCAAAAAAACGCAGTAATAAATAAATAAATAATAAATAATTGGACAACTTCCACACAACATCATCTAGTCCCAAAGTAAGCAGAGCTTGTGTTATGGGTACTAAACAACTGATATAAATACATAAACATACTTTTTTTTTGTAAATACATAAATATTATACATAGAAAAACACCCAGACTCCGCAACAAATATTTGTGGATCACACAAATATTTGGTCTGACCCGGGAATCGAACCCGAGACCTCTTGATCAGCAGCCGCATACGCTAACCACTAGACCAACAAGGCAGTCAAGTCAAAAATAAATATATGTATCTACTATACGTTTAATCGAGGGTATTTTTATATATATTTAAGCCTACCAAAGTAACTCTACTCTGCCTGATGGAAAGCATGAGTAGAATCCATGAGTAAGGGGCCATCATCCTCATTTTGAGGGGAAGCAATGCAGCATGGTGACCCCTACTAGTGCAGCTTGGTCAACTGTTCCGGCTTGTGGAAGTCGGGAGAATGATGCAGAATGATTGGGCCTCCGGCCTCACACTCACCAACGAAATACGGCACCAAGAATGCTGTCATTATTAGGATGGTCTTCTGTGTGAGGGTAGTACTGCCCGGTCGAGCCCGCCCATTCGTGGTTCTGCTACCTATTTCTAGATTTCTTTAGTTTATTATCTTGATTTTATACTACCATAAAATTTGAAACAATCCATAACTTTTAACATTTCAAAAGACCAAGTAATGCTCACAGGCGTACGCTTCAGTTGTATCAAAGAAAAGCCTACAGCTTGCCCTATATAGTTAAAGCAGAGCGGAAAATTTCCAGCTTTTATAGGTCGCACTTAATTTGAGCTTTTCTCTTTTGAGTTAGATAATAAACTTGGCAAATTTTATTAATAGGGACACTTTGAGTTATGGCGCTTTTTGTGTTTAATCAAATCGGAATCATATTTCGTCACTTCAAAGGTCGCTTTTATTAATTTGGTTTGATTTGAGCCTTCATAATAGAGTGAGGTTATTACAACCTGGTTTTCCCTCTTCGTTCTCATTTAAACAAATAAATAAAGTGCCTGTATTTGATTGCCTTGTTGGTCTAGTGGTTAGCGTATGCGGCTGCTGATCAAGAGGTCTCGGGTTCGATTCCCGGGTCGGACCAAATATTTGTGTGATCCACAAATATTTGTTTCGGAGTCTGGGTGTTTTTCTATGTATAATATGTATGTATTTACAAAAAAAAAGTATGTTTATGTATTTATATCAATTGTTTATTACCCATTACAAGCTCTGCTTAGTTTGGGACTAGATGACGTAGCGTGTAAGATGTCCGGAATATTTATTATTATTATTATGTGATATCAAATTAACAGGTTTTTGTTAAATGCATATGAAAGTTTACACAGTATTTCTACCAAAACTGTATTTTTTTTAAATTTGTCTGTATGTTTGTTTGTTGTTATTAATCTCTGGAACGACTGGCCCGATTTCGCCGGGACTATCTGAATCTAATCACATAAGGAGTAACTTAGGCTAATTGTTTATAGACTAACTTCCTTCCACGGCGTTACTCGCGATTTTCCACAATAACCGCAGGTAACACTGCGAGATGCAGTTGGTTTATGATAACATTACGAACATCTCTCTGTTTGACTATAATATAAGGGGCAACAGATTGATAATGACGATGTATTAAAGGTTTTAGGTAGTAACTCGTTCAAAAATAAAATATGGCGATAAAATACGACACTTAAAACCATGTCTAACAGAATTAGATAAAAATACCATAGAATCTAGAGCAAAAAATTCTTCCACCTATTACAGAACCAAAAGGATTTACAACACAGTGATTCTCTGATGTTTTTTAAGAATCTCCCATGCGTTTATATAAAGTTAACACTGAAATACTAAGTAACAAAGTAACTTACCATCACGAAAGGCTGATCATACCTATAAAGGATAAATAAATATTACATACATCTTACACACAACGCCATCTAGTCCCAAACTATCCAGAGCTTTTTTTTTTTAAATAAATATTTCGGACAATTACACACAACGTTAACTAGTCCCAAACTAAGCTGAGCTTGTATTATGGGTACTAAACAACTGATATAAATACATAAACATACTTTTTTTTTTGTAAATACATACATATTATACATAGAAAACACCCAGACTCCGAAACATATATTTGTGGCTCACACAAATATTTAGTCCGGCCCGGGAATCGAACCCGAAACCTCTTGATCAGCAGCCTCATACGCTAACCACTAGACCAACAAGGCAGTCATATTATGGGTACTAGACAACTGATATAAATACATAAACATACTCTGTTTGTAAATACATACATATTATACATAGGAAACCCCCAATCTAAGAAATATATATATGCGGATCACACTAAACACCCTAACTAAGAAACAAATATTTGCAGATCACACAAACATTTGGTCCGACCCGGGAACGAACCCGAGACCTCAAGCAAAGCAGTCGCATACGCTGCCACTGCGCTACAGAGGCAGTCAAACAAACGTACAATTTTCCCACAATAATATAAAAGGGTTAGGTTGTACAACATGGTATAAATTATACTGTGAAAAATATAAAAACTTGAAATGCAGAGCACGGGGTAAGAATGTCTTGTCTTGTGTGACTCACGGCGGTGTAATTACGCATACAATTGTGTCAACATGTTGGTGCATTGCTCACAATAAATAATAATAATGTGTTTACTTTACACATATCAATTACATAGGTACGTGTGGGTTTGGGTGCCTAGTGTCATAATATACCATACGAATTTTAGACAAGTTATGTACATGCATGAAGTGCTCTTAAGCAAGTGACCTTAGGTGATTGGAAACAATCACTGAGGCAACGACGGTGCGGTCAGTTCCTAGATGGATGACCGTTTGTGGTATGATAAGCGTTTCCGTTATTGTTATCATTAGATAACAGCCACGAAACTAAGGTGGACGCCCTCGAACGGGTTAAAAGCATCCAACGGTAAAGTTGCGTAGCCACAACGAGTCTTGCCCGTCCTTAACCCGCACTCGGCCCGCGGGGGATGTATGGCCTTAACCCTCTCCTGAGAGGAGAGCCGAGCCCAGCAGTGGGACAGTGGGACATTATGGGTTGTTGATGATGATTTGATGTAGATCCAGACTAATGTCAAATGATCTTATTCATTACGTAGTCATTTCCTCTAATTGGAAATCAAACTGATGACCTCTAACTTAGTAGTAAGCTTTAGAAATCACTAAAAATTAAGAAGTAATGAATAAAAACAAAATGATTAGGGTACCGTACCGCTCACTGCTTGTTTTTTTTTAAACAATACCAATGGCATCCGAATATTTATTTTCATGACAAACTCCTATAAAGCTAATTACCATTGTAACTTATGTCTTCGTTACAACCGTTTATAAAATGAATGACGGCACTTTGCATACAACATTCATAATTTTAACATCTGTGACAGTAATTACATTGCATTTGGAAATACTCCAAGTAGGTTTATTGCACATTACACACAGTGTAACCATTAAATCCCTTTTGGCAACAAAGAATTGCAGACAATAGGTACGATCAAAGAATAAAAAGTAAATTATCAATTTAGTTATATTGATACACCTAAATTATGCTAAAAATCTAACACTATTTCCACTTATGTAATATGATTAGTAGGAATGAAAAAATACGAGAAAATCTTTGAACTAAATTTCTAAGATTTATGCTACAGGCACATTTGAAAAAAAAATCTTTGTTCCACTATTTTTGGGTTCTACTCTTTTCACCGAGCTGAGTAGTTATTTTAGCGAGCTAACGGAATAACAATGTATTAATGTGGTGAATGCTATTTCCTTGTTATTTTCTATTTTCCACCACTTAATCTAAGCTAATTTAGGACCTTTTAAAATATTCTTAACTATATAAAGTAAAGTAAAACTTTACTTTTCTTTCCAAGGAGAGGCCTATGTCCAGCAGTGGACTGTTAGGAGCTGTTGATGATGATGATGATGATACTTTACTTTACTGTATTACAAATCTGAAAGAAATTTTATTGTCCGGCTACCTTGGCAAAACTACTGAAACGATCTAAATAAAAGATCTAAATGGTGCACAGATATTCTAGACACAGACATTATATCATCATCAATCATCATCAACAGCCTTTAACAGTCCACTGCTGGACATAGGCCTCTCCTTTGAAAGGAGGGTTTGGCCTACTATACCACGCTGGCCAGACGGGTTGGTAAAGGGTTTGTTTCAAGTTTTCCTTCTCTTGGCAGTGATGTTAGCTGCTTATATTTTTCCTTTAGTCGCCTCTTACGACACCCATGGAATGAATAGGGGTGGTGACACTTTGTATTCTTAATCCGTCACCACACGGACAGACGTTATATACTTGTATTTTATTATAATACTAGTTGACCCAGCGAACTTCGTACCGCCCAACTTTAAAATTCCAGAACTTGATTGCAGCGCCACCTACCGGGTCCAATTACGAATCTAAACCATTCCCAGATCCCCTTGAACACACACAAAAAATTTCATCAAAATCGGTCCAGTCGTTTGAAAGAAGTTCAGTGACATACACACTCACAGAAGAATTATATATATACTAGTTGACCCAGCGAACTTCGTACCGCCCAACTTTAAAATTTCAGAACTTGATCGCAGCGCCACCTACCGGGTCCAATTGCAAATCTAAACCATTCCCAGATCCCCTTGAACACACACAAAATATTTCATCAAAATCGGTCCAGTCGTTTGAGAGAAGTTCAGTGACATACACACTCACACAAGAATTATATATATAAATAAATAAATAAATAAATAAATATTTTGGACATCTGACACACAACATCATCTAGTCCCAAGCTAAGCAGAGCTTGTGTTATGGGTACTAGACAACTGATATAAATACATATATACTTTTTTTTTTTGTAAATACATACATATTATACATAGAAAACACCCAGACTCCATAAAAAGCTCCATCTTTATCTTTATCTTTATCATATAAAGATAAAGATTAATACTCATATATTTCTATTTATGTCATTACACAAACATTAGAAGCTCGGTGTTCCTTCTAACCGTGTGTCCACTGAGTTATCTCAACTGTGGCACTGCAGCCGCTGGCGGTGCTTTCTCGTGAAATAACATTTTTGATTGTCATCCCCTTTCTTTTCTTTTTAACCCTTTGGGTACTATCTTGATGTAGATGTTTCTTACAAAAATGCTAAGTGGAGTGTTAGGGCTGCGAATCTTATCGCTCTTGTAATAAAAATGCGCTATTGAATTACTGTTTCCTTTTGTGGCGAATGTTCAAACTTTTGTTTTATTGTGGTTCTTATTGTAGCTAAATTAGAATCGTTAACAGACGAATTGTGGAGGAAAAAGTAGAATTTTTTGTACCGTTGTGAAGAGATAAATTCAGACAGTAATTTGATAAAGCTTGTTTTTAAACATGACCTGTCATTGTTATGTTATTGACCAGTTTTAACGTCCACTTACAAAGATTTGTCTTTAAATTTATCAATATTATATCGGTTATCGGTATGTGCATCATTGACTACAACTACTCCTTACCAATTTACTTTACTCTGTAAACTTCACATTCTTAATTCTTCTACCACTTATATGTCTCAAGATGGTACTTCTGATTTTGTTACTACTTTTCACCTAATTAGTACAATAATATTAATCTTAGTATTGTTCTGATAAATACTTATTGTATATTTATTTTATTGTTACAGGTAAACAAAAAAAAATACATTACGCAGATGTAACTGGTGAAGAAAGGCTGGTAAATAATTTAAGATATTTGTGCTATGTATGTTTTATATTCTTTAAAAAATATATAAATTATTATAGCCGAACGTACTGATGACTGCGGCTCCGCTCGTGGTAGTATCACCGTCTGTTACCTTTTTTTTTACGCGGGCAATGCTTTTCGCACCAGCAAACGAAGGACGTGTGTGGGATTCCCGGGCAAGCGGTCTACCCTCTAAACCCCGCTGCGGCCTACCTTGGCAGTCGGATAACACCAGGACCGCATCAGCGGCTTCTGGTGTCCCCCCTGCATTACCCCACAAGTTATCGTCTACTACCTAGATACGCCTAGGTAAATTGTAAAAAAAGATAAAAATAAGTTTACGTCCTATTCTCAGACCTGAATAAACACACAAAACTTCATAAGAATCGATCAAGCCGTTTCAGAAAAGTATGGCAACAAATATTGTGACACGCAAACTTTATATATAAATAAGATAAATCGTGTCAGAGCTCTACATAAAATCTATGTCATAAGTTTTCTTAAGCTTTGCCAACAAGCTTCAGTACATAATAAAACATTATAACATTGTATCAAAACCTTTTCAATAACATAATACCTATTATTCCACTTCTTAATATTTTGTCATAAAACTTCTTTTAAGAAAACATTCTTCCAACAAAAGAAAAAATTACAACTCGGGAAAATTCCAAGTACAATTTAATACTAAGAATTTTTCCTGTACAACTTTGAATTCTCTACAAAAGTGTACCATTTAAGGAAATTACAACAGTCGGGTCGGTCAGTAAAAACCAAAACAATAGCAGAATAGCCCATTATGATTTCATCACAACAAAAAGCTTCAGCTGTTCGCTACAAGCAACATCGAAAGGCTGGCCTGTAAAAGCCAGCATTCATTTATCTAGATGGATTTAAAGTACCTTCTGCATAATGCACCTCTCATATTTGCATGCCAGAGTTTGTCTCAGTTACAAAGTAGGTTTTTAAGTAGGCTTTCACGCAAGTTGTGAGGTCAACGATGGTTTTCTTTTGAGAGACTTTTGTAAGTGATATAGCTTGGTATATTTATACCAGGAATATATATATAGGAAGTTAGCAGAATGATCATTCGCTTTCCTTTTTAGGGTTCCGAAGTATATCACTCGGAACCCTTACAGATTCGTCATGTCCGTCCGTCCGTCCGTCTGTCCGTCCGTCCGTCCTTAACTTACCGTCCAAACGGTAAGTGCTAGAAAGATGAAACTTTGCATAAATATGCGTTGTAATCACGTCGACAAAGTGCTACAAAAAAATTATGAAAAATATTTTTATTTGGGGTACCTCCCCTACACGTAAAGTGGGGATATAAATTTTTTCTCGCGGCTACCCAATCACGTTGGGTATCATTAGATAGGTCTTTTAAAAACAATAAAGGGTTTCTCAGACGATATTTTGATTTAGGTATTCGTTTGCGAGAAATTCCACTTTAAAGGGCACTTTTTTTGTAAAAACAAGGCATCCCCCCCCTCTAAAAGCTAAACAGCTGGCTCAAAAAATCTGGAAAAAATCGTGATGGTGGTCCATATAATGAACTTTGAAGGAAAACTATATTGGATTAGATGACTTTATTAATTCAGGAGTTATGGAGACTTAACTTGTAAAATGAGCTCACTTGGAAAACGTCATACAAAATTAACGCATTAATAAACATAATAATTATCTATTGGATACGATTTTAAATCCACATTCCATTATGAGTGATGGAGGAACCCTTTCCTGTGCGTGGCCTGACACGCACTTGGCCGATTTTTATTTTAATCTAGATTTAATCAAAACTTAGCAATTCATCATTGTTTTTTTTTGTTATCTTTATTTCTTGAAACTACCGACATTATATTTAGAGCTATGATATTATTACACTAAACGAATTTCAAACCCAAAAGTAGCATTTTATAAAGAAGGGCATCCCCAAACATGACGGTTGTCCAATTTGGTACGTTATTAGATAGTGTCAATATGATAACTGTACAGTTTTTTAGAAGCTTTTATTAAACTTGCAATATCTCTTATAAATGTGTGTTTGTTCGGGTGAAATCCGGCAATTGGATTTTCAAGCAGATATATTTAACCAGTTGAGCTGGAATTTTGTGTACAAGTTCAATTTGGATGACAATGCGTGGTTAACTTTGTGACGTGATTCTATATTCAATGTGGTGGCATATCCAAGATGGCCGTCTAGTTATTTTTTATTCACTTCTACAATATGGGTATGGAATGAAAGGGCTTGCTAAAAATAATTCGAAAATCACTAAAAAGTCAAAATTAAACTTTTAATATCTGCTTATAAAGTTTATGTAAACATAATTTATATGTGGTCGGGAGATTACTGTAATACTTTTTTAAGATGACATTGTATTAATATGGCAGTGGTCTCACCACCTTTTACATAAGAACAAAAACTGGCGAAAAGTGGCAGTTTACGAGTAAAATGCCTCTGTGTACTTCTTCAGGAAAAGAGGCAAGGTTTTATGTAAATATGTATTGTCTTAGAAAATTAAGGTGTATTTTAAAATTAATAAAAATCAGGTGCCCTCTTGCTATATTATAAAAACATTAAACACTGGTCTTTCGAGCCCATAAATTTTGTTCGAAAGACCAAACAAGAAGACTTCCTTGACATAATTAAACGTATAACGTGCTTACAACTAAAAGTATTTACCTTCCTCGTACATACAACGCGCATAGTCTAAATTGCGTCTTGTCAATCTTCACCTCACGAGGAATACAAACAATGAATTAGATTAGATTGATACAGTCTCTGCATACAACAAAACTAACTAACAAACTAATGCTAATCCTTTCAAAGGTGACATGCCTTCTCTTGAAGTCAAACGTATGTCAACAGTAACAAGCTCATGACATGCAATTAAATGGTGACATGCTAACGCGAACAATTACCAATTTACGGGGAGATTGGCTCGATAAATAATGTTTAAAGTGTTCATTTTAATTAAAATATAGTAGGTGTATAAAAATTTTTGTCTCGTGGGAATAATGATAAGTACTTATCTGTGTTTGCAGTGAGAAAAATTTTGCTCTTATAAATGACACTTCATTTTCCTGTTTAAAATGCATGTTTTTGAAGAATTATTAAAAAGTAATAATGATTCTCGGATTGGAACAAATGTATATATCACCTGCAATTTTTTTTTTTAGTTTAGATGTTTCCTATCTATGGTATGAATGTATTTATGATAAAGGTATATATTTTTTATATCAATTGTCTAGTACCTATAGTACAAGCTCTGCTTAGTTTGGCACTAGATAGCGTTGTATGTCGGATTTTGGTATCCGAAATAGTTATTTAATAAAACAACTAGAGACTACAATATTATACAACAACGTATACACTTTCGACGGTAAATCTTATTACTACACTTGGGTATTCGTGAAATGTCATAATATTGTATTTTGAGGGAAGCCTTACTGTGATTGCTATTTGATTAGAACTCAATTTATTTTGTGAGATATTCGTGATTGGTTCTCGGTATCGGTTCTGCGGGTAACATCACTAATTACCCCATTTGAATATTGTAATCCTTCTTTAATAATATTATAAATTTTAAAGTAACTCTAACAGAGATAGTGTATGAAAAATGACATAAGCTACTTTTTACCGCGGAAATCGACATACATGCGGGCGAAGCCGCGAGCGAAGACTAGTATAGTACATAGCAGAATCCGGGATATCTGTCCCAGATCTCATAACCTTGTGAAGGCCTCTTTTGGGCCCCCTGTCTTACTAAGATACGTAAAAATTGTACATATAATAAACGTCAAACATAAATATAATAACTACACTCGGTTCCAAAAATAACGGGTCAGTCACATAAACCCGAATATCTCCCGAACTACGTATGCCATCCTAATGAAACGAAGACTGTTCAATTGAGAATTTAATTATACAGATAAAAAATAAAATAAAACTTAGTTACACCCACAATATTAATCTTAAATTAAAAAAAAACTAAAGTAGTCATATTTTTCTTAAGATTACATTTTTTTTATGATTGTTTTTTTGCTGTTTTTCATCACTGGAGGCTTCATCACGTGGAGGCAATACAAAGTATTAAATGAAGAAAGTGATGAAAAACAGCAAAAAAACAATCATAAAAAAAATGTAATCTTATAAAAAATATGACTACTTTAGTTTTTTTTTAATTTAAGATTAATATTGTGGGTGTAACTAAGTTTTATTTTATTTTTTATCTGTATAATTAAATTCTCAATTGAACAGTCTTCGTTTCATTAGGATGGCATACGTAGTTCGGGAGATATTCGGGTTTATGTGACTGACCCGTTATTGGTTTATGTGACTGACCCGTTATTTTTGGAACCGGCTTTAGTTACAAAGGTAATTAACCTAATCTAATTAAGGGTGATCTATTAAAAAATACATAGACATTGTTTCGATCCAAACCGTATCGTAAACAAACCCTCTTTCACAATTATAATGTTAGTATGTCGCTGTGAACACTGAAATAATCGTCCTCCAGATTAGCCTTAAAAACATTTACCAAAATATCACATATCAAGTACCACCCTAAACTTGGCTAAGTACACTCTCAGCAGCAAAGAATGAAGCCACGTCCAGATGTCAGACGCAGCGCACTTGGAAAAACCGAGAGGAATAGCACTACCATTGAGTTGGAGCCTCTACATCAGCGGATTATTGCTGTATATTATATATAATAATGTTTATTTCATGAGAAAATTGTAGTACAAAATAGATAAAACAGAATTGAACTTAGATAGTGCGTACAATCAGTGGTTAAAGCGTTGTACCCCTTGAGTGCTAAAGTTCATACAGATTAGTTCACCGTTTTAGGGGAGTTTGGTAAGAAACATCGCGACACGAGAATTTTATATATTAGATTAACCATGTAGTAGGTTCCATTATAAGACTTCCGAATAATTGCATTGAAAAAAATAACAGATTATTACTTTAATAGTACTTGTGATGTATGTACTTGTAAAACGCGTACTTAGGGGCCCAACATTGAAATGTCAACGGGTAATTTCGGCAAAGAAATCAAAGGCTTCACATTTCCTTTTCATGTGTGTGAATGAGAATTTTATTTACACTTTATGTTCCATACGTAATACATATACAGATTTATATAACGGGAAAGTGCAAACGAAACGTCTTTAAAACTAAGCATATAATTTTTTTTAGAAATGAATAATTGTCTCTAAAATATCCTAAACAACAACATAAATTAATTTAGTAAAATTACACAGTATAAACTAAAAACTATGTTTTGACACTTCCAAGGATGTCATTTTTAGTCACATTAAGGGAGCGGTTTTCGTATACACAAAGGGTAGATCCTCCGACCAGGCCGTTAATGTTATAATGTTTTATATATGCTAATCGGCGTGAGAATTTCTCTATCGCGATTCAAGATTAGTAGTTACTCCGTATAGCTGTATGTTTTCACTTGAGTTGTATGTGGAAGTCGCCACAGGTTTTAATTTCACATTTCTAAAATATTTTCTACTACGTACTAAACTAATTTCTAATAATTTCTAATATTGAAACTAGTTTTAAAAAAAAACACTACGCAACTATTCGTTTTTGAGTCGGTAAATAAATTCTTCTAACAATCATAAAGAATTTATTCAAGCTCTCTCCGTAAAAGCATTTCGAACTGTTTATATTGTGCTACGTCGTAGAAGTGCTACGTCAAATGTCGTAGATCAGCTACAGTGTAGAGGAGCTATAGAGGAGTTTGTTAGACCTGTAAAGTAAAATGTTACTGTAATTGAAGTTGGCGGCAGCTAAGAACTTAAGTGTAAGACACATTATATTTTATAGGAATGGTATATTTAATGCTGAGTAATGTATCCTTTAGTTGTTTAATTATGTATTATATGCCTCACAATACTCGTATATAGATAGGGAATGAGATAAATAGCTTTGGGCACTAAAGTCCTCATACGAAGATCCATAAAATTATAAACATATATTTACAATATTTAAGTGTCTTGCAGGTCCCCAACCCGCTCTCGGCCACGGTGGGAACATAGGGCCTTAACCCTCTCTTGAGTGAAGACCCAAGCCCAGCAGTGGGACGTTATGGGTTGTTGATGATGATGATTTACAAATTCATACGTGTTGAATATTACCTAATTCACTGCTCTGCATCAGTAGTGAATTAGATGGACACGTAACATAGACATCATCATCAACAGCCTTTAACAGTCCACTGCTGGACATAGGCCTCTCCTTAGAAAGGAGGTATTGGCCTACTATACCACGCTGGCCAGACGGGTTGGTATAGGGTTGGTTTCAAGTTTTCCTTCTCTTAACATAGATATAAAACACCGTTATTAGTTTACATTAAGTATATTTAAAAATCAACTAAGTTTTAAGTAGTTAAGCATTATTTATTAATTTAAACCACTATCTAGCGGCTTAAACTATAAGCCTATGCTTCACCTAGTTACTGGAATATAGCTCCGAAGATATAAAAACTATTAGATGTGTCTGGATTTTTAAATGATAAAATACCTTGTTAATACATATCATCGATCGTACTGAATTTTGCCATATATGAAATGACGATAATATTATTAATGTTGATAATAATAAAGCTTATAATTTCACCTACGACTTTTGAGTTTCAATGTTTATGAGTGACAGTAGGTACTTTCCATTACGTATTCGTATACCGACACGAATGGTTTGCGAAAAAAAATTGTTCATAGTTTGAGTCTAAGTAATGCAATTGAAAAAAATCGTTAGCCATAGTTCGAAAATACCGTATATATAATTAAGTGCACAAAAAGCTGAATTTTCTTCGAAAGCCGTGTCCTCTTTTGATACATTATTAAATAGCATATTTATTTTAAATTTAACAAAACTAGTTTCATATGGTAAATCTAAGTGTTTTGAAATACATTCATACTTCATAGCTCTTAAATTACAGTCTTGCTTTTAGTAATTATAACACCAACTGTAAATACAGAGTTCTCGATAAGTCAGAATAGACCCCACTTTACAACACCCTGTATACAGAACAATTTCACCCGCCTCAAACAAACCAGCCTCCCGAAGTAGAACATTGGCGAATCTCCGCTGATGAAGATCTTTCTCCTCAATGACGGGGGAAGGGGGGGGGGAGGGGCACTGTACAACTGAGATAGCCTATTTATAGGCGAGGAGGCTTTAGGACTGAATTCGTTGCTTCGTTTACGAGATTAGGTTTTGTGTACAAGAAGCGAGAGACACAGATTATGATTGAATGGAAGTTCTATGACATATAGAAGTATATACCGAACACATCACTTCTATAATAATATTATAAATGAGACAGAGTGTCTGTCTGTCTCTTAAGTTTTCATGCCTAAACCGCTGAACTGATTTTAATGAATTTTGCTATAAAGATAAATGGAACCTTGGACATACACTTTTTACAAAAAGCTAGTATGAAATAAATAAGCCTTAAATGCAGTAAAGTGCAATAAACCTAACTTTAAATAAATAAATAAAATATTTCGAATATTGAAATAATACGTGGAATAAGTATATATTATATGAAGTAAAGTAAAGTAATCATTAAATAATGCATAGTTAAACGAAAGAAAAAGAAATGTTAAAAAATGTATAAGGAAAAAATATTTTCTACCTTTTCATTAGTAAACCCATGCCAATCTATAATGATTAAAGTTACTAATATAAACTACGCCCATCAGACGAATTAAACCGCGCTCAACCACATCTAGAACTTCCCTACATCGTTGTTTTCCCCAACTCTTAGTACGTATACGTCTCGCTTTATTAAATTTCAGACACTTTAGCATTGTTGGTGAAGTTTCAACAGATTATGTACTTGTAATAAACTTGGTTCGGAAAACATGCCACGTATTGCAGTCTCGTCATAAATCGACTTAATGGGAGATATAAGCACAGTTAATTATCCTTGGAAATTTATGTTGGAGTTTCTCTTTAGAATATTACACCTCGAAATAGATGTTATTAGAAGGTTATGTCCGCGTTATAACTCGTGTAGGGATTTGATATATCTTTGTTTCGTATATGTAAATATAAAACTGCCTCGTTGGTCTAGTGGATATCGTATGCGACTGCTAATCAAGAGGTCACGGGTTCAAATCACGGGTCGGCCCAAACAGTGTTTTTGGTTTTTCTTAGGCAATTCCTAATTGCAGCCCGGGGTTTGGAAGTTTGGGGGTGATTCACGCCCATACCTCGGAGAGCACGTAATGTCGTCGGTCCTGGTTGTCATAACAAGTATGGCAATCGTTGTTGCGAAGTTACTAACAACTAGTTCTACCTTCGAATTTCAGTTCTCACTTAGGGTTGCGGAGGTCCGATGCCAGTCGCTCTGTGAAAATACTAATATTCGGGTATAACCGGTTGAACTGGTAGCCGACCCCAAATAGTATTGAGAATAAGGTTAGGAAGAAGAATATATGTAAATATATATGGGTATAGAGTTTATATGGATAATTATTTGTAAATAAGTTATATATTTACAGAAGATATTTAAGATATTTACCCTAAGATTGACTGGTAGGGAATTCCCTGGGCAATAAGTCCACCGATGAATTGTGTTCTACTCTATCGAGTTTAAAGTTATAAATACATTACTGCTTACTTTGCGCAACTTTGGCATTGATGAATTTCTATACAACCATTCTCATGAATTCATTCATATGAATGTTTGCGAAATCAAAAGTATCAACTTTGAAAACCTTTCCCCGCACATCCCCAACAGATGGGCCTTGCGTTGATGACTAACTAATGAAAAGTGATTTTATGTTTTTTTTTATATATTTATGAAAAAAATGATGATGATGGAAAGCACGAGCAGAATCCAAGAGTGGGGGAAACCACACATCATTGCCGCACATGGAGACAGTAAAGTATGGCGGCCAGCACTATGGCGGCTCAGTGAGATGGTTTTTCACGCCCCGCTTAAAGGACCCGGGATAAAAGTGGGAAGAAGACACGTGAGCTGGTAGTGAGTTCCAGCTTTTGATTGCTCGACATAAGGAGGAGCCGAACCGTTTCGTTCTAGTGTGTATTTCCTCTACCCTTAGGCTGTGACTTCCAAGTCCGGCACGTGTTGTCCTATAAAGGAAGGGAGAAGGAGGGCCAGTTGCAAGAGCTCTTCAGAACACTTTCCATGGTAAAGGCGATAGAGGACCGCCATAGAAGCGATGTCTCTCCGCAACTGCAGAGGCTCCAGGAACTCAGTAATTATTTATTTCGGGGTTTTCGGTCGGTTATTTCGCGACAGCTGATGAACTTGCTGACCCTTGGGGTTACTGTGCCTTATACTATGCCTGCTGTTTGATGTACGTAAGTCCTAAGGATAGGTATGTCGGCAGTTCCATTACGAGAAAAAAATATAGAAAGATAAGCCATCTCACGAGCCCACCTAGCCAAGATGCATACGTTTTTCGTTATCTATTCTATTCTCTTGTTTCATTGGCTAATGACACTCAGTCACGCACGTCATCAAACGAAATCGTCGCTTAGGGGGCAGATACACTATCGGAATGGACATTCTAATAAAAAACACTCACAATTACTTTTTATTCTCTTCCACCTTTGCCAAAAACCTTATACGCAATTTTATCGAGTCGTTCCTTTTAAAGAAGGTTGCTACATTGTCTAAAGTATTTAAATGCCGTAACCGAAGCTCTCAGGCATACTGCAGCTACTTGCATATGCATCAGCCGCCATCGACCCGCCTAATGTATGTAAGTGGACTGCACCGTTCGTTAAAATCATATATTATTTTACGGTGGTGTTTTAGAAGCGTGTTGAGATGAGAAATTGTTACTACGGTTTTGAGTAATGGACCCAGCAAGTATTTTTTATATTATATTGCCGGAGAGTGGTGGAGTTGGACCTCCGCCCGAGGACGTGCGCGAGTGGCGCGAAGCCGCTCACCGAGCCACGATGGATCGCTGGTCGGTCCGGCTGGAGACTCCACGTGCTGGCCTCGCCACCGTAGAGGCGCTTCAGCCGGTCATCGGCGAATGGGCAGTGCGGCAGCACGGGACCCTTACCTTCCGACTGACGCAGGTTCTTTCCGGGCATGGTTGCTTCGGAAAGTACCTGCACTCGGTTGCCAGGAGGGAATTGAGACCCGCCTGCCACCACTGCGCGCGGCGTCGGTGTGTGCCGGACGCCGCCTAAGAGAGGGTCGTCAAACCGAGACGGTGCCCGCATCAGGAGCGGGCAGGCGCTGGAGAAGTTCAGAAGGAGATCTCACCCTGGACTTCTCCTCCTCCTAAACGGAGAAGCGCGGAGAAGGCACACTGTGTGGTTTTTAGTCGGTTCAAGTCACAGTAGTTAGCCACTCGCCGATAAACGTCGGCGAGCACTTCCGCCTCCAAATCCCACGGGGGTGTTCCGGCCAGGGCGCACGCCGCCTCCGTCGATACGGTGCGGTAACCCCGTATGGCTCTGACCGCCAGAGTTCTCTGCGGCCGCCTGAGGCGCGCCCTATTCTGCTCGGTCAGAGCCGCCGCCCACACCGGTGCACCATAGAGTGCCATAGACCGGACAACCCCCGTGTACAGCTGCCTCGTGGCGACACTGGCTCCTCCTAGATTGGGCAAAAGACGCCCAAGGAAGGAGGCAGTGCCGATCAGCTTCGGAGCAAGCTGTTGGAAGTGCTCGTCGAAGAGCCACCTACCGTCTAGGACCAGACCCAGATACTTCAAATGGGCCCGGACCGGTACGAGGACCGAGTTGACCTCGATGGAGGCGCCGGCGGGTGGACCACGACGGGGCCCATGGAAAAGTAGGGCTTCCGTCTTTTCTAGGGCCACCCGCAAACCCAGCGCCTCAATGCGCCCGACCACCAGGGAGACTCCTGTGGTGGCCAGGCGTGCCGCCTCTTCGAAGGTCGCCCCCCGGGCTGTCACAAGAGTGTCGTCGGCGTAGCAAATTACACCGACCCCGGGGGGGAGACGCCCTCGCAGGACCCAGTCGTATCCCATGTTCCACAGGAGTGGTCCGAGGACAGACCCCTGTGGAACACCGCACGACATGGCCCGACGTCTCAAGACTCCTTCTCGGTCCTCGTACATGACAGTACGCTCCGTCAGATAGTCTGCCACTAGCCGCCTCAGGTACTGTGGCACTCCGTGGTACTGGAGTGCGGCCCTGATGCAGCTGAATGGCAGACTATTGAATGCGTTGGCGATGTCCAATGACACCGCCAACAGCACGTCGCCGCAGCCCACCGCCTGTTCGGTCGCGGCCTTCAGACGCAGAATTGCGTCGACCGTCGAACGCCCCTCCCGGAATCCAAATTGGGCGTCCGACAGATCGGGGCCCACCTCGCGCAGGTGCCGGACGATGCGGGCGTGGAGCACCCTCTCGAACAGCTTACCCGCTTCGTCCAGCAACACGATGGGCCTATAGGCCGCGACCGAGTCGGCAGACCGACCTGGCTTCTGGAGCAGAACCAGCTTCCCGCTTTTCCAACACTCAGGGAAGCGTCCGGACGCCAGACTAGCGTCTAACACTCCCCTGAGGCGGTCCGACATATGATCGAGGGCTCGGGCCAGCACTCGGGCAGGTACCCCGTCTGGCCCGGGGGCGGTGTTCTTGGATCGAATCCTTAGAACAGCCGCCCCTACCTCTGATTCCCTGACGGGCGGCACATCAGCCTCGCCTTCGTCGTCGCCTCCGGCCATGACGGCCATCGACGGGGGCGTGTGCTCCGCCCGCTGTGGGAATAGGCCCTCGACCACTTCCTGCAGGAAGCTGGGCTGGAGGGTCTCCGTGAGGGGCAGGCCCCCCGCGCAGAGCTTTTTACGCACCGCACGATAGGGCCGACCCCAGGGGTCACGCTCGAGACTCTCCAGCATCTCCTTGCGGCTCTCCTCTTTGGCGCGGCAGATGGCCAGCTTCAGAGTTTGCCGGATCTCACGGTATTCCTCTTGAAGCCGATCCACCTCCTCACCGACTCCGCGGTGGCGTCGCCGACTACGAGTGAGGCACCTCCGGGCACGAACACAGGCCGCACGGAGGGCCGCCAACTCCTGGGACCACCAGTAGACCTCCTTCCTTGGAGGCCGACGCCCACGTACGCGGGGCATGGCCGCGTCGCAGATCTGCGTAATCGCACTGCAGAAGCGACCAGCCCCCACGTTGACCTCTTCGGCCGGGGCCTGCGGAGGCAGCCAAGAGTTAAGAATGGCCGCCTCCTCCAGTAAGTCCCTGTCGAGCTTGGCGACAGACCACCGCGGAAAGCGGGAGGGACGCCGCGCCGCGTGACCCCTACTGGCGTCCTGGGACCGGGAGAGCTCAAATCGGATATACAAATGGTCCGAGAGCGTCTCAACCTCATCCAGGACACGCCAGTTCTGTACACGTGCGGCGAGTGCAGGGGTAGCGAACGAAAGGTCCACTATCGACCCCCCCTGTTGTCGCACGCACGTGTTGGTGGAGCCTCTGTTCAGTAGACAGAGGCCCACCGAGGCCGCCCACTCCTCTACGGCCTTGCCCCTGGCGTCCGTCGCCGGGGAACCCCACGCAATGGACTTGGCGTTGAAGTCCCCCAGCACGAGGACGCGCCCAGACGCTAGTTGCCGCATCGAGGTCTCCAGGTTGTTCAGGAAGACCTCGAAGTCACTCAAACTCTTACTGGGGGAGAAGTAGACACCGTAAACGGTGATCCCCCCCCACTCGGCGGCAACATATCCCGTGCCCCTGTCTTTGAGCGACAAGGGCGGGGAACCAGCCGCCGTGGAGCCGACGACTGCCACGGAGCCGTCCCAGTCGCCCATCCAGTTTGGACGGGGAGGGACGAAGTAGGGCTCCGCGACTACGGCCACACCGACCGACCACTGCGCCATGGTTTGCAGGAGGAGATCCTGCGCTGCGGCGCAGTGGTTCAAGTTCGTCTGGACGAGAAGGTTGGAGACTTGATCCATTAAGGGTTCGTCTCTACAACCTCCTCCATGGGCATCGGTGCCGACGCACTAGTGACATCGGAGGCAGCCTGGATCGATAGGCTGGCCTCCGGCGCTTGCCGAGACGCGCGGGGAGGCTTGCAGCCCCCCTGCCCGGTCTGGTGATTGGCGGGCTTATTCGCCGCCGCACACACCGGGCAACTTGAAACCAGTCCTATACCAACCCGTCTGGCCAGCGTGGTATAGTAGGCCAATACCTCCTTTTCAAGGAGAGGACTATGTCCAGCAGTGGACTGTTAAAGGCTCTTGATGATGATGATATCTAGTTAAAGATAGTCTCAAATCATATCATATCTCAGGGCTAGTCCAGTTAGGAAAGGCCGAACTCATCTGCTCAAAAAAAAAGAGTATAACTTGCAAAAGTGTTCATGTATTATATAAATCAATTAGATTTTGACCATAGCTCTGCTTGCGGTTTTCACGTTAAAAAGTATCATCTGTCCTTTCTCAGGTAATAGCTATCTGTGTACTTAATTAATTTAAATAGGTTAAGACGTCTTAGAAAAGTTTATTTTCAAATAGATTTGCTTATATATTCATAATATCTGTAAGAATTAGTATAGATGAATATTCTTAGAATAAAAATTCAAGCAGACGAAGTCATAGAATAGCTAGCTTCTTTGTAGTGAGCTATTTCTCAATTATATAGAAGCAGTTCCTAATATTTGTTCAAATTAATAAACTTGCTGCCTCTGCCTACCCTCTACACACAAGCACCGTGATACACAAACATAAACACGAGTTATCATCACGCATGTGTTTTTAGGACCGTGTTTGTTCAGACAACTGTGGCTTAACTTTATTTTCGTGTAAAACGTAATTAAATACAAACATATTGTTTTGTTGTTTAGATTAAATGTAAAGTTTACAATGTGCTAGATTTAATATGATAATAAGAACTTTACGCGCATGGAGGAATGTAAAAATTTAAATATTTAATCAGTCAATCTTGCTATCATAGTACAAACTCTGCTTAGTTTGAAACTAGATGGCGTTATGTATTACATTTCTGAAATATTTATTTATATTCTAGAGGGCAAAGGCTTTTACAGTGATAACCAAAATTGAGGCCGACGGACACGCGGGAAAACAGTAATAATAAATTTTATTAAATACATACATATACACAGAAAACACCCAGACACCGAAACAAATATTTGTGGATCACACAAATATTTAGTCCGACCCGGGAATCGAACCCAAGACCTCTTGATCAGCAGCCGCATACGCTAACCACTAGACCAACAAGGCAGTCAAATTAAGAAAATAAAATTTTCATTCCTCATTCATTCATGTCATTTCCTCATATTTCAATGGAAATGCTTTTATTCATACAATATATATCTCAACTCCTACCAATCCTTTAACAATGCTTGTCACAGTTGCAATAACTACGGCAACAAGTAACATTGCTACATTTACAATTCTTGGATGTACCCGTACATGTACCATAGTACAATAAGCACTAGTACATGTCCTATAGTACAATAAGTTTACTATGAAATGTAACAATAGACACGATCGCGTTGCAATGAAATCTCGGCTGCTCGTAGGGTGAGTATGGCTTCAGTTACTTTTATAGGGGTAGTCCTAAGAATATTTTTTAGTTAGACATTATTATTTTTATTGAAAATTATTAATTTTACAATTTAAAGAGATAATAAAGAAATCTGTTTAAACTTGTAAGTTGTATATTTCTCGCAATTTTTTTTGGCTTATATGAAAAATTACGATACTTTTTAATAAATCTCTCTGTTTCTCTCTCGTCAAGCCAGAGGTAATATTGTTTCAGTACCCATCTAAAATAAATAGCTGTGTAAAGGTCAATAGAAGCTATGCTACTTGGGAATGTTATTTTTGTGTAATATGTACATATGTAGATAAAAATTAATATATACTTATATTTATATAGAATCATTTTGGTTACCATAGTTTCTACTCGTTTGAAAATCAGATGACCATTTGTTATCCACACAAAAGAGTTTTTACTATTTAAAAAAGTATTATTTTGTTATCTTCCTCAAATTATAAAATTAAGACGTATTCCAGAAATTATCTTTTACACTATTTTTATTCTCATAATATTCATTCTTATAATATAGTACGTAACGAAAACATGCGAGCAAACATAATAATTACTAATTACAACACTGTTAAACACATTGAAACTAATCCCATATTATAGTGAAATGTATACTTATTTTTCAGAAATTGAAAAGGAAAATAGTAAGTATATAATAATATTGTGAACGGTGTAAGAAAGTTACATTAAGGTAACAAGATCAATATCAATTTGAACATTGTGTAAGTCAATAAAGTTTCCCTGATTACAAAATCTTTTGATAAGCAAAGGTAATTTACCAAGTAATTATTTGCCAAACATTAAAGACTCGGAACTTTCTCCAATTAAATTTACAGTGTGGGTATCGTACTCGTGAATTCGCGTCACGCGCTAACACGTTACGTGTCCTGTATACGTGACGAATATGATGGTCACACTGGCATTATACTGTTAAGATTATTGTACTTAACTACTAAAATCTTTGTTGAAAGATTGTGTTTTTAAACTCGATATTGTGAGGTTGCAGGTGTGTTTAGAAGTTAGAAAGTTATGAACGTTTAGTAAAGTACGGAAGCTACGTAAACTAAAATGTATTAAAAGTAAAAGGTGTTAATTTCAAGAATCTCTGAAATATTATTGTACTTGACTGTAGGTCCTTAAAAAAATACATAGTGTCATCGTGATATAGTACAAAATAGGTTTGTGTCCTAAGAGCCGACTAAAACAATAAATGAGAGAAGAAAACGTCACTGAAAACAGAAGAAAAGCTTGAAACAAATTTCACACCAACTCGACCACGCTGCCTGTCTAAAAGGGGGGCCTATTTTCAGTTAGTAGACTATTTAAAGCTGTTGATTGTAACGTACACACACACAGTACGTACATATATCAAAACATGTAAAAATAACCTCTCTTTGTAATAGTTTTCAATCAATGTCTAACTCATATCCCAATTGAACCTCGATAGCTTTGTGCGCAGAACCTATTTCAAATATTTCATGGCGTGAAATCTATCAAATTTGATGCTCAACACGTCAGCGTGTTTGACTGACGAATTTACATAGTTTGGTTATCCGATACGTCACATGATATGCTTCACGTGACAGTGACGTCATTGATATTTAGCACACAGAGTATAATTATAGAGTATAACATACCTAATTGTGTGTACCATGCTATCATAATGAGTAGATTATGTACTGTACGTATAACGTGGTGGTTTAATCGGTCTCCATGTCGATTTCTACTGCGCTGTGTATTTTGGGTTCAAATCCCACATAGGACTTTGTGTGATCACTGTCCGGGTGGTGACGGATTAAGAATACAGAGTGTCACCACCCATAATCATCCCGCGGATGTCGTAAAAGGCGACTAATTGATGAACTACGCGAGACAACATCGATGCAAAAGAATGAAAACTTGAAACCAACCCTATACCAACCCGTCTGACCAGCGTGCTATAGTAGGCCAAAACCTCTTTTCTAAGGAAAGGCCTATGTCCAGTAGTGGACTGTTAAAGGCTGTTGATGATGATGATGAGACATCAACAGTTAATACGCTTATAGCATTTAATTACCAGAGAAAGTTTAAAAATCCATTAGAGTTCGGGGCGGAATTGTCTATAACAGTTAATACAACTAGTTCGACATAAATGTATTTGGAAATAGCGACGTCGATTTAAAACCTTTCAGTTGGCAGCCATTTTTGACTAGTTTGAACAGGTCTGTACATAGTTCGCTTTCAGACTGTTGTTACGATGTCTGTTTGAGTTTTGTTAGCTATTTTTGTGATGTCAGCAATTTCCACAGGTAATGTACTGAGTGCAGACAATAGAGTTTTTAGTTTACCGTGGAAAGAGCTTTTTAGTTTTTTGTGTATTGCAATTCATATCTTCCTACTTGTCTCGTAGTTTTCCTTGTATAGAGGGGCTTATTAGCGACCCTTGACCGTCTGACCGTGACCACGAGCAGAATAACCAGTTGGAAATCTCGGTCAAGATATGTTATCGTAACTTGACTGCCTTATTGGTCTAGTGGTTAGCGAATGCGGCTGCTGATCAAAATCTTTCTCTGGTCTCGGGTTCGATTCCCGATTTATACCAAATGTTTGTATGATCTTTAGGTGTTTTCTATGTATTTATTTACAAAAAAAAATGATAATGTATTTATTTCAGTTGTCTAGTACCCATAATACAAGCTCTGCTTAATTTGGGAAAATTTGAAATATTTGTTATTTATTTATTATTATTTACTTTTTTAATAAATTTATAGCAAATAATTCGAACTGTACATGATATCACAAAATATGTGTACGTGTCAATAAATAAAAACAAATAGTAGACCTACGCTGATATCAGCTCTTGGAAGCCGGCTAGACCAGGTCAGTGCTACATTGCATTGAAGACCAACCTAAAATGACACCAGTCGAGCTATCGTGTTTAGTTGAAGAGTGCAAACTGTAGGCCATGTGATGCAGAAGCATCTGTATAGGTCACTACAGTGAGGGTCTTGCATTCTACTCGGAATTCGTCTTCCTTCGAGCAGAGTAAAGTCACTTCTCAAGATTAAATATAAAAAAACAAGCGACCTACCTAAGTTTAATTTGGGCGCAATGCCTAAAATTGCCATCCAAACCACTACACGATACATGCCCTCGCATTACTACCAAAATATAAGAAAGTCTAGAGAGTATTCGCACTTATTGCAATAAAAATAACGTATTTCCTTACAACATATCACAGCAGACAGCAATCTCAAAGACTAATGGCCTCCAAGGAATAGTTGCGAGGAGTGGCGATTTGTCGCGTCCTACTTTTTGCCGGGTCGTGCCGCCATACATTAATGTCGGCTTTTATGAACTCCGGTTTATGCAATTTTACAACTTCATGTAAACTCAATATAGACCATATAGCATTAACAAGTTATGTAAATGTTTATCTACTGTTGAGAAATGGAACCCAAATCTATACATATAAATCAAATTGAAATGTTACTACATGCATATGAAAGTATTTATGGTACTTACACCAAAACGGCATTTTGAAATTGACTTTTTCGAAAATATTGAGATACATCCCTGTCTTGGAGCAACTAAAGTAATTAATGTAACTTTCGCAAGTACCTAAAAAGGGCCTAATAACTAATATTTGATTTTGATTTTAAATGTCATGTTAATGTAATGACATATGAGTGAAGTGTACGTGTACCTTTAAATATGAAATAGAAACTAGTGCGATATAAACAACAATCTTCAGATAACTGTGACAAAACCGGTATTGAAACAATAAATTATAAACGATCCCTAGCACTGTCGATGTGTACATTTAGCAAACAAAATTTGATACATCGTCACATCTGTGTGCAAGTTACACGAATATTGATTCATGCTAAAACAGTATCTCTAGCGGCAGTTTCTTATTCGTATGGTGACTCAATAGATTGATCAATAAGAATATGTCAGAACTGTCATTTGAAATATAAAACACTAAGCTTATTTTCTTTCATAAACTGAAAAGAAAAAAGGTTTAGTTGCACTTTAGTAACGTGTAGGACTGCTGTGCTAAGGTCTCCAGTTCGATTCCCAAATTGGACTAAGCGTTTGTATAATCTGTGCCTATTTCTTTGAAAGTAAATAAGTTCATTAGTTTTATAGTAAAAGTACTGTTTAATTTGAAACGTAATCTACGTTGTGAATATCTGAAAATATTATCACTATATTAATTTACCATCATTAAAATGAGAAGTAAAGTAATGATAGTAAATCATTAAAGAAATTATGTTGATAGATTAAGACTGACAACAGCCTGAAAGAAACCTTAAGAAACTAACTGAAACTTGTTGTGTTTTAAATTACATGTTGTTTAAAATAATGTGGTTAAATGTAAAAGTATTTTATGGTATAATATCACGTTAAGCAGTCGGTCCTGGTTGTGATCAGAAGGAAACAGTTGTGAAGCTTAGTTGGAGGTCTTCGGGCGGCTTAAAACACCCTATGGAAAGATTTAAGTAGCCACGACTTGTTTTACCGGTCCCCAAACCACACTTATCAACGTGGGGACTATACGTCCCGAAAGTGTGTAACCCTCTCCCGGAAGTAGACCAAAGTCCAGCAGTGGGACGTTATGGGCTGTTGATTGAAGGATTTATATTGTTCTAGACCATCTGTGTACCAAACTTCATTTATTTAAATGAAGTGGAAGTGGAAGTAAGGTTCAGTAGTTTTTGCGTGATTACGCAACAGACAGACAGATATTTATTTTCGCATTTATAATATTAGTACAAATAAGCTATCTATCCTATTTTAGACCCATTAGCAAAATACAGAATGAATGTAAACCTTTTTCTAAACTTTTTTTTAGATTGTAATAAGTGAATCTTAATTTTAAAAACCATTACCGCATAACTATCTGTAATGGAAAATATTTTTTTGTTTGATAAGGTGTGGTAATCATCTAATTTCGTACAAAACGACACCTAATCACTTGTTCAATTTCTGACATTTGTCAGTTGCAACATGAATAAGTGTATACTTATTTAAGTTATTAGTATGAGTAAACTACACAAAATTCCATCACACTCTAAAATAACACGGAAACAAAAGTTCCAAGAACTTTAACCCTGCTCTTGCCTACACCACTTATACACAACACAGACAGATTACTTCAATCCCTATTTAACCCTAAAACGGACAAGCCCGTAAATTACATTTTGTTACATTAAGCAAATCCGGGGTTAAGCTGTGCGTTTTAACTTGGCACTTGGCAAGTTTGTGCTTATGTTACTGTTCCAAGTTATGGCATAAGTTATTGGAGTCTTAAACACTGCCGTGTGTTGTTGTGGAGCTTCAAGGCTTGTTATAATAGCTCTAAGTAGTTTAACAGCCGTTCGTTTATCGGTGTTTGTGAAAGTTTCCAACATCTATCTTCGTTACTTTCATTATACGATTACCATTTATGTATAATTTAATGATTATGATTACGTATTTGTCTTTGCATACATTACATCTTAATCTCATCATAATCATTACATTTTAATATTTCATGTCATTGTATTTTATGTATTTTCGGGTTTTGGTGAGAAGTAAATCAAATATTATTATTATTATCTGGCCCACAACGTCACCTAGTCCCAAACTAAAGGGAATTTTTTGAGAGATTTTTTTTGGTATCATGACAGTCGCACTTTATAAAGAAAACGAACGAAATTTAGCGACGTTCATGATATCGACACTAGAAACAAAGATAAACTCGTGTTGCCAACCACTAGATTACAAAAAGTAATCAAGTCTTTTCCATGTGATTGAGTGTGCGATTTTATTATAAAATTTCAAGCAAATATCAAGAATCAAGTACTATCAAATTTAAGTCCTTAATAAAATACAAACTATGCAAAACGCTTACTATATTGTTTTAAATTATTTAAATGATAACTTTGCTTGGGATTGATTTTGCTCACTCTGCACAAGCATTTACGTATTTTTTGTATTTGAAAGTGATATACATTTGATATAAATAGTTGTCTTTAAAATACTTTAATTCTTGTATTTTTTTCTAAATGTGATTAAAGTCCAGGCTTGTAATATAAGTTTATATTTAGTATCTTTCTGTTGTTTTTGAGTATTTCTACCCAAATGTCCTGATGATGGTAGTGTCGTGCTTCGGGTTGTCAATCTTGACTAATACCAGTTAGGTAAGACGATGGCAGGGGCCCGTATGCCGGCAGCTTGGTAACCTTTACTCAAAACTATGGTCCTCGTTCGCGGACTTAAAAAAAAGTAACCTCCGTGGGTTGTTTCAGCATTTCTGCCCATAGTAAGTTTAAAAAATGCCAACACCTTCTAGCTATATATTTTTTTAAAATCTATATGAAAAAAATCGATGTGTAACATTTATTCCTATTTATCAATTCCATTTATCCCCTACAATACCCCTTATTTATTGGATCCTACAGAAAATAATATCTATTAGATAATTCGTAATGTCAAATTATATTCAAAACAATAGCCGCACCAAATCAGTGAAATTTTCCATTTAAATTAACACGGACACGAGTCATTAATTTCAACACATAAACACACACACATACAGATACAAAACTAATACTATTCAGATATTAATTTTCAAGCTCGGTTCGTTCGTTGAGGGATTAAATATCTATGAAACCTATTCGCGTTACACGTTTAATTTAATTTCTCATTTAGGATTATAGGATCTGTATAAATTGCCACCTGAGCATTTGTGCCAGATGCTGTCTCCGAGAACCATGTGAAACATTTGGAGAAGTATAATAGAGTTTTAGAAAGTAAAATTAATATTGGAATGTATCAAAGTACTTTTTAGAGGTATACATACTCGTATTTAATATCTGAATTAAGAATATGGAGTGTCACCATCCCTATTTACCCCGTGAGCATCGCAAGGGGTGAATAAGAAAGCAAACTAGGTAGGACATCATCACTGTAAAGAGAAGGAAAACTTAAATCACTATACCAACTCGTCTGGCCACTAGTTTATGTATTCGATATAGATCCTGTGTGGTGACAGTTTAAAATATGGAGTTACAAGTTAAAAGCGGTAGTAGAGCCACGCTGCAATGATGGGTCAGGGATTTCAGCAAGAATGGGTCGGCTCGACCGGGGCAGTACTACCCTCACACAGAAAATCATCCTAATAATGACAGCATTCTTGCTGTCGTATTTCGTTGGTGAGTGTGTGACCGTAGGCCCAATCATTCTGCATCATTTTCCTGGCCTCCCTGGCCGGGAGAATGATGTAGAATTATTTGATCAGGCCGCCTGCCATGGTATGAGTCATCATGCTGCATTGCCTACTCCTGGATTCTACTCACGCTTTCCATCAGGTAGAGTGGAGTCACTTTGGTAGGCTCAAATATATAAAAAAAACTCGATGCATCCCATGGGTGTGGTCAATTTGATCGGGTCGATTAAGATAGCAAACTACGCAAGACAGCAACTCTACAAAAGGAAGGAAATCTAGAAAGCTGTTTTCTGAGACGCCCCCGGGGAATAAAATCGTAATAGACAAAAGTAAATTTTACAGGACGAAAAACTGTTATTCTGTTTTAGCTCATAAAGTAACCGGCCTTTATTATCTTAATTATGATATAGCATTTTATTCAATATTTTTTTCTTAATAAGTGGTTATGGAAAAAATATATATAATGTAAACTTTTGAAGTTATTACGAAAAATACTGATTTTAGATTTAGGTGTATCGTAAGTAACAGCATATAACCATTATATTCTCGTAAAGTTGTAATGTAATGATAACCATAACCGTATATTACGATGTTTTTCTACACTACTTTCACGAATGAATTGTAATATTGTAATAAACCAATACGATTTTGTTCTTGTAAAAATTACCAATGCCTTTTTTCATATAGCTATATAACAACTTTCTTTCTGTTTATGATTTAGGTAAAGCGTGGTATTATTTACGTGAATAAAATTATATAAAACCTTACCGATATATCGAGACATATGTTCGCTCCGACATCGTGTCGTTCACTAGAACGACACAATGTTTTATGGGTTAAATTTGTTACATGACTTTCGGAGAATAAAAATAAAACTTTTATAACTAGACGAGATTTCCGAAAAAAAATATTTAAAGAAATCAGTAGGTGTATATCGACCCACAGATGCCGAAAATACAAAAACAACAAAAAAGTGGTAATAGCACGTTACCATTTTATTCTCCAGAGGCGTCGCTATGTCCATCAGTCAGCACTGAAAGCCGTCTATGATATGATGATGATTTATTCTGTTTTTTTAAAGACGACAGTATTACAGTGGCATTATTACTTTAGTGTCTGCATTTAGAGCAAAAGCTTACGTCATAGATAATACTGAAATGGAATAGAAAAGACGAGTAAGTCAACTTTAGTGTGGTCTACATCAGAGAAGACTTGTCCCGATTGAATTTCAGTGAAGACAGACGATATTATAAATAATACATGACTTTCGACAGTAGTGCTGAACAAAGCTTTTCCAGATTTCATCGTTACTTAACATAAAGTAGTGGAATATATTCTTTTTAGGATTGAATTCTAATCGGTATACAGTATGCATTGATGTGATGTTTTATTGGTATGAAAATATACAATATGTTATTTAATTCATCATATTATAATATCTACTGCTTCGTCGGTATTGGTTACTTATAAAATCAGATACGTTTATTGTCAAAATTCATTAAAATTACTTATCAATAATAATATATATACATCACGGCTAGCTACTTGCTTTAGGCTTAGTCTTTCATCTAATAAATTTCAAAAACATCATGAAGATGGTTTTGTAGTACCTATTTAGGTCATTTTCTTTTTTAACGTATTTGCTCCATTGAGGAAACCACATCTATTTTGGCTATCAGAAACGGTTATTTCTAAAAATAATAATAAATAACTGTAAATTGTAGTTTTTCTTCTCTTTTAATTTACTCATAACGTTTAAAACTTTTATTTATATTTTTTCTTTATTATTTTTGGGAATATATGCTAGACTTTTCTGTTCTGTTCTGTTAATTTATATATCTAACACTATGAACGTTAAAGCTACTACATAAAATACTGCATTTTGTGTACAAAACCTAATAAAAACGGCACGTTAACCGTTGATATGATATTTACAGTTGCTCCCATTCCCTGTGTCATATTCCCAATATTACATCCTTTTTTTTTGTTCTTGTCCTTCTTATTAAAGTATAAGTTATGGAATAAAATGACGTGCACCAAGGAAATTACACTGCCATAAATAATCTGCCGGGAATAACAGTTTTTGCTGTCATTTGTGAGTGATGATATTTCCTATACTAATGATATCGCGTAACAGAGATTTAATGATACATTTTCAGGGTAGTCGTTTTCAAGGAAATGTGAAATTATATTATTTATTGCAGTAACATAATATTCATGTTTGATTTTGAAAAGAGCAAAATATATTGCACTTATAAAGCTTTCTGTGAAGTAGAATATGAAGTACGCTATTTATTTCATTATTATCTACAATAGACATGCGTTATAAAGTGCAATATTTATTGGACATTGTTTTGGAATTCTGTTTTAGGGTTCCGTAGTTCTTAACTAAGAACCCTTATAGATTCGTCATGTCCGTCTGTCCGTCTTCGACTTACCGCCCAAACGGTTAGTGCTGGTGAAGCTTTGCATGGATATGTGATTTTATAACATCGACAAAGTGCTAAAATAAAATCATAAAAAAGGTTTTGGGGCAGCTTCCGTACACGTAAAGTAGGGTTGACTTTTTTTTCTCACATCTACCACTTTAAAACAGGGTCCCTCCCCCATACTGTCTAGAAGCTAAACGGCTGGGTCAATAAAAACTGAAAATATTCACGATGGCAGTACATGTGATGAACTCTATGGAAAACTTAAACGGTTTACATAACTTTGTTAGTTCACGAGTTATATATGGCCTAACTTGTGAAATGCGCTTACTTGGATAACTTTGTACAAAAAAAAGAAATAATAAGTAAATATAGCAATTTTCTATTAGGCACGATTTTAAAATCACAAAACAATATAGATGACTCTAGAACCCTATTCTATGCGTGGCCTGACACGCACTTGGCCAATTTTTTATGTTTCTGTCTATACTACATTTTTATTTTCCCCAATACTAAGTATTTTGGCATTGTTTATTTTCATTGGTAGGCAACATAGTTAAAAACAAATCGCTCTTTAGATAACACTCGATTTCACTGTTCAAAAAATTTTCACACCGGCATTTCAAAAGCAAAAAAAGAATGGTACCATCTCAGTTTTCAAAATTTATAATAACATAATATTCATCATCAAACAAACTGTCATTTTTATATCACCGCCAAAAAATTAATTGAAGTTATCAATCACAAAGCAAGTGAGCATATCCATTTAAATTAAACTTCGCCGCCGCAGTTAGCCAACAACTCGTATTAATCATAACATTCTTCCTATTTCATGAAGCCACCAAATCAGCGGGTGACCTCACAATTTAGCATTAAAATAAAAAGGTCATAAATAGTTGTATTCATTCTGTCTTTGCGGTCATACCACAGAATACATAATAGTACTAGTACAGAATACTCACTCCGAAAAGTAAATTTAAGAAAAAGGGACCCTCGGTGTCAAAAGATTAAGTTCAATTTAGATCGCACAGCGTCGAATCACCTACGATTATATTTACCTACAATTGCATCTCTTTCTATCGTATAACTCTTATCTGTTCTGATGATGTCTAGTCGACCGGCATGCCTGCTCGGACATGCAGCCGGCCGACTATACCTAAACTGCGAAGTGACACCCACCTTGTCATACTGTTTGAGTACAACATGTTTATGTATACATACTTACCATTTTAAATACGAAATTTAAAAACGAAAGTAAGTCTGTCTGTCTGTCTGTTACGTTTTCACGCTTAAACCGCTAAATCGATTTTGATGAATTTTGGTATAGATATAGATGGAACCTTGGGAAAGGACATAGGCTATTTTTTATCGTGGTAACCGACATACACGTGGGCGGATCCGCAGGTAAAAGCTAGTCATGTTTATCTAGACCTGTGATGACATGAGCACATATGTCTTAAGTGCAAGTAAATGTCATCTTAGGTATGTGATTTGGTTACAGGCAGACATCGTATCATCTCTAATATTTGTCATTCTTCCTATATAAGATGAAATTAAATCGACTATCATCTTAATTTACTCCTAAAAAACAGGTACGCCCTAATGGGTATGTAGCTATATAAGGCGCACGTAAAACTCAATACAGTACTAATCATCATCATCATCAGCCTATCGCAGTCCTCTGCTGGATATATCTGCTGCCTCTCCCATTGCACACCACTTTGATCCATATGCCTGTCTGCATATGGATCAAAGTTAAATATATTTTTTCCTTGATTATAAAGCATTTTGAAATGACATGGACGTAATGGTATCAACCATTACGCTCATGTCATTTCAAAACGCTGTTATTTACAGCAATAAATATTAAAGTAAAATAATATCTTTCATATGTTATTTAAAAATTAATTTAACACATTAAATTTGAAATGAAATAAGTTCTTATCTCAAAATCGTTTTCTCCGCTGATTTTATGACCTTACCACTGAAGATGCAAACAGCAGATTTATGTCCGTAGATTAGGAGCGAATTAAAAACTTGGTAGAATTCAACTCGGAAATCAAAACTTTCAGCAGCAGTTGACAAAAATATTCCTGCGTTTGTTACGAGATGTTTCTACTTTTATGTATGTACATAGATATATTAATATAACTATATTAATATGTACATAGATATCTGCGACTGTGAAAAAAGTACCATATATGTCGTACTTTTATTGAGAACGAACAAAATTAGTTTTAGTTTGGAAGGAAAATTGACTGGATTCTATTTTAAATAAATAGGGATTAGTTTTTTTTTTGATAAGTCAATCGACAAGTTTGGCGGTAAAGATTAAAAAAAAACTTTCTAAGATATAAATCTTAGACTGCGACATAATGTATTGAAGCTTTTTAAAGTGTGTTGTCTATTCCCTACAATATTATAAATGCGAAACTAACTCTGTCTGTCTGTCACGTTATCACGCTTAAGCCGCTGAACCGATTTTGATAAATTTTGGTAGAGAAATAGATGAAACCTTAGGTAAGGTCAAATGTTACTTTTTACAGCAATAAATTCCGCGGGCGGAAGCTAGTTCTTAATAAACGTAGTGGATCATGACCTAATCTCACTCATAGTGAGAGGAAAGCTATGTAAATCAGCGGGGTAGTTCATAAAGAAGGTACTTTAATAACATTTATTAATTTCTTCTATTACTTTATTAGAAGAATCCAAAAGCATTTTTTGACGCACTTTCGGTTATAGCTCGCATATTAACGTTACGAGAATAATAATATAATATTTACTGGTATTAAAAGTGAGGTCATCTATTACGTCACCATTTTGGTCATAGGCTATTAAATTATGCAAGAAGACTGTGGAATTCGCTATAACCCTTTATGGAAGACGTGCCTTAGCAGTCAAAATATTGTTCATATTCTGGGCTGCTTACGAATTGAGTTTCTTAGCTTTGCACAACTCACTCAAAAAAAAACACAAACCAAATTTGGAATTTGTCCTTACTCCAAAATAAATATACAAATAAAATATGTTATGTAAATTACTAACCTCAACTAAAACGTGTCATTTCTAATATAATTCATTGTGCGATCTGCGTACTAAATCATTGCGGGTAAACATTTGAAATATGGCGATCTGATAGAAAGTTCGTGTCAAACCGTTCCAGTTATCTTGTTATCTGTTTGTTGATTGCGGTCTCTTTAATGGGAATGTTTATTTGGCAAATAATGAGTATTTCAAAGGATATTTGTAAACATTTATTGGCCTTTTGCGCCAACAGTAATCAAACGGGTTTAATACCAAAAATATGTTTCATTCACATAAAATTTCAATTCTGAATTAGTGACATCACTACATGCTATAAAGCAAAGTCCTCTGCCACGTCTGTCTGTGTGTTTGTTCGCGATATACTTTAAAAGTACTGCTCCGAATTTCATACTGTTTTCAGCAATGGATAGATTGATTCTCGAGGAAGGTTTTACTATCATTTATCAAGTTTTAAATATTTTTTAAGTACCTTTATCTACTCGTGTAATGCTGGGTTGGGCCACTAGTTATAATATAGCAATACTTACATAGCACAGGCAGACAACGCGATTTCCGCATAAACTATAGAAGACGCATGTCCGCTAGACCGGAGTAATCACATCAACAGCCATATTTATTAGTCCATACTTAGACCTAATCATCTTCTTTAAAAGAAGACTCTGGTCTATTATATCACATCTAACGGACTTAAATTAAATTTAACCTAGCCAAAATTTTTTCACTGTGATTGATGAAAAGTAGGAGTAGAATGCAAGAGTAGTTATCGCTATGCTTATTTTAAAATCAGCCTATGAAGGCCTAGTGAGATGCTTCAGATGTCAAGTTGGGTTCGTTTTCTATGCGAGGGTAATATTACCCCGATCGAGACTACCCCGTTTGGGCAGAAATCAACATGGCTCCAATATCTGAATAGTAAAAGGTTTTTGTCAAGTAGTCCTTCTCTTCGCAGTGATATACAAGAAACCCACGGGATAACTGGAGGAGGTGACACTCTTTCTTTATTCGTTACTGCACAGGGAGTACACTGAACGGAGTGACACTACTTCCTAATAAATAGGTAACTTTAGGTCCGAGAATTCTTTTGTACCTATGTGTATCAGCAATATACACCTATTCTAGAGTAAATGACGCGTAGAAGAGCTTAATATGCAACGCCATTGGTAAAGGTGTTAATATAAATTTTTGTTCTTGAACACAATATTTCATATATTGTGTTATTTAAACCCTCGAATTCTTTTGATGTAGTTAATGGCTATAATTTAGTATCAGTTACTTAGTATTTGCTACTTAAAAAATAACGCCTACACTAGGAATATTCCCACATAGTGCCATGTAAAGTTTGAATAAACAACACTTATCACAAGTGAAAGCGGCAAGATTATGTGAAACAACTTTGCCATACGTACAGTTGCAATTTTGTTTATATATTGTATTCAAAGTTATAATAAAAATGAATAAATAATTTCTAAAAAGGGATTATACATAATTCATGTTTGTCCAATTAGGCTTACGTCCGATTGTAACAGATAAACAAACAAATGCGTGCCATCATACACAAATAATGGGGTAGAGGTGAATTTAGTAAGCAAGGTGACACACGGATGAGAAAGTTGGACAGCAAATATTTTCTGTTCGAAAAATGTCACGCACTGATTTGTTTGTAGTAAATCGTGTTTTCTGATGGTGTAACAAACTGTATTCCGTACTTTCAACTGCAATACAACAATATTTATAAATTTACAATGATACCTCATATACTGTAGATACACACAACTGTGTACAGTTGTAAATGGAAATCAAACCTACATTTTGTAAACCACAGTTTAGTGTAATATTTGAATGTTTTCGGTTTGTTGTTTGTTTCTGTACCTAATTAATAAAATAAAACAAAACAAAATATTATTTTAAAGATAATCTCTAGTCTGATGTATGAAGGCAAAACAAAGAAATTGGTAAGATCTTATAAAATTTATTTAGTTCAAAAACATAATGGAACCCCAAACACTTATTGTACACAAAAAGTTGTCCAAACAAATAGTAGATATTTTAAAGCATTGTGCTAAATGCAGTGGATTAAACATCATTCGTACGTGACTATAATATTATTTTTTATTAAATCTAGTTTTGATACAGTCTAAACCTTTTCATTTATAGCATCAATTTTATTACTGCAGGTATATGAGAAAATATTTGTAATAATAAATATTATGTACTTTATTTTATTTCTTAAATTAAATTAACGCTACTTATATTATTCTAAGCTAAGATAAGATACGGACAGACAACCTCTAATATTTACAAAAGTTATAAGCCTGTTAACAAAGTTATTAATAACGCTATAACGATCCATTATTCTCATACTAATTAATCTTAATTTTTGTACCAAATTACTTCCACCGTTCGCCGTTCTCGATATCCGTATTTACTAATCCGTAATTCGTCCGGCCACCATTGTTCGGTAAGTGTTTATCCATGTTCCGAGTTTACCTAAAGCGCCCAAAGTGTATGCACAATGAAAAACCTATTTTTTATGGTGGTCAATGGTTGTCGCCATAAGGAAGGGTTTTTTAAGAATATGGGAACTGAATTCGTTGAAATATGTATGAATTGAGTCTTTTTTTTTGTAATGTGGAATGGATTCAAATATGAAAAAGAAATGGTAATAATTTGAGACCTAAATAGGTAAAATATTTCTTTATAGCTTGTGTGACATTGTATATTCACCTAGTTTTGGGTGACTAATCTAGCAATACCTGTACTTACTGTTCAAATTAATCTAAAGCCGCTATAATCTTGCTTCCTGTATTTTCCTTTCATCCGGACCATTCTTTTATGATCTGATGACATTTTTGTTATTCATTTATGATGGTGTTTTCAACACTAAGTAATATTATTATTGGTACATTAAGTTATCCATGTACATGTTCTTACTTCACAATTTTGATACATGATATTGCTGTAATTAAATTATAATTACATACCATCTTAGCTGTATCAGATTTATGTTCTAGGTTGTTGGGAAAAATAATAACCCAATTAATCACTCCGTAGGTACTATGTAGGCCAGTGCTGACAGGTATAAGGTATAATTCACTGTTATTGTTTATGTTGAAGGTTAAGCAATTACATAATGTCAGGAAGTACATAAAGAATTTTAAGTATAAGTACGTGGTAATTGACCATATTGTTCTACTTTGTTGTATGAAATAGTCGGTATTTACTTTTTTGTTAGCTTGGTTTTCAATTGATGTTTAATCCTTTATGCTCAGTAAAAATTTTTTTACTGAGCATAAAGAATTTACCGTCTTTATCATCATTGATATTTTACTGCCATTGTTTCCAATTTTATTTCAAGTTTATCCAATAGACGTGTGATAGATCTATTTTAGAAATAACCATCTGTCTCATCTTCATAGTTCTAAAAATCACCATCTGACTTAGTTACCATTGGAGACTACTAGAGCTAAGGATATAAATTAACCAACTAAAAATGTATCTTATTCTAGAAAAAAATATATTTCTAAAGGATGGTATTAATTCATTCAATATTCAATAAATTGATCTTCAAATGATTATAAAATCACTATCAAATCTTCAACTAAAACAGCATCGGACACTGAAACACTTCAAGACACGGTTTAAAATCTAACTCATAAATTTCGAAACACACGATAAGTATTCTCCCGATGCAACCAATTCCTTTACATTACATTCGGTTTGTAGAAACTTCACGAAATATTGTTCATTTTGTTGGAAGCTTGCACGAAAACTATCGAATCAAATTGATTCCTATCATTTATTATTTATATAGGTTTTATTTATTTTCAAGAAATACTCTTACAGAATTTATCGTTCGACAAAATAAAGAAATGTTTTGGGTACGTTATTTTCTGAACACCACTATACCTAATTAGAAATATGATTAAAATATGCACGTTAATTTTGTATAAGTAAACCCAAATTTTAAAAGGATTTCAGTCAATGGATTTGACAAATTTTATTTGATAGTGATAAAGTAAAATTATCAGCTAAATAATAAATTAAAGTTTAGTTATTGATCACTCCAGTTCATTTAAAAACACGTTCAATCACGATTCCAGCTGTTTTTTTTACGCCTTTGATGTGATTGTAGTTCTTAGGTAACATACACTGAAGGACGACGAGAATCACTTTCTATCAAGTCCGATCACTTGATAGAAAGTGATTCTCTCTTTACAATATATCATAAAAACACAGTCTTTGCGGCCAATAAAAAACACAGATTTATTCCTCTTTTCTTTTATTTCGCTAAACTATTTGGTGGGCCTAGTGTTTCAAGCGGTCACCACGCTGCTTTCCACATCGCTAAGTCGTGGGTTAAAATCTCACGTGAGACAACACTTTGTGTGATTTACAAATTGTTGTCCTGAGTCTGGGTGTTTTTTGTGTCCGTTTCATGTATGTTTGTAACATAAACCTTGTTCCCCACAACTCAATATTATATTCCTTATGCGGTAGCTGTCTCTTTTTGAAACAAAGAAAAACCTTATCTTAGTGTCTAAAAAATAATTTCAGTAACTGAATTCTTTTGTTTCTTTTGCCCCATTCGAAAAATTTAACCAAAAAATTAAGCCAATACCTTTCACAATGATGTACCTACGTTACGACCGCAGTTAATTTGGGAAATGGATTGAAATATTGTGAATTCTAGTGATGAGGATTGCACTGTATTACAGTCCTGTTAACTTTATCCATTAAGCTAATTACTTAGGAGTGAGTTAATACCTTTAGTTTAATAGGTAGTTTTCAAACCAGAAATCATTTGACGGCACTTTAAATGTCTTAGCCGTACTACCTTTTTACTGTTTTCTTGTGTGTTTTCTTTGTCTATCGTTTTGTGCGTTTTTTTCTGCAGACTTTTATGGTTTAGTTTAATTTTTTATCATCAATTTCGTCAAAATAAGTATAACGTATAGCGATTGTTAAATTATCAGGTTGATACGCGACCTAAATCGTTTCAATGTGATTCATGAAATTGCAACACATTTTCAATGGCTAGTAAAATGTACATGGCTAGTAATAATTCGATAATTTTCACCTACTCGTTAGTATCTCAATGTACGAGCATTATCGATGATATAGATTATAACATAATATTATATCGAACATAAATAAAATTACGTTTAAAATTTTCATGGTTGCTTTGTTTATAACTCAATAACTGTGAAACAGATTACATAAACTATTTCTGTTGAATTTATCAGTCATAAAATCAATAAACTTCGAATCACCTTTATCATATTTTGACTTTTGTTATTTCTGAAATAACTATTTTGTATTTCAAGATCGGGTTTTATAGTACAGCAAAAAAAGAGACAATTTTTTTTAACGTAACTATGTTTAATTAACAACCAAATGTCATTTTTTCTAAAAACCCAAAAGGTATTAAATGTTTCTCCGCTAGGAAGATTTGCATAGAAAAAATTCGTGTCTATTAATTTATCGTTCATTATTTATTGTTTCTCGCCGTTGAAACGTTCCATAAAGTTTCACAAATATTTTGAGTCTAAAAGTAGCCAAATAGATCCAGCTATTCTCGAGTTTTGTCAAGAAAAACCAACAGAAGCTAATAATTTGATACTTATTAAGTGCAGTTCAAATATTCTCTGTACAATTGGAAACTAACCTCGCAACACAAAGCAAAGTTAGAATTATGAACGTGTGCTCGTCATTGTAACTAACAGTCGGCAACAAACTGTACTTTATTAGTCGCATGTAAGCAACATAGCAGCTTGTAACACGTATATGTGGGGCCATAACGTTAGCGATTGATAAAAAAAGACTTCTAGTTTTAACTTTAAACCGTGTGGTGATGAATTAAGAATACAGAGTGTCACCACCCCTATTCATTCATCAAGGGATAAACTACGCAAGACAACATCGATGCAAAGAGAAGGAAAACTTGAAACCAACCCTTTACCAACCCGTCTGGCCAGCGTGGTATAGTAGGCCAATACCTCCTTTCTAAGGAGAGGCCTATGTCCAGCAGTGGACTGTTACAGGCTGTTGATGATGATGATGATGTAATAATTTATTATGTGCTTTCTAATAGTAAACAGTTAAAAAATCTCTGACACGTATATGTGGGGCCATAACGTTAGCTATTAATAAGCAAAAAGACTTCTAGTTTTAACTTTAGTGTAATAGTTTAAAATATGTTATTGTGCTTTCTAATAGTAAAAAGTTAAAAAAATCTTTGAGAATCGAACTGGGACAGCCAAGTAGCTTAACCTAAAATAGTGAATCTTAAAAAAAAGGTAATATTAATATAAGCCTTGTTGGCCTAATGGTTAGCGTATGTGGCTGTCGATCAAAAGGCAAAGAAGTTAATGTCTTAATAGAGTTTAAATCAATTTAATCTTCCTTAAAATAAGCACCTCAATAAAACATTATAGCTTTAACACATGCAGTTTCATAAGTCTCATATAATTTTCAAATCATTACACATTTAATTTCTACCCTCATTTCGCTTCATCCTGTCATTCCGCTTATTTAGTGGTTAAACCAGACACTCTGGCAGGACAAATGAGTAAAGTTTTCTAATAAAAAATCCCCACGACACGAGCGGGCATACCATTTGCGCCTTTTTCTGCGTAACGATATTATCACGAAAGCCATCAACACCTCGTTGAAAGAAGAATACTATTTGCTTCTGTACAAGGAAATTAGCATTAATGTACGCGTTTTCATTCAGTTTATATTTGAGTATAAATATTATCGTTCTAAATATAGTTATGGGAAAACTGCCTCGTTGCTCTAGTGGATAGCGCATGCGACTGCCAATCAAGAGGTCTCGGGTTCAAATCCCGGGTCGGGCCAAAAATAATAATAGCAGCTCGGAGTATATAAGTTTGGCGGTGATTCACGCCCGTGCCTCGGAGAGCACGTAAAGCCGTCGGTCCCGTCTATGGCAATCGTTATTGCAAAGTCAGTGCCCTCAAATATACTGACAACTAGTTCAACCTTCGAATTTCAGTTCTCCCCTAAGGTTGCGGAGGTCCGATGCCAGTCGCTCCGTGGAAAAACTGAAATTCAGGTAAAACCAGTTGAACTAGTAGCTGACCCCAAATAAACTTGGGAATAAGGCTAGGAATAAGATATAGTTATGAGAACTGTGGAAAAATTAAGTTTCTTTCTAACAGAAAATAGGTGGTAAGTAGTTCTATTAGTTTTTACATTGTTTTGAGTGAGTTGAGACCTAAGTACAATGTTAACTGGTTGGTATAACTATAATAACTTACAAAACACCCCCCGTCCCCCTTCAAATTGAAGTTATAAAAGAACTCAGCGAATTCAAACTCATTCACTTAGCGAAAAGTACTGAAAAAATTGCTAATCTCCGGTTATCTCTGAGGTATAAGATGTATAATAAATCTCTGCGTATGTTAACTATTCAGCAAAAATATTTTTATTAATATCAAGTTTTACTAAAACGCTACCCGAACTCCTTAATACAAAACAATTCCACTTATTCCACATCGGATCCGGTAAATAATAAGTAGCGGGGTTCAGTGCCAAATCGCGGGAACTTCTCAAATTAACCCAAAATTTATGTAGCGGTGAAAGTTTTAATGTACCATGTAATGTATCGCAAGACGTTTTCCCGCTTGTCTGAATTCATAGTTGTTGTGCAACTTGTAAGTAGTTTTTGTTTCTGGTATCTTGTTATGATGGCTTGGGCCTACTACCACTACATAAGTTATGTAGGGGTAGAATGACTTATTTCTGTGAGGCTGTTAAAGGAAACAATTTTGTCTTTTTAGTATAATAAATTACAGGCAAAGAGAAGGAAAACTTGAAACCAACCCTATACCAACCCATCTGGCCAGCGTGGTATAGTAGGCCAATACCTCCTTTTCAAGGAGAGGCCTATCTCCAGCAGTAGACTTTTAAAGGCTGTTGATGATGATGATCATGAAATTACAGGCATACATGACGATGCTACATTTGTATACAACAAATTTTACTGATAACATTATCGTACTAATGAGCCAATTAAATCTATCTTTACATTTAACCATTCATCACAATAATGATCCACCCGTTACAAAAGTTGTAATGGGTGGATCATTTATTTTATATTTATCTTAATCACGCCAATTTAATGTAACCAAAAGTAATATGATAATAAACTTTAAACTAATAAGAGAATCCAATGTTCAGAATAATTTGGAATCCGATTCTATAATGAATCTAAATTATCTTCCAAGGAATTTCTAAATTTCATTTTGGCAAATTGAAATGGTTACCGAAGATGACATTTAAAATTGTTTTTGAATGAGTCTTCTAATTATTTCTGGCGACGTTAATGCCGCAATTTGTTTGTTCACGGTTTCTGAACGTACACAAATGTTGGTTATCCAATTTTGAATCAAATTTCGAATCAGAACATTGATTGATGTTGTGTGAAGAAGTGTTTTGATCTGAATATAAAACTTTTCATTTCACCTATTATAAATTAATTGTGGTAGGAAGTGAGGTAGAATTTGTTGTCTTTTGAAATTATGATAAAGTAAGGAAAAACACTTTCAGTATTTAATATGCACTAGTTATCGCTCAGTGGTCGAAATTTGACCTTTAATCATAATTTTTTTAGCTTTCTACTCTTGTCTAAATATTTGCAGATAACACAAATATTTGGTCCGGCCCGGGATTTGAACCCGAGACCTAAAGCACAGTAGTTGCATACGCTACCACTGCGCTACCGAGGAAGTTAAGTTAATAACTTGAATCTTATTATTTATGAATTTGAGACGTAAGTTTAGATTAATATTTTCCTATCTTCAGGGGCATGCTATTTGTAATTCTCAATGAGGCTTTTGTTACACCGTCATCTCTTTTCAAAAAATCACTCCCAAAGTCAGCGACAGTGAAAGTATGTTACTGATAAATTAAATATTCCATCTGATTATGATCTTTTACACTTTGATGTTATATAATCCTTATGTATTTACATCTCAAGTGACGTATCAGAGCTGTGTTAAACGTTTAATTCGTATTATAATTCGTTCTGTATTGGTATGCTTTGGCACGCTTTGTAGTCGAAATAGCTAGATAAATATAACTGTTTAGCGTGTCGTTAGATTCCTCTTAAAGTCTGTGAAGTTAGTTTTAAATGAATATTAGTTTATTATTTTAGAGAAAACTATATGATATAATGATTCTAATTAGTACAGCCACGCGATGATTTCAGCATGATTGTAATACTCTCACACATAGGAGACCAACCTAAAATTACGTCTTTCATTGGTGTGTGTGAGATCAGAGACCCAGTGAGTGTGAATATTGTAGCCCCTACTCCTGGACTCTACTCAAGATTTCCATCAGGAAGGCTACTACAATTTGGTAGGCTTTAGAATATTTTTATTTGGAACTAGAGATAGCTTGTTGAAAACGATAATCATCGTGAGAGTGACACTCCATTTCCAATAAATGAAAATGGCCGGCTTGTAACTTTCTTTTTGCTTATTTCAATTAATAGATGATTTAGTTATAGACTAACATTACGTAGTAGAACCACGCTGATTTCAGCACGAATGGGTCGGCTCGACCTACCCTAGGACTACCCTCACTCAGAAGTAAAACCTAATAATAACAGCATTCTTGCTGTCGTATTTCGTTCGTGAGTGTGAGGCTGGAGGCCCAATTATTCTGAATCATTCTCTCTATCTCCTGAGGCCAGAAGAAGGATGCAGAAAAATCTGACCAGGCCGCTATGGTATGGGTCACCATGCTGCATCCCATCAGGCAGAATAGAGTCACTTTATAAGCTTAAATATTAATAAAAATGTAGGCCTAAACACTAAACACGAATTACTTGCCAAATGCCTGTTCAGTTATATTACATGATCAGAAAATTTCGTATCATTTCATTCACTATTAAGCATTCATAAAAACAATGACACATATCTCCAAGAAGAACTCTAATTCAAACGTTTCAAACTTTAGCCCAGGAAATGTTCCATTCTGAAGTTACCGATTCCACCCGAAGTATTCCGAAGTATTCTGAACGCCACATAAATTTTAGGCCAATTACACACTACACGCTTATCGGCAAAGTTTTCACACGAATATATCTTTTTTTATTATCGTAGTTTTTAAAAGGTCCAATGTTACCATTATGAATGGGGACCCTTATGTCTTGGTAGTTTTATTAAACTGTTTTATGTAGAAAAAAGTTTTATGGTGAATAATTTATGTAACTTTGGATAGGTGAGTCTCGAAGTCAGGTGAGGAATGACTTGAAAAAGAGAATTTATTGAGTGTTGGGTGGTGATGGAAATATGGATCTTAATTGGTTGGGTTATAATAATTTTTTAAATGCAAATTTAAATATATTTCTGTATTTATGTTAATATTTAGATATTAATCTCTACATATTATAAAACAAAGTGCTCTGGTGCGTCTATCTGTCTGTCCGTTCACGATGAACTTAAAAACTACTGCATCAATTTTCATGCTGTTTTCAGCAATGAACAGTAATAAGTTTAAAATGTTTTTTATCTACCCGTACAAAACCACAGGGCGGGCCGCTATTTTTTAGGTAAAGCATTAAATTCTGAGAAACCCACCAAGAAATATGCAATAGCCACCAGTCACTGTTTCGTAGCTGATGCTTTTTATGTTATTAGCAGAGTTGGAAATGATTTAAAAAAAAGCGGCCAGGTGCGAGTCGGACTTGCCCATGAAGGGTTCCGTATCAGCAAGTAACATCATATAAAAGTTCTTGTAGTTCGTTGTAACTTTGATCGATGTTTTTATACTAGTGTATTGATTGGATGAAAGGTAAATTGCGTGTTACGATTTATGACGTATTAAAAAAAAACTACTCCCTAGATCTCGTTCAAACCAATTTTCGTTGGTAGTTTGCATAATGTACAACATATTTTTTTTTTACTTTTATCACTCTCTAATTTTAGAAGTTAGAGGGGGGGGGGGGGCACACATTTTTCCACTTTGGAAGTGTCTCTCGGGCAAACTATTCAGTTTAGAAAAAAATGATGTTAGAAACCTCAACATCATTTTTAAACACCTATCCATAGATACCCACACGGATAGGTTTCATGAAAAAAAATTTTTTGAGTTTCAGTTCCATGTATCGGGACCCCCAAAATGTATTGTTTTTATTCTATTTTTATGTAAAAATCTTAATGCGGTTCACAGAATACATCGACTGACAAAATTTCAACAGTATAGCTTTTATAGTTTCGGAAATAATTGGCTGTAACATACGGACGGACAGACAGACAGACAGACAGACAGACTTGACGAATCTATAAGGGTTCCGTTTTTTGCCATTTGGCTACGGAACCCTAAAAAGGGGTGTAAACAGAATCTGTTTAGGCTTCGGTAGTTAATTAAAACTATTAAAGTGGACTGTAAACTTATAATATTCGTTCTTAGTAGACAATACTATGTTGGAGACTTTGATGCGCGCGCGTCGGTTGTCGTTCAGTAAACGAGTTGAAGCGAAGTGCCGCTCGCGCCGCGCGCTGTCGATGCCGGCCACACCACGCCCTCCGCACGCCTCCCCGCGAGGGGAAGGATTCATGCGCTGTGCGCGTGAACATACTCCCCGGGTTGAAGACTTCAATCTAAAGGAAGTGGGCAAATATTATTAAAGGACCTCAGTAGCGTCCCCTTCTTCGTCTTCAGCTCGACCACGCGTGTAGTTCCGTCGCTTCCCGGAAAGACCTTGGTTACACGTCCCAGTGGCCACAGCAACGGCGGCTGTCCTCGTTCTCTCACGAGAACCAAAGTCCCTTCGGATAATTGTCCTGCTGATGTAGGCCACTTCGTTTTTTGCTGAAGCAGAGAAACATATTCTAAGTGAAACCGCTTCCAAAAATGTTGTTTAATGAACTCTATTCTTCGGTAGCGCTCCAAACGACTGATGTCGGTTTCAGCCACCTGTGGTTGCGGAACAGCCATTAGCGATCGTCCAATCAGAAAATGGGAAGGAGTAAGGGCAGTAAAATCTAAAGGATCAGAGGAAAGTGGAGTTAAAGGACGTGAATTAAGAACAGCTTCAATCTGAGTTAAACATGTGATCATTTCCTCGTATGTGAAATGTGTTAATCCTAGTAACCTTTTTAAATGATATTTTGTGGAACGAACAGCAGCCTCAGCAATACCGTTGAAATGTGGAGAGTATGGTGGGGCGAAATTAAATTCAATGCCTTTCTGTGCAACTTCATATGCGATATTAGAGTCTTGTTAAAACTTATGTAATTCATTACAAGCGCCAACAAAATTAGTGCCATTGTCGGACAAGATGCTCTTGGGTTTACCACGACGAGCAATAAAACGGTTTAAAACTGCTATATAACCCTCTTTGGTAAGGTCTGTAACGAGCTCTATATGAACAGCTTTTACTGCCAGACAAACAAAGATACATATGTACGCCTTCAAAAGTTTGCACCCTCGCCCCTTTCGATTAGCTATCAATATTGGCCCGGCATAGTCTACACTGCTATTTAAAAATGGAAACTCCAAGTGAGTTCTATCAGTGGGCAACTGTCCCATGATTGGTTGCACATTTTGATTTTTATACCTAAAACATTCTATACAGCGTCTTACTACAGACTTAGACAAATTTCTACCGCCAAGAGGCCAATAAATTTGACGTATGTTTGTTAACAATAGCTGAGGGCCGGCATGAAGTAGAATTCTATGTTGCATTTGAAATACCATTTTTGTGAAATGGTGCTTGCCGCAAAGCAAAATTGGATGCTTTACCCCATATTCATATGGTGAGTTGTCTAGTCTACCACCTACACGAATAATGTTGTCACTATCTAAAAAGGGAGTCAAAGAAATAAGTCTGTTTCTGCGTGGTAGTGACTTCCCCGATCGCAATATCGCGTACTCATCTGGAAACATTTCAGATTGAACTACACGTAAAATTATAGTTAAGGCATTTTTGAGTTCCCTAATAGAAGGGGAACCTGTTACTTTAGAATTAGGATTTTTGCAATTGTATATAAATCTATGTATATATGCCACTATCCTTTGTAAACGATTTAAGTTTGAATGTTTGTGAATTAGTGATTGAATAATTGATGGATTTGTGAGAGACGAATGTACGTAATTTTGTGACTGTGTAAGAAATGAATGATCAATAAAGTTAGATTTAATGACTTCTGGTAGATCCTGTTTCACGCTTCTATTGGGCATGACGGGCCAGTCTTTTTCAGGACTCAATAAAAATTGAGGGCCTGACCACCATAAAGAACACTCGCTGATAAGGTCAGCCTTCAGCCCACGAGAAACAAGGTCCGCTGGATTGCCCTTAGACGGGACGTAACTCCACGTATACCCTGCCGTGCTCTCCTGAATCTCATTGACACGATTACGCACGAAAGGTTTTAATAGATTCGGTGACATTGCCAACCAACACAACACAATTGTTGAATCACTCCAAAACTGGCATTTGGTAATAGACAGAGTAATCGAACTTAGGACTTTAGCACACAGCCTTGCACCTAGCAACGCCCCACAAAGTTCAAGACGAGGAATGGTTGTGGGCTTTATTGGTGCAACACGATTCTTAGACGTAAAAAGTTGCACCTGAACTATCCCTTGCTCGTTCATTGATCGTAAATACACACAACAACCGAAAGCTTTCTCTGATGCATCTGTAAAAACATGAATCTCATGTAATACAGCATTGTTACACACAACCCATCGCGGAATTTTTAAGTTATTTAAACTTGGGAGAGTGTTTATGAAATCGTACCACAGACCACAAACCGACTCTGGGACCTGCTCATCCCAATCACACTTAACTAGCCATAATTGTTGCATTACAATTTTTGCCTCGAGTACACACGGGCCAACCAATCCCAATGGGTCGAATATCTGACTTATGACTGATAAAATGTGACGTTTAGTTACTTGTTTTTTAGGGTCAATGTGAATAGAAAATGATAGATAATCTGCTTCACACATCCAATGTAAACCCAATGTTTTCGATGCCACATTCCTATTCTCAGCCAAGTTTAAGCAGCCTGAAACCTCTGAGGAGTCAGTAATTTGATTTAAAATAGACGAATTATTAGATTGCCATTTTCGTAAATGAAAGTTCGCTGATGACAAAACAGAAACAACCTCTCTGACCATATCTACCACGTCTGATACTGAATTCCCCCCTGAAATATAGTCATCAACGTAGAAATCACGTTCAACTGAGGACTTGACGGTTTTACTAGTAGCAACTTTAGCCAAACTTACTAAACACTTTGTTGCCAAATATGGAGCGGAAGCTGTACCATAGGTTAGAGTATTGAGACTGTAAGTTTTCAACGGTAGTTTGGGATCAGTCCTGAAAATGATTTGTTGCAAAGCAAGTTGTGAAGGCGTGACAGCAACAGCTCGGTACATCCTAGCTATGTCACCAGAAATGACATATTTGTGCTGTCGAAATCTTAACAAAATCGAAAATAGATCCTCCTGGACAGTTGGACCTACCATCTGAATATCATTTAACGATATACCAGAAGTAGTTACCGCTGAGGCATCGAAGACTGTCCGGAGTGGCGTTGAGCTAGACTCCTTTATGACCCCATGATGAGGCAAGAAATACTCAACATAATCACCTGTGTGAGGCTTCATAGAAGTTTGGTTTTCTGACATGTGGCCAAGTCGCTCGTATTCCTCCATGAAGGCTACATATTGTTCCTTGAAACTTATATCACGCTGGAAACGACGCTCTAGAGATAAAAATCGACGTTTAGCCATTTCATAAGACTCACCTAAAACGTTAGGGTTATTCTTTAATGGAATTGTTACAACAAAACGACCTTGTTCATCACGAATAGTGTTAGTGCGAAAGTTCTCTTCACACATACGTTCCTCCCGAGACAAAGAATGTATTGATGGTACAGAATCTAACTCCCAAAACCTGTTCATATTACTATTTAGTTCATCCATCGAAACGTTACAATAGTGTGACTGTTTTCTAGAAGATGAAACAATTGGAACTGGACCTGACACTATCCATCCGAATTTTGTGTCATGAAGTTTGGGTTGATTCTTACCTAAGTTAATCGATGATGTACCTAAGATATTCCAAAAGACTTCAGCGCCAACAAGAATATCAATAGCCGACTGAATGTAGAATGAAGGGTCAGCCAGTTGAATATCTGTTGGAATGTTGATGCTGCCAATGTCCACCATAGACGAAGGTAATATCCTAGTAATCTTAGGCAGTACAAGACAACTTATAGTCTCCCTACAGACACCATTACGGGACTGAATTGTAAACCTACAAGACTGTGTGCTATTAGTCATCTGATTATTTATACCTGATATCGTGGAGTTAGCGTTACGCTTGGACAATCCCAGCTTGTTACACAGTGTTTCAGTTATAAAGTTGGCTGTGCTACCGTTATCGAGCAGGATCCTGGCGTCGAGCTTCTCACCCCGGTTGCTGACCAGTGTCACCAGAGCTGTGGATAGCAAAACAGAACGGGTAGAGTTTTCTGTAGTGTCACCCGACAAAACGACGCTTTCAGATGTGCTGTTCTGAAAGTGTGTACCTCTAGAAATGTCAGTAGGCAAGCTAGGCAAAGCAATACTGGGCATAGGATCCTGGAAGTTGCTTGAGCTAGGTTGGTCTACATGTAAAAGAGTATTATGCCTACGTTTACAATATTTACAATGCGACAATTTACACTTATTACTAGAATGACCAAAACGTAAACAATTGAAGCACAACTTAAGCTCTTTTACTTTTAATAAGCGATTTTCTACTGTCAACTTACGAAAATCTTCGCAAACAAACATTAAGAGGCCGGCGTACGACACTCGAAACTGCAAGTTGAAATTTGTTCGTAAAATATTGCTGTCTCTGTTTGACAAAATACAACGTAGATACGAGTGCACCGCTGTATGTGTGTATGTGGATTGACATTCATTCGTAGTAATTCGGACTCTCTCGTAGAAGGTTCGGCTATCATTATTTGACTGACACGAATCACAGACATTTTGAACACAAATCAAAATTTCGCTTTCATTTTTTGCTTTACTTTTATCGACTACTTTGGGGAATATTTAGTAAACGTACAAACTAGTAATGCCTTTCTTTAAAAAATATATCGCTCCCGTAACTCAATATATGAGGATATTTCGAGATGTGGGTGAAGTAGAAAACCTAGCAGATAGGTAGGTATTTGTACCTACGTTATTGTCATAACTGTTGTCTTGAGGGCTAAACGGACCGGCCAACGAGTGACGGGTAAACATGCATATTTGAGATCTTTTTAATAAGACTTATGACTTAGACAATTCGTTTAGAATGGTCTCAGTTTTAAAAGTTACAGTTTCTTCTGTGTCATGTCGGTTTATCTTTTACCTTCGACCCTTTAAATACATACTAATTTTTCAAAATATGAAAATAAATAATAATAATAAAAAATATTCTGAAAGTATTAGTAAGTAAAAGACAAATATTCCAATACGTTATTTTTATTTCTTATATTATTATAAAAAAAATATACATAATAATTGGGCTAGCAAAAATAAAAGTAAAAAAATGGGCAAGTGCGTGTCAGACCACGCATAGAAGAGGGCCCCGTAGACATATACAACGGCAAGTGGAATTGAAGTCATGTCCAATAGATTTCGTCGAATTTACATTCTTCAACAATTGTAGCAATTGGAGTACTTGGAGTCCTGGAAGAGGAAAAAAAACACGAGACTAAAATCGAAAATGAGCAAAACAAAATAAAAAATATGATCTCACACTATAACACATTCACAAGCGTGTGCACGGACTCAGGTGCTTTCACGTACACAAACAAGTAAAAAGATCCAAAAATTGTTTTTATTTTTGATGTATTTTATAATCAGATCATTGTGGTATAATTATAATCAAAAAAAATGTTATTCCATTCATTTTCGATCTATAAGTTCGGCGGTGATTTATGCCCGTGCTTTGGAGAGCACGTTGAACCGTCGGACTCGGTTATCATGAACATGTTGTCACTCCGTAGAAAAACTGACATTCAGGTGAATTCGGTCCCAAATAATCTTGGGTATGAAGGTTAGGAAGATGAAGAATTTTCGTTCGAAACATTACACGTCCGAATATTCGTTCGTCAAATTGAAATCCTTGGTAAATATTTCGGTCTAAAATACAAATAATTATTATATATGATATTATTACAACGCTAATTTAAAAATTATTGGCTAAAGATACAATTACATTTGATTATCCTAGCCTATACCCCAGATATCTAGTGTCGCATACCTATTGGGGTATTCACCTTAAAGAAAGCTTATTTTTTATCTTTCCAAATACCCGTTTCCGTTTGGTAACTGATGGCCATAGCCGTTTTTTATTTGACCGTCGTGGTTCTGTGAATAATGTTTACGCAGGTTATAATAAAATCAATTTACCACTTATCAACACAAGTTCTATCAGAATGGTTCCACTAGTTAGTAATCAAGTCAATGTCAAAGCTACGAGCTACTTATTTACTTTATAATCAATGTACATACTGAAAAACAAAACATTATAAATACAAAATTGTTGAATATATTTCGTTTAGGTTTTTTTATTATTAATCTTTTGCTATAATATAAATGAAAATAAAAAGTGTGTGCTCACAGTTGTAAATTTAAACTCTTTAGTTTTGTGTGTGTACATAAATAACAAAATAAAAAAAGTCCGTATGAAAACTTCACTTGTTCATACCTATTCATATAACCTAAGGTGTAACTTAGTCCATTTTTAGGGTTCCGTAGCCAAATGGCAAAAAACGGAACCCTTATAGATTCGTCAAGTCTGTCTGTCTGTCCGTCCGTATGTCACAGCCAATTATTTCCGAAACTATAAGAGCTATAATGTTGAAATTTGGTCAGTCGATGTATTCTGTGAACCGCATTAAGATTTTTACATAAAAATAGGAAAAAAACAATACATTTTGGGGGTCCCCATACTTGGAACTGAAACTCAAAATTTTTTTTTTCATCAAACCTATACGTGTGGAGTATCTATGGAAAGGTGTTTAAAAATGATGTTAAGGTTTCTAATATCATTTTTTTCTAAACTGAATAGTTTGCGCGAGAGACACTTCCAAAGTGGAAAAATGTGTGCCCCCCCCCCCCCCCTCTAACTTCTAAAATAAGAGAGTGATAAAACTAAAAAAAATATATGTTGTACATTAGGATGCAAAGTACCAACGAAAATTGCTTTGAATGAGATCTAGTGAGTAGTTTTTTTTTAATACGTCATAAATCGTAAACCGCAATTTACCTTTCATTCCATCAATACATTAGTATAAAAACATCAATGAAAGTTACAACGAACTACAAGAACTTTTATATGATGTTACTTGCTGATACGGAACCCTTCATGGGCGAGTCCGACTCGCACTTGGCCGCTTTTTTAGGGTTCCGAAGTATATCACTCGGAACCCTTATAGATTCGTCATGTCCGTCCGTCCGTCCGTCTGTCCGTCCGTCCGTCCTCGACTTACCGTCCAAACGGTAAGTGCTAGAAAGTTGAAACTTAGCATGAATATGAAAAAGCTACAAAGCTAAAATATAATAAGCTACAATAAAATTAATTTGGGGTACCTCCACGTAAAGTGGGGATGTTTTTTTTTTTCTCGCGGCTAACCCATTTTGTGGGGTATCATTAGATAGGTCTTTTAAAAACAATAAAGAGTTTCTAAGAGAATTTTTTGATTTAGGTATCCGTTTGCGAGAAATTCCACTTTAAAGGCCACTTTTTTGTAAAAACAGGGCGCCCCAAATAAAAAGCTAAACGGCTTGCTCAAAAAATCTGGGAAAATTCGTGATAGTGGTCCATATAATGAACTTTAAAGGACTATAACGGATTTTTATGACTTTGTTAGTTCAGGAGTTATAGAGGCTTAACTTTTACAATACGCTTACTTGGAAAACGTCATACTAAATTAACGCATTATTATGTAAACATAACAATTTTATTATTCATTGGAAACGATTTCTAATCCACGTACCATTATAGGTGACTGAGGAACCCTTTCCTGTGCGTGGCCTGACACGCACTTGGCCGATTTTTTTTCAGAGTAGCTATGCGCTGCGGCGATACTTGCGATTCATAATAATAATCGCGGGACTAGGCTAGTCTATACAAATGATTAAATGAAAGAGTCTCTTTGTAATCAAATGAATAGTTTTTAACTAAATACATGTGAAAGTATATATATGGTACTTACATTCATCATCATCTAACAAAAAACAATATTTTAAAATTTTGTCTGTCTACCTGTTTGTTCCGGCTTAATTCTGGAACGGCTGGACCGATTTTGAAGAGACTTTAAAGTGTTATTTTTTTGTAAGTACCTACCGTATATACTTTCATATGCATTTAGTAAAAACTGTTTATTTTAAGGCTTATTTTAAGGCTCTGCACGGGGATTTATAGAAATTAAAAAAAAACTCAAAAACCCTTGTGGGCTCATGCACCACACTGCTGAAGATCATAACATGATCAAATGCATAGTTTACATTTCCGTAAAAGACATACAGACAAACGTTCATTTTTATAAATATTTCATATTCATATTACAACGAGTCACTTCAATTTATTTGTATATGCAATAGACTTTTATCAAAGAAGGTATCTTTTATCAGCAGGTATCAAAGAAGTCAGATCAATTTATTATTATATAAAATTATATGTTAATAATTATATTATTCACTTGTACTTACTGAGAGATGCATCCCAACTTTCAGAGTCCATGTCGGATCACTCGGCTCGGAAACAACCAAAACTAACAAAATATGTTATCAATACCAAATCAAGAGGCAAATCTAAATCCAAGTTCACAGCGTAGGTCAGTGGTGTCGCAAATATTCTCATCCAATTTAGCTAACAATAATTATGTGACGCTTTCACAACACAGAAAATTATCTGACACTAGAAATGACAACAAACACTCCCCCCGCGACCCGTCCATTGCAGTGTAATCACACACACATTGAAATATTGTTTGATGCGATAGCACTATTAATTTCTTGAAATTTGTGAAAATATGGATGTGTTTCGTACTATCAAAAATCATGAATGAAAACTCAATATTTTTTCGATTTATTTTGTGTAAGTAGTAGCATAATAATATGAGATATGTTGTTGATGAAACAATATTAGAAATATTTTTGTTTATAAGATAGAAAAAAACAAAATGAAAACGTGACATTTGCAATGTAAAATATGTAAAATTTAATTTGATTATATTTTATTCTAGATTATTTTATTTCTAAAAATAAAGACGTTATAACCAAAATAAATACAGTCTAAGTCCGAATATCAACATATCATCGTGGAAATATGTTTATACTGCAAATGATCTTGGTATACTGTTTGTATGGACAATTCAGCCTCCGGGGGCCCCTTAAGTGGTCCTTTTTGCACATAGGACATTTACTGTTATTTTTTGTATCTTTTTGATGTTTATTGTTGTTTAAATTATCGATTTTATTAGAATGTTGTGTAACTACCGCATAACTATTAGTATTATTATTATCCGTTTGATTTGATTGTTCACTACGTTCAACCTTCTCTAACAAATCAGCTCTCTTACTAACAAACAAACAAAACTGCGACAAAGTAGGAGGTTTAGGTAAACTATCGCAATACTCCTGCCAGTCCCTGTTAGTGACTTTATCCACTTTCTCAGTCAACATATACAGTAAGATTGTATCCCAATACTCGGTAGGTTCGTTCAATGTTTTTAGTGCTCTAATGTTTTTGTTAATAGTGTCAATAAACTGACGCAATTCCATATAAGATTCTTTACACACAGCGGGAACACTATACAAGGCCCGTACGTGATTATTCACTAAAAGCCTGCTATCATTATATCGCTCACACAACAAATTCCACGCCATTTGGTAATGATCGCTTTTAAAATCAATATGCACGTAGGTAATGGAACTTGCTAATATTATCGATGTCACTGCTATTATGTATCAAAGAAACATAAATGTCTCTAAACTCAAGCCAACACTGATAACTACCATCGAATTGGGGCAAATCAATTTTAGGTAAGCGTACAAAATTACGACGTAACGATGCACCTGTATTTTTGTTTGTCGAGCCCGCCACAGACGCGGTGTCATTGCCGGCATCAGCACCGATCAGCAAACTGCGCGCCTGAGCTACCACTGCATGATAACGCTCCTCAAATTTGGTACGTTCCCCATACGCATCGTCTGGTTTGTCCGAGAGCACCTCAATTTCCAACTGTAAATTATCAAATTCATCATATAAGGCATCAAATTTACTAAGGCGACTATCGAGTTCAATGCGCTGCAAGCTAGAAAGCGATTCGCAACTAAGAAGTACGTTTACATAATTGCAGAAGTTCGTGAGCTTAGCTTTCATAGCACTACGTTTTGTAAGTAATATTTCATCATTCGTCATTGTCAAGAAACTGGTTTTATTTAAATAGAAAAGAGAAATAAAGCTCCAAATAGATAGTGTGAAAAAATAGTATGAACAATAAGCATCAATATAATGTGAATATTGCAATGAATAGCCGTGCACTTTGACCTACTTAGCAAAGAAGCGATAGCAAACCGGTTTCCGTGCGGCTAGTATTCTCAAATGTAAACAACTTACGACAAACTTTAATGTACAATGTTGAAGAGGTGAAAAAACGATCACTTGATCACTCAAATTTGAAACTGAACTGAAACGGTTGTAACGGTTTTTTAATTTGAAATAAAATACTAGAAATAAATAGATAGGAACTTGGAACGATACACAAATATGCTTATTTTTATCCACAAGGCGGACTGTGAAGATTCCCACGAAGCAACTTAAATGACTTGGCGGTTTCGACCAACGTAGTCGAGACTTGACCACCCGTCGACGTGAAAAACTCGGGAAGTAGTAGACGTCCTCTCCTCGTTCGTAATAGGGCCACTTCAACTTCAAACTTGCCTGCCGTTGATCGCAGCTTACAATGACACGTCGCCTTCGAACAATTTTTCGAGTTCAAAGTCCACCAACGTCCCACGTACTGCCACCGCGCGAACGTCTTCTTACTTCGTAATATAACGTTACGCGGATTTGATTGACGGCTTGAAGAACCAATGTTTAGGCTTCGGTAGTTAATTAAAACTATTAAAGTGGACTGTAAACTTATAATATTCGTTCTTAGTAGACAATACTATGTTGGAGACTTTGATGCGCGCGCGTCGGTTGTCGTTCAGTAAACGAGTTGAAGCGAAGTGCCGCTCGCGCCGCGCGCTGTCGATGCCGGCCACACCACGCCCTCCGCACGCCTCCCCGCGAGGGGAAGGATTCATGCGCTGTGCGCGTGAACAGAATCTGTTTTTTTTTCTGTGCGGAAATCCGCACGGATACCACCAGCCAGCCAGCTGGTGGTTATGTCGGACTCGAACTGACTAAAAACCGCAAACCATCTCGGGTACTTGAAGCCGAGGTACCAGGTGCACCCTCGAAAGGAAATCCCTTAAACCCCGACATACCTCGGGCCATCTACGATCTGACATGACCCCCTTCGGAGTGGGAACCCTATTTTACCCTATTGCCCTTTTGGTTTGGACTCTTTTTTGAGAGTCCGCGCGCTCTTTGCCCCGCTCACGTCTCTACAATTATGAACGATACTTAATATATAAAAAATACACAATTATGAGTATGTTTATCAAAAAGAAAATATCGAAATGTCTGTAATAAATTATAGCTTAATTACATTGTCAGACAATCTTAAAAGATAAATGTTATTATCTTTCGTTAGCCAAATTAACATATTAAGGAGTCGCAATAAAATCCCATTAATCTTTGTTACTTTTATATAATAATTAGCTATTAACATTACATTAAATGACTTGTTAATGAAACGTTATTAGTTCTAAGTTCTAAGTAAGCCCTCGAGAAAATGCAATTTATTTTGTAAATGAGTTTACGCTTGGAAGGTAATGTGTTGGAATTCGCAAAGAGTGATTGTGTTTCTCTTTCTTAAGAGAGATCTATGTCCAGCAGTGGACTGTTGAAGGCTGTTGATGATGGTAATGATGATTGCGGTTATTTATGAGTCTGCCAACTCAACTTCGCTTACCGAAAGAATGAATTTGTAGCGGCGCTGCCGCCACCCGAGCGACACTCGGGCTCGGACGTCTTCGGAGGTCTTCGCTGCGGCCGGGCGTCGTTCGGTTTTATCACGGAGCCGGCGACAGTCCATTGTTCGCCGCTGCGCAAGGCACTCACGCGCTCGCTTTCTCGCACTCCGATCAATTACTGCTTTCGTTGCAATTGTCGTGTTTTAAACTCGTTTTAAATTCTGTAAACTTTTGCTTGTATATCTAAATTAGCTTTCTATTTTTGTTCTTCGACGTTGTTGTTTGAATAAATACGAGACGCTAAAAAGTGAACTCATCAAACGATTGTCGGCTTCACGGGAGCGTAAGGTTCAACAGCTGCTTATGCACGAAGAACTGGGTGACCGTAAACCTTCGCAGTTTCTACGACATTTACGGCACCTGGCGGGACCATCGGTACCTGAGGATTTCCTCAAGACACTTTGGTCAAACCGACTACCTACTAATCTACAGACTGTTATAGCTTCACAGCCCGACCTCCCGCTGGACAAGCTGGCGGACTTGGCAGACACGGTCAACGAGATTGCTCCTGCTAGACCACTACAAGTAGCGAGCGTAGCGGACACAGGTTCATCTACCCTCATTAAGGAAATGGCAGATCAGATCGCAGAATTAACAAGGCAGGTATCTTCACTGTCTTCTCGAGTGGACAGTCGCAGACAGGTACGTGGTCGATCTCATTCTCGATCTAGAAATAGTAATTGGCGGGGCAGGTCTAGGTCAAGGCCGCGTCAGCCGCCAGAAAACCACCCTCATTGTTGGTACCATTTTACTCACGGTACCCGTGCAAGAAAATGTGTACAACCTTGCACTTGGCGAGCGGAAAACTCGAACGGCAGTCGGAATTAGCGGCCAACGACTGCCCATCACAATCAGGCCGTCTTTTTATTACCGACCGTCATTCAAAAATGCTTTTTCTGGTCGATACGGGCTCGGACTTATGCGTTTATCCTCGGTCGGCCATTAAGACGCCCTGTAGCAAAGCGAAATATAGTTTGACAGCAGCTAATGGAAGTATTATTAATACGTATGGCCCAGTGCAACTCAACTTAAACCTAGGACTTCGGCGTTCATTTACATGGAAGTTTACTATCGCTGATGTGTCCAAACCGATAATAGGCATTGATTTTCTAAGCTTTTATAATCTGCTTATAGATTGCCGCAACCACAGGCTCATAGATGGCACCACTTCACTCTCCGTGGGAGCGTTCAACCAGCATATTCCCGACGATGTGGCTTCCGTGAAGACAGTCATCGGGGATACTGAGTTCCACGAACTACTGCGTGAGTTTCCTGAAATTACGCGCCCGGCAGGTACTGTACATCTATTTAAACCGAAGCATAATACTGTACATTTTATAAGAACAACTCCTGGACCACCCGTTGCCAGCAGGCCCAGACGCTTAGATCCTGAACGATTAAAAATAGCAAAAAGGGAGTTTGATGAGATGATGGCCAATGGTACTGCGAGACGTTCCGAGAGCCCATGGTCTTCAGCTTTACACCTGGTGAAGAAAAAGGACGACGGGTGGCGACCGTGTGGCGACTACCGCGCACTTAACTCGCGAACTGTACCTGACCGCTACCCCATACCTCATATTCAGGACTTCGCTCATCGCCTTGCTGGTTGCACTATGTTCAGTAAAATAGATTTAATTAAAGCTTATAATCAGGTTCGATTAAATGAGGCTGACATACCTAAAACTGCCATAACTACGCCCTTCGGATTGTTTGAGTTCCCTTACATGACCTTTGGACTCAGAAACGCAGCGCAGACCTTTCAGCGATTTATAGATGAGGTACTTACCGGCATGGAAAGCTTCTGTCACGGCTATATTGATGACATTTTGGTCTATTCTTCTTCTCCTGATCTTCACAGACTTCACCTGCACCAGCTACTGACTCGGCTGAAGGAGTATGGCATCCTCATCAATCCTGCCAAGTGTGTGTGGGGTCAACCTGAAGTGATGTTTCTTGGCTACCAGGTATCAGCTGCTGGTACCCAACCACTCCACGCTAAGGTACAGGCCATCCAGGAGTTTCCAGTACCACGCACGGTGAAGGAGTTACGGAGGTTCCTGGGCATGGTAAACTTCTACAGAAGGTTTGTACCTAACGCTGCTAAATGTCAAGCTCCACTTAACTCAATGCTGGCAGGAGACAAGGTCAAGGGCTCACAATCGATACAGATGTCTCAGCTGCAACTGGAAGCTTTCGAAGAGTGTAAAAAAGCTCTGTCAAACGCAACGTTACTTGCACACCCTTCCTCACATGCACAACTCTCTCTACTTACAGACGCATCGGATGTATCTATAGGCGCAGTGCTTCAACAAAGGATCGGCGCAGCGTGGGAGCCACTGGCGTTCTTCTCGAAGAAGCTGAACGAAGCACAACGCAAGTATAGTCCCTATGATCGCGAGCTTCTTGCTATCTACGAAGCAATAAAGTACTTCCGGCACATGGTGGAAGCCCGAGAGTTCGTGATCTTCACCGACCATCGTCCACTTGCCTACGCCTTCAGGAACCCTAAAGAGAGTTGTTCACCTCGCCAATACAGGTATTTTGACTTTATTTCCCAATTTACGACAGACATACGGTACATACCTGGAGCAGAGAATGTCGTAGCTGATACACTGTCGCGTATAGAGGAAGTAACGGCAATTAATTACACTGCTTTAGCCCGTTCTCAAGAGACAGACTCAGAACTACGAGCACTCTTAGAAAAAGGATCATCGCTCAAACTCAAATTGATTACTCAGGTCGGCTCAGGCACAAATCTATACTGCGATGTATCCTCTCAACAACCAAGACCATACGTCACGCCTGACCTAAGAAAGCAAGTGTTTGATGCTTTACACTGTCTGAGTCACCCTGGGCGTACAGCTACCGTGCGACTGGTCACGCAAAGATTCGTGTGGCCAGGGATTCGTAAGGACTGTAGAGAGTGGTGCAGAAGCTGCCTTCACTGTCAGCGCTGTAAAGTAACCCGTCACACATCCGCTCCTCTTTCCCAATTCCCTTCAACAACGTCGAGATTCTCACACATCCATCTCGACATCGTAGGGCCACTAATACCATCTTCTGATTACAGATACTGTCTCACCGTCGTTGATCGGTTCACACGATGGCCTGAGGCAATACCACTCAGAGATATAACTGCTGATACCTGCGCGGCCGCCTTGGTATCCGGGTGGATATCGAGGTTCGGTTGCCCATCGCAGATCACCACCGACCGCGGCCGGCAGTTCGAGTCCGGCCTGTTCAAGGCCCTATCAACCCTGCTCGGCGCACGTCACTTCACCACCACAGCATACCATCCAGCATCGAACGGGATGGTAGAGAGGTTGCATCGACAGCTTAAAGCAGGCCTCATGTGTCACAACAACACACAATGGACAGAAGTCTTGCCCATCGTTCTGCTTGGCATACGCAGTTCCTGGAAAGACGACATCCAAGCATCCTCGGCTGAACTGGTCTATGGCGAGCCACTACGATTACCGAGTCAGTTCCTGTCACCATCAGATGACCACACCGTCGGGGACATCACGAGCTTCGCTATTCGACTCGCCAAACACATGGCCAACTTGTCTCCGAAACCAACTGCGTGGCATAGAAAAGGCACATTTTACGTCCCTAAAGACTTGCACCACTGCTCTCATGTCTTTGTGAGGCAAGATCATGTGAGGAGATCTTTGGAGCCGCCGTATGCTGGTCCCTACAAGGTACTGGACAGGAAGCCTAAGTACTTCAGAGTTGAAGTACGAGGCAAGGGCAATAACATCTCGTTAGATCGCCTGAAACCAGCATACACCACCCAAGACAAGCACACTGACGACACAACAACGTCCAGCTCAACAGTTCCAGTCTGTACACCTTCGTGCACGTCTTCTCCACCAGTAGACAAGCCGGCAACTCACACTCGCAGCGGCAGAAGGGTACACTTCCCAGACTACTATCGACCGTAGTCACGGTCTCGCCAGGGGGCTGCTGTAGCGGCGCTGCCGCCACCCGAGCGACACTCGGGCTCGGACGTCTTCGGAGGTCTTCGCTGCGGCCGGGCGTCGTTCGGTTTTATCACGGAGCCGGCGACAGTCCATTGTTCGCCGCTGCGCAAGGCACTCACGCGCTCGCTTTCTCGCACTCCGATCAATTACTGCTTTCGTTGCAATTGTCGTGTTTTAAACTCGTTTTAAATTCTGTAAACTTTTGCTTGTATATCTAAATTAGCTTTCTATTTTTGTTCTTCCGGCTTCCTAAACTATTTCTTTTGTGTATTCGTGCTTTCTACTCTTCCGTGTTAATTGTAAACTAAATTTAAATTAAATAACCGTTGTAAAGAAAAAAGACTTTAGTTTTCGTGGACTTACCCCCTACAAATTGAATCCGAGACTAGTTGCAACAAGCCAGCATGGTATATACTATGGTGGCTCGTTGACTTGACTAACTTGTTGGTCTAGTGGTTGGCGTATGCGGCTGCTGATCAAGAGGTCTCGGGTTCGATTCCCGGGTCGGACCACAAATATTTGTTTCGGAGTCTTTTCTATGTTTAATATGTATGTATTTACAAAAAAAGTATGTTTATTTATTTATATCAGTTGTTTAGTACCCATAACACAAGCTTAATTTAGAACTAGATGCAATAAATATTTATTTATTTATCTCTTGTAATAACTTGTATAACTAGACCAACAAGGTAGTCCCTATCAAGAGATGTACCTATGCAATAAAGTCATAGTGTAAAATTGTCTATTATTTATCCCTGTCATAATATGTTAAAGGAAGAAAATCTCTAAGAACTTTATATAAGACTCTAACAGACATAATGAAAAATCTATCTAATCTACACGATCTAACGTTGAAAACTCAACAAATTCGTTTTCATGCCATCACACCTTAAATACTCAAATGCCAAATTGTTAGACAAAGAATAGTTAAAGTACCTTAAAACTTCATGTTAATAAAATAATATAGAAGAAAACAGAAAATTAAATAAGAAAAGAAAATCACTTAGACATATCAACTCGTCTACACGTAAAGTCTCAAATTATTACCAACTTAATTACAATTACATTATAACCTTCAGTGCCGTTGAAATAAATTATGTATGTACATAAAGCCTTTGTGTAACAGATTACCGGCATAATACCTTTATGACCTAACAAAATTACAATTGTTATTTCATTTTGACAAATAGCTGTTTTTACATTAACACCTTTTGTTGACTATTTTACGTAAACATAATTGTTACGGTTGAGAAAATCTGAAAAGAAATTATGTTTTTGGATTTATTCAAAGATAATTCAAGGTTGAATGTCTGAAAGTTTAAGTGAGTTCATTTTAAGTACCTATTTTAAATGTTATTGGAATTTTTCATTGTAATTTTATATTAATTTTATTCATCGTAGAAAACTAGTTGGTATTTGTTAGTTTAAGCTATTTTCGGATATTTTAACTTATACACAACGTCAACTAGTCCCAAACACCCTTTTTTTTGTAAATACACACATAATAATATTATACATCAATAACCCAGATTCCAAAATAAATATTTGTTGATCACATAAACATAAGTCCGACACGTGAATCGAACCCGAGACCTCTTGATCAGCAGTCGCATACGCTAGGTACTATACCAATAAGGCAGTCTACTTATCCTATATTATAACTATACTTGTCCCTACTGAAAAATAAGCGAAATCAAAACTAAGCAAAGCTTGTACTGTAATAAATAATAATAAATTTAATAAATATTTCGAACATCTTACACACATCATCTTGTCCCAAATTAAGCAGAGCTTGTGTTATAGATACTAAACAACTGATATAAATACATAAGCATACTTTTTTTTTGGAAATACATACACATTATTCATAGAAAACACACAGACTCCAAAACCAATATATGTGGATCACACAAATATTTGGTCCGACCCGTGAATCGAACCCGATAACTATTGATCTGCAGCCGCATTTGCTAACCACTAGACCAACAAGGCAGTCGATGTTAGATGTTCATGAAAACCGACTTAACATGCTCACCGAGATAAGATTACACCAAATTGCCTTAATCCGGATCTGTTACTAAGAATTAATTGATAGAAAACACAAACAACACTGTAAACTCGACCCGGAAATCGAACCCGATACCTCTCGATAAACAGTCGCATACGGTGACCGCTAAACCAACGAGACGATATTCTCTCTATACTTGATTATTGTACTATATTTATAAACTATCAGTAAAATAACAGGCTATTAAAACAGCCTTAGTTTCAAAGAAGCACATTGTAGCCACACTTTCTAAAGAGTAAAATATCGTTACGAAAATTATAGTTTAAGACTAACTTACCCAAGAGTAGCGTAGAAGCCGTAGGATTAAGGCGCATTTTTCGCGATATTAAATTAGCAGTTGTTTTGCTAAAGCTAAGCTTTAAGACACGGATTTGGTGGAGGCGAGAGCGAATAACAGAAATTGAATATTGTTTAACATATTTTTTTCTTCTCGTAATCTTTTCAAATCAAAGGTGTAACTACACCTTTGACGTTACAGCAAATCATATTTGTTTTGTGTATTTTGTTGACTGACTTTATGGACATAGGATTAAAAAAAAATACTAAGGCCATCTTACTCTTTACCATCTAGTCTTATTTCATTTGTTGACGGGGTGGAAAAATTCCATCGGATCTCCAGCTCCACGGGAACTTAGTAGCTAACATTCCTCAGAGTATGGGAATAAAAAATTAGTACTGACATTTTTTTACAATTTTTAAGTATGTTTCAAAACATGTACATGTACACCTGTATAACACATAGTCTTCAAGATAAGAAAAGTGACTGAGGCACATGTTTTATTAGATGAGAAGAACGATATTTTTACATCTTTTTAACCGACTTCAAAAAAAGGAGGAGGTTCTCAAAATTCTTTTTGCATTATAATGGGCGTAGCTTACAGGTGGTCCCATTGTCACCATATCGAGATCTGATGATGGGATCCCAAGGAAATCAAGGGAACTCCTCAAATATCATAGGTACAATGTCGCGAATTGGATACTCGGAATAGTTATTCATTGAAGTCGGTTCTTTTTAGGGTTCCGTAGCCAAATGGCAAAAAACGGAACCCTTATAGATTCGTCAAGTCTGTCTGTCTGTCTGTCTGTCCGTCCGTATGTCACAGCTAATTATTTCCGAAACTATAAGAGCTATACTTGTGAAATTTGGTCAGTCGATGTATTCTGTGAACCGCATTAAGATTTTTACATAAAAATAGAAAAAAAACAATACATTTTGGGGGTCCCCATACTTGGAACTGAAACTCAATTTTTTTTTTTCATCAAATCTATACGTGTATCTATGGATGGTATCTATGGATAGGTGTTCAAAAATGATGTTGAGGTTTCTAATATCATTTTTTTCTGAACTGAATAGTTTGCGCAAGAGACACTTCCAAAGTGGAAAAATGTTGGTCCCCCCCCTCTAACTTCTAAATTAAGAGAGTGATAAAACTAAAAAAAATATATGTTGTACATTACCATGCAAACTACCAACGAAAATTGGTTTGAACGATATCTAGTGAGTAGTTTTTTTTTAATACGTCATAAATCGTAACACGCAATTTACCTTTTATTCAATCAATACACTAGTATAAAAACATCGATGAAAGTTACAACGAACTACAAGAACTTTTATATGATGTTACTTGCTGATACGGAACCCTTCATGGGCGAGTCCGACTCGCACTTGGCCGTTTTTTTTGTTAAAATTATAAGTAAATCAATTTCATGATAATCGACTGAGCAGTTGAAACATAAAATTGTAAGAAACAAACAGAGGAATAAATAAATAAAAAATAAACAGAAATATATAAATAATCATAAAAAATATAGGAAAAAAATACAATTAAACATACTTATCCACACCGGTGTGTGCATACATGCTTAGCATTTATAAAACAGGCTCAAAAACTATTGAAAGCTCTTTTGCTTCTAATCCGCCTCCGGCTTCTCTCTATCCTTACCTTTCTATAAAACTAAACACATGCTCTCAGCTTCATATTAGTATTATGCAAGTCGCAAACAACTTTGTTTAAAATAAGGAAATATATTATAAGCTATGTTAGAAGCGAAGCTATGTCTAGAATTTTTCATAAATCCTTGGAAAATTTTCTTGTTTAGCTTTTATAAAATTTTGTTTAGCTGTTAACTGCAAAAATCTTTAGATTATTATGGTGAGAAAAAGCAGCAACATTTTAAAAGGTTTTTTCTTTTCTTTTGCAAAGGTATACTTTTTAAATACACTTTAAAGATGCGTGCATAAAAAGCAACTGATATACTGTTTGACTGACTGAGTCTACAAGTATAATATTTTGCACAAACTTCGATCACTTATGTGGTCATTACGAAAGGATTTAAAAAATTTCAATGCAAGAGATGTAAAGTGGGCCTTTCCAAATATGAAATTCGAAACATACAAATTTAAAACATCCAACAGAAAAAGAATTTTAAGGAATTTTACCTCAGAGCAATTTGTATCCCTTTATTTTCAAGAGATGAAAGGTTGTATGAAAGTTTGTTTCGAAATTAGGAACGCAAAATATACACGCGGAAAAGCATTCGCAAGCGAAAGCTATTGAATAGAATTTAAAAGAAAATATTGTCAATAATTTGAATAAGCCGGCGTTGTCGGTGTTCGATTGTGGAACGTCTAAAACTTACCTTTGTTTATTGTTCTCTGTTTCTGAAATGGAAATGATTGTTCCATTTGATTATTTTTGGAAAATCTCTTTAAGCAAGTGTGTAGTTTTGTATTGATGGCTAGTGAATAATATAAAGATATTAGTAAAATTATTATGGTTAACATATTCTCTTTGGGAAAACATTTACATGTGTGTTTTTTTTTCAGATCATGCGTCAGCTATCGTGGGCACGACCGCTCGGCTTCGCTGTCGTATCGACGGGCGGTCGTGTGGCGCTATGCACAGCATCAAGTGGTACAAGTCAGAATCTCGGCTGTACGTGTACTCCATAGCTGGGAACACAGCCATAGATAGACCAGAGGGACCTATGAAAGACAGGTAAGAAGACGCATAAGATTCATATTAAGATAATTTGAAAATGTGCAATAATTTCCAAGAGCTGCTATAAAATATCGTCCTTATATAGTTTATTATGAAATTAAAACGGAAACACGACAAAAAATGTGTTTGAGTAAATATTTGTTAACTTTTTGAAATCAATCAATTTAAAATTAGTTTTAATTTTTAACTTTTTCTAGATTTTCAAACTATTAACTGATGTGTAATATACATCCGAAAAATCTTATTGTGGTATTATATGTACAGTTTTTCTAAAGACTAAACCCGAAACCGTTCATAAGGTGTGCCGGTAGAAACAATAATTTTACTATTAAAAAAAAAAAACTAATAGAGCTGCACTGAGTTCTTTAGAAATGTATTTGGAAATAGAAATGAAATTAACAGCTTTCGTTAATGAAATAAATGGCAGATATAAAAAATATCGTAATTTTAAGCTGTGTTACACTCACAGATAGAAATAAAACATTTCACGTTGAGACGACAATGATGTATTGCCGTGTCATTTCGCACAATGGCCGGTAAGTGCGGTCGTTATGAACAATAACCGGATGATGCGATACTTTGCAGGTTTGTTGGTTTTATACGATTTTTAGAGAAAATAGATAGGTGAGATTCTTTGAGCATGTTATACTTGAATTTTCTTATGACCTTCCATTTATGCTCAATAAATCTTATATTTTCTTATTTATTCTAACAAAATAAACATGAAAATATTTTATACGACGGTTAGTTTGTTTAAAAACGCTAAAGCTCATGTATCTAGGTATGTAGTGATGTAAACGTAGTGTCACCAGAGGTAGTGTCAACAGGGGTGTTGTCGCCATTCAACCCATAGGTGTCATAAGCGGGGACTAAGGGAACAAACGCCGACATCACTCCAAAGAGAAGGAAATCTTGCAAAACCTACTTTCTAACAAGAGTCCTATACCCAACAGTGGACTGCCAAAGATTGTTAATGGTAATGGGAGAGGGTTATGTCCATCAGATGACTGCAATAGGCTGATGAAGATGGTGAGGATGTTCTGCAAATATTGATCAGATATTCATAAATCTGTAGTTAACTAAAAAGATGTTTGTTAATACTGTTAGAAGCTATAATTGCCTTTGTGTAAATTATTAGGAAAAGAATCTTTGCTTTACAAATTAAAAAAGGGATAAAGAGATGAGTGACAAATGAACTATAACTTTAAGAGTGGAACACAAGTGCTAAATTGATTTTATTTTACACGCTACTTACGACCTTTTTTTATAAACAAACTTTTGTAATACTTACATACATTTAAAACTAAAATATAATAAGTAATATTTTTTAGGTATTGATTAATTATTTCAATTTACAACGTAAAAACAGTATTTTTCAATCAAAACACCGTTCAAGTGCTTACATTTTTTATGATTTATGACTAAACACCAATTACTTTCAACCTTATTTTGAATATCAACATATTGAAATTCAAACTTTCCCGTTATAAAAACTTATTTTTATAACTACTTATTATTAGTAAACTTATTTCGTTTGAGTGGTTAAAAATAAATTTTATTTTAATAAAGCGCTTCTGTACGTGAAAATCGGTTGGTAGCTTGACGTCTTTACCTACACAACTCGTAAGGTTTACGAGAAAATTTCAATTATTGTATTTTACGATAAAACTTCGATTTCTAAACATTTATCACATTTGATAATGAACTTTATCTTTAAAAACATAAAGTCCATATATATTGTTTTCTGTATTTGCTTTTCCTGATAACATTTACAGGAAAACATAATGAATTTTGTAATAGACTCAGAATTGATTATCGATTGTCATAATTTTGGTCGTTAGGACGTTTTATAATTTTCTTCTGTTCTTAGAGAAATACAAAATACAGTCTCCAAAGACCCATATTAAAATGAAATCAAAAATATATTACAATTTTATTTCTGAGCGAATTGTAATTAAACCTCAACTTTATTGTGTTGTAGGTAAATGTCCTGGCCTTGACTCGCGCAAACGACATTTACCACGAACAAAGAAATAAAAGCAACAACAAAGATTTATTAATTTCAAAAAGGTTGCCAGTTCTATTCCCGACCGTCGCGTTATTAAAATTTCAGGGATTGCAAACGCCCCTCTACTACAAGCGATAAAGCTTGTCATTTTAAATTACTTTCAGGAAAAACAGGTAACTTTTGCCAAAGTCTTATTCGATTTCATAGGCATTTTTTAATTAAAGATATGACGTATAAATTTAGTTTTGAAAATATGTTTCCGAGAGTCAGGTGCAATTTTCTTTAATATTTTTTTAAATACACACACTTCATTTTCCCCAAGAAGGGTATGGTGCGAAAAGCATTCCCCGCGTTAAAAAAAAACGGGAATATACACTCTGTGTGACGAGGAATTGTACAAACATACATGAAATGGACACAAAACACACAGAATCAGAAAAACTATTAGTGCATCACATAAATGTAAAAAATGTAAAAAAAAAAAAAAAAAAAAAAAAAAAAAAAAAAAAAAAAAAAAAAAAAAAAAAAACATAAAGTGTTGTCCCATGCTGGATTTGAACCCACAACACTTGACGCAGTAGTAAGCGGCGTGGCGTCCGCTTAAACCACTAGGCAAACTGTACAGTCTTTGGTTAAATATTTTCTATCAAACAATAATTAGTGCGATGCATCAGGGCATACTCCTGTGTGGCGGTACTTGAGGGAGGGGGAGGGGGGCTGAGCTGCAAAGCTGCTTACTATATTTTGTTTGCGGCTAAACACGGCTGTATCTTCTTCTTTTTCATTACCTTATTTTCAATATTATTTGGGTTCGGCCAGTAGTTCGGCCCCACTGTGGATGTCTTAATCATTCAGCAGAGTTCTCACACTTAATAACTACACAACTTCAATGAAATTTTCAGGGCAACAAAAAGGCTATAATTTGATAAATATATATAAAACCAAGTGGCATTAGGTGATTGGAAACAATCACCGAGGGTAAGCAACGGCTTCGCGGTCAGTATATAGATGGGCTACCGTTTGTGGCTTGATATGTTATGAACTTTACCGTGATTCTCCCCGGTGACTTTGAGCAGTCGGTACTAGTTATTATCATAAGATAATAGTTGTGAACTTAAGCAGGAGGCCTTCGGGTGATTTAAAAATATAAACGGCTACATGACGTAACCCTAATGTTGTCTTACAAGTCCCCAACCCTCAATCAACCAGAGGAGACCCAAACCCAGTAGTGGGACGTTATGGATTTTTGATTGATATCTTAATATTGTGTCTTTGTATGAAGCACACTTTTATTAAAATATGTGTATATGCTTGTTTTATAATCCCTTAAACTCAGTTGTCCCGTACTTTCAATTTATTCTGACTGCACGGTTGGTCTAGTGGTTTAAGTGGTCGCCACACCGTTTTCTACTGCGCCAAGTGTCGTGGGTTTAAATTCTACGTGGGATAACACTTTGTGTGATTCACAAATTGTTGTTCTGAGTCTGGGTGTTCTTTGTGTCCGTTTCATGTATGTTTATTAAATCCCCCGCGACAAAGGTTTTGTATGCCTAATGCGGGAGTTGTCTTTATAAGAAAAGAAAAAAAAAATGTTTAGTGCGACTAATGATCAGAGCGTATTTCTTATTTATTTTTCAGATAAGCTAAGTTTGACCTTTAGAATAGTAATACCTAATTTCTCCAAATAAAATAAAACAGACATATACCTAAAAGCTAAGATGGAAAGCAAGGGCACTTCTGGCTTTAATAAAATCACGTAATAGTGCTTCTACATATTTATGAGTCTACCCTCACAAAATTATAATTTGATTATATGGAAGCCCTTTTTGTCCTCGAAGGCTATTAAAACTTAATAAAACAATCTCACGTCTCGATGACTACGACATTGTATTATCAGCCGCCATATTGGTCTAGATGTTGACCTTGAATACTTGTGAAGGTCAACTACTAGATTAGCATACTATATAATAATAATAATGTAATAACCCTAGCTGAGGATGTTTCGCAAGAGGCACTGGCCACTCAATCTGCGACCACCAAAGCTGGCAAACCAAGAGTGCGTATGCAATGGAGTGAAGAGATAAATACCTTTATCATGGGCACATATTTATATATTACCAAACTTGACACTGATAGGACTATGTACTGTAAAAAACTACACGAACAATTTACTCTAAAATTCCCACATTTAAAAGTATCGGCACAAAGAGTAGCAGACCAAAGAAGAGTCATTGTTAGAAATAAACTGTTACCAGCTGAAGTTATAAACATTATGAAGCAAGAAATAGCAGATCAACTTAGCAGAGAAGAACTAGGAAATACATTACCACAAACATCGAGTATATCAACACCAATCACACAACCGACGGCAAATATTTCATCATCAATCATTCCTCATATTCAAATATCACCTGATATCACATCAAATACACAACAAACTTCATTGACACAATCACACGCTTCTACTCAGACTACCATCCTACCTAATATCGACTCTATTCCGCAAATATTAGAAGAAGTAGAAGTATCCCAATTGCCACAGGTGGATGTGCCAACACAGGAATTAATAAAGCAGTTAGAAACCGCTCTAATACTTTATACAGGTACAGATCCAACAACACGCCCTAAGCTACCGAAATTAAGAGAAAATAAAAATCTTTACGGATATGTAGAGATTTTCAACAAGCAAATACTTAGCAATTTTTTCACTTCCTTAACTGACTTAAATACATTACACACTCTCATATACTGTAGCGCACTTGTTATTTGTCAGAACCTAGGTTATAAAATCTTAGCTCATACTAGCATTCAATCTAAGACACATAAACTACAAAAACCCCCATGGCAAATAAGAATTGAAAATGACATAAGAAATTTAAGAGCTGATATAGGTAGATTAACACAATATATGAATAATAATAGGACTAAAAAAGTAGTAGCAGCAGTTGAGGCGATTTTCAGAAAAACAAAGGTACATACAATTCACGAACGAAACAATGCTAGACCAGAAGAGTATTTGGACACACTAAAACAAAAATTAACTCTAAAATCACAACGTTTATCAAGATACTTAAAAGCAAAACAAAGAAAAGAAGACAATAAGTTATTTACCACTACTGAAAAAAGTTTCTACAGATCACTTAACAGCCATAATACAAATCAAAATACAGGTTACGATATGCCTCAATCTAACGAACTTAAAAGCTACTGGACCGACTTATGGAGAAAACAAAGGGATCACAATGATAGCTCAAAATGGATAGCCGAAGAAGAACATAAAATGGCAAATATAGATATGATGGAATTAAATGATATTAATCTGGAAGACATAGAAATAGCCACAAGGAAAATGAAAAATTGGAAAGCAGCCGGTATAGATAGTATACATAATTTCTGGTACAAAAAGTTCTTTAGTCTCCATCACCAGTTAGCAAATAATATAAATGAAATTATAAAAGGTGAACAAGAATTACCTAAATTTATAACAACAGGTATAACTTACATGCTACCCAAAAATAGCAACACAAGCGATCCCTCACAATACCGACCCATCACATGTCTACCCACAATCTACAAACTCATGACATCCATAATCACACAGAAAATTAGTAAGCATTTAGAAAACTACAACATACTATCCGAAGAGCAAAAAGGGTGTAGACAGAACCATAAAGGATGTAAAGAACAACTGGTTATAGACTCTACAGTTTTAAAGCACTCAAATAAACACAAAAGGAACCTACATATAGCTTATATTGATTATAAAAAAGCCTTTGACAGTGTTCCTCATTCCTGGTTAGTCCGTGTCCTTCAAATTTATAAAATTAATCATACTCTTATTAACTTCCTGAAGAATGCCATGTCTGACTGGCGTACAACATTACACGTATTTAATGGAAAAGAATCAATTGTCACGGATGAGATCCCTATCGAAAATGGCATTTTCCAGGGAGACTCACTCAGTCCTTTATGGTTCTGTCTTGCTTTAAATCCTCTATCCACTCTCCTCAACAGCACTACCACTAACGGATACAAACTACAAGATAACACATCTATTACACATCTAATGTATATGGACGATATAAAGCTGTTTGCTAGGACTAGCAAGTGCCTTGACCAGTTATTGAAAATAACAACTCAATTTAGCCAAGATATAAATATGTCATTTGGACTTGATAAATGTCGAACTTTACACATACATAACGGAAAAGTTGCAAATCACACCAACAAAACACTTGAACCTAATCTATTTTTACATATGGAACCAACAGACACTTACAAATATCTAGGAATCGAACAATCTCAAAACATTGATCATATCGTAATTAAGAAGCAGCTCTCATCTGAATATAGTAGGAGATTAAATTTAATATCTAAAAAACAACTTCACTCTAAAAATCTATTTAAAGCCATTAATACATTCGCCATACCCATATTGACATATTCATTTGGAATAATTAAATGGACACGTACTGACATAAACAAGTTAGAAATTAAAACTAGAACAATACTAACGAAACACAACTATTTACATCCAAAATCGGCAATAGAACGAATCGCACTTAAAAGAGAAAAAGGGGGAAGAGGACTTATAGATCTGACAGCGTTATGGGAAGGACAATTAAAAAATCTAAAAGATTTCTTCTATAGTAAAGCCACAACAAGCAATATACATTCAGCCATTATTAAAATAGATTCTAACTTAACTCCTCTAAACTTATGCAATAGTGACATAATTTACAAAAATTCAGAAACCCTAAGACAAGAAAAAATAAATAGATGGCGGTCGAAAGAACTGCATGGCAGACATTTACATGACCTTGAACAACCACACATAGATTTAGATGCTTCGAATAAGTGGCTGCAGTTAGGTTCCCTTTTCCCTGAAACTGAAGGATTTATGATTGCAATACAAGATCAGGTTATTAACACTAGAAATTACAGTAAATTTATTTTGAAAGACCCTAATATCCAAAATGATAAATGTAGAAAATGTCACCGATCCGCAGAAACTATACAACACATCACAAGTGCATGTCCAACTCTAGCCCAAAATGACTATACCCATAGACACAATCAAGTCGCTCATATCGTCCACCAGAAATTAGCCATAAAACATAATTTGATTCCATCTAAAATAGTACCATACTACCAATATTCTCCAAAACCGGTGTTGGAAAACCAAAGTCACAAGATATACTTCGATAGAGCTATATTAACCGATAAAACCATCCACAATAACAGACCTGACATAACTCTTATAGATAAATATAAGAAACACACATATTTAATAGATATTGCAGTCCCTAACACCCACAATTTGCAAAAAACAATAACTGAAAAGATACATAAGTATACAGAACTAAAAGAAGAAATAAGTAGAATTTGGAAAATGACCAAAGTGTACATTGTGCCTCTGGTACTCTCCAGCACCGGAATTATACCAAAACATCTCCTTCACTTCCTACGACAGATCGAACTTCCCACTAACACATACATTACTATGCAAAAAGCCGCCATATTAAATACATGCCGCATTGTTCGAAAGTTCATACAGCAAGACACAATATCACAGATTACAGCCTCAGTCCAAAGCCAACAAAATGAACTCCACTTGGTCTAGGCCCGTGGTTTTCATTATACCGAAATTTTAATTTCGAGTTAAAGTAATGCACAAATAATAATAATAATCTTTATTTGCATAAAATGTGGTTTTTACAATAGGTGGTTTTAATGTTTAAAGTGCGAGACACATTTCGCCATATAGATAGCATGCAAATATTTAAAAAGTAATAATTGTGTAAAAGGAATCTACTTAAAATATACCTACTTAGGTATTACACTTCGATAACTAGATTAGAACTCACTTACATACTTAACTTATAATTTTAAAATTTATTATTCATTAAATTTGTTGTCGTTATATAATTCTAACATCAAGAAAAGGACTAAGGAAAACAAAAGGTAAATAAATGTTACAAACAGATATAGATATATATATACAATTCTATTCTATTCTAGACTCTAAGAATTCTTTAATGGTGTAGAAACATTTTTCAGTTAGCCATTTTTTTAGGCGTGCATTAAACAATTTTAATGGCAGTTCTCTTAGCTTTTGCGGCAGTTTGTTATAAACCTTAACACACATGAACATGCTATTTTTGTGATAAAGGGCAGTCCTGCATTTTGGCACAACTATCTTTGTCGGATCTCTTTGACTGAAGAGACTGCTTTCGCAGATTTTTTTAAATATCTGTGGGTGTTTCCTGACAAACAGTCCAATTTCTAGAATATAAAGAGAGCTTACAGTAAGTATTTTGGTTTTTTTGAATAGCGGCTTGCAGGAGTCTAAAGGTTCAGAATTGCAAATAGCTCGTAAACATTTTTTTTGGCACAGAAATACTTCATGAATTAAACTTGAATTGCCCCACAATAGTAAACCATATCGTAGTAGCGATGCAACATAACCATGATAAGCTGTAATTGCTGTACTTTCTGTAGCAGTTGTTCTTAGTTGTTTTAAAGCGTAAACAAATTTATTAATTTTTGTGCATACATTGTTGATGTGTAATTTCCAGTTACAATTATTGTCTAAGGTAATACCCAAGAATTGTATGGTACTAGTGCTGCTAATTGTGATGTATCTTAAGGTGGCGTCGGTAGTAATTGTTTTATAGTTAGAAAATTGAATGTATTTAGTTTTATTTAGGTTAACTTTTAAGTCATTATATGTGAGCCATTGTATAATATTATGTAAAGTTGTGTTGATTTCCGTTTCATAGTTCATTTTGTTAATATTGGGAACAATTACTGAAATATCATCAGCGAATAATATACATTGGTGACGTGTTATATTTGGAAGATCATTGATATATAAAAGGAATAAAAGAGGTCCTATTACACTACCTTGGGGAACGCCTGTTTTATTATGTCGATAATTTGATCGCAAAGGGATTGATATTAAATTAGGATTGAGGTTGTTGATTTCGACGCATTGACTTCGGTTTGACAGGTAGCTTTCTATCCATACTACATTTCTATCCATACTACTATACATACATTTTGCATTAGTTGACATGTGTGTTAACCTAGTGTGGCAAACAAATTTTATGGAAAAACAGTTTAAATAATTATAAATAATGTTGAAAACAAACATTTTAAGTTTAATAAATTATGATGGAATTTAAAATAATTCTTTATATTTTGCCCGACTGCAACAATGGCGCTGGATTGTGAGTTCAAACCCCAAAATAGATAAAAACATTGTGTTTTCACTATCCATCTAGCTCATATATACAACAGCGAAATTTTAATCTTGTCAAGTACGATGCATAAAAAATAATTTCCTTAAGGTCATTACGTTAAAATTTTGACGTAAAATACGAAGAGAGCGTGTACTAATAATTGTGTGGAAGTCACGTATTTAAAGTCAAAGTTAAGTTTAAAAGTTTTGATTAAAAATTAAAAAGTAACATGAATACACGTAGCATAAATTGTCACGAATTAGATTCGTAGAGATCACAAGACCTATCCCTTAGATAGTCTACGTCTGCTACGGCGTAGTAATATGCTACGTGATCAATTTCAAGTCACGTTGGTATAGTATAATGTTGTGAAAATGAGACAAATGCATGTTTATTACATCGCTGAGATATAAGCTTGAAATTTATAGTGTTCAAGAAAAAGATTTTAATATTTTATAGTTATTTTGTGGATCTCATGAGTGATATTAAATTTATATATGAACTTGGAAAAATGACTACACTGTCTGATGGAAAGTATGAGTAGAATCCAAGGATAGTCGTTATCATCCTCATTGGATGGGGCCTCCACCACCAATAAAGCACGAATGTCAGGATCTCCTTTGGGTGGCCGGCCTCGGGGCACTGGATGCACTATTGAATATTGGCACTGCAGTATTTTATTTACCACGATGAGCTGGGTTTTCGAGCCACGGTTCAACACGTTCTTCTTTTAAGTCTCACACTAAACGTCATTCGCCTGTCAGTTTGACAAGCATTCAGAAACGTTATGCCTTTTTGGCTTAAATAACATTTTATAACATTTTAGGTATATTTTCTTCTAATGGTCATTTTAATATATTTTTTTAACTTACTGCTCATATTTACAAAAATGAAAATACAAATTCATTTAATGGAAAGTAAAAAACATTATGATTGAAATTACAAAAAAAACAATTTTATTTAAAAAGACAAAAACCTGTCTCTGGGCTATACTAAGGTGAATGATTTAATGGGTACCAGGATAATCAATAGACATTTTTTTTTACTAAAATATTTCTTTATTAACTTCAAAGCTGACTTAATATGCAAATTAAAAACTATTTATATAAATCTCTTATAAGGTATTGCATCAAACTGTTTTTAATTATCAATTTATTTATTTATAAACTGTTAGGAAACAATTTCATTTATTTATTTTATTTCCAAATTTAGCCTTAGAAAAGTTAGATTCAAGACAAGATGGTTATCTTTAAGCCAAAAAATTCGTTTAAAACTAGTTCAGCATTAATATATGACAAAACTTTAACTTTTAAAATAAAGTACGTACATTAAAATAACTACATCCTGTATTTAGGTAGAGTTAGAATGACGTGCAAGAGTAAACTTCGGGAAATATGAGCACAACTGTGCATAATTGATATTGTTATTACTTTTAAAGTTTCCAGCGAAGCGGTGACGTAATGGTGGCTACGTGTTATTATTAAATGACGTCACTGAATGCCAGGCATTTTTTAATATGCCTACGTTACTGTGAATATATCAAAGTTTTAAATAAACTCCTGGTTTCTGACTACCCCAAATCTATACTTCATATTAATTGAGGTTTTTTTTGTAATGAAATAGGCGTTTGTCTTCTATCTCACCTGACGGAAAGAAGACGAAGGTGGTACACGCCCAACGAAAATAAACCTGTTCACTGTACTCTTAAAGGCTCCAGAGTTCATCTTATCAGGAAAAATAAACCAAGGCAAGTCGTTCCAAATTTTCTTAAAAGTATCGTATAAGATATTTTGAAGTATCTATATTTCAAAGTATCTTATACAAATTATTCATATTATTAACGAAATTCATAAAGATTTTATTAATTTTTTCACTTTAGAGTGTACACGCAGTGTCGTTTAAATTTATTATGTTACAACACCTAAAAGACTAGCAATATTTTGTTTTATATTTCAATATAAATTTAACTATTATTTTTATGAAAAATTATATTTTGTTACTGTAGATATATTTCTTTAAGAACTTGTAAAATAAAAGATATAAGCTTAGAAATATAAGTTTCTCCATTGCATCAGGTGTACCTGTAATGATATTAAAGGTGATGTAACACAAAATTTAATAAGAAAATCTATTTTTATTTCGAAAACAACTCTATTAAGCTAAATCGATTTTGTCTTAATTTATAACGGGGATTTTTTATCGTTAAGGAGGAGGAGTATAGGCTACTCTTAACGCGATTTGCATCAACCAAGAGGACAGAGCCGTGGGCTAAAGCTAGAATAGTAAAGCTAAAAAATAGAAAAAAAAATTGTATTTAATTTTACTAAATGTGCTAAAGGCGAGGTGCAGTGACGACTTGCGCCGGATGGCTGGCAGGAGCTGGATGCGAGAAGCCCAAAATCAATAAGAGTGATGTACAATAGGAGAGGCCTATGATGATGTAGTGAGGCTGATGATGGTGATAAAATTTGAGAAGTCTAAAATCGATTAGAGTGGCCTGCAATGAAAGGATAAAGAATAAATATCGATTGGTTTTTTTTGTATCTTTATAAGGGGCTGGAATTGTTAATAACTATACAATATGAAAACTAAACAAAGAGTTCAAATTGAACAAAGTAATAGATCTTAAGATGTTTCTATGAATGTATTTAATTATTACATTTTGGATTCAAGTAACATGGAGTTAATCAGTGAACTGTTGAATATTTTATTGTGGCTGTAGTCGGTGCGGTGAGTTATTGCTGAGTTGGATTAGAATGAAGATCAAACTGAGATATTGCATTGCATTATATGTTCAAGAGTGGAATATAGTAACTCTATTTGGCTTTCAGTTCCTGCATATTTATGAACTTAGATGATTAGTAGCTCGTATTGAAGATTGAAGAAAGGACACGTCGATCAAGCAAGATCATAGCTTCATACGAAAATTTGGAAGCTGATAAATTAGAGTAGGTAGTAGATCACTGATGCGTTATTACCCTCGTACAGAAGACTAACCTTAAATTATAGCAATTTATTGCTAATATAAAAGAAATTAATTTTTATTAGCTCTCTTAGCAATCTTTATCATTATTTTAATCTGTTTCTGAGTCCAATTTCTATAAACAAACATGGATCTGAATATACTCATTCAATTACAATAAATCAAGTACCGATTACATTATTAACTTATATAACTTTCTACTATTCAGTCCTATCATAAGGAAACACTAATAAAATTATAGAGTAATAAAGTAACTCTACGTAGAGTGTCTCTACATACAGTTCATCTCATTTCTATGTAAAGAGTACAACAATTTATCGAATAGATGCGCTTTGGCTTTGACCTGATGCGGTTGAGAATGCCATCTAAGCCACGATGTTCGCATTATAGGAAAGATTGGCGGTTTCACGAGCTCTACATGTAAATGGGATAGATATTGCGATGCATAGTCGTATATGTTAAAGTAAACTTTGAAATAAAGGGGGATTTGCTTTCGTGAGAAGTTTAAATTTAATAAACGATTTTAAGATTTATATACCTTATTCCTATTTACGACACCTATGGAATGACTGACCTATGGTGACACTTTGTATTCTTAATCCGTCACCACACGGACTAAAGGAACAAAATAAGCAGCTAAGATAACTGCCAAGAGAAGGAAAACTTGAAACAAATACTTCACCAACCCGTCTGGCCAGCGTGGTATAGTAGGCCAAAACCTTTCTTTCTCCTTTCAAAGGAGAGGCCTATGTCCAGCAGTAGACTGTTAAAGGCTGTTGATGATGATGATGATGATGATGATTCCCATTTAGCCTTACTTATGAAAAGTCTAAAAGGGTAGCTGTAAAAATAAATAAACTGAAAACATAATTATTTAAAGTATTTATGTATCTTGTCTTAACTTTAGTGAATTTAATCAGATTGGTTATTTCTACGAATAATTAAACTTTTAACTTATTACTTTTTCCAAGTAACACCTTTAATAAAATAATAGTAAATCCTTTTCAAAAGTATTTAGTTATGACCGCATAAACTGAGTACGGTTAAATTTAGACTAATAATCATATGACTGCACGATTGGCCTAGTGGTTTAAGCAGTCAAATCCCAAAATTGTTGTTCTGAGTCTGTGTGTTCTTTGTGTCCGTTTCATGTATGTTTGTAAATTAACCCGTGACACAGGATTTATATTCCTAATGCAAGAGTTGTCTTTAAAAAAATGATTTATATGGTCTCCTCGCCGATTCCTACTGTGATCAACAACACGTCATGATACATTTTGTGTGATGTACAAATTGCTGTTCAATCTCTTTATGTACTGTCCGTCTGTAAAGCCCTGGGTGACCTTCGTCTTTCAACAAATAAGGTCATAACCTTACGTCGTAGGTCACTTTAATTATAAGAAAATTCCGAAGCTATCGAGGCCACTAAACCCACGATCTATGATATCACAAGTGCGCATCTGAAATGAAGCAATTGACAAACCTTAACGGCAACAACGACCCATAATTAGGCACCAACATACTAATTGCTAACGTTAGCGTAAACTTAAGGCTGTTTCCACCGTAATAATTACAGTTACGGTCGCACCGTAATACGGAGTGAGCCTTGCTACGGCTTGGATAAGGATATGCTAATCATTAATATTTAACTAGCTTTTCATGTGGGTTTGTTTGCTTTAAAGGTACTTTTCAATGAGCATAATGCATGTCATGTGGAGACCGCTTCTCGGTAAACGTAGTGTAGGACGCCCACAGGCGAGGTGGAGTGACGACCTGCGTAAGATGGCTGACAGGAGCTGGATGCGAGAAGCCCAAAATCGATCAGTGGTGTGAAATGGAAGAGGCTTATGTCCAGCTGTGGATTGCGATAGACTGATGAAGATGATAATGCATATGTGTGTATTTATAAATTTAATATAACACCACATCAAAACCAATTACCTATCCTGTATTTCTTGTTCTCCTGTCGAAATGCCCACCCAAAAGTTGCCTGGAAGAGGTTGTTGATAAATGCATATCTTTTTTAAATGTTCAACTCTAATAAATGTAATTGTTATACAATAAAGTATATTCTATTCTATTTACTACCTCGGTAGCGCAATGGTAGCGTACGCAACTAACGTCTGACTGCTTGAGGTCTCGGATTCGACTCCCGAGTCAGAACCAATGTTTGTGTGATCCGCAAATATTTGTTTCGAAGTTTGGGTGCTTTCTATTTATAATTTACAAAATAAGTATGTTTATGTATTTACATCATCTGTCTAGTACCCATAACACAAGCTCTGCTTAGTTTGGGACTAGATGACGTTGTGTGTAAGATGTCCGAAATATTTTTTTTAAATAAAAATGTTTTGGCTCAATTATTCGACCCATGTGAGAATCGAAATCGCTACTTCTAACTTTGCAGTTAACTACTAAAGCAACAGGCAGTAAGGCCTGATAAAGAACCTTTTCCAATGTGAAGGCGGACAAACAAACAAACTTTAACATTTATTAAGTTAGATAGTATTTTTAGTAGGTTAGCGGTATCTTGGTTCGTAGGGGAAAGTTTGTCAATGGAAGTTCTGGGTTCTATGTTAGTAGATAACAATTAAAGAAGAAGTTTTTTAATTGTAGTTGTTTGAAGTGGTTTTGAGCATCAGTGAGCTTGGTGATGACTTTAATTATAGTACATTTAAATTAATTAATATTTAAACATATGCTATGAGAAATAGATAATAGCGATAACTCAAATACAGTGATGTGACATGCATTATGGCTGACTTCACGGTTTGCCTAGTGATTTGAGCGGTCAACACGCCGCTTCCTACCGTGCCAAGTGTCGTGGGTTCAAATCTTAGGTAGGACAGTACTTTGTATATTTGTAAATTTGATTTATTCATGGATTTGAGTGTTGGTCGACGAAGAAAACTGCATGTGGCTGAAATGCAGAAATTGAGATGCATGTGTGGTGTGACCAGAATGGACAAGGTGAAGAATGAGTTTATTAGAGGAAACCTGAAAGTAGCACCATTAGATGAAAAGTTGAGAAGCAAGAGATTATCCTGGTATGGACAAGTGATGCGTAGAGAGGAGCAAAATGTAGTGAAGAAAGTTTTAAGTATAAAAGTTGACGGATATAGGAGTAGAAGGTGACCAAAGAAAAAGTTCGTATTAACACTCCTTCTAAATTATTATTCGCTACTAGTATAACGAAAATGATATCTCTGTTATTGTTATATCTATGTTTATTGTAAACAGCGGATTTCATTTCTATCAGTCAACCATTTTGTAACTGACTGACAAGTGACAGGAATTAGTCAATAATACTTATTGACTAATTCCTCTCAAATTCTGCCATAAAAATCATCATCAATCTATTACAGTCTACTGCTGGACATAAGCCTCCCCCATTGCACACATCTTTGACTACTTTTAGGATTCTCGCATTCAGCTAATGCCTATCGCTCTGCGCAAGTCGTCGCTCCACCTGGCCTACCATGTAAAAAAAAACATTTGAAAAATCGTTTACAACTTTCGTTAACGACTGAAGTCCTGTTTAATGATTTATTACACCTTATTTCTGTAATAATTTCATGTGACACCTCTAGTAACTAAGTTCCACGAGCTTCTAGACTAACTGTCTAACTCTAACAAGTCCTATTTCAGGAGTAAACTCAAACTGTCAATTATTGGTACAAATTGCTGTATCAGACGCAACTGTCCTGTTACAGATGGATCGATGTTTTAGAGCAATGGATCTATATAGTTAAAGCTTTGAAATATGAATTTGTTAAAGGTTTTTGTTTGTGTACCTATAAAGTGACCAAAAATAAAATAAACGAAAAATAAGAACTTGTGACATGGTTCTAAGTATAAGCCTAGTTTAGTTCTTTAATTATTAAAAAAAATAATTAAAAAAATAAGGGAATTGTACTAGGAAGTGCTTTCCAGAAATACTCAGTTTAGTAGAAAGCAGCATGGTAACTCCTTAAAGTACTACGCAATTTGTGCAATTAATTAAAATCATAAAGACATAAAAAATGTACGATCTGAGACAAGCAGAGCAAGTACTGTAGTAAATAAACTACTGCTAAACATTCTCAATTTTCGATTCCCCGGTCGGACCCAATGTTTGAGTGATCCGCAAAGTTTGTTTTGGAGGTTGGGTTTTTTCTATGTGTAATATGTGTGTATTAATAAAAAAAATATGTTTATGTATTAATATCAGTTGTCTAATACCCATGATATAAGCTTAGATTGGGGCTAAATGGCGTTGTGTGAAAGATGTCCGAATTTCTTATTATTCTTTAAATTTACTCATATATTTCTTTTTAAATAACACTCGCATACAAAAAATCGTACTGGTCACATTATTATTGGTCGTGGGTGGAAACTAAACCTAAGACCTCTAGCCTAGCCGTCGTGTTCACTTACAAGCAGCCAATAATAATGTCGACAATTCTCAACTAAAGAAAAATAAAAATAACGTAACTAAAAGAACTACTGCAGATATTGCACATGAAACATAGTTTTTCTTATTCCAACTTTATTTACAACCTCAATACCACAAAATTGAAATTTACATCGAACCTTCCAACTGACACCGACACGATACCTATCCAACAAGGTGCGGCTCATCCTCTAAAAATATCTGCGCTATTTCACTTATCTTTCTCGTTCCAAATCGAAATATTGAATCTGGCAACCGACCGTAGCTGGTGTAAACTGCTTTGAGCCACTCCAAAGCAGCTTAGGCCGCCTACATACAGGTTTAGAACTATATCTCTGAGTTTATTTTGTACTAGCTGAGCCCCGCGGTGCTACCCGCCTTTGTTAATGTAACCGCATGCAACGCCACGGGGCGAAGCTGGACTAAAAAAGTAGCTTAAGTTACTAGTTATATCATCAGCTATCTGCCAGTGGAAGTCCCGTCGTATTCGATATAGCCTTTTATTCTTGCGTCATGTATTGTTTAAAATTATTGATGAAATTAAATAGAGATGTGCTTGACCAGCACAATCACATACGTGCCTATTATCGAGCACGTAGGAATTCAGACAATCATTTCCTCGTTGAGAACAAGACGTGTTTATGTGCAGTATAGCGATAGGTTTTAGAATATAATAATGTAGCTACAAGAGCAAAACAAGGCATATCCAATTAGTGAGTAATATAGAGTAGAAAATCAGTGCTTAAATAATAAAAATGACTGCAAAAGACTTCACTGTCGTTGTCATACGATTCCACATATGAGTTCGCTATACCGTTCTAGAAATTACCCGGAACAAACAGACAGATAGTCAAATTAAAAAAATAATATTTCTTGGCATATATACCGTGTATACATACATGCATATAGTAAAAAGTGGTCATTTTAATATTAGAAACAGACACTCCAATATTATTTATATACTCGTATGTATAGATGTATAACTTAAGTATGTGTAGTGACGGGTTAAGAACACAAAGTGTTACCATTCATCCCATGGGTGTTTTAAAAGGCAACTGAGGGATACTAATTATGTAGGACAACATCACTGTAAGAAGAGGGAAAAATTGAAACAAACCCTATACCAACCCTGTCTCACCAGCATGGTGTAAGGCTAAAACCAGAACGGTTCTAAGGAGACGCACATGTCCAATAGTGAACTGTTAAAGGCCGTTAATGCTGATGATGATCAAATTAAGGATAACCTATTTAAATCCTTTAAATAGTATGTAACCAGCCTAAAGAGCTGGAAGCCAGTTCAGATCGGTTTAGACTGCTGTATGTATGCACGATAAAGCGAGTAGCAGTGAAATCGCGGTTTTATGCAGTTTTTATGCATAAAACGCTATAATTTGTGGAATATTGTCGCTGGACATTATTGGAACCATGTATTGGGTCACTGCCTTTAGTTATTTGAACAGAACCCAAGGTGAAAGAATACAATCAAGAAAGATTTTAATTTATTCTCTTTGAAGAATCTTTATAAATATTAATGCAATTTTGCAGACGGTGGTAAGTTTTTTTTTTCAATTTCATTTATTACTGTAAATAGGGGTGTAATTGGGAGTAATAATAGTTGTTTGTAATTTGGTGTTATACCCATAAATGTACAAAAAGTCAGATTGTTTTTTTTCTATTGATCTGTCTGCTTATCTAGGCTGAATTTAAAATAAGGTTTATACATCTTTTTAGGGTTCCGTAACAAAATGGCAAAAAACGGAACCCCTATAGATTCGTCATGTCTGTCTGTCCGTCCGTTCGTATGTCACAGCCACTTTTTTCCGGAACTATAAGAACTATACTGTTGAAACTTGGTAAGTAGATGTATTCTGTTAACCGCATTAAGATTTTTTTATATATATAAAAATAAAAATAAATAGTAAAATACGTAATAAAAAACATAAATATTGCTTTTCTGATTTAAGTACCACATTTTCTGTTTATTTTTCTTCATGTTTCTTCTTCCATATTTATTACGTACATACAGACAATTCAATTTAATTTATTTGTTTACGTAATTGTGCACACAAAGAGTGTTCACAAATACCCTAAAAAAATTTACAACAAACAAAACATCACAAAAACATATTAAAAAAATTACGCGTAAATATTTTGGAGTCTTAAACGCAAAAAAATATTTGATACGGCCTTCGTAACTAAATAATAATATTAACCCTTTTGACCCGTTGCGTGGTCGTCCGGAAAATGTGAGTTTTAACCAGTTATGTCCGGCTCGGGCCGGTTTGAACTCGACCGGACCGGAAAGAAGCGGTACAATAAACTTTATGTATGGCTATTTTAATGCCGCTATGTGACGTCTTTTTTCGTTCAAAATAAATTCTCAAATTAAATGTATTTTGATATTATATTTTAAATTATTGCTTACATTAATGGCTTAAATATTGTGTTGTTTAAGCGGTAATTTTGGCGCTTTCGAACGCGCTGTTATGGCTTCTATACCCAGAACGATCACAATACATTTTGTAAACCACAAATTATTGTGTTTGTCAAATATGTTACCTGCGAAACTCTTAATCTTTTTTAGTTCAGTTATGTATTGAGCAAATATAGTGATGAATATATTATAATTATGCGACTGCATGGTTTTCTCAGTGGTTTACTCCTACTCTACGTCAAGTGTTGTGGGTTCAAATCAAACATGGAATACCTTGACTGCTTCGTTGGTCTTCAAGAGGTCTTCGCTTCGATTCGGAGTCTGGATGTTTTATATCAGTTGTTTAGTACCCATTATACAAGCTCTGCTTAGTTTGGGACTAGACGACGTTGTGTGTAAGATGTCCGAAATATTTATTTATTATAATAACACTTTCTATGATCTACAAATTATTGTTCCGCTTCTGAGTGTTCTTTGTGTCCGTTTCCGAAAATTCAGGGAACTTGTTGTATGGACGACCCAGAATGTATATTCCTAATGCGCGAGCTGTCTTTTTAATTTATATAAACACTAAATTTTATGGAAGCATTTAATACACCTATCCGATGTATATATTCAATGTCTCCGTATATTTGTACTGTAACTGAATCTATTGCTAGAGTTATTTATTTTATAAAGAGCAGAGGTTAATGACCGCCACAACTCTCAACTTGCAATGTGATATGAAATTAATATTTAATGTCTTTCTTTAACAGGTAAGGATGATAAAATCAATACGGGAAAGGGTGAGCTCAAAATTGAGATTTTAAGTTGTTTTATTATAGGTTGGGCGATTGTATATATTCAATGTATTTGTCAATAAATTATCAAGATGTAATTCTATGTAATGTACCTATAGACCAGGGTAAAAGCCTTTCACAATAATAAAAAGTAAAAAAAAAATAGTATGATGAAACCCATTGCCAAAAGAAGAATATTATAAAAATGAAAAATAATTTACGTTTTTACCTTTAAAACCTCCTCATCCCGACCTCAGATATCCCGTTATAATATTCACCTCCTTTTCCAATGGGTTTCATCCCTCAATTTTTTTTTTAATTTTCAAAAATTATCGACCCTGGTCTACTAATATATCTAAATCATAATCTATCACTTCTAATTAAATATCACGTTGGTGACTCCGAACCTATCGTGCCTAAGATTTTTCTTTTCATTTTAAATTGTGCCAAGAAGACTCCACTCTGCCTGACGGAAAGCATAAGGAGAATTCAAGGACCACCATACTCACTACGAATGTAGGCAGTATGGTGATCCCTACTATGGCGGTCTAGTGAGATCCTTTTTCACGCCCCTTTTAAAGGACCCAAGATCATAATGGGTAGACGTGAGCTGGTAGTGAGTTCCAGTTTTAAATGCTCGGCACAGGAATAAAGAGAGGAACAGTTTAGTTCTAGTGCGTATTTCTAACACTCTAAAGCGGTGATTCCCAAGTTCAGCACGTGTTGTCCTGTACGGAAAGGAATAAGGTGGGATTAGTTCGAAAAACTAACATAAAGAGAGGACAGTTTGCTCCACGTTTAGACCTGTAGCAGCCGAGCATCGTCAAAAGGTCAAATTTGATGGATACATAGTATACTACATAATCAATAAAATTTGTTTTATGAATTATTCTCTTTTCTTTCCACTTGTTTGCAAGCATTTTCGCAGAAGTAGAATGTTTCTGCAGTAAATTTTAGCTAACATCTTAGATATTATATTTATCTTATATAAAGTTGTAGAAAATAGTTGGCAAACTTTATTTGTAGAATATTCTATTTTCATCTGAAATCTTTTATTAGTTGAGCCAACAGATCTAGTTATGTAAACATAGTAATAATTTCAATATAATTTCCAAATATATACAAAATAGCATAATCTTTATTTGATCTTTTAACAGTATTTTTAGGGTTCCGAAGTTCATCACTTCGAACCCTTATAGATTCGTCATGTCCGTCTGTCTGTCCGTCCGTCCGTCCGTCCGTCCGTCCGTCCTCGACTTACCGTCCAAACGGTAAGTGCTAGAGAGATGAAACTTTGCATGAATATGTATTAAAATTACGTCGACAAAGTGCTACAATAAAATTATGAAAAATATTTTTATTTGGGGTACCTCCCCTACACGTAACGTGGGGATGTTTTTTTTTTCTTGCGGCTACCCTATCATGTGGGGTATCATTAGATAGGTCTTTTAAAAACAATAAAGGGTTTCTAAGACGATTTTGTGATTTAGGTATCCGTTTGCGAGAAATTTCACTTTAAAGGCCACTTTTTTCTAAAAACAGGGCGTCCCCCCCCCCTCTAAAAGCTAAACGGCTGGCTCCAAAATTCTGGTAAAATTCGTGATAGTGGTCCATATAATAAACTTTGAAGGAAAACTATAATGGATCAGATAACTTTGTTGGTTCAGGAGTTATAGAGGCTTAACTGTTACAACTTTTACAATTGTCAGTACATTTATGAGAACATAATGTATGTTCGAAAAAATTAACATCTCTTCAATCAAAGATGTGATAGACATGGGTATAACACTAGGAATAAAGATAAATTAATTCAACCACGTTTTAGACTCTTAAAAGTTCATACTTCTTTAATTTTTTTTGGAAAAAAAAATACATCTTTTATGGGGTACTGTATTAAATTTTATAATAAAATATCTCAAAACATACTAGATTTAACAGAGAAACGATTTAAAAATGTTGTAAAGCGCACACTATGTAAGCAAGCTTATTACAAATTAGAGGATTACATTGCCGACAAGAATGCTTGGCTTAATGCTGGTCCTGCTCCACAGTTACATGATTTAAGCAGTGCGCTGACGGGTGACTTTTGTCGCTGCGACAAAAAAGTTTTTGTCATGTCGCGTCGCGTGTTAAAATCTGAGTGCGCACACGGCGAATGACAGTCACGAAACATTTTTGTAAATCCATGGTTCATTTAACGATATGCATTTGGAGGAGACAGTCATTATTTGCGAATTCATACGGCGTAAAAGTTTTCGAATGAGTGTAGAAAGTTTTAATGAATTACTGCATATTTTCAAAGTATTCACCACATAGTTTAGTACACTTTTCCCTTCGCTCAAACCACTAATTATAACATTTATTCCACTTTAAAGAAGGGGTATTTAAAATGTTTTGAGATTCAATATTTAAACACATTCGAATATAGAACTCTTCCAAATTCAAAACTGCCGTTAAATATGGAAACGACAGAACTTAAAAGGCATGCCTAGTATTTATCATATGTCAGAATATTCTTTTAATCTTTTCTCGTAAAGTGCTGGTCTTCTTTCCACTTCTTCTATATACTATATATATTTGCTTATCGCCAGCGGGCATCAAAAGTAAGCGGAGAGCGGGGCACGGAAAATGGCGTTAGGATAAACTATTTTGTAGGGATTTTTGATTCGATTCAGTACATGAAGAATCGATTATTGAAAAAAACGATTTCTAAAGGATCGATTCTATATCTTTTCTGTATTTACAATATAAATATAAATCCATTTTATGAAAAACAAAAATATTCATTAAAAAATCTGTGGGATCTCTTATCAGTAAAATCATCGATTTTTTAGTTCAAGGAATTCGATTATAAGAATTATTTTTATTACCTATCAAATTTAGCTAATTGTAACTATTGTAAATATTTTTTGTACCAACACAAAAAATCGACAGTCGATTTTCAAGGGTAAAATCGATTCAGTACAAAATTCAATTTCTTGGGCCGAAACATTGAATCTTCGATCATTGTGTCATTCTCAAAATTAAATAACATTTGGTAATCTTTCAACCAGTGTTAAATTAAACAAATTATATCATATTTCATTTTCTCTAAAACAATTCAAGCTCTAGTAATTTCGAAGAAAACCTTGAATATTTTATTAGAACAACTTCAAGGCATACTGCTTAGACCCTTTATGATAATGTGGTGATTGAACGCTAGGAGACACTTCTGTTTTGATTACAATGCTATTTCAAACAGAATCCCCTATTGTCTGAAAATATAAATAAAAAGTTAGTCCTTTCCGCTTTCCGCTTTTGGCTTAGGGCACGGGCAGAAACTGTTTCGTCACTCATGCGCGCGCTTGTATCTAAATCAAGCGGCGCGGTGACAGTTTTGTCGCAGGCGTGTTCGCAGGCACAAAACAGTTTTGTCATCCGATTGTCACGTCGCAACGTGCGCGCATCTCCATATAATTCTACAGACATAACGAAAGTGACAAAACAGTCACAGTGACAAAAGTTTCCCGTGCGCGCAGGGCCTAATTCTCAAATTATTTTGAAGTTGGTTTGAAGTTAGTTTGTATTTCTGGCATATGTTAATTTTATCTTAATGATTGACATTCTTATATATTTTTCTTTCTTTTTTTTTGACATTGGATAACCATATTTCTGACATGTACGTATTATTGATATTTTAATTGTATCTTGTTCTTTGACATTTCTATTATTATTATTATTTTTGTTATTAACATTATTGCATAATAAGTTACTTTTTATTGACATGTTCCAAATATTTATCGCACTCTTAGAGAGTAGCATATTTATAAATAGTTTTGTTTGAGTTATTACACAGTTTGTATAACTGCGAACATTTTGAATTGTATATGTAAGCACTTTGTAGTCACTAGTAGCATAAGTTTGTTTGTTGACTGGCGGTTGTGAGTTTGTCATGCTCACTCAAAAGCCCTGCTGGCGGTGGCGTGTGTAGTGGGTCGTTCGGCTCCCTACGATATGGTTGAACTGGACGATGGCTGGTGCATAGGTCATGTTCGTGACACGGGCGCCACCAGTCGGGGCTGGTCATTTCACAACTTCTATTTACTGTTTAATTATTTTTGGACAATACCTGTATAAATATCAGAATCGTTACATTGTCCTCACATTTAATAAAATGCATCAAACAATGTAACCAAAAATTGTAAAAACAATGTTGGAAAACAGTGTCCATGGAGTTTCTTGTCTGTTCTTCTCCATAGGATCTACGATTTGGAACAGACTACTGACTGACTACTTGACCTTTCAAAAGTGCCGTTGTATGGTTTATTTGAAAAAAAAAATGGTTTGATTTGATTTGAAAAAAAATGCGCTTACTTAGAAAATGTCATACAAAAATAACGCATTAATACGTAAACAGAACAATTATCCATTGGATACGATTTCCAATCCACGTACCATTATGGGTGACTGAGGAACCCTTTCCTGTGCGTGGCCTGACACGCACTTGGCCGATTTTTTTTTTTTCATTAAAATTGTTAATGCAACAATTCCATAAAATGTATTTTTTTTTACTAATGTAAGCTCGGAACCAACGGAACCAACGAAATAGGGTATTCTTCGTGATAATCCTAGGATAATTATTTAGTAAACCACGAGGAAATCAAAGGAATCACAAATAAACCTTTAGCAATGCTAATAGTTCCGTGTGTTGACGGATTAAGAATACAAAGTGTCACCACCCCTATTCATTCCATGGGTGTCGTAAGAGGCGCCTAAAGGAACAAAATAAGCAGCTAACATCACTGTCAAGAGAAGGAAAACTTGAAACAAACCCTTTACCAACCCGTCTAGCCAGCGTGGTATAGTAGGCCAAAATCTCCTTTCTAAGGAGAGGCTTATATCCAGCAGAGGACTGTTAAAGACTGTTGATGATGATGATGTATATGGGAATACCAATTACACCAAATTAGCATGCCGTTACATTGTGCACACGGTTACTAATATCTCTAACATTTCGACACTACACAATCAAATTGGCTGTACTATGTACATTCTAATATTAAACCTTTGAATTATATGAATTCCAGGAGTTCTAATTAAGAGTCGCCCACGTTGCTTCTAAGTAAACCAATCTAGATCATGAATATATAATCGTGTTTAGCTAAGTTAATTTAGTAGTACTTTAGTATAAACACAGCACATCTGATAGTCGAATATTGAAGTTAAAGCCAAATTCTAAAAAATATAACGAATTCACAGATGCCTGAATTTAAAATTACTGAAATACATTCGAAGCTGATTAAAGATTTACACAACAATCTTTAATCCATTCAATGGGTTTTCTAATGAACACGCTTTCTACTCTGCTTGATGGAAAGCACGACACTCATTACGAACACAGACATGCAGCATGGTGACCCACATCATGGCGGCCTATTGAGCAACTTCTTCATCATTGTGTCACCGATCTTGAACTCACTAACGATTCACGATACCATGAATGCTGATATTCTAAGTTGGTTTTCTGAGTGAGGATAGTACTGTTCAGGTCGCATCATACCATTTGAGTTTAAAATACCAAACTTTTTGTCTATTTATGGCTACCAAATATCTTCAATAGCCTACTCTGTTCATGTTTCATTGTACTTTGTTATTTAACCATCGCTTTCAAATATAAACATTTGTTTACTGTGGAATCACTAAAATGCAATAACTGATATATTATTTTGTACTTCTCGTACAAGCTTGCATTGGATTGTTCTGCTCTTCTGCCAACAATCCAAAGTAGAGCGTATTTCTGCATATGAATTTACTTAATGAACTTGGTATCAATATTTTATCTACAAATGTTTTGATACTACTATTATTGCGGGAAGTTGAATATAATAACTATTTATAGCAAACGTATAAATTCAAGCGATTGATGATTTTGCTTTATTACCGTCTGCAATGATAGCACGGAGTTTGGACTATTTGAGTTTCTGAACTCTTTTCCCAGTACCTTTTACGAAGTTAGGGCTATTTGAGTCAGTTTATCCGACAAATCAAAATATTTGAGTTTAGAATCATAGCCAGATTCAAGTTCTTTTTAATAAAAAAACTTTTAACCATTTAACTAAAATTAATAACTGATTTTAGTGAAATAATGAGAAAAAAATCTCCTCTAGGTTATGTAAATAAGTTTTACAAATTCATTTTTATCCAAAAAAAATATTGTATTAGTGCTTTGAAACAAAATGTGGGCGGGTTTTTAGGGTTCCGAAGTTTTTGACTCGGGACACTTATAGATTCGTCATGTCTGTCCATCCGTCCTCAACTTACCGTCCAAACGATAAGTGCTAGAAATATGAAACTTTGCATGAATATGTGTTGTAATTACGTCGACAAAGTAAATCCATGTAACATTATGGTTGACTGAGGAACCCTTTCCTGTGCGTTTCCTGACACGCACTTCGTCGATTTTTTTAATTTATATTTAAATTGACTCTACTCTGTGTAATGGAAAACAAGACTAGATATATAACTCAAGAGTAATGGTCACTATCCTCATTGTACATGCAGCATTGTGACCCATACTATAGCCTAGTGAAATGCTGCTGCGTCAAATAGCCTCTGGTCTCACACTTACCAACGAAATACGATACCACGAAAGCATTCCCTGCGTAAAAAAAAGAAAAAAAAGACTTATGTGCGAGGGCCGTACTTCCCCGGTTGAGCTGGCTCATCGTGCTGAAATCTGCGTGACTCTCATCATCTTCATCTTCCTAGCCTTATTCCCAAGTTTGATTTGGGGTCGGCTACTAGTTCAACCGGTTTTACCTGAATTTCAGATTTTCCACGAACTGGAAATTACTTATTACTTACCTAAAAAAAAATTTGTTCAGTAATTATTTTTAATTTTAAGATCATTGTACCATATAATAACAAAATTTCGCCTTTAAAACGTTAGTAATAATAGATAACTTAGAAATATCAATAAGAAAATATATATTTCCTCATCTATCACACAAACCTTCCTCAAAGAGGTTCCCCAGTACTTTGTTTCAGGCTACAATGATTATAATACCCAATCCAAAACATTCCCTGTGATATTTCCAATACTCGTGTGTCCCTAAGCCTGTCCTGGAGGCATCAATAAGGGTACTAAAGGGTCGCTTTAGGGCGCTTGCACAAACACCCTGTATTCTGAGCGCGTTCGCAAAATGTTTGGGCTACGGTGTTTATTGTCAAGCCAAAGGGACGGATAAATAAATTCGGATGGGGCTTGTTTGATAAGAGTTGAACGATTTTATTGCTATAAAAATTGTGCTAATATTTACATGTATTTCGGTAAAAAGGTATTTCGACCATATTTAGCGCTGGTCTAGTGGTTAACGTTTGGTTCTGCTAATCAAGAGGTCTTAGGTTCAAATCCCGGGTCGGTCCAAAAATAGTTTTTTCTTAGGAAAGTCCAAATAACGCCCGTGCCTCGGAGAGCACGTAAAGCAGTTGGTCCCTGTTGTCATAAACATCTATGACAATCGTTATTGGGGAAGTCATTGCAATCAAATTTACTGGCAACTAGTTCAACCATCGAATTTCAGTTCCCCCTTAGGGTTGCGGAGGTCCGATGCCAGTCGCTCCGTGGAAAAACTGATATTTAGGTAAAACCGCTTGAACTAGTAGCCGACCTCAAGTAATATTGAGAATAAGGCCAGGAAGAAGAAGAGCACCGCAGTAGGGAGTAGTAGTAGTAGTACATACGTAGACGTTCGCCTCTGTCAACGAACAAGCCCAGATGGGATAGGCCTATCCGGGCTTAATCGTTGACACAGAACGTGTTTTATGTGTGTGTATGAAATTGTGATTTTTTTTTGAACTTACAAAGTACGTGTTGAAGGCTAATTATATTTTTATATGTGTCTAGAATATGTATGTGTGAACATTTCCTCTTGCATAAATGACAGACTGTTTTTTATTTTATTAAATCACTGTGAAATTTATACATTTCTAAGTTATAAGACTTCAAATACATTGAATATTGATTATTACTAACAGAACAATTTCTATTTTCCAGTTCTGAGCTAAACATAGGAAACAGGTAAAGTACTTTTGCCAAATATCTCTCAATGTTTACCTTTTTTATTTACATTATTGTAACGTCATTATTTATTTGTAAATGTTACGTTTATGTTTTAAATCTATTGGTTTTAGATATTTTCATTTGTCGTTCCTAAATTAAGCATGACTACATAAATTTATCAATGTTCATCATCAACAGCCTTTAGCAGTTCACTGTTGGACAAAGGCTCAAGAAAGTAGGTCTTGGTCTAATACCTGTTCGTGTCAATTAATTAACAACCTATTAGGTCCCACTCCTGGGCTCTGGTCTCATATCAGGAAAGTGATGAGGTCATACGTGCCAACGCTGGCTGAGTGCACATAGGCACATCCGCTTCTGCCAGCCGTTTTGCACCAATCATCACTCAACCTAACCTATGGACATCCTACCCTACGTCATAAAAATAAACTAGTGTACTCGTTTACCAGCTTATACTCATAAAAATAAACGTGAGCCCTTTAATGCAACTACACACTTACAGAATTCACAAACATCATAAAGGACCCTTTATAAAACGAGTAATAAGTTTATCCCTTACACCACCGCCGATAACTGAGCCTAAATAAATAGCTTGCCGCCACCCGAATACAGATATATATTGCGTCTAAACGTCACCTCAAGTTTTTTTATCACTTATGGGGATATTACATGTCTTTTATAAAATATGGCTTAGCCTACCGACGCTCACAAACCGTACCTAGTACAAGTATATGTAAATGTTTAATTTCGTAGCAAAGTCGTAGGCATATTAAATTGTAGCGAGTTCGTAGCTGTTTTTGTAGACAGGGATAAAATGTATTTACGTGTCTGAGACAAGTTTAAATTATATTTATTACAGTCTCTATTTTTTTAAACTCTATTACTACTGCTTTATTGCTTTGGCAACATATTTTGAATGAGTATGTCGGTTAGTTTTATTTTAGTAGAAGAATTTCCACTGTAAATGAGAAAAATAAGTAATCATAAATATAATTTAAATCTTTTATGTCTCAAGAGATATAAATGATATTTATGATTACGTATTATTATGTAACCAGACTTTTTTTTTGTTTTTAAAATATTTTCCACTTTGTACTTGCATCAGTAGTTGTATATCTAGAATATTGTTAGTTTCTAACATTAATAGAAATGAAATAATAAGATGCCCGGAGTTAAAAGTTTAGTGGTGATTCACGTAAAGCCTTTTGCCATAAACATCTATGGCAATCGTTATTGAGAAGTCCCAACAACAGGGAGTAGTAACCTCACTAGTTGTCAGTAAATTTGAGGGCATCTGACTTCAGTGCCCTTATATTTACTGACAACTACTTCAACCTTGGAATTTCAGTTCTCCCTTAGGGTTGCGGAGGTTCGATACCAGTCGCTCTGTGAAAAAACTGATATTCAGGTAAAACCGGTTGAACTAGTAGCTGTCCCCAAATAATATTGGGAATAAGGCTAGGAAGTTGAAGAAGAATATAAATAATAAGATATGGCCGTCAATTTTCGCGTTTATATACATTGCAAAATGATTACATATTCCTTATCCACTCAACAGTGCATGTCAAAAAAGCAAAAAGTGACGCATCTGTGTTGTCCTCCTGAGGGACAATACACTAATAAGCTTTTTTGAGGTTATAATTTTAGAAAAACATGATTTCCTCTTAATCTATTGATAAATATAATAAAACAACTAGCTATTTATATTCTAGTTAGGTTTCTTTATGTAATTTCATGCATATGCATATGTAATAATCACTAAAATCACTAAAATCACTAAAAAACTCACCGTAGGGGCCCCATCTGGGGGCAGTTTTATTTTAAAGTTATTGAAAAATCACGATCTTGCTATCACTATATGCACTATTTACATATTAAAACACTAAACACTTAATAACACAACCACAACACCTTATTATCCACTAAACACTAAGTTAACTAAAATTGGCGCCAAAATTGGCGCGCAAAAAACCGTTGACGCGGCCGACGCGGCCACTTTCCGACGGCGACTGTCGAAACAATTTGTACCAAAGAGTTTTCAAGGTTAATTTCGTAAGGTTGGCCAAACTCGTTCCCGTTCGAACGTGAACAAGAGCCGTACAGTAGAAATGGTAGATTTCACAGAAATAGACCTTATCTCAAGGCAAAAAATTTGTCCCTCTGAGGGACAAACACTAATACGCGCTTGACTTTTATTGTCCCTCTGAGGGACAAACACTGGTGAGTGGTTATATGAGGGTACAGTTATACTTTGTAAGTTCTCTTATATTTTGAGTTGACAAAAACTATCCCTTGTATTACAGTTTCAAAAGAAAATAGTTTCAACAAACTGATTTTGAAGACATTCTTGAAAATACTAATACATAATGGATAAGCCTCAAAGGTCCGAACCCGAAGATAACGACTTCTAGAATCATCGGATAGTTGCGCATCAAAAATGTAAATCTCTTATTGAAATATTAACAAACCTGATATGGAAAGTTTTAATATATTCAATAGGAAAACTTGGCGCTACGTAGTACAGTCGCAACTTTAAATTATTTAAGTTGTTCTTGCGTTTTTGTCCAAAAGTTCCACTCAATGCTTTATAATACTGTCTATAAACTGCAATAATAACATTAATAGTATGTAATAGTTATTCTTTAAAGGAACTTGTAAAGACGTCATGCTATTAATGGCCGCTGGACCAAACATGTTATATAATGAAATCAGGATGTTCTCCATTAAAATTGGTCGATAATTTTTCACTCGTTCGATAAATCTGTCTCGTTGGTCTAGTGGTAAGCGTATGCGAGTGCTGGTTAAGAGGTCTCGGGTTCAATTCCCGGGTCAGACCAAATGTTTGTGTGGTGTTTTCTATGTATAATATGTATGGATTTACAAAAGACAAGTATGTTTATGTATTTAGCTCTGCTTAGTTTCGGTACTAGATGGCGTTGTGTGTAAATGTCCGAAATATTTATTATTTATTAATTTATTATAATTGACAGAAGGTGACTATGGGATGGCCACGGAAATGATTGTGTAATCCGCAAATATTTATTTCGGAGTTCGGGTGTTTTCTATTTAGTCGTATAATATTTATGTATTATAAAAAAACTAACAAACTACTAGACTAGATGGCGTTGTGTGTAAGATGTCCAAAATATTTATTTATTTACTTATATATATTCCAGTTTGTTGCTATTGTTCTAATTGTCTGTGAACATTGACATTAAAGTATGTAGAAGTTATTTTGTGCACAACAAAATCCATACCAAATTTCATTTGAATCAGTTTAGTAGTTTTGACGTGAGAGCCGGACAGTCAGCGAGACAGACAGAATTTACTATCGTATTATTAATATTAGTAGTGGAAGTATGGATGGTATATTCTCATATAAAGATAATATTCAAAGCCTTCTGACTTTGGGATTAGACTCCATTGATGAAGGTGACTTGGCTACTCGTTTGCCACCTACAGCATAAAAACTTTTACTATTGATAGTATTTTTTCTTTTAAATTATTCAAGTCTTGCATTTCATTTCCGACCCAAATTCTTTACCGAGGCATTCATATTTATTTAATTCAATTTACCAGTTACGTACCTACCGCTATTTGGTCTAAAACATACAATATGTTCGCTAATGCGATAACCCTGTATCAGACCTTTCTTTTGGCACGTACTGTGTGTCCATAATAGGTTTCTTATGACCACTGCCCATTGTAAAGACTCGGCCATATTATGGATATCGGTTCGTTTTTTGGTTCAAAAGCTTGACTGACCTGCATTTTGATGAAAGGAATAACAATACAACCATTGATTTTCAAAAATATAAAAGTGGAAAGCCAATTGGGCTATAAAAACATTTTATTTCATTTTTATCATCCCATAGGTAACACATCTGGTTTCGTAGTCAAATTCACTAACCATGAGACCATTAGGCCTATAATGTATTGTTACAACATATACTCGTAGTAATTAAAATCTATGTAAAAATAGCATTTAGCCAATTTTTTTCTTAAAATAGGGTTCAAAATCCAGAGTTCTTGTGGAAATTCGCTTTCTTTGTGAATGTCATTCACATTGATGAGCTGAAGTCATCTGAAGGTTTTACTAATCGCCTTTGCTGAAGATACACCTTCAATAACAAAACCACGTAATATCCCAGCATACAAACCTTTTATCATCTTTCTGTAGATATTTAAATACATAAGAGGTCCAGTTATTCGGTAGAAGGGATCACATAAATCTTAATGGTCAGTTATGGCCCCCGTGGGACCAAAGACATTTTAGGTATTTATGTGTTGTATAATCATACTTTTTACATATCTGTAGTTGTACTGAAATGTTCGTGTAATAAATTCTTGACAAGGGAAAAGTAAATTATAAAAATTTTATGTTCATATTCTTAGATCTCCACACGCTGATGAATTAAAAATATAAAATGTCACCCTAGTCAATTTGGAGGTGTCGTAAGACTAGAAAGAAAACTACACTGCCTTATTGGTCTAGTGGTTAGCGTATGCGGCTACTAATTAAGAGGTCTCGGCTTCGATTCCCGGCTTGGACCAAATGTTTGTGGGATCTGTAAATATTTGTCTCGGAGTCTGGGCGTTTTCTATGTATAATATGTATGTATTTAAAAAAAAAAGTATGTTTATGTATTTATATAAGTTGTGTAGTATCCATAATACAAACTCTGCTTAGTTTGGGACCAGATGGCGTTGTATGTAAGATGCCCGAAATATTTTATTTATTTACAAAAGACTTCACCGCAAAGAGAAGAAATAGAAGACCGTCAATGTAGTTTAGTAGACCAAAACATTATTTCTAGGAATATTTAAAAACATTTAGGTTTTAAAAAAAAATCACTGGATAAAAATTCAGTGTAATTTTTTTAAACCTATTGATCAATTGTTATGTTATATACACTCATTACTTCTTATAAGAATAATTCAATATCTTTATATATAAAATTCTTAAGTGCATGTGTATGTCACTAAACTCCTCCTAAGCGGATGCACCCATTTTGTTGATTTTTTTTGTATATTAAATAACAATTAGTGTCATCTTGTGACGAAATGTTAATTACAATACTCCAGTAGCACTTGATGGTAAGATACTTATTAAATTCACGTCAATCATATTTAGATATGATATTTATTTATCAAAAGGGGATCTTTATCAAGATATTTATAGTCTTGCCGTATTGTTGACAGTCCGACAGTCTATTCTAGATCTAAGAGTACATTAATCCAATGATATTATCTAAAACCACTTCACAGATAAAGCTGGGAGTATTCCCCAGCGGCCCCCAAAGCCTTCGGACGACAGCACGTAGTCACGTACCAGTTTTATGTAGTTCCGGTTTCGTTAGAATGTGGGATCTTGAGTTATGTGTATTTATTGTTAGTGTGGTCCGACGTTAGGTATTTCTTATGTCTAAAGCAAATTTATTTATTTGCTTGACCTTTTGTTCTCCATAAATTGAGGTACCTCTTTTAAGAAAGAGAAAATAACAATAAGATATAATAGAACAGAAGTAAGTCTTTTTAGGGTTCCGTAGTTTATGACTCGGAACCATGTCCGTTCGTCCCTCAGTCCATCTTCGACCTACCGCCTAAACAGTTGGTGCTAGAGAGATGAAACTTTGCAAGAACATGTGTTGTAGTACAAAGTGCTACAATAAAGCCAAGTGCGGGTCAGGCCACGCATAGAATAATAGTAGTAGTCACCCATAATGGTTGATAGATTTAAAATCGTGTCCAATAGATTTTTTTATGTTTATTTGTCATTTCTTTATTTTAGTACGAAGTTTTCCAAGTGATTGCATTTTAATGTTGAATAACTCGCAGACGGATACAAAATCTAAAAATAGATCTACCAACCTCACAATGTTTTTTAAAGACCTATCTAATGATACCTCACACGATGGGGTAGACGCGAGAAAAAAAAATCATCCCCACTTTACATGAAATACGGAACCCTAAAACAAACCCTATATAAACACACCTTAAAACCTCACAGACTACAAGAAAGCTAAATAAAACATATTATGAATCAAAACATTTTCACTGTTATTATTTACGTTACAGCGAGCAGAGCTATAAAATACAAGTAAGTTTAAAATATTTGTCATATTATTATATTTTTGATTTATGAGTAAAGCCATTGTCTTCCACCTAACCCTTTGTGTGTCGTTTAAAGATGTACATCATGATATATTTATTTTAACTTGTCTGATTTGCGTGGGGACAATTTGACCAGAAAAGTTTTATGTGTAAATGGAGTGGGACAGGCGTATTCCAGCAGTGGTCTGTAAATCGGCTGATCATCATCATCGTCGTCCTGTCGCACTATCCACAGTTCAATCCTCGGCTACTCGCATCCAGCTTCTGGCAGCCGTCTTGCGCAAATCATCACTCCACCTGGCCTGTGAACGTCCTACACTACGTTTGCCGAGACGCGGTCTCCACTCAAGAATACGTTTACCCCAACGGTTGTCGGTCCTACGGCTAATATGGCCAGCCCATTCCCACTTCAGCTGTGCTAATCCGGTGGACTATGGCGATAACTTTAGTTCTCTGCCGGATTACCTCGTTTCTAACACGATCCATACACGATAGCTCTCTCCATATAACGCTGCGTGACTGTGAATTTGTGGACCAGCCGTGCCGTGAGTGTCCACGTTTCGGCTCCGTATGTCATAACGGGTAGGACGCATTGGTTGAAGACTTTTGTCTTTAGGCAGTGTGGGATCGATGATGAGAAGACCCGACGATGAAAAGACGAAGCTTCCCAAACGCTGCCCAACCCAGCCGAAATCTTCTGTTCACCTCGTCCTCGAAGTTGTTTCTACCCAACTGCAAAGTCTGCCTAAGGTACACATATTTTTGAACAACTTCGAGAACGGCACATATCGGCTGAAAATGATTCGAAATGATAACATAGGTTTATAGAAAGACGGTGTGAAATTATTCTTTCATTACTTTTGTACTGAGTAAGCTCAGCACTTATTGATCATATCATGACATTATGTTTATAGCCTTTTGCGTTAAATGGGCTATCTAACACAAAAAGAAGTTATAAAATCGAACCAGTATTTTCTGAGATATAGTTAAACATACGGTAAATAAAAAAATACTACAGCGTCATCTTATAAAGACACACCAAAGTACAGAGTTAGCGTGTCGCGACTAATTAATTAATCCTGTATCGCGATATAGAAATTTTCCGTTAAATGTTGGGATTACGCCCGTTAGGCATGATCAACTTACCTAGTCGAAAGATCCTCCTTTGTGTACGAGGTATATGACACCCATCTCTCTAAATGTGCGTTCAAACGTTCTTCAGCTTTCAAATATTGGTATAGAATAAATAAATAAAGGTATACTGAAAACTGTAAAAGCAATGCCCTACGGCCCGTCTCTGTCAAACTCGTTGCATTGAATAAAACGGTGCTCTACTGAAAATCAACTACGAATGTTCTCAAATTCAAAGGTAAAAATGTTAAGCCTTTGATCTGAATATCGGTTTTAGTTCACGCGATTTTATACGAGTATTAAATATTATGTAATATGCACAGTAATGTAATGGTTATTTTCTTGAGATCATCAATTTATTTATTACCATAATTTTATTATCGTTTTTAAATATACATCGTGTTTCATATTATCTTAGTATTTTCAATTGTACTTTCCGTTGGAAATACTTGGATAGTTCGTTTAAAAGATAAAACCTCCATTTGAATTGCTTGAAACTTTCGTCAGGTTTCGATTTTGATCATAGGTGTTTAGAGGTGTTCTGTTTGTGTGTAACTGCTATTCTATAAAACTGACCTAATGGAACGATAACATTCCATAGTATATAATTTTTTACCCATAGTAAATTTAATCAGTTCTATTGGTTTATTATTTCATAAACATATTTATTCACACTTTATCTGTCAAGTTTGTCTGTCAGGCTATCTTTGTAACCAGTGTTGTGATCAGTTTGTAGTTAAAGAATAGATGTAGAATAGATTGAACTGAATACCATTGAAAAGATTACATATTTGTTAGAAATTTTAACAGTGAAAAATAATGTTTGAAACATAATATCACATGTGGCAATATTTTCTTTAGCCTCTCACTGATTTTTAGGGAACGTTCTGGGTATTTTTGTAATAATAAAATATTAAATTAATAACATCGTATCGTCGTCGTGTCGTTAGATGTAAACAAATGTTTCCCAAGTCGGACTATCATAGGACAATTAGTTGCACTTCTGTACAGTCTGCAAATGAATGTGTCTCATGTTTGTTTATTTTTTGTTTAAAGAAATCATTTTTAGTATCAAGAAAGTACAAAAAGCACTTAGTATCGATTATTATGTTCATATAATTTTAGATAACAGTATTTAAATCATAAATATTTTTTTTTGTAAATACATTTTATACATAAAAAAACACCCAGACTCCGCAACAAATATTTGTAGATCACACAAATATTTGGTATGACCCAGGAATCGAACCCGAGACCTCTTGATCAGCAGCATATCGGTTAGGTCAGTAAGAAAGGAAGTTTTGGTCTACTTGTTGTATGTGTAGTTATAAGTCATATAATATGTAATCACTATTGTTCGCAAGTATATCACACTGGTCAAACCAGTTGATGCAGGGTTTGTGTTAAGTTTTCCTTCTCTTTACAGTGATTTACTGAGTAGTTTGCTCCTTTATTCGACTCTAACAACACCCATAGGATAACAGGGGTGATGACAATCCGTAGTTTCCATCAGTTTTAAATATTGAAAGAATCAACTAGCTCTATATAAAATATTATGTGGCTATTAATAAAAAGTGATGTGTTTTCTTTGCTGACCGTACACCATTCATGCAATTGATACATCCACACGTCACATGCGGCTAATTGGGAATGGAAACGAAAAATCGATTAGAAGCCCTATTTAGGTGGTAATTCAAGTCCTTTGTAGGGAATCAGGAATACTCCCTGGTTGGAAGTCATTGGATTATTGGCAGCGTTTTGAAATTCACTGCATCTGGATATTGGAAGCGTTTTGAGAGCACAATGGAGTTGAACGAATTTTGTTAGGAGTCGCTGAATGAAGGAAAAATAGTTTTAGATGATAATTGTATGGCAGGCAAAGAATCTACTATTGATTTTCCAGACGAAAATTCGTATTTGGAATTTCGTGGATTTACTCAAAAGAACTTTAAAAAGTTTAGACTTATGTAAATTCGTCTAAATCTTCATAATTCGTTTATAAATTTATTCGTTACTTCGAACCTTAAAAGTAGAATATTTATTTCTAATCTCTGAATTTCTAATCTCTGAAGACATGGGTTTCTCTCAGTTATTTCAACTGTCTGACAGTTTTGACTATAATAATAATAGTAATTTGATTAAGAGGATCTCGAGTAAGATTGATTTTTAATAAAATATATATATAATTGATTATTGTGATCTTGATTGAGTTAGAGAAAGTTACACAGTGCCTGTTTTGCGCTCTTTACATATCCCTAGCCTCGATCCTTACCAATAAGGGCCACCGCAGACTAGCTACTTTTAGCATCGGCGATCGGCAACTAGTCGCTTTTTAGAAGCTAAATACGGCGACCGAACGCTTCACACCGCACACTTAAAAACGCCAAACGCGGCGATCGAGTCGCTTTTTAGAAGCGCGACACAGCAGCTGAACGCTATTCTCCGCACTATTTCGGATGCCGGTAGCAGCGACTTGGCATCTGAGCAGTCGCTAAAACGCGCGTTTCCGATACCGCGATCAAACGCAGGAAGTTGCTAAAACACGATGCAGCATCGATGCAGTCGCCAAATCGCCGATCGCCGATGCTAAAAGTAGCTAGTCTGCGGTGGCCCTTAAAGAGCCTTTAGTTGAGTCTTCAGTCGATGTGAACTCAACTTAGGTAGTCGTCCCAATAAGTCAGTGTCATTAAAACAACGCGGGACTATGTATGTTGACATTCTTTCGCCATGGTAGTTTGTAACTTTTGGTTTGCTCAGGTTGCTTTCTGTTGCACTTCTTGTATTATATCTTGTATCATATATCTATTCTATTTATGTAACAGAGATTGTTATGATTTTAGTAGCTTTAAATTTTGAATAATTTAACTGACCGCTGTTATTGGTGAACTAGTTTCAGTTTGCCTTATTTTATTTAAAAAATAAACAGCAAAAATAACGGTGAAGCACGTTTCTAGCGAAGTCACGTAGATGTTTAAACCCATCTATCCAAGTTCTGAACAAGGATTGGAACTCTGAAGGTTGGATTACGGAGACTTTGTGTTGTCGACGCGTTGCAAACTTTCACAATAATAACTAGTAAGCCATGATATAATGAATATGGTAATAGTATAAAAGTAAGGGCTATTCAAAAAGTTATGCAACTGGGAATCTGACTAGGAACTGAGAAAAATTTACATCTTTGCATATATATGTATATTTAGTCCTTTTTAGGGATCATTTCCGGAAGATTTTTGTACCTTACTCAATGATCAACTTATCTTTCATATCTGCCGTAATGAATCAGTATAAATATAATATACTTCAGCCTGTCACCGTCCTCTGCTGAACGAAGGCTTCTTCAAAGGGCATCTTCCCGGTATTGGGCAGTCTCTATTCATCAACTGCCGGCCATTTTCTTCAAGTCGTTGATCCATTGATCGCGGGCTTTTTACACTCCGTTTGTCTAATCGTGGTCGCCATTGTGGAGTCATGACCAACCCACTTCCATTGTAGCGTGCTGAACATCCATGCCGTATTAAGATCCTCAACAATGCCTCTGCTTAGCAGTGAACTATTAAATGATGGAAAGCTTAAGCAGAATCCAGCAGTGGTCACCACACTCAACTCTTGCCAATTGCCATTCTCTGATCCCAAGACGATTTTCCACGTTGTCATAGGGTTGGCACACACACACACACACACACACACACACACACACACACACACACACACACACACACACACACACACACACACACACACACACACACACACACACACACACACACACACACAAACACACACACACACACATCACACCACACTCACACGCATACTTACCTCTATATATCCACGAACTCTTCTACAACAGAAACATCACAATCCTTCACATTTGCCATCATACTGCGCACTAAGTGCATTTTCGCTTCATATTTCTCAGTCTCATAAAATTGTAAAGTAATTATCCAGAGCTGGAGAGGCTGGTAAATCTGCCATGCAGGTCCTCCTAGTAAATATATGAGTTTCTCGCACAGTTTTCGTTGTTTTCACGTACTTCATATAACGCAGCATTGCGACCCACACTATGGCGTTCTATTGAGATGCTTGTATCATTGGGCTATATCGTATCATATTATTATATTAATAGTTATTTTAATGTGGCAATTTTCACAATTAAATTTATTCCGACTTATATTTTATTCAAGAAAACAGGCACACCAATAAAACAGTTTAAACTAACAACATGCAAAAGTAACATTCATTATTTAATATTTATTGTAGTGCTATGATAATAAGGCAAATGTTTGTACAATAAAATTGAGTGGCTGCGTATTATATTTCTTTTATGGTAAATTGTGTGTTATGAGGCGTTTAAGCGTGTGAGTTCTGTTATTTATTACCGAATGTAGCGAGGGGTTAATTTTGTTATTAGGTTATAGCGTGTAACCGTTTGTGTATGTTATTAATTTTTAGGGTTCCGTTGCCAAATGGCAAACCCATATGGCCCCAACCCGTATTCGGCCAGCGTGAGGACGCATGGCATGGTATGGAATGGCATGGCATGGCAGGATTAACCCTCTCCTAAGAGGAGAACCGATACCAGCAGTGGGACGTTATGGGTTGTTGATTTACACTTCAGTCCCCCACACATATTTAACATTAATTACGTAATCAATTTTCTTTTTTAATTTAATCCACTCCTGACTAACTGCACGGTTGGCCTAGTGGTTTAAGCGGTTGCCACGCTGCTTCCTACTGCGCCAAGTGGCGTGGGTTCAAATTCACTGTTGCGGGTTCAGCCACATAACACTTTATGTAGTTCTCAAATTGTTATTCTGAGTCTGGGTGTTCTTTGGGTCCGTTTTTCATGTTTGTAAAATCTTTCGCATCACAGGAATATATAGTAATGCGGAAGATGTCTTTAAAAAAATAGAAAATAAAGGGAAATATCAAGAAATGTAGGATATATTTTATTACAATACAAAAGGCGAATTAAGGTAGTTCACGCATTTTAAAAATAGCAATAAATTTTAACATAAACGTGATTTAATCTGTCTATTATTGAGGTTCATGTTTTAAGAAGCCTTATATTACGTATAACGTAATTATCCTTATTCCCCATTAGCCCCTTTAACGTTTTTTCCTCATAATATAGTATTATTGCGTTTGCTTTATCAGAGGCACATCTTTCAGAACGATCCTTTATTTGTTTGGGTTCTCTTGGGGAGGTCAGAGGAAGACACGGACTTAATATAAGCAGCTATTTTGAGAGTATTTATATAATATTATGATTACTTGACCTTCTACTTTTATAGGTTGAATATACCCTTGAAATATCAAACTATTTGTTGTAACGTTATGTGGAGAGACCTATGTCCAGCAGTGGACTATTGTGACCACGGTCAGTCTAACCTGGTTTGTAACTTTATTTTAAAGAACACAGAATATCATAAGTAAATCAATATTTCAAACATTTGTTTGCAATCCTCTGAAACAATTGTTTGGGACTATCTAGTCTATTATTAAAACTAAATAAGCAATGAATGCGTAAATAAATGTAGATAGCTATGTGCACAAAAGTAAATTCGCTATTTCTCTATTAAAACTAAATAAATAGCCAAAATTATGAAATTGAACAGAAAACGAAAGGAGAAACCCGATTCTGGGCCTAAGCGTTACACGAATGGGATATGTACCAAAAAATTCGTCTATTTTGCTTGATTAACCCATCGAAATCTTAGCTTCATTTGCAATGGCCAAGTGTAGAAAATAAGTAGAATTCTATTGTTTTAAACAATCTTTGTAAACCTCTGCAACACTTAATTCAATATACGTAACTAGCTCCACAAACATAGCATTCCTAAAATAGGATCGAATTAGTGGAAATCGATACTGTTATAAATAAATAATACTTCTTTGTTTTAGTATAAATGATTGTTTTAATAGGTATTTTAATAAATGTAAATAGAGTCTAGCCAGCGAATTGTGACACAACTACTTACAATGGCGGCAATTCAAAATATCTACAACTGGCAGCATTAAATATAGCATGAAAGGGTAGTTTTGCATTTTTATATTAATGTGACTATGCCATTGAAAAACACAAATGTATCAAATCGTGTTTTTCATGTTATAGAAAACTATAGCGGTTTTGATAACTTTTTTATTTTAGAAGTTATAAAGGCCTAACTTGTGAAATAAGCTGACTTAGAAAACTTCGTACAAAAATAAAGAAATAATAAGCAAATACAACAATGTATAATATGTACCTATGTATTTACAAAAAAAAAGTATGTTTATGTATTTATATCAGTTGTCTAGTTTGGGGACTAGATGGCGTTGTGTGTAAAATGTCCGAAATATTTATTATTTATTATTATTATTAATTATCTATTGGGCACGATCTCATTATGGGTGAGTACATAACCCTATTTTATGCGTGGCCTGACATACACTTGGCCAATTTTTCATTAAAATAACTCAAATAATAAACTTAACCTAAAATGTAAACATTGTCTGATTTTACCAATTTGGCCATTGCTGGGAGACCTGAAAATTAGGCTCGTGAAATCGTCATAGATATTGTAATTTATGACCAAATTCTAGCACTGTAACGCCAGGCCCAAGTTTGTATGGATTTCGGGTTTCTCCTTTAATTGAATAATTCCTTGAGATATTTTTTAACTCCTTCAAAACTTTAAGATACTAGACCACTGATATAAATACATAAACATACTTTTCCTTTTGTAAATACATAAATACTATACATAGAAAACACCCAAACTCAGAAAAAAATATCTGCAGATCATACAATACATTTGATCCAACCCGGGAATCGAATACAAGACCTCAGTCGCAAACGATTGAGCTTTTAAGAGTAATTATAACAGGACCGGCAGCGACTGCATGCAAAAAGCATCGGACCGAGCTCTGTGGTTTGACAGATTGTTCTACACTATGTCCAACAGTAGACTGTAGTGGGCTGATGATGACGATGATAATGATTGGGCTTTAACCCTCTCATGAGAGGAGACCCCAACCCAGCAGTGCTATGTCACAAGTTGTTAATGATAATTAAGGTAAAATTTTTAGACATGAAATAGAATTATTTGCAACACTAAAATCCAATATCAATGTATTCTTATCCATACAAGATCAAGTAACGTTGCAAATAAAATATATCCACGATTGATTATATTAGCCAGCATCCCGGTCACGCTCTGACCGTACGATCAATTATGCGGTACGCCCAATAAGGATATTACCGTTACCGATGTGATCAGATAAATTCATTACAGAAATTCCATTGAGTATCTTTCACGTACTTGGATGAATAAATTACATTTTTCTTATTTGAACAAACATTTTTATTACTAGCCTACGGCTCTATTCGCGTATATTGGTTATCGCGGTAAAGAGTTGCCATGACCTTCCTCGAAGTATCTACACGCCTAATTTCATTGCGATCGAACCAGTTTAATCTTGAAATCGTAATAGACCGACAGAAAGGCTGACAGAATTACTTTCGAATTTATAATTTTGATATTATCACACGACAATAAAAGAGCGAACGCATGAAGACCCGGCCCTTTTCGCGCGGTAGCAGCGGCCCTGTTAAGTGCCTCCTTCATCTTGGTGGTATCATTGCTTGAGGAAGTCCCTAAGACCACGACCTGACTCTAATCTTTGTCTCCCGTGCTCGCAAACTAAATTATTTTGTTAATTGTAGCTTATTTTCGAAGTAATAAACAATCTGTAAATCCTCGTGAGTCTCGTGACCGAGTTATAATTACTCTCATTTCATTTCACCACATCGCTACCAAGCCTTTAACGTTACAATAAGAATAGATAGTATATGGATTCAAGGTAGCATGTGTGGTTGGCTGGTTGGACCGGGGCAGTGCAACCCTCACACAGAAGACTAATCTAAAATGACAGTATTCATGTTACTAGATTTTATTATGATAATAATATACATAATCCCTACTAATATAATATTATAAATGCGAAAGTAACTGTCTGTCTGTCTGTTACGCTTTCACGCCTAAACGACTGAACCGATTTTGATGAAATTTGGTATGAAGATAGAAATGAACCTGGGAAAGAACTTGGCTACTTTTTACCGCGATAACCGACATACACACAAAATTATAAAACATACATGACAGACATATATTTTCTATTTATTTTTTGTCGTCTATAATAGGCTTTGTTATTATTTCTTGCCCTCAAACTATGTCATTTCATTCTCTGTGTAAACCTTTTTTTCTGCACTTTATTGACTTTGGCACAACTTCAACATTTTAAACAGTTGGTCAAAAATTCCCTTAAACATGAAGATGCTTGCCTTATTTTATTATATTCTTTGCCCTCTAATTAGGGTAGGGGCTAACCACATTAAACCTTCATCGCAATAGCTTCGCGCTTGATTTCTTTACATCGATGGTTTTGCTACAAACTGACTTTGGTTAAATAGATTTTCAAATTTATTTCGAAGACATATTGAATCCGCTGTTCAGAATAAAACCCATCGATGTGAAAAATTTAGCAGAGAAATTTTTAGAGTCGATTATTCAGTCGTGAGAATTTTTTACATCGAGTTTTATTCAAAAGTACAACGCCATCTATCGAAGCATACGTAAATAATGATTAATAATACTTGTATATATTATAAGCGTAGTAAAAATATATAGATTCCATATATTTCTGTTCAGTTACGTCACCTGTCATTGTGTCCCAAAGAATAAAATATAAATACTACCAACATCAATATTTAAAGCACTTTTCTTAGGAGTACAGCTGATAAATCAGCCGTCATCTTTTCATAGTCCTTTCATAACTTTATTTTAATCTTTCGGTGACTTACATTAATTCATCCAAAATTCTTTTCTTTCTTGAAATTTATTTTCTTTTAAGTTGGCCGCAAAATAAATCTACATTAGGAAATGTCCCCAAACGTTACCGCAGTAATATCTCAAAGCGCAAGGAAGAATAAGTTCAAAATTCAAAAATTCGTAATCACAGATAAAGAAAGATTCATTTCCATTTCTGTCCAGAAACAGATACCGTTAAAGCCTTAAACCCGGGGGAGGTCTAATTTAATTTCAACTTTCCCCTTATCTCGATACACCCTGATAAGGGATTTAATTAAGTTTACTAACTAATTTTTTGCGATTTCTGACGTTGAGTCACTGAGCATGCAATTTCAATTTAGATGTTCATTTTGGATTTCAGTTTTTCAGTTATTATCTAATTTGTTGCTAAATGGATGAATTCACTTCGGAGCAAAAGCCTCTTTTATTAATTCTATTACTACAATATCAAACTCAGTGACAAAGTGGCTCTTGAAAATTTGTTTCATGCAGCTACTGGGTAGCTTACGAATTTGACTTAATTTGAGATGTCAATTTATCACAAGTTTAGTTCATATTACATATGTTACTAGCTGATGCCCGCGGTTCCGCTCGCGTCCTAGGTATATGAAAAATAGATGTTGGCCGATTCTCAGACCAACCTGATATGCATACCACCTCCAAATCGGTCCAACCGTTTCGTATGGTAACTAACATTATATACCTATATATAGTGTCCGTCCACTGCTGGACAGTCTCCCCCAAGGAACGCCAACCATCCCGGTCTTGGGCAGTCCGCATTCATCCGCCGCCAGCCACCTTCCTCAAATCGTCGGTCCATCGTGCCGCAGGGCGTCCTACACTTCGTTTGCCTACGTTTACGTTTTGTGACACGAAGATTTTATATATAAGATTACGCTGAAATTATACATTCCAGACTTTGAAGAGTCAAGATTTTAAACATACTAATCTTAAAAATTCAGCTAAAACGAAATGCCTTTTACACTTATATTGAAATTTTCATTTTCTCTAGTCTCAATAACTGTGAATTCCTTGGAGATCTTAGACACATCCCCGGATAAAGAATTCGAAATATTTTTGTAAAGAAGTTTCGAAATACTCTAGTGAATCTTGTTTAATCTGCAGTTATAAAAAGGAAAGGAAAAGATAAATATTTGCAGAATATAACTTTAGTGTCGTCTCTAGTTATCTAATGATTGTGAAGTTTATGCTTGCTGATTTTCAGAAACTGCTCAATTTGCATCGGATTTTCGAATAAAAAATATGGTCGTTATTTAATACTTGAATGAGAACAGGGTTCCATAGTACTAATGTACTGTAGCTTCGACGCCTTCAAAATATTTGAATAGCAGATATACAACTTTTTTAGAAACTAAATTAGTTATAAATAAATGTAGATATCTATGTTCACAAAGGTAATTTCGCTATTCCTCTTTTAAAACGAAATCAATACCCTAAATTATCTAATTGAACATAAAACGAAATTTAATTGAATAATTCCCAGAGATATTTTTTAATTCCTTCAAAAATTTCTTGATCGCTTCCAATTGCCTCACCCGCAGGGGGTACAAGAATATTGTATTAAACGAACTTCCTCGAAATATAAGTAGCTTTGTCTTGAATATGTCACACCGAGACGTTTTGCCGAGTTCCAATTATTTTTCTACCGCATCTGTATTATATTCGGGTTAATATTATCATAAGCAGATTAGATTGACTGACTTTATCAGTATATTATTTGCCGTTATGATTTCTAAGACAATATCAAGAGAAGCAACAAAGGAAAACAATACAATAACGTCCATTGCTTGTGAATCACCGTTGAAATATGGAACATCGACTCCTTGTTTTTTTATGTCTAGCTTCTAAAGAGATAACTGTTTTTAGGCTTTCGCGCCTTTTACACGTACACATGTTTTTACTGTATACGGGACTTATTCGCGATAAAATTAAAAAGGTTACGATAGCTTCTATTTTCCGACGTTTCGGGCGGGTTATACCGCTCGTGGTCGTGACCACGAGCGGTATAACGCGACGTTAAGCTCACATCAGTCTACCCGTGGGTAGGCTGATGTGAGCTTAACGTGGCCTTCGTGATGTGCAGGTTGTGTCTACCCGCACTTGTGCGTGTTGATTTCTTGTAATGTCGGTACCTACATACCACACATAACATCTGCACGCCTTGTTGCATCTTTCCGATAGTGACTGCACCCGCTGGTGACTGAATTCCACGATGTTGATAGTCGGTATCCGCCTCCCCTTGTGAAATTTTTATGTTTTTTGATTTCAAGATTAAATCAGTCTACCCGTGACCACGAGCGGTATAACCCGTTCAAAACGTCGGAAAATAGAAGGTATCGCAACCTTTTTAATTCTAAAGAGATGTACATATATTATTTATTTTTATCTCTTTAAAAGCATCTGGTCCGAGATTTTCGATAGCAATGAGTTCTAAAAATCTATACAAGTGTTGGAATACTATCAGTTTCATACCGTTGAAGGGATTTTAGGTCGAAGGTAAATTTAGGTCATAAACTATCAATCACTAAAAGATATCCTAAATAGATTAAGCTGACTTCCTTTACTTTTCGGTGTTACGGTGATTGCTCTTTCCATAGAGATAGAATATTGATGTACTTAGCTATATAAAATCGTATATACCTATTTAACTCATATAATTTAAACAATTTACTAGATTTATTTATTTATTTCTCTTGATTATCATACTATGTATATGCATACAACATGATTCCCAAGGAGAATTGAAGATAAGTATAGGAAACGGGTACCGCTTAATAAATTTCAAATAGAATCAATCAATAGATTTTTTTATTAATGGAAAATGTTCTCCAACTACGGTGTAAGAACAAGCGTCCCAATTCTAAGAAGATTACATCTAAATAGCTGCAACATGAATTAACTTTGTGATGGTTCATTTTTTAAAGTTCAAAGCCACAGAATAGAAGATTGTTTATTATTTTTTTATTACTCTGCTTTAAGTTTTACTTTGAGCTTTAAGTTTAACTATGCTAATAACATGTTAACGTAATCAATACTAAAATTGATATTTATAATTGTAGCTTGCCGAAATTCACAGAAACAGCGCAAAGTTGCGTTATCGCTGAAAATTTTAGTTAAAATATGTATCTGGCTGAAGAACTACGTATTACGTTGGTATACTTTGATAATCGATGTCGTATAGTCATTATAATGTTGTGCTTGCAATGTTGTTTTGGGAATGAATCCTGTTAAAATATTGTAAGAGTTTTTAAATAAATAAATAAATAAATGTTAATATTAATGGTGGCTAAATTTATTCTGCCCGGAATGTTGTGTTTTCAAACCCCAAACACTTTCTATGATCCATAAATTGATCTGAATATGGCTTCGATTTGATCTCGATTTATGTACGTTTGTAAAGTCTACCAATACACAAGACTTAATCTTTATGATGGAGTTGTCTTAGAAAAAAAGTTTCTAAACAAATAATATTTAAGAATAGAAGAACCTACATTCTGCTGTGAAAGCGTCGAAAACATTAGAATCTAACTGTTGGCTACTAAGTTCATTTACAGTAGTCACTGTTTATTGACACTAGTATTTTCGCTATGACTTTAAATATTGCATATTATACTAAAGTTGACCTATTTGTTTAGTTGACTTAAAGAGCCTCTAATCAATTCAAAAGCATATAAATAAATGAAAAATAAAATATTTCCTCGAACAACGATTTAAATAAACTAAATATTAATTTATCTATAGAGATATACAAATGAGTTTAATTCCAATGCTGCACTAGATAAGCTCTAATCCATTGCTTTTCATTTCCACCCAGCATGCAGATGTACCTCTTACTTCTACATCAATATGCAGATGACGTCACGAAATTACGTCTACCCTCATTACATGGACTGCAAACATCAATATAATAGCATACGTGACTATTCCTGCAACATTCTGTTCAATATAAGTTAAAGGAAAATCAACTTTATCTCATAGGAATAAAGTTACAATAAATACAATAGGTGAATATTTATTTTTACTACCGAATGTATAATATACCAGTAAATGTTGACCTCTATCTGTCAAAACCTGTTCAATATTTCAAAAGAAAATGTTGTATAGTTTAGAGTTCAAACTTTTATGGACGTTAAACGTATAAAGGTACTAAATCATAATAAAACTTGACTTTTATTACTATAGTAGTTCATCCCGTGGCTTTTCCCGTTTCGATCTCAATAAATATTCGGTTTATTTTATCGTGCTTATCATGTTTGGTATAACTGTTCATCCTTTTTACAAGCATGAATATAAGTTGATCGTAATAACATTTATTATTATTAAGGTCAGTAGTTTTGATATTATAAGATTTTTTATGTGCTACAAAACCCAGTTTGAAGGTTATTTGTGATAAAACAAAAGAAAAGTCTATGGAAATAGAATGGTATATTTGAAGCTTTGTCTGCGGTCTATCAATCACAGTAGAGTCCCTTTGGAGGGCCTATTTAAAATGTATGTATTTAGAAAACAGTACATACTTATTGATATCAGTTGTCTAGTACAATAGTAGAAGCGCTGCTTAGTTTGGAACTAGATGGCGTTGTGTCAGATGTCCGAAATATTTAGTAAAAACTATGTTGGAAAAGAGTGTCTGTCTCCCTGTTATCCCGGCTAATCTCAGGAAAGGCTGCACTGATTTTGGCGGAACTTATAGTAGTGTACACATATTTACATAATGAGTAACATTAGCTCTTTTTAAACTATTTCCTATTCACAATTTATTTAACAAGTGCGCCTTATAAAAATATGAAAAGTTTAATCTTTAGACATATTTCTTTTTTTTTTATTACCACACTATAACTGAAGTAATTAGCCTTTGCTGAGTAATCATTTTAAGAGGTCTAAAACAGTTCGGTTTGTGAGTCTATACTCATAAAGAGATAAAGTTTCGGTTGCTTAGAGCGTAATTTTTGAGTTTACTGAATCGATCGAAGTGAGTCTTCAAGAACTTTTCAATAGCATATTTATAGTTTGATTTATAGCCAGACGCAGACTTTTTTTTACAGTTCTATTTTTGTTGAGCATATATATGTAAGTTAGTTTAACTTGTTAGATATATAGAAAAATGCCCATGAACACAAAGAATTTGGCAAGATTGAATGGAGTTTCCTGTCTGTTCTTCTCCATAGGATCTACGAATTGGAGCAGACAATAAGCTTCACGACTGACTACTAACTGACTACTTGACGTATCAAAAGTGCCGCTGTATTGGTTGTTTGAAATAAAAATGGTTTGATTTGATTTGATATTATTTTATCCGGATCTTGGGCAGTCCGCATCCATCCGCTGCAAGTTACTTTCTTCAAAACATCGACTCATAGTGCTGCAGAGCCCTATTCAATGTTTACCTAATCACTATCTCCACTCTAGCATATTATCCTAAATGCATTATGTATAGCTTTGTCCATCTACACAAACAATTACTTGCCTTCACTGACTGAGTCATCACCGCTAACATAGGACTTTGACATAGAGGAAAAGTTTTATGATAGTTCTATATTTTAAATTAAAAAAAAATAACACAGGAAAAAATACTATCTGATAGTAAAAGGTAGAATTAAAACAAAATGTCATACACTTTGAGTAGATTTGTTTCGTTCCAGGAATTTAATCAGGAAAACTTCTTCTGAGATTTGTTTTTTTTTCTAAAACTGATGAATACTATCAAATCACATATACCGTAAATTATCGCCCTCGAAACCGAACATATCAAACGATAAAATTTATACCCAATGTCTATCACGACGGCATGCTATCTTCTCAAAACGAGAATCCTTTTTACTTCATAAAAAATGGCTGCCAGCAATCTTACAATCGGACAAACATAAATCAAGTTTGGTACGCATTTGGTACGTATCTAGCAGGGTTGTCAAGCTAAAGGTTTTTACCATTATTTTGAATGACTTTGGATCACTTTTATGAGAGTTGTGTCAGTTTTTTTTCATATGTACTTCGTTCATTTTTTATCGTTAAACCTTGGTTGATAATCATTATGCAAAAACACGGATTTGGAAAATATTTTATACAAAATTTTCGTGTTACGGTGTTTGTTAAACTCCTCGGAAATGGCTCGACCGATTCTCATGAAATGTTGTGTGCATCGGTTAGGTCTGCGAATCGGTCAACATATATTTTTCATACCCCTAGGACGCAAGTGGAGCTGTGGGCATCAGCTAGTCTTTATATATAAATCTTCTGTTCGTGTATTTGTAATTGAACTCATTCTCAACGGCTGAACCGATTTTGAGGATTTTTTGTGTGTGTTTAAGTGGGTTTGAGAATGGTACAGATTTGCTATTGGACCCGGTAGGTGGTGCTGCAATCAAGTTCTGGTATTTAAAAATACGGCGCTACGAAGTTCGCCGGATCAGCTAGAAACTTATAATATCACATTGTATGAGTTGTATGAGGCCAACATTTGTATACCGAAATAATAGCACTGTCTTTGAAATTATGGTTTTTCTATTGCTTTTCACTTAGCGAGGGAAGTAATCGGCCAAATCCTTCACCTCTATTCTCTTGCTTCTAAAGGAGTCACACATGACTCTTATTTACTTAACTTTCCATTGGCAGTATTCACTTACAATATCAGAGGATCTCTCTGCACTTTTGGCTATACATCCTAGAACATAGACATGTAGTATACTTCTGACTAGCTCTTCGCAAATATAAACATCAGTGTATGTAGATAAAAATCCATAACGGGAAATAATTTGCGTCTAAACTCCAAGTTATCTCTGGTCCAGTCACACCCTAAGTAAACCCAAGTAAAATTCACAATGGAAGATTGGATAACCTGCCTATAATTCATTCTCTCGATATTAGGGTGGATTTACATACCACATTTCATTCGGCCTACCCATCGGCCGCTTGATTTATGCTGACTCTCCCCTGTTCTTGGGTAGTTGGTCCAAGTCTTAGCTCAAAGCGAATTTTATGAAGCACTTGATATTACACCTACAAAGATTATTTGAGTAGTTTTGATATCAGTAATTCAATTGAATAAAATAATAACATATATTTTATCTTTTTGGTCAGTATTGAGCTAATTCGTTTGATTTTATTTCCAAAATAAATTTTGGACATTTTATATTTTAAACACTGCAAATTTTAAAACACTAAGTATTCTTTTATAACTTTATACAGCATATGCTAAGATGATTTTTAATCTTTATAAGATTCTTTTATTACTGTTTATGAAATATATATACCAATACCAAACAATACCATAATAATACCTGTGAAAGCAGAACCTGTAATTGCTACGTCGCCTCACTTACACTACGGAAATTGCGACTCCCAATATTTGCGTCTTGTGGACCTAAGAATAAATTTAATTTTTTCACCATACGACATCTACCCGGTTCAATTCCGGTTAGATTTATATCATATTGTGTGGATTTGTAATTGGATACCTTTTTTGGGAAATACCTGAACCAAAATTAAAAATAAATACTTCTAAAATCATATACCATATACGTATTCGTAAACGTTCGTGGGGATCCCTAATAACTGATTCTTTTTTGAAACAAAAATAGTCTAGGTAATATTTCAGTTTTCTGCTCGTAATGGTTTCGTACAAATTTCTTTATGAGTTTCGGAAATCTATGGGCAAACTAACAGCTTGTTCCAGCTAATTTCTCGAATAGCTAGACCAATTTTGATGGGACCTTCACTGGCAGATATTTAATGTTATAAGGAGTAATTTAAACTACTTTTTTAGACTGGCTTTGGGCCGCGGTGTTACCTGCAGTCTTTGTTATTAAAGTACGAGAATACCCGTAGGTAACACCAAAGAGCTTAAATACTTTGGACTATAATTATAGATCTATTTATTTATTTATTTATTTATTTAAAGGTTTCCCACAGCTCGTGTATAAAAAATACATAATAGTAAGTGACAAATTTTACAAGGCCTTACACACTTGCCAATTACGGGCTAACCAGCATTCATCATATCATTACATATATATGTACATTTATGGCATACCTAGCTATACAATACTTAAATAAAACCAACACAACACCAAAAAAATAAAAAAATAAAAACAACGAGAATAATTACAAGATAATCAAAATTTAAGGTAATATAACAAGGCTTCATCACATGGAAGATATCTACCAAAGTTTCCCGAGAATTCCTAGCCATTCTTTTGTGATTTTAGGTTCCTGGATCTAAGCAAACTTATTGAATCATGATGCATGTCAAAATCTGGTACCGCTTTTAAGAAGGAATTCATCTCTCTGCAAATTCTGTTAAGTGGCGAGTTTACGCCTATATTAGTTTTAGATGGCTGAACATGATATTGTTTTGTTATAGGATGTCTTGGTATTTTGTGAGGCACGTTAATTAAGATGCGTGAGACAAGTTCATTGCAATCAAGTTTATTATTTGCGAGTTTGTGGAGAAAAGCCAAGTCGTGTGTCCGTCGACGCTCACGTAGGGAGTTCATGTTGTAATATTTAAGGCGGGACTCGTAGGCACTCCGGGGAGATATCGTATTTGTTGTGAATGCGAGGTGTCTTGTAAAAGCTCTCTGTATGCTTTCAATCCTTTGAGAGTGGACCGCGTAGTATGGGTTCCACACCACACTGCAAAACTCAAGGTTGCTACGTACCAATGAGTTATACAATATAATTTTCGTTCTTGCTTGCTTGAATCCTTTAGTGTTTCTTTTGAGAAAGCCTAGCATTCGCGCCGATTTCTTGATGATAAAGTCAATATGGCTCTTAAAATTCATTCTGCTGTCCATAATAACACCGAGATCCCGCACTTCGGGGACAGTGCTTAGCAAGACATCCTGTATCTTGTATGAGACTGTCAGAGGTTGTTTTTTCCTGGTAAATCGTATGTGATAGCACTTTTCAACGTTTAATTTCATACGGTTGAGTGTGCACCAGTTATTAATCCTATCAAGATCTTGCTGTATAAGACTGCTATCTAGTTTTATATCTGTTATGATTTTATATACCTTAAGATCATCAGCAAACATTGAACACTTACAGTGATGAATCTGATCTGTGATGTCGTTGATGAAAAGAGAGAATAGAATGGGAGCCAGATGTGAACCTTGAGGAACCCCCGAAATAGTGTAGTATTGGTAAGACTCATATCCGCCAACCGTAATGAGTTGAGATCTCCGAGTTAGATAGGATGTAAACCAATTAAAAAGTGAGCCATGTATTCCATTGAATTCTAGCTTCGATAAGAGCATAACATGATCGACCCTGTCGAAAGCGCTACTGAAGTCTGTGTAAATGGCATCAACTTCCAACCCTTTATCCAGATCCTTTATAGATCCATTTAACCTGGGCCACCATATTCATTATAGGCAGTGTGACCCACACTATGGCGGCATAGTGAGATGCTTTTTTCACGCTCCTTTTATAGGACCCGAGATCATAGTGAGAAGGAAACACGTCAACCGGCAGTGAGTTCCAGTTTTTAAGTACAGGAAGGAATAGCTAAACCGTATAGTCCTAGTGCGTATATTTTTCACTCTAGAGCGGTGACTTCCAAAGCGAGCACGTGTAATCCTGTAAAGGAAGGGTGAAGGTGGAATCAGTTGGAAAAGCTCTTCAGAACACTCCCAATAATAACGACGGTAGAGGACTGCCACCGAGCAACTAGAACTGGGCAACTGCAGAGGCTCGAAAAAATCAGTGCACTATGATAACAGCTCATGTTTTAGCACTCACTTAAATAAAATCCAGGCGAGTTCTTGTACCTACATATTAATCAATAACATATTCATCGACATTGATATTCAAAGTGATCATTAATCGAACCCCCAACCGCTACTGTCGTCTAATAACGCTTAATATTTTCCACGCGTGTTAAATTCGTTATTAATGAAGGGTACGTTACTGAGCTATTATAAATGCTTTCATGCCACGTCTTGTACCACCTATATCCGAAACGATTTAACTATAAAGGTGTGCGAAGAAAAATGGATATGATAGTGAAACATTGGAACTACATACTCTTGAATGTGGTAAATATTTTTTGTGGTGTGGTGACTGATTAAGAATACGTTCTATGAGTGATGTAAGAGAGGACTTGTGGATTAAACGACATAAGAACAACGGCACTAAAAAATTACACTTCTGAGATTGCAGATAATAAAGTAACGCGACCAACTTTAAGCGTCTTCATGACTTTTATGTAACCCAGTAGTCACCCAATTGTTTTTGATTAAAAAGACTTATGTTGTTTAATTTAGCATAAACTAAAATACATACATTTCCTGTTGACTGCCTTGTTGGTCTAGTGGTTAGCGTATGCTGCTGCTGTTCAAGAAGTCTCGGGTTCGATTCTCGTGTCGGTCCAAATATTTATGTGATTCACAAATATTTGTTTCGGAGTCTGGGTGTTTTCTAAGTATAATATGTTGGTATTTACAAAAGAAATAGTATTTTTATGTATTTATATCAGTTGTTTAGTACCTATAATACAAGATCTGCTTAGTTTGGGGCTAGATTATGTTGTGTGTAAGATGTCCTAAATATTTATTGTTAATTCATTTATACACTAAATACACATACATACACATATACTATAAGATATTGCACATAATAGTGATGGCTGTTTGATATCAAACAACTCAGAAACAAGCTATTATTTCTTTCATAGCCTGCATCTAGTTTAAGTATATGTAATCCTAATATGGTACTGCGGCCTATATCAATATTACCAATTCAAGTTAAACTGGTAAAATAAACTTTGTTTCATTAAAATACACACTTTACAGTAGTAAGCCAAAAATCTCAATATTTTTATGGCCCATAACAAGTACCTTATCCGTATATAACTGTATCTCGGTAGGGGCGTAATAATTCACATTTTCACCCCTCCAGGGATACTAAGCGACATTGTCGCGCCTGCATAAATTATAAGCTTCTTATGTGATAGCTAGCATTAACAAGGAATGGAAGGTAAAAGCGAGTTTATCTGAATAAGAATAAGAATGTTTATTTGCTGAAAATATGGTAACAGACGTTGTTAGAATGAAATACTGCACTGGTACCCGCGACTTAGTCTACGAAGAATCTCTTTTGTTTAGAGAGACATGCCTTTGTTCAAAATTTTATCATTGAATTTCATTCATTCATTCATTCATTCATATATATAGAAGCATCTCAATAGACCGCCATAGTGTAGGTCACAATGCTGGGCACAATGGTCTACTGTACCATGTATTAAGGGTTTAAATCCCACATGGGACAACACTTTGTGTGATCCACAAGTTGGTGTTCGGAGTCTAGGTGTTTTTGTGTCCGTTTCTTGTTTATTTATAAAATTACTCGCGGTACAGGATGTATATAAGTCATAAAACGGAAGTTAAAATAAACAAGTCAAAGTTTAATTAAAATGAAAAGTGAAAGACCGATGTTAATTAAAATGATTCCGATTTTGTTTCTTAGTTTTAAATTTCACAAAGCATAGAAAAGATTTTTAAGAACACGATATCACTCTACAAAGTAATTAATTGAGAATTATCAATTGAAAAAAGGAACAAAGAAATAAAAGACCATTAAGAGTGTTGAGAATATTTTATTAATAAACAATATGAGACCCAAAGAAACTCCATTTAATTACGTCATTCAAGAGGATGACTAATATGAAAACAAATTAATTTGTATACAGAAAATAAAATCATTTCTATCAGTTATAATAACGCGATTTTCATAGTTCCTGGAGCAAAAGTACCCATGATACCAGTGACGTTGCCTGAATGACATTCTTCGCACGAGGAATGAGTCAAAGCGGGAGTCTATGCCTAACTCGGTGATCAATTTAGCAATTAGACTTTTGACATATGAATAAAACTTTTGAGGTGAGTCTCAGCGGAGGTACACCCGTCAGCTCTTTTGGCCTTTGGTTGAGGTGATGAAAAAAATAAATAAAATTAGTAAGTACGACCTCTGACAAAATTGTATAATACCCTCAATTTTTCTTTCGTTTCTACCCTCAAATAACATTAAAAATATAAATAAAACTTAAAAAAAACTAGACCAGTTTTCTTGAAAGATGTGCCATTGTCATATTTGCTTAAACCTGTTCAAACAGCCAAGCAATTCTTAAGGAGATAATCCTGAGATAAAGCCTCTTATTTATTCTGTTGGGCTTTAGAAACAGCGATTTGACAAGACGATGTGCTTAGATTACTTTATTTTCCTTCTTCTTCGAAAATTGCGATAATAATATAGAGATTCGAACAATATGTAGTACTTAAATAAGGAGGGGAATTCAGGTATAATTTTTACGATTTTACGCAACATTTTGGAAAAAAAATCATTGTTTTTTTTTTTTTTTTTTTAAATAAACTAAAATAACATTTTATGCGTGTCAAGATCTTAAATTATAAATCAGAAGTTATAAAACAAAACACGCATTGTTACAAACAGGAAAAATATAATTTTAATATTCACCTCCTGAATTTACTAGATTTAATCCATTGAATCTGTCAACATATAATATTTCAGCCTGAATTTTGAAGCTTACTAACAAATAGTAATGAATTCAACTATAAAATATCGGTTATTTTTTCTGATTGTTTTAAACCATTCCATAAGTCTGAGTAAGCCAACATCATTTACTGATAAAACTAGAGGTACATTTTGTCTCAGTTCTTTTCAGCCCTCCTCAACCTTCCTTCCCTAAATACAAAATCCGCTTAAAACCTCGCATATTTAAAGTCCCCACTCACAGCTAATCTCCACAGCGCGCGCGTGATAAGTGCTTCGATGGTAAATCCTTAAAAATTGCGGCACCGTGTCGACACAGCTACGGTTTTGTCATATTAGTGTAGCGCTATGGTGATATTTTTTAGCTTACACAGAATTTTGCTGGAAAACGTCCTCATCATTAGTGTTTTTGCGTTCACTGTGGGGAATTTTGGATGTAAGATTATCTTTATCTTGTGCAGATGTTACTTTTTCATTTTCTTGGCCGAGTGCTGCATTTCATCCACAATGTTCGTGTCGTTCGTATCAATGTACGTAATATCAATAGCTATTTAATTGCAGCTTGTTAATGCATATAATATAAAAGTTATAGGCCGGCTGCTAATAACAGCAAGTGATTGATGTTTTTAAAAATCATTTACATAGATACATTCCTTGTTTAATATACACATAAATTAAGATGATACATTAGTTGTTTCAAGATGGCGTTTTTGTCAATTTTGAATAATAACATTATGTAGAAGCTAAAACAAATCTTCGACATATTTTTCAACTCTCCTACATGTCTTACCACTATTTTAGTATAGTTGTAAATTTTTTAATCATACATATCAAACTGTACCTATTTATTTATGTACAAATTATATACAGAAATATGCTAAAATATACAAGTATAACACATAATTATCAACATGTTAGATATGCTAAGACAAAGCCTTTAAAGGTAGGTACAGTAATTATTTAATAATTCAGCCATTCAGTTTATTATCCTACAGAAAAACAAAGATAATAGTATAAATATTTATGTATATCGGCATACCCTTTTTACCGAAACCCAAAAATTATAAAACAGATCTGAAATTGGGTTCCGAAATTCTTTTTCCCTAAATGTCTTTTAAAATGCAGATCTAAAGGGGCTTGTGTTATAAGGAAAACAAATGTTCAATGCAAGCGAAGCGGGAATGATATTACCTAAGCTAATGTTTTAACAAAATAACAATTTAAGCTAATACTTTTTATTGCTGAAGTTTAACAGATATTTGGCTGAATAATCTTTTATTTCTATTTTTGTCTTGTTAGTTTAAACGTTTTGGTCGGGTTTACTTTTTGTTATGCTACCTGTTAGCTTTTATGTGTTCGGTTTGTTATTTTATAAGGCTAAGTTACTGATATTATTTAATTGTCCTGGAAAGGATATGAATTTAAAATACTGTTTGTTTGTTCTGGTTATTTTCTGTAGCGACTGGACGGATTTTCAATTTCAGATAGCTGATGCTATAATTACTAACTTCAAGTAACTATTTTTTGATTTAGTACAAAATAATTTTAATCTATGACATCATCAACAGCCTTTAACAGTCCACTGCTGGACATAGGGGGAAAAGGGGGTATTGGCCTACTATACCACGCTGGCCAGACGGGTTGCTATAGGGTTGGTTTCAAGTTTTCCTTCTCTTTGCATTGATGTTGTCTTGCGAAGTTTCTCCCTTAGTCGCCTTTAACGACACCCGCGCGGGATGAATAGGGGTGGTGACACACTGTATTCTTAATCCGTCACCACACGGATCTATGAAATAGCGAATAATATTCCATTTAATGGCAACAAAGTCCACGTGCAATACCGCTGGGTATAACTAGTCTATACATATAAAAAAATGATTTGTCTGTATGTAATGTACAATCATATTGCCACTTTTGCTTCAGTACATAAACTAGAGTACATTATATTAAAATATGATGTATTCAGCCTCAGGGAGGTGACGTCATGAACTATAGTTCAAAACCGTACGTGGAAGTTGTAATTTAGATAATGTCGTTCAACGGAGAACTGGCTCATAATTTGAAGTGCACAATGTCATATTTGGCTGAACTTAATCTAGTATCCATTATTCTAATGCTTTAGGAGTTATTAGGCTTATGTATAATTTAATTATGGAAGTAGTTATTTATAGTAGTGATTCTTTTGGAGGTGGAATTGGAATTTAGTACGTACGGAGTAACTGAGTGACTTTTAATATGATTTCACAATGCAAAGATCATATCAATCAAAGTACTTGTATTAAATATTAAGAATATGAATATAAATACATGCTGCTAATGCACTTCTGAGCTCAGGTCTCCTCTCAAGAGAGGGTTGAGGTCATACGTCCCACCGCTGATCGAAAGCGGGTTGGGGACTGGCAAGGACTTTGTGGCTACGTAATCTTGCCGTTGGATGACTTGAAGCCACCCGAATACCCTCAACTAAGTGTCACGGCTGTTATCTCATGATAACAACCGGGACCGAATGCTTAACGTTACCTCCAAACCAGGGAAACGCTCATAATATATTATGCTACAAACGGTCACCCATCAAGGTCTGACCGCACCGTCGTTGCTTACTCTCGATAATTGTTTCCAATCACCTAAGGCTATGAGTGCTTTACGGAATACAAAAGTCTACACAAATATTAATGAAACAAATACAATAATAAATAAATATTTTTGGAAATCTTACACACAACGTCATTTAGTCCCAAAATAAGCAGAGCTAGTGTTTTTTTAGTCGGTTCAAGTCCGACTAGGGTTCATGATTTCTCGAGCTTTTCAATTTCTCGGGTCTCGAGAATTCTCGAAGCTAATTTCTCGGGTCTTCTCGGGTTGTCGAGAAATTTACATTTACGTACGTTTTCTCATATTATTTTGTTGCAATACTTCAAAAAATTAAGTGGTTTTCCTCACAACTAATAGTATCAAATTAATTACAAAACTTTTATTGATTATATTCAAAAACATTAATCTTACAAATAGGCTAATTAAATTTAAAAAAAAAACAGAAATAATATTATTCGGACTCATAATTATAATGACAGCAACATTTTTGGCAGGTTAATTAGAACTTATAAACAAAAGTAGCTTCTATTAAACTAAACAGAGAACCTACATAAAAGAAAACGTTTATATCATAACGTATAAATTAAATTACAATCACAGCACCATACCAACAGAAAGTGAAAAACGAATTAATTCACTTTTTGTGATTCCATTTATGGTGAAGCCGTCTTTTGCAGCCAGCCTCGCCAATATTTCATTGGAGTTTTAAAGTTTTGTTTATGTTGCTGCATACTTTCATACCCAGGCCTGATTTTTTTCGGTGCACTCACACCTGAACTTGTAGATGCTTTAGATTCGGATTCTTCTTGGGTCCCGCATTTAGTAATATTGATTGATTTGCACATGTGCTAAATTTCTCACCAACCCGCTAGTATTTGAACCTTTGCAAGCAATGGTTTTTGGACACTTTAGGCATTGCGCATTTGCAGATTCCTTTTTTTTTTAAATTTCCCTATCTCACAAACTTAAAATTACACATTAATGAATTTCAATTTACTTACATACGATAAACATATCAGAATAATTAAAAAAAAGCGGCCAAGTGCGAGTCGGACTCGCCCATGAAGTGTTCCGTATCAGCAAGTAGCATCATATAGAAGTTCTTGTAGTTCGTTGTAACTTTCATCGATGTTTTTATACTAGTGTATTGATGGGATGAAAGGTAAATTGCGTGTTGCGAATTATGACGTATTAATCCCTACTAATATTATAAATGCGAAAGTAACTCTGTCTGTCTGTCTGTCTGTTACGCTTTCACGCCTTAACCACTGAACCGATTTTGATGAAATTTGGTATGAAGATAGAACTGAACTTGGGAAAGGACATAGGCTACTTTTTACTGCAATAATCCAGATACAAAGGTTTTTACCTTTTTACCTAGGTGATTATAAAAATACATAAATCGTAGATGTCAAAATGTATCACTGTTTATCTCCTGTCAAAACTTCACAGGTTGCTAGGCATAACACACTTGCATGGCAACCATAATGATAGTTTGTAAATGACATATAGACTATTAGACCAGGGTAGATAATTTTTGAAAACAAAATTATAGTACGATGAAACCCATTGGAAAAGGAGGAGAATATTATAAAAATGAAAGGAAAAATAATTTACGGGTGATCTGAGGTCGGAAAGGGGTAGGGGGGGAGGTTTTCGGGTCCTTTAAGCGGGGCATGAAAAAGCATCTCCCTAAGTATACATTATTGTCTGCATTATTATTGTTTTTTTTTATTACCATACATTATTGTCTGCATTCGCAGCAAGTGTGGTAGCCCCGACTCTTGGATTCTGCTCATGCTTTCCATCAGGCAGGGTAGAGTCACTTTGGATGGCTAAATATATAAAACAAAGGGTAAAAAACTGATTATGTCGATTTCCGGCAAAACTAAAAGTCCGGCAAAACTACAAGGAAAAAAGTTAAATGGTAAAGTTGTAGATAATTAAAAGATCTACAACTTTTTAGGGTTCCGAAGTTTATGACTTCGAACCCATAAAGATTCGTCATATCCGTCTGTCCGTCCGTCCGTCCTCGACTTACCGTCCAAACAGTAAGTGCTAGAAAGATGAAACTTTGCATGAATATGTATTGTAATTACGTCGACAAAGTGCTACAATAAAATTATGAAAAATATTTTCATTTAGGGTACCTCCCCTACACGTAAAATGGGAATGTTTTTTTTTCTCGCGGCTACCCCATCATGTGGGGTATCATTATATAGGTCTTTTAAAAACATTACAGGGTTGTAAAGTCGATTTTTTTATTTAGGTATCCGTTTGCGAGAAATTCCACTTTAAAGGCCACTTTTTTGTAAAAACAGGGCGTCCCACGTCCCCCCTCTAAAAGCTAAACGGCTCAAAAATTCTGGAAAAATTCGTGATAGTGGTCCATATAATATATAACTTTAAATGACAATTATAACGAATTAGATGACTTTGTTAGTTCAGGAGTTATAGAGACTTAACTTATACAATTTGCTTACGAGGAAAACGTCATACGAAATTAACGCATAAATACGTAAACATAATTTGAAACCAAGCTTTTGGTTTTTTATTTTTATCTTTTACAAATAAAATTATTTTTAAACGAAATTTAGTGAAAACTTACTTTTTTATGTCCTGAATACGCTGTAATTTATTTGATTTGATATATTTATTTTTTCACCTTATTTTGACTTATTATCGAAAATTCACCCGTCAAAATATCTACCTTTTTCAAAAAATTGGGGTGTTTTCTGTTTGATGAAATCTCTACTTTCCGATGGTGTAATCCCTACTAATATTATAAATTCGAAAGTAACTCTGTCTGTCTGTCTGTCTGTTACGCTTTCACCCTAAACCACTGAACCGATTTAAATGAAATTTGGTATGAAGATAGAACTGAACTTGGGAAAGGACATAGAATACTTTTTATCGCGAAAATAAAGGTAGAAGGGTTTGAAATAGGCGACGAAAGTTTGTGTCGAAGTTACTTATTAACAAACATAAAATCATGTAAGATTGTTTAATCTACCCTTACCGTGTCGCGCGATATAAAAGAATTCCACGCGGGCGAAGCCGCGGGCGGAAAGCTAGTTATTAATAAACCCTAAGTCCGACACACCACCCCGCCGTAACCGCCGGTGGGGTGACGGTCAATGATGATTTTCCACACATAAAAAAAAGGGTATTAAACAACTGATATAAATACATAAACATACTTTTGTTTTGTAAATACATACATATTATACATAAAAAAACACCCAGACTCCGAAACAAATATTTGTGGATCACACAAATGTTTGGTCTGACCCGGGAATGGAACCCGAGGCCTCTTGATCAGCAGCCGCATACGCTAACCACTAGACCAACAAGTTAGTCATATATGTAATATATAGATAAAAATATTTCAATAAAAGGTAATAACTATTTTTCACCCCAAATTCTGAAATTTATCTACATATTTCTTTGAAATAACGTGAATCGGCAAAATCGGTAAGTGAGAATCGGGCTCGCCCTCCGAGGGTTCAGTACAAACCTGTGGTTTATTATTAAAAGCTAGTTTGATATAAATTTCAGCTCGGAACCTCTACGCGTTCCTGAGAAAAAGGGTCTTGACAGACAGATAGACGGACGGACAACTAAGTTATCCTATAAGGGTTTCGTTTTTTTTCAAAGCACGGAACCGTAAAAATAACCTTCCTAGAGAGACAGTTCAGTAGAAATCCAAGATCTATTACTATTTCACAAGCAAGCAAGGCTTCAAACAATTGAAGCTATAAAAAACGTTTAAATCTAGAAAATCCACTTCAATTTCAATAGGTTTTACTTACACACACCGGTCAGCAGAAATAGCTTTTAGTGCACATTTGGAATGTCAAGTTTAGTGGTACTAAAACTAAAAGTAATACCAAGTTTATGATGCAGTGAGCTACTCGGATGTGGGGCGAATTTTAATGAACGCAGTGGAGTTTTTAAATGATGGAGTTCGTTTGTTTTATAAATTAAATTTTACTAATGAAATGATTGTTTCTTGTACATCTATTGACTGCCTTATTGGTCTAGTCGTTAGCGTATGCGGCTGCTGATCAAGAGGTCTCGGGTTCGATTTCCTGGTCGGACCAAATATTTGTGTGATCGACAAATATTTGTTTCGGAGTCTGGGTGTTTTTCTATGTATAATATGTATGCATTTACAAAAAAAGTATGTTTATGTATTTATATCAGTTGTTTAGTACCCATAATACAAGCTCTGCTTACTTTGGAACTAGATGATGTTGTGTGTAAGATGTCCAATATTTATTTATTTTATTTTATTAATTATTTATGCAATTTGAACGTCAAGTAAATATTTATATGAAATTTAAAATCTATACAGATACTATAAAGTTGCAGTACTTCTTTGTTTGTTTATTTTAATGCGCTAACAGTGGTTTACTAGTAGAAATTTGAATAAAAATGAATGCTTTTCAGCCTACTAGCTTTTACTCCGGTGGTGTAAATGTCGATTTTCACTGTAAAAACCTATCTATCTCTTCATGAATCTTAGTATATTCATGGTTTTTTTTTTAATCTACGTACAGTATAAGTTCAGTATTATATTATGGATAAAGATAACTAAAATGATTTCATAAGGGGTCTAATTAAGTAAATAAGTGCGTGTTAGGCCACGCACAGGAAAGGGTTCCTCAGTCACCCATAATGGTACGTGGATTTGAAATCGAATCCAATAGATAATTGTTATTTTTACGTTTTAATGTGTTAATTTTGTATGACGTATTCCAAGTAAGTGCATTTCCTGTGCAACTCCTGAACTAACAAAGTCATCTAATCCGTTTTAGTTTTCCTTTAAAGTTCATTAAATGGACCACCATCACAGTTTTTTCAGATTATGTAAGAATTATACAACTTTTATGTAGCTACAATTCAAAACAAGACACTCAAAATAACTCAAATTTATTCACTCTTTGATTTTTTGTTTAATTTGGTAATTTTCTTCTATCGTAAGTTTCTAATTCTACGAATCGATTTTAAAATTAATGATGAAATTCGGTTGTAAATTAATTCAGAGCTCACAAAGGAACGTGATTAATTAAAATTTACATCTTAACATTACTGATTAATTCAGCAGAAAAGGATTTAATTAGGATTGCTCTTATTGGATTTATTTCCTTAATACTTATTTATATTTATTTTTCATTATAGCCTTTTTACAATGAAAATCCCTCAGATCGTTATATTGTCTTTATTTTCAGTTACGTCTTGATTTTTCCGAATAAAATTTTCCATTTTCTTCTAGAGCCCTTTTCTATTTAGTCTTATCACCTAAAATCCCTTTTCCTCTTATTTCTATTCATTTGATTCCATTTTCATTTGGAGTAATTTTCATTTTATCATCACGAACTCTGTCTTCAGGTCCACTTTTCCACATAAATAAATGCTGATAGGAAATTTTACGACCAGATCAGCGTGAAAACACTTGCACTAGCACTTTTATTGCTAGTTTTACAGCCCTCATAAATATACGGACCCTATTCAGGAGAAAGTAGATAGGTAAACGTAAATTTTAACGTGTCACTCTTGTTGTACCCCATTTGGTCCAGTCCTAGGGTTTGAGTTTTTAGGATCGAAGACCAGGGAACTCTTGAATCATATTTTTGATTTGCCTTAATGTAGCATCTGGTGAGAAGTCAATTATACAGTCCATGGAAACTTGTTACATTTATGAAATTGCTGGATGCGAAAAGCCGAGGATCAAACTGAGTGACGTGCAATCGGTGAGGTCTATGTCCAGCGGTGGACTGCGATAGGCTGATGATGATGATTCGAAATTGCAACAAATATATTTCCTTATTTCGTCTTACCAGCGTGGTATAGTAGGCCAATACCTCTTTTCTAAGGAGAGGCCTATGTCCAGCAGTAGACTGTTAAAGGCTGATGATGATGATGATATTTTTTTACTTAAAATATCACTAATTAACCCTCCTTCTGACGCAGTCGGCTAAAATATCTTAGTACTAAATTGCTAAAACACTCTGTATCATTACGATCGAGAATTGCTGAATGATGTTTATGATCATTCTAAAATTCTAAATTTTAGTCTAAGTACTAAAATCTTTTGATAGTGTCTATTCCTGCGTCATATATTGTTTAAAATAATTGACGGAATTATATAAAGATATGCTTGACCAGCACATTCAGATATGTTCCTATTATTGAACAAGTAGATATTCGGACAACCATTTCCTCGTTGAGAACAAGACGTGTTTATGTGCAGTATAGCGATGGGTTTTGGAATATATAATTTAGCTGTAAGGGCAATACTACTACGAGGCATAACTAATATATACCTTAGTGAGTAATATGGAGTATAAAATCAGTGTCTAAACAATAAACATGGCTGCAAAAGACTACACTGATGTTGTAATTCGCTTCCACCTATAAGTTTGCTATAGTGCATACTTCTTTTCAATTGGAATTTATGTCATAATTTCTTAGAATAGACCTATATTCAACTATGAACTACATAAGACCGTTGTTTACAAGAATGATTTATTCTATTCCAGAATGATCGTAAAGATGTTTTAGAAATTTTGTCAAATTATGTAAAATAATTTAAACTGAATTCCAAATGTACTAACACCTCTTTTTCATACTTCTAAGGTACAAAAATAGTTCTTATTATTAAGAAGTTTCTAAAAGAACAAAATTGTTGAATAAAAATTCATAGCACAAGGGTTTATAGCTTATATTACGCAATTTTTCGGACCTCTGGCAGCTAGAAAAATAGCTTCACGGTGTAATAATAAAATGTAGCTGTGGACTACAATTTTTTTGTTCTTATTCCTGAATGCGTGTCGTTAATCATCACAGAAACCTAACCAACCTCATAAGTCACACATCTGACCCACTTATTTAACTGCATTCTATTTTGGTTAGCAAACTACCCAATGAATAAACACTCTATCAATCTAATCTCTACCAAATCGCTTGACAATATAGTCCAAATTAGCATCACAAAATATGCCTACAAAATTCAACTTTGTCGTTGGAATTTTGATCCAAAAATTCTGAAGATAAAGTTGGAATTACAATGGTAGGAAGGGCCAATGTCTTTAGTATGTTATAGAGCTATAAAGCATATCGCCCTTGGCCCACACAACTACTTGATTTTATATTTCCATAAGGGATGATGGCCCCTTTATGGTGTATGACGATATCACTGTTAAGGGGTGTGTGGTGAATGCGAATTATTTTATATTCTGCCTCGTTGGTCTAATGGTTATCATACGCGACTGCCGATCAGATGATGCCTTTCTAATAATAGAAATACTTAACAATAGCTCGAAGGTTGAAAGTTTGGGAGAAGACGTAAAGTCGTCAGTACTATGCCTGAACCTCCAGGATAGCAGTTCTATCAGATTATTAGAGTGCAGGAACAGGGAGTAACTTTATTAATGTATATACTTGTGCACTATAGTATCTCTTTTTCGTAGTCGGCTGGTCTCCGTCGAGACTGGCCGTTGTGTAATCTTTATATATATAATTCTTGTGTGAGTGTGTATGTCACTGAACTTCTCTCAAACGACTGGACTGATTTTGTTGAAATTTTTTGTGTGTGTTCAAGGGGATCTGGGAATGGTTTAGATTCGCAATTGGACCCGGTAGGTGGCGCTGCGATCAAGTTCTGGAATTTTAAAGTTGGGTGGTACGAAGTTCGCTGGGTCAACTAGTCATTATATATTCGGTAGATACGCACATGATTTTGCATAGCACCCAAATTGTAGTCAAAATATTTTTCTAAATGATCTTTAAATATCTAGTGTACTTTGTACTAATTTTGCGTGTGTATTTTTCTATATGTTTCTGTTTAGTACATATCAATAGAAAAATTAATTGGATATCAAATCAAATAATATTTTACTGGGTTTAAGCATTGCGTTGTTAAATTTTTACGACTCATGTATTAACGGTTGTATTTCTTGAGGCAAATTACCTTTAGTAAGTAAGTATAAGGTGCAAACTGAACATAATTATGTTTTATTTAAATTATTTATCCATTAATAGGTACATGTATTTTGATATTTTATAGTTATGTTGGCCCAGTGGTTTAAGCGGTCACACCGCTTTCTGCAACGCCAAGTGTCGTGGGTTCAAATCTCACATGGAATAAAAGTTTATGTGATTCACAAATTGTTGCTCTGAGTCTGGGTGTTCTTTGTGTCCATTTCTTGTATGTTTGTAAAGTCCCCTGCATTTATATTCCTAATGCGGGATTACCTTTTTCAAGAAATAGTTATGCTATTTACTAACAAAATAATATATAAAAAATCACTAACAAAAACCTAAACAATGAACTGCCGACGCTATTAAAATTACAATGATTATGAGGCTTTTCTATACTTTAAAGATGTCTTAAATATACGAGTCATATTCATTTCTGTCAATAAAATAGAGACATTTAAAGAGAAGCTAAAATTGATAAGAGCTGTCTGCTCCTTAACCCAGGTCGATCCGGTTAACCATTTACGATCGTACCCAGTATACGTTGTCTGAATATTTGAGCATGACTTGCATTTACAACATTGTCATAAACTACACGTATCATACGATGCGGCAGAATGGGCTTTAAAATCTAGCCTTTAGCTAAAGAAGTTATGATATACTAGCTTGTGTCTGTGACTCTGCCCACGTGTGTGGTATAGGTATAGAATAGCCTAAGTCCTTCTTTAAGAATCAAAGTATCCATAACAGAGAGACAGATCATACTGAGAATAAGAATTCAACCCCTGACATCTAATATAACAGTCCCTCCTCCTCCTAGCCATTATTCCCAAGTTTATTTTGGGGTCGGCTACTAGTTCAACCGGTTTTACCTCAATTTCAGTTTTTTCACGGTGCGACTGGCATCGGACCTCCGCAACCCTAAGGGAGAACTGAAATTCGATAGTTGAACTAGTTATCAGTATATTTGAGGGCACTGACTTCCCAATAACGATTGCCATAGATGTTCATGACAACCGGGACCGACGGCTTTACGTGCTTTCCGAGGCACGGGTGTGAATTACCGCCAAACTCCGGGCAGCAATTAGGATTTTCCTAAGAAAATCCCAAAAGGGATTTGAACCCGAGACCTCTTGATTTGCAGTCGCAAACGCTAACCACTAGACCAGAGGCAGTAACATAAAACAATAAATTATAACAGTCAAGGGACATTAATTACTGATGGATGGCTTTCGCCCCCCGGCTCCGCCCGACGGTATCTCGATTAAATCCAATCAAATCTAACCATTTTTATTTCAAAAAAACCAATACAACGGCACTTTTGAAACGTCAAGTAGTCAGTCAGAAGTCAGTCGTGAAGCTAATTGTCTGTTCCAATTCGTAGATCCTATGGAGAAGAAAAGACAAGAAACTCCATTTATTTGCATATTATATATATCGGCGCAACACGACATTCAACGACCTACGTCATCGCTGCACGTGTTCTCAAAGACGTAAACAACTCGCAACGGTCGACAGCAAACACCTAACTTATTGTCAAATATTCGAAGCTGTGTAATCAATACTAATTAAAAGTGAATTCTATTTGAAGTGAAGTTTATTTTAAGTTATTTCTGAAAACGAAATACTCCAATAATAATAATAGTAATGACGTCACTGTTTTAAAAACATCACCGGGCACACCGCCCCGTCATATATTTATTTCTATTATTATATTTATTTCCATTTATTGCATGGAAAAGTAGCCTATATGTTATTCTAATGTATAAGCTATATTACTGTAAAGATTCATCCAAATCCGTTCTGTAGTTTTTGCGTGAAAGAGCAACAAACATACATATATACTTACAAACTTTTGCGTTTTTAATATTAATAAGGATATTGATATTAACACTACAGCTTCATCTGAGTTTTTTTTATCTATACGAATATTTTAAAGCTGAAGCGCGTTTTTGTTCATTTGAACGCGCCAATCTCAGAAAGTACTGGTCCCATTTGAACATTTCTTTCAGTATTAGATAGTCCAGTTATCAAGAAAGGCTATAAGCTATGTATCATTACGCTGCGACCAATAGGAGCGGAGTAACAATGAAAAATGTTCCAAATTTTGGGGGAAAGTAATTCCTTTCGAGAACTTTTTTTCCATTACGTGCGCTACGTAAGCGGTTATGGTTTTACTAAAACAATGTACAAAATACATGTGCCAATTTGAAAGTACAAAAAAAGACACAATACACTTTATATAGTCAACAAAGACTCTCCATAATGCCTTCGGCCTAGAAGTTGACAGTCAAAAATAGTACTACCTGTTTCTGGATTAGATAAATGAGCGTTTAACTAAAAATCTTAGATTGTCTGCCACGTTCATACTTTTTTTTGAAAGTTCTGTTATAACCTCAAGAAAAACAACTCGGTTATGCTTTTACTGATGTATCTTAGTTATAGTACAGCGTTTTTTAGTTGTTTTGAGTAAAAAAGAATGGATGGTAAGTCAAAGTAAGGGAATGATAGCTAAGAACAATAAATAATACACGGTTTTCCAAAATTAGGCCGATAATGAGCATTGTTCTTCGTTTCCGCAGCATAAGATTATGCTGCAGGCGGGGCTACGTGAGTCAACTAGTATTATATAAGACACTGTTATCGCAATATCCCACTCACGTTTCATTCACATTAGGTTAACGTATAACGCGAGTTTTCCCATAAACCGTGCTGGTATAAAAATACCATAGTTTTCAGCTAAAGCATTATATTCGCTCGTAATATTTTTACTATTGCCTCTAAAATGGTTGGCCAATATGTCTGGGGTTTAATGGGTTTTACCTCTCCGGTAATTTCACTATGACCCCATAAAAGTTTAAATAAAACTTTTTTATTTCACATATAGAAGACTTATAGTCGATGTTATGTTTGGTTGATTTTCACTAATAGTTATAGTTGCTAGTTAATTGACTGCACGGTTGGCCGAGTGGTTTAAGTGGTCACCATGCCGCTTTCTACTGCGCTAAGTGTCGTGGGTTCAAATCCCAAGTGGTGCAACACATTGTGTGATTTACAAATAATATTCTACTGCGGGAGTTGTCTTTAAAAATATTAGTAGTGAAAATTAATATCATCTTCGTACTAGGCTTCCTTGTTCCCAAGATTATTTGGGGTCGGGTACAAGTTCAACTTTTTCTGAGTTGAATGCAGTAAACTTTTCTTAAAGCACCCCCTTCAAAATTTGCATAAAGTTAATTTTTCGTGTTTTTCTCAACGTAACTCCGCATCGAAGGGCATTGAAAAGCCCTGATATTTGAAGTATACTATAAAGTAGAAGCTATCAATACATTATTGAAGTGCTAAAAGAATACTAAAAAAGGGTTTACACACTACTGCAGTCAAAACAAACTTACGCCCTTATCGAATCTTATACGAACTTATCCCTTTGCTTAAAGAAATAGCTCGAAGCGATAAGGCTACCCTTTGTATGTACTCGTTCATGTACTCGATGTAATAAAATTTAAATCGGTCTGCAATAAAGTCTATTTCAATTCTGTTATAGTCAAAGGAATATTAGTAGTGACTTAAATCTAAATATTTACTACACCTAAATCTATAATAAATAAATAATAAAATAAATAAATAAATGTTTCAGACATCTTACACACAACATCATCTAGTACCAAACTAAGCAGAGCTTGTATTATGGGTACTAAACAAACAACATAGAAAACACTCAGACTCCGAAACATGTTGTTTGTGGATCACACAAATATTTAGTTCGACCCGGGAATCGAAATAAGGGTTGTTGATGATGACAGTTGATAATAAAATTTAAGTTGATTTGTACGAACCAATTATTGCTTAGAATGAAAACCTAATACCAAATTAAATAAAGCGACGAAAAAAATATTAAAAAAAATAAATTCAATATTTTTATTCAAATACTATTCTTTAGAAACGCTTTTTCCCAAAAATACACCTTTACAATAAATTCCCGCAAATATAACCTATAAAGTCAAACACACAACAAATCTAGTTACTACTCGACGATAGAATTTAGAGAATTTCGGGATGAACAAGAATTAATTTAAATAAAGAAGCAGACGGCCTGATGGCAAGCAACTACTGGTAACCACAGATTAATAGTATTCCAATACAGCCGAAAGCCATTAAATCTTATAACAGGTTTGGTATATCTCTGAATGTATCGATTTGTCGTTAAAATAATCGATTTTCGTTTTAAAGTTTTGGGAATAATTGCACATTATCCTCTCAAGATAATATCGTTTTTGGAAAAATAAACTATTTTAAGTCAGTTATTAACTTTTGCAAGCGACTGTGTCCGCTTGTTTGTTTGTAATCGTGATATACTTACTCGTAGAAATCAAGAATTTGATTATATCTTTATTCCAAATTTCATTGAAAACAATGCAGCGATTTAGCCGTGAAAGCGAAATAGACGAAGTAACTTTTAAATTCATAGTATGCATTAGTAAGAAGTATGTAGTAATAGTTAATTCATTGTATGTAGTATGCATTATAAAAGACGAAAATTCATGCACTTACTTTAATTTAATGCTAAAACCTAGTAAGTCAAGTTAGAACAACTTTCCAGTTACTTGTTATATCATCAGTTATCTGCTAGCGAAGATAACGTTAAAATCGATAGTGCCGTTTAAGAGATGAGCCGAAACAAACAGACATACATACCAAAAGTTGTTTAATTTAAAGTTATAAACAGATACTTTCATTCATTTGTAAATGTATATATGTGGCGACTTCCACATACAGAACAGAACAGAAGCAAGCGAAAAACATACAGCAGCGCCATCTACCGAAGAAACATTGAACCACGAAGAAAATACGGAATGATCTATACTGAGTAACTACTAAATCGCGAAAGTAACATTCTCGCGCCGATAAGCATATATACAACATCCCAACATCAATTGTTGGGCAGTGGCCCGCCAGGGATGATCACCTCGCTTGGTCGGAGAATCCTCCCTTTGCGTTGGAGGAACACGATTCCTCCACATATACATATAAATAGAAATAACATATTATTACCAAAACTATATGTTTATGTGCTAAATAAATAAATATTTTTGAAATCAGCATTTCGGACATTTTACACAAAAACTAAGCAGTGCTTGTATATACTACTAGACAACTTAAATAAATACATAAATATACCTTTTTTTTTGTAAATACATTCATCATTATACAAGGAAAGCACCCAAATTCCAAAACAAACATTTGCGGATAACACAAACATTCTACCCGGGAAAAGAACCCGAAACCTCAAGACAGTAGTCGTATATGCTACCAAACACAAACTATATAAAGATATTTTCCGACCTAGTAACCCAGTCACTGTATTAGCCAGTATCAATGCGATTCGTTCCGAGCCGATGGTGCGCTAATCGGCCGAAGATGTCCGATTGTTTCGTTTGACCCACGAGAAGTTTAACTTATTGTAGACGTTTGTCTCACTTGTATTGAGCCTTAATGTTTCACGTATAGGATTCAATTTAAAAAAGTTAGACTTTGATTATTAATCGACTACAAAAATGGAGGAGGTTCTCAATTTGACCTCAATTCTGTTTGTTACCTCAGAACTTTCGATTTAGTGAACCGACTTCGATTATTTTTTTTGAAAGCTGGTGTCTTTCATTTGGTTTGATGATAAATAAACCAGGACCTGATGATAAGATCTTGGAGAAATCGAAGGAACTCCTCAATTATCATAAACATACCTGTCGGGATTTGGTTACTCGGAATAGTTTTTCTTTAAAGTCAGTTTTTTTTTGGTAAATTTTATTGTCTTTTTTGTGTATAATGTGTAAAGAGGCTTATTAGGCTCATTAATGAAAAGAACATTGTTTCCAAGTACGATAGAAAAATGTAGAAACGAGTGAGATAGGTGTGTTAAAATTAAATTCTAGAAAGTCGAGAGTAAACAAAATTGTAATAAACAAACCGACTTTAAATAAACTATAATAAAATAAGTATAAAATATAATGAATATCAAAAAGTGTTTACAAAAAGAGATATTAACAATACCCATATATTTAGGTATGTATATGTCAACCGATCCCAACCAACGACGCCGTGTCATCGCTAAGTTACGTGGTAAAAAATATTTAGCTATCAATACAAGAGAAAAGAGACGTTAACGATTCTAAAAAAGATTTGACGCAAAACACTTCTATCACATTTGCAATGCATATATAATGTATGTAGTAGGTACCTACTATCACTGTTTGGATCAGATTGTAATAAAAAGATTAAAACAAAACAAGAGATAGCAAGCATGAAATTATATAATCTAAATTTAAATATTTAATAGTAATAATATAAGTCTCACTCAACACTCAGGAAGTACAAAGGGCGGCCTTATCTCACATAGGCAATCTCTTACTGGCAACCATGGGATGGAGAGTAAAACATCTAAAGTAAAATATAGGTAGTAAATATATGTTCATGTACTTGTTTTATCAATACCAGTGTTCATAAAGAAAAACTTCTAAATCGAAAACTTAATGAAACTAAGAAACCTGTAGAAACTTGTGTTTTAAAACCTGTTAACCATCTACCTGTATTTAAACTGTAACCATCCCCTAAAACACAAGCTCATCCGCTTTACAAGAAGGCTTTCTGTCCGTGGCTATGTAACAAAATGTGACGTCACTGAGACTGATGTGCGGTATAGCCACGCGGCGCACACCTGCTCTAATTTACAAGGAAGAGAATTTGAAAAATATTTCATAAAAAATAGTTTTGAAAATACTTTGTTCATTAACTGACTGCCTCTGTGGCGCAGAGGTAGTGTATGCGACTACTGTTCCGAGTTCATTTCCTAGGTCAAGTCAAATCCCTACACATTTTCATTGACATGTATCTTAATAATATAGCTGATAGTTTATTATTTTTAATAGCTGACAAAGTCACTATGGCAATCATTCATACAATCAAAAAGCAACAAACGAAATATCTAAGTATGTTTATGTTACCACTAAAACTTACAAAACAAACTGCATTTAATTTTAAAAGCCAACAAGACTTTGTGGAAACTCTAACATCTCGATAAATGAAAAGATTAACAACAGGAAATCCTTCTCTTAAAAGTTTTCATTGATTAAAAATTATAAAGCTAATAAAGTATCGTACTTAACGTACACTCTCTTTATCTCTATACACTTCAAAACAATTAGTTAATCCACTCCTTTCTCGTACGTCCATCGCAGAATTTTAAACTCCACCGGCTTTTAGTGGCGGCCACTAATGAAAATAGCCCATTACTACACTAACAATAAAGAAAAACTTCATTGCTTTAAAAGCTTCATAAAAAGGGTATCTTATGTCTTCAAAGTTTTCAAATATTTTCACTTTATTGAAACCGAGTTCAGTGTTTATCGCGTCTTTAGAGTTCTAGAAGAATTTTTAGCTGAACTTTAAGTAAGCGTCGAAGATCCTTCGTTATTTGTAGTAAGCAGTTATAGTTTGGGTATCATGCTACATTGTAACGTATTTTTTTATTTATGTATCACATTTTGCTAATTTTATTAGTGTTTTATTATTTGCTAGTGGTCGCCAAGTGTCAAACAAAATTCGACCATAAAGATTTTGAATTATGAGGAACAATTATGATTCTATTGTCAAAGATTGCGGTTCTTTAATCATCAACGACTAAAACGTTAATTTGGCAAAAGAGTATCTGTGCGTATGTAGTGGTACGTATATATACTATACGTGATAGTATGTGTGAGGTTTTATTTATTGATTTTTGTATGCATAGCTAATATAGCCACCTGCACTCCTCCTCCACGTAAACTAAAAAAATTTGAAATTTCATTCTGATTTTCATATAAATTAACATATGTATAGAGCAGCTTTCGCCCGCGACTCTGCTTGTCGGGGTGTATGTCTGATCGCGGTAAACAGTATAACATAACATAACATATATATGTCAGTCAAAAAGACTTTGCTCTGCCTTATGGAAAGCATGAGCAGTATCCAAGAGAGTCATTATCCTCATTATGAGTTCACACAATGCAGCATGGTGACTCACAATAAGGATGCTTAGTGCTTCTGCATCATTTGGCCTCCGGTCTTTCACTTACCAACGAGATACAACAGCGCGAACGCTGTCATTTTATTGAGTTTCGTCTACTATGCGAGGGTAGTAGAGAGCCATTTGTGCTGAAATCAGTGTGGCTCTACTACCTTCATTCACAATATTCATTTCAAACAAACATAACCTCAACTAAATCTTACCGGTTCACAAATAAAATTCATTCATAAAAAAAAACTATATGCACACTCATGATTACCCTTCAAACTTATAAACTCCTGCTACAACACAAAGCTTAGCAAGCTAGGTTAATAAGCTACTATCGAGAACAGGGAACTACACAATACATTCGCAACAAACTTCGTATTGTTCAAATAACAATGCACTAGCTAATGGACACTCTGCACTTATGTTGGTAATTGTATTCAATTATTTATTGTTGAATTTGAATATAGTTTATCTATGGAATACATAGTTGTTTTAATATTGATTTATGCAGTATCTGCTAATAACGATGAATGTAATGCATTGCACGCGTGGGTTTAGTGGTTAAAGCACCCCATCACTTTCCATTACGCTGGGTATTGTGAGTTGAAACCCCACATAGGTGAACATTACCTTGTATTATCCACAAATTGTTGTACTTAGTCTAGGTGTTCTGTGAGCGTTTCATATATGCCTGTAAAGTCGATTACATGATGTCTTTCGATACAGGAATATTAATACTGCGGGAGTTGTAATTAAAAATAAATATATAGTTAGTGCATTCTAACAGAGGAAAGTTTGGAAATGCCATGCTTCGTACGAAATGCACCTTTCCGACCAGAATCATCATCGTCATCAGCAGTCTGTTGCAGTCCACTACTGAACACAGGCCTTGCCCAAGGCACACCAGAGTAATACCAAAAAACATCCGCAATAAATATTTCCAAGCTTATTACCGAGGGAATGAAATTGCCGTGGCATAAACCCTCCACACCTCTATTACTTTCACAGGAGGGAAGAACAGTAAAAAAGTGTTAACGCATGTATATCTCTAGAGTCTAAGATGTTAAATCTTTGATATTTGCTAACCATCAGGTGGTAATTTACTTAAATTGGTTCTGTTCCACGCATCTTTTTTTACATCAAAATTAAAAAAAACAGTGGCCTACATAACTATGAGAAACCAAAACCTTTATTTTCTCAAGTGACACCCCTTAACGATAATGGCATGTCAGGGGATCATCCACAAGCCACACAAAGCCTCTTTTATAACGTATCAGTGGTCTTATTTGTATGAAAATGTAATTTATCACTGCACCTTTATCCACTTCCGAGAATTTAATCTCTCAAGGATGGAGCACAATAGGCGTGGCGTTTGCAGGACATTGCACAATTAAAACGATCTTTTAGAGCTGGCGTTCGCGTCGACAAATGAACTGCCTCGGAAACCATTTTTTGTCAAGTCCCCGCTGTGTAGTGCAGGTGGAGAGACAATTTATTTACTTAATTTATAGCCGCAGATTGAGGTATTGGCTGGCTTAGTTTTTTATCTATGGCTGTCTTTAGATTAGCATTTTTACTCGACTCCTAAAGAAGGAGGGGCCATGTTTTCTAGTTTATGTATACACTTATGTATAATATAAAGTCTTTGGTACTCTCTGAAGCTGCATCCATCATCACTGACTCCGAAAACTTCTGTACCTTACCGGAGTTCGATTCATTTCTCCATTTTGACAGTGGACTTTTGAGTTTCAGTCACCCATAGCCTGTACTTTTCAACTAAATAAATGTCAATTGTTGCACAAACAAAAGTCAATATCTCGAGCAAGTAGCGAGGAAAACATAAACGAACTCTATATAATTTTATATCTTTAGGTGCAATATCTTTCATAAAACTAACTCTGCGAATGCCACGTTTATGTCAATATCCCTCGCAATTCTACAGTTTATTACCACCCCTGAATTGTAAGAATAATAAAACATTTATAAATGAGAAATAGTATTGTGAATAAAATCATAATGGCCTCTAAATATATAAAGCTCTTTAACTCCAGTGCCCCTAATTACAATTTTAACAGCGGGAGAGTCGTGTTTGGACCATTCTCCACTTTATTAATACTACAGAAAAACCATGTCGATCAGCATTTTCCTAGCTTTGCTAATAATAAGCATATTTGGTGTCTTCTATTAGTTCAATCGGTTTTACCTGAATATCAGTTATTCCATGGCATCGATTGGATATGGACGTCTGCATTCAAAAACCTGTGGATAAACCGAATTCGAAGGTTGAACTAGATGTCAGTATGTGTATTTGAGGGTCTGACTACCTAATATCGATTTCCATATACATAACAGTCGAATTTTTAAGGTTTCTAATATAACACCGAATAAGTATCTAACCCCTGACTTGCAGAATATTGTGTGCTTCTTGTTTAACCAGTTATTAATCTTCATTCTTTTTATACGTTTTTACAAGCGAATTTTACACGTGATCTCATCCTTCCACACAGATACGCACACACAAATGCACGTACACACACACACACACACACACACACACACACACACATATAGTTAAATTCACACATCTATCAAACTGTACTCGTACACTTCTAAACTGAGGCACTAAAAAAGCTTCAGACTTAGGAATAAATATAATTGAAACTAAAACAATATTATGTTACTGTATTTTAATAATATACACTCATTTGCAAAAAAAACGGGCGGTTTCAATTTTCTTCCTGTCTGAAAAAAATAAAATACCAAAAAGGTTTTAATCATTTGAATATGTTACTGGACAGTCATAAAAGTGCCATAATGTTTATAAGAGTACCTTCCAAATTCAAATTTTTGACTGAGCCTGGTTTTCAAAGAAAACAACTTTTAACTACATTTTGTGGTGCGAATTCCTTATAGTTAATATCGACTTTAATTAACTTTCTGTCAATTTTTATTAAATTATCTGATGTCCTTGACATTTAAAAGTATTGTTATTGCTTTTAGCAATCTCGAAAATGGTAGATAAAGTGATAAAAGCGAGCAAAATTATTGCGCTGCTTGAAGAAGTTTGCAGCCAATGCTTCGTGGCTCAAGAGGCTAAATGTGAGTCGGTCGACAGTTCAAAGGACCTGGCAGCGCTATCAAGAGACCGGTTCCGTCAAGAGAAGGCCTGGTTCTGGCAGAAAGACATGTACCGAACCACGGGATGATCGTTTTCTAGTTAGTCAAGCGTTGAGAAATCGCAAATCTTCTTATGTGGACCTCAAGAACAGACTCGAAGAAATAAGAAATGTGCGAATTAGTCTATGGATGGTCAGGAGGAGGCTTCTCGCTGCTAATATACACAGTCATCACCCGGCACGTGGCCCTAATTTACTCCGTGGACATCGAGTTGCCAGGCTTAGCTTCGCTTGAAATTGTGTGTCATGGACTCATGAAGACTTTGATAGGGTATTGTTCTCCGATGAAGCCAGGATATCTCTGCATGGTCAAGACCGACGTCGGCGAGTGCTACGTAGACGAGGAGAACGCTTTGCAGAGGCATGTTTTGAAGAAATTACACCTTATGGAGGGGGCTCTGTTATGTTTTGGGCAGGAATAAATTCTATAGATCGTACGGAGTTAGTCTTCATCGAAAACGGTACACTGACTGGACGCCGATACATAACGGAAGTTCTAATTCCTTATGCACAACTCGCTTTAACCGCTCTTGGCGAAAACTCAATTTTTATGGACGACAACGCTCGCGCCCACCGGTCTGGCGATGTGGAAGCGTATATGCCAGAAGTCGGAATTCGTCGTTTGGACTGGCCAGCTAGAAGTTCGGACCTCAATCCCATAGAGCATGTCTGGGACGTTCTGAAGCGACGAGTGAGATCAGTGCAGCTGGCTCCGCAGACCATCAGAGAGCTAAAGAATGTGATTACCGCGGAGTGGGAACTTATTCCCCAAGAAACCATAAAAGATATACTCGCTAGCATGCCCAGACGAATGCAAGCCGTGATTTCAGCAAGAGGGGGTCACACTCAATACTAAAGTTTTATCTGCTTTTAATGTATTCAGTAAAAACAAAGAAATTAACGCGTTTCATTTTTATTTAGCGAGCAGGTACAATAATAGTGTTTTGAGACTAAACATTTCTCAATAATTTAAAAAAAATGTTATGATAAAACTGATGAAAACTATTCCTTCCTAATTAGTTTATAAAATTCTGAGGATAACAATACCTAAAATTGTCAAACAAACCAATAGTAACTATAAAATAGTTCTTTGCTCAAGTGCCCGTTTTTTTTTGCAAAAGAGTTTATATTATGTTTACCAGCTCTGAACCAATACGTTGTGTGATGTATATACCTATAGTGTAATATTATATATTTTTTGTATACATGTACATAATAAATTCATATTATTATGAAGAGCGGGGCCTTCAGATACAAGTATTTATTAACTTAAAAGAAGGCCCCAGTAACTGCATGTGTTATGTAGATAAACCATATAGCAATGTTATTAATATTTTTCAATTTCATTTTATAATTCTTCATTGCTTGCGGGCTCCAGTTTCTTAATTTAAACTTAGAAACAGTTCATGTTTGTAAAAGTCGTCGCTTTAGAAATTAAAAATCCTTGTTACTGAAACCAATCAAATTAGCAAAGGAAAGAATCTGCTAGTTGAACGTTTGTTAGCTGTCAAGTGTCAGCTTGAAGATGTTTCGTATAACTCGTGCGAGCTAAGATGGCACCTGACTAAAATGACAGTCATTTAAAATACCGAGTGCCAAAAAATTAATATTATTCTATTTTTTTTTCAATTTCAACATTTACTTTGCACTAAGTAGTCTATCATAACATACGTTAAAAAAATACACCTGCATACTAATAGGAAGCAGGCCTTATTCTTTATTTACCCGAATGCATTCTTCGTGCAGTGATTTCAATGATATTCGGTAATACCTAATATCATTTTAAAAGATATTAGGTACCGAAATATGGTTTTAAAATACCAATTTAAATTGTCATGATAATGAAGTTTTAAGTGTAGTCTCAAAATATCATATGTATTGACTGCACGGTTGGCCTAGTGGCTTAAGCGGTCGCCACGCCGCTTTCTACTACGCCAAGTGTCGCGGGTTCAAATCCCACGTAGGACAACACTTTGTGTGATTCACAAGTTGTTGTTCTGAGTCTGGGTGTTCTTGTGTCCGTTTCATGTATGTTTGTAAAGTCCCCCGCGACACAGGAATTAATATTCCTAATGCGGGAGTTGTCTTTTAAAAAGAAAAAAAAAAAAAAAAAAAAAAAAAATATATTTTTTATTTTAAACTATTGCTCTCACAGTCGTCATGCTGGTTTTTTTTTCGAGTCACCTTTCTTAAATCAATTGGGTTACCCAGACAAATCTAATGCTATTTTAATTTAATTATTCGTGCAGTGATTTAAATGATATTAGGTAATAGTTAATAAACTATAATTATTATGCAAAGATTACTGCAACGGTAATTGTGATGCTAACGCTACTCGGAGGCGACAACGGGGTGTCGCGGGGTGTGTTCGTTTTGAGCCAGGTGCCATCTTAGCTCGCACGAGTTATACTGAGATGAATCGCTTGTCGAACTTGAAAGCTGACTGTGAAATGGTCACTAGAAGATCTGAAAATAGCTAGTGTTTACGTTTACGGCTTTACGTGCTTTCCGAGGCATTAGGAATTTCCTAAGAAAATCCTAAAAACACTTTTTGGACTCTTTCAATATGCGGAAATATTAAAATAAGCGAACAGAAAAACATGAGTTCCCAAAAATATTTTGCTCTCCTTTTTAATATTCTTCATGCGAGCCAATTTCGCCTGTTAACGGTAAAGTGACATGTAGGCCTTGGCAGGGTATCAAGCCACTAAATAAAATTACAACCAGGATTCCTAAGTTGTAGCTTGAGTTAAAGCACTTTGCATAAAATTATGTTTAGTTTGTGTTGCTACTGTGTAAATTATCTATATTCGGCATAACTTTGTGTTGTCAGTTTACATAGTATAAGCAAAAAATGATATAATATACATACTAGCTGCGCCCCGTGGTGTTACCCGCGTATCATTATGGTTGCTATGCAAGTGTGTTATCCATGGCAACCTGTGAAGTTTTGACAGGAGATAAACAGTGATACATTTTGACATCTACCTTATAATGTTTTTTTTATAATCACCTAGCTTTCGCCCATTTATCTCGATTATTGCGATAAAAAGAAGCCTATGTGTTAGTTTGATATATAACCTATATTACTGTAAAGTTTTATCTTAATTCATTCAGTAGTTTTTACGTGAAAGAGCAACAAACATATACACATACACACAAACTTTCGCATTTATAATATTAGAAGGATTTTAAAGTAACTTAAGCCACATCTTTTAAGACAAACATACATGAAACGGACACAAAATACAACCAGACTCAGACCAACAATCCGTGAATGTTGTCCCGTGTGGGATTTGAACATTTGGAAAATCGTGCAGTCACATTGTTACAATTTCACGGCTAAATTTGTGCAACGATATTGATACAATTGTGGCATGAAGATTTGGTTAAGCTTTACTGCGAACAAATTCAGGCGGAACTGTAGCCAACAGCTTGTTGTATATGAAACTAAAAGTTCTTACCGAAACAAAATACACGGAACCAAACTAAACTTTCATTAATTACACACCCAATAGCAACTCTAACAAAATTGGCGAGAGAATCTAACCAAAATTAAAACCGATTTCTCCCTAACGCATAATGCTATCAATCTACTAGACAGACCACTTAATTAACTGTTACCACATTACCGGAGGTTCTGCACTCTCACTGTCCTCCCATTAAAGAGGGATTTCGGACAAAAAAACACCGTAAAAGTAGTTCCCTAATGAAGTTTCGAGATTTTTACAAACGAATTGCCTCTTAGATTTGTTTTTTTTTTTTTGGGAATTTTGACGCTTTTAGTTGTGATAGTTATATTAGAATAAATATAAAAAAAACATTGGAATTTATATATTTTCTTTATTATTGACTGCCTTGTTGGTCTAATGGTTAGCGTATATGGCTGCTGATCAAGAGGTTTCGGGTTCGATTCCCGGGTCAGACCAAATGTTTGTATGAACCACAAATTTATTGTTTCAGAGCCTGGTTGTTTTTATGTATTAAATGTATGTATTTACAAAAAAAAGTACGTTTATGTATTTATATCAGTTGTCTAGTACCCATAGTATAAGTTCTGCTTAGTTTGGGTTTTTTTTTATTTCAGTAACCGTCTATTTAAAATATAATTTATACCTATTTTAAGATTATAATATTTTTATTTCATTTTTGTCGATAAGAATAGAACACTTTAGGAAATTAAAATTTATTTACGGACGTGCAGTATTGGCAGCTAGCCAGACCTGTCAATCTATATTAGTAACAATAAGCCTTCATATTATATATGGCAACCAAAATTTCGTTTCATTCTCCACTGTTTTTGTACTACGTAAAGATTCCAAATATATTTATACCTATTTACCGAACTGTACCAAGCAAAAGTCTTGAATATATTCTCTGTTTCTTGAATTATCCCGGAGGCTATTCAAAAACTTATATAAAAAAAAAAAAAATTGAAATGTCTGTATGTAATATTAAACTAACAGTTCTTTTTTATAAATAGCATATTAAAGTTTTGAAAATGTTACTTAAAAATCTATTTTCCGTAAAAAAAATTGTCTGTCTGTCTGTCTGTTTCGGGTAATCTGGAACGACTGGACCGACTTTTACTGGTAGAAATTAGATGACCTAAGGAGTAGCTTAGGCTATGTTTAGGGTTCCGTAGCCGAATGGCAAAAAATGGAACCCTTATAGATTCGTCATGTCTGTCTGTCCGTCCGTATGTCACAGCCACTTTTTTCCGAAACCATAAGAACTATACTTTTGAAACTTGGTAAGTAGATGTAATCTGTAAACCGCATTAAGAGTTTCACATAAAAATAGAAAAAAAACAATACATTTTAGGGGTCCCCATACTTGAAACTGATACGCAAAAAATTTTTTTTCGTCAAACTCATACGTGTGGGGTATCTATGGATAGGTGTTCAAAAATGATGTTGAGGTTTCTAATATCATTTTTTTCTGAACTGAATAGTTTGACTCTACTAGTTTAAAATAACAATCATATTGTTTATATATGAAATGTAAATATAAACTATATTTTAATTAAAAAAAACTTTCAATTGTCCACAGAATAACGATATCATATTCGAAGAATGTGACGTTTGCAGAGCTGATCATTAACGATGTGAAGCCCGAAGACGAGGGGGTATACCGGTGTGAGATCACGTACCTCCAAGTGGGAGAAGACTGCAACACTGTTCAGATCACCGACTTCCACACGTACAGTAAGTACTTAGAGAATAACATTTAGATCTTATTTACTTAAAATTTCGAACTTAAAATGTCTTTTTTTAGGGGAGTAAAAATATTTATATAATTAACTAGTTGACCCAGCGAACTTCGTACCGCCCAACTTTAAAATTCCAGAACAGAAATAAATGCAATGTTCAAAAAAATCGATAAAAGTTCCAATCCGTATAGTTAGCCTGTAGGCCCCAGGATATTGCGTTTGTCCCGCCTCGAGCAAGCCAATTCAACTGAGGTGTTATATATTACATCCCTTTCTAACACATATAGTTCCCTGTATATTTGTCTTTTTCTAACATTACAACATACATCTTTTCTTTGATACAAATAGCCGTGCGAGTCTTAGTTGTATGAGATCCATTTCCTTGTAAGATACTTTTTCATCAAAAATTTATATTATGAACTTTTGGAATTATGAAATTAATATATATACTTGTTCAATGAAAGTTGCCTTGCTTGAAGCTTATTTATTCAAGAGTAATATCCAATTAATATGAAATACTTTTTTTTTATATCAATGTGTTTTCAAAGTCCCAATCATTATTTCTATTACATATTGAGATTTATAACTGCATCGTTGATCTCGTGGGTAGCGTATGCGACTGCTAATCAAAAGGTCTCGGGTTCAAATCCCGGGTCGGTCAAAAAGTGATTTTGGGTTCTCCTAATAGTAGCCCGGAGTTTGGAAGTTTGGCGGCGTTTTATAAATATTTATTTCAGAGTTTGATTGTTTTCTATGTATAATATGTATGTATTTACAAAAAGAGTATGTTTATGTATTTATATCAGTTGTCTAGTACCCATTATACAAGCTCCGCTTAGTTTGGGACTAGATATAGTTTTGTGTAAGATGTCCGAAAAAAACTACAATTGAATACGTATTTTTCAGGTAAATGATTCTCAGACTTTGTAAAACTTGTCTAAAAAGACTAATGGTCGCTTAGTGGTCGAAATTGGACCATTATTCATTAAACCTTTGAGAGAAGTTAAAGCTTCTTTAACGACAGTTTAAAGACGAACACTTTTTCCAATTTCCTTGTATTGAAAACAAAACGCTCTTGAAAGAAAGTTTTTCACTCACTTTTTGTGCTACTATACCAGTTGCTCTGGCCCACATGTATGTCAGGTCTCGCGGTGAGATGTAATATATAAGCCTAAGAAGCAAGTACGTTTAAATTAGTTGGAATTGTTTCGAGTATATTTAGAGGTTAAGCTGCGTGAAAGCCTAAAAAACAAACATAAATATTTCGGACATCTAACACACAACAGCTACTGCTTGTAATTATGGGTAGCAGACAACTGATGTAAGTACAGATTTAGTTTTTTTTAAGTACATATGATACACTCAAACTTCTTAAGAAATAATAGCAGATTATACAAATATTAGGTTCGACTAGAGAATGGAACGCGATACCTCAAGTACAGAAAGCATAATCAGCCACTGCGCTCCCAAAGTAGTCAACATAATTCAGTTACCATGTTCATTGATGAAACGTAACCGAATGAAATAAGTTCCATTTTAACTTCTTCCAGAGTACATAGGTAGAATTTTTGATTTGTATTTAAGCCTAACAGAGTGACTTTACTCTGCCTGATGGAAAGCATGAGTAGAATCCAGGAGTAGAGGTCACCATCCTCGTTGTAAGGGAAGGCAATGCAGCATGGTGCTCACACTCACCAATGAAATACGACAGTAGGAATGCTGTCATTGTAAGGGTAGTCTAGTTTTGTAGGTAGTAGAGCCACGCTGATTTCAGCACGAATGGGTCGGCTCGATCCGGCCAGTACTACCCTCACACAGAAGACCATCCTAATAATGACAGCATTCTTGCTGTCGTATTTCGTTGCTGAGTGTGAGACCGGAGGCCCAATCATTCTGCATCATTCTCCCGCCCTTCGAAGGCCGGGAGAATGGTAGGGGTCACCATGCTACATTGCCTACCCTCACAATAAGCATGGTGACCCCTACTCCTGGATTCTACTCATGCTTTCCATCAGAGTAGAGTCACTTTGGCAGGCTTAAATATATAAAAAAAAAGGCTTCTGTGTGAAGATAAAACTGCCCCGGTCGAGCCAGTCCATTCGTGCTGAAATCAGCGTGGCTCTACTACCTTTCAGAGATTAATACACCTAAACTCTAAGTAAAAGGCTTACAAAAATCTCCAAAATTGATGCGTTAATTTTAACCTCAAAGTATTTATTAATCCGTACACCAAGTTTTTAAATTATCCTTTTGTCTTATATAAGCCTCAATTATGCTTATTTTGGAAAATCCTAGCTTTCCTTGGTTTGTAAATAGAGAGTTTAGTACAAACTAGCAACTTTCTGTCGCCGAGTGTCGCTAGAAAGTTATGATTTCTTGATATCGGTGCTATACCTTGATACCGTCCACAAAGAAAGAGAGGAGAAGAAAGATTCCGTTGCGTGTTTCGTCAAGAAGGGTACTTTAGATGTATTTAATAGGGAAAGTTAGGAAATTGTTGTCTTTTTTGGTCTAGTGGTGAGAGACCTATGATAATTGTACGTATTTTAAAATTGGAAGTGCATTAACGAATAGTCTCGTTAGCAAAATACAAGCTCTGTCTGGTTTCAGATCAGATCTGTGACTAAGAGCTTAAGCTGATCAGATTTGCTAAAAGTTCCTATAGTAGTAGTTGACGGTCAAAACTCATTACACCATTAATTATTACTGTGTCTTCGTTATATTTTGATTCATCTTAAAGGTTGCTTGGAATCTATTACTTTCTAGAGGTACATGAAAGAACATAATACGTCAGATAAGGCCAAGGCCAAGGCCGACCTTTGTACACTACGTACAAAGGTCGGCCTTGGTTCCAAAAGCAATCTCTGCAGGGCAAATTTAGGATGAATCATTTTATATATTATGGATATATTATATCAGATTATATACTTCTAACTTTATGTTCATGTACAATTCAAGAGTTTTCTTTCTATCTCTATCTTTTCTTAAATAACGATACAAAGTATCGCCCGTTTGTATAAATCATTGTATGAAACTTTTCTAAGTAAAAATGTACAACTTTCTCTTTAAAAATACTGTTTGACCGTAGTTTTCAGTTATATTGATAACACTTCTTTTTTAATAAGGCTCATCTGTGCTTAGTACAAAAGTGATAAATAACTCCTTGAGTAGATTTAGGTAGAAGTTCATTAACCTGTGATGGTTTGTTTTTGAAGTTTTCGTTTGTAGCTAAACAAGGAAATATGGATTAAACATATTTAAAACTTTAAGCAATTGTAATTTAGAGAACTTAATTATTTGTATTGAAATATAAGACAGATTGTAGTGAATGAATGACTGAAGTAATAAATAAAGTATGCATTATAGTCGTCACAAAATAAGTAGCCCGGTTGACATTTGTCATCGTGGCGTAACTAATACGATTAATTCGTGTTTTTGAGTGCAATTTTTCAATATCAAGTTAAACTTGATGCTTATTTATGATATGCGTTGTGATAGTGTATGGGTAACATAGTAATTAAATAGGATTATGAATTTGATTTTTCAATTTCTCACATGCCGCATGTCAAATGACAAATGTCATAACGGGCTTCTTATTTTGTGACGACTATAATTTACTTTATATTGACTGCCTCAGTGGCGCAGTAGCAGTGTATGGGACTGCTGTGCTTGAGGTCTCAGGCTCAAATCCTGTGTCGTACTAAGTGGTTGTATAATCTACAAATACCTGTTTCGGAGATACTGTGTTTTCTATGTATATTCGTTAATGTGTATGTATTTACAACAAATGTATGTAAGTATAATATCAGTAAATCTAGCTTTTCCAGCAGAAGCTCTGTTTCTAAGTGTGAAGGTAGTGCGCGTTATGTGTTATATATTGTATGACTGCCTCGGTGACGCAGTGGTTCGCGTATGCGACTGCTGATCAAGAGGTCTCGGGTTCGATTCCCGGGTCGGCCAAATGTTTGTGTGATCCGCAATTTTTTTTTTCGGAGTTTGGATGTTTTCTATGTAGGTGTAATATGTATGTATTTACAAAAAAAAAAAATATTTATATCGCTTGTCTAGTACCTATAATACAAGTTTCGCTTAGTTTGGGACTAGATGAAGTTGTGTAAGATGTCCGAAATATTCATTTATTTATTTATTCATTTATTTATTTATTTATTTATCATTTATATTGGCTGTCACCCTTAACAATTCCGATCAAATGCAAACACCTGCTAACTCCTTCAGTTCAATTAAAAGGTTTTACTTACGAATTTAAGATCCTAGAAAGTAATCACTGCAATGAGGACTTATTCATCTATTAGTCTATAATTTTGTAAAACCATAGAAAGCAAAAAAGCGGCCAAGTGCGAGTCGGACTCGCCCATGAAGGGTTCCGTATCAGCAAGTAACATCATATAAAAGTTCTTGTAGTTCGTTGTAACTTTTATCGATGTTTTTATAATAGTGTATTGATCGGATGAAAGGTAAATTGCGTGTTACGATTTATTACGTATTAAAAAAAAACTACTTACTAGATCTCGTTCAAACCAATTTTCGTTGGTAGTTTGTATGGTAATGTACAACATATATTTTTTTTAGTTTTATCACTCTCTTATTTTAAAAGTTAGAGGGGGGGGGACACACATTTTTCCACTTTGAAAGTGTCTCTCGCGCAAACTATTCAGTTTAGAAAAAAATGATGTTAGAAACCTCAACATCATTTTTGAACACCTATCCATAGATACCCGTATAGGTTTGATGAAAAAAAAATTTTTGCGTTTCAGTTCCAAGTATGGGGACCCCCAAAATGTATTGTTTTTTTTCTATTTTTATGTTAAAATCTTAATGCGGTTCACAGAATACATCGACTGACCAAATTTCAACAGTATAGCTCTTATAGTTTCGGAAATAATTGGCTGTGACATACGGACGGACAGACAGACAGACAGACAGACAGACAGACAGACAGACAGACTTGACGAATCTATAAGGGTTCCGTTTTTTGCCATTTGGCTACGGAACCCTAAAAAGTGTCTGATTTTTTGCTTTTAATGTTTTTACTATGTTTCCATGTTGCCAGACGACGAGTAAGTGAGTACCACCCACCATGTATACAACTGTAACTCAAAAATTAGAAATAAATTCCTAGCCTTTTAGGTGACAGGGAGTAGTGGGTTGGAAATACTTCAAACAAAAAAGAAACTTAAAAAAACCTTTTCATGATTCTTTTTACAAGAAGTTTATCTTGAAAAGAATATCTATAGTCAAACAATAGAAGTAAAATCTGTTTCACTTCATTAACTCACCTAATATTATTTTAGGTTCTTTATAATTAATTAAAGTTCACGCACAGACAGTATTTTAAGGATCATTTTTTAAAATATTTACGAATTGTTTGAAAAACTTTGAAACACTGTATTTTCACAAGGTAGATGGAAATTAACGTTAGTGTAATTTAAGTTCCCAACCCGAACTCGGCCAAGGTGGGTACGGATACCTGAGCCCAGCAGTGGGCTACTCATCTTAAGAGTGTTGACTAGCCGAACAAACTACACAAGACAACATTTCTGCAAAGAGAAAGAAAACTTGAAACAATACCTATAAACACAGAAGACCAACATTAAAAAAATCACATCATCAATATGGTAGTAGTAGTAGTGTTAAGCATCTCGAAGCCCGCTATCGTGTAACATCATTGCAATATGAACGATGCAGACCTATCGTTCATATTGGAATGCAGACGTTCAGCTTGATATGGTAGGTCAAAACTTCCACTTTCAGGAGAGACCTATGTCCAGAAGTGGGCTGATAAACGTTGTTATCGTTAATGTTGAGTCTCAGTCTGGGAATATTTTTATCTCATACTGATACTCTGTTTTACTTCAGCATAGGTTAATACTGTATTAGTACCGATTTTGCGTTTGCGTAATTGCGTAATTTAATAAAAACACGAAGAGAAGCATTGAACAAACACACAAGTAATTTATAAAAACATTACTTTGAAAAAATATTTTGAGTTCTCATCATTCTAATTCAAACGAAACGACCAATGATTTGAAAGAAATTCTCTTTTGATTTGTTAGGAGCGAATGTTGAACATTTTTAATTACTTTTCAAAGAATATTATACAACTTTTATAACTTAGAAGAAAGATTCATTATCTACCTAATCATCTAATTTCCTGAGGAAAAATGAGAAAATGAAGTGTCTTATTCCCACTTCTTAATTAAATGGCAGGATTTTTAATTTTCTACCTTTTAACTGGCCCTTTTGTTGCTCAATTTAGAAGTAAATAAAAAGTAGTTACTATAAATTATTAGGTTAAAATAATTTGGATTAGGTTGTGGCAGCAATCAAGAACACAGTTTGAAGCGAATGTATCATTTCGTATGCATACAACTAATATTAGATACTTTTTTCATACATACATTTTTTATTTAAAAACACCCAAACTCCGATACGACAGCATACGTGCTGTCACTATGATGTTCCGAACTCATCTTTTTACATCAACACTTGCAAAAGTGTTCATGTAACCTAATTGCAGAATAAATGATTTGGTTTGATTTATGAGTTAGTCTTCTGTGTGAAGCTAGTATCGGCTCGTTCGTGTTGAAATCTTCGTGGCTTTACTATCTAGGTTCTGCTACCTTGTAAGTTTAATAGTTTGATTTTATTGAGTCTTATATGCCAACGGAAGTATGTCTTAAACAGAGGTGATATACTATACTTTGTCCATTCGTTGATTATCTTTTAGACAGTTCAAAAAATTTCGAATTAAGCCCTCACACGTGTCCGATTCGATTTGTTATTAAAATTGATTTTATTTAAGAAGAACTTTCAAACGATTAATTTAAATATTTTTTGTTTAAATACTAATTATTCGTTATTTAGTATTTTAAATTATATATGACTGCCTTGTTGGTCTAGTGTTTAGCGTATGCGGCTGCTGATCAAGAGGTCTCGGGTTCGATTCCCGGGTCAGACCAAATATTTGTGTGATCCTCAAATATTTGTTTCGGAGTCTGGGTGTTTTTCTATGGATAATATGTATGTATTTACAAAAAAAAAAAGTTTGTTTATGTATTTATATCAGTTGTTTAGTACCAATAATACAAGCTCTGCTTATTTTGGGACTAGATGACATTGTGTGTAAGATGTCCTAAATATTTATTTATTTATTATTATTTATATATGAAATAAATAAATTTATAAATGATATATCACTAAATTAGAAATATTTATGGATATAAACAATACAACCGATTATTTATTATAGGCGTGACCTTTTAAAAAGATAATAACCGAATGGACAAATTATAATCAAATTTCTGCTCACATCTAATTCAAAAACTATATAAAATTAGTTTTCAAAGATATTTAATAATTGTCGTTTGTTCACTTTCTAGTTTAAGTCCATTCTTGGCTTTTGTAATCGTTCACAAACCGGCGATTTCAAGACTAATTTACTGGATTCCAACAAATTTTATTACCGCCCTTTGTCCGACGGTCACCCTCTACCCCGGTAAGGGGGCCTGTGGGACCCTTTAAACAATATAACCCTGAACCATTGAAGACCCATTCCGCACAGCTCTTTGAATATTTATCGTTGATATACCCTTTTGTCGACAGTTTTAACAAATAATACCTGAATTTTAGTGATTTATCTGTTATATTTGCTTTACCTTGAATACCGAAAACAAAATAAACCATTGTCGATATAATGAATACTAGAGTTCACTTGCCAGTAGTATATCAACCTTAATGTAAGCACTGTAGGTTGCTTTCTGTATATTTAACGAACTCATATGACTTCATCTGTCATTTTATATTTTTTTATTACTATGATAGGTTAAAATATATACTGAATTAGCTGGTTAATAACACTCCAATAGAAGAGCCATCTAGCGAGTCCAATTATGTTTTCAAACCATACATCCATTCAAATATACACACAAAATTTAATCCGAATTAGTATAGCCTATAACAGAGAAGTTAGGTGAGAAACACTTGTATAAACAAATATAGCTTCTTTAGTTTCTCAATCAACAGTCTACTCTTTACTGAGACGTCTATCCATGGACTAAGAAACACTAACCTAATCTAAAAGCCAAATTTTAGTCAGATTAGTGATAGAAACTGCACGGTTGGCCTAGTGGCTTAAGCGGTCGCCACGCCGCTTCCTACTACGCCAAGTGTCGTGGGTTCAAATCCCACGTAGGACAACACTTTGTGTGATTCACAATTTGTTGTTCTGAGTCAGGGTGTTCTTTGTGTCCGTTTCTTGTATGTTTGTAAAGTCCCCCGCGACACAGGAATTTATATTCCTAATGCGGGAGTTGTCTTTAAAAAACAAAACAAAAGATTGTTCATTGTTCTTTCTTTTTTGAAAACACAACTTAAATCACACAAAGTGTTGTCCTACGCGAGATTTCAACCCACAATACTTTGCACAGCAGAAAGCAACATGTCATCAAACTCAATTTATATGCGTACTATTTAGCAAAGAGCTAGTTGGCTGACATAATATGCTATTTTTGTAGCTGATTACAATTTACGATGCCGTGTGTCACACACTTTAATCATATTTAAAAGTGTTATATACATATTATATTATATACATATTATGGTATTTAAAGTGTGTTGTATCTAAAGGTAAGGTCGTTTAAGTAATTGCTATAAACATACAAAGCTCAAAACTGATAAAACGATTTCAAAGTCGTTTCAAATTATGCCTACAGCGTAGAGGGTCTACGTCGGCTACGCCGTAGCATTGTCATAGCAAACTTTTACCTGCCAAATTTTGACTTACACACCGTATTACCTTTACCTGTCCCTAAAGGGCTTGACCGCAACCATAATGTCACCCATAATAGAAACCTTTATCTATGGGACCTTTTGCGGTTAAATTACCTCCGTAAAGGTCAGTGACCTCGCTTCAAAGAAGAATGTCCATAGATATTTATTTTTTATTTTTTAATGTAAAAATAATATATGTTGTCATGATGTAGGTATGAGATAACAGATTTTTGATTAAATTGGTGTATTTTGTATACATAATATTATATGATAACGCCGTGTCTTGAGTTGCCTGTACCCATTTTAACCATGATATCTGGTAACTCTCTACTCATCTGTACCCTATTATTTAAAAGCTTTTAGGTTAAGAGAATATTGAATAGTGTACTTATTAGTATTATCAGGGGAAATTCAGTACTGCTGAAAACTATGTCACCCGACCATCATGGTCTCTTAATTTGCTAACCATCTTCGGTGACCACCACTTGAAATCAACTGATGTTTTCCATCAGACAAAGAAGATTCATTTTGGCAGACTCATACTAAAAAAATGGAATGATATAAGGTATAGCCTACTGCTTGGAAAAACTAGGTAATGTTGGGTTTTTTTTCGCTTTTTAACATTGATCGGGCTACATTTAGTTGAACAAAGATATATTTACCTATTGAAAGGAAGGTTCATTTAGAAATGGTACGAACGTAAGGTTCAAGGTACAAGTATGAACTTTAAAATATATTCAGTCAATTTGAGTCCTCTTACTAAATACAAAATTTTGAAATTAAAATCCATAAACAAAGCCTTTGAAGGTAGTTTCAAACACTTAGTCATCTCATAAATATACTTCTCACGAAACATCTTTTTTTGTTGGCAACACAAAGTAGAAGAAAATAATCTAGTTGTAAAAATAGGCTTAAGGGTACCTCAAGAAATATTTTATAAGACAAATTATGCCTTTTTCTGAAGGCTTATGTATTATGTACGAGGTTTATGTAGAAGTACTAGATTTAGACCTTTTTTATTCATATACCACTTAGCAAATAAACTACACTCGGTTCCAAAAATAACGGGTCAGTCACACGGGTCAGTCACATAAACCCGAATATCTCCCGAACTACGTATGCCATCCTAATGAAACGAAGACTGTTCAATTGAGAATTTAATTATACAGATAAAAAATAAAATAAAACTTAGTTACACCCACAATATTAATCTTAAATTAAAAAAAAACTAAAGTAGTCATATTTTTCTTAAGATTACATTTTTTTTATGATTGTTTTTTTGCTGTTTTTCATCACTTTCTTCATTTAATACTTTGTATTGCCTCCACGTGATGAAGCCTCCAGTGATGAAAAACAGCAAAAAAACAATCATAAAAAAAATGTAATCTTAAGAAAAATATGACTACTTTAGTTTTTTTTTAATTTAAGATTAATATTGTGGGTGTAACTAAGTTTTATTTTATTTTTTATCTGTATAATTAAATTCTCAATTGAACAGTCTTCGTTTCATTAGGATGGCATACGTAGTTCGGGAGATATTCGGGTTTATGTGACTGACCCGTTATTTTTGGAACCGGCTATATATTATTCAAATTTGACGATGACAGCTGGCCTATTATCTACTGGTTAACTATGTTGAATGTTTGGCTAGAGGTCTTGGGTTTGTTTCCCACCCTACGTTTTGGTAGTCATTACTTCTTTATCTGGATGTTATTTATCTATGGCATGTATGTAGTGCTCCTTGCCGAGTTACCTTAGGTGATTAGAAACCGTCACCGAGGGTAAGCAACGATTGTGCGGTCAGACTTAGATGGGTGACCGTTTGTGGCATGATATGCTATGAGCGTTTCCGTGATTTAGAAGTCACGTTAAGCAGTCGGTCCCGGTTGTTATCAAAAGATAGCAGTCGTGAAGCTTAGTTGAAGACTTCGGGTGCCTTAAAAACATCCAAGGGCAAGATTACGTAGCCACAACTTGGCGAAACGCAGGCGTTTCTCTCTTTCAAAGGGTAAGCCTAAATGCACGTATGCATTACACTGTTAGGACACGAAATGTGATTTGGCTTTTGTGTGTGAGTTTAAAATGTGTATGTGTGAAGATTTCCGCTCGCAAAATATCGAAATAAAGACTTGTTTTATCGAAAAAAGATGCTGTGATCCCTCCGGTCCGCGGGCTTGTGTTTACTCTATGCCTATTAAGATAATAAAATATTTGAGTTGAATGATGTATTTTTTTTTGGGTGTAACTTAACGAAATCAGAAACAAAAACCTATATTTTCCACATCCTCAATAAATTCGTCTGTGTTCATACCACTGTACATCACTTTAGCGTTATCGTTCGTAACACAATGCATCATAACCATTGTACGTCGAGTTCCGGAGAAGCGTTTCCTGTACACACCAAGCCGGCAATGTATATCGTATATAAAGAATAAATCGAGCGGGTAAAAGTGCATTTTTCTCCGCACAACCGAATTGATACGAACGACATTTCCTTCCGTTTGCGAAGTTGGCTAAAGTGTTATACATGTTTCACTTTATATATTTTGTTTTCTTTTGCACTAAAACAACCTTATTTCCGAAAGACGATTACATAAGTTCTGTTCTCATACATACATAAAATATTATGTAGTAGGGTATTTGTTGAATTTTTATTAAATTGCAAATTTGGACTGCCTTGTTTGTCCAGTGGTTAACGTATGCGGATGCTGATCAATAGGTCTCACCTCTTGATCGCATATCGATTCCTTAGTTGAACCAAATGTTTGTATAATTTTTAATTATTTGTTTCTCAAATATTTACAAATATTAGAATGAATGATGTAAAAAAAAATTGTAAATCCAGTTCTAATGTTGTGTAAAATTTTAAAATAGGACTAAATGACTTGAATCGGATTAAGAATACGAAATCAATAATCATTAGCTACTTGGAGTAATTTTTAGGGTTCCGAAGCCAAATGGCAAAAAAACGAACCCTTATAGATTCGTCAAGTCTGTCTGTCTGTCTGTCCGTATGTCACAGCCAATTTTTTCCGAAACTATAGGAGCTATACTGTTGAATTTTGGTCAGTCGATGTATTCTGTGAACCGCATTAAGATTTTTACATAAAAATAGAAAAAAAACAATACCTTTTGGGGGTACCCCATACTTGGAACTGAAACAACACAATCTTAACTCGAACCGGGTCTAAATCACAGATTAATAAATAGTTACTACGTAATCTAAATAAAGTTCGATGTCAGGTGTCAGTCTTGCACTTACGCAATAGGTCAGCCGTTCCCTTGATAAAATTTTAGACCCTCTTTGAAGCACTTTGTTACACTATAATTATGTTTTGCCTTAAACCAAAATCATTTTTTATTTAATTAATGTTAAAATGTTTAGGTAAAACGAATAAATATTCAACAAAATACCATCCCTATTTAAACCAAGTAATAAAACAAAGTTAGAATATACCGGCATTCTGTTTAAAATAACAACAAAACCAACATTGTGCGTACACAAAGCTATCAACATGGAAACCGGTGACATCAAAGCGGCGGGATCCCTTTGATTACACCGCGATCTAACGAAAGTGTTAAATACACTCGCCCTATAATTTACCTCGAGTATTTGATACAGTACGCCATAATTATAAAAGGATTAATTAATTAAATTAGATGTTTAAATGTCTGGAAATTGAACTTTATGCTTGTCGGAATAACGCATAGATTAAACTTGTGATTTATTTCATTTAGACGACGCAATATTTAGAATTGTCTTGCTAATTATCTGGTTTGTTATTAAATATGTTGTGAATGTTTTTTTTATGTAATAAAAGGGTATATTTGCAGGCGAGTTACCTTATGGTACTAAATTACTGTTTTATAATCAGCGCCCAAGTGACATACAACGCCATCTAGTTTCAAACTACGTAGATCTTGTACTATAACAGCTAGATAGACTGAAAGAATAAATAAATATTTCGGACACTATACATATACATAAAAACACCCAAACTCCGAAACAAATATTTGCAGATCATACCAAAGTTTGCCCGACCCGGGAATCTAACCCGACACATCTTGATCAGCAGCCGCATACGCTAACCACTAGATCAACAAGGCAATCCAATTAAATTAATAAATACCCTTATCTTCCAAATAAAATTTTATTGCAATTTTGATGTCTATAAAGATACATCAAATATGCTGACGAAGAGCTCTTCCGTACTCACAAACCCCGGTCACATCCAGCACCGGTGTACCCCGGAAGTCATGAATAGCCTTCGTCTGCAGGTACGGGGACATTTTAATTCAGTGCCCCAATGCTAGTCGAAAGGCTTTCATTGCGCTTCAGCCAATATTTTCTGAATAAACTTTTAAATTCCGCTTATAAGTTACGACACGACTCCGATACGATTTTGTTAAATGTTTATAATAAGCAGAAACTACTGCTGCGTTAAAATTTAAATATTACGTTCGGTCTTTGCCGTAATTGTCAAAACCACTGTAACAATTATTTCAAAGTTATTAATATAAATCATTTTTAATGTAATAATAACAATTATTAATTACTGTAACAATTAATTTATATTTAAATATGGTGAAATTTCCTGATAAAGACACAGCACGCTGAATAAAGCCAGAGAGCATGAGATTATGAAAATATTCAGAGTAATTTCCCAGGAAGGTTGACATTAGGAATGCGGCTAAAAATAAAAGAAATCATTCAGTATAACACTCACACAAAGGTACACTAAGTTCTCACAATGATTCAGAAATATCTCACCAAGCCACCATTGTATGGGTCACCATGATGCATTGTGTGAACAATGAGGATGGTGGCCCTTACTCCAGCTTATGTCATGTTTGCCATCATACAGATGGTAAGCATGACATAAGCACGAGAGAACTGTATGGTTGGCCTAGTGCCTTAAACGGTCGCAACGCCACTTCCTACTGTACCAAGTGTCGTGGGTTCAAATCCCACGTGGGATAACACTTTATGTGGTTCACAATTTGTTGTTCTGAGTCTTGTTATTCTTTGTGTCTGTTAAATGTACATATATTTATAAAGTGCCCCGCGAGACAGAAATTTAAATTCCTAATGCTGGAGTTGTCTCTTAAAAAAAAAACTAGTCGCTTCAGCATCATCATCAGCCTATCGCTGTCTACTGCTGGACACAAGCCTCTCCAATGTACGCCAATTTGATCCTCGGCTACTCGCATCCAGCTCACTTAGATTCACTTTGGTAAGCTTAAATAAAGAAAAAAAGAATGAAGTGAAGGAGGAGAACTCAACGAAATCTTGTCTATCTTTCTATTCTTGACGATCGTTTTTATTTAATAATCCTCCTCTCGTTGTAAATAGAGATAGATATAATAAAATAAAAATCTTCTTCTTAGCTACAAGAACTTATCAATACAAGCTTTTATTGAATTTCATTAAAAATAATAAAATGAAGCATTATATAGCGAACTTATATCTTCATGTTTGTTCAGTCGTTGGTTTTTATGGCAAAGTTATGGGTCGTAGCGAATCTCAATTACAGTATACACGATGGCAGTCATGTTTATTATTTAAGTACTGGTTTGTTACTCTAACATTACTCACTAAGGTATGCAAATTTATACCGACATACGGCTACATTATTTATCCTAAAACATATCGCTACAATGCCTATAATCACGTCTTGATCTCAACGAGATAATGACTGTCCGAATTCTACGTACTCGATAGTAGACTCATATCTGAAATGTGCTGGCCAAGCTTAACTCTGTATAAATTCTATCAATTACTTCAAATAATATATGACGTATATATTACCTATTTGAAAACTTTACCTATGAACTTATATTCGATTCCTGGGTCGAAAAAAAATGATTATGTGATCAGCAAATATTTGTTACGGAGTGTTTTCTATATTTAATTAAAATGTATGTTGAAAAAAAAAGTATGTTCATGTTTTTTTATTTATATCAGTTGTTTAGTACCCATAATACAAGCTCTGCTTAGTTTGGAACTAGTGATGTGTGTGTGTGTGATGTCCGAAATGTTATTCACGATTTATTTATTTAATTGAGATAAACCTATATTCAACAGTGGACATGTTCCTGCTGAGATGATAAACATGCAGGTATTCTTAGGATGGCGACTCATCAACAGATGATAAAAACTAGAAATATCGTGAGGTGTAAATGATTCCAAGGACGGCTGCGTCAGAGCGTTGCAGTGAAAGAAGATCGGGATTAAAAACCGCTTTTTCTTTCAAATATGTCCTTTACGGATTACTGCAAAGGAAACACGCCTTTGAGATGTGTTTCTTCGTTTTTCTGTGGGTATTTCTCCGTCGTATGCTACTTTCTCTGATTTACTTTCCACTAATGTGTAAAAATATGTTAGTAGCTTGTTTAGTTTGGTATTGGTTTAATGTGGTTTTTGTCAATACATTCTAATTAGCAGCCCACAGTATGAAGTTTGAAGGTGTAATGGGAGAGGCCTATGTCCAGCAGTGGACTGAGATGGGCTGATGATGATGATGTTTACAATGTTTGATTTGAAAGGGTATAACGTGTATACTTTTACACATAGGTACATAATTTAATCTGAATTCATCTGCGGCACCCGAAGTTTTTGCTGTTTTTTTTAATTCGTACATATTTTCATAGGTTTTGATATTGTTCTATTTTTTTCTAAAAAAAACAGGTAGGCTGGTCAGCTCGGAGTACCTAATATCCATAATTAGCCGAGAGTAGTCACATACCCACCTCATATTATATTAAGAAAACGCCCACAAGTTTATATATATTTTTAAAACAGATACAAGAAACGGTCACAAAGAACACCCAGACTCAGAACAACAATTTGTGAATCACACAAAGTGTTTACATGTGGCGTTGAATGATATTATGAACCTATAATATTAAGCGCGGTAGAGAGTAAATCGTATCAACCAGAACATTGTCCGAACTGACAAATTTTACCCCCTATGCCCTAAAAAATACCTACCACAAGTAAAACCATGGCAGTATACAGCAGTGCAGATGTACCGCGTGACGTCACAGCGAGTCATTACGTAGAGGTGGCGTTATGAGCGTCATCAGTGGAGCATCAGACGTAATATACCCCGGATAGGGGTGGGACAATATCGATAATGATATCGATATATTTTCCTCGACATAGGTAATATGAAGTAGGAGGGTTAAACGATCAAAGTTGTTAGTATTATAAATGGCGGATAATGCCATGGATCAAACTTAGTCTACAAAAAAGTTACTTCTTATATCATAAGATTTTATCTGAGAAAGTACTAGTCGTTCTAGAGATTAGTTGGCACACATATACAGACAGACAGAAAATAAAAAACAAGTTTTGTTCTAAGCATCGTATATGATATCAGGAACATTTAGTGAAAATCTGTTAATTTGAAGTGACAAACGGACATTTCAATTTTAGTTATTTTTAAAGCTACAATTTTTAAGGGTATTATTACAATCACTGTAATTGAAATTGATGATATTTGTTATTTTAAATAATATGTGTTGTATACATAACCTTTTGTTATATAAAAATTATAAGTACACACAATATTTGTTTAGATGTAAAAAACTTTATTTTCAAAATTAGGTTTTAAGTTACGAATTTATTATGGTTTTGGTTTTAAATTCACTTTGGAGTAAACGTCTTTATTTTTTAGGTGTCAAGATCCTTAGTCTGGTTACAAAAAAAACTTATTTTTCTTTTCCTGCATTTTTATCATTATTATCAGCGTATTGTAGTTCACTGCTAGACATAGAACTCTCCAATCGCACGCCAATTTTTTCGATCCTCGAATCTTTGAGTCAGCTACTAGTTTAAACTGATTACCTAAATATCACTCTTCGAGGCACAGGCGTGACACGCCTTCAAACTTCCATGCTCCGGGCCGCTAATAAGAATGTCTTGTGACTAAAACCCAGTAAAACTTTTAACTCAACATAGGAATCCAACATGAGTCCTCTTAATTAACAGTCGCATACGCTAACAAAATAAACTAAACCAATGAAGCAGTTCAGCCTATAAATTACACTTTTTTTTTCCTAAGGAATAAATAAATGTAACTCGCGTTGACAGGCAATCAATTTCTGTATCAACAGTCTATTTATAAAATATCGATAGAAATTGTTTAAATGGTATCCCATCACTACAGGATTGAAGGGTCCTACTATACTCATTTCACGTGACATTACTTGAGTTGACCCACAGTAAGGCCATCCTGTGTGGTTCATGGGCTAATTTAGAAGCGACAGCGATTTGAAATAAACATTATTGATTTTTTCCTTTTTTATGATTTTTTCCTTTATATGATTAGCAGACGAAAACTTGTGATTTTTTTTATATTCTGAATGTAACTGTTTTTAGACTTTTGCGACTTTTACACATACTCATGTTTTTTACTTATACGGGACTTATAAAATTAAAAAGGTTACGATACATTTCACTTTCCGAAGTTTCGAACGGGTTACACTGCTCGTGGTCGCGGGTAGACTGATGTGAGCTTAGCGTTGCCTTCGTGATGTGCGATTATATCTACCCGAACTTGATCGCGTTGATTTCTTGTAATGTCGGTACACCTACACACCACACTTGTTACATCTGCACGCCTTATTTCACCTTTCCGATGGTGACTGCACCGCGGATGACTGGATTCCACGATGTTGATAGTCGGTATCAATCTGAATGTATTTCATTCGAATATAAATATATTTTTTCTTTCTTTATTTTTGACGTGGGATCGGTGACATTTATGTCTATATAAAAAAAACATGGTTTTGTTTAGAGACAATACATTAAGTTTTATAATGTAAGAACGTTATATAGTGAACTTTTTAATGCAGTTTATGATTCCATTATTAAATGCATCTCTAAGTGCTATTATTTCATTACACTGTTATATACGATGACATATAAAACTAGTATACCGCATTTATATTGGTTACATAATTAAATAAATAAATAAATATTTTTGGACATCTAACACACAACATCATCTAGTCCCAAACTAAGCAGAGCTTGTGCTATGGGTACTAGACCATTGATATAAATACATAAACATACTTTTTTTTTTTTAGTAAATACATATTATATATAGAAAACCACCCAAACTCCGAAACAAACATTTGTGGATCTCACAAATATTTGGTCCGAGCCGGGAATCGAACCCGAGACCTCTTGATCAGCAGCCGCATACGCTAACCACTAGACCAACAAGACAGTCATCAGTCAATTAAGTAGAAGTATTCAAATTATGTATTACTTATGACAAAAACACAAAGAAACAGTCGCTTTAAGCGTATACCTTAACACCATCATTACAAGAATATTCGACAATCATTGGGTCTAAATGGGTGGCCGCTTTATACAAGTGTCCTTCCGCTTTAACTGTTCGGCAAAAAATGGTCCATTTCACAGATGGTATTATATGTAAGGGTATTCGACCTAACATGTAATAAAATCACATTATATTATTATTTTATGGTTTATTTTTATTTCACTAATATAAAAACTGTGGATTTGTACAGTGATATTGGTAATACGATTCGACAATGTAATAACAGACTGGAGTATTTTCTGTATTCAGTGTAAAATTACACTCATCGTTTTCTCAATAGAAATGAGAGTAAAATATTTTTTTTTTTTTTATATAACGCCTGCCAAGGTGACTTTACTATGTCTGATGGAAAGCATGAGTAAAATCCACAAGTGAGGGTCGCCATACTCACTGCAAATGCAAGCAGTATGGCAAACCACATTATGGCGGCCTAGTGAGATGCTATCAACAGCTTTTGTCAACAGCCTTCAACAATCAATTTCTGGATATAAACCTCTCTCGCTAGCAGTTGGTCTACTATATACGGTATTCAGTCAGGTTGGTACAGGATTTGATTGAAGATTGATTGGCTCTTATGACACCCAAGGGATAAAAAGAGGTCATGACTTTTCGTATTCGTGATCTGTCACCACGCGGAAAAAAAGCTAGATTGTACAGTTCAATGTTACATTTCACAACTCATAAAGTCTCACTGTTGGATTCGAATCTCCTCTCAGGAGAAGGTTAAGGCCAAACGTCCCCACTCTGATCGAGTACAGGTTGGGGACTAGCAAAACACGCGTTTTGCCAGTCCCCAACCTATACTCGGTTTACCCAATGAAAAGATTCTTTTCGTTGGGTGTTTTAAGGGGTCCGAAGACCTCAAACTAAATATCACGAGCGGTTATCTTAGATAACAACCGGGACTGACTGCTTAACATGACCTCCGACGGAAACGCTCATAACATATCATGCCAAAAACGGTCACCCATCTAAGTATTGACCGCGCCGTCATTGCTTACCCTCGGTGAGTGCTTCTATTGAAAGACGTAAATTCAAATTATAGATAAGAAAATATTAGAAAAGGAGTATTGTCAAATGCCTACGTGTGTATAACAGTACAGGCACACATTGAGGTCACTTTACTTCAGGATAATATTTGTCTACTCGAGAAAAATCTTATAAATTATAAAACGTACCGCATATCTCATAATTCTTCTTAAATTTGTTAGAATCATCGTTAAATCAATCTCAATTAAATGAACATGGCGAGTTTTGCAACCATTATTCTAGATTACTAGCCTGTGAGATAAGCCGAGCTCTGTGTCTCAGAAGAGTTATTGGAAATAGAAGACACTGTAAAGCCATTCATTTCACATTTAGAAGAAGATTTTGAGAATGAATGGAAGGATATACTTTAAATTTTACTGGTGCAGTATTAGATGCTTCCGAAGCAATCGCGAACTCGAGAATCGGGAATAAATGTTGGATATTAAATCCCAGTAGCGGTATATTTAGTCAACTTAGTTTTACTTTAAAACTCTCGGTGAGAATTTGTGACGGGAGACTTATTCCACTATCGGGCTTTTATTCATTTTATTTATTTTGTAAGAATGTACATAAATGTGTGTATGTATTTATAAATGTTAAAACACAGCGTAATTTTCATTTTATAAAGTTTCGTATTTAGTCAATATTTATATATAAATATTTCGGACATCTTACACACAACGTCTTTTAGTCCCAAACTAAGCAGAGCTTGTATTATGGGTACATGGACAACTGTACTGTACTATACTATACACAGAAAACACCCAAACTCCGGAATAAATATTTGAGGAACACGCGAACAAATATTTGGCTTGACCAGGGATTCGAACCCGAGATAGCCGTCGCATGCGCTACTACTGTGCCACCGAGACAAGCAAGTGTAGTTGGGAGTACATATTCTCATATCTATATTTTCATCATCTCCATCCCATCGCAGTCCACTGCTGGACATAGGCCTGTCCCATTGCACGCCACTTTGATAGATTTTGGGGTTCTATCATCATCTTCAACAGCCTTTAACAGTCCACTGCTGGACATAGGCCTCACCTTAGAAAGGAGGTTTTTGCCTACTATACCACACTGACCAGACGGGTTGGTTTCAAGTTTTCCTTCTCTTTTCTTCGATGTTGTCTTGCGTAGTTTATCCCTTAGTCGCCTTTTACGACACCCGCGGGATAAATAGGGGTGGTGTCACTCTGTATTCTTAATCCGTAATATTATATCTATATTATACTTCTAAGTAAATTTTATAATCTCAAAAATGTTATAATTCCAGTATTAAGAAACAGTAAGACCTTACTTCTCACGAAATTTCATGATTCTAGGTCAATGGGAAGTACGCTATAACTTTGAATTTTCCTGCAAAGTGTTAAAATGTAGGCTAAAGAGCCATATATTTTGATAGCGTTAACTTAGCTGTTCGCTGTTTCTAGATAGGTTCATTTTTATTTTACATAGCTTCAACTTCAACTAGGTTTCTCATTTTGTTCATGAAAGAAAGATTTTAACAAATAAATGTTCAGCTAATCAGACAAGAAATTATCTCATAAGGGTTTCGTCGTAAAAACTGAACTAAAATTATTTATTTAGAAGTTTGTTTGTTGACTGGCGGTTGTGAGTATATCATGCTCACTCAAAAGTCCTGCTGGCGGTGGCGTGTGTAGCGGGTCGTTCGGCTCCCTACGATATGGTTGAACTGGACGATGGCTGGTGCATAGGTCATGCTCGTGATACGGGCGCCGCCAGTCGGGGCTGTTCATCTCAAAACTTCTATGTTATATTATTGTTTAATTATTTTTTGGACACTACCTGTGTAAATATCTGCATCGTTACATTGTCCTCACATTTAATAAAATGCCTTAAACAATGTAAAAAATTGTAATAACAATGTTCGAAAAGAGTATCCATGGAGTTTCTTGTCTGTTCTTGTCCATAGGATCTACGAATTAGAACAGACTTCACGACTGACTACTGACTGACTACTTGACTCAGACATTAAACTTATCAGTCTGAAAATATATTGTTACATATATTATTCATGTTTTTAAATAAAATTCCAGTCAGTTTCAAAAACTATATAACTTAGATATCCCTTACTTGTACAATCTATTGTATTCAAATAATAAAACATCTCCGAATTAAACTACGTGATTTATCATCTTAAGCTAAATCAAATTCTCATACACAAAGGCTTCATGTGCCTTCGTCGTCCCCACTTTAGCCCTACTTTAATACCCACTTACTCCCTACCCCTTTAGGTATATACCTCACCCATTTTACCCCACCTGTCCTGTCTCGCCTCTATATAGTTCTCTTGTCGTTGCCATTTCACCGGACAATAGAACCGCTAGCCATTTGTCTCACTATATTAAATAGAACAACCCAAGCTGAATTTTACGGCAATTAAATCTATTTTGATTTGTAAATAATAGTAACTACAGGGTTTCTTTTACTGTGTGGTTGGGGAAAACTTAAATTAAATTATTGTGGTATTTTTAAGACTTTATCCACTTTCGATTTAACTTTTACCGTTCGAATGTAATTGGTCCACAAATATTCATCTTAACTTTTGCATTTTTAATAGCGTTAAGATAAATTGCTTAAATTTAAAAGTCGCCACCCCTTTGCTATTCCGCAAGCTTCAAATCTTGCCGCAAAGTGCCGCATACATTAAACTAAAAGTCCCCTGTCTTCAATACGAATGGTAAACATCATACTCCTAGCAGTATCTCAAAATGTAGTGTAGATAGAAAATAATTTTAATAATATCCATCTAATAGTCTATAGTTGTCCTGTTCTATTTATTCTCTGTTTCTTTCCAAGCAATGTCCTTACACATACAGGCCTTAGGTGATCGGAAACAATTACCGAGGGTAAAGAACGACCGCGCGGTCAGTACCTAGATGGGTGACCGTTTGTGTTGTGTTACGAGCGTTTCCGTGATTCAGAGGTCACGGTAAGCAGTCGGTCCCGGTTGTTATCATAAGATAACAGTCGTGAAGCTTAGTTATGGGCCTGCGGGCGGCTTAAGAACTTCCAACGGAAAGATTACGTAGCTACAACGTGTCTTTCCAGTCCCCAAATCCGCACTCTGGGTACGTGTGGCCTTAACCCTCTCCTGTGAAGAGACCTGAGACTATTTACATTACATTATAGATATATATGTGGGACATTATAAGTTGTTCATGGAAAGAAAATAAAAATGCTCTGATATTTGTAACTTGAGCGAGCGGTACCTGTATAAAGTTTGTAAATTATAGTCTACGTACATAAGCTAGCAAGTTCATTTGGTGATGGATTAGTTTTAAAAGTTTGTGTCAATCTAAATATACAAGATTTGACAGTGATTACAGATGACAAATACAAATTTTTTATAATAATTAGCATCCCTAATAGACAACATTTGCAACCGTTTCAAGGAACATTTAATTTCTTAATTTTTAAAATAATTTATTCTAAAAAGAAAAAATCTTGAACAACAGTTTCAGGAAACCGATTACAATTTTAAATAAGGAAAAAAGAACGCAAAACAAAAAACATTTTAAGACACAGCAAAAATGTATAAACATTATTCTACATCACAAAGAAAACCCTTTTGTCCAAAATTCGAATTTCCATTATTTGTGCGTTTAAATTTTCTGCAACTGGGACAAAATTTAAAATTTTCGCTGAAATGGCGATCGACAAAATCGTGCATTAAATAAACACCATTGGAAAACTAACCCGCGCCATACAGCCACCATTCGACAGTTTAGTCGAGACAATACAATGAAATATAAAATAGTTCGAACCCAACGCCTTGCCTGGAACAACGCCAGGCTAAATAAATATGTATAAATTGTACCACGTTATATTTTTCTTTTTGACAAATTTAGTATAGTGTGAATTTCATAAATAAAATTCTTTGTGGTTTTGATATGTTCCATTTTATTGTTCACACTTAACAGAAGATAAAAATAATATGATTTCCTAGGTCGGACTTTGCTGGGTTTTTCTTACAAGGATCAATAGCAGCCCGGAGTATAGAATATGGCTGTGTCTCATATCCCGTGTGAGAGCACGCTAGGCCGTTGATCTCGGTTATTATGAACATCCGTGCCCTTAAATATACAAAAAACTAGTTAAATCTTTGGATTCTTTTCGCCCCCAGGGTTGCGTAGATCCGATGCATGTAATAACTGATTTTCAGGTAAAACCGGTTGAACTAGCAGCCGACCCCAAATAATATTGGGAATAGTAAAAGTTAGCAAAAAAAAATATTGAAAAATCTTTCATATACTAATGCTAGATTCACACAACAACTGTTCTATATTTTTGAAAGTCAATAGCAATTTGTAAGTCTGGCCTGTTTAGGAGAGAGTAATCATCGCCATATAATATCAGACCTCATGTTGAGTACAGCATGATTAAGCACTTTGATTTGATACATTAACAGATCAATGAACCGAGTGGTAATTACATTGCAAAACCTTATAGCAATGTTGTCATTATTACTTTGAATAAAGAACATCTTAAATTAGCAAATACTTTGATCAATGTTACTGAAACATATGAAACCCAACTGCTCAATTGATACCTCTGTGAGCCATATTAATAAAATGGAATTTAAAAGAATAAATTGATAAATTAAATCCCATAAAGCGAAGTTTATTTCTCCAGAATTTGGAGGCACGGGAGTCTCCCAAGTTAAACTGCCTGATCGAAGGCGTGATTAGAATTCAAGATCGGTGGTCTAAATTAAATAAATAATAATTCTCAGTAAAGTAAACAAACAATAATGCCTTAACATTCTTACGCTTTGCGACTAACTAACTTTAAGAAATCGACTCTATCATCCATTTCTACTTAGTAACAGAGCGACTGCTCTTTGAAGAGAAATTAACCATGAAATATGTTAAGTTCATAAAATAATGTACAGATTCTATCTTAATGCACCATAAGCACCATGCCACGTTTGTAGAAAATCATGTGTCATCATCATCAACAGCCTTTAACAGTCTACTGATGAACATAGGGTTCTCCTTTGAAAGGAGGTTTTGGCCTACTATACCACGCTGGCCAGCGACAAGGTAGGCCCTTTCTAATGGATTTTTAACTATGTACTATAAGACTTTACAGCACATTCTCTATTTAATGTCAGGGGGGTGTCACTCCGCAGTTTAGGTATAGTCGGCCGGCTGCCTGTCGGGTCAGACACGCCGGTCGAACAGACATCGTCAGAACAGTTAAGAGTTACACGATAGAAAGAGACGCAACTGTAGGTAAATATAATCGTAGTGATTCGGCGCTGTGCGATCTGAATTGAACTTAATCTTTTGACACCGAGGGTATCTATAACTTTAATTTACTTTTCGGAGTGAGTCTTCTGTACGGGTACTATTATGTATTCTGTGTTATTGTATAGCTTGATGTTGACTCACATGTCTCAAGCACTTTGAAAGAACGTTTTAATTCTTTTCAACGAGAAGACTTGCTCTAAAACTTTTTTGAAAGTATCTGTTATTGTCATCTAGATTTACAAATACACTATATTTGAATACATGTTGGTATTGTGATAGTCAAAATTCAATAGTAGGCTAAAATGTATTCTTTAAGAAGAAGTCTCAATCCAGCAAAGGATGGTTAATGGCTATTAGAATGGTGGTAATATTTGGAAATTCTAGAAATAAAAAACTGAATAATGATTGTAATTTTACAAATTGAACAGTTTATTATATCAATCAAAATCAATAATTGCAAAACTAGTTATGTGATTAAATACTATTAGGTACTGTAGGAGACTTATTGTACGAATATTTTGATTAAAAAGCGCAGAATATTCCGAATAATATATTCTTAAATTAAACATTAATTAAGTTCCCACGCTGAACAAAATTCAGATGCTGGAATTTTTGTACTGAAATGAATTTTCAGCTTCATCCAAGCCGTATGTTACCCAATATGTTCCTCTACATGTTACCGCTATACAAAAGCGTGCAACACTAGCGCCGAAAATAATTTCGGTTGCAAGAAATTTAATCAACATTTTAACAGTAAACACAAAATCTTCCGCATGATTTCAACTTTAAATTATGCGAGACTTATTAAAGCTAAGAGAAGTAACAATATTCCTAGTTTTCGTTTTAATTAACCTAAATCCGAGCTTGCCGCTCAAAGACAGGGACATGCGACGCTGAAGTTTACAAAGACTCCACACACAGTCAACTGAATGAGATATTTATAAACAGAAAAAGTATTTTTTAGTTAAAAAGACTTTTACTAGCTCTTTTAGTTTCTATTAAATCTCGCAAATTAACTTGTATTATATGATATTATTATTGATTTATGTGATAATGTTCTAAGTAATCTTTAGTTCACATTATAAAGATGGTTTAGAATGTATTTAGGACGAATACGAAATGACGTTTCAATTATTAAAATGTAGACTAAACTTTTTTATTTTCATTTTCTTATTATAATTCACAAAACTGATGATGAATCCTGCATGCATATTAATAGTAAGACAATAATAACAAATCACACTATTTTATTTTAATAATACTATGTGAAACCAAACCAAACTTGCATTATTATTTGTATAACTACATTTACATTGAAGTCAAACTAGAAAGAGTAGCTTATAATCATCATCATCAACAGCGTCCAGTCCACTGCTTAACATATGCCTCTCTTTCCTCTTCTAGTACCATGCTGGCTAAAGGGTTTTTTACAGGATTTGTGTCAAATTTTCCTCTTCTTTGTTATGATGAGGGTTGTCTTTTACGACAACCCTCATATGAATATGGATGGTTGGACGCTATAGTATTAATCCGTCACCAAACGGACTCACTAGCTCATGTTCTTAGAATATAATAAACAAACTTTCTATTAAGACACGCTCAGCCATTTTGCAATAACAATTTTCAAAGTAATTTGTTAATTTTTCATCAACAACCCATAACATCTCACTGCTGGGTTTGGGTCTCCCCTGAGAAAAGGCTCAAGGCCCTACGTCCCCACGCTAGACGAGTGTGGGTTGAGAAACATCAAGACACATTGTGGGTACGTAATCTTTTTGCGTTAGATGTTTTCAGACCACCTGAAGGCCTCCAACTAGCTTCACGACTGTTATTTTATGAAAACAAGCGGGACCAACTAATTAACATGACCTCCAGACCTCCAGAAATCACAGAAACGCTCATAACACATCATGCCACAAACCGTCACTCATCTAGACATAGATTGCACCGTTGTTGCTTTACCTCAATAATTGTGTCCAATTGACAATGGTCACTTCTCAACGCAAATCTTTTAGTTTAAAATAGTATATTTAAAAGGGTTCTTATACCATTTTATCTATTGTGAACAGAATCGAAGTAATCTACCATTTTACTAGTTAATCTAGAACCCAATTTAACTAAAACCAACACGTTTTTTCCTCGATCGGAGAACACGATTTCTTATACTTTGGATTTCCTTTTTCCGAATAAAATAGGTCGGATTTAATTAAAGTAAACTTTCTAAATTCCCGAGACGGAGTTTTCTATCGGCAAACAAAACTAACAACGCATGTTGTTTAATTAATTCCCTCTTTTTCTTCTTTCCGGAGCTATTGGGATTGATTCGAGCATCCGGTAGAATATAGAAATACCCATCTCTATATTCTACCAGATGCTTGAAACAATCCCTGACAGATTCATGTTTATGTTTTATCTATTTTTAAAGATGATGTTGCTGCTGTTCCTACATTTTTATCATATAAAATTTGTACCCCAAAAGTTGAAAAATATCATAAGTGCTAAGGTCTTTAACGTTCTTTCTCGAACGAACTTGTAGATAAACATGGTGTAGTGGTAAATCGGTACTTACTTAGATTTTATCTATATAAACATAGGTATTATGAAAAAAATATCACAACCATTTACGATGTAGCTAATATTTTCTTATTGGTTTTAAAAAAAACTAGTCTTAGCCTACGTGTTATCCTGATATATGACTCTGATTGCCTTTTTTACCCTCTTAGGGTAATCCCCCATCAGTGCTAGCTTAGACTTTTTAAGGATATGCCAAATTTCAGTTGTGGCTGTACGTTGTCTGTCAGTCAGTCAGTCAGTCTCCTGTAACGGCACTGTTTTCATATAATATATATTGACGATCTCTTTGAGAAAGCGATGCATAGCTTCCTATTACATAATTTCTAGTTTTTCATGCTTGTTACATCAAAATCCAACATCATTTTCCATCAACCATCTAAAGACAAATGGTTCATAGTTACCACTGACAGAACTAAAAACTAGGAGATAAAGTTGAGACATTTGCCAAGACTAACGTTTGGTTGTGATTATCTGTTGGCTGCCATGAGAGCACCGCTGGAAACTGGCCAAATTTTGACATGACTTATATTTTTAATATCAATTCGGAAAACACATTGGACAGTATTTTTACTGACTGACTGACACTATTCGCAATATATTAAAGGTACCAGAAAGTGGGGACCTGTTCTGGTAGAATAAGATTGATGGACAAGAGGATTCTCTCAGAATAAGGCCACATGGTCTTATTCTTCCCCAGAATAGAGCATCTATAGTTAATCATCAGAGGAGGAAGGAGAAGACTAACTTCAGATGCCATATCTGAAGTTGGCCTTTGGGGTGATTTTTAGTATTTAGAAACACCACATATTTTTGCGTTTTTAGTTTCGAAGTACTTAGAGATTTGAATAGGATTTTCCACTCCTTTGCCAAAAAAGAGTAGCAGAGTTACCATTAAGAGGCAGTCTCCACGGGCGAGAGAATCGCGGAATATCATCACCGTGCCAATTATTTATACAGTCGATAAGTCCCTTACTAGTCGCCACGATACGCTGAAAAATAGAAGTGCGGATTGGTTGAGATGCTTTGGCCTGTGAACATGGCCTCTGAGAGTAGAGAAAATTGACTAGAGGTAAAACTGAAGTATGCCACTGCTGTGCTTTTGAGGCCTCAAGTTTGATTCCCGGATCGGACCAAATGTTTGTGTGATTCGCAAATATTTATTTCGGAGTTTGAGTGTTTTTTGTGTATTTTTCTATGTATTTGAAATACTTATATAGCAATATAAGTATTTCAAAACAAAAGGATGTTTATGTATGTATATCAGTTGTCTAGTACCCATAATACAAGCTCTACTTAGTTTAGGACTAAATCGCGTTGCGTGTAGGATGTTCAAAATATTTATTTATTAAATATAAAACATGCATCTGTTTGTAGTGTTTGCCCTTATAGCTCATCCCAACGAACTCTGTTATTTAGACGAAAAAACTCATTTCAATAAACATAAGTACTTTGCCGTTTGAAGATTCGTCGTTTTCAAATAATTTCATAACGCTACCCAACAATTTTGCTTTCAAAAGATTTAATAAAAACTTCTCAAAGCTCTTAATGGCTTTTTACGTTTGATTTTATTACGGCTTCGATGAAAATCAAAAGAACTTTATTATTTTGAATGTTTTAAAATACTTTTTTCTACTTATATTTTTTAATCAACTTTTCAATGTTGATGCTAAAAGTTTGAAGTTTTTACAAAAAACAGACTTGAAATTATTCATTCAGACGACTCGCAGAACTAATAATGTTTTTATTGAATTGATTAAGAAAAGTCTATACTTATTACTATTATTCACATTATAGTGAGTTGCTTTTTTATAAAATACGTCCTCACAGACCAAAAAATTAAAACCGACGAAATAATTACTGAGCATAGAAGTTATAAGAATATTTATCTATTTTTCCTTAAATTACTCCTTGAATGGCTATATTATTATGTCTTAAACTTAAGTAAATAAGCTTCTGTAGTGGAGAAAGAGGACTAGTTCCAACTAGTTGAAGCCTCTATGTCGACTATCAGCGTCAACTTTCCGCGTAAATATTGTTTATTCTCTAATTAATAATAATAGTAATAAGCGAAGATTATTTCTTCTTTCTTGAAAAAGATATTTAAAATCTATATTCCAGTTGTTTGCCTCTTCGAACATCTTTAGTTCTGCTATAATACACGAACCCTGGTCTAAATTAAGACGTAACCAAAAACACTACTAGCATATTTACTATGAACCCAAATAGTTTATGGTCTAATACGAGTAAGTCATCGTATAATATTTCTGAAAGATTTCACGAATAAAAGCAAGTAAAGCGGTAACCCCGTTTAGAGTTACATAAAATAGCTGCATCAAAATTACATAGTAACAAAAGTACACTGTAAAATGACCATGCACTAGTACCGCAAATTGCGAAAATTTATTAGGTATACAGGATGTTCGCGGCTGGAGTGCGCTGATAACATCGCATTTGAATACAGAATGTAACTTAACTAGATGTACTTGAAACAGTTTTTTTTTTATTTGTGTTGTAGAAAGACTGAAATATGGTTATATAGAGCGATGGCTCCACAAGCCAGGTGAAGTGACGATTTGCGCAGGATGGCTGGCAGGAGTTGGATGCGAGAAGCCCAAAATCGATCAAAGTGGTGTGGAGAGGCCTATGTCCAGCAGTGGACTGCGATGGGCTGATGATGAAGATGATGAGCTATTACTAATATATGCGTCGTACCCGTTAATCCTTTTGTTGGGAGTGGTCAGGTCATGACTGTTCACAACAAATACAATGATAATGATAACAATGATAACAAATACACCAAATTTTACAAATGATATATATATATTTATATATATTTAAATTCAAGGCAAACTTTGTGTAGTTGACTGTTTTCGCATAACTATAAAGAACAATCTAATAAAGTTATTATATGCCATACATACTTTTAAAAAGCTTTTAAGGAGTTTCATGCTAGATTCTTCTTCATGAAGTATAGGCCGCCCTTGGAACTGAAACCGTTTGTCCCGGTTAGTCGGAAGCCTTCGGGAGACTTGATAACGTCCAACGTTAAGATTCACGTAGCCACAGCGTGTATTTCCAGTCCCCAATCCGCACTAGGCCAGGGTGGGGACCTATGGCTTTAACCCTCTCCTGTTTAAAAAAAATAATTGAAAAAGAAAAGATTTTTCATAAATGATGTATGGATTATCCGATATCGGTAAATTAGAAGTGTTATTTATCTGGATTCTACTCATGCTTTCCACCAGGCAGAGAAGTCACCTTGGCAGGTTATTGAATAAAAATCTGGAACCTTCCAGTCACTGTTTAATTAGAACACTTCTTGTTAGACTAATTCTGTGCGACATGGAGTACTTTATAATGGCATTAGTTGCACTGATTATGTAAAGTTTATTTCGGTTCAATTAGAGCAATGCGTGCGTTTCGTTACACCTACTATATTGTGTTGTTTATGTACAATCGTTTTGTTCGTAATTGTTACGAGTATGATGTTAAATAGGGTATTGTTGTTCACAGTGAGCCAAAATACATTACGCACTGTAAAATAGAAGGTAGCAATATTGGAATTGGTCTAAATACACTGTGTATTTATATACATTTGTTGAATCTCTTTGTTACAAAAAGCAGACCTTAAGCAGTGGGTTGATCATGGATTCCGCATACATGAGGAAGTCAAATCTATTGAGTAACTTCATTTTTAAGATTTATATAAATTTTTATTCAATTAAATAAATTTTATGCACAATAACACACCATACCATTGATTTGAACACACCTTTATTATTGACACAATATTTATCAGGACCATAAGTATCTACACCAAATATATTTAAATTTTATGTCCGTGAAGCGCTAATAGCCATGAAGCCTTAGGTGATCGGAAACAATCACCGAGGGTAAACAACGGCGGCGCGGTCAGTACCTAGATGGGTGATCGTTTGTAGCACAATATGTAATGAGCGCTTCCGTGATTCGGACATCACGTTAAGCAGTCGGTCTTGGTTGTTATCATAAGATAACAGTCGTAAAGCTTAGTTGGAGGACTTCGGCAGCCTTCCAACGTCAAGATTACGTAGCCACAACATGTCTTGCCAGTCCTCAACCTGCACTCGGCCAGCGTGGGGACGTATGGCCTTAACCCTGTCTTATGTTATGGGTTGTTGATGATATGATAGAATGGTTTAGGTTCTTCTCCAAGAATCAAAGTATTTAGATGCCAAATTTCATATCTTAATAGTTCTAGGCAGTTGTTAGTATATAATATCGATTGATTAAAATTTTTAACTATGTGTTTAAAGTGTATTTTTATAGTAAAGTATTTACTATAAAAGTAAAGTAAAGTATTTACCAAGCACTACAGCTTCTGAGCCAACATTTTAAACCAGTAAATTCTCACGACAAAAAAACATAATTCACTTGCAACAAATAGCTTGGAAACCTCAGTACCCACAGACACATTAGTACTGTGCATCTATCGATAACTCAGTATCGAGTTGGCCTATCGCCACGTACTCGGCTAATGCGATGGGCGGATCGGCTATCGATAATCTGTGATTTATCGCTACTATTCTTTTGTTGTCTTATATGTTTGTTAGAATATAGTGTTTTGCAGTCAAGGTACGTGAACAATACACATTCAATTATTTTGTTTTCTTGAATCATGCGTGTTAAATGTTATAGAACTATTCCTTTTCTAATTTTTTTGTAAAGAAATTTAATCTCTACTTTCCTAAGCGTGTACGTGTTGCATTTCGTAGAATTCTCTAAAGTTAATATGACGATCGATTTTCCTTTTAATCTTATAATACTAACACTCTACTCTACTCTTTCACAGCAATCAGCTTCAAATATGAATTTTAGACTTAATAAATATTATTTCATTTTTATCAACACTACATCAGTCCCACTTGCGTAATAAAGACCATGTAATGGCATAACCATTCCTATAACATTCTAAATACATATTGTATATACACATCTATCATCATCATATTCAACCCGTAGCAGTCCACAGCTGGACATAGATCTTTCCCAAGGCATACCATAGAGCCCAAAAGTAACAGTTGCGTTTATACATAGAAGATAGTGTTCGTATTTTTTTTTTCCTGAAGCGTATCGACACCACAATCTCTAATTTAGAGGTCAAAATCCGGAATTGACTACAAAATTTATCGATATGTTTCTCAAAAGCAGCCCATCCCTGGTCTAGTTTGGCACACAGCTCGCTGTCAGTTGCAAAACTACAATGCATCGTATTTCGCCATTGGCAAATATCTAAACAGTAACGTATATCTTACATTTTATCTCGAAACTGTAAGTAGGAAACAATAATTCATTCTGATTTCTTATAAATCTTGGAAAATATAAAAAACAATCTTCACTTTTGCAAAGTAATTGTCATGAATAAATGGATTTTCATCTTTTAACTCAAACAGTTCTAGAGAAGAAAGAACTTGTTTATTATACTTGTTACCCGTAATTTATTTATTTATACTTTTAACTAAGAATATTATAGGTTATACTAGGTTTAAACTAATACTCAACGGTGAGCTGACTGCTTAAATTACTAGTCGTAAAGTAGTCAAACGTAAACTTTCAATATCTAAATAGTAGTACTTTTTAACAAAAAATAAATATAATTACTAAATAAAACTATAGTTTTTGATGTTTCAACAAAAACGAAGGCTTAACCCCAATATGAAACCCTCAGAGTTTATAAAAATAGGTATGAAATCTAAATTACATAGTATGTTTGTAATATAAACATAATATAATGTAATATTACAACAAAGTACGTCTTAGCCTACCTAAAGACTAACGTGGAATTCATTTTATTAAAAATGACGTTCACTTTTATACGAATATTTATGAACAAATTTTATGACACCTAAATTCTTCTCTTTCATAAAAAAACGTATTTCAAATTCTAAAGTGTCATCTTCTAATTTAATTACTATCGACGATATAAATTTCAAAGCAATTATTTTATTACACTCATAAAATATTTCAAGAAGCCACGGCAGGCCGCAAAAAAACTTAATACCACGTGGTAAATCATTTTTAAAGAAATCTTTTTATAATTTTATTAAATCCAGCTTCGATATTACTTTAAAAGATTTTGATGAAAGATCTCAAACTGTAGACTTGCTCTCGAGACCGCAAATAGAGCCTGGATAGTGATGCGAACTCGGATCTATAATTATATCGTCTCTTTGAGAGCGCATCTCATTAAACGATCGGGTTTGTTTATACTATGCGATTATGTTGCGATGTTTTAGGTTTAATGATTATCTTAAAATACTTATTAATGTATGACACAGGTCTATAATTATTTTGAGATTATTTCTTCATGGCATAAAGCATAAAACTCTAAGGTAAATTTCATATATTTTTGCCGTTATGTATAATATGACTTTTGATTATTAAAGTCACAGTTATTTCAAATACATGCAATTTATTATATGAAATTAGATTTAGCATTCAAATATCATTGCTATTTCAGTGAAATACAAGAGAGATTTTCAAAGTCATTCTTGTAAAGATTTTAATAAAGAATTTTTAAATATCAAAAAGTTTAAGCAAGTTAATAGAAATTCTAATAATCTTAATCTATTCAGATTTATCTGTCCTTCAACTATTCTTGAACTGTTAACGCTTGACTGATTTGCAGTTTAAAAGCAATCATAAAGAAATTTATTACAGGTTTCAATGTTTTCAATTTAGTTTGAAAATTTTAATTCAATAACAAAGTTCGAAAATTACCGCGACATTTTAATCGACAAGCGATCGTGTTGATCCCGTCCCGTCTCATATAAATACATTGCATAGCGATAAGGATCTTGGATCGTAAGTATTTCATAAAATAACGAGTTGTGGAGAGACTGCTAACGATGTGTCGTTCCGATGTAGTTTTGTACTCATTAGGACAAATTGATGACAGAGGCATTTCAAGTGGCGTAAAAGGAACTGCAAATGGATAAATGAATTCAGATATTTAAAGATATATCAAAGAAAGAAACAAACTGTTTTCCTTATTCCTCAGGAAAACATGTTTGGGCATGTACACACATTTTAGCCGATTCGAAGTTCGCCGATTTATTCGTGTAGTGACGGATTAAGAATACAAAGTGTCACCACCGCTATTCATCCCACGGGTGTCGTAAAAGACGACTAAGGGATAAACTACGCAAGACAACATCAATGCCAAGAGAAGGAAAACTTGAAACCAACCCTATAACAACCCGTCTGGCCAGCGTGGTATAGTAGGCCAATACCTCCTTCTAAGGAGAGGCCTATGTCCAGCAGTGGACTGTGTAAGGCTGTTGATGATGATGAAGTTCATTCTGTTTGATTTGACTGCTCCCTCTCCTCTCTTAAACGACAGAAACGCAGTTCTAGTCTATCGATAGCTACATGTGTCATATTCCTAGTCACTCAGTAACTGTTGCTCAAGCACAGCACACTGTCTTTGGTTCGATTCCCGGGTCGAACCAAATGTATATAATTTGCAAATATTAGTTTTGTATTTAATTTTTTTTAATCATTTAGTACACATAGAACAAGTTCGGCTTAATTCGCAACTAGATAGCGTTGTTTGAATGTGTTAGAAAATAAAAATTATTACTTACTGTACTGACTCGTTTTCCCTTTTATCCTCTATTCCAAAAAATAAGTCGTATATATTAAAAAAGAAATGTAATATAATGAAAAAAATATGGAAAAGTACTATCTATGCCTTTAGTGTTGCGCTAGGCTCGTAAACATAAACCCCAGGAGATATAACGCGAGGTTTGTGGTGCCTTGTACATTATTATTAACACTTTTATGATATGATATGCACGTTAAATATATCTAATATCTAACTAGCTATAAATAATCTGCGACTTTGATCGCATGATTTCATTTTATTTCGTGTTTCTAACTGAAAATGACGAAGTTAGATTCAACCGTTTGTTCATAATTTACTGCCTTAGGGGTAACATTTTTCAATATTATGTTAGTGTGTGTTTACTAATTACTACCTAACGATTAGCTAAATAAAAAATTTGCTGTGTAAATTTTGATATTGAAACTAGCCAGTATTTTTCTTTCTTTTTTTAAAACGAGAATCAACTCCCGCATTAGGAATACATTTCCTTTAGTATTTTTTATTTTATTACTTTTCTCACCTCTCTTAGAGAGACTACGGTACTAGGATGTATATTCAATCGATATTTTAGAGACATTGAAATAATATTACAATATTAAGTTTTAAATGATTTAGAAAAAAAAACCTATTTAAATTTTATACGTCTATCTTCAACACTAACATTTAATCAAGTTAAATATATGATTTTATAACTATAAAATATATAAATATAGATACAGTTTAAAAGCCTATCACCCAGAAACACATAAAATGGATTAAATGAGTCGCTTCATGTACAATTAATGTGTCCATTAAGTATCTTCTCACGACGATAGCGGTGTTCGAGTATAGCGTAAGTACAACTGGGGCATAAAGGGTTGGGTCGCAGTGACGGTGGCTAGCGACTTTAATATAAGTACCGGGGCGACTGAGCTTTGCTCGGTTACCACTGTTTATTGTTTAACAACGCCATCTATATTCTCAAGCAGCCGTAGTTTTGCTGTTTTAGAGTACCAACCAAAAACCAATGAGTGTAACTGAAAGAGTACTATAGATGTCGCAAGCAATGCTAAGAGTAGTAAAGAAATACGCACAAAACTCAAAAAAAAAATTCCACCACTGAAAACTCCCAAATACCAAATTTCAGCGAAATCGTTTGAGTCGTTTATGAGCCCAGACATAACAGAACAATAAATATATTAATAGTTATTATATGTTACAAAAATTGGGACCCCAAATAAACTTGGGAATAAGGCTAGGAAGATGATGATGTTACAAAAATTTCTCGTTTATAGATATTAGTTAATTGTGTTCTTACACATTTAATACACGTCCATCTGATTCCAAACTAGTACTATTGTAACCAGACTTATATAATTGTATATAAATACATATTATAGGTAAATTACACCCAAACAGAAAAAAATAAGAAAATATATAAAAAAATACAAATGTTCATGAATAGAGTGAAAATTGAACGCGATTGTACTGTTCGTGATCACATGTTGAAACTTTAAAAGTTATCGTATTGTAAACCCTTTCAAATTCAAGAAGCTCTGTAAATATTGTTTGAAATTCGCTAATCGCTGCGTCTGTGACCACGCCTAGTGGACTAACACAATGAGCTGCCGGCTTAGTGCCAAGCACATGGCTAGTATGCGAATAAATTACTGGTCTGAACCACGACTTGTTTCGAACTTGGGCACCAATATTGTTCGAGATATGTAGTCCCATATTCGGCTTTCCAAATTCAAACGTACCCATAGTAAAATCTAACTTATGTGTATTACCATTAACACCTAATTGTTGCTGCCAGTAAAACCCCGACTGATTGGACCTATTTCCATCAAACATAGCTAGTACTCTCGACTAATTCGCCTTTCAAACAAAAAAGATCAAAATCGGTTCATCCGTTCGGAAGCTACGACACCACAGACTGACACACACACAGTGAGATAGAGAGACACGTCAAACTTGTAAGAGCCATCGTTTTTGCATAGTAAATAGATCTCAGTAAGTAAATTTATATTACATTTTGAGCTTCCTAGGGTCGCCTAAAATTTAAGGAATATTGACAATGCAATGGTCATCCTAGTTACATCTTTCTTTAGTTTTTCTTAATCACTAGTGATTTTTCTCTCTTTTAAATCACTGGTGATTTTTCATCCAAGAAAGACATATTAAGCTTTATTACATAAAGCAGCTATTTGGATTTAACTATTTGAAAAATGAATTGATTGAGAGAATAGTTTTTAATTAGCTTGTACTACTTTAGCTAATATATTCCCTATTCTGTAATTTGTAACATTATAAACTAATCTAGATTAGAAAGGGGCTTATTAATCCTACAACTTACCGTTACATTAACGGCTAGATTAACTTAGATTAATTACGAACTAATGAAGATATTGATAGTGCCTTATATGTATTTAAATACATATATTATTATGGCGCTATCAATATACTTCTAGTATCAATAAAAATACCGTACAGATAGAAAGTATAAAAAAAAGATCTTTGTCTCTATGTACGTACATATGTACGAAGAGGTAAAAGCGGAGGCTCGTATTTGGAACGTTATAATTTAGTCGCTCTTACGTAACGTAAGACATGCCTGTTTTCGTTAATCAGCCATTAAGGCAGATATAAAAAATAATTATTTCTTATTTAATTATTCTAACTTTAAACATAATGAACGTAACATTATTTTACTCTGTTATGCAGATGTTTTCAAAAAGCACGAATTAAATGGTCACCATGACGGCACTTTCTACTGCACTAAGTGTTGTGGGTTCAAATACCACATGGGACTTTTGATAAGTTGTTGTTCTGTGTCTAGGTATTCTTTGTATCCGTTTCATGTATGTTTGTAAAGTCAGGATGTATATATCTAGCTCAGAAGTTGTTTTTAGAATCACTAGCTTCTGGGCGTGGCTCCACCCGCCCGTCCTTCTCTATTGAGTTAAATCTAAGGATAATTGTGGGTAGTTCTCACTGTGCACACATATTTTAATTGATCTCTCAAATTTATTTAAATTTTATATAGTTTAACTTTAATTTACATCCATACATATATGAATTTATATATGTCAACATAAGCCACCTACCAGCTGTGTGTTATCTCCTCTCATAAATATCCACAACTGTGATACACTACAAATTGATACATTCCATAGAAGCAAACATCTTTGAATATGGATGGTTTGAAGGAATCCTTTTCTACAGTCATGTCTGGAATAGAAGAAAGAATGGCTAACTTCGAGGCTGAGCTGCAGAGGAATGCCAACAACCCAGGTAACACTTCAAGTATAAGCACAATCACGGCTGATTTTACAGTATTCAAAACACTTGTAATGGACACTATTTCTACCTTTCGACTTCAAATTGAATTCCTAACTAGGACAGTGGACAACATTGAGATGCGTAGCCGCAGAAAAATGCTGCTGATTCATGGCATTCCTGACGACAAGTCCGAGGATACTTCGAAGACAGCGGTGAGTGCAATCAAGGATAAACTTGGGATCTCTGAGTTTGTGACCACTGATATCCGCCGGTGCCACAGACTGGGGAGGGCCACTGTCACTGATAAACCCAGGCCAATTCTAGTGAAATTCCAATCCGTGGCTGTCCGAGATAAGATATGGTTCACAAAAACCAAACTTAAGGGGACTGGTGTTACCCTTTCTGAGTTTGTGACTCGTGCTAGGCATAAACTTTTCATGGCTGCTCGAGAGAAATGTGGTGTTTCCAAGTGCTGGACTCGTGAAGGCCACGTCTATGTCCTTGACGCAAAAGGAGCACGACATCGAGTGGGATCTTTAGGTGAACTAATTCGGCTTATTCCCGATAAACCAAAGGAGATTCCAGCCGAAAAACCAAGCACTAAAACAAGACGAGGAGCAAACAAAAAATAACATTCCCTATTTCTACTTATTGTACCATTCCAGTCATCATACGCAGTCATACTTATAACAGTTGTGTTCGAAACTCCCTTACTGAACGCACGGTCAGCGCGTTCAATGCAATTACTCTCATGTCACTTTAATCACTTAACTTTTCGATATACCTCAGTTATTACGATCTCTAAAGTTCTAAACAGTAAACACCTTACACTCAATTATTATTTATCTTGTGTTGTGTGTGATAAGTGTGTAATGTCATGTGTCTAATGTCATGTGTCCTTGTCAAGTTGTCAGTATGACATTTCTTTAGTCATAACGCGTGGCGTTCAGAAACCTACTACTTAAAATTGCTAATATTTTTCCTTTAGTTTGTATAATTATATTCTCTCTCTTTATAATTTATTATTTCTTGTTTGTTATCGGTATTGATGACTGGTAATGAGGCAATATAAAATTGTTGTTCTTATATTATTTTATTTTTTTAGTGATATGAAAAATGTATCTCCATTATGTGTATAATATATATTTTATTCTCTTAAATATGTAACGCAGCCGGCAGATGGTCAATTTTTTAATTTTATTTTATTTAACATTTACATTTGAGTGTACGTACACACGCTTACATTCATTGTTTATAATAACCTAACACAGTTTACTTTATTTTTAAATTTCTTAAATTATATTTACTTATTATATATAATTATATATACATATATATATATTGATTGCTATTTTGTATATCTGTAGATATTTTTATTTTATTTTATTATGTCATGCACAGACCAAGACAGTGATACAGAGAGTTTTAAGACGGCTAATAGTCACAACTACAGCTTTGTTAGTGTACCGTCACTATCTGAAACTTTAGAGTCTCAGTTTTCTGATGTACCTGAGAATTTCAATGTAGTCCACATCAATGCCCAGAGTATTCCGGCTCATTTCCCAGAGATGCTGACCAACTTTGACTGTAAGAATATACATGCAATTCTCATTTCCGAGTCATGGCTTAAGCCATGTCTCCCTTCAACATCTTACTCACTTCCCAATTTTGATTTAATAAGAAATGATCGTGACCGGGGTGCAGGTGGTGGTGTTGCCATATATCTACGACAATCTATCTCCTATCATATTGTGGATTTGTCAACTCAGCCGCCTCCACCAAATGCCGGTGAGCACCTATTTATAGAAATAGAGTTATCTCACAACAAACTCCTACTAGGGGTATATTATTCTCCTTCGTCACGCATCAACTTCTTTTCTTCTTTTGAAAGGCTCCTTGAACGCCATATACCTTCTTACAGTCACACTATCATTATGGGAGATTTTAACACATGTTTGCTCAAAACAGACTCCCGTTCTTCCACCTTCACCAGTACTGTCGAGTCATGTAATTTAACTATCCTGCCTTTAAATGCAACTCACAACTTTCCCAACTCTATTCCTTCTCTCCTCGATCTCATACTTGTATCCTCTGCTCATCTAGTCACTAAGCATGGCCAATGCTCCGCGGATGACTTTTCTTACCATGACTTGATATTTCTCTCATACAAACTACGTCCCCCCAAACCTAAGCCCAAAATTCTCAGGCAGCGCAATTTTAGTAATATGGATCTTAGTAAACTTCGCCAGGATGCCAGCATAATCGATTGGACTTCTTTATTATCCACAGACAACATTGATGAGAAGGTAAACATATTCAACAGTAAGCTAACTTGCCTTTACAACGTACATGCTCCTGTGCGAAATATTAAAATCAAGCACCTGCCTGCACCTTGGCTTACTGCTGAAATAAAAGTTTTAATATCGCGAAAGTCAATTGCCAAGAGCAGGTTCAAAATACGCCCAACAACAATCAATAGGGATAAATACATTGCCATACGAAACATCTGTAATAAGGCTTGTAGAAAAGCTCAACGCCAATATATTCACAATTCGGTCGAGAACGGAGACCCATCGAAAGTGTGGAAATTTCTCAGAACAATAGGAGTTGGAAAATCACAGACAAATACGGTTCCTAAAACAACTAATATTGATTCATTAAATTTACATTTCTCTTCTTTGTCTAATTACAGTCAAACCTGTAAAGCTAATACCCTAAAATATCTTTCATCTCTTCCAACTCCTGACTTCTGCCCGTTCTTTTTTCAACAGATTACTGCTTGTGATGTTAAGAAGTGTATAATGTCCATAACTTCCAATGCTGTTGGAAGTGATTGCATAAGTCGGAACATGATCCAACCGATTATCGATGAAATCCTTCCCATTATATGCCACATCCTGGATCACTCCCTCACCAACAGTGTTTTTCCTGATACCTGGAAGGAAGCACAGATAATCCCCATTCCCAAAAAACCCAATCCTACATCTTTCTCCGACTATCGTCCAATTTCCGTACTGTCATTTCTGTCAAAAGTCTTAGAACGCCTTGTCCACACCCAACTAACTTCCTACCTAACTAAGAACTGTCTCCTAAATCCTTATCAATCGGGCTTCCGTGCAGGTCATAGCACGGTAAGCGCGCTGATCAATGTCACTGACGATATCAGGCTGGGCATGGAGCATGGAAAACTTACAATACTCTCCTTACTGGACTTTAGTAATGCCTTTAATACAGTAGACTTCGACATCTTGTTGGGCATTTTACACAGTATTAACATATCTCCAACGGTGATTGAGTGGTTTCGTAGTTACCTGTTAGGACGAAAGCAGCGTGTACACGTCGAGGAATTCTTTTCCTCATGGCATAATACATCTGCTGGAGTTCCGCAGGGTGGCGTGCTATCTCCTTTACTTTTCACCATTTTCATAAATTCCATCTCAAAAACACTACTCTCTTCCTACCACCTTTACGCAGATGATCTTCAAATCTATACGCAAGCTCCATTGAACAAACTGTCAGAAGCTTTTGCCACTATGAACTTAGACTTGGCGCGAGTTTGTGATTGGAGCAGTCAGTATGGTCTAATTGTAAATCCATCTAAGACTAAGGTCGTTGTTGTGGGCAGTTCCAGGTTGTACTCCAGGATAGACTGGTCTAAATTACCAGACATCAAATTTAATGACGTTGTACTCCCAGTTAGTACTTCTGTTAAGAACCTGGGAATTCTCATTGACAGTACGTTGTCTTGGGGTCCCCAATTGCGAGAGGTTAGTAGGAAAATATTCGCATCGGCGGGCTCAATGCGTAGACTTCGCAACTTCCTACCTACAGTTACTAAGGTTGCGCTGGCTGAATCCCTACTCCTTCCTATACTTGATTACTCCGATGTCAGTTATCTCGATGTCACCGAGGAGCAGCTTGATAAACTTGAGCGCCTACAAAACTTCTGCATTAGATTTATATTTGGTTTGCGCAAATATGATCATGTGACTGAATTTCGCAAATTGCTCAAGTGGCTCCCAATTCGGCGTCGTCGGAACTCTCATATTCTTTCTATGCTTTATAGCATCTTATTTAATCCCTTTTCCCCACCTTATTTAAAGGAACGTTTTATATTCCTCAGTGACACACACATGAGATCCTTAAGGTCGTCAGAATCCTTGGAGCTAATGGTGCCTAGCCACACCACAACATTTTATGACAAATCTTTCACGGTGCAAGCTGTCAGATTGTGGAATAGTTTGCCAACATCAATTAGACGTGCCGAAACACTGACAGCGTTTAAGAAAATGGTTAAAGAACACTACTTGGCTTCATAAGTACTCTTTGCTCTCGATAGCTGTATATGACTGAATTATTTTTTATTTAATATCTTAATGTATGTATGTTATGTATATATTTTTACAATATATATTTTATTTATTTACGTTGTGTATTTATGTATATGTATTTTTGTTTTTTAATTATGTATATATATTTGTGTTGTGTTTATGTGTACTCATATTTCTATTTAGAATCACAATAGCTTTAACACACCTTAACTACCCTTCTTTATACTTTCTCTTCTGTCGAAATGTCCATCCAAAGGTTGCCTGGCAGAGATTGCTTTCAGCAATAAGGCCGCCCATTGTACATATCTCGTAAAAACTTTCAACTGTAAAAAATCTGTATTTGGTGTGCAATAAAGTATATTCTATTCTATTCTATTCTATTCTATTCTATTCTATCTAGCTCTATATCCATTCTATCTCATCGCGTCATGGAATTGTATTTAAACATTAAGCCCTTAAACTCATTTATCACAGCAATTGAGGACTAAATTTTCTTTCATATAAAAGCAGATTAACCCATCCCCACTAAAAATATAACAATTAATTATTACAACAACTCAAGTACGAACATTGCATTTATCATACGATGTAAATTGCCTTGAAATTTTCACTGAACACCTACAATTTTCACCATAGAAATAATCTCATAATTTCCCTCCGTTAATTAACAGATGTGACAAAGACATGCAAAGTTAATGAAAATTCGTTTAAAAAACTTAATTACACGCCCGACCGTAATCAAATGTCACGCATTCACACCTTATTAAGCTTTCTACCCGCTGATACGGGTTAATTGTGTATGGTTTTTGTGATCTACGGTGTTTTAGCTAAGGTTTCTAAGAGCGAGTTCATAGAAAGTTTATTTCGCATCTAATCAGACATGCCAAAATCACTCTTATACACTTGAATTATCGACTTTATACGAGAGTGTACTCCTAGGCAGTATTTTAGGTCCATGTTCAAAATTTATTTTGTTTTTGCCGTGATAATATCTCAAATTTCTTACTTAGTGCGCATACAAGTTACTGTAAAAGTTTTGTAATACTTAAGTTTTTTTTTTTTTTTTTTTTTTTTTTTCTTTTTTTAGTAACGTCACTATCAAACGATAATCTATCCCCAATTAAAATTGCGGATTGTGTAATTATTTTCAATATAATTGATTCAAGAGTTAGATTGATATGAAGGATCAGTTTAATTTATTTTACAAGTTTTAGTTTTCAAAACAACTACTGTTCATAGGGTAAATTTAGTCGTTTTAAAATAACCGATCTCTTGTTTTACTGGCAACAGGTTGTTGAAAACGGTCGTAAAAAAAACATCCAATACTAAAAGAGTTAAATGATTTTAAAATTGTTATCCTATGAAAACGTCGTAAGGTAATCAAATTTATATATCGGTAATTTCATTTTAATTAGTTAGAAATAAACTATTTCATTCAAATAGCTATTTTTAAAATAGATCCTATTCTGATTCTGTCATTTTTTTTTATATATTAGCTGCCAAAATGACTCTGCCCTGCCTGATGGAAAGCAGTGGTTCTTTATTAAAACAATAAAAAAATATTAATTTAAACCTAAATTCATTAGACTAACATATCTAATGTTACATGTTTAATCCTACCAAAGTGACTCTACTCTGCTTGATTGCCTGATGGAAAGCATGAGTAGAATCTAAAAGTGGGGGTCACCATCCTCAGTGTGAGTACATATAATGCAGCGTGGTGACCCTACACTATAGCTGCTTATACATCATTGGGCCGTTTAACAAAACGCTTTCTCATAGTACTTGAAATGCTTCACAAATACTCATTTCCTTACGTATCAAATTAATATGATTATTGTGAATGTGAGTTCATTTCTTATTCAACCATTACTGCACTAAAAAGCTTTGAAATACAATAATCCAAGTACCGCAGTGTGAACTCCTGCCGCGAACGTGTTAATGCCCCAGATCTTGTAGTTGGCTCTCGGCTTCTTTTGTTATCCTCGGTAATGCGCGGAGATTCCCGCCATCCGGATAATAATCGTCAAGCGTGAGTATTTGGCTATGCGATATTTCAAAAAGGTTCTTACTTTCGTTTACTTTAATGATTAAGACTGCTTAAAATCATTATGTATACATAATTTAGAATGTTACACACTTTACTAAATAATTTTAAGCAAAAAAATTTGTCATTTAATCAAGATGCACTTTGTATAAAATGTAACAAATGCACAATTTGAGAGGGAACTGCTTACAATAAAACCACTATGTTTTATTCCTTTATTCACAATTCCATGTCTGTAAAAGTGTTATACGACTTGTACGAAATAAAAACTATAATGTTTAAAACTTTCAGAGTAAGTTCAGTTGTGATCCTGTATATTTTTTCATTATATTATGTAGATATCCTTTTCTATGCCCCTGTATTGTGTACTCAAAAATTTTATGAGTATGAGATTAGTAATTTCTATTTTTCCATCTGTGATTAAGTAGTGATAAACGGTCATTTTTTTAATACAATCACAACGATAACGTTAGTAAGAATTGTAAAGTTTTTTGTGGTATGTGTTGGCGAATGAGCATATAGCCACAGTCGATAAATCATACAGTCGTCCCACGATGACGTCTAGACAGGGCAATCGTGCGGGGCGTGAGGGGTGAGACGGGGGAACGGCTGCCCCGAGCTGCATACATTTACAGTGTTAGCAGCTCGGGAAACAAATTTCAGGGCTGTCGTGTGTCACTTTAAAATATTATTATTTTGGAAAATAATTAAAATACGACGAGTGTTTTTGGCGCTGGTGACGACGGCGAAATGAAAATCCAAGATGGCGCCGACGAAAATTTGCAATTTTTTCGACATGGGTATCATGTCCATGGTTTACGAAGTCACTAAAAACGATTATGGGGTTGAAATGAAAATCCAAGATGGTTTCGACGAAAATTTGCTAATTTTTCGACATGGGTATCATGTCCATGGTTTACGAAGTCACTAAAAACGATTATGGGGTTGAAATGAAAATCCAAGATGGCGCCGACGAAAATTTGCAAATTTTTCGACATGGGTATCATGTCCATGGTTTACGAAGTCACTGAAAACGATTATGGGGTTGAAATGAAAATCCAAGATGGCGCCGACGAAAATTTGCAAATTTTTCGACATGGGTATCATGTCCATGGTTTACGAAGTCACTAAAAACGATTATGGGGTTGAAATGAAAATCCAAGATAGCGCCGACGAAAATTTGCAAATTTTTCGACGTGGGTGTAATTTTCAAGATTTGCGAGGTCCCTGAAAATAAAAATGAGATCAAGTGTCTTTCGCGGAGTTTTTTTTTGTAGTTACGTGCAAGTGTACTAGATCCAACATGGAGGACATTATTTAAAAAAATATAGTTATGAGTGTCAATTTTGAGGTTTTTTGGGTTGACGATTATGAAAATAACAAATTTTTCAAATCCAAGATATCCAAATCCGGATATTTCTTTATATTAAATTACATATGTTTGAATCTAGAATACCAAATTTCAGACTAATCCGGCAACAGGAAAGGGGTTGACCCCCTTATATATTTCAATTACTTGATTTGACCCAAACAAATAAACAAACAAGGCAAGCTAAATGAAATTGTTAAAAAAAAACTATATTTTTGATCATTGTTAATTATTGCTTATAATAATAATCATAATGTTGATGACGATGTTGATTTAAAATAAATAAATTTATTAATAAATATTGTTTACTTGAGACAACCCTAGCAGTTGCGACAATGTCTAGACGTTGTCGGCATTTACCACGAGATCAAAGGCGTCGTCCTACTGTATGTTTCTTTATACTGTGATATAGCTTAACGATAAGTCATGGAGAGTTTCATTACAGTGACAATCCTAATCGTTCCACCATATTTACAGATTACACTTGAATAGAGATAAATATTTTTTATTTTACGCTTAAACTCCATATTTCAGAAGCATCCCAGTCTGAACACAGCGAGCGTCAATCCCGTAGAACCCTCTTAGCAAACTTAATACGTGAATTGACTTGTAATATTGGTAAAGTTTCTTTTGTCAGGAGGTGCCACAATCTGGATTATAAGTGTTCATTTTTATCCCTTTAATTTCGTGAGGAAATCCTGGGGATTTATTCCTTGCGAAGTGTTCTTGTTCCGTACTATTAGAAGTGACTATTGTTGTAATAGCCGGTTCGGCTTAATACTTTATGTAATGTAGTTACTAATACTTAAACAGTTCTACTTTTAATAATTTAGGAAATCCTTATCATTACAGCAATAAATACGTTAGGTAAGTAGGCCAAAACCTCCTTTCTAAGGAGAGGTCTATGTTCAGCAGTGAACTGTTGAAGGCTGTTGATGATGATGACGTTAGGTAAAGCATGTAATACCAAGGAGAGGTCCAGCAGTTTAAAGCTGTTGATGATATAAAATCAAAACTGCTGCTAAACATAAATTTATTCACCTAAATACATATACAAATTAAACCTAAAGATCGCGCTTAACATCTTATTATTTGTTTCAAGTAATTATATTTCGGATCCAACTATAACGATCCTTTTTTTTATGAAGCCCACCACAGTGACTCGGAGTAGGGGCCACCATCCTCATTGTGAATGCATACAATGCAGCATGGTGCCTTAGTGAGATGTTTTTGCATCAATCGCACGGCCTCCAGAGTCGGTAGAATGATGCAGAATGATTAGTTCTCCGGTATCACACTCAACAATGAAAGACGACATCACGAATGCTGTCATTTAGGGTTGGTCTTCTGTGTGTGTGGCTGTAGGACCTATTCTAAGTGAAGCTGAACCTCAGGCTTAGAAGTGAAGAAAATAATTCTTACTGCTCATTCTAGTTGACTGCCTTGTTGGTCTAGTGGTAAGCATATGCGGCTGCTGATGAAGAGGTCTCGGGTTCGATTTCCAGGTCGGAAAATATTTGTGTGAATCACAAATATTTGTTTCAGAGTCTGGGTGTTTTCTGTGTAGAATAAGTATGTATTTACAAAAAAAAGTATGTTTATGTATTTATATCAGTTGTTTAGTACCCATATAACAAGCTCTGTTTAGTTTGGGGATAGATGACGTTGTGTGTAAGATGTTTTGATATTTATTTATTTAGTAGTTAAAAGCTAACTAGGCAAATGTTCAAAATAACTAAAAATCTATATTTCATATTGGTAATAGCTTTTGCCTGCGGTAAAGTCCGTGATATGTCAGTGATCCAATTAAATATGGCTTTCCTCAAGAATCAAAATATCAGATGTCAAATTTCATTAAAATCGGTGCAGCGAATTATCTTTCAAAGCAGACAGACAGACGGATAGAGTTACTTTCGAATTTATAATATTGGTATGGACCATTAAACTAGCAACCGCTTACATTACTTACAACATCAAGAACATACCACCTGGTAACTTAAACTATAATAGAAACCCCATCAAGCAATAATTTCTGGACCCTAAACTTTCAACGAAACCAGAATATTTATAGTAACTTTAACATTATCAACAGATGTTGTAACAGTCAATTAATATACCAGGCCTGAGTCACGCAATCAAAGTTTGTGTAAGTTTGCATACACAAGTTGTTGAACTATGGTTCTAACTAAATTATTATAGAAGGTTACTCCAAAGTCGATAACGACCTGTTAGTAGTTTCGCTATCATTCATTTGATGTTCTATTGTTGACTAGCTTTTTATCTCTGCTTTCTTTGCGTTTGCGTAATTTTTACTGAAGTTTGTGCTATAAATAAAAATCTGTCAAAAAACTAATATTTAAATAATAATAATAAATAAAGCGCCTTCCGCCTGGATATAAACTACCGTGGCCAATCTTGAGGTCTTTAAATAGACTTCGGACCCAAGTTGGTCGAAGCAAGGAGGACCTGTTTAGGTGGGGATTTTCGGCCGGTGATGATCTCAGCTGTTTGTGCGGTGCAATCGAAACAATGTCCCATCTTCCATCGTGCCCTGCGTGCCCAGACACCTGCACGCAGGAAGACCTAATGGCTGGCACCGATAACGCTATCAAAGTGGCCGCGTTCTGGGCTGAAAAAATATAATTTTCCCGACACGTTACGTTTGCCATCGAAACGCTAAGAAGAAGAATAAATAAATAACTTTATTTGTACAAACACAGCACACAAACCAAAGTTAAGTTTACACTTTGATATTAATTACACAAGAAAATACAAATAAAAAAAAAATCAAACATATTTTTTAACTTAAACATATTTTACTTAAGTTTTGAATACGGAATAGATATATAAAAAAAAATATCAATTATATAGAGGTTCAATACCATTGAGGCAACACTGTGTATCAATAAAATGTTGTTCTGAGTCGGGATGTTCTTTGTATCCATATCATAAGTATAAATTCAACCAGAAGTACTGTACGTTGGTTCAATATCAAACTATATTCACGAAAGTTTAAAGAAACGATTTTTCATTTAAATTTTAGTCATCGATTTGCACCTAATATTCTGTGTGTTAAAATTCATATTTCATTGTTATGATAAAGGAAAGAATTGATGACAGCATTATTTTTACATTCTATTGTAAATTATTCTGCATCGTGAGAATTGCATTGAATTTCAGAACTTAACAGTGTATTGAAATGGAATTCACTCAAGATTTCTTTGAAAGATTTTCTTATTCGTCTTTTTCCAAGTGTATTGTAGTGGTTTTTATAGTGACATAGCGATGGTATCTATTTGAATAGCTCTTTATTTTCTTGCGTACTTATTACTTTATTTTCACTATAGCCCATCATAGCTGGATTAGTGAAAACCGAGAAACTGAGATTGATGAGCTTTTTTGTACTTTTAAAAGACAACACGCATCAGGAATTTAATCCTGTGTGGCGGGGGATAAAGAATAACCCTTGAATTTTTGTATCATAAAAGCCTATTTCTCTCTCCATAAGGCAGTTGAAGCAATGAAGGTAGATATAAAAAACAGGCAAGTGCATGTCAGGCCACGCATTTCATTCCGTAGTCATCATTAATGGCACGTGGATTGAAAATCCTATGTACTGATTATTTCGTCATTTTGTACGAACTTTTCCAAGTAGGCCTCTATAACACCTGAACTAACAAAGCTTTGTAAGCTGTTATAGTTTTACTTTAGAGTTCATCACATGGACTACCACCACATTTTTTGTTTGTTTTTTGAGCCAGCCGTTTAGCTTTTAAAGGACGGGGAGGCCCTGTTTTTGCCAAAAAATGTACTTTAAAGTTAAATAAACTCGCAAACGGGAAAAAAATTGTCTTAGCAACATCTCAATATTTATAAAAGACCTATCTAACCATACACGTTGGTGAAGACGTTTAGGGGAGCTACCTCAAAAAAAAATTTTTTTCACGATTTTATTGTAGCAATTTTTCGACGTGATAAACACATTGTTGCAAAATTTTATCTTTCTAGCACTAACCGCTTGGACGGTAAGTCGAAGTCGGAGGGACGGACGGACATGACGAATCTATAAGGGTTCCGAGTCTTGAACTACGGAACCCCAAAAAATCGATTGAAGGTAAATTTTACTTTTATGAATAAACGATTGATTGTAATAAGATTACATACCTAATCATAATTTTTACGAAGAATAAAATTTTAAGATACCATGAATATTGATGAGCTCGCGGTAAAAGGGCAGAAATTCTCTAAAAAAATTCTTAGATGTTATTGGTTGTAATTTTAGAATTTATTAAATCGAAAGGTTATTTTATTAATATTCTCGAATAAAATAAACTTAATGATTAGAATATTTTTTTTTTGAATACTTGGCAATAGAAGTATCCATTGTCGAGATTTTTGTTAAAATCCTTTAACAGCCACGCTGATTTCAGTATGAATGGATCGATCGACAGGGGTGGCACCTACCCTCACATAGAAGACCAACCTAAAAATGAGAGCAATCATGTTGTAAACTGAACTCACTACTACTACGCTCACCAAACGGAATACCCGTTGGTGAGCGTGCTACAGGAGGCTCAAGGATTCAAAAGCATCTGACTATGTCACCAAGTCACCATGCTACATTGTGTACACTCACAATGAGGATGGTGACACTACTCCCGAATTCTGCTCATGCTTTACATTATCATAGAGTATATCATAAAGTTCAGTCACTTACCTACAAAAAAAGTATAAATAATTCAAATTCTGAAAGAAATACTTTTATTTCCAAGCTGTTTTTACTGAAACTGTCAGCGTAAATTTATATTTTTAACCGACTTCAAAAAACAGGAGGAGGTTCTCAATTCGTCGGAATCTTTTTTTTTATGTATGTTCTTGTTATGTTTAATTGTAAGGTTTATAATAAAAGCAACTAACGTAAAGAATCAAAAAGATACAGATATATGCTTTAAATATAATGGTCCTAGAAATTGCTATTAATACAAAATCTGGACTTCTCCTGGACTTGAAATGCTTCTTTATTTATTTACGTGTGGAAATCCCCTCCTCGAACCGTCACCCCGCCGGGATTTTCTATGCGACGGGGCGGTGTGTCGGAATCGAACCGACTAAAAACCACACGATGTGCCCTCTTTGCGCCTGAATTTTAGGAGCAGTCCAGGGTGATATCTCCTTCTGGACCCCTCCCAGCGCCTGCCCGCTCCTAGTGCGGACTTCGTCTCTTGTTAAGACCACTCTTATTAGACAGCCTCGCAGCTGGCCAAACTAATGCGGATGGAGGGGAAAATTCGTCTACGCTCAAGGCGGCATGAGGCGCAAATGTGCGCGCCTCCGCCACCCGGTTCGCCGGCGGCAGATCTGGTCCGAGTGGAGGTCGTCCTCCCGGGACTTCTCCGCCGCCTCCTTCTGCGACATGACGTCTTCGCAGAAGGTCGCGACTGCGGTAAAACAGCTTTCGCTACCGGCCATGGAACGAACGACGGCCGGTAGCGAGAGATATCCCGTCCGATGACTGCAGTGAGGGCCCGGTAGCGCCCATGCTGGGCAGACCTCCAGCGTGTGATGAGCCGAGTCTTCACTGCAGTCATAGTGGTGACAGGCGGGACTCAATTCCCGCGTATCGACCGAGTGCAGGTACTTTCCGAAGCAACCATGCCAGGAAAGAACCTGCGTCAGTCGAAAAGAAAGGGTCTCGTACTGCCGCCCTGCCCCCTCGACTTGAAACAAACCCTAGACTAACCCGTCTGGCCAGTACGGTGGGGTTAGCCAAACTCTCTTTGACTATGCAATTAGAGACTGTTGATGATTATGAAATAACGTATTTTTTGGCCCGATACAAGACACTTTAAAGCTTGTAATATTACATTATAACCGTATTTTCTAAGGCCTAGGTCCTTAAAGAATTAATTAACAATTCATAACAAAAAAATTAAATGCTCTTACTTCAAAAACCTATAATTCTTCACAAGTTGGTAGGTACATACATCTTTAAAGAGTATCTCGTCCACGTCGTAACGTGTATTTAATCTAATACCCTTACGATCATTGTGCAAAAGTTTGGCCTAATTAGGCAGGACGTTAGCTCCACATGGCGGCCAAATTTATAGGGATACCCTCCAAAGATGGAATTAATATATGAGCCACTGTTACCAAGTTGTGGGAGGTAAATCATTTCTGATTGAGAGGTACTTTAGGAGGTGTCTAACAATGTTTACTGTCGTGTTGATATAAGTATCTTATAACTGTCTTTATTTATGGTATAATTGTTTCTGGTATAACTTTATGGGTTGTTGTTGATGATGATGATGATGACAGCGTAATATGTAAAGACTTTCACGGCTTAAACATGAGTTATCCTATTTACAAATACGAGTTTTATTTATGACTAAGTTCGTCACAGACAAATCTATAAATTAATACCTGAAGCAAAAAATTTTGCACCCCTTCTTACGAAAATTACGTGAACGGAGGAGTATGTAATTTCGCACACTTATAGTTTATGCGGACCAGAAAGTTATTTTTTTAAATATGCATAAAAATACATTAAATCAATAAATTAACACTCTACCATGTATTTTACACATGTGCAAAGATAATCATTTATCATTATATAATTATGGCAAAATTCGTGATAATAGCAGTTATGGTCTTTGACTATAGAACTTTAATAATGTTGTCACATATAATTCAAATTAATTATGGTCGAATTTCGACTACTTGACGTTAACTTGTATAAAAAAATACAGAAAGCAATAGTAAATATTAGAAAGTTGTATCTACATTACGGAATAGATTTTAAGCATAATTTACTTTACTTCGGGAAAGAACATAAACTACAAACTATTCGCAAACGAAAATATACCCTAGCTGTTAGAAAACATGTTCTAAATTATGTTGTATCGCGATCCTCCTGTTTACGGCGTGCATCCAACCACTATAACTCACTTCGAAACTTGACAAAAGTTGAAATTTTATCGTAAACTCGAAATATTTTCAGAACTTGTACGAATATCGAGAACTTGAGTGATTTACTATACAACTTGAGAATATAAATGAGATTGCCGGTGAACAGTCCGCAGTGCTGTTAAGCTATTCTCCGATATATATTTTGTGTTTTTTTGTGTGTACCTATGTACCTATATAGGTATGTATGTTTGTTGCTCATTTACGCAAAAACTACTGAACGGATTTGGATGAAACTTTACAGTAATATAGCTTATATATCAGAATAACACTTAGGCTACTTTTTACTACAATAATCGAGATAAACTAGAAACTACTAAACTACAAAACTAACCTATTGAACACCGGCGAAGCCGCAGGCAAAAGCTAGTATGTAATTTAAAACAGTTCCGTTACTGACTGAAAGGCAGACAACGCACAGCCGAGACTACTATAAGCAAGAAGCTGAACCTTGGCATACTTGAGGTACTAAGAGATAATTTAAAAAATCCGCCTCTTAGGGGGTGAAAAAGGCAATCAATGAAAAAAAACTGTATTCTAAACATACATAATATTGAATCGTATATTTTTCAATAATTACAATGCAGGTAAACAAAACTGTGGTAGTAAACATTAAGCAAAATGATTATGGTTTAAAAATATCGAAGAATATCATAAAATCCAGTAAAATATATAGGGCCAAGTTGTTAAAGTAATGATTAATGAAACATCTTTTAATATACGTCTTTTAACATCAGGAGTCCTATTCTGTTCGTAGAGACAAGTGGCACATTGGTTATTAGGGGCGGTTTTCAGTATCCATTATATTTAAAGTGAGGCCGCCTATAATATATTATAGTTCAGCATGATAGCCGAAAGAAACGAAGTAAAAAAAAGAGAAGAAACAGCGTTTTGGATCATTAAAATTTCTTTTTTTAGTATTTATATGAAATACAGTATGATAAAACTATCTACTATAAATGATAATATTTCACAAGAAATTCTCACATCACTAGAGTGAAATATCCAGCAGCAAAGCGTCTAAATTTAAACGCCCATCAACTGAAACAAATATCAAAACTAACTTTGCAAATGCGCCGAGCGTGTCACGAGCAATCGGACAAAACAATAATTAAACATACCGGTGAGTAATAGCGCGCCTCATAAACGCTCTCCGACTGACAGGTGTCAACGCTGTCAGTTTTCCCTCCAATTCTGCGCTGACGGGACGTCGAGGTGTCTTCGTCGCGTTATGATTTATTTACGTCAACACATATTATAGTTTCATGATGTTACATCTAAGTTTAATATATCAAAATATTTATTTAACTGTGTGCTATTGGATTAGCCTACACTTTCTGTAGCATGTTGATATAGATCAAAAAACAAATGAAAATATATTTTCGAAAAAAAATTCATTTACTTTGTGCCGTAATAGTACACCTTTCTAAATAAACCACATATTTAGAATGGTGTACTATTACGGCACAAAATTTGCAATCATGTAAAGCACATCACAAAATTATAACTCTTTTCAAAATCTACATTAATATTTTAAATTTGAAAGTAAATTTGTCTGTCTGTTACACTTTTTAAAGCGAAATCACTGCACCATATGCATGAAGGACATAGGCTATTATTTAGCGCAATGACCGATATACCCGCACACGGGCCGCGGGTAAATAGTATAAACATAACTCTGGTCTTTGAGCTGTGACCCACTTAAATTGGTTCATTTGGAAGGAAGCTCAGTGTGACCTTAAACTCAATATTGTTCTACAATTATAATATTATTGTTTTACCAGCTCGAGTTCGGTTACATTTACGAGTATGTGTATTATGTTAGTCAGTTATCATAACAGTTATAACGAAATAGTTTTTGAATGAAGGTTTAATATGAATAGCGACTGCATAGGGGCCGTAGAAATTTAAGCGATCACTTCATAGCTTCACTGTTTAAGGCGAGGTTTAATCGGGATTTGTCAAAAACGCACTATCTTTTAACGTCAAGTGTGAAGTACAGCTTTAAGGTACTGAGATAAGAAAAATAACATGTAAAGATAAAGATCTACACTAAAACTCTACCGAATTTAATTTTAAGATTAACTTACCAAAATTACATAATAAATTATAACCTTTGCCTCTTTCTTTTACACTTATTCGTCGAAATACACCGTAATTTAAGCGATAACAGTATTTTTTTTTTTAAGAATTCATTAAAAAATATGATAATTTAAAACGATCACCGGCTATTTTTTTATTTATATTAATATATTTGTCATAATAAATCGAAAACCCCATTTAATCAACAAACGTAAGCGCCTAAGAAAGACTCACGAGCAAAAACACAACAAACAGAGCGTATGATATTCAACCTTATTCGTGTCACTAGTAGACGTAATATTCGCTACGCTATTCGAATCAGTCTGCGAGCAACGCTCGAAGTGGGAAGTCAGTTCCGGACGCTCTGTGCCAAAATATTACTGACGCGCAAGTACATAGCGCTTGGCTCACATACTACTGTCTTCGCGTGGGTTTTCTTCCTTTTATTATTTTTTTACATTGTAAATATTTTTTTTTAATTTAAAATAAATAGTAAGGTCCCTAAATATAAACAGACATAGTGTTATTGCAAATTATAAACATATAATAATGGGTAATAAATGCAAAATCGGAAGATATTTTTTAACCGACTTCAAAAAAAAGGAGGAGGTTCTCAATTCGTCGGAATCTTTTTTTTTTTTTTTTTTTTATGTATGTTCAGCGATAATTTCGTCGTTTATGAACCGATTTCAAAAATTCTTTTTGCATTGGAATGGGCGTAGCTTACAGGTGGTCCCATCGTCACCATATCGGGATCTGATGATGGGATCCCAAGGAAATCGAGGGAACTCCTCCAATATCATAGGCACAATGTCGCGATTTGGGTACTCGGAATAGTTTTTCGTTGAAGTCGGTTCCTTTTTGTTAAAATTATTACGGAAACGTTTGGGCTCGTTTGATTCGTCTTTACGAGTACCTTGACACTATGTGGTAACCAGGGTCTGATGCTGGAGCTGGCAGGTGGCCATAGGAACCCCATCGAGATTGGGCTCATTTGATTCGTCTTGACGAGTACTTTGACACTATATGGTAACCAGGGTCTGATGATGGAGCTGGAAGGTGGCCATAGGAACCCCATCGAGTTTGGGCTCGTTTGATTCGTCTTGACGAGTACCTTGACACTATATGGTAACCAGGGTCTGATGCTGGAGCTGGCAGGTGGCCATAGGAACCCCATCGAGTTATGGCTCATTTGATTCGTCTTGACGAGTACCTTGACACTATATGGTAACCAGGGTCTGATGCTGGAGCTGGAAGGTGGCCATAGGAACCCCATCGAGATTGGGCTCATTTGATTCGTCTTGACGAGTACTTTGACACTATATGGTAACCAGGGTCTGATGATATAGCTGGAAGGTGGCCATAGGAACCCCATCGAGTTTGGGCTCGTTTGATTCGTCTTGACGAGTACCTTGACACTATATGGTAACCAGGGTCTGATGCTGGAGCTGGCAGGTGGCCATAGGAACCCCATCGAGTTATGGCTCATTTGATTCGTCTTGACGAGTACCTTGACACTATATGGTAACCAGGGTCTGATGCTGGAGCTGGAAGGTGGCCATAGGAACCCCATCGAGATCGGGCTCATTTGATTCGTCTTGACGAGTACTTTGATACTATATGGTAACCAGGGTCTGATGATGGAGCTGGCAGGTGGCCATAGGAACCCCATCGAGTTTGGGCTCGTTTGATTCGTCTTATCCAGTACTTTGACACTATATGGTAACCAGGGTCTGTTGCTGGAGCTGGAAGGTGGCCATAGGAACCCCATCGAGATTGGGCTCATTTGATTCGTCTTGACGAGTACTTTGACACTATATGGTAACCAGGGTCTGATGATGGAGCTGGAAGGTGGCCATAAGAACCCCATCGAGTTTGGGCTCGTTTGATTTGTCTTGACGAGTACCTTGACACTATATGGTAACCAGGGTCTGATGCTGGAGCTGGAAGGTGGCCATAGGAACCCCATCGAGATTGGGCTCATTTGATTCGTCTTGACGAGTACTTTGATACTATATGATATGAATGTATTTAGAACAAAGCAAAATATTAAGTTACGAGTACTAGAGTAGAGTTTATTTGTATCGTGTTTAGACAAGTTTTAATGATTTAAGTAGAGTATGAGGTTTCCTCTGTATACCGACACATTTTAGCAAGCCGTGCGTGTAACTTCGTTCCATCCGGGTGTACCTTGACACCTCTCAAGTCTTTTTTATTTATTTCGTTTTTCATTCCATAGATGTGCTCATATTACTATTTATTATGTTCTCTGTTTAGTTGTCATTGTCTTTCGGTTAATAGGATGATTATATTATTTGGCAATAATATTGTTAGAATGTATGTTAGTAAAAAGACAGTGTATATTGTTTTGTAAGCTTGAATTAATATCAAAGAAAAAAAAAAAACTATATAAATAATTATAAATAAATAATTAAATTGCATAAGTTGATAAAAAATGCTATGCAATTGCTTTGCCGTGGCAGTCCCCGGGTGCCACACGACTTTTTTTTTTTTTTATTAGTTATACATATTATTAAAAATATTTTTTAAATAAATGATTGTTTTTTACACTGTATAGGATATATTTTATTCCAGCAAAGATTCCAAGTACTTACCAAAATAAAACAATGTGGATATAACAAATAAAATTTTATTAGTATTTTTTATAATAGTCCAAATCTCGTTTATTCACTACAAAATTTACTAATATTTGTAAATCCATTATATCTTATGTAAACAAAAACCAAAAACTACGATATTTGATTGAATAAAGGGTCGATTGTGTTTACTTAGGTCAATCTCTAGCCTAGACCGCCGTCTTTCGTCGCCTCATGCCAACATTTTGTTCCTAAAAAAAGGTTATTGCGGAACCATCTGCGCTAAGTTTGGACTCGCCAAGATAATATCGGCCGTAGTTTAACATACAAGCCTCGATGACTCGCGGTCCGCGGTTACCGCTCTCGACAGCGGGCGGCGTCCCCCCGGTAGGCGGAGCTTACGTACCGCACCTCACCCCCTCTGATTGCCGAATGTCTGCTTATAACCTCGCCTTAACCTACGTAACATAAAACTTAGACGATCAAAGTGAACCAATTTAGAAACCTGCAATCCTCCAAAGAATTGTCAGTGGTACTCTTGCACACACGCCATTGAAACATAATACTATTAGGTCCCGTAGAGGTGGCTGTGTTTTGCAGTCACCCAACAGAACAGGGACTGGCTTTTATCTAACAGAAACGTAATTTAGAGGTTGAAATATTGATTGTGATGGTACCGCTTACTGTGTTTAACTTTGTAAACCGACTTCAAAAAGGGAGGAGGTTCTCAAATCGTCAGAATCTTTTTTTATGTATGTTCATCGATAATTTCGTCGCATATGAACAGATTTCTAAAATTCTATTTACATTGGATTTGTCATAGCTCACAGGTCGTCTCATCGTCACAGTATGAGAATCTGGTGATGGGATCTCAATGAAATCGAGAGAACTCCTCAAATATTATAGGCACAACTGTCGCGATTTGATTACTAGGAATAGATTTTCTTTGAAGTCGGTTTTTTTTGTTAAAATTATTAACAAAATGAAAATGGTTATTTCTCAACTTCAACTTCAAATATTTCTTTAACTTAAAAACCGTATCACTAATATTATAAATGTCTGTCTTTGCGGCAAAATCGCTGAACAGATTTGATAAATTCCGGTATAGGAATAGATTAGTATTTGGAGAAGCTAATTGCATTTATCAGACATTAAACCTTAAACCTCAGAATTTTCAGAACTGTAAAATGGAAGGTACTATTCAATGCACTGTCCATTTGAAGGAATAATAGGCAGTGGACCTGACGCCTCTAATTCACGGTATATATTAAATTCCCTAGCTGCTATTGGTAAAGTGAATTCCATTTGAAGTAAATTCTTGCAGTAAGGCGAGTTTCTAGTAGATGGAGAATATCCTTAATCTTTAAATAAATAAATAAATATTTTGGATATCTTACATACAACGCTATCTAGTCCCAAACTGATACAAATACATAAACATACTTTTTTGTAAATACATACATATTATAAATTGAAAACACTCAAAAGTCCGAATTAAATGTTTGCGAATAACACAAACATTAAGTCCGACCCGTGAATCTAACCCGAGACCTCCAACACAGTAGTTGCATACGCTTTTAATGTATAACCGAGGCAGTCACAATTCAAAATCATTGTGTAATTTATTCAAATAAAAAGTTGAGTCTAAAGTGTAAATGTAATGTATCTGAGGTACGGTGACAAACATTCAATAGAATAAAGCTATGCAGTTCTGCAAAAAAGGTAAAAAAAAAAACTGACATTAGGAATGAATTGAAATAGGAAGGAATAAACATGAAATTTCTTGTAATAATGTGTGTATGTGCATAACATGTACGTTCTAATTCGTGTTATCTCTCCTAGAAGAAATCTCAGAGAGGGCACTCTATCAGTAACATTTAAGTCACTGGTAACTACTTACTTTCAGGATGTTCTCTCTTGAATTCTACTCACTATTGTACTCACACAAAAATGTATGAAACTACAAATATGTTTTTTTTTTAATATTTAAAAAAGATATCTTAATAAATAAAACGCTATGTTACTAAAAAAACATTTTTAAAATAAACTACATACCTATGTGTCAATACAGATAATATTTCAGTCTCATATTGCGTATCTGTCAAATTTCCCGCGATGTCACTCACCAACTGTCATGGCGGCGCAATATCTGTCAAATATAATAATGTTTTTTCACTTACATTGTCTCAAAGGCGAATAAGAAAATATTTATTTTATTATTTTATACTAAACGAGCTTCGCTTGTGTGTGACTGAATAACTATAAATAAAAAAACATTTTTACTGTACCAACAAAGAACTTGGTTTAAGAGAATAAAATTAATTTTATTCTCTTAAACCAAGTTCTTTGTTGGGAAGTTCTGTCTGTAATATTGGTATTAAATTACTTTGTCATTTGAGGAAGGACAAAGGCTACTCTATCGACGATCACCGACATACACGCAGGTGGAATTGCATACAAAAGCTAGTATATATTTATATGTCATCATCATCATCATCATCACGGCGAACCACCAACTTTCGCCCCTTTTATTTATGTGTGGAAAATCATCATGGACCGTCACCCCATCGGGGGTTATGGCGGGGTGGTGTGTCGGACTTGAACCGACTAAAAACCACACAGTGTGCTCTATCCGGGCTTCTCCGTTTAAGAGGTGGAGAGGTCCAGGGTGGGATCTCCTTCTGAACTTCTCCAGCGCCTGCCTGCACCTGATGCGGGCACCGTCTCGGTACGACGACCCTCTCTTAGGCGGCGTCCGGCACACACCGACGCCGCCCCCTCGCGGCTGGCCACATAATGCGGATGGAGGGAAAACCCGTCCCGTCCACCCGCGTCCACACTCAAGGCGGCATGAGGCGCAGCTGTTGGCGCCTCTGCCGCCCTCTCCTGCCTCTCCTGCACGCGGTACGTCCTGCTGATCGACGAACGAGGCTCTGGCTGTCGATTGATGGCGGTATATCCATCCGAATAGGTGTAACTAAATACCACAAGCCAGTGATGGGCAGCAGCGTCATGGGTACGACAAGCTGCACCCTGCGATCGCCAACCCCCCAGCGTGGCGATTATTATGTGTAATTCCGCCCTAAGCAGACACATTTAAATGTAGTTGCTTTGAAACAGTAATATTGAACAAATTATTATATTAATGCTTACATTTACATGAATAATATTTTACATCAAAAATCTACTAACCGGGTTCGCCCATTTTCCCAAATCCTCTTTTAGAGGTCGCCTACGCTCCTCAAGGAACACTCATGCCAAATTTCAGCATATTACGATCAGTATTTTTGGCTGTGCGTTGTTGGTCGTCAATCAGTAATGGCACTGTTTAATATAATTATGTTGACAAAGTTAAAAACATATTATATGTATTTTCACACAAACCAACCACAAAAAAATCAACTTCTTCCTATTATAGAAACACTTAAAAACTTATGATTTCCTCAAATCAAAACCAAAATATATTGTCTATGTTCTATGTACAACTTTAGTGGTGTGCTATTTTATCGATAATTAGAATGCTGTACTCTATGTAAATTGAACCTTAGGGTGGATAGAGATTTCCATAGGAGAGGCGTGCTTCGACATAAACAAAATGACGCCATCGCGCCACGGTGGTAATAACTTTCACTCCACTATTCATATAATGAATGGAGGGTAAGAATCGAGGCTGAGTAGAATCGTTTTGGCAGGCAAAAATAAATAAAAAAATAATCAATTCCTTGGCTGTAATTCACTCGGTAAGTGAGCAAGTCTGGGATGGCCACAAATTCTCTGTTATACCATAAAACAACAGCTGTTATAAATCAACCTGGCTACGTTTCTAGTTTCAAGTAAAGTATAAAGACGACACACGCACCGGTTCAAAATGTACTTTGTATAAATAGTTAAGATATATATACTATAAAAGTTAAAAAATGCCCTTCGTTACCCGAGCCTTTTGCCCAAATAATGTTGAAACCTTCTTTAAGTCTACTAGATTTTTACACGTAAAGTGGCTACCAGCAGAACTCCACAACCAAGTACTAGACAATATTAAAGTTGTGTTGATTATAGATGGACTATCTAAGAATATATTTATCTAGTTTTTTAACTAGTTAACAATAAACCTCCTTGTGGATAGCAAAAAATAAAATACAAGAAATAATAAACATTCTGTTGTAAAGCATTCAGCAAATTATTATTTGTTTTTAATTACAAAAAATAGAGCATCGATATTGTATATGGATATGTTGAAAGAGCTTTTCATTAGCCCATCACTACGAGTGGACAGATGAGTATCAGTTGCACAAAGTTAATTAAAAGTCGACCGACTTTTCGCTCATTCGTTTGTCTGGTTTAATTTAATTAGTAGCAGTTTGATATCTGTACCGGAGTAGTTACTGATACACGAGTCTATTGAAATTGAATGAATGTTGGCATTTTTCTTCTTTTAATTGTGATCTGAATGTATTCATGGTAGTATAACTTCAGTTGACGAGTAATTTGTGAGGCTGAATATTTGTTTTCGGTTTGTCTTCGGTTTTGCACTCACCAGCGAAACTCGACAACGCGAATGATGTCCTTTTGATTTGATGATTTGAGGTAATGCAGTAAAATAACGCTATGTCAAACCACTCAAAGAAGAATGGAGCAGAGTTGTCTCGGTATAAAACTAATAAAATAATGTGAGATATGTAGAGGTTTGTAAGAAAACCAAAGTAGCTGCGTTGACATATTTGCTTGCTAGGAAATGGAGATGGGCTGATCACGTTGCCAGGTATACTGATGACAGATGATTAACAAGAACTGCTAAGTATTCAGGGCCAGAAGGTGCAAGAAGAAGAGGACATGATGCCCGTTAAGCGGATAAAATAGTAAAAACTGCCGGTCGAAATTGATTATTCACAGTCAAATAGGGTAGTCTGTAACGACTTTAAACCGCAAGGGGTTGACACAATTTTTTTTAAATCTATAAATGCCATAATATTCATTTTAAAGGATTATCTATCTTCTATCTATATAAACATGAATTGCTGTTTGTTAGTCTCGAGAGCGGCTGGACTGATTTGGCTAATTTTGGTCTCAAATTATTTGTGGAAGTCCAGAAGGTTTAAAAGGTGAATATATAAAAATGAATTGCATTGTTACACGCTTTTTATTAGCTTCACCTGTATGTTTGCTTGTATGTTTGTAACCAACTCCTTTGGGTGCGATTTTGACCCACTTTAAACGGCCAGATTTCTTTTAAACTTAATAGATTTATCTAGGACCGATGACAATACACTAATTTGAAAAAAACTCTAAAAAAATGTTTTTAAATAGTTTTAAAAACTAAACAAACATGCTTTTAAATTAAAATGTTGAAAATAATTTTAATGCAACAAAGCGTGGGGTGCTTTCTGAAAATATTTCAATAACGTCACCCCACGCTTTTTACATCAATATTTTTTTATTAATTATGGATTCCTTTTGTTTGTTTTAAGTTTATTTTATACAAAAGATTAGGTCTTCTATTTATCGATTGAGGCAGTACGAAGTCTGCCGGGTCTTTCTTTTATATTAATAATTTTAGAATAACTTGTGTATAATAAAAATAAAGCTTTATTAATAAATCCAAAACGAGCCGCGGGCAAAGACTAGTAATGATTATAAACCCTTTGCTTTTGTATTTAAAGCATCGGTTACAAAATCAGAAACATACGGATGTTACATACTTTGTGACAAAAAATATATTACTCACTTTAATTTGTTACATTTCTCAAGCAGACATGTGTGGAAGTATCAAGATACGTTTGTAAAGAAATAGTGTAAACATTCTCGCTAGTTCTAAGACGAGAATTCTTAGCGCTGGGTAAGCTTGTACGTGTTTTCATGTTATACAGATAACGCTGAATTCAAGTTAAATATTTCAGTCATGTTTTCCTTAAACATGGAATAAATATATTTAGAAGAATTATTATACAAAAATATTGTAATTAAAAATTATAAAAGACGCAAAACTTCCTTTCCAAGTAGAGGGCAGTGTGATATAAAAAAATAGCCAAGTACGTGTCAGTCCACGCATAGAATAGGGTTCCGTAGTCACCCATAATGGCAAGTGGACTTAAAATCGTGTTCAATAGATAATTATTATTATTTTATTTTGTACTAGGTTTTACAAGTGAGTGCAATTCACAAGTTAGTACCCTATAACTCCTGAAATAAAAAAGTTATCTAAATTGCTCTAGTTTTTATTTAAAGTTAAATATATGGACTACTATTACGTTTCTTTTCTAATTTTTTGAGTCATCCGTCTAGTTTTTAGAGGAGGGGTGACGCCCTGTTTATACAAAAAAATGTGCTTTAAAGTTGAATAACTCGCAAACGAATACCTCAGTCGAAAAATTGTTTTAGCAACCTCATATTTTTTTAAACGACATCTATTATTACCCCACACGATGGGATAAACGCGAGCAAAACAATCATCCCCTCTTTACGTGTAGGGGAGGTACCCCATATATAAATATTTTTCGTAATTTTATTCACATTGTCGGCGTAATTACAACACATAATCATGCAAAGTTTCATGTTTCTAGCACAAACCGTTTGTGCCGTAGGTCGAGAACTGACGGACGGACGGACGGACATGATGAATCTACAAGCGTTCCGAGTCATGAACTACGGAACCCTAAAAACAGTTATTCTTATTACCAATGTCAAAACAAGAAAACACAACAACAGAATATGACAATAAACATTTTCGAAAACAACACTTTTATTGATACCGCCGTACAGTGAGACAATCAGCTAACATTATTAAGTAATGTCATCGATCTGATAGCTTCGGTACTATCGAGTACACAAGTGATATCTTGGATTGTCTATTTATTTTTGTCAGTAACAAACTTTGAGTAGTTTATTTGATAGAACTGTTTTGAAATTGGATTTTTCAAGTCCAACAGTATATTGCCTTCAAATAAATAAATGTTGAGTTTATATTTCAGTATATGGTAGCATTTGCTACAGTATATTTATGAAAGTATATTTTTATATCTGTAGCAAAGTGATTTTCATAATGGCATCTCTAATCATAAATATCCTATTTATATAAAATAGGATTTGATTTTAAATATACGGACCTGTTGATCCAGTCGTTATAGATATTGACGGTTAAAGAACAATTGTGAAATGAGCAAATTTTTTTTCCTGTCATCATCATCATCATCATCATCAACAGCCTTTAACAGTCCACTGCTGGACATAGGCTTCTTCTTGAAAAGGAGGTATTGGCCTACTATACCACACTGGCCAGACGGGTTGGTATAGGGTTGGTTTCAAGTTTCTTGCGTAGTTTATCCCTTTTTTTCTGTATCTGGATGTAATTAACTACCTAACTAACAAAGTGACTCTACTATGTCTGATGAAAAGCCTGACTTGAATTCAAGAGTGGGAGTCACCTATACTGTAACGGATTAGTGAGATACTTCTGCATCATTGGACCTCCGGTCTTACTCTTACTAATAAAATAAGAAAATATGAATGCTGTCATTTTTGGGTTGGTCTTCTGTGTGTGATTGTACTGCCCTGGTCTGGCAGGCCTATTTCTGCTGAAATCAGCGTGGCTCTAATACCTCTTAAAGATGTTGTAACCATCATAAATTAATTATAATTGGAAACACTTTTGTGAGTAACAGTCCACACGTCTGATGAACACTTTTGTTTCAGATCGAAATAATTAACTTGTCACATTGTAGTATTTACCGTGACAGTAATAATGACGAGAACAAATGAGTTATATCGCTAATGAATCAAGTTTTATACTCAGATATATGAACGATTGGTTTATTTTTTGATGTGCGGATGGCGTGATGATTAAACTAACAACTCGCCGCTTCTTGATGCATCGTGTTTTCTGGGTTCAATTCCCACATAGTATCCTGTGAACAACACTTTGTGTGAACCAAAAAATGTTGTTCTAAGACGCAGTCTACCTTCGAGTTTGTAATAATAAGTATGGATTTTAGGTTTTAATACCAAACGGTAACTTTTACATGGTCAGGATCCTACAGGATCCACTTACTTCCATCCGTTGTAACAACGGTGATGCCACTTCCAGGGGAGTGGAAAACCCAAAAAAAATATTTAGGCTGAAAAAATACAGTAGTTCAAATGGTCACACATTTTATTAAGAACAAACTTTCATGCGACCCATTAGTTATTGCGCCACATCTGATATAACTATTAATAGTACTAAACAACTATTCTCACAATTTATTAATAAATGAGAAGCTTTTCCACGTAACTCGCCTTTGATGAATAGTGTGGATAACTTTGAAAAACACATTAGTACACTCCACATGTTGGGGTCAAATTAATTACCCTTACGACTCTCTTCGAGTAGGGTAATATTGGAATGAATTTTATGTATAAGCATGTCGTATACGAAAATAAATTTTAGTTGCCTGACTTCCCTGTCTATTGGTTATTCATACTGTATTCTCTTGTTTAAGAGGCTAATGTCAATCAGTCACGTGATCAAAAAAAAAAATAGCCAATCAAATAAGAGAATGGAGGCCTAAGCGATTGCTGAACAAAAGACGTTTGCAACTTGTCTAGGGGGACTGTTTACTAAATCAGTTCCTCCAACACAAAGGGAGGATCCTCCGACCAGGCGAGGTGATCGTGCCTGGTGGGCCACTGCCCAATACTTGATGTTGGAATGTTGTATGAATGCTAATCGGCGCGAGAATGTCTCTTTCGCGATGCATCGTTGCGTGTTTTCTTCGTAGTTACGTGTTTCTTCGCTAGATGACGCTGTCGTATGTTTTCGTCGCGCTGTATGTGGAAGTCGCCACATAAGTATGTAATTAGAAGTATATATATGTACTAACTGGGCGTCTATTTGGACAAACAACTAAATTGGGCGAAACATACTGAATATATTACCACAAAAGCCAGTATATCACTGTGGCAATGCAAGCAACTGCTTGGCAGAAATTGGGGCATCAGTCCCAAGGCCACTTACTGGCTATACACCACAGTTATTCGACCAACTATAACATATGGCTCCCTAGTCTGGTGGCCCAGGACAGACTTGGTTACTTGCCAAAAAACCCTAGAAAAACTACAGCGATACGCCTGCGTGGCTATCACTAGTAGCATGAGAACCACACCAACAGCCGCACTGCAAACTATGCTGGGGATGCCACCCTTACACTTAGTTGTTAAAGAGGAGGCAGCACTAGCAGCGTTTAGACTCCATAATGCCGGCACACTGGGAAATGACTCCAGAATCAAACACACACGCATAATAGAACGAGCGATCACACATTAACCAATGTTGACATCACCCAACGATAGGATGCTGAAGAAATTTAATTTTCAGAAGCACTATAATATACATCTAGAAGAAGAACCACACGACAAATCAGATACAAATGAACTCAGAATATACACCGATGGCTCCAAAACCAACTCAGGAACCGGAGCAGGTGTATTCTCAGACGAACTCAACATCAGGGTATCGAGGCCGCTAGGCAGATTCAATACTGTATTCCAAGCGGAATGCGTGGGTATTATCCTGGCGGCCCACGCTATAGAGACAAGGAAAATTACGGACTCACACATCCGTATAGTCTCTGATAGTGCATCGGTACTTAAATCCCTCAATAAAACCCATGTCACTTCGAAACTCATAATGGATTGTCACAACGCGTTAGAACGCGTTGCGACCTCCGGCAGGAATTCAGTGACAATACAATGGATAAAAGGACACAGCGGATCCCTAGGTAACGATGCGGCTGATGAGCTGGCTAGGAGGGGATCGGGCGCGGCGGTTTTCGGACCCGAACCCATCGTGCCCGTCCCATTCGGCCAGCTCCGTGGCTGGCTGCAAGAATTTACCCGCACACAAGTACAACACCACTGGCTATCTGTCCCAGGCTGCAGACAATCAAAGGAAGCCATGCCACTTCCTGATGATAAACTAACCAAACGCTTACTGCGTTTGGACAGGGACAGTCTGCGGCTGGTGGCAAGAACTATCACCGGACACTGCTCACTAAACAAACACTTTCACTCCATAGGCATAACTGACAGTCCCCTATGCAGGGCATGCTTAGGGGCAGAGGAAACGGTGTCACATGTACTCATTGAGTGCACAGGTGTCACCGAAACACGCAAAAACACCCTTGGATCTCCCAAATCTGTTGCAGAATGTCTGAACAGGCTTGGAGACCTTATCCGCTTCTGGAGGGAGGTGGGCTGGCTGGAGTGATGGCCGCCCTCACGTACAATGGTCCACTTAAAGGACTAAGTGCGGAAACCACCCACATAACATAGAACATGTACTAACTGACCCACGCAACTTTGTCTGCGTATATTCACAATCATGCTGAACTCCTATTGATCTAAGCAAGGTGTTAACTATCTTAGATAGAGACCATACAACGGCATTTGGTCCCAAACTAAACAGGGTTGGTACTATAGGTATTTGATAACTTTATACTTGTTATTGCGTCATGTTAAAAGGGCTGATTCAATTGTTAAATAATTTGGTATGTAAATAGCTGACACTTTGGATTGACTTTTTAATATTTTTACATGAAGAATAATAATATTCCTTTGAAATGAGAAAGGAACTAAAATATTTAGCTACTCTGATAAACCATTAGTTATTATTTCTTATTTTAACTAGTTGCAGTATAATTTTTTAGGATTCACATATGTTTAACAAAACACCTCTTAATTTATCTTTTTCTCTTTATCCTCAGTAAAACCGAAATCTGTGGAGCTGACTGGTGACGGAAAAACTCTGATGGATGGATCCACCTTCGGACCTTTGCTGGAGAGAGCTAAAGTTAACGTGAGTTGTTCGGTGAAAGAAGGGAAACCGCAGCCGAAGGTCGTCTGGTACTTTAAGAAGAAGAATGGTGGTGATGTGAAGGAGTTGAATGGTAAGTGAAATGATTTACAGTTATTTTTCAGAGATTTTCAGGCACAAGCAATATGGAACTAGGGTTTCTGACCTAACAATGATTATCAATAACCCATAACGTGGATAACCTATAAGGACTCGGGTGTCCTCTCAGGAGAGGTGTAAGGCCACACGTCCCCACTCTAGCTGAGTACAGGGTTGGGGACTGACAAGACAACGTTGCGGCTACGTAATCTTGACGTTGGATGTTTTTAAGTCGCCCAAAGACTTCCAACTATTATACTACGAGTGCTTAATGGGAACTCTGAATTAAGGAGACCGTGCTCATGTTATCGTACCTCTAACGGATAACCATCCATGATCGCGTTGTCGTTGCACACCCTGGTTGATTATTTCTAATCACTTATGGCAACTGAACTATGAGCACCTCTATTATTTTTCTCTTATTTTTTTTTCACACAGTACCTATAAATTCTACACAATTCTTCTAGCGATGTTCAATGCAAATCCAAAGATGCACAACTACGCTTACAAGTTTTTATTAACTACTTGTTACTTTCTTGTTGAGGTCGGAAACTTTTAGTTTATGGTTTTTTACATTTACAAAGTAATTAAGGTATTATAAAGATACTTAAAAACATCATAACCTGGGAATACTAGAAAAGCATTATAGCTTGTCAGTATGTAGGTAATTTGACAATGTATAAAATACATAAAATAAGTATCATCATCAACAGCCTCTAACAGTCCACTGCTGGACATATACCTCTCCTTAGAAAGGAGGTTTTGGCCTACTATACCACGCTGGCCAGACGGGTTGGTATAGGGTTTGTTTCAAGTTTTCCTTCTCTTTGCATTGATGTTGTCTTGCGTAGTAAAATAAGTATGTCAGTGAATATTTATCAAGATAATACCTTCAAGACTACAGTCTTTTATTAGATAATTGAGATTTCAACTTTTGATAAAAATTTCGTTCTGAGTTATTTTGTAAGGTTATTTCAATAATATTAGTATCTTAGATGGCCTTTAATGTCAAATTTTTTTAAAAGGATTTTTCTCTCAGAAGATCAAATCCCGCCCTAAAATATGCTAGCACACTTAAAAGAAACCTTCAGAACAAAAGCTTGTACAAAGTCGTAACTTGACTTTAGGGAGTTCTCAATATGTTGTCGACACTCTCCCACCAATTAATGTTCACAAATTGTGTTCCACATTTGGCACAACTCTCTGCGCATAGTTCCCCCTATGGGATTCACCCGCAATACTCAGTATTGCGGCAGTTTGGCAAGTAATTGTGGAATTTAAATCATTAATACATGCTCGTTGAATTGTTGTTCGAAAGATAGATACAGATGAATTAATAGGAGTTGTAGTTTCTGTGTAACATAAATACATAAAGATTAAGCTCGTAATTTACCAGAGGTAATAAGACACTTCTAACCTTATTCTGCGGACCGTTATACAAAGGCTACCAGCACAGTCATGACTTTTAGTCTTTACAGTAGTACAGTGGTGGCCTATGTGACTGCTGTACTCCTCAGTATTCAGTCTCGGGTTCGATTTCCGGGTCGAACTAAATGTTTGTATGATTTACAAGAATTGAATTCGGAGTTAAGCTGTTATCTCAAAACGATATGTTAATCTTGCTTTCATATCTGAGCTCTGAAGGTTTGAAGATCATCACCATTAGCCTATCGCAGTCCACTGCTGGACATAGTCCTCCTTTCATAGGTTCGAAGATAGTTGGTGTATATTACAAAATATTTCCCTTCAAAAGTTCGCGATAACATAATCATATGTTTTTTAAGGTTAGCTCAAAATTGCCTGTTTTATAGTAAAAAAATTTGGATACACTGAGATATCACGCTACGGGCAATAATGCAGACGGGGCTGCATGGATCAGCTAGTACATCATCATCAATCATCTTCATCAACAGCCTTTAACAGTCCACTGCTGGGCATAGGCCTCTCCTTGAAAAGGAGGTATTATCCTACTATACCATACTGGCCAGACAGGTACATACTCGTATTTAAAAAGATTATCACAAAACAGAATAAATAAAAACTATTTGAATGTTAAATACGGTAATCGGTTAAAACGTAACGCTTAATCTGCGCTACAAACTGCGGATACATTTTGATTTAATGCCTCACGCTGACCACAAATCGAGGTAGAGCTCCAATTTCGGCCTAATTTAGCCTTCGATAACCGTTCTGGATTAATTTACGGATTCCAACGGAATTTTAGATTTATACCGATACTTGAAATTGTATGGGTTCTGTGTAAGAGGTAATATTGTAGAGGATTGTTGATGTTTTAACATTGCTTTATTCGATATATTTTAAATCAATTTTGGAAAATAATTTATTACAATTAGAAACTGACGAACATAAATAAATTTCTTATTTTAGTAACAGAACAAATACCTACCCTATACTTTCTTTTATGTTTATTCTCCATGCCATGTTCGCCTGTAAGAGATCGCCTAAGAGCGATAAGGCTGCCACTTGTACATATGTAGCTAGTTCTAAACCCTAACTGTATTTTTCTGGTGTAAAATCACAGAATACATACTAGTACAGAAGACTCACTGCGACAAGTAAATTAAAGAAATAGGGACTCTTGGTATCAAAAGATTAAGTTAAATTCAGATCGCACAGCGCCGAATCACCTACGATTATATTTACCTACAATGGCTCATTCTATCGTATAACTCTTATCTGTTCTGACGATGTCTAGTCGACCGGCATGCCTGCCCGGGCAGGCAGCCGGTCGACTACACCTAAACTGCGGAGTGAAACCCTGGTACAATAAAGTCATTATTATAATTATTACTAATAAAATATTTCAAGTTAACAGAGCCACGCTGATTTCATTACAAATGGGCCAGCTCGAAATGGGTACTACCCTCGTATAGAAAACCAACCTTGAATGACATTATTCGTGTTGTCATGTTTCGTTGTTGAGTACGAGAGCGGGGGCCCAATGATTCACAAGCATGTTAATAAGCTGCCATAGTGTGGGTCACCATGCTGCATAATCTACATTCGCAATGAGTTAGGCTTATTCTTCTCAGGCAGAGTAGAGTTAATTTGACAAGTTTTAGTTAATTATTATCATCATCATCATCAACAGCCTTTAACAGTCCACTGCTGGACATAGGCCTCTCCTTGAAAAGGAGGTATTGGCTTACTATACCACGCTGGCCAGACGGGTTGGTATAGGGTTGGTTCCAAGTTCCTGCGAGGGCGTCTCCCCCCCGGGGTCGGTGTAATTTGCTACGCCGACGACACTTTAGTGACAGCCCGGGGGGCGACCTTCGAAGAGGCGGCACGCCTGGCCACCACAGGAGTCTCCCTGGTGGTCGGGCGCATTGAGGCGCTGGGTTTGCGGGTGGCCCTAGAAAAGACGGAAGCCCTACTTTTCCATGGGCCCCGTCGTGGTCCACCCGCCGGCGCCTCCATCGAGGTCAACTCGGTCCTCGTACCGGTCCGGGCCCACTTAAAGTATCTGGGTCTGGTCCTAGACGGTAGGTGGCTCTTCGACGAGCACTTCCAACAGCTTGCTCCGAAGCTGATCGGCACTGCCTCCTTCCTTGGGCGTCTTTTGCCCAATCTGGGAGGAGCCAGTGTCGCCACGAGGCAGCTGTACACGGGGGTTGTCCGGTCTATGGCACTCTATGGTGCACCGGTGTGGGCGGCGGCTCTGACCGAGCAGAATAGGGCGCGCCTCAGGCGGCCTCAGAGAACTCTGGCGGTCAGAGCCATACGGGGCTACCGCACCGTATCGACGGAGGCGGCGTGCGCCCTGGCCGGAACACCCCCGTGGGATTTGGAGGCGGAAGTGCTCGCCGACGTTTATCGGCGAGTGGCTAACTACCGGGCGGAGAGTGGTGGAGTTGGACCTCCGCCCGAGGACGTGCGCGAGTGGCGCGAAGCCGCTCACCGAGCCACGATGGATCGCTGGTCGGTCCGGCTGGAGACTCCACGTGCTGGCTTCGCCACCGTAGAGGCGCTTCAGCCGGTCATCGGCGAATGGGCAGTGCGGCAGCACGGGACCCTTACCTTCCGACTGACGCAGGTTCTTTCCGGGCATGGTTGCTTCGGAAAGTACCTGCACTCGGTCGCCAGGAGGGAATTGAGTCCCGCCTGCCACCACTGCGACTGCAGTGAGGATTCGGCTCATCACACGCTGGCGGTCTGCCCTGCATGGGAGACGCAGCGCCGGGTCCTCACTGCAGTCATCGGAGGGGATCTCTCGCTGCCGGCCGTCGTTCGTTCCATGGTCGGCAGCGAGAGCTCATTTACCGCGGTCGCAACCTTCTGCGAGGACGTAATCACGCAGAAGGAGGCGGCGGAGAAGGCCCGGGAGGACGACATCCAATCGGACCAGATTCGCCGCCGGCGACTCGGGCGGCGGAGGCGCGAACATCTGCGCCTCATGCCGCCTTGAGTGTGGCCGTGGGTGGACGGGACGGGTTTTCCCTCCACCCGCACTATGTGGCCAGCCGCGAGGGGGCGGCGTCGGTGTGTGCCGGACGCCGCCTAAGAGAGGGTCGTCAAATCGAGACGGTGCCCGCATCAGGAGCGGGCAGGCGCTGGAGAAGTTCAGAAGGAGATCCCACCCTGGACTTCTCCTACTCCTAAACGGAGAAGCGCGGAGAGGGCACACTGTGTGTTTTTTAGTCGGTTCAAGTCCGACACACCACCCCGCCGTAACCCCCGGTGGGGTGACGGTCCATGATGATTTTTCACACACTAAAAAAAAAAAAAAAAAAAAAAAGGGTTGGTTCCAAGTTTTCCTTCTCTTTGCATTGATGTTGTCTTGCGTAGTTTATCACTTAGTCGCCTTTTACGACACCCACGTGGGATGAATAGGGGTGGTGACACTCTGCATTCTTAATCCGTCACTACACGGACGTAATGGTGTTGTGTGTAATAATTATTATAATCATTTGAAATGTCACTTGCTATTTTTCTCTAAATATTAATTTATAACTGTTCCATTATTTGCTTTGTTATGTGAAACTAATATTCTAAATATGTAGATATGCTGTAATATCAGCTAGCTGCCAGTAAAATATTCCGTCAAAATCGGTTCAACTATTCCCGAGATAAGACGGAACAAATAGTCAAACGGATTTTTTATATACTTTTCTAGTACCGTATATACTTTCGTGATATATTTAGTTTATTTTTAGTTCATTATGTAAATATTTAATAGATAGATATAATTCATAAACGTCAATAAATTTTTATCAATAGAATTTACTAAATTCTGATAAAAGCGTGGGTATGTGTGTCCAGTAGACAGTTTAAAATCACTTCCCTAAAAGCCCTCGTGCCAACTAAAATACCCTAAAGAAGTAAAAACACGATCATGGCACGTTTATATTCAAAACTTGTCCGGGTGTGGCCTCAAAGCAAACGTTTTAAACGCAACGGTCGCGATTCGATTCCCGGGCCGTATTTATTGTTTGTGTACCGCCGTTGAATGCCAAACAGCATTGATTTTGGGTAGGTCACACGTTTTGGGTCTGAACCTAGAATTATTAGAAATATGTATTCATTTCCTTTGTTTTTCTATGAGATTGATGATTGTGATATTGATTTGTTATCGTTAGTGAAGATTTTATAAATCTATCTACATAATACAACTGTAAATGTGGGTGGCGCAGCGGTAGTGTATACAACTGTTGTTCTTTAGGTCTCGGGTTCAAATATTTGGTTGTACCAAATGTTTCTATGATCTACAAATATTTGTTTCGGAGTTTGGGTGTTTTCTATCTGCCTAGTGTGGTTGTCACAGTAGATGTTAACATTTTTGTATCTTATTCTAAATAAACCATTATTATTATTATGTATGTATTTACAAGAAAAAGTTAAAAGAAGCCTCGTTGGTCTAGCGGTTAGCGTATGCGACTGCTAATCAAGAGGTCTCGGGTTCAAATCCCGGGTCGGGCCAAAAGTGTTTTTGGGATTTTCTTAGGAAATTCCTAATAGCTGCCCGGAGTTTGGAAGTTTGGCGGTGATTTACGCCCGTGCCTCGGAGAGCACGTAAAGCCTTCGGTCCCGGTTGTCATGAAAATCTATGGCAATCGTTATTGGGAAGTCAGTGCCCTCAAACATACTGACAACTACTTCAATCTTCGAAATTCAGTTCTCCCTTAGGGTTGCGGAGGTCCGATGAAAGTCGCTCCGTGGAAAAACTGAAATTCAGGTAAAACCGGTTGAACTAGTAGCCGACCCCAAATAAACTTGGGAATAAAGGCTCGTAAGATGATTTACAAGAAAAAGTTAATCTAGCTTTCATAGTACCAGCTCTGATTACTTTGAAGTTTGATGACATTGTCCGTTCCATGTCCTAAATATTTAATGTTTATTATTATTATCTTTTTTAGTACACAACCACACGCATTTTAGATGCATTACCAAAAACTAACCAAGCACTTTTTTCTATGTGAAAAGTGCTTAAAAAATTCTACTCTGCTTAAAAAATTCGTTTTACATAATTATATTATACGATTCTTTGTAAAACTCTTACTAATATTTTAGATGCCAATGTAACTCTGTCTGTCTGTTACACTTTCACGTCAAAATTACTGAACCGAGTTAAATGAAATTTGGTACACTGGTATCCTAGAGCCTCAGGCTTTTTACTGTTATAATCAACAACATGTGAGCGAAGCCACGGGTGAACGCTAGTCATTAATAAAATTTCAACGTTTAATAAAATTCAACTGTTACTCACTTCATAAAATTTGAAGTACCTCACTCAAATTTAATCACTCCTAAAATAAATGAATAACTTCTTGGATTCCATTTAATTTAGAACCAGAGCATATGTTAAATAGTAATTATAGCTGTACCACAATTCCAATCAGCCGTGCGGTTTGCAGTTTAGTGCAGAACAATCTCATTCCCCTTGTGGCTAAGATTAATTAGTAATTAGATATTTCGCTCAATTTGGTTCAGTATTAGTATTGGTTTACAGGTTACAGTAGTGTGATAAACAAACTAATTACATTCATTCATTCATTATAACCCTTACCTTATCAATACTCATCATCCTCCTAGCCATTATTCCCAAGTTTATTTGGGGCCGGCTACTAGTTCAACCGGTTTTACCTGAATTTCAGTTTTTCCACGGAGCGACTGGCATCGGACCTCCGCAACCCTAAGGGAGAACTGAAATTCGAAGATTGAACTCGTTGTCAGTATATTTGAGGGCACTGACTTCCCAATAACGATTGCCATAGATGTTCATGACAACCGGGACCGACGGCTTTACGTGCTCTCCAAGGCACGGGCGTGAATCACCGCCAAACTTCCAAACTCCGGGCTGCTATTAGGAATTTCCTAAGAAAATCGCAAAAACACTGTTAGGCCCGACCCGGGAATTGAACCCGAGACCTCTTGATTAGCAGTCGCATACGCTAACCACTAGACCAATGAGGCAGTTACCTTATCAATACTATCCTTGCCAAAATAAAATGATAGGATTCGTGCGTGCGTGTGCGTTTCGTTGCGTGAATGTGAGGTCGTGCAGCCACACCGGGATTGATGGGGGTTAAATAAGTAATGATTTACCCCAGGACAGAGACTGGTAATTGGCATGTCGCCGATTCGGGTCAGACCTGAAATAGCATGGTCTGTGTCAAACTTTAGTCAAAAGGTCAGTTTTAAAATAATTTTAAATTACAAAAATACCTTTCTTTTCCACTCAATCGGTACAAACTGCCCACTAGACCATGAAACTCCCGAGGTGACACTCCAATCGTTTCCTAGACTTCTGAAGCAAAATCAATTTATTTTTCACCCCGCAAAATGGAATAAGTATTTTAAGTAAAATATCTGGGATTAAATCCTGGAATAGAATTCCACGCGGATTGACGCCCATGACAGCTTTCGCTAACATTGGTTGGAATAGCTTGAATTTGAACTTATTCAGTATTAATATTTTTCAAGTATTGACGTTTCTTTTATAAATAGCTTCTGACGGTGTTTTCAGTTATTTTATTGCAGATGTTCTTAATTAATTCAAATATTCTTTAGTAACCGGATAATACATGTGTTGCTTATGATATAAGAAGGAACATAAATAAATAAATATTTCGGACATCTTACACACAAAATTCTGCGGGTGTCGTAAAAGGCGACTAAGGAAAAACAAGACAAAATCAATGCAAAGAGAAGGAAAACTTGAAACCAACCCGTCTGGCCAGCCAAAACCTCCTTTCTAAGGAGAGGCCCATGTCTATCAGTGGACTGTTGAAGGCTGTTGATGATTGATGACACACAAAATCATCTAGTCCCAAACTAAATAGGGCTTCTATTATGGTTACCTACTAGAAAACAATACAAACAAATACAAAAAAATACATACATATTGAACATAGAAAACACCCAAACTCCGAAACAAATATTTGAACTTGGTAAGATAATGGATGTTTGACTAGTCATATCTTTTTAACTCAAACACTGACTATTTACCGTGCCGCAGATGACTTTGTATACATACTCGTATACGAGACGGACACAAACAATATTCAGTCTCAAGTCATACAAAGTGCTGAACGAACAATACTCAACGCAATAGGACACGGCGAGGTATCCCCTTTACTACTACAAAGGTGACGTCAATGTATAGTTTTATAATGATACATTGGTATTTTACTATGCAAGTAGTGTATTAAGGTGACTTTATCAAATACTGAACCTATATGAGAACTCAAAAGGCAAAATGTCTTGAAGAGAATGAAAGCATGAGAATCATATGGGCTTCGGTAACCGAAGCAAAGCAACGAAATAACTGCATGATACATGTTTTCTGTGTGGCTGACTTATCATTCTATATGATGGCGATTCAAACAAATTCTATGAAAACCTGATTCGCTTGCGTGATGTAGTAGGCAATAATCTCTAATCTAAGTCACGCTTATGTCTTCTTCTTCAACGTATTTGTATCCACTGTTGGATGCCTCTTGCATGGTTCACCATTCGCTTCTGAATGCGGCGTGACTGGTCCATGTCATTCCTGCCGTCTTTTTAATATCGTCCGACCACCACTTATGTCTAGCATTGAATTACTAAAAGCTGCTAAAGTGAAATAAGGTGGCACCACTCCAGTCAAGGCTGGTTCATATATGTCCAAACATTGCTCTTCTACGTATACGGTGTCGCTACATAGTATAAAACAAAGCCGCTTCCGCTCTCTGTCTGTCCCTATAAATGCTTAGATATTTAAAACTACACAACGGATTTTTATGCTGTTTTCTTTAATAGATAGAGTGATTCAAGAGGAAGGTTAATATGTATAATACATGCTTAATATAGTAGAGAAATATAGATAAATTTAGAGGTTTCTAATGTGATGTCGTAAATAAACTCATTATTTTATTTCTTTCTGTTTACGAGAAATAATGGCTCATATACGATTTTATGCAATACAGCATTAATCCTTATCCAATATAGTATCTGAAATACATTGTGCATTTAATATAGATTAATATGGCCCAGTACAGTATGTAATCCCTACTAATATTATAAATGAGAAAGTAAGTCTGTCTGTCTGTTACGTTTTCACGCCTAAATCGCGGAATTAATTGTGATGAATTTTGGCAAAGATATAGACGGAACCTTGGGAAAGGACATAGGCTACTTTATACCGCGATAACCGACATACACGCGGGCGGAGCTGCGGGCAAAAGCTAGATTAAAATAATATTTTTGAAGATATTACAGATTTAAAATGCAGGAACAAAGCGATTGTGGCGGTACCGGCCGGGGCCCGTTAGTTGCCGCTGCTGTCGATTGTCATTATCAGTTATTAACTAAACGCAATACTGAATTAATATTTTAAGGCGGTACGAAGTTCGCCGGGTCAGCTAGTTTAAAATATGTGTCATATTGGTTCACTAGTATAAAATAGTTTCTAAAAGTATCCCATTACTATCATCGCTATGCACTAAAGGCCACAATACACCCGAGTTCAGGATTTTAGAATTTCACTACTATCTTTCTCATTTGTATGCAGAACCCGTTGCCGAGTGATAAATTACACCTCTTGGCACGTGAGCCCTATGATGCATTCATATCTTGTTTCTAGGGTTCCGTAGATTATAATTAAACGTTTGAGTGTTTCAATTTTTATCTTGGGGTATGAAATAACTGTATTTATTTAATTGGTTTGATTCTTTATATTATTTAAAAAAGAAGAATTGGCATAAATATTTTATGACAGTTTTACTGGCTTTAAAAAATAAAATCAGTGAAGCAATCGAGGAATGTTTCATATACAAAAGGCACTTTGACTTTTTCCATTTACCTGATGATAGTAAATTGTTAAATTCTAAAAAAAACAACGTTCTCGTGTTTTATGTTTGTGTACACAGTATGTGCTGTAACGAAGCGTAGCAACACACGGTTAGTTTTAAATATAATGAAAACAAATTACAAATCTTGGTTGGAAATAAAAAAGTATACGGAACTCAAAAAATATCTCAACTAGTACTTTACCAATTGACGAGGCCGTGTCTAACGTCCATTCTAGATATGAGCCGACAATTTGATCTTCACGTCAGGTATACTGAAGTTTATAAGGCGCAAAGATTTTGAGGTTTAAAATATTAATTTTCTTATCTGTCTTGTTTTTGATAATGCCACTGATCACGAAATATATCTATTTAGATTATTTTTGAATTAATAATTCTTCAAAATAAGTATACAGAAAACGTTATTTTACAAATTCATTTCTATTTCTGTACCGATAAAAGTCTATTTTGGTGACTTCGACAAATTCAAAGGATATATTTCTTATCTAGACCTTGTAAAATATTTAAATACGGCTAGAAAGTACAAAAGAGTTCTTGCATAAAAATGGATTAAAGTAGAATGATATTATAAATCATGCACATCTTGCAAACCGGTGCGCCAGGATTATTGAAGACGGGAGCGTACTAGAATCTAAGATAAATAAAAATGAGACTCGTTTAAGTGTATTTATTTATCACATTTTTAGGCCTTGACTATTCAATAGATCATGATAAAGTCAAAAGACTGCACGATTGGCCTCGTGGTTTAAGCAGTCGCCACGCTTCTCTCTACAGCGCTAAGTATTGTGTGCTCAAATCCTATACGGGAAAACATTTTGTGTGATCCACAAATTGTTATTTTGAGTCTTGTTGTTCTTTCTGTCCGTTTTTCGTATGTTTTTAAAGTCCCACACGAGACAGGAGTATATTCCTAATGCGGGCGTTGTCTTTTAAAGAAAAAAAATAATCAGTTCATCCTTCCTACCCTCAGTGACATACTTAGCGGAGACGTGGATATCATGATAAGATTGATCTACAAGCTTAAAGTATCTCAGCGTGTGATGGAGTCTTTGATGCTTTGTGATTTTCTCTTCTATAAAAGTCGCAACGAAGTTATTATTCAACAGAGAACTAGAGTAAGTGACATTGCTCGGAGAATCAGTACGTTGGAGATGAAGTGGGCCGGTCATATCTCCAAACGAACCGATGGGTAAAGCCGAAGTACGAGTATTCTAGAGTAGATACCGCGATAAAGCAAGCGATGTGTAGGACGCCCTGAATCACGAATTACTGATAATTTAAAGAAAATTCCTGCCAAAACCTTCCTTAAGCACTGGTGATACGTGTATTTTGAATGATTTGTATTTTGAGAAATACAACAACCAAAACACAAGTGTGTCTTTTCTCCGCGAAAAAGAGTAGCTTTGATTTAACACCCACTTTCGAAAGTGTATCCTTACCGATTAGTAACCATCTAGGGCTTCTAGGTATTACGATCACCTGTAACCTCAACTTTGGCCAACAATTTAAGTCTATGGCACAAACAGCGTCCAAAAAATTATCAATTCTGTCAAAGGTTCGGCGGTACTTCAGCTCTGAACAGCTGCTTAATCTTTACACTGCCCAAGTTCGATCCTGCATGGAGTACTGCAGTCACCTCTTGGACGGTGCAGCCAAATATCATCTGGAAGCTCTGGACTCAGTTGACCGAAGAGCCCGTAGGTTAATTAATAACGAAAATATCACAAATAGCAGACTACACACCCTTGAGCATCGTCGTCGAGTTGCCAGTTTATCGGTTTTTTATAGGATACACTTTGGAGAGTGCTCGAAAGCTCTTTTCGAACTGATTGAGCCATCTCCATTCCTTTAACGGACTACTAGGCGCAGGCAAAAGTTTCATCCATACGTTATTGGCGTACCCAAAAGACGAACTAAACGGTTTGACAGCTCGTTTTTGGTGAGAGTCGCCAAAGTTTGGAACGACCTGCCTGGGTCTATTTTTCCTGATGAGTTGAACCTTTAAGAGTAGAGTGAACAGGTTTCTTTTAGATGGGCGTGTACCATCTTCGTTTTCATCTACACTTTTCATCAGGTGAGATAGAAGACAAACGCCTATTCCATTACAAAAATAAAAAAAAAAAAACATAAAATTATCGTAAATTATTAACTGCCTCGTTTGTCTAGTAGTTAGCGTATGCAACTGCTAATCAAGAGGTATCGGGTTCAAATCCCGGGTCGGGCGAAAAAGTGTATTTGGGTTTTCTTAGGAACTTCCTAATCGCAGCCCCGAAGTTTGGAAGTTTGGGGGTGATTCACGCCCGTGCCTCGGAGAGCACGTAAAGCCGTTGGTCCCGGTTGTCATGAACATCTATGTCAATCGTCATTGGGAAGTCAGCGCCCTCAAATATACTGACAACTAGTTCAGTCTTCGAATTTCAGTTCTCCCTTATGGTTGCGAAGTTCCGATGCCAGTCGCTCCGTGGAAAAACTGAAATTCAGGTAAAACCGGTTGAACTAGTAGCCGACCCCAAATAAACTTGAGAATAAAGGCTAGGAAGATTATATCAAAGTGCTGTCTGTGCCTAAATGGGTGAGCATTGGCATGGTAATCTGTGAACGTTTCCGTGACTCGGAGGTCACGTTAAGCAGTCGGCCCCGGTTTTTATCATAAAATAATAGTCATGAAGCTTAGTGTTTCAAGATTACGTAGCCACTTGTCTTGCTATCCTAAATCCTAAATACGCACTCGGCCCGTGTACGTGGGTCTTAACCCTTCCCTGAAACGAGACCTGAGCCCACCAGTGGAACGTTATGGGTTGATGATTGAACCCATTCTACTGAACCACTATACTTTTATAGGAAACTCTTCTTCCAAAAAATAATTGTATGACTGTAAATATTAAATCTGTGAGCCAACCAAATATAGAGCAGTATCTATTTGCAACTTTTATAAACGTTTTATATGCAAACAATGTCAATATGACGTAACTAAAATGTGAAGCCCGCCGCTATTAGCAGTAAACAAGCCGCAAATTATACAGAAAATATTTTGTTTAATTTGTTGAGCGTGGAGAAAGATTATTTAATTTTAAAGTTTATTTCATGATACATAATATAATATGGATGTTTATCTTAATGAAGAATTATCGTATGACTCGATTATAGTATCGACTGCCTTGTTGGTCTAGTAGTTTGCGTATGCGGCTGCTGATCAAAAGGTCTCGGGTTTGATTCCCGGGTCAGACCAAATATTTGTGTGATTCACAAATATTTGTTTCGGAGTCTGGGCGTGGGCGTTTTTCTATGTATAATATGTATGTATTTACAAAAAAAAGGATGTTTATGTATGTATATAAGTTGTTTAGTATCCATAATACAAGCTCTGCTTAGTTTGGGACTAGATGACGTTGTGTGTAAGATGTGAGAAATATTTATTTATTTATATTTATTTATCGAATTGCGTATTGCAAAATAGTAACGAACTAGACTATGTACATATATATATATTTAAACGTTGATTACCTAGATGTGTGGGTAGATATCGTAAAAAATCCAAATAAAAAATTTTAAAGTTTGTCTATCTGTTAAGCTTTATGCTGCATTGATTGTAATAAATTTCCATGAAGATGATTTGTGTTTTGAGAAAGGATTTGAACAAGTTTTGAAGATACGATACGATAAAAAATCATACACATATTAGGAAAAATTAGCATTAACGTACAAATCTATATTGAGTCTATTATATATTTACTTACATGTAAATAAATGTTTTTAAAGTAAGACTACACACTTATTCATCTACTTATTAAATATAGATCATTGTATTTTAGACCATTAGAACACGATAGAATTGTATTATTATAATAAAACAGTCAGTTTACGGTATAAACATAATAATTAGCAACAATATTTGTACATGAATACTTCTTGCAACTTGGCGTATATGTAATGACATTAAAAACCCAAAACTATTCAATATTGATTTACTGACATAAAACCAACTGTGCTAAGTGAAAGGTCAGTCGTAATTTAGGCGCCCTATCGAGGCCAATCTCCCACATGGGTCGTCCACATAGGTATTCAGAATTAAATAAATCGAAACCATTCCGCACTAACCGAGAAACTCAGATATTCATAGAAGCAGATTCGAATATGGTCGCAACATCTACAGAATATATTAGTGCAAATGGCAAAGTTGATGAAGGATTTTGAACTGTAGCTGGAATATTTAAGGTTGATGATTGACTATTAAGATGAGACAGTTTAGAAAAAATACATTTTGAGGTATTGAGATTTGGTGAATCGGTTCCAGTATTGTTATCTGATGGATAAATAGAGAATACACAATAGACTCACAAATGAGATCTGGTCGACAATCGAGACTGGTTATGGAAATGTTTCGAGCGAATCGTTTTTGAATTTGATTTGAGTGGAGTGAAAATTCTGTCATAACATTTTTACAGCAATGTATCTGAATATTGGCGATGAAAATCTTTTAAAGTTAGAAATATTTGCAGTAGTGTATTTTTGAATAAATTACTTATTTTATATCGTTGATTTTTTTTGGGAGTCTATTTTCTAGAAGAGTAAATTTGATTCACTTTAAATGGTAAATAAATTTCTTTGTACTGATCAAGCGAAATTAGAATCTATTTGGTCTATGAACTTTGAGAAATCCAAAGATATTTGAAATATTGAAGGTTGATTTGTTAAAGAAGTGCAGAATCTTATAGCCGTAAAATAAATAAATATTATATTATAAATTTAAGAATAAATATAAACAAGGTTACATGCGTAACTCACAATTACACTAATGAATTAAGGTATGAAAGGACATTAATTAAAAGTGATCGGTGAAATAAAATAAATATTCAAATCACAAATGACCATTTGTAAATTCTACCATTCGTTTAATAATTTATAATCAAAATAAAGTAAATTTAAAACAATATTAAAGTAAATTTTAAATTATAGTTTGGTTTAGTTTTAATAGAGATAAAAACTTATAAGCTTTTAGTTTAGAAAGATCGAATCTAAACCAATACGTAATCGATGTGAATCTGCTACTTAAAATACAAAAAGAAAATACTGTTATATGATTGTAACAAGAACAAGAGTACAAAAATTATGAACAGATGCTACATTTTTATTTATTTGTGTAGATTATTGCAAGTTGTAATTTACAATCAATAACATTGGTATCCTATCAAGATGATCTATAATTCTTAATTTGTACTTTGAATTCACAGCCCTAAGTACATATAAAGAATACACTTAGTAGGTGGAAAGCCAGGCTAGGCTCGACCAGATCAGTACTACCCTCACACAGAAGACCATGGTAATAATGATAAAATTCTTGTCGTCTTATTTCGTTGGTGAATGTAAGACAGGGGGCCAAATCATTCTGCATCAGTATCCCGGCCCCCGGAGGCTTACATATATAGGATTAAATATGTAAAAAAGATAGTACTAAGGTTAAAAGTCCAATAGGTATTGATAATTACATCAATTATCTAGAGGCTGAAAAGGATACGTAACAATGTTTTTGGAATCAAAAACCCAATTGACCCAATCTAGTACGTTTGCCGTTTGAATGACTCCCAATAGCGCTGTGTTGTTGAATCAGTTCGAGTATTGACCTGATACCCACTTTCCGAATCATTGACTTGCCTATTTAAGATTATTTCCGAGAAAATCAAGTGCAATTTAACTAGTTAGAACTAACGATGGGTTTAGTTATTTAAATTTACTACTGTAATCTTTATTCAGAAACTTTGAAACTTATAGTATTTTTTTTCAATCTACACTACGCAATATCTTTTCATCTAAGAGTAGCAAATTGACGAATAGCGTATACCATGCTTTTTGAAAGAAGATACTCCCGCACTAAGACAACAATAACTTGGATGACAGAGGAGTTTAAAAACATTCATAAAAATACATATAGCACGCAACCACTCAGAGTAACCTTATGGATGAACCTGTAAATTTATGGATGACGAAAAAGGATCGAACTGAGTGGCGTGCAATTGGAGAGGCCTATGTCCAGCAGTGGACTGCGATAGACTGATGATGATGATGATGATGAAAAATGTTGTTGTCCCATGTAGGAACAGAACTGAACCTATTCATTCAAGACAGTATAAAGGTGCTACGTTACTACTTAAACCACCACATAATTCATGCATTCAATCATTCTGTCAAGGAGGGGAGATCACTATAAGAGTTGAATTTCTCTTAAAGTAGTAAAACTACGCTGATTTCAGCACAAATAGGCCAACTCGATTCAGTCAGTACTACCCTCACATAGAAGACTAATTTAAAATGAAAGCAGGCGTGTTTTTCATTGGTGAGTGTGAGACCGGCTGCTCAATTATCCAGAGCATCTCAATAGGCAGTCGTGCTTGAGTATGCACGCACAACGAGGTTGGTACCCTTAGTCCTGGAAGGCAAGGAAGAGTAGAATTACTAAGGCAGGCTTAAAACTAAAAATAAAGAAACTAGCTAGAAAGAGCTATTTTAAAACAACAAATTAGGAGAAAAGTAGCCTAATGATGTATCAAATTAAATCTAGACTTTGCTCGATTTAGTTTCAGTTTTCCTTTTCATAAGGTTAGAACAATTTATTTTAATTAAGTAGACCTTTCGAATAATGTTTGAGTAATTCTAGTCCATTAAAACATTGAAGGTTATGTTTAACTTTTGGATACATTAATTTGTATTTCAAAACAAAATTAGGCTATTTAAATACACGTATTGTTGTTCAAAATTTTGTGTGTTATATTTTCCCATGTTAGTAAAACATTTATTTAAAAACTTTTTTAATTTAACTTGTTATTATTCTTATTTTAAATATATTATTTAAACTAGAAAATTACATACAGTGTTATGTATTACGAATGGAAGTAAACAAAATCAGAGTACATGACCACCAAATAACAAATGGATGGACTGCGTCAAAGAGGATATAACCAGAAAGCGAGCAAACAGTGCACTGACGAGTGATAGAGAAGAAGGAAAGAAGAAAATACCCACAATACAAGCTCTGCTTAGTTTGGTACTAGATGGCATTGTATATAACATGTCCAAAATATTTGTTATTGTTGGTCTTTAAAGATAATACTATAGAAAATAAATAAATTTACAATAAGCACAATTTTCATACTTTTCTTAAGTACCGTTTTAATAAATCTAAACCACGAAAAATAATTATAGTATTTATGCATAAATATGTAAAGCATCAAGCCCATGATTGGTTTGTTATCAATTAACCGTCACTGATAGAGAGTGTTACATAATTAATCAAAGTACTTTAAGCAATTCAAAATTCATTCTTTCAAATAATTCTTCAGCTACCATTTTCATTAAAACTATTTCACAGCTTAAAATAAATTCAATTCTGCAACTTAACCGTACCGACAAATTCTATTTTAGACGCAACATTTCGGCCAACATAACTGTACAACTCCCCACAGTGCCATTGTCGTAAATCACGAAATCAGTAGGTACGATACATGTATCGAATGTTCCAAGTCGTTGCCTTTGACAATCGTCCGGGGACGAGACGACGCGGGTTAGAAAGACGTCATGAACGTGCCCGTCATTCAACTCTAGTGAGCGGTCACAATTATGTTATACATACGATCGAATGTCTGTGAGGCGAAACCGAAGGAACATTAATGTTTTTTTTCATTTTCAATAGCTTCGTTATCGTTTAGGAGTTTATTTCAAATACAATATTTTTTTCTTAAATACGCATTATTAACGCTTTTTTAAAGATATGCTACGTACATAAGGCTTTTAAACTAATAAAGGTTTCAACATGCCTGTAAGAATAATGCATTATTTTACGTTTACACAATAGTTTTGTTAGTTTCTTGTGAGGGAGCATTTGAAATAAATAAATCCATTTTTAACTCAACACTAATATTTAGAACATCATCAACAGCCTTTAACACTCCACTGCTGTACATAAGTCTCTCCTTAGAAAGGAGGTTTTGGCCAGACGGGTTGGCAGTTCTCTTTACAGTGTCGTTGACCTACGTAGCAGCTTAGTTGGTTTTAACGACACCACCTGGATGAAGATGGATGGTGAAACTTCGCATTCTTAATCTCACTACACTATCACTCACACTACATCATAACCTGGAGAATATTAACGAGTATTACTTTCAAACTAATATAAGCCTACACATTTAAATGCTAAAGCAAATCATTTTTCTAAAATGATAAATCGAATGTCTATTCCATATTCTGAGAAAATTTCATATCAAAAATCCGTCTATGGCTAGAATTCTTTTGTAGTCAAAGCTGCGTTTTAAAAGTTGAAAATAAATATAGCCAAGCCTAAGTAGGGTGACTACATGAAGCTGAGAATACAAGACAAGCGTTTTTCTTTTATGTACGTATCCGGACTAATCATCGAAATGATTCATTTACGATAGATTTGTTCAATTCTATATTTTAATTCTTAGTATAAAAATCATCATCTATTGTAGCATATTTTGATGAAAGATTAAACTATTCAAAATATTAATGCAAGAAATTTTTCATGTAAATTTATCAAGTCGAAGGTAATCTATTAAAATCAATAAAAAGAATACTCGTATGGTTACACATGTATCAAACATTTGTGTAATGTTAAAACGTACTACTAGTGTTAACTTTCGGTTCTATCAATGGATCAGTTTTATATATATTTCCATGAATCATCATCATCATCATCATTTCAGCCAAAAAATCTTCATAACTAGACATAAGTGGCCCCAAGGCTTCCCTCAAAGGCAATTTAATATTATTAAGCATGCTTATGCTTGCATTCTATACTTCCACTCTAAAAGTATAAACTTAAATTATTTAAAACTTCATATTTATTCTTAGAAGTTTGCATTAGGAACGATCTTCTATTTTATGAAATTAATATTATCAGAGATAGAAGTGATTCATCTCGTCATAATTATACCTATTATTTAAAATACGTACTTAGTATTATAAATTCGTAAACAACTATCTGTATGTCGGACTATTTATGTGTCAGTGTGTTAGTTAAGCTTTTATGGCTAAACCACTGCACCGATCCCAATGGAATTTGACACGGGGATATTTTCATTATTGTGGAAGGATATAGGCTACTCTACTGTGATGACTGACATTACAGACGTGTGAAACTTGCGGTCAAAAACTTAAAGTTCTATAGATTAATGCAAAATATAGTAGTCCAAGAATTTTCACATACTTGGTCTCCCTACGGCTAAGTGAGCTGTCAAAGTAGATCAGCAGTGCTATTTCTCACTGTCGAACGCGCAGACGGTCAAGACGTACATTAAACAAAGATTTCTCAAAGTTCTAGCAGAAGGAGATAAGTTGTTTCATTCTTTGCTGCCATTCTGTATAGCTACAGTTTTAATCAAAGTGGGTGGGCTGAAAACTTTCCAACCTTCTAGAACTGTACTCTCTTCGCCCAGCGATGCACAATGTAAATGTAAAAATGTTTTGGGACGCAGGCCGATTTTTAGTTTACTAAAATGTATTTAATTATTAATGTTTTTATTAAATGAAATGCAAAAAAAAACTAATTTAAGACCAAAATAACTAAGTGGAAAATGATTTTCAACATCATAAAAAGGATTGCGAGTGAGTAGAACCTAAACAATAGCATGCATAGCAAAGTGCTTTCAGAGGTTACTTCACCCTTCCTTACTACATAGGTTCGATTCCCACATATGATGACATTTTGTATCTACAAATTGTTGAACTGCGTTTGGTTATTGTTTGCGTCTATATTATAAATGTTCGCATAGAGTTGCGTTTGAAAAATAAATAAGTTAGAAATAAGATCATTACAAACAAAAATAAATAATAATGGAAAGACTCGAAATGCTGAAAACGATAACTCACGCATTAGGAATAAACATCCTGAACTTTAAAAACATTCACGAAACGTACACAAAGAACAACCGAGATTCAGAAAAACCATTTGCGGAGCACACGTTATTGAAATATTGCTCTATTGTACCGTGCTATTCCAAGCGACTCCTAGAAATCAGTATGCAATTGAATCATTGAAGGTATGCAAATCTGTCAATTGCATTCCCTTAGTGTAGAGAATCATCCGCTTAACAGTGGAATTGTATAAATTTATAACTGGTGCTGTGATTTCTACAATCCTTTGGCAGAGTCTGTATTTATAAATACATATAATATATGTTCGATTAAATACACCCCGACTTAACGAGACGTGCTGCACCATCAGCCGTTGGTCTAGTGGTTAGCGTATGTGGCTGCTGATCAAGAGGTCTCGGGTTCGATTCCCGGGTAAGACCAAATATTTTTCGTGATCCACAAATATATGTTTCGGAGTCTGGGTGTTTTTCTATGTGTATTTATTTACAAAAACAAATTTTGTTTATGTATTTATACCCACAATATAAGCTCTGCTTAATTTGAGACTAGATAGAGTTGTTTGTAAGATGTCCGAAATATTTATTATTTAGGACCGTCGTTCGTCTTTAACAGTCCACAATTAGCCATAGCCCTCTCCTTGTCAAAATATCTGTTAAAACATTTACAAAGCTAAATGACATTTACTATATACCGTGCTGCTCAAATGTGTTGATTTAGGGTTTTTTTAAAGGCAACTCCCGCATTAAGAATATAAGTCCAATGTCGGTAGGAACTTTACAAATGCACATGAAATCGTCACAAAGAACACTCAGACTCAGAACAATAATTTGTGAATCATAAACATGCTTTTTTTGTAAAAACATACATATTATATAAAGAAAACACCCAAACTCCGAAACAAATATTTGTTGATCACACAAACATTTGGTCCGAGGCACCGACACCGAGGCCTCTCCTTTTTAAGGAGAAGCCTATGTCCAGTAGGGGACTGTTAAAGGCTGTTGATGATGATGATGATTTATCAAATGTTAAAAATAATTCATAAATAAAATTCTTAAAATTTCAAGCTATTTTAGTGTCACTTTTTTCAAAGACAATTATCGTTGGTATTTTTCCGTTCCAACGTGCTATACGAGTCAAGTCAAGTAGGATTCCCCAAAAGTAGCCACGACTAATTCTTTGGCAAAACTTTGAGATACCTTACCAAAGTTTATGTTGCACTTTAAGGCTTCTTCATTCGAGTTTGTAGATAGATTTCCTTTGTTTCCTGTTGAAAGGCTTTATTTGTATTCTTTAGAAGCGCAGAAGACACCAAAAGTGTGATAATTTTACATTACAAATTACAAATCTAAATATTATCGAATTATTAGAATGTCTTCACTTAACAGTTATGGTTAAAAAAGTAGGTTAAAAAAGTAGTTATGGTTAGTGGTCCTGACTACCAAGTCAGGGTCATATTTTGTTTCATCAACATCACCATCAACAGCTTTGAACAGTCCGCTGCTGGACATAGGTCTCTCCTTAGAAAGGAGGTTTTGGCCTACTATACCACGCTGGCCAGATGGGTTGGTATAGGGTTGGTTTCAAGTTTTTCTTCTCTTTGCATTGATGTTGTCTTGCGCAGTTTATCCCTTAGTCGCCTTTTACGATACCCGCGGGATGAAAAGGGGTGGTGACACTGTATTCTGTAATCCGTCACCACACGGATTGTCATTGGTTTGATTTTATGGTATTACCTGTTAATATGACTCCACGCAACCTGATGGAAAGCATGAAACAAGAACACTCAAAAGGACTAATCTTTGAGATATAAACACAAAAATTTGTCTGGATGTAATTTTTCTATAAAATGTATAAGTACCAGATTTCACCCTCGGCTCTGCCTGCGTTTATATTGGTTATCACAGTAAAAAGTATCCAATGTTGTGTCACCATAGTTCAGGATTTGACTAGTTTGTAATCAGAAAGCTGGGAATCTGATCTCTGTTCCCCCTTATCTGTCAGGATATTTTTACTATTCTTTGAATTTTGACACACGACTCGAACATGCAATGGCAATGAAATCGGAGAGACCTATGTCCAATACTGAACTCCAATAGGCAAATGAAGATAATGGTGATGATGAAAGAAACGACAAGTCCTAGAATCGGAGGAACAGTGGTATTATCCTCAAGGTCGATTGACAACAAATTATGACGAGTTATTAAACACAATTTTTCTGGATGCCGTGGTAGTTATTATTATTTCTGGATACATAGGAAAAACCCGAAAAAAATATTGCAGAATATTAGGGAATACCCGGAATCGAAAGCGAGACCTCACGAGAGATATAATTATATTGTATGTAATTATCTATTGAAAACGGTTTTTTAATCTTAGAAATATATTTATATGTAAAAAATCAACTGAGATGCTCCTTGGTATTATTCGCTGATATGTTAGCGAAAATTCTAATATCATTTCATTTTTATATTCAAGTCAGGTGTTACTTCAATCACTTTCTTCTGAAATGCAATTACCAGCCTTAAAAATTAAACACGTAGGTAACCAAATTTATTACCACGAAGATGATATATATAGTAGTTCTTATAATATATATGCCTCGGTACCTTTTATATCGTATGGTAATATTGGTAAATGTATAAGTAGTATCCGCGACTATGTTGCTGGTCTAGTGGCTTGCAATTCTGACTGCGAAACCAGAGCTAGTAGGTTCGTTTATAACCTCACACAGAAGACCATCCTAATAATGACAGTATTCTTGCTGTCGTATTTCGTTGGGGAGTGTAAGACCGGATGCCCAATAATTCTGCATCATTCAACCGGTCTTAGGAGGCCGGGAGAATGATGCAAAATTTTCTGACCAGGCCGCCATGGTATGGATCACCATTATGCATTGCCTACACTCAAAATAAGGATGGTGGCCCCTATTCCTGGATTCTACTCATGCTTTCCATCAGGCAGAGTAGTCACTTTGGTAGGCTTACAAAAAAAAAACTGTCGAATGAGTGTTAAAATCGAAGCGACTAAAAATCACAACCTTTTGAAGATGTTCAATATTTACTCTTAGAGGGAAAATGTCTAATTTATTTTTAACTGACAATAATGAAATATTTCCATCAAATATCATATTTTTATAGTTTTTTAAAGTGTTATGAATAATGGCACTAAAAATATTAATATCTGAGTTACGAAGAAAGCCTACGTAACTCATATACTCGTAGCACTTAAACTCATGATATTGGCTACGACGTAGACATCACGTAGGGCTGCAGTGGATTGCCTAGTTAAATAACTATGCAAGTAAATATAAAGGTACTTCTTACATTGTCTTCTATATCTATAAATATAACTGCGATGAAATATGTACTATGTGGAAATGATATACAGTGTATTTTTCTAAATTCTAAACGCATGTACATTTAATAAAAAGCTGTAATTTCAATATTACAAACAATCACTCCAATTTTATTTATTTGTATAGATAACATTAATATTGCTTTATTGTACACCAGATCAACTGCGACAATATCTTTAAGTTAGGAGGTACAAGTAGTGGCCTTTTCGCTCAAAGGCAATCTCTTACAAGCAACTATGGGATGGAAAGTGTGGGATACTACGCCACACTTTCCACAATTTTTCTGGTGCATTTTATACGATTTGAATTGAAATGAAAAAAAAAATGTAAAAAATAGCCTATTTCTAGAGAGAACTTGTGATGCGAATACACCACCGAAGAGTAAATTTTCTTTTCCCTAGTTTTTCAGTTAATTTTTTTTTTAGCTGAAAGACTTTTTTTTCTTCGTAATATTCTAGTTATATATACTCGAATATTTCACACGGTACAGTAATCCTTACATCCTTACTAATATTATAAATGCGAAAGAAAGTCTGTTTGTCTTTCGGGCTTTCACGCCAAATCCACTGAACAGATTTAGATGAAATTTAGTTCACAGAGAGTCTAGAGTCTGAGAAAGAACATAGGCTACTTTTTATCGAGATAACTGACATAAACGAGGAAGGAGCCGCGCATTGTATGAAATGAATTTAGAAAATGTCAGAAAACAGTCATTTCGCTATGAAAGCTACTAAAACAAATATCGCGTTGGTTGATATTGAAAAACGATAAAAACGAACCCCGAGATGGAAAATTTAGGAACAGCGAAATTATTTCAGGCTTGTTTTACGGTTGCCAGACGAAAAAAGTTGACTAGTCAGCGATGGTCGCTAAAATATTATTTTCTACTTGGCAACACTAGACAGAGAGAAATGCGGTATCTGTATTTTCACATCGTTGTGGTATTTGTAATTTGTACATTTATATTTACGAGTATGTTTATAAAAGGTGTTTTTAGACGATGTTAATATTTTTGAATCATTGTAAACTTGTGAATACCCTTAGCGGTTGGTATTTTTAACAATATATAACATATATAGCTTTTTATCGATTGTCGCTGTAAAGTGTAGTATTGAATGTCTTTTTTCATGAAACAATGAAATGAAATGAAATGAAATGAAATGAAATGAAATAATTTATTCTGCAATTAGGTTACATGAACACTTTTGCAAGTTAAACTTTTTTTTTTTGAGCAGATGAGTTCGGCCTTTCCTAACTGGACTAACCCTGAGAAGAAAGGACGAAACAAACTCAGGGATCACAGTCTCTTTTAAAGTCCAGACAATATTCTTAAATGCGATAATTACAATTGTCACAATTATAATAATTAAAGATAATAATTAAAAAGTTGTCAACAATGGCAAAAATTTAGATTAATTTGTTAAATGTAAATCATAAATTTAAATCATAAATCATCGTCACATCAAAATAAATTTAAACATTCAATAAACAGCATGTGCAGAATGGGCAGCTCAATCCCAGGCGGTTTTATCAACAATATATTCTGCTATGGTATAATATCCCTTTGCGGATAACTTAGATTTAATGGTATTCTTAAATTTCCTTAATGGCAAATTCCTAATATCAATAGGGAGTTTATTGTAAAAGCGTATACATTGTCCCATGAACGAGTTGCCTACTCTGTGGAGACGAGTGACGTGAACACAAAGATTATGTTTATTTCTGGTATTTACCGAATGAACATCACTAAGTTTAGGAAACTTTGCTAAATTTCTTTGAACATACATTAAATTTTCATATATATATTGTGAAGATACAGTCAGAATATTTATCTCTTTAAATTTGGAGCGGAGAGAAACTCGAGGGCCTAATTTATAAATGGCTCGTACGGCACGTTTTTGTAAAACAAATATGTCATTAATATCTGCACAGTTACCCCAGAGTAGGATACCGTAAGTCATTATGCTATGAAAGTAACTGAAGTAAACTATTCTAGCTGTATCAACATCAGTTAAATTTCGAATCTTCTTTACTGCAAAAGCCGCTGTGCTTAGCCTACCGGATAATTTTTCTATTTGGGGACCCCATTGTAACTTCGCGTCAATAGTTATACCCAAAAATACAGTAGATTCCACAGGATCCAACTCTTGTCCATTCAATCGAACATTGGTTGTAACATGTCGAACGTTTGGTGTAGAGAATTTAATGAATTTAGTCTTCTTCTCATTAAGGAGAAGGTTATTTGTATTAAACCAATGTACCACTTTCGAGAGTGCACTGTTGACTTCATTAAAACTGTCAAGTTGGCGACTAACTTTAAAAATTAAGGATGTGTCATCCGCAAACAGTACAATCTCATGATTGTCACTTACGTAATAAGGTAGATCATTTATATATATGAGAAACAGAAATGGCCCTAGAATAGAACCCTGTGGGACGCCCATTGTTACCGGGGATCCTGAAGATGTTTTGCCATTAATATTAACTTTTTGAACTCTTTTATTCAAATACGACGTTAGAATATTTAGAGCATTATTTCTTATTCCGTAGTGTTGTAACTTCCTGATGAGTGTAGGATGATGTATGTAAATGAAAATTCATGTTAAAATTTTGATAAAAAATAATCAGTTTGGCAGTTTAGTGTAATACATAGACAAACTAAGTTCCTCTTATTTTACAATATTAGTACAGAAACAGTGGATGTTTATGTTTATTGACTGCCTTGTTGGTCTTGTGGTGAAAGTATGCGGCTGTTGTTTAACAGGTCTCGAGTTCGATTCCCGGGTAGGACCAAATGTTTGTATTATCTGCAAATATTTTTTTCGGAGTTTGGGTATTTTTTATGTATAATATATATGTATTTACAATAAAAAAAATTATATGTAATTATTTCAGTTGTCTACCCATAATAAAAGCTCTGCTTAGTTTGGGACTAGACGATGTTGTGGGTCATTCGTTCGAATTAATAAAAGCGGCCAAGTGCGAGTCGGACTCGCCCATGAAGGGTTCCGTATCAGCAAGTAACATCATATAAAAGTTCTTGTAGTTCGTTGTAACTTTCATCGATGTTTTTATACTAGTGTATTGATTGAATGAAAGGTAAATTGCGATTTACGATTTATGACGTATTAAAAAAAAACTACTCACTAGATCTCCTTCAAACCAATTTTCGTTGGTAGTTTTCATAGTAATATACAACATATATTTTTTTTAGTTTTATCACTCTCTTGTTTTAGAAGTTAGAGGGGGGGGGACACACATTTTTCCACTTTGGAAGTGTCTCTCGCGCAAACTATTCAGTTTAGAAAAAAATGATATTAGAAACCTCAACATCATTTTTGAACACCTATCCATGGATATACACGTATAGGTTTGATGAAAAAAAAATTTTTGAGTTTCAGTTCCAAGTATGGGGACCCCCAAAATTTATTGTTTTTTTTCTATTTTTATGTAAAAATCTTAATGCGGTTCACAGAATACATCGACTGACCAAATTTTAACAGTGTAGCTCTTATAGTTTCGGAAATAATTGGCTGTGACATACGGACGGACAGACAGACAGACAGACAGACAGACAGACTTGACGAATCTATAAGGGTTCCGTTTTTTGCCATTTGGCTACGGAACCCTAAAAATTATTAATGGATTGGCAAGATTCATCTATATAGATACCAGACATTGTTCTTTGTTGCTCAGAAACAACATAGCACGGGCTTACAAGAAACTTATCTTAATCAATTATATCATTTATTTCGTAATTTATTACAAGTAAAGTAAATGTTCCATGTTTCATCAAAGGATTTGAGCCAATTTTTCAATTTTATGGCATGGATGACGATTGAAAAATCGATTGACGACTATCCGTGATAGCTGTTAGTTTAACATGCACGATTGTGTTACTCAGCTGATAGCGATTCTAAAATATTTAAAATAAATAATAAAAGTATATTTCTTTTTTAATCTTGCAAGCAATGAGGTGCGTGTGTTTGCGTATCTGTGTTACTTTTTTTATAGTGGTGAATATACAGATTAATAATATTGATTTTCATAAATGTTTTTTTTTATTGATTTACACAGACATTAGTGTTTTATATTCAAATATATTGTTTTATTTGTTCATTTATGATTACTTTATACTGTATGCACATGTTTTGAGTTGCAATTTTGACCTAAACTAATAGCATTCAGATTTGTTTATTTAATACATTAAGTTTTGCAGCTTGTTTTATGCATTAAATTAATAAAAAAACTGCCTCGGTGGTCTAGTGATTAGCGTATGCAGCTTCTGATCAAGAGGGTTCGATTCTCAGGTTCGGATCAAATGTTTGTGTGATCCGCAAATATTTGTTTCGGAGTCTGGGTATTTTCTATGTATAGTGTGTATGTATATCTTTACAAAAAAAAAGTATGCTTATATATTTATATCAGTTGTCTACTCATTATACATGCCCTGCTTAGTTTGGGACTAGATAGCGTAGTGTGTAAGATATCCGAATAAAAAAATAAAAAAATTATGAGCTTAGTTCTTTCGGATTAGTCCAAAAATATGTTTAGCGTAAGTTTTTAGCAACCCGTGTAGACAGCGTATGAGGTCATTGAGTTTTAGTGACCTTCTGGTCTAATTAATTCCCCCAAAATACGATTCAAAGAAAAAAAAAAGAAAAACTTTGAGCATCACTGTTCACAAATCACCGAACCGTCAACTACGCGACGTGGATGGACAGGTAGCGTATCGTTAACCAATCGAGTGGCGGCAACAGATTTGAGATTTTTTTTACTTTTTTTATTAGTTCCGAATTCGAACGATCAGATTACAATAGTTTTCATATAGAGACTGGCTGAAAAAATGCGGCATAGTTTTTTTTTATTTCATCACTAGAAATATTGGCTATCCCATGAGTTTTTAATGCGAATGAATAATAAATAACTTGTACTATTTTATTTCTGAACGTAAAATAATATTAGTTTTATTTTTTTATCAAGATAAATGTTTTATGTGTATTTTGTACCGAGATAGCGACACAGCCATAAAAATTTTGATGAACTAGCTGCAACATAATCCTAAGTATTAATATTATGAACGCGAAAGTTGGTGAGTTTGTATGTTTGTTGTTCTTTTACTCAAAAACTACTGAATGGATTTTGATGAAACTTCACAATAATATAGCTTACAAATCGGAAGAACACATAAGCTACTATTTACCGCCATGACGGACCTACACGCGGGCGGAGTCTCGGGCAAAAGCTAGTAAAATATTATAACAATACACTTTTCATTTCATATACAGAGTCCATTAAACTCATATACATAGATAAATAATCATAGATACACAAACTAGAATAAAGTACTTAACATGTTACTACCACAACATATTATAAAAATATTATTATTATTATTTTATTATTATTATATTATTTTTACTAGGTACTTATTAAATCTCTAAAAAATATGTGTTTAATTTTAGCTATACATATATAATTTCTTTATTTCTTTATTGAGGTTCAACCTCGTAAGGCCCAACCTAAATTTAGGACGATATACACTACGACCCAATGTACTATAAATAGGCGCAAGTAGTTGCGGCCCAGAACTTTGGTTTTGTAAAAAAGTGTTAAAATGTAATGTTTTTGGCAAAATTATTTTAGGGGGTATTTCCTATACCGAAAGTTAACTATTCCATGCAAAAAATATGTTGAAATAATTTGTCCTTTTTTTAGGTTACTGAGTCATAGTTTTAAGTATAATTGTTCGAAAAAATCAAATTTAGTAAATTTTTGATCATGTCATAATTTTAGGTCGCTGGGCCGTAATTTAATAATTTTAAAAATTGTCTTGGGCCGGAATGTCAAAATATTTTTGTCATTAAATTTGGTCGTTGGGCCTTACGAGGTTAATGTAAATTTTCTGGCTAACGAACTAGTTTGAACTGTATTTCAGGGACCAGTAATTATAGTATAAGAGGCTATTACAAAAACTATTAAGAACAGTCATGTTATTACATACCGAAATTGTAAACAGAAGCTGGTAATAAGACAAAAGTAAATTATTTAATAATCAAAAATAAACAAATCAAATCACATCAAACCATTTTTATTTCAAATAAACCATACAACGGCACTTTTGAAACGTCAAGTAGTCAGTCAGCAGTCGTGATGCTAATTATCTGTTCCAATTCGTATAGTCTGGCCACGCTAACTCTGCAGAACGAAAAAAATTATAGAATTTGAAAATCTATAGATGGTAACACCGTCTATACTACGAAAAACTAATTTGATACTAGTTGTTTTTTTTATTTTAGCCAAGTTATTTTGTTTATATTCTGATTTTTTCTTGGTTAAGAATAGTCATGACTTCAGCACGATGCATTGTCGATTTGATACAGTTTTTGAGGTAGGGCATAAGTAGGTACAATACAGGTTGTAATAATTCTGATTCCTAACTTTTAAAAATCTACTGAGGCTATTTTTTATCTACACATTAATAATAATAAAAGGCTAACTTTACTTTAAGATCTATGAAACAACTCAAGGACAATATAAAAATAACGATAGATTTTTGAATGATAAACATAATTTATTTTTAAGTTTCATCAAGATATACATTAGTTTTTTTTGTTTCTACAGGCTCGTTTCTTAACAAAATTTTTATTATGTATATAGATTATGGAATCTGGCCATAAGGCTCCATGCCGCCACATCATGTTTTTCCATAAGGACTGTCCGTTCGTCAATAATATTTTGCGTAAGGTTTCTCTGCAGCCAGTAAAATCAATTGATTGTCTCAATTGAAGTAGTAATTTACGCAGAGTAGGAACTTTTTTTCGGGTCAATTAATACTGATATATTGTATTTCGTTTGGCGCATTGGTCAAAATGATCAATATTAACTTTCGTTGCCCGTGCTGCACGCTTTTTGCCAGGAACCCTCCAGATCGCTGAATCCTGTAGAAATAAATATAAATCATTTATAAACTTTAATTTGAACTTGTATTCAATCCAATATGTATTGGATGTACGTTGTACCTACTTTAATAATCTAACGAAAATTTTAGAAAATAAATACGTAAGTAACAGATTCTTACCAGTCATTGAAGCGATATTTTTTATAAACTGGTTCTCACTATTGATGGTAAACTCTTCAAGAGCCTTCAGCATTCGTAGGGCAACTTGAATATGAGGTTTAAATTCATCACTTATACTACCTGGAATGTCTAAAAATAAGTACTTATTAAGAGTTGAGTATCTATAATTTATGTAATAGTTGCCTAAGACCTAAATCCTATCTGTAGGAAGCAAATCTATGGGTAGATATGTTATTGAAATTGGACGTTAATTTGACACGAGCTTCTTGTCAGCATCATGAACAGGCTATGAGTATTTGAAAAAATGTTCTTAGATACATCTAATGGTAAATTAAAACGGCGAAGTATCAAAATCAGTAGATTTACTTACACGTCAACTTTTCGTTATCTTGTAAACATTGTCGTTTTTGGTTAAGGACGACATCACACTGTGCCTTCACATCTTGGAATTTACTTATCATGTTATATAATAACTTCCGCACTCCACTTTTAATAGGTTTAACTATTTTTCTTTAAAATATATGAAAAACAACAAACCGCATATGCAGTGTGACAGCTAACGTACCACAAAAGTGACATCAGAAAAAGTATACCATATAAAAAACTTTTTGGGGTTGCCCATTTATTCCACTGCAGAGTTAGCGTGGCCAGACTCTAGATCCTATGAAGAAGAACAGACAAGAAACTCCATGGACACTCTTTTCCAACATTGTTTTTACAATTTTTGGTTACATTGTTTATGGCATTTTATTAAATGTGAGGACAATGTAACTATGCAGATATTTACACAGGTAGTGTCTAAACTTAAAATAATCCTTAAATTAATAACAAATTTTAAACTCTATAAATACCGTAAAACTCCATTAAATAGGGTAAAAAGTTATTCAAGCAAACTTGGATTATAAACAGGTACTTATTAAATTTAATTGGCTTTGACCGACGGAGGGTAGATGAAAATTTCTCCTATCCAACTACAAAACTAAAAGTGAGTGGGCGGTGAATTTAATTAAAATTTGAAAATTTAGCATCAATGCCCTGTGACGGCTGTATTGTGGGTACAATGTCTGAAATACCGAAATGTTAAGACTTGGTCCGCCGTTATTGTCAATCGCTATTGGTTAGGAATTTAATTTTGACTATTTTGTATTGATTATTATCTAATTTAATCTATTTCATTGGTTCTATTTCGAACATCAGTATTTTATTGAATCTTTAGAATATATTTTACTAGTTTTCGCGTGTATGTAGTTTCCGGGGTAGCCTATATCCTTTATCTCTTAACTGTGTACCAAATTTTATTCAGTTCAGTTGTTTTACCGTGAAAGAAGGACAGACAGACAGACAGAGTAACGTTTGCATTTATAATATTAGTGCGGATTGTGATCTAGTTGATAACCCAGTCATTTACTGTCTCTCTCTCGATTATATAGCTTAAGACTTAAGGCGCAAACATACTTACGTGTTGTGGCGTGTCGTGACGACACAACATACAAATGTACCCCTAACCATATTAAATATATAATAATAATAATAATAATAATAAGCTTTATTTCCTTAAAAAATTTACACCACATAATAATTTTGTACATGCACAACAAAGTAAAGACATGTAGGTACATTGAAAGTCAAAATTGAGAGCAAACTTTCCAAAACATATAAGAACCCTGACTAATAAATATAATTTTACAAGAAATGTTGACATGTGGATTTTGGTAAATTCTGTTATGTTATTATGCGTCAAAGAAACAAGGTCGTAGGAAACATTTAAACATAACAAACGTTACTCCTCAAAGCCCACTATTTATAATAGGTACATGTCTTATTTTAGTAGTGACTTACCGATAGATTGTTATATTGATTTATTCACATGATGTTATAAATTCATATGTTATTATCCTGTCAACTAAGTCACTATACCGTTAAAACACTGTACAAACGCTGTTAATAAAACTACATAGGAACACTAACACAAACAATAATAAGTGAACACTAGCACCTGAACTAGGCCGAGCCTGTATTTCAAGTGCTAGTATCTTCCGGAGACATTACACATGTTTTTCCTAAGTAATAATGACACAGTAATGGTATTTTATTTTTTCTATCAGTCGCTTAAACTATGGAATACAAATATGAAAGTACCCTCGCTTTAAAAATTATGTAGTTAATAAACAAAGTTAGACCACAATAAGTTCGAACCAAACACAATTCATAACTATTTTAAAACTTCAAATAATTTTTCTATTTCTTCGTAATATTTACCTTTTAGCCAGATTGTTAAGGTCCTCCTGCATTGATACATGTTTTGCGAATATATATTTAAGATTTTATTTAATTTATTATATAACATAGGCCCTAAATAACATGGAAATTTATTTATATAAAATGTTTTATATTTTATTGTCGGACAAACCTTGTCCTGACGTCTAGCATGCGTTAAATCGGAATGAAATGGTACTTTTTGGTGTTGGGCTAGTATAAGGTCCAGTATGAATAACTTTCTAACTGTAAGTACATCACACTCAGCGTATAGGTCAGTTGTGGGATATCTGAAGGGTTTGAAGGACATTACCCTGAGCAATGATCTTTGTGCCCTTTCAAGTTTAATGATGTGCGTTTTAAGTGCACCTCCCCAAGATGTAATACAATAACACAAAACAGACTGAACAAGAGAGAGGTAGATTGTTTTCATTAGATCGTTATTAGCAACATGACGAAGTTTTTTGAAGATGTAAATTAACTTCCTTGTTCTCTCGGTAACTTGGTCAATCTGTGGACACCATGTCAGTCTCTCATCCAACACCACTCCCAAATATTTTACGTTTGAAACTCTTTCGAGGAAAGTGCAGGTACAGTTACTTTTCATTAAAGGCATATTAGGGCAAGTGCTGTGATGAATTTGAAGGTCAAAACTAGGTGGCAAGGTACGCACTGTGTTGACAAAAAGAACATATTTTGTTTTATCAACGTTTAAAGTCAATAAATTTGCACTTAGCCATTCTGAAACAGTTTTAAGTCCTACTTCTACTCGCCTTTTAACTTCATTCCACGTGTTTCCATGAAAGATAAGTGCAGTATCATCTGCGAATGTAAAAACTTTACAATTTTCTAATCCCAAATTACACAAATCATTAATGTAGATCAGAAATAATGTTGGACCCAAAACACTGCCCTGGGGTACGCCGTAGTGGATACATTTATCACTACTAATTAGGCCATTGATCGTAACTTTTTGAGTTCGACCTTTCAGGTAACTAGCAAACAATTCCCATGTCCTTCCTCGAATGCCAACTCTATCCATTTTGTCCAGCAAACCCGGGACAGAGACCGTGTCAAAAGCTTTTGCAAGGTCTAAGAATACACCGACACATTTTTTTGTACTGTCCACATGTGACGCTACAAGGTCCACTAGCTCGGAAACAGCCTGCCTTGTCGATCTACCAGGTCGGAAACCAAACTGGTTGTCCGACAAAATGTTCTCTTTTTCTAAGTACGACAAGAGTCTCCTGTTCATAACTTTTTCTATAATCTTCGACAAAGCAGGCAGTACCGAGATTGGTCGATAGTTGTTGACACAGTCCCTGGCCCCGGCCTTATAAACAGGATGAATGATGGATGTTTTAAAAACTTGTGGGAAGATACCAGTTGCCATACTAAGGTTTACAATATGGGTCATGATGGGTGTAATTATGCAATCAGCAATTTTCAATAATTTAGTAGGAATACCATCCCAACCCATAGCACTATCGCTCTTTAAGTTTTTAATTATAGACTGAATTTCTTGCTCTGTAGTTTCCAATAGTACCATAGAATTTGGCTTCGAGTACTGTAGTTTAGTACCTAAAAATGTATTACTATCTCTTTTTGAAATAATAGTATCCGCCAGGACCTTTCCAATACTAGAGAAGTATTCATTTACTTTTTCCAGTGCTATATTAGGAGTTTTTGCTGTTTCAAGAAGACTATGAGCCGGAATGTTTGTATTTTTTCTGTTAGTTATAGAATCAATTATCTTCCATTTCATTTTTGAGTTTTTAGCAAATTTTTCTAATTCGCTTCTATCGAAATTCCGCTTTAATCGTTTTAACAAGTTGTTACAAAAATTCTTGTACCTATTATAAGTAATTTTAATTATTTCATTTTCTGGTTCCTTTTTACATTTCATATGCAAACGATCACGATTTTTTATGCAGCGTAGAAGTCCTGGAGTAATCCAAGGTTTTTTACATCGTGCCCGCCTCGATGGGACTATTGTATACGTATTATTTTGTATAGATTCATTCAGAACGCACACCAGCTTTTCAGCTGACCAGTTCGGATCTCGTGATTTCATGACACAGTCAAAATTTATAGTTTTCAGTTCCTCAACGACAGCTTCATAATCTATTTTACTCATTTTGTTTGTGTATCTTGTATCATTAGTTGGATGGGCCAATTTTGTTAAGGTGAGTACCGCGCAATGATCCGTTAACGAAGTCGTCATAACCATAGTGACAGCCGACAATGTTGTCTTAATCATAGCATGATCCAAGCAGTTCTCTGCACGAGTTGGAATTTCATGACCTGGTAGCAGACTATGACTCGCCAACATATTTAAATAGTCCTGTGCGTTTCTGTCCATACTATTAGGTTTCACATCTATATTTAGGTCGCCCATTAGAATAATGTTTTCAAACATTTTTAAAGATGTCAATAACTTTTCAAGTGAAATCAAGAATTCATTGATGTTTTTATGAGACGGTGACCTATATACGCTAATCACTACCAATCTTCTGTCAACCCTTATAACCAAACAGGATGCATCATTCAGGTGAACCTCTTCTACTGAACATTTTAGACCCAACCTTGTATAAACTACAATACCGTCATTCTGATCATGATTGTTTTTAGTGTAATGAGTCTCATAGCCTTTGAGGTAGGGGTAATTTGTTACTTTAGAGTTCCAAGACTCAGTAAGTATGTATATTTCGCAATCAATATCAAGTCTTGCTAAGAGGACCTCAAAATCACTGAAATTTTTGATTATGCTTCGAATGTTTTGTGTCAAAATTTTAAAGGTTTTATTGTTTACTTGTTCGGCCAAATACAATTTACAGTTTTCTGGTTGACACTGAAATGAAGAGCCAGCCTTGATATTATCAATGCTAGCATTTAAAATATTTTCATTGAACTTATCGAATTTGAATTTAAGTTTACCCATGACCTGCGTGAAAGTTTTCTTTTAATTTGTTGTTTACATAATACAATTTTCCCGTAAACATGGACATTTATAGAATACTTAAAAATAAATACATTTGCCCAACTATATTTGAAAAAATTTGATATTAGCTTAGGTTTAAAAAGTTTGCTTCTGTACATTAGGCTTTCGTAGAAGCAATTACCAAGATAATTATCGATAGAAACATTGAGGTTTACACCATTAAGAAACATAATAAATCTGTAAAATTGCATACCTAGTCATTTTTGGTTTCGCAGAGCCGTCAGTTGTGCTTCAGACTTGATCTCGATATGGGGTGATTCAGGTGCCTTGCGTAGAAATATTCTGCCACGAGTTGACCAACAGAATCTGTAGTCGTGAGTTTTAGCTAAATCTCTTGCTAAGAAAAACAACCTACGTGCTTTACCTGTCAGAGACTCAGATACATATATCGGAGTATCTGGGCCTTTTAGTCCAATAGTTGTCGAAGTGAGTCGCTTGTTATCATGATGTTTATTGTATTTCTTGGCCGCATCGATAACATCGTTTTTTGTTAAGACATTTGTAAAATCAGCAACGACTGTGGTCTTGCCTGCTTTTCCATTCAAACGATATATATCTCGGATATCGTTAGGCTTGATATGTACTTCGAGAACCTTGCACGTGTCTTGAACAATCCTACTCAAAGCAGATTTGGATTCCACCTTCTCCATCATTGGCACGTTCCTTAATTCAATAGATGTTAGTTTTGAGTTCCTTTCCATGTCTTCTAGTTTTGCTTCTAAAGAAGACACTTGAAGTAGGAATTGTTTACGTTCGGTTTCAAGGTTTTCCACTTTTTTCTTCATGTCTTCATATTGGCAGTTACAAAAAGCTAGAAATTTTTCGATTTCATCATTTGATCTCTTTATATCAATGTTTTGACGTTTTATTTCAGATACCTCTGACGAAATTTTATTCAAAAAGACGTTTTGTGAATCCTTCCACTCTTCGATCATATTTTTGATTTCATCTTTAAAGCCAGAAAACCGTTCTTCACTTGTTTCACGCTGCCTTTTGCTACGGTGTGAGACGAAAGACGATGCTGTAGTTGTCCGTGTTATAGCGGAGATATCAGAATCCGAAGACGTTTGCTGCAGACCACGTCCAGGAGGTGACCTTGTAGGGGACATTGTTATGCGAACTTTATTTTTTATTTTTTATAAAACAACTTAGGTTCAAAGTTTTCGCGTCGATCTACAATTGTTGTTCAATACTTCTATTAAGCACGAGGTACACGACCAATCGCGATTACGTTCCAGGAGGAAGTGTATATGAAACCGATATGCTTCACTATTACTTCTCTTCAATTTAAGTGTTAGATCCTTGACTATTTTCTGCAATCCGTTTGACCTCTTAATAGGCCAAAACTCCTACACTCTCCTTTACTTGCTGTTTGTACGCCTACAAAAACAACATAAACATCATTAATTAATTACAAAAGAAATAAACTTAGTACAAAATTATCACAGATAATATTTTAGTTCCGGCTCAAAAAACGCGAACGCAGCGCTGACGCGAAGTTTACGCAATTATCCTTCTAATTAAAAGTACTTTTCTGGAGCTAAGATATGGAAGCTTAAGTTAATGTAAAGCTGAGTAATGCTCTGCTTAAAACGATGGTTTTTTTATTTCATTAGGCGACAAATTAACTCATTACGGCAAATGGAAGTGTTTTGTTTTTCTCCCGTATTTGGAATATAGCCTGTGTGGTGGAGGAATGTACAAATATACATGGCACAATGAACGGACAAAAAGAACTGCTAGACTCAGAACTACGATTTTTGTATAAACGGCCGCGAGTAATTCTGCGTGGTAAAGCTGATATGCAAAAAAATAACCTTAGTTTTTTTATACCATAAACTGTCTACCAGTAAAAATCCCGTGAAAATTGTTCCAGTCGTTTCAGAGATTAACCGGAATATACAGATAGACAAACAAAAAATTAAATATTAAAAACAGTTTTATTTAAGTTCCTATAGTATGATTTCCGAATCCGTGTGGTGATGGATTAAAAATACAGAGTGTCACCACCCCTATTCATCTCGTGGGTGTCGTAAAAGACGACTAAGGGATAAACTACGCCAGACAACATCAACGTAAAGAGAAGGAAAACTTGAAATCAACCCTATACCAACCCGTCTCACAGCGTGGTATAGTAGGTCAATACCTCCTTTCTAAGGAGAGGCCTATGTCCAGCAGTGGACTGTTAAAAGCTGTTGATGATGATGTTGAGTATGATTTTGGTATTTATATTTTGATATTTTAAAGTATTGGTATTCATAATGGTTTTAGTGAAAAACTGTTAACTTTAAATGACAAACAAACACACAAAAAATTTACATTATTTCTGTATATGTCGATGTGTTGATTATTGTCATCACCTCTCAATGCATTTAGCAGAATTAATTTAGCTAACATGACCTAAAGTCATAGTGAAATAAACTAAATATAACAAAACCCATTTGATAAACTATATTCTGGATGTCGTAATATTTCCATATGTTTATTAAATTTAATTAAACAAGCAAGTATGATTTCCCCAGTGCAGTTCGCAACTGCAGCGATAAATTCGTTTTTGGTACACTACTAGTGTCCTCATGTTTTTGAGTAAGTGATACAGAGCAGAATACTGACAATATTATGTTCATATATACCTGTATGTAATCCTCCTAGCCATTATTCCCAAGTTTCTTTGGGGTCGTCTTGAGCCTCCGGTCAAACTACACCAACAAAATATGACAGCACGGATGTTAGCGTTTTTAGGTTGGCCTTATGTGTAACTGTAGTATTGCCCCGGTCAAGCCTGCCTCTTCGTGCTGAAATCAGCGTAGCTCTCATCATCATCATCATCAACAGCCTTTAACAGTCCACTGCTGGACATAGGCCTATCCTTTGAAAGAAGGTTTTAGCCTACTATACCACGCTGGCCAGACGGGTTGGTAAAGGGTTTGTTTCAAGTTTGGTGGAGTTGGACCTCCGCCCGAGGACGTGCGCGAGTGGCGCGAAGCCGCTCACCGAGCCACGATGGATCGCTGGTCGGTCCGGCTGGAGACTCCACGTGCTGGCTTCGCCACCGTAGAGGCGCTTCAGCCGGTCATCGGCGAATGGGCAGTGCGGCAGCACGGGACCCTTACCTTCCGACTGACGCAGGTTCTTTCCGGGCATGGTTGCTTCGGAAAGTACCTGCACTCGGTCGCCAGGAGGGAATTGAGTCCCGCCTGCCACCACTGCGACTGCAGTGAGGATTCGGCTCATCACACGCTGGCGGTCTGCCCTGCATGGGAGACGCAGCGCCGGGTCCTCACTGCAGTCATCGGAGGGGATCTCTCGCTGCCGGCCGTCGTTCGTTCCATGGTCGGCAGCGAGAGCTCATTTACCGCGGTCGCAACCTTCTGCGAGGATGTAATCACGCAGAAGGAGGCGGCGGAGAAGGCCCGGGAGGACGACATCCAATCGGACCAGATTCGCCGCCGGCGACTCGGGCGGCGGAGGCGCGAACATCTGCGCCTCATGTCGCCTTGAGTGTGGCCGCGGGTGGACGGGACGGGTTTTCCCTCCACCCGCATTATGTGGCCAGCCGCGAGGGGGCGGCGTCGGTGTGTGCCGGACGCCGCCTAAGAGAGGATCGTCATCCGAGACGGTGCCCGCATCAGGAGCGGGCAGGCGCTGGAGAAGTTCAGAAGGAGATCCCACCCTGGACTTCTCCTACTCCTAAACGGAGAAGCGCGGAGAGGGCACACTGTGTGTTTTTTAGTCGGTTCAAGTCCGACACACCACCCCGCCGTAACCCCCGGTGGGGTGACGGTCCATGATGATTTTTCAAACACTAAAAAAAAAAAAAAAAAAGGGTTTGTTTCAAGTTTGCCTTCTCTTGGCAGTGATGTTAGCTGCTAATTTTGTTCCTTTAGTCGCCTCTTACGTCACCCATGGAATGAATAGGGGTGGTGACACTTTGTATTCTTAATCAATCACCACACGGACTTACCAGCTGTGATACTGTAGCTCTACTACATAGAAAGTATTAAGCATAAAGATTCTAAAAACATCCAAGTCACAAAATTCACCGAAAACAAATCAAGAGATAGTGCTCTTTACATAATTATTTAAACTGGACGGGAATCGAACCCACTAGTCACTACCTCTGACTTAGCTGTCAAAGTTCTCTAAAAATTACTGTAACAGACCGATCAACTGAATCGAAATACTACACCTTTTTGTAACACCCTATTATATCTTATAAAATAATCAAACGAAACGCAAATATAGAATCTATTAAACACATATTTAGAACACATTTTCCAATGATCACACCTAGAAAACACCCATACTCATTCAACCTTGGTCCCTTAACCTGAATAGTAAAGTATGCATTTGATTTAATTCCGCGGAACATTTAACGACACTTGGGAAATCACTGTCCGACATTGAATTAAAGTAATTAAAATTCTTAATTAAACCGTGCAGTGCTACCGAATACTTTTGAAACTATTCCGATTCTATTTGTGTCTCTCTCCCACTTGCGAACTTTAGTTTATCACTTTCCTGCTCTAGATTCTAATTTAAGTTGTTTTTTTTTTTTGTTTGTTTGTTTGTTTTGTTTTGTCTCGTTCTTTGTTGATATATTATTTGTTCCCACTAGGGTACCAGGTCCTTTAAGTGGGGCGGGAAAAATCTATAGTATAGATCACCATATTAAGTTGTCCATATTGTATTTAGGATGATATTTAATCGCCACTCTTGAATTACACTTCTGCTTTCTATCAGGCACACTGATTTTGGCAGCTTCATAGTCAAAAGGAGTTAATATTCAATCAGTTTTTAATGATTCTTTTTATATTTCAAATAAAAGGATCTGCGTTTATGATTGTATTTATATTTACCAAGAAAGCGATGAATTTGAACTATTTCTTTTTACTTGCCGCGGGGAGTTTACATACTTGAAACGAACACAAAGAAAACCCAAACTCAGAACAATAATATGTGGATAACACAAAGTTTTATACCATGTGAGATTTGAACCCACGGCGACTGTTTAAATAAATCAACAAGTCAACTACACCTAAAATGAAAAATAACAAAGAATTTCATTTCATCTTGCCCAAATTACTCACACAAAAATGACAGGTCTTAACGGTAGGTAACATTCAACTAAAATTATTTTTTTATTTCTTAGATATAAACATTCCCATTTTATTTTCCTTAACCTCCAAGTTAAAGAAAATTTTAATAAAAGCTTAATATACTAACACATATTTTTATTTTCTCACTCATACTGACGGATATTAAAAATAAAACAGACCGAGATACTTGCTCTACTTTAGTATGCAACACAAGACAATTTATTAGTTGCTTTCTGTCTCAGTTTATGAACGAAATATTGTTTGAATGTTATTTTATTGACCTTTTTAAAAAAAATACTTTTTACCCGAAGTTTTTGCTACGTTCATCGTTCTGAAACAAATAAATTTTAAAAATGCTTGCCGATAGATTATTATAGAAAAAAAAAATGCCAGCTGAATAGCAATGAACTGAAAACAGAAAAATAAGTATCATAATTTCTTAACAAAATTTGGGTTGACTAATGCATTGTTTTTTAAGCTTACTAAACACTTTATGGAGTTGTAAGCGGGGACAAACAATTCTTTGCTACCTACGGGTCTTGTAACCGCATGCGGCACCATAAACTATATAAAAATCTCTTTTATACTCAATTTCTAGCAAAACTTTCTTCAAAATAAGGCGTCTCCCTATGCAATCAACAATCTCAGCATAAATGAGCTCTCATGTAAGATGACACATTAGCTAATAAAAATGCAGCACCTTGCAAACATTACACAACCAATGTGCATGCAAAAAAGTTCTTTATTTCGATATGTTTAGAGTTCCTATTTATATAAATTTCTCTTATAGTAAGTTTTCTGAAAGAGAGAACTAATATGCATTGTGACATAAGTTGATTGTTACATTATATGAAATATTTATGAAGTTTTCATAATATATTTATAGCTACGTTTTATAATTTATCGTTAGACCAATAATAACCGTCACTAAATAAACCACGACTAATTTTACTTTGATCGAACTTAAATCTAGAGAAGTTGTCGAGAACTAGTGTGGTACAAAGCACAGGAGATAACAATTAAGTTAACACAAGTGAAGTAATTAAATATATAAACAGTGAGCTATCACAATACATTTGAAACTGCATTCAATCAAATGTAATTCACTTGGCAAAATATACTTATTTGACAAGTAAAAGTTAATCCTATAAACAACATCGATTTCGATTCCCGGGTCAGACCAAGTATTTGTATGATCCACAAATATTTGTTTCGGAGTCTGGGTTTCTATGTATAATATGTATGTATTTACAAAAAAAAAGTATGTTTATGTATTTATATCAGTTGTTTAGTACCCATAACTCAAGCTCTGCTTACTTTGGGACTAGATGATGTTGTGTGTAAGATGTTCAAAATATTTATTTATTAACATCCACTTACAAAACAAAGCTCTAAATAGAACCAGTGATTTTAGGCTCACTTTAGTAGGCTTAATATAAAAACAAGTCGTAAAATCATATATGTATTATCTATGTCTTATAATGAACTCTGAAATTATCTAACAGATTTTCACTTTTTTTAGTGTCTTTTGCCACGTATGGACGTACAATTAAAAACGTAATGCCAATATTAGACCAATAGAAGTATGATTGAAATTAAACTACATAGAATAACTAGTATTTTTATAGTTTAAAGATGTGGTATTAATAAAACGTTATATAAAATCGCTACAGTCTATGTACTATACCATTCCAAAACGGCTGCATTACCACAGGAATCTAGTGACAAAGCTGGCGGAGACCAACTCAATTACACGCTAAGTGCTGACTGCAAAGCACTATTTACGTTCGTCTGTCTGTGCGGCGAGTCAATTATTACAAGAAAATTGTCTTTGGAAAGATGATTACAAGTCATGTTGACTGACTTGTAGGGTCTATATAATAGAGAATTTAATATATAGACAAGAATAGAGTCTCCAGATAAGCTTGTGATTCTTTTCAAAATAAAATATTTCGATTTATAGATGACACTGCCTAAGATCAGAATTGTAGGAGTTCTTTGTGAGAGGCATAATATTTTTCAAGGTACGGCAAATGACGAGAAACATTCTTGGGCCCACAAAAGATATAACGCACGGTTGGCCTAGTGGCTTGAGCGGTTGCCACACCGCTTCCTACTGCGCCAGTGTCGTGGGTTCAAATCCCACGTAGAATAACACTTTGTGTGATTCACAATTTGTTGTTCTGAGTCTGGGTGTTCTTTGTGTTCGTTTCATGTATATTTGTAAAGTTCCCCGCGACACAGGAATTTATATTCCTAATGCAGGAGTTGTCTTTTAAAAAAAAGAAAAAAAAAATGCCAAAGTTTCTACCCATTTCTGCCTGACGCCAACTTCTATTCGAGAATATAATGGTTTTCAAACAGAGAACGACAGTAATTCTAATTGGTGAGGGTATTAGGAAAAGCAATATCGTAAATATAGGTTGGTTAATGAGACTCGAACGAGTAGGGAATACGATAGTTAGAAGATGCTGGAGTTTAACTCTTAGATATCGTTCTATAATTGAACCCCCCCTTAAATATGACGATCAATCAGACTATTGTATTATCATCATCATCACCCTACCGCAGTCCATTGCTGGACATAAGCCTCTCCCATTGTACATCACTCTGATCGATTTTGGGCCATCCCGCGCAAATAGTCACTCCATCTCGCCTGTGTTATAGTTATATAGAAATATTTATACATTCACTATTTTTCAGGTTAATATATAGCCTATGTCACTCATAAATAACGTAGCCTTTTGTTGGTAAAAGAATTTTCAAAATCGTTTCAGTAAACACAGAGATTACCTCTTACAATATCACAAAAACACAAACTTTCATCATCATCAATCATCAACAGCCTTTAACAGTCCACTGCTGGACATAGGCCTCTCCTTAGAAAGGAGGTTTTGGCATACTATACCACGCTGGCCAGACGGGTTGGTAAAGGGTTTGTTTCAAGTTTTCCTTCTCTTTGCATTGATGTCTTGCGTAGTTTACACAAACTTTACTTTATGATAAACTAGCTTTCGCCCGCGGCTCCGCCCGCGTGTATGTCGGTTATCGCGGTAAAAAGTAGCCTATGTCCTTTCGAAAGTTCAGTTCTATCTTCATACCAAATTTCATCAAAATCGATTCAGTGGTTTAGGCGTGAAAGTGTAACAGACAGACAGACAGACAGAGTTACTTTCGCATTTATAATATTAAGTAGGGATTAGTATGGATAACGCTATTTTTAAAATAGCAAGATCTGCAACCTGGTAGCTTTAAAAGTCTGGCATTTGTGAGAGCTGAAAAGTTTCACAACAATATTGACACAGACTATGCTTTTTAAATTAAATATAATTCTTTGTAACAAAAAATTACAACAAAAATATCAAGTCCCAAAGCTTCAATATTCTCAATTTCACGTAGATTGCGTCGAAATTCTGAGGAACTTTGTGCGAACGCTTCACCGCTCAAGAATAAATGTGCAAGTCGCAGAAAATAAGAGAAAAATCAATCACAATAAGTTCACGAACTTGCTACTTAAAGGCCTGACTCAGTTTAAATGCTGAGAAAAGGTCCGGACGGTCCCGGAGACTTTTTGTTGGGAATGCGGTATGCGAAAGGGGAACACAGCCGAAGAATCTCTTCGTAAAATATAAGTTTGATTTTTTTTAGGAGTGACTTTATTTTGCACTTTATTTTTACCGTTGTTACGTATTACTTAAGGTAACGCTATTCAATAAAAAAAAATATGAGACATAAAACAACATTATAATTATATAGTTAGGTTCTTCACATATTTTGTCTGCACGTTTGGTCTAGTGGTTTAAGCGGTCGCCATGCCGTTTTCTACTGCGCCAAGTGTCATGGGTTCCAATTGTTATTCTGAGTCTGAGTGTTCGTTGTGTCCGTTTAATGTATCTTTCTAAAGTTCCCCGCAACACAGGATGTATATTCGTAATGCGGGATTTGTCTCTTAAAAAAAAAATAAAAAAAAATTAAAACTTCTCAAATATTTGTGTAATATTTTTTGTTGTAATATTGTAGAAGCAGCTTCTCTTTTAAGTCACTTGATAGTAGTTTCTAATTATAGATCAAGGATCTGGCTCACGTATCATTAGAAATTGTTTGAATAAAAAATTCTCAGTAGATCTAGTATGGATCTGGTCAATGAATCTTCTAACAAAATATCGAATATACTTTTGAATGCATTTTTAATAATAATAATAATATACTTTATTTGCTTAAATGTGGTACAGATAAAAGATGGTAAAATATGACAGGAACGATACGATACACATTTCGCCAACAGGCATTCAAATATAGTGTTACAATCTACTGTACAATTGTTACTTAAAACCATTAAATGCTTAATTAAATAATAAATTAATGAGCTAAATCAAAGTCAATAACACAGTGTAACACTTTGAAAATACATACTAAAGTTACTTTATTAAATAATTATGAACAACTACAATACATTTTTAAAATGATAATATGGACACGAGTTCTTTTGTAGGAATTCCCTTACAGAATAATAACAGTTGTTATTATAAATAAGGGGAGCCATATACACGCAATTTCGTCTAAACAGTTCGATTCTGGGTATTGGCATATTTAATGGAAGTTGTGTTGCTTTACGTTTACTGAAGTTAATTTTAGATTCAAAAAGGAAACGATTATTTTTGACAAATTTTGCAAAATCATGTATATAAATACAAGGAACAGTCAAAAGGTTGTGATCTTTAAATACAGGTCTGCAGGATAAACTCCATTCATTTAGAACATCACTTCATCAATCTTGTAAAAGAGTTGTGTAAAGAATCAATGAATTTTATCTTAAAACACGCACTTATTGTGCGGTGATGCAAGACGTCAACTTACTCTCCCTTTCAACTTTATTTCTTTATTAGACTTTTATAATATATTGGCCAATAAAAATGGTAATTCACGGGAAGAAAACCAATTAAACGCACCATGTCCGTGAACAGTATCTATCTTGATGCTCAGCCTGAAATATTGCAGCAATTTTATTTATGCATTGAGGAAAATAGACCTACTGTATTAATATTTTAGATCCATAATTGTATTTCTGCATAATGTTTACCTTTTTAATGAAACAGTCAAATGTTTATAAAACTTTTGGTCATACAAACATTTGGATATAAGTATATTTTATTTTCGCGTATTCACTTAAGCATATTTTATGATATAGGTGGCATAAACACACAGAGGTTCAAGACTCTTCGTGTTTCGTTGGTGAGAGGGAGAATCAAGTCTCAACGATGCAGAGTCAGAAGTCTCCGCAATATTTAGGGCAATAATAAATTAAAATTATTGCCCAATTATAAAGAATAATTTTGGAAGGATTATAAATAATTATAATTTATAAATGGCAAATCTGTCAGCAGTAAGCGTTGCCTCTCATGTGCACGGTTGTATGTAGAAGATAGGCTGGGTGGTTAATGTTACAAAAGTAACAAGAAAACTTACATAACATGGGTTCTCTCTGAGCTAAAAAGCTCGTTGTATCACAATAATCATGTCGTGTCTATTACGATAACGCTTTCGGAGGATATAAAACAATGCAGAATATATTTAATTTAATTGTAAAGTCATTTTATAAGATAATAATTACAGCTAGTGTGAAACAAGTATGAATAGAAAATTATTAGCAATATCTGGTGGAGGTCGGATATCGTCATAGTAATGCACATTCCGCTGATTCTGCACCGGACTATTACGAGCTAGATAATTTTATGTAATACTTCCAAATCAGAAAAATTCAAACACAAACCAGGGATCCTAATATCCCAATAAATCTAACTATAATCTATTTCCAAACTAATCGTTTCTTATAAACATAGTTAAATACACAATATATTTTACTATTGAATTAAGTTTCTATCATACAGAATAACCTTGTCCTCGAAAACTAGTCGCTTCAGTGATGCGTTACGTAACGCTCATACGAACAGGGAAAGGGTTTTCTGTCTACGATTTAAAAAGAATTTGCGATGAATTTACGAATCTCTTTATTTTAGACATCTCAGGTTTTGTAGTGAAGTAAACTGTAATGAACTCTTAGAGAACAATTCCTAAGAATCGCTTATCTTACGAGTATATTATTAAATAGAAATCAACTCTGTATGTCTGTCTTGCAATTGTGTGGCTAAATCACTGCACCGATTGCAAAAAACCTAAGCATACTTCGATTCATAATACTATATTTTGATTCGGCCCAATGATGTATATTCCTACATCATATATTGTTTGAAGTAGTTGATAGAATCTATACAAAAAAAGCTTAGCCAGCATATTTCAGATATGAGTCTATTATCGAGTACGTAGAATTGGGACAAAAAACTTCCAACTTTGAAAAGCAGACTTACATACTTCTTTGAATGGTTATTTATAAACTAAGCCTAAAATTACAATTTTTGAATAATTCAAGTAACAAAGATGAATACTTTGTTGTTTAAATTTTTATACGAAAATGTTGGTCTCTATTTTAACTAGTTTTTAAGAGTCCCAAAACCCCTCGTACTGTATACACAAATAAAAAACAGTATTCAACCACCGTTCCTGCAACCCATAAAATTCCAATTTTCTCCTGAAAACCACTAACAATAAAAAAAGGGAAAAAAACACCACGAAACTACGATAGTAGGGTAACAAGAATTTATGGGAGCCGCACAAATTAATAGTCGCTTTCGAGACCTCAGTAATTGAGACTTGTGTTCGATGCGTGGGTAATGTAGGGTTCGGTGGGGTGATTGACTATTTGTTTGGGATAGACGATATTACTAAATAGGCTAAAACGTCAATATAGTGTTATATATTAAAAGTAATGGTAAGAAAGAATTTGGGTTTGATGTTCTCTTAGCCAATTTTTGCCACGGCTAATCTTAGCTATTCAAAAGATACTTTAGTGCATATGTGTACCCAAACATAAGTACACTTGACGTACCCTCACTCTCACAATCCGATGGGACAGCTATCAGACAAAACCGGGGATAATTCAGGTGTAAGACCAATGGCTTTACGTGCCCTAAGGTACGGGAGTTAAAATCCAGACTCCCAAACTTCAGGCTATTATTAAACATTTCTAGAATCAAATAATTTCAATATCACTTTTTGGTACGGCCTGGAAATCGACCTGGAGATCTTTGAATCGACAGTCGTATAGCAAATGAGGCAATCATATTATGGTAAATAGTTACCCGATGTTAAGACTCGTTTAACATAAGAAAAACTCTAGAATAATTCTAAGAAAACTCCATTAGACCTTCACAACCCAAGTACTAAGATACCTGGATGTGTGTGTAAAATGATAGCTCAAATGTTCTGCCCTTACCACTTTAATCCCACATGGGACCATACTTTATATGATCCACAAATTGTTGTTCATAGTCTGAGTGTTCTGTGTGTTCGTTTTCATGTATATTTGTAAAGTCCCCCGTGATACAGAATGTAAATCCCTAGTGCGAGAGTGATCTTTAAAATTAATCTCAATATTATAAAAAAATTCATCAACTCCTGAGTAAGATAGACTGATATGGTTTGAGTTACTTCACTTCGCAATGTTCTAACCTAATATGGTACTACTAAGCCAGAAACACCGTGATATCTACAAACATTCAACTGATATCTAGAAGAATATCACTCTGTCAAGCCTATCAGTAGGTACGCACGAATACATAATAATATTCTAAAAATATATTCGCTTAAGAAGTTCCCCTTTTAGCTCAATTATACTCGGTTCTTGAAAATTTAGTTTAACGGAACACTGAAAATTGCTTCAACTTCTAAGAAATGAACCAATTTGTGAGATAAAAATATCTTCAATGCGATTTGATACGATTCATTACAAATCATTTGAATAAACAATTTAAGGATGACTCGTTACTGTAAAATTATTCATAAAAAAGTATAAAATTATTAAATTTCGTTACTTTAATGAAATTACCATTTAAATGGGAATTTTCTTTGTTTACGGGAGTTTTCCGTTAGTAGTTAGTAAGCCTGACTGATAAGCTTTCCCAGTAGAAAAAGTTGTGTACAGCGTGATTATTTTATTTTGTCCTTTGTCTACATGGATCTTGACTATGAAATCATCATCATCATCAAGAGCCTCTAACAGTCCACTGCTGGACATAGGCCTCTCCTCAGAAAGGAGGTTTTGGCCTACTATAACACGATGGCCAAACGGGTTGGTATAGGGTTGGTTTCAAGTTTTCCTTCTCTTTGCATCGATGTTGTCTTGCGTAGTTTATTCCTTAGTAGCCTTTTACGGCACCCGCAGTTTGAATAGGGGTGGCGACACTATGTATTCTTTATCCGTCACCACACGGACAAATGTAAGTGCTAATTTCGGCATGCGGCTCCTGCACTTATTTCATAAGAATCAAAGCGTATCCTAATTTCATTAAAATCATTGAAGCGATTTAACCGTAACAGCTTAATAGACAGCGTTACCTACGAATTCTATTCTATGCCACTAATATTAAACATGAGAAAGAAAATGTTTGTTACTTTTTCACGCAAAAACTGCTGAACGGATTTGGATAAAACTTTCCAGTAATATAGTTTACATTCCCAAATAAAACATAGGTTACCATTTACTGCAATAATCGACATGAACGCGGGCGGAATGGCGCGCGAAAGCCAGCATTGAAGATAATCAAAAATGACTTTATATCCTCCGACCAGAATCAACTTAACTCAAATTTTATTGACATCGCTGCAGTGAAATCGTAACACACAAAGGTATTTTTTAATTTATAATGCACTAGCTTTCGCCCGCGACTTCGCCCGCGTTTGCAGTAAATAGTAGCCTGTGTTTCTTCTTCAGGCTTTAGACTATCTGGGTATAAAATGTCATTTAAATCGTTGTAGTGGTTTTTGAGTTTATTGCGACCAGACAGACAGATGCGGTGGAGTACTTTATTTTATAATATGTAGTGAAGTACAGAGTCACCAATATTCACGTAAGTTAATCAGCAGTCAAGTGAATATTTCGGCTCTGTCAAGTTTGAAATCGTGTCGGTCGTGTATGATAGATGTGATTAAGAAAAACATACAACAGCGCCATCTACCGAAGGAACACTGAACCACTAAGACAACGCGAAATGAACTAAACGGAGTAACTACTAATCCTGAATCGCGATAGAGAAATTTCCGCACCGATTCAAAAATCCACCAGGCATGTTCAAATCGTCTTGTCGGAGAATATTTCCTTTATATTGGAGGGACACGATACCCGTTCTTCTACAAGAGATTAAAACCAACTTCCTTAATATTTAATTCGTACAAAATTAATTACACCTGTAAACTATATTCTCAGGAATAAGGCAAAAGGTAAAACCTACGAAATTTTCTCATAACAGCGTCGAAAGGTAACTAACGTTTTCATACATATTTCATGAGAACCTTTGGAACAGATGGCGAATTTTCACTTCATTCGGTCGGATTTCGCTTTCCACCTTGGCTCGCTTCAGTTATTCCTGTTGAAAGGGTATATTTTGTATATAATGAGGTAGGTATTCTAGAACTTTTAGTCTTGAGGTTTATAGTGTTAATTTTTTCTTCATAATACCTACCATTGACATTTCTCATATTATATTAATTGCTAGTTAAAAGTCATAACGGGGAACAATTTTTTATACATTGTTTTAGTGAAACTTTAACCGTTTACGAATTGCACGCAATGGAAGCTCTCAAAGAGACTAAATTTCCCACGTTTTCGCTACAATTTTTTCTTTTATATCCTTCCTCGATAACTGAAATGTTTTTAAAACGAAAATATTTTTTAAAATCGGATCAGTACTTTTTGAGAAGCGCTTTCAGCAGTCTTTTCTTGCCCAGTACAATAACATTACAAAATAAAATAAAACGCAATGATATTTGATTGGCTAGAATTTTAGCTACTTTAGTTTAATTATTTATTAACAAAATATCAATTGATTAACTTTTTGTTTTATTTCATAAGTGTGTATCTAAGAATCTTTGTTTTATTTCTTATGTGTGTATTTATTAACATTTAACCTAAAGTACACACATAAAACTATTATACATTCAAATGCGTTGGTTTAACAACAATTTATCTTCCAAATGAATCGAATTAAGAGACCCGGCCGGATCAAAATAGTGGACGGTCGACCGTCTGAACAGATTAAATGTAAACACTTTGGATTTCCATCAAATTAATGAATATAAATACCATTGACGTACTCTGATACAAGACAAAGATTTTCTTTTGTCTTAAGTCTTTTAAAAGAAAGATCATTTATGTAGAAAAATCGATTTTAGTAAGTTACATGTAAGCTATTTTTTTATATATATATATATAAGTCTACCGGTCCCCCTATTCATTCCATGTGCGTCGTAAGAGGTGATAAAAGGAACAAAATAAGCAGATAACATCACTGCCAAGAGAAGGAGTACTTGAAACATACTCTTTAATAACCCGTGTGTCCTTCGTGGTATAGTAGTTCAAATCTAAGGAGAGGCCTATGTCCAGCTGTAGACTGTTAAGGGCTGTTGATGATGATAAGTCTACCAAAATGACTCTACTCTGCCTGATGGAAAACATGAGTAGAATCCAGGAGTAGGGGTCACCATTTTCATTGTAAGTATAGACAACTCGTATGTAACATGGTGATCCACACTATGACGGCTTAGTGAGTTACTTTTGTGATGCAGAAGTACCTGACTGAGCCTCCAGTCTCACACTCACCAACGAAATACATCTTCCTAGCCTTTATTCCCAAGTTTATTTGGGGTCGGCTACTAGTTCAACCGGTTTTACCTGAATTTCAGTATTTCTACGGAGCGACTGGCATCAGACCTCCGCAACCCTAAAGGAGAACTGAAATGCGAAGATTGAACTAGTTGTCAGTATATTTGAGGGTATTGACTTTCCAATAACGATTGCCATAGATGTTCAAGACAACCGGGACCGACGGCTTTACGTGCTCTCCGAGGCACGGGCGTGAATCACCGCCAAACTTCAAAACTCTTGGCCGCTATTAAGAATTTCCTAAGAAAAACCCAAAAACACTTTTAGGCCCGACCCGGGATTTAAAACCGAGACCTCTTGATTAGCAAACGTATACGCTAACCACTAGACCTACGAGGCAGTTACTCACCAACGAAATACGAGAGCACGAATGCTGTCATGTTTTGTGTCACTGCGCAACAGACAGACAAACTTATTTTCGATTTACAATATTAAACTAGTTTAGAAGTTTATAATAATTTATTATACAAATAATTATTACAAAATATTGTATACAATTATAAATATACACGAAAAAAATGTATTTCCTTATTCTCAAAACACATTTACATCATTTTGATAGATATCAGTCGTATTTTAACCCTATATTGATATGGGTACAAAGGGCTCCGTTTATCACACGAAATGGGAAGGTATTTGGGAAGCAACGGGAGGTTAGAATCGGCGTATGAAACGTGATTCCGGCTCTGAAAATATTCTGTGATTGTATGTTATAAGAATGCCTAATAAAAAAATATGGAGGGTTTTGGATTTTTTTCCTTTATTGTGGATAGTGGGTAATTTGAGAGGGGATTTATCGATGTATTCAAAAATATGATGTACTAGCTTTCGGCCGTAGATCCACCCGCATCCATGTAGGTTACCGCGGTAAAAAGTAGCCTGTGTCCTGTCTAAGGATTAAGACTGAGTATACAAAATTCATTTAATCGGTCTAGTGGTTTTTGAGCTTATCGCGAACAGACAGACACTGATTAGTTTCAGTACACACAGTCATTAGCCACTTTTTACATAGACGAAAACAATTTTGGTGTAGAACCATAACATATTCTTGAAATAACACTCTAGATTTAAATAACTTTTTCTGTAAACACATACATATTATACATAGAAAACACCTAACCTCCGAAACAAACATCTGTAGTTCATACAAACATTGGTACGACCCAGGATTTGAACTCAAGACCTCAAGCACAACAGTATCAGACTCTCACTACGCTACCGTGAAAGTCAAATGATACCTTTATCTCTTATCACTGCATTTTATATAAAAAACTCCTCTGCCGCATCTGTCTCGTCTGTTCGCGATACGCATAAAAACTACTGCACCGATTTTTATGCTGCTTTCAGCAATAAATAGATTGATTCTCGAGGAAGGTTTAGTACTTATATAATTTGTTTGAAACAATTTTTTGAAATAACTATATCTATCAGTGCAAAGCCGGGGCGGGCCATTAAATAAATAATTTTGTTTTTTTTTTTTTTTATATTTAAGCCTGCCAAAGTGACTCTACTCTGCCTGATGGAAAGCATGAGTAGAATCCAGGAGTAGGGGTCACCACGCTTATTGTGAGGGTAGGCAATGTAGCATGGTGACCCCTACCATGGCAGCCTGGTTAGATTATTCTGCATCATTCTCCCGGCCTTCGAAGGGCGGGAGAATGATGCAGAATGATTGGGCCTCCGGTCTCACACTCACCAACGAAATACGACAGCAAGAATGCTGTCATTATTAGGATGGTCTTCTGTGTGAGGGTAGTACTGGCCGGGTCGAGCCGGCCCATTCGTGCTGAAATCAGCGTGGCTCTACTACCTCAAATATTTCGGACATCTTCCACACAACGTCATCAATCAAATCAAATCAAATCAAACCATTTAATTTCCAATAAACAAATAGCCTAGTCCCAAAATAAGCAGAGTTTATATGATGGGTACTAAACAACTGATATAAATTCATAAACATACTTTTTTTTTGTAAATACGTACATATTATACATAGAAAACACCCAGTCTCCGCAACAAATATTTGTGGATCACACAAATATTAAGTCCGACACGGGAATGGATCCCTAAACCTCTTGATCAGCACCCGCATACACTAACCACCAGATCAACAAGGCAGTCAGTTAGTTAATAAACCAATAACGACGTTTACTCATTAAATAAGATCAAGCATTGAGATAATGATCTGCAGACTGTTTATGCTGACGGTTTCAAAACTCGACCGTAAATGCTGATTATGTGAATTTCGAGATTTTGGCAGACATCCCTTGCACCCCTTTGTAACTTTCTGATATTCAATACTGAGAAAGAGACTTGAAGTATTTGTCAATAGAGAGAGTTCAATATCTCTCACGATATAAAATTGTAAAATGAAAGTTACATAAATAACACAATAGAGTGCCTTCTTGGTGTAGTGGTTAGCGTATGCGAGTGCTGATCAAGAGGTCTCGGGTTCGATTTCCAAGTCAGTCCGGTCTGGGTGTTTTCTGTGTATAATATGTATGTATTTAGAAAAAAAAATACTAGTACTTATAATACAAGCTCTGCTTAGTTTGGGACTAGATGATGTTGTGTGTTAGATGTCCGAAATATTTATTCATTTATCTGGAAAAGCTACGGGTCTAGTGTATAATAAGGCTATTTTATTTGATTGTTAATATTCCAATCAAATTCCCGTGCTCGTCAATGTTTTCTACTCTGTGGGAATCGAACTTCAACCTCAAGAATAGCAATTAATTGTATTGTAACAGCAAAAACTCATTCGTCGTTGAGTTTTTGCTGAGAGCAGTTGTCTTACAGATATAAATCATCGTATTTTTATTCTAGTACAAAGAGTTATAGCTTTAATTGCAACGCTTATTGGTGTGGCATTGGTTTGCACTGTGCGAAGTGAGTGATTACTGTGTGTCAAGAGGAACAATATAACGCATATACTTTCATCTCAGTCCGGCATAGCACAACGTAAACATAGCCGTTTGCGTTGTATCCTTTTCAAAATGTCGACTAAAAGAACGCCGCCTAACAAGTTCTCTTCAGATACTGATATACCTATTTCAGTTGATAGGGATTCCAACGTAAGTACTCGCAAAAGAAAGCAACCCGATCAGGACGAGACTTTATTAATGGCTAAACTTGAGGAGAAATTTAATTCACAGCTGTCAGTGTGGGATCAGAAAATTACCGCCTGCATTACAAACTGCGTTGCATCAGCTGTTAATGCAGCCATCTCAAATGAGTTGACTAAAATTACATCCGTTCTGTCGGACATAAATATAAATATTACAAAACTTAACTCTGACTATAATTCTCTTAACACGTCATTAGAAAAAACCAAATAACCGTCTTACAAACATTGAAAAGTCACTAAATTTTACTTCAGAGAGGCAGGATTGCGTTGACGAGCGTCTTATAACTCTTGATAGCATTATTAAGAAACAAACTGAAGACTCCCACAAACTAAGTTTACTTGAAAATAAAATATTGGCAATTGAACAACAGGCACGCCAGTGCAACATAGAAATATGTAATGTACCAGAGCGTCGCGGTGAAAACCTTGTTTCTATTGTTGAATGTCTGGGCAATGCTCTAAAACAACAAATACGAACAACCGACATCGTAGCTGTTCACCGTGTACCCCACGCCGATCAAGGTAATCCACGACCAAAGAATATAATTTTGAAAGTTTCGACGAGAATACTACGCGATAATATCATCGCGGCATATCGTGCTACAAAGGATCTCGACAGCGCGAAGTTGGGTGTCAGCGGGTCACAAACCACTGCCATATACGTCAACGAGCATTTAACACTTGATAACAAATTATTGTTTCGCCAATGTCGGGACTCTGCTAAAAAACATGAATACAAATACGTGTGGGTCAAACACGGAATTATACTGGCGAGGAAACATGACGCATCTCCTGTCATCGCTATTAGATCTCAGCAGGACATTTCAAAAATTAAGTAATATAATATTATGTAACGTTTTCTTTACCTATAGCAATCGTAATAAAAATGTTTTGTTTTCAATACATAATTACTATTTTGTAATTGTATCTGGAGGGTATTTTTATTCTCTTTATTTTGTGAGTTTCTTGAAGGTGAATGTAAAACTTTTTATTATAAAACGTTATCTGTTTGTGAATGATTACAAAGAGCTGTTTGATTATGTTTGCGAGTATGTAAATTGTTTGCATGTATATGTATGCAGTGCGGAAATAGTTAATGGCAGAGAGTTTTGTGTTTTTATGTTCATGTTGTTGGTTTCTAGATGGGCACTAGCGTTTAAGCAATATGTAGTTATTGTGGTATACATTAGTGATGGATAGTCTATCTATATATTATCAAAACTGTCGCGGCTTACGTACAAAACTACATGTGTTATTTATGAATATATTGTCACATAATTACAGTATAATTGTACTGACAGAAACATGGTTACATAGGGACATATTAGACAGTGAATTCATTGATCCTCGGTATCGAGTGTTCCGATGCGACAGGGACCGCGTTAACAGTGGTCGGAGCGACGGCGGTGGCGTATTGGTTGCGGTACGGGTCGAACTGAACGCGTCGTGGGTTGCTGTGCCGCCTGGAGCGCCTTGCCCTTTGACGCCACTTATTGACCATGTACTTATTGAGTTACGTTCCCGTAAATACTGTTGTATTATAAGTGCGGCCTATATACCCCCTGCTACGCGTTCGGACGCCTATGAGACACATTTAGATTATCTAACGTTCGTAATGCAGTTTACTAATATAACAAATTATATTGTGATAGGGGATTACAATTTACCTGAAATAGAATGGACGAATTACAATACACATATGATACCACGACTTGTAAGCTATAGTACTACTTCTTCTAAAGTTTTTATTAATTTTATGAACTTATTCAATTGTTTTCAATACAATAAATTTAGGAATGAGAGGGGGCGACTATTAGACTTATGTTTGACTGACATCGCCGATTGTAAGATAATGCAACCTTTGGTATCCCTTGTCCCTTTTGATACCAATCATCCGCCGTTTTACATCTTATTACCCATTGGTAGTAGTAATTTGAATCAAGTAAATCGAAATAAAACGCAGTTACAATTTAATAAAGCGGATTACACGCTAATAAATCAAGATATGGCTAAGATTACTTGGAATGAATTATTGGTAAATAAAAGTGCAGAGTCAATGGTAACTATTTTTTATGAACAAATATATGAAATTATCAAACGATATGTACCCATTAAAACAATCAAATCGTCTCAATTCCCTGTCTGGTTTTCGCCCGCTCTTACTCATATCTATAAAAATAAAAATAATTATTGGATAAAATGGAAAAAATATGGAAATATATCAGATTATGAACTTTTTTCTGTATTAAGGAATAGATTTAAGCGTGTCTCGCATGAATGTTACAAACGGTATATAACAATGGTAGAAAATAGTATACAAAAAAACATAAAATGTTTTTGGTCCTATGTCAAAAACAGGAGAAATACAAATGATATTCCTTGTATGATGACGTATAAAAATTCGACGGTCCATACAGCAGGCGAGACGTGTTCTCTGTTCGCGGAATTCTTCGAATCTGTCTTTGAACCCTCAGATGTGACTGATAATCTTGATGTCGAAGATATGCCCGACAGCAACCCTGAATCTTATGTTCTCTTAAACGATGTCGAGCTATCTAGTGATGCAATACTACAGGAATTAAAAAACTTAGATATTTCAAAGGGGCCTGGAGTAGACAATATACCACCAATTTTTTGGAAGGCAACCGCACAAACAATTAGTGAGCCGGTTTGTCTTATATTCAACTCCTGTCTCAAGGAGGGTGTTTTTCCAACAATATTTAAAGCAGCCCGTATAGTACCAGTTTTCAAAGGTGGAGACAAATCTAACGTTGAGAACTATCGGCCCATATCCATCCTGTCTACTCTGTCGAAGACCTTTGAAAGATTAGTATACAAATATATATCCATCTCTCCATAACATAATTATTGAGGATCAACACGGTTTTGTAAGAAAACGAACTACTAATACAAATTTACTAATTTATACATCATACTTATTCGAAAGTATGGATGAAAATAAACAGACTGACAGCATTTACACAGATTTTCGGAGGGCGTTTGACAGGGTGGATCATAAAATACTTTTAGAGAAACTGGCCTACAATGGTATACGAGGTAATTTGTGGCGTTGGTTCAAATCTTACATCACTAACCGGACTCAAAAAGTAGCCTTGAACGGTCATGAATCCGATTACACTCCTGTTAGTTCTGGCGTCCCTCAAGGTTCAATTTTAGGCCCACTACTGTTTATTCTTTTTATAAATGACGTTAAATCCTGTTTTAAATTTAGCAATATTCTACTTTACGCGGATGATTTAAAGATCTATCATAAAGTTGAACAGATGGACGATCATTACAGAATTCAGCAAGATCTTGACCGTTTTTCTGCATACTGCATTGAGAATAAACTTGCGTTGAGTATCAATAAATGTAAATCTATCACCTTCACTAAGAAGAAAAATATTAGTAAATTTTGTTATACTTTAAATGGTATACAACTTAGCAAAGTAGAAGTAATACGAGACCTAGGAGTCTTATTAGATAGTAAACTCCATCTTGACAGCCATATAGACACTATCATTAGTAATGCGTTTAGAATGTATGGATTCGTTGTACGTTCCAGTACGTGTTTTACGCGGCCCTCGACTTATCTTTATTTGTATAAATCGTTAGTTCGCCCACAACTTGAATATGCTGTGCCGGTCTGGAATCCATATTATGATAAGTACAAAACTGCCATAGAATTAGTCCAGAGAAAATTCTTGCGCTGTATGCATTATAAGTGCTATCATAAGTCATCTTCGTATAACAAGCTACTAATAGACTATAATCTTATAACGTTAGAACACCGACGCTTATATTTGGAAGCTGTGCTGCTTTATGACTTGTGCCATGGCAACTATGATTGCATTGCACTTACTGATAAGCTTTGTTATGTAGTACCGACTAGAGCTCATTGCCGTAATATGTGTAGAATTTTTGCAACTGCCCGATGCCGAACCAATGCTGGTAAAAGATCACCGATGCACAGATTGGTAGAAAGCTATAACAAGCATTTTAATGCTATTGACCTAATGGTAATGCGTCCTGGTTCATTCAAAAAACTAGTGTTGGAATCCTTGACCTAATTGGTCAGAGTTTTTAAAGTAATGTTGGATAAGTTAGCCTATGTACCAGCGTATGTGTTGCAGTACTATGTGAGTTATTTGAGATATGTAAGTTGCAATATTCTCTAAGCAAAAAACATGTAACCATAATTTTATTTAATATGTGGTAAATGTCGCTGATGACACAATTACCCATACGTCTGTAATTGTATCCATACTCTTATATTGTGTCGTTGTTTATTTACCTAAATAAATTAAAAAAAAAAAAAAAAACAAAAATGTCTAACAGTAGTCTCACTACTGTAAATCCTGCTCAGTTTAAGATGAACGTTTCTAACATAATATCAAGTCATTATTCTAATTAATTGTACCAAAATTTCAACAGTCAATTTAATGACATTAACACATTCAAAAGCTGAATGCGAGAAGCCCTAAATCAAAGTGGTCTGCCATTGCAAATTTCCGCCTCAACTGCAATAATTATAGTTAGGTATATCATCATATATATACCTAACTCTAATTATTTTAATTGAGAATTAAATAATAATAAACGTCTAGTACTCTTTCATAGAGTTTCCTGTTCTTCCTAGCCTTATTCCCAAGTTTATTTGGGGTCTGCTAGGAAAGTCACTAGTCACTATTACTCGTCTCTTTCATAGAGTTTCCTGAAGATGAAAAAAAAAGCTTTTTAACTCTTTTGTGAGTGACAGGGACTGGTAGTAAAAATGTTTTACTAAGATTTGTTTTAAATGTTTTAAAGAGGCCTTTGTCCAGCAGTGGACTGCAATAGGCTGATGATGATGATGATGATGAACATATTCAATGGTAACATAGAACAATCAATGTTTTAAAAGTTATTTACGGCGCCATTATTGAAAATAAGATCGCTATAGGCCTTTATAATGAACAGCTTTCCCATATATCGATTAAAAAACTACCCACACAACAAATAAAAAACTGCGGTATCGTACGGCACAGTACATTGTGTGATCGAGGTGGGCAGGCCAATAAATCTTTGTACACCGACTCTGTTGGCTTACATCCATTTTATTTTACAACTACCCTCCAATTTATAGGCATTTTAATCACTTGAAATTTTTGGAACTCGAATTTCGATGGAACAATTTGTATTGATTTAACTAGAAGCTTACGGCGATTTTTTTACTAATATATAATGATATTAGATCAGTTATGTGTTTAGAGAAACCAATATTTTAACATTTGCAAATGGAATAATGTAGATGGTAGAATAAGGAGGAAATGCTTGTATGATCTCCAAATGCCCGCACATTTGGTGCAGTGTTTTAACCCTACACTACATTTAGAATCATATGAGGAACAACCATTAAAATTGATATTATTTCTAATACAAATTTTAATAGGAGAATTTATGATTATGAAAGGAAAGTGACAATACCTCATACCTCAATTGCAACCAACAGTACATAGTGGTAGTCACTCTATCCTATTTCTACTACGCTAAGGGGTGGAGAGTTCAAATCCCATCCTAAAAATAGGATAACACCTTTGTCTGATCCACAATCTGCTGTTCTAAGTGTTGTTTGTGTCCGTTTCCTGTATGTTTGTAAAGTCCCCCACGATACAGGATATATTCCGAACACGAGAGAGTCTATTAAATAATGATTCGGAGTTCGGGTGTTTTCCATGTATAATATGTATGTACTAGCTGATGCAGGCAGCCCCGTCTGCATCTTCTATTGCCTATAGCGTGATGATATACTGCAAAAACAAATATTTTTTTTTAAATAAAAGTTTCTTTAAATAAATGTGTTTAGTCAACTTTAAAAGATAGACATATGCTGTCCTGAACTTTTTGAACCTTATAAGAGGAACAATTCTTTTATCCATTGTTTTTACGAATCTTTAACCAATTACGCAGTGCACTTAAAAGAAGCTCTCAAAAGCTGATGATATATAGCCTCGTTAAATGGACCATTACTACTGTGAAATATTTTTGAAATCTAACCAGTAGTTCATAAGAGTAGCGGAATGAAACAAACAAACAAAGAAACTCTTAAGCTATATAATATTGTGTAAGATTTTTTGATGAAGATGAAAAAAGAAAATTAGATGACGTTGTGTGCCAGATGTCAGAATACATAATTATCTGAGATAATTATTCATCAACAGCCTTTAACAGTCCACTGCTGGACATAGGAGGTTTTGGAGTACTATACCACGCTGGCCAGACGGGTTGGTAAAGGGTTTGTTTCAAGTTTTCCTTCTCTTGACAGCAATGTTAGATGCTTATTTTGTTCCTTTAATCGCCTCTTACGACACCCATGGAATGAATAGGGATGGTGACACTTTGTATTCTTAATCCGTCACCACACGGAAGGAAATAATTATTATACCTACATAATTATTATACTTACGGTTTTGAAAAGAGAATGATCTGCAAATAATATATTTATTAAGCACCACATGTTGTATCTTGTTCCAGGTGAAACCATTACACCAGATAACATCACCATCACCCGCGTGCTGCCGCTCACAGTGACCAGAGAGGAGTTAGGAGGAGAACTGACGTGTATTGTGTCCTCTGCTGCACTGGAAGCCGATATCGTGAAGAAGATTAAGTTGGATGTTAGAGGTAAGTGTACATAAATGTAATAAATTAAAGAAATGTCTCTTTCATAGCCTCCTTTCTACTGCCTCTCTCTGTCCTATCCTATTTAATTTAACCCTCAGTTTTCTATTTAATCTCTCAAACTTTCAACTACATGTGTTTCCTTCTTACTATAATCCTGGGTCCCTTAAGCAGGGTGTGAAGAAGCAGCTCACTAGGCTGCCATAATGCGGGTAGCGACCCACATTAATATAGCGATATTGCTTGCATTTGCAGTAAATATGGCGACCCCCACTTTTGGATTCGACTCATGCTTTCCATCAGGCATAGTGGAGTCCTTGACAGGCGTTAAATAAAAAAATACGACTAAACTAAACTTGGACATAGAGACCTACCTCAATTAATAATCTTCATCAACCTATTACAGTGTACTGCTATATATTGACCCTCCCAAGACACACCACAATGATAAAAAACAAGCTGAACGCCGCGGGACAAATGAAGTCTATAAATAGTAGTCCGAATTTCTTCTTAAGTCATCGAATATATTCCAGTGAATGTTTTATCAAAATCTGTCCAGCTTGTTCAGAGATTATCCGGAACAAAGAGACAGACACTTAACATGTTTTTTGATAGATATTTATAAGTGTACATGCTTTTTGGTGAACCTCTTCCCGTTGCATAGCTTGGTAAGTTGGAAATTAGTATATGTCGTCATTGATAAATAAATAAATAATAAATAAATATTTGGACATCTGACACACAACATCATCTAGTCCCAAGCTAAGCAGAGCTTGTGTTATGGGTACTAGACAACTGATATAAATACATAAACATACTTTTTTTTTTGTAAATACATACATATTATACATAGAAAACACCCAGACTCCGAAACAAATATTTGTAAATCACACAAATAATATTTGGTTCGACTCGGGAATCGAACCCGAGACCTCTTGATCAGCAGCCGCTAACGCTAACCACTAAACCAACGAGGCAGTTGATGTTTTTATATATCAATGTATGTCGTAGTTAAATCGTCTTCAATACAAGGTAGTGTTGCCAATCCATTAAATTAATTACCTAATTCGTTTTATCAATATCAAACCGAACCTAGATCTCATCTCTCGAGACCAAGTTCTATTTATCGAGTCTAACTTAGACTCAACTTAATGCTAACTTACGAACCAATAAATTAAGTTATAATTTTAGTTTACTTATACCCAAATGAATTTCTCCATTAAATTTGAAAAAAAAAATACAAAAGACCTATTGGAAATATTCATGTATTTATAAAAAAAGTAGGTAATTATTTCAGGTATTCAGTACCTATATAACAAACCCTGCTTAGTATGGGACTAGATGTTTTGATTGTTAATGTGATAAAAATAAATGAAATGTTTGTTATGTATACTGGTATATTTATGAGTAATAATTATCAGTTTTAATACATTATAATTAAAACAAATGATTCATTTAAAAAAATTCAAAGAACTCCAAGTGTCGTGTTCGTATAATTGAGATCATTAATAAAATGGTATCAGTAGACTTAATGAAAATTCATTCGCTCACAAAATTAAACATGAAAAAGTCACCGAATTTAACGGGTAGGATTAGGGTTGGACGCTGAAGTTTTTGAGGTTAAGACGACTTCACATTGTACGATCCAGTTTTTTAACCCGCGACGCAAAAACGACGGGGTGTCTTTTGTTTGACTTGTCTGTGTCTGTGGCATCGTAGCTCTCGAACGGATGAACCGATTTTGATTTTGATTTTTATGTTTGATAGGTGAATTTGTCGGGAGTGGTCTTAGCTACTTCTTTTTTAATTTTACTTGTTGTACCAAAGTAACTCTACTCTGCCTGATGGAAAGCATTTAATAAATCCAAGAGTAGGTATCACCATGCTTATTGTGAATGTCGACAATGCAGCGTGGTCACCCACATACCCAAATTATGGCCGCCTGGAGAGATACTTCTGAGTCATTAGAACTTCGGTTTCGCACGCACCAACGAAATATCACAGCACGAATGCTGTCATTTTAAGTGGGTTGCCTGTAAATCCTGGTCGAGCTGGCCCATCAACAACCCACAACGTCCCACTGCTGGGCTTAGGTCTCTACTCAAAAGAGAGTTAAGGTGGAGCTGGCTTGTTCATGCTGAAAACAGCGTGGCTCTACTGCCTTAAGCTTTTACTTACAGCAGTAGTTTACTAAACACCACTACACTCGTTCTTCTTCTCAATTTAAGGGTCAGCCCTGCAATCGCCACTCCTGTCTATTTTCTGCAATCCGTTTGACCTCTTGATAGGCCACGACCCCTACTTTCTCCTTTACTTACTGTATGTACGCCAATCTAGGCCTTTCGCGTTTTCTTTTACCTTCTATCTTTCCTTCCAGTATGGTTTTAAAAAAGTTTCTCTGTCCAACTGATGTTCATCATCCGCCTCCACCTAAGAGAAAAATCGCTTGTATTACGAGTACTTCTAAGATTAAAATTGCCTGTCAGAAAACTGATATTACATAATTCTTTAGTTACTTTTCAAAAAATGAGGGAGGTGACCAGAGTCTTCTTCATAAATTTTTTAAATCTATAAGGGACTGTTTAGAGGGATTCAACTTATTTGTATACCTTAAAATGTTTTAAGGACTTTCTGTCTGTCTGTCAGTTGACTCTCTATGTCAATATACAGAAATCTTACTGATGACTATAAAAAACAACGATTCTTAAATAATATTAACATCTTTATTGCATGTGGAGGAACTTGTATCATGTTCCTCCATCACAAAGGCAGGATCCTCTGACCAGGCGAGGCGAGAATGTTTCTATTGCGATTCAGGATTAGTAGTTACTCCGTATAGTTCATTCCGTGTTTGATGGCGCTTTTGTATGTTTAAAAAAATAGAAATAACAGAACAAAACCGCCAGTGTGAAGTAGCTCTTAGAAGTAAGGATTGAAGATTTCTCTTAAGGGACATTGTCTGGGAAAGGCTGATACGTTCGGGTAACTTAAATGAGTGAAATGTGTGTTTTAATTAATTAAGGGTTGTTTTCAAGTATGAGGCAATTAATTTAAATCTTCTAGCACGTTAGGGTACCGAGATATTTGTGGATAGTTTACTCCCCGGAGTGTTTGTGTTGGCGCTTCGGCCTTTTCTCTTATTCACACGAGATTTTTCTGCTGTTTTGTCACTGTTTAGTTTACGATAAAGTAGGCAAATGAGATGGCTTGTCGCACATTGGCAAGTGATTACCGACGTCCTTAAGCAACTGTAAAAACACAAGACATCCTTCTTCTCCGTAAAAGTTATTGAAACATGAGAATTGAAACAGAAGGCTCAGATTCGCTCTGGAATGATAAGACTACTTTTAGGTGTTAGCTTACCAAAATGACTCTACTCTGCCTGATGGAAAGCATGAGCAGAATTTAGGAGTAGGGGTCACCATCTTCTTTGTGAGGGTAGGCAATGCAGCATGGTGACCCATGCCATGGCGGTCTAGTCAGATAATTCTTCATCATTCTACAGATGATTGGGCTAAAGAATGGCCACGGTAATATTACCTACGGTATTGTCTTTACACAGACGTTTGAAACGTGAGTCATACTGACGCTTCACGAGTTCGATAAAGACCTGTTACACATTTATTCTCAAATGCGCCCCAGTGACGTGTAAACAGTGTAATGGTTTTCTATGCAGTAAGCGTGCATTAGTAAATAATGAAATATAAGTACAAACACTTGCTTAGTATGATAAAGAACAATTACAAGCTGCTAGGTTTTGTCTAGTTGTTGCTTTAAAGAATATCCCATGACCTTCCATTTATTGTGTGTGTACCAGAATACATGTGCTATTAATGGTAACTGCAGTTGTCATGTTGAATATTTTAAATTCACAATTGCTACACATTCTGGACACAAAGGATCTAGTTTTCAACGCCATGCGTCCAATTACAATCTACTGATAAAGACGCTAATTATAATAGGAGTGCACTTCATGTCATTGCTCATTGCTTATGTCTCGAGGCAAAAAAATACTAGTCAATATTTGCCGCCATTTGCCCCAATATGCACCGGCTATAGTTATCCTTGACTAGTGCAGGCTGCATGCACCTGTCATTGTTCCATTAAACCTGACGACACATTGCCTTAAATAATTCCTTAAATTGTACGCTTGCATACTCTGTATAACCAAGTACTTCATTTAAAAAATACTTTATGCACACATTTTTCGTTCAACTAGTCGATAACTAAACAATGGCGAACGGTTTAGCCTTGAAAACGTGACAGACAGAATTCATTTCGCATTAATAATATTAGTATATTTACAATAAAACAGATCAGAGGAGCGATAAATCTGTTACTCAAGAACTTATATAATCCTTATTTCGGATATTATTTTAAGAACTTAGAAATTATTTCAAAGTTAGAAATCTGTTTCAAGACCTCGTTTTCATTCATTAAACAAAGTTCAAAACTTCTTGACACAATAAAGCTCATCTTTTAAAACTGGTAAACAGATTTGCTAACAAACTGTTTTATTTATTTAATAAAATTTTAAAAAAAACATTAAAATCTAAAATCTCTTAGGAGAGGCCTATGTCCAGCTGTAAACTGTTAAAGGCAGTTGATTAAAATTTAAACTTAGAACTAACCTATATCTATAGTCATGAAAAGGTAAAGCAGACGATTTGTGTTGCGTATTTCGTAAATGACTTATAAAAGCCACTGAATAACGACTTTATCAAATGTCTTGTGTTATATCCCTTTCCGTTATAAAGTTCAAACTTCAAAATCAAAGGGACAAATGATTTTCAACCCAAAACCGAACCCACTTGTCCAATGCCTAAAGTTTGATTCAGGGTTGTCAATTTACTGAATCAAAATTTTATCCCAAGAAGTAATGTTTTATGTAGAAATTTCCTAAGTTTTTGGACAGTCTATATTATTAATATGTATATATAAAGCGTGTTTGTTTAGTTTTTTTAAAACATTTTTTTTATTTTTTACATTATGTATAATATGTTTTTTATATTACGAGAGTAAACAACAAAAAAATAGATTTATCTAAAAATATAAATTTTTAATGTTATTATAGCTTTAAATTACTTAGTTGAAGTAAAATGATTTACTAACCTAAAAATAGAAAAACTATTTTTTTGGACATCTGACACATCTGATAGAACGTCATCTAGTCTCAAACTAAGCAGAGCTTGTGCTACGGGTACTAGCAACTAATATAAATATTTTTTTTAAATACATACATATATATATATCTTTATATATATAATTCTTGTGTGAGTGTGTATGTCACTGAACTTCTCTCAAACGACTGGACCGATTTTGATGAAATTTTTTGTGTGTGTTCAAGGGGATCTGGGAATGGTTTAGATTCGCAATTGGACCCGGTAGGTGGCGCTGCGATCAAGTTCTGGAATTAAAGTTGGGCGGTACGAAGTTCGCTGGGTCAACTAGTCTTTATATATATAATTCTTCTGTGAGTGTGTATGTCACTGAACTTCTCTCAAACGACTGGACCGATTTTGATGAAATTTTTTGTGTGTGTTTTGTATATGTATTTTGTGGGTGTAATTGGACCCGGTAGATGGCGCTGCGATCAAGTTCTGGAATTTTAAAGTTGGGCGGTACGAAGTTCGCTGGGTCAACTAGTATATACATATATATGTACATATATATATACATAGAAAAAAACAATCTCCCTAGACATTTTTTCTTATTTTCCTACATAGTATCCTTGGACGATACACTTGCAAAGCCATTCAATATTCAATGCATAAGCAAAGATGTGCAACTACGTTTGCTAGTCTTTATTAATGTGTGCTGCTATCTTCGTCTTCATCTACACTTTCCATCACGTGAGATGAAAGGCAAACGCCTATACCATTACAACAACAAACAAAAAAGTCAGGCTTTTGACTTTAATTCAACTTGCAAATAATGTTTTGTAAAATTTGACAACCCTATTCAATTTGAAACTTGTTTATTAATTGTCAATTTATTGGCTAATACAGTGTTATTGGATAGGAAAGGGATGCCACCCCGTCGTATTAGGCTAGTTTGAAAACTTGCTTGAGTTTTGTCTTTATTGGTTAAACTTTAGCGTTTGACACAAGATCTGGGGATGAGTAAACTCTAAACTGTATTGAAGTCAACTTAGTTGGACTATGAAAGGGAAAATGGCCTTTTGTACAACATAAATTAGTCTTTCAGTATATGGTAACTATTTTAAACCAGTTGCCCTAGGTTATTAGAAACAATCACTGAGGGAAAGCGACGGCGCGGTCGGTTCCTGAAATGGGTGACCGTTAGCGACATGACACCATGAAATTCTCTGTGGTTCCGAATCACGTTAAGCAGTCGTTCCCGGTTGTTATCATAGAAAACAGTCGTGAAGCTTAGTTGGAGGCTTTCAGGTGGCTTAAAACATTCAACGGCCACATCTTTGTCTTGCCCGTCCCTAACCCGCACTCGGCCAACGTGGGAACGTATGGTCTTAAGCCATTTCGAGAGGAGACCCCAACCCAGTAGAGGGACGTTATGATGATTTTACCTTGCTATATTTGGTTGTGATTATAGTTGCATTAATTAGAAATGAAAAACATAATAACGTTAACATTTTCACGTTACTATAAAATAATCTTGAAGCTCATTGTTTTTTCTGTCTAAGTTCAACTTGATTAGTGCAATCAATCAACCAAATCAATAAATATAGGTAAAGGAAGGTAGTATTACAGTAATAATATGTCCAATATCATTTACAGAATCTCTTTCCATAAACGAATGCGCAAATATAAGTTTGTTGAGCATTTGGCTTAGTAGTTGTTAAAGCGGTCGCCACGCCGCTCTGTACTGCACCAAGTGTCGCGGGTTCAAATCCCACGTGGGTCAACACTTTGTATGCTCCGGAAAATTTTTATTCAGAGTCTGGTGGTTCTTTGTGTCTGTTTTATGTATGTTTGTATAGTCCCTGCGATACAGGACGTATATTGCTAATACGTGAGTTATCTAAAAGTTGAAGTTTCTCTTTGTGAAATATACGTATAGTGTTTTTTTTTTATTAAATGCAAATGAAATTTTAAACGTAAACTGATTACTTTTACCTATACTTAATACTCGTTACACTTTAACTTACTAGAGTACACTGAATGACCGTCTAACGAACTTGGCTATATAATAGGGTAATTTTCATCGTCCATCCGATAAATTGAGTCTCCATATATGTAACTAATAGGTAGCAAGATAATTTAATGTAGGGATGTGAAACATATTATCGATAGATCTTTAAAAAAATTGAGTAATAAAAAAACACATACAACACTCCAGTTAAAACAATTTCTGACTCTGATATTTTATGTGCGTACGAATTTTATTTTTATTGGCATAAATATACAAGTCATAATGCCAAATTGTGTGAAGTTTAGTCCAGTTTTTGATTTGAGATTGTGGGTTCCAACAGCCTTTAAACTGCTCAACAGAATACAACTACTGGACATTAACCGCTCCCAAATACCCTAAAAAAAGGTTTTGTGTTATTATACTTCACTGGCCAGACAGGTTAGTTTGTTCTATGTTTAATTTTCAGTCTCACGTAGTAGCACAGAATGCATAATAGTACCAGCACAAAAGACTCACTCCAAAAAGTAAATTAAAGTTATAGATACCCTCGGTGTCAAAAGATTAAGTTCAATTCAGATCGCACGGCGCCGAATCCCTACTATTATATTTACCTACAATTGCGTATCTTTCTATCGTGTAACTCTGACCTGTTCTGACGATGTCTGTTTGACCGGCGTGTCTGACTCGGCAGGCAGCCGGCCGACTATACCTAAACTGCGGAGTGACACCCCCCTGGTAGTAGTGCCACGCCAACTTCGACATGAATGGACCGGCTCAACCGGGACAGTACTACAATCACACAGAAGGCTAAAATAAAAAATGACTTCAAATAGTATTCTTGTATTTTGTTAGTGTGTGTGATACCAGAGGCACAAACAATCTGCAGTGAGGTGTTTCTGTATCATTCTCTTGGCCTCTGCAGGCCTTAGAATCTTGTCTCGAGCTATTAGCTGATAGTGACATATCAACACCATCACCGCCTAGCAAATCCAATTGTGTTTGTTCAAACAATTCTTAAACATATTTAAATATGTACATAAAATTCATTCTAATCGCTTCACAGCCACTTAGGAGTACTTAGGTGATTAACACGCGTACATATGTGCTATATTGATTAAAATGAGTAAACTGCCATAATTAAAAACACTCCGAAATAACATGATTGAGAATGTATAGGTATTTATATAAACATATCCTCAGTCTAGAGTTTTCTATACTCGTTCAGTACCGGACAGAAATAAAATCAAAATATACAGAAATAAAAAATGGTAATATGAAAATTTCCTTTTTTTTTCATTTGGAAACGTATTTACGTCTGTTAAAAATCAAATTACTACAAAATTTCCAAATAATACATTGTGCAGAAATGTTGTTCTGAACTGAAAACAATTTTCCTTCTCGATCAAGGAGACTGTCTAAGATAACACAGATTCGCTTCTAATAAAATAATTAGAGAAGTAACATTTCCTGATCCATTCTGCCACAACTTGACGTCTGCAAGCCTCTCTGTCATCCCTCGTCATCCGCCATCTTGAGGAGAGCTTGGATTATTAGATTTATTTGACAGTATCTTATGGCATTGTAATGTTCTTAAAAGTTGTTAGTAGTAATTTATAGATATCTTCTTTGAAATTTGAGGGAATATTATTTATGTTTGGTTTGATGTTTAGTTGAAAGTATTGTGATCCGTATTTAATTATATTTTGGAATGAGAAGAGAATCTTAAATGTCAACCGTGTGTCACTATTGTTTTTTTAATATAGTAAGGTTATGACATAAACCTATAAGAAAATACTTAAAATAAGATACTTCGCATTATATTATTCTGCGCAACATTAACTAAGCGTGAGATATAACTTTAAAACAACTGAAATACACGTAATAAATATAAATATACAGTTTTATGATAATTAATTTTTTTTTTATAGAAACTGTCTTGTTGATCTAGTGGTTAGCGTGTGTGGCTGCTGATCGAGAGATCTCGGGTTCGATTCCCGGGTCGGTCCAAATGTTTGTGTGATGCGCAAATATTAATTTGTTTCGGAGTTTGGGCGTTTTCTATGTATATTAAGTATGTATTTACAAAAAAAAGTATGTTTATGTATTTATATCAGTCCTACGTACTTATAATTTGTTACTCTTTTCTTGTTCTTTAACTCGTGCGCACAATAAAAAAATGAAAGATTAAATATTGATCAAGTGAAATACGATAAAGTAGAATTTAATAAAGTATTTTTCCACTAAGCCTAAATGGCAAATAACAAAGCAAAAAAGTTATATAAACTGCAGAAGTGAAATAGTTAATTATACAAAATGTTTCCTCAAACGTTACTATCGACATCCTTCCATCATTATCGTTCCCATCGAATGAAAATTTTACCACCTTGCAATAGTGAGGGTGGGTAACATCTCAGGGGTGAATGTCGGACTCTATACGTTATGGCCCTGTGTGTATGTTGTGGTAACATGAGGAAATGGGAGTTTTGATTAAAAGTAAAACAGATTACTGACTAACATACTACCAATTACAATACTCGTAATAAATTTGATTATTTGTAAACGCTAAATTAGTTAGTGTCAACCTATCGCCGTCCACTGCTAGTTACTTGATTTAAAATTTTAATCACACATCTAAATCTTTAGAGATACAGCGACAGCGTATGTGACAGCAGTCGCATAATGTATTTAGTATAAATAAATTTAATCAATTAGTATAATCACAAATCCTAAATTAGATAGATTATAAGCACTCTATTCACACATAACTAAATTCCACTTAATTATGAGGTGGCGAGACTATGACCTCTACCAGAGAGTAGACAAACATATATTTAAGAAAACATACGTTTATACACGTTTATGCATACTTCCACATACAGCGCAATCGAATATCGTACAACAGCACCATCTACCGAAGAAACATTGAACTACAAAAAAAGACGTAACGATCTTTACGGAGTAACTACTAATCCTGAATCGCGAAAGAGAAATTCTCGCGCCAATTAGCATATATATAACATCAGTACATCAACTGTTGGGCAGTGGCCCACCAAGTATGATCACCGGAGGATCCTCCCTTTGTGTTGGAGGAACACGAGTCCCGTTCCTCCACCCATACAATATATTATGACTATGTTTTTACATAAAATTCGATGGGTGCGAATGAAATCCACAACCCCCTGAAGGCAGAATTTCAACCCACTATACAATCCAGTCAATTTTATACTTTAGAATATTCTAACCGTAACGTTACATAACGTAAAGTTATATAGAAATGAGGTATAAATGAATTAGGGGGTTCAACGCACACTTATTTCCAGTGTACCGAACAGATTTTCCCTTACATATTTATTAGCGAAGTACCTTAATTACTTCTCAGGTATAATCTTAAACAATTTCGTTACCCTATGATTGATTAGGGTCCCTACTGTTTTGAAGGTAAGGAGCGACCACAACTTATAGACTCATGCAACTGAAGAGACACATTATCGACCCTCCAGATTGGGCTGCAGAAGCCTCAGTAAGACTGAAAAGCCGCTCCTTGACTCCGTAGGCGTCGGTACCATGTAGAAATGACTGCCAGTAGTCACTTAATAAGACTTGTAATTCAAGATATCTGAACCCCTTTAGGAATAACTTTACGTGTCCAGCTTTTGATATATAGCATCAAAGTAAAGAAATTTGAAATAGGTCAAAAGATTTTACATCATCAACAGCCTTTAACAGTCCACTGCTGGACATAGGCCTCTCCTTTGAAAGGAAGTTTTGGCCCACTATACCACGCTGGCCAGACGGGTTGGTAAAGGGTTTGTTTCAAGTTTTCCTTCTCTTGGCAGGATGTTAGCTGCTTATTTTGTTCCTTTAGTCGCCTCTTACGACACCCATGGAATGAATAGGGGTGGTGACACTTTGTATTCTTAATCCGTCACCGCACGGATTTTACATATAATAAGTATTTATAGGTCACCAAATTCTCATCAGGAGTCCACCTATAAAATGTAGTCCAATATCTATTACAGATATTGAACAAAATATAAAGGAAACTAATAGGGTGGGCACTCCCATTACCGGCCGTCTGATTGACTGTGATCACCAATAATAATACGTGACATAATATACTGTAATTGAACGAAAAAATTACCTTTTGACGAAACTGAAAGCCTCCGTAATTAATACCTAATTAGGGAGGAAAGTGAGGGCGAGGGGGTTACTTAGGGTCGATTTCTGCTTTTCCCTGTTAATAAGAAATTGGGGTGCGTTCGTTTTATGTAAATGGAATTAGAACTGCCTTGGATTTTACTGTTCTGTTCGGGATTAAAGAATCAATTTCGAGTCATGGACATTGGAATATTGGACATTTCAATTCAATTTTCATATCAAGAGATGTGTTCGACTTTGTGTAATCTTTGTATGTTTTTAAAAGCTTAAATATAGTTTAAAAATTTAATAAGCAAGCTTAATATAATCAATTACAGACTAACAAATAAATATTTATAGGCAACGTGATCGTGTTGTCGTCTTTCGTTGGTGAGTGTGTGTCCGGAAACCCAATAATTTTGCATCAAACTCCCGACATTCAGAGGCTGGGAGGATGATGCAACATATCACTTAGTTCAAGAGAATCCCGAAGAGTGTCTTGACCTCCGACAGTAGAATGCGCCATTCTTTTCAGATAAAGAACTAAATTTGATGCAAATACTAGTTTTACTAGAAGTCAACATTTTAATGACCATTATCAATAGAAGACTTACATACGGTGTTTCAAAATCGGCCATTCGAACTCAAACTAAGCAGAGCCTATATAATGATAAAATTAGGATGTTTATAAATACACTCACATATTTCTAAAAAAATACATATTATAAATAGTCCCCTGCGATACAGTATTAAACTTTTAATGCGAGACTTTAAAAAAAAAACTGTTGATGATGATGATGGACAAATACATATACCCTATTGTTTATTGACCGGTTCCTTAAGTTTCACAATAAGTTTTAATTATTTTTTATTTTTTTCAGTTCCTCCAAACAAGACATTCATATCGGGAGTTGGAGAGCACGCAGTCCAAGGAACCCTGCTGACATTGATGTGCAAGGCGACTGGCGCGAGGCCAGCAGCGCAGATCCAGTGGTTCAACGGCACCACCAAGATTAATGACAGCGATCAGAACGTACATGTAAGTGGATTGTCATTTCTTTAATGTGTTGCTTTTATATTTGGTGGAAGAGTTGTTGGATGATTTATAAAATTAACATAATCAATCAAAATACATTATGGTAGTAAGAGTGTATGGTAGTTGTAGTTTGAAACGAAATTTGCCGTAAATTATTGAAAATTCGTTAAAATATAATGGTTACACGAAGACAACAATAAAGTTACGTAAGTAATTTGTTAGGTAATCCGTCAGAGAACTAAAGTCATCGACATAGCCCACCGGATTAGCAAGTTGAATTGGCAGTGGGCTGGCCATATTAGCCGCAGAACTGATGACCGTTGGGGTAGAAGAGTTCTGGAGTGGAGACCGCGTCTCGTCAAACGTAGTTTAGGACGCCCGCAGGCGAGGTGGAGTGACGATTTGCGCAAGATGGCTGGCAGGAGCATGATGCGAGAAGCCCAAAATCGATCAAAGTGGTGGGCAATGGGAGAGGCCTATGTCCAGCAGTGGACTGCGATGGGCTGATGATGATGATGATGATAAAGTAATATGTATACCCATTATTTACATTGGAGTTTACATTTCAATTTGTACATAGATGACTTCCTAGTATTATCAGCAGGGCAGCAGTCTATTGTACACGATTACGTGGTTTTATTGATAAGTATTTTCTTAAAAAAAGCTGTATATCCTATATAAATAAACATACTTCAATAACGTGCTTGCAATAGTAGGTCACAAACTAAGAAACATACAAGTGAAGTCAATAAAAGTGTGTTTACAATGGATTACTCAAAAAAAATCAGTGACTGTGGCGAAATTTATGCTTGCACTTGAATACTATAAAATCAATTTTAGATTCACTTTTAATATATATCACCATTATATAAATATATTAAACTCCAAGATCTATGTAACAAAACAAACATGAAAATACAAAAAAAAAAAAACATTTGTTAAAATGAACACTACATCTCGTACAGACGTAAAAAAACTTTTATACGGTGACACCGAAAATATACAGGCACAATTTACATTCATATAAACAAATTTTACTTACCGAATGTCTTGGGGAGAAATGAAACAATAAGAATGAACCTTCGTGAAATTTTGGTACTGCAGGATATTTTAGGAAGATAGGTAAGACAAATATGTGTCGTACTATAAGAAATATAACTACTAATAATACTGTAAAAGCGATGTACTAACTTCCATAAAAATAACTTGCAAATGCAATTAAATAAATAAATATTTCGGATATACAACGCCATCTAGTAAATATACGAAGCAGAGCTTGTATTAAGGATACTAGACAACGGATATAAATGCATAAATATACTTTTTTTTTGTAAATACATATTATACATATAAATCACCCAATTAAATATAAATTGTTAATTGAAGTTTGGTAACTTCAAATAACAATTGATATTTAATTGGGTTTTTTTCTTTAACATTTATACAAATAAATAAAATTTAAATGTCTCCAAATGAACAGTTTTTAACTAAATGCATATCAACAAAGTATTTACGGTACTTATATAGCAGAACAGCAATTTTTTAGACTTTCAGTCAGTTTCAGTTTCAGTTTCAGTGAGTGTAAAATCGGAGGCCCAATCATACACTCACAATGAGCATGGTGGCTCCTACTTCTGGATTCTACTCATGCTTTCCATCAGGCAGAGTAGAGTCACTTTGCTAGGCTTAAAAAAAATACTTAAAGTGTTTTCCATGGTACGCTTAAAAAAACGACTTAACGTGTGTTCAAATGCACGGGCGTAACACCATCAAACTGCACGTTGTTCTCTCTTGTAAGAAAAACCTAAAAAAAACAATGCACGATCCGGGAATCGGACCTTAGAGGCCAAAGAGAATTGTTCTGTCTATCAACGAAATTTATATTCATTTGAAGTTATGAAACGTAATCCAGTAAACACATTAATACTTCTTAAGGACACCGTGGCAATAATTTTGTCCATACCACGTTCCGAAAAGGACGCTTGGGACTCAGATGTTTCAAAATCCTGTCCGTGTTCAGCAAGGGTCACGTTGCTGACCGCCCATTTAACATTTGTCATATCCTAAGGCTCACGCCGGATGATCCTCAGATATATGATAGCGGTCACTTCATATATCTCCTAGGAGTTTCAGCCATCTTAGGAAACCGGACCTGCCGCTATAAATTATGTCCAATATATTTTACTACCTTTTGCCTGTGGATTCGTACGTGATAATGTCGACTGTTTCATTATATGGTTGACCTAGTAGTTTAAAGGGTTTCCTCGTCGCTCCTCTTCCTGCTCGCATGTTGCGTGTTCAAACCACGGACTTTGTATTAAACCTCCTCGGGACAACACCACAGATTGTTGTTCTGAGTCTGGGTGTTGTTTATGAAATCATATCCATTATATCCATCTTTCTATCATTATTAAGTACCCAATACACATTTAGCATTAGAAATCCCAGTAATTTAGAAAGATATTTCTATTTGATATGCAAAAGTAAATAGCTAAATTAATTACTAGTCACTGGAGTCAGAATTACTAATTCAATCAAATCATGAATTGAAAGCAAAAAATTTTGTAATTACTTTAATCGGGACTGATATCATTACCGCTAAACGCAATTTTTGCTTTGAAATTAAATAGAACTGCTTTAATTCTTAATTTTATATTTAGCTCTCTAAAAAAAAGCAATGCCTGGAAATAAAGATCTAAAAGCATTATTGATTATAACTATTTTTGCACGTTTACTTGACTGCCAAAGCCTGTACAAACTACAGAGACCTTGACATACATTCTCAATATGAACCAAAATAAAATTCAGTCGATAAAAACAACTTTCTTTAGTGAAGTCGAAATAGCACTTCACATGATCGTAGTTCCTCGAAAACTTTCACTCGAACGGAAAACGAAATTGAATATACCTTAGAGGAAATTCGGAATATTAAAGAAAATATACACAGCAATATCAGAGGCAATAAAGGCTGGATCTTTTAAATTCTTTTATACAAATTTTAGCCATCATTTTAGTGAATTTCTAACTGGCGTCTTAGCCTAGTAGTTGGTATATCCTGACGATAAAGCCATCGGGCGTGAGTTTGATTTGAATCTCAGACAAATAATATTAATGTTCATTAAATTTCAACAAAAAATGTTTTTACGTAGTAGATGGTTTCACAAGTTCAACCGGTTTTACCTGAATTTCAATTTTTCCACGGAGCGACTGGCATCGGACCTCCGCAACCCTAAGGGAGAATTGAAATTCGAAGATTGAACTAGTTGTCAGTATATTTGAGGGCACTGACTTCCCAATAACGATTGCCATAGATGTTCATGACAACCAGGACCGACGGCTTTACGTGCTCTCCGAGGCACGGGCGTGAATCACCGCCAAACTTCAAAACTTCGGGCTGCTATTAGGAATTTCCTAAGAAAAACCCAAAAACACTTTTTGGCGCCGACCCGGGATTTGAACCCGAGACCTCTTGATTAGCAGTCGCATACGCTAACCACTAGACCAACGAGGCAGTACCAACGGTATAATATGTAAATGTGCCTTTATATCGAAGTCTAGCCGAATCGTAGTAGACTTGAAGCCGATGCTAACCATGGTTGGGAAAAATGGTTTAATGAAGAGTTTATCAGCACTCAGATTACTATTGTGCAGGGTCCTGTTTGAAGCAGTTCAACCTACTTTAAATGAATATCAGGTTTTTCACGAAGCGACTGGCATTAACTAATTTTCAGTTTAATTAAGGACACTATCTTCTCAATAAAAATCACCATAGAAGTTCATGACGACTGGGACCGATACGACGATATATTTATATAGAAATATAAATATCTTAAATAATAATAATAAATATATTGGACATCTTACACACAACGCCATCTAGTCCCAAACTCAGCAGAGTTTGTATTATTAGCTTGTATTATACTATACCAGACAACTGATATAAATACTTTATTTTTGTAAATACATAATATATACATAGAAAACATCCAAACTCTAAAACAAAAATTTGTGGATCACACAAACAGTTGGTCCGACCCGGGAATCGAACCCGAGACTACTTGACCAGCAGCCGGATACACCAACCACTGCGTCATTGAAGCACTACATAAATATCTACCTTCAGTGGTGTTATACAACTAAAGTCATTTATCTTGGTTCTCGTCCAATACAAATAGCTGAGCTGAATATATATATATATTCGCTTCTATATATCTTTTGTTGTAATTTCAAATGGGTGAGGAACGAAATTCTTGCGCTGACTGCCCACCTGCCACCGGTGCTGGTCTTAGAATAGAAAGTGGGATGGAGTAGACTTGTGATGTTTTGGAGATAATTACTTCAGTTTTCTATAATTTAGTTGAGATGATGAGATAATGTTATTAGGTAGAATTTCAATGAAAATCTTGATTAATTCTGTTCTATATAAGATATCATTTTCTGTTAACTTTCATCATCATGATCATCTCAGCCAAATGATTTATATCGTAGGGTGTAAGGTAAGGTTAAAAACTATTTAAAATACTTCTGATTTGGGGGAAAGAGTAAAATACTAAACTATTTTAACACTTATGAAACTCCGCTGTAGATAGTGTTCGAATTCGATATTTGACACAACTTACAATATTTATTTATTTTAAAAATACAAATGCTGAACGAAAATAGTATTAATCTCATAGAAAAGTTTTATAAAACATACTAGGACTCTACCTATTTCCCTATTCCCGGAACCAAGAGAAGGCCACTCCAATAATTCAAATTCAATAATTCTCACAAATGAAACCTTCAGTCGTCTCCCATTTTATATTTCTACTCGTAGTATTGCCAACACTTCTCCAGCTAAGGTACCTAAATGGAAAAATGTTTTCAACTTTATTTTACAGTTTTCTTCTTAAACTGTTAAGTAAGAGTTTTTGCGTTTAATTTTGTTGCCAACTTTAACCTTTTTAATGAAAATGACTAATCACTTTTTATACCACAATTTGTTACAAGTAATTATATAGTATAGTAATTATGTTAGTTTATTTTTATTTAGCTTCAATGTTTGTATTTTTAATAGTGTAGGGGAAAACGAACAAACTTGTTACTTGATGGTAAGTGACTAACCCCGCTCAAGAATAAACGTGCAAATGAGAAGTCACAAGTTCCCTTTTAGTCCCCCTTTCTCTCTCAGAATGAAGGCGTTTCCCTAGATAGCGTAGTGGTACAGAATGCAACTGTTGTGTTAAAGATCTCGGATTCGATTCCGGGGACCAAATGTTTGAATATTCTGCAAAATTTGTTTCGAACTTTAAGTGTTATCTATGAATAATATCATTATGTATTCCAAAAAAAAATGTAGGTATTTATATCAGGTATCTATTACAGGCTTTGCTAACTTTTAAACTTTCGCGTTCCATGATAATTAATATTATTTTTACTGGAATTACCGCGACCACTTATTAAGGGTATGACATACCTCTAATTTGCCTGACGTTTCGACCAGGTTGCACTCGCCGTGGTCACAGGCTGAGGCAAATCAGAGGTATGTAATACCCTTAATAAGTGATTGCGTTAATTCCCGTAAAAATAATATTAATTAAAGATGGCCTTGATTGTTTCATTGTTTATATATTCTATTTATTATTATGACTTTATTCAGTAAGTTAAGTTAAATAGGGTTGAATTTATATATCTTCAAATTTGACCCTACTGGTCCACTCGCCTATAAATTAGCTATTGTGTTAAAAAGAACGCCACCCTCGCTAATTATGAAACCATAGACAACAGGATTTTTAATATCTAATTTATAATTTGTGTTAGGACACAGGACAATCGCCATTTTATTCTCTCAAAATATTCTAAAGAACAAATATCCATTCAGCTAGATCCACGTCATTAGAAACTTGCAAGCACTTGGAATAAGTTCGTCAAAGTAAACTGGTCCACGCAGTTTCTACACCAATATTACTTTATATATTCAGAAACTGCTGAACTCTTGGTCAACTTCGAACTCTGAGTTTACCTTTTGTAGTTACTCATGTGTGCCTGTGTTGGATGCGGTTCACTCGTAATTTAAATTTTGCATAATTATATGATCACTCTTTTGTTCTGTGTCTGGATATATTTTACCCATTTAAGCGTCAAAATAAAAAGAATCCAGAACACGAGATTGTCCCATTAAATTTTGTCAGTATGTTTTATCCTTCCATTTTACTCTATCACTCGTCATTTTACTGTTAACTGTCGTCCTGATCATATCGTCTTTCACACAATGCATCCACCTTTTTATTTTGTCTTCCCCCTGCCTATACCTTTAATTTCCATATCCAACATTTTCCCAGCCACATTCCTCATTCCTCCACATAACATATCCATATAAAGATAACCTATTACTTCTTAACTTTCATCCAGTTTCGCTACTTTTAGACTTCCTCGTATGTATTCATTTCTGAACTTGTCCATCCGAGTTACACCACATATCCATCTTAGCATTCGCATTTCAGCAACATTCAGGCGTCTTTCTTCCGCTTTCTTAATGGGCCAACTTTCAAAACCATACAGGACAGCAGATCTGAGGATATTTTTATAGACCTGCCCTTTAAGTTTCGAAAGAAAACTAGGGTCACAGATTGTCATCAAATACAGTAGTTGACAATACGAATATAAAAAATTCCTGACATTCGTAAGTTTCCAAGCATTTAGACTCCCTTTATCGTCAAGTCCAGAAAACCTTTAAAGCATAAATCTTGTCGCTTGCCAATTTCTTTTAAAAAAAAAGTTCCTCTTATAAAAAAGTTGAAATTCAACTAACAGTGTAAAAGTTTCACAAATAAACGAAGGAAAGAAATTAATCCCGCAATTTCTCACTGTCAACCAACGGTTTAGCGAAAAAACTGTCTTTTGTAGGATCGGCGTCTATCTAAGCTGCAGGAACACTGGAGTTTCAGCAATTAATAATTATTGAAGAAAATACAGTTAAACACATAATACAGTTTGAAAAGCCGTAGTCACGGTTTGTTAAATTATTATAGAACGTTTCTATGTAACGTGAATACGGATTTTCAAACTTTAATAGTGTATCGCTGTACTCTGATAGTTGTGTACGTATTGTATGTCTTGTAATGCAAGGGCATCTTGGTAAAGTCTATATGTTGATTATCTTACTTATTCAGTAACGTTGTTTAATTCAGTGTCCTTTAAAATCTTGTTTCATATTTTTTCAGCGTCACTTTTCTGTCTTAGTTGGATTTTAGTTTTTACTTTGATTTATGATTCATCGTTTTTTTTTCTTTTCATAAAATGACAACTCCGGCATTAGGAATACAATTTTCCTGTGTCGCGAAGGACTTTAAAAACATACATGAAACGGACACAAAGAACACCCAGACTCAGAATAACAAATTGTGAATCACACAAAGTATTATCCCACGTTGGATTTGCACCCACAGCACTTGGCACAGTAGGAAGCGGTGTGGCGACCGCTTAAACCACTAGGCCAACCGTGCAGTCATTTCATAATCATACTGAAAAATATCAAACAATACCTACCTACCTACCTTCTTGTCTTTGAAGTCTGTGAAACTATCAATCTATGATAATTACTTAATACCCTCAAATACAAGAACGTTTTATTAGATAAATCCTACATACGGAGTCCTCGGTGAGCATGCCCGACTTAAGGAAAAGCTGGATGTGAACTGGCCAAGTCCGGAATGGTTGCATTAGTTTAATATTAATATTGCACGATATCACCAAGACGTAGCTTCATAGCTGTAATATCAATTACGTAAAAATAGTATGTTTTTTTTATTTAAGAAAAAATAGGTTTAGGTAACATAAAAAAATATTTAAAAGTAATCGGAAATTTGTACTAAAGACATTTATTACTTAACATTATCTAAATGGCAAGCCTTATCTACTAAGTAGGCTGTACGCGGTGATGTAACTCTTAAACACCTGAAGTAAATAGCAGTAATACCTATTCAAAAAAGAAAGAGAGCCATTGGCTCGATTTACTGAACTTTTGTGTGATTTAAGTTTAAAGAGGAAGCGTTTCCCTCCTTTAGGCCAAGCACTCTTAGGAATTAATATTATTTATCCTAAATCACTAATTAACATTTGCGAATATAACTAGATCATAATTAGATGAAACAAATAGTCGGTTAAGCAAGGTTACCACCATTTGAGTCCTCCTTTCTCACTTAATACGCTTTAGAATAGAGGATAGAGCGTTTTTTAATTTTAAGATCATACATAAACATACTATTGTTTATAAATCCATACATTTAAAAACACTGAATCTCCGAACCAAACATTTGCGAATCACACAAACACGACCGACCCAGAAATCGAACCTGTGTTCTCTGGATCAGCAACCGCATACGTCATCCATTGCGTCACCGAGGCAGTAAATTGTTATAAACTCCCGCATTATAAATATGGACAGTGTGCCTCGGGGGAATTTAAGAACATCCCTACATGTAACAGATTCAAAGTGCAACCAGACACAATTTTGGATCATTCTATATATTATTTCATAAGGGTTTATAACCTAGAATACTTAGCGCAGTAGATAGCGACGTGGCAACCGGTTACATCATTATAATTGCTAAGCATTAGTTTTAAAAAGACCGTGTTAATTCATCTTTTTTATCTACGACATCAAATTAACGGTATTGTATAAAGTTTAACTTAAAGCTATTTTACAATTTTTATTTATCCTATTTATGAAAAAATAAAATCAAACAGATAACTTACTAAAAGTAACCAGACAAAACAAAGTAATTTTACACAATGCGTCGACTACAAAAGAAAAAGGGCAAGAATATAATGGCAATGATTAGCTAACGACCTCATTTGGGAGTATCTTCAAATAAAAAAAAAATAACTCACCGCTCAAAGCTCATACCATGAACCGCACCATTAAATAGACGAGTTGAAAGTAAACGAAACAATGAAATACGCGTCGCAGTTACAATGATGTCGTCTGTTAAAATAATTGCACCCAAGTTTACCCAGTAAACTATGTGCTTTTACAACACTAGTGATGGGATATTATCGATATCATTTATAAGAGAATTCAGGTACGGATTGTTTTAGATTCAAGCTGTAATCGATTGAAAATGTACTTTTAAGACGCTTTGAAATTTATCAATAAACATGAATTAGGTTTTTGAATAAGGCCGCCCTTTGTACACTTGATATTTAATTATTTTGTTTATTCATGTATCTATGTAATATGGTTTGCAAATAAAGATATATCTATCTATTTAGTAATATATAAGTATGTTTAGTAGGAGTTCAGTTACCAGAGTACTGTAGTTTTTGACCGTCGTTTATGAAATATATTATTTGACAGTAATTTTAACCACTAAAGAGTTCATGACTAATTTAGGGAAGGGGGAATTGAACTCAAAGATTGGTAACAAACTTGTGACCCTAGAACGGCAGGTATCTATGGGCGATGGTAGTCACTTACCGTGAGTTGATTCGCCTACTCGTTTGCATCTTTGGTCCTAAAAACGTTAAAAAATGACGTAACTTGAGCCACTCAAAAACAGCTGCATCATTCTAATGTTACAAATTCACCAGTCCCTAAGTTAGGGATGAGATTTTATCGATATTTTTATTACGTTATTAAAGTGCAGCCCTCGGGCTATAAAACTGGCAATAACACAGTTTTCTTTTTCACAGGTCATATTTAATACAGAACCTTTATAAAAGGACCACCATAATCTTCGCTAGTTTTATTTGTAAAAGGCTTTCAAATTAGATTGGGACGAGTCTTTTGTGAAAATGTTTGTACGCGGTTATATCCTCGGGCTTTATACATACATATTATATTCTGTGACCTTTGTTCCACTACATTTTGGTGTTGAATTTACGCTTCGTTAAATAATTTTGTCATGGAATATAATTTTATATTTTCAGCCTTGATGCGGACTTTTTCTTTGTATTGAATTTGGTTGATGGTTTTATTTGTCCGTTTAATATACGAACGAACATATTGTTACTAGCTTGTTGGTTTAAAGATTAGTGATTTTAGCTGCTAAAAGCCAGAGGTCATGAGTTCAATTCCATCCCCACATATTGGTTTATAAGCATGATTATTTTTGGTTTGTACCTATGTACATTTTAACAGTATCACGTTGTTTACATTTAAAAATATTCAAGTATATTAACAGCTCCACACGCGTGTATATCGATCAAAAGTTTCTCAGGCTCTAGACTATCTGTGTTCTAAATTTCATTTATATTGGTTCAGTAGTTTAGGCGTGAAAGTGTAACAGACAGACAGATAGACATATTAACTTTCTCTTTTAGTAAGGATAATTTTAGTAAGAATAGTAAAGAGAGACCAGCTCTTACTAAATATTTATCGTAATCGATAACAAACCCTACTGAATGTGCAGCACTATTTTTAATTCGATCACATCGCGATGCGGACAACAAAGAGTCTTCACTTTTACGCTTATTTGAGTTCAGTTTTTTGCCGATGAATAGCCGTATCTTTAACTTTCCTTCCCTTTTCATCAACTTTGTAAGGAAAGTCTTCGATAAGAGCGCTCGCGCGATGGAGAAATATTGTATTTTTTTTCTTTAAATATTCATTGATTAGTACTGAATTGTACAAAGTTTATAGTACTTGTTAGCAAACTTCAGAGAAATAGAAATTAAATCATTACTGTTATATTTTAACTCTGTTCTCAAATTTGTTTGACATATATATAAAAATGAGTCTGTGAGTCTGTCTAGTTGAAGAAAGGCATGGGCAGAAGAGAAATCGTGACCGTATAAAATTGCAAATGCAGACGATGAACCATAACCCGTCCTATGGCGGCTTGGTAAGATGTTTTTGCATTTTTGGGCTTCCAGATTCACACTTACCAACAAAACACGACTTTAGTACTCTCATTTTAGGTTGATCATATGTGAAAGGCTCGTACTAGCCTCGGTCGACTAACTAATTACTCACTAAACGAATAGCAGCTCTGATCGAACAAGAATATGCCGAAACAAGGGTCTGTCACTTTGGTTCTATCCTTTGCGTCTATTGAGCTACAGGTGTTAATTTAAACACTGGTAATAATACTTTAATAATAATATTTCGGACATAATAATATTTCAGACATCTTACACACAACGACATCTAGTCCCAAACTAGGCAGTACTTATATTATGGGTACTAAATAACTGATATAAATACATAAACATACTTTTTTGGTAAATACATACATACACACATCAAAAGTGTCTAGGGATCAAGCATTTTTATGCGGATTTCTTGAGATTGAGATGTGGCTTTGTAATAAATTTATGATTTTATAAATTTATATGGATCCTTTTTGGTGCATTTCATAATTTGAATCAGGAACTGTCAATCAAATTCGAGTAAAAGATGAAAATCAGCTGCCAATATTTTCCCTATAAAAACATACAACGCATTGAAGAAATTATTAGTGCTACTGTTTCCCTACTACTGATTAAAACCAACGTTATTATGGAGCGGCGACGTCATTTAAGCAGGGAAGAAATGCTCAGAGCCGTGGGAATGATAGAAGCTGGTTCCCGGCAACGTACTGTGGCTTTAGCTCTGAATACAAGTCAGAGTGTTATCAGTCGACTTTGGACACGTTACCGAAGCACTGGTACCGTGGCTGAGCGCCATGGAGGACGGTATCGCTGCACCACACGGAGACAAGACCGATACATTCAAATCTTAACTCGAAGAGCTCCAACAATAACCGCCATGATGTTAGCCGTGAGGCTTCATCACTCTTCAGGGAACTTAATTAGCGACCAAACAGTCAGAAACCGCTTGCATGAAGTGAACCTTCATTCCCGAAGACCGCTACGGGTACCACCTATAGCAATGCACAATCGTAGGATTCGATATCAATGGGCTCTTGAACACAGAAATTGGGCAGAAGAACAATGGCGTTTCGTGTGCTTTTCTGATGAGTCTCGTTTTGGTATGAGACCGGATACAAGACGTATACGACAATGGAGAACCCCTGGACGCCAACAGCGATTAAAATCCTGCCAGGAAGTCCATCCTTATAGTGGTGGAACCATCATGGTATGGGCGGGTATTTGGATCGGCGGAAGAACTGAGTTGATTTGGATCAGAGGCAACCTCAACGCTCAAATTTATGCTGAGACGATTGTATCAGACGTCATCGTTCCTCTACAAGTGCAAATCGGTCCCTTATTTCAGTTAATGCATGATAATGCACGACCGCACACCGCAAGAGTTGTAAGACAGACTCTCGCCGCAGCTAACATCAATGTCCTGCCCTGGCCTGCTCAGTCGCCAGACTTGAACCCGATTGAGCATGCATGGGATATGCTACAGAGAAGAGCTCTGTCGAATATGGAGGGTATCCAGTAGCAAGAAGACCTTTTTTTGTTGTTGCAACGAACATGGGCGGCCATTCCACAGCGTGATTTGGATGAACTCATTTTGAGTATGCCAAACCGATGTTCTTGTGTTGTTAGTGTTCGCGGTAGAAACACGGATTATTAATTGTTTAAGTTACCTAATAAAATTTTAAAGAAAACTGTTATTTCAGTCTTTTTTTCGAACTTTAATGTTAGTGGTTCAAATGTCAAAAATCCCTTTATTAGGAAAATGGCAAATTTCTTTACTAATGCAAAGGTGACTTGGTTTATCGTTACTGTGACAAACGAAAACACTTTATTTGATGAATCCTTAAAGAAATTTTTAATTAATATCAATCAGGAGAAAAGTTATTGCAAAAATATATGTTGATCCCTAGACACTTTTGATGTGTGTATTATACATAGGAAAAACCCAGACTCCGAAACAAACATTTGTGGATCACACAAATATCTGGTTCAAACCGGGACTCGAACCCGAGACCTCTTGATCAGCAGCCGCATTCGCCAACCATCAGACCAGCAAGGCACGAAACTTCAGGTCAAACATTGAGTCGTTTACTACGAATAAATAATAAGTCAGGAAGTCTAACTCGGAACAAATTTCATACAAAAAGTGGCCCAACTTGAAACCAAAAACGACTTATGAAACAAAAACCAATCATAACCGAGGTTAGAAATAGACATTGTTTGTGATTGGTTTGAATTCAAAACAAAAGCAGGGATTGGTTCATGCGCTTGCTGCAATATCTGCTATGACAGCAGCGTGAACGATGTTATGTAATAAGTCGACCGGACCGTTAATAAAATAATAAAACCATATAATTGTATAATTATTATTTTTTTTGTAATAAACGCTATGTCCCTTGAAATATAATAATTAATTGTTTTTGCTTAGAAGACCTTGAAAAAGAATCTTTTTGATGTGAAACATCTATAGGCGCACGTAAAATAGATTTCTGGCCTGGCGACTGGCGACGCGTCGCCACGGCACGCTATACGATGGTATATATATACAGTCTATATGCAGTAGTGTGTACGGTGCAGTACCGTACACACTACTGCATATAGACTACTATTTTAATAATTAGTAATATTTTATTTTATGATTATGACATATTTAGTTCCTATTACAATATGCTCTTTTCTGCATATTACTTTTACAAAATAATGGCGATGTTTCACATCTGCCAGGCGTCCCGTGACGGCTCACATTTTTTTTCGCAATATTTATGGAATATCATTTTTTTCTAAACTACATAAATAGTTTGCGCGAGAGGCACTACGAAAGTGGTAAAATGTAGTGAAGACGGATTCTGAGAAATTTAACGATTACACATTTTATAAAAAAAATAAAATTGTCATTATTTGTATAGTGACTGTTTTTTCGCAGTATCACCATTTTTCCTGCGTTCTAGATTTCTGATTAGTGATAGGCGTATCACTGCCAAAATAGATTTTTTTCGTAGTTTATGTTTTAACATGGTTGTTCTAGGTGTATTCAGAGCAGATTCAATATCTCATGATGGTATATTAATATTGGCGTTACGCATAATACTCTTTCTTTAAAAGTATTGATTTCGTCTGAAACAAGTCTATTTTCAATTTTTTTTTTCTTGGTTCTAACACCATCGTTATATTCAGTGATGATTTTATTCTCCTGAAAATAACATAGATGATCAATTTCAAATCTAGGAAAGACGGTCTTTATTTCAAATAGATACGTATATACAGCTAAATTAAAAATATCGAACCCAAAGATTAGGTGTAAAAAATAGCAGTCAAACCGCACCAATTTACGTTTTTGTGCCTTATGCGCTTGAGGTTCTGCAGTATTTGTTTTAGTGCTGCTCAGGTAAATCACATACTTTAAAATTTGCAGAACGTGAATTTTCATCAACCAAAAAAATTAAAACATGCTTTAATTCCACTAAACAATGAACTTATTATTTTCAATGCTATAGTAATTCTCACAAGTGTAAAAAGCTGGACCATCATTACATATCGATTGTAATCTTTCATTGGTGCTGTTTTCATTTTCTGTAGTATTCCTTGAAGATGTTAGCGTTTCTTCAAGACGAATCGTCTGCGTAAAAACAAACAGTTTCATTTCAGATTGGATAATAGATATAATTATTTTAATAATAAAACGGTAATTACTTACTGTACAAACTGGTACTGCAGTTTTGTGTAACATTGTTTAACCTTTTAATGATTTGTAAAAAACTTTTTCATCAAAATGAATAGAGCCTACTCCGCTGGTTTTCACAGGCATCCAGTCATATTACTGTCTTTCCAACTTACCTGCACGTATCCAATTTTTTGCCGAATTGCATCGGCAGGAAAACTAAAAGAAAACAAATTATGCAAAATACATTATCGTTATAAAATTATCAGAATGAATATACCTATTTTATAATAATTGTTGTGAATAATTAACGATTAAAATTCAGTAATATATGGAAAACTGTTTAATAATTACTCCAACAATATAAAAAGCGGCAGAGTTCATAGTCGCTCCGCCATGGGAAAAAAAAGGAAGTGTTACCAAGTAACAAATTAAATGTACACAAAATAAAGTGGCAAATCATTGCCATTTAAAATATATGTTCTGTACTGAACATAGTTGGGCGGGCAGAATAATTAGTACAATTGCCCTACAGAACAATAGACATTGGCAAATACATGAAAATGTTTAAGTTATAGAACTAAATAAAGTACAACCTTTTAAATTATACTAAGAAGACAATGGTAAGTATGTAGAATATCTAAAAGTAGAAATTCTAAACAATACAGAATGACATATATCTAAGTTTGCATATTCTTTAAATTACTAAAGGAACTACTTTTAACATTTTATATTAATTTTAAATGTATTAAAAGACTTCAATCAAATTACTTTTAATTTACAACTGATCACTCTCCATTGGGAGAGGACACAACTTATGAATAGATCTTATATAAAGCTTGTTATTATATTTGACTTGGACCACTCTAACATTATTGTCAGGTCCAGGAAATATTTTTACAACAATAGCCAAAGGCCATTCTAAAGGAGAAGTATTAACATTTTTAACAAGTACAATGTCACCTACCTTAATGTTAAGTTTACCATACTTCCACTTGGGACGGCTTTGCAATTGGGTAAGATAGTCAGAAGACCATGCTTTCCAAAAGTGTTGTTTAACTTGTGAAATTATTTTCCATAATTTTAATCTTTGTACTGGAATTTCCAATAAATTAATATCCGGGTAGGTAGTCAAAGCAGTGCCAATCAGGAAGTGTCCTGGCGTCAAATATCCACCTTCACTGGGGTTAGAAAGCAGAGGTCGAGAGTTCAAAACACCTTCTATCTGGACCATGACAGTATTGAACTCTTCATAGGTCAGGCAAAGATTCCCAACAACCCGCTTGAGATGGTGTTTCACGCTCTTGACCCCAGCTTCCCAAAGTCCACCAAACTCAGGGGAGTAACTAGGAATAAACGTAAATTTTATGTAATTGTTTTTACAATAATTATAAACTGAGTCTCTATGAGACTTCAATGATTGTAAATTGTATAATTCCTTTAACTGGTTGTCAGCACCCTTAAAAGTCTTAGCATTATCACAATATACCTTAGAGGGCATGCCTCGTCTTGAGATAAAACGATCGAAGCATGCTAAGAAAGTCGCAGTAGTCATATCTGACACCACCTCCAAATGTATAGCTTTGGTAGAGAAGCATACATATACCGCGACATACCCCTTGGTTACAAGTGGTTTGCGAATCCGCGCTACTTTAATGTTAAATGGACCACAAAAGTCGATGCCAACGTGCTGAAAGGGCCTAGAAGAAGTGACTCTCTCTACAGGAAGAGAACCCATAAGTTGCCTAGCAGTATTAGCTTTAAGTCGGGCACATTTTATGCATTTATGAAGTACCTTTTTAACTTCTCGTACGCCATTCACTATCCAGAATTTCTGTGACAGAGAGCTAAGTACAAGCCTAGGACCTGCATGTAATAATCGAAGGTGTTCTCTTTCTATTAACAAAGAAGTTATAAAACAATTTTTAGGTAATATTATGGGATGCATTTTTTCTTGCGAAATGTTAGCATTTTGTAGCCTACCGCCTACGCGAAGTAACCCTTTACTATCGATATAAGGATATAAGCTAGCAATACCTGTTATTATTTTCTCATTGCTATTTATAGAAGCAATTTCTTTTGAAAATTCAAGTGCTTGTGCACAGCGTATAATTATGAAGAGAGCTGACTGCAACTCTATAGGAGTCAAGTCAGGATCTTTAATTAAAATCTTTTTAGATACATTATTATAGAATCTGTAAATATAGGCTACAACTCTTTGTAGTTTATTTAAACTAGAAAACTTTTTTAACAAATCAAATGATAAAGACTGCTCTACTTTTTGTACCAGGCAAGGAATTTCCTCTACTGGGTCATGAATATAGCATGAATCTAAATTGGCAGTTTCATTTGTTTGTTTAATAAAATCTGAATTGAATAAAAATTGTGGCCCATGCCACCACAATTCATTCGCCTGCAAACTTTGCGGCTTCAAAATCACTTTGTTATAAAATCAATTGCTATGTAGTTGATAGTATTACAAAACCACAGCCACAATGCACTATGGACATTTCAAAGTTAAATATTCCAAAAAATATATTAGCAGATAGTGATTTTAATATACCTACTGAAATCTCAATTTTATTGGGGGCTGATATTTATTTTAATTCTTTACTAAGTGGCTGTTTGAGATTGCCTGAGGGTCTTACTTTACAAAATACAGTGTTTGGAGATGTGGTTGCTGGGAAGCTACAACTCTTTGTAGTTTATTTAAACTAGAAAACTTTTTTAACAAATCAAATGATAAAGACTGCTCTACTTTTTGTACCAGGCAAGGAATTTCCTCTACTGGGTCATGAATATAGCATGAATCTAAATTGGCAGTTTCATTTGTTTGTTTAATAAAATCTGAATTGAATAAAAATTGTGGCCCATGCCACCACAATTCATTCGCCTGCAAACTTTGCGGCTCTACCCCTCGCGAGATCAAATCTGCTGGGTTTTCATTAGTGCGGACATAGTACCATGAAGATTTTTCTGTTAGGTCAAGAATCTGCTGAACTCTATTATTGACATAAGTATTACCTTTGGCTCTACCGGACTCTAACCAAGCAAGAACAATTTGGGAGTCGCTGTATAGAATCACAGAATGTGGAAATCTAAAATTGAGTACCTTAGTTACCCTGTTTGCCAACTGGGCAAGAAGGAGTGCACCGTTTAACTCTAACTGGGGTATGGTTAGTATCTTTGATAGAGGTGCAATACGTGATTTTGAACAAAGGAGATTAACCACTACATTTCCATCTGATTTTACGATACGTAAGTAGAGACAGCAACCAAAGGCTTTAGAGGAAGCGTCTGCAAATCCAATTAAGTCAACAGTTTTAAAATCATTACAGTTTAAAAATCTAGGTATTGAAATTTTATTCATTTTATTTAAAAGTTTGATAAATCTGTCCCATTGTTGGGAGTAATCGCTAGGAAGGTCATCGTCCCATCCTAGTTTCATAGACCACAAATTCTGCATAAAAATTTTTGCTGTTACTATGATTGGCCCAATAATGCCCAATGGGTCAAATATTTTGCCAATAAAGCTAAGAACTTTGCGTTTAGTATAAACTGGCTCATCACATTGTGATGGGGGTTCAAAATAGAAATCATCTGAAACAACATCAAACCTCAAGCCAAGGGTTTTAATAATATTATCTTTATCTAAATTTATTTCATCAAAATATCTGCGATTGCTAGGAATATCATACAATACTGATGGATGGTTGGAACACCATTTGTGTAAATTAAAGTTACCTAATTTCAATAAATCAATAAGTTCATTTTTAAGTGCAAAAAGTTGCCTGACATCATCACAACCAGCAAGTATATCATCTACATATGTGTTATTAAGCATAGCTTGAGCAGCAAGTGGATATTTATTCTTGTGTGTATTTGCTAGCTCTGTCAAGCATCGAGTGGCCAAAAAGGTAGAGGATTTTAGACCGTAGGTGACAGTTTGTAACTGCAGGCAACGTATAGGTTGACTGGGATCATCCCTCCATAGAATATTTTGTAGACTTCTATAATGTTCATTAATGAAAACAGAGCGAAACATCTTCTCTATGTCGCATATTAAAATGAACAAGTATGTTCGAAACAAAAGAAGGATGTCAAAAAGCTCACCCTGCACCACAGGCCCATTCAGCATAATGTCATTCAACGATACCTTACTTTTAGACTTCATACTGCCATCGAAAACCACTCGTAACTTGGTTGTTTTACTGTACTCATTGAATACAGCATGATGTGCTAAAAAATAAACAGAACCGTCATTAGTATCATAGTAACCAATGTCGACTTCCTTAGCATGATTCATTTCTATATATTGATCAATGAACCTTTTGTACTCTAAAAATAAAGTTGGATTTTGTTTGAATTTACGTTCCAAATATAAAAACCTTTGAAAGGCAACTGAAAAAGAATCTCCCAATTGTAACTCGCTTAAGGGGCAAGTCAGAGGCATGTCCACATAAAATGTGTTATTTACTTTGCACACTGATTTACTGAAAATAGCCTCAGCCTCTTGTAACTCAGTCTGTACCTTAGAAGAAACCTGATCCGGTATTTTTTCAGTTAGCCAGAATTTTTCCATAACACTTTCTAATTTTCTTTCATTACAAACCACAAAATTTGAAACCAAATGAATGTATGAGCTGTCATTTGTAAACTTAGCCTTCCCAGCAACCACATATCCAAACACTGTATTTTGTAAAGTAAGACCCTCAGGCAATCTCAAACAGCCACTTAGTAAAGAATTAAAATAAATATCAGCCCCCAATAAAATTGAGATTTCAGTAGGTATATTAAAATCACTATCTGCTAATATATTTTTTGGAATATTTAACTTTGAAATGTCCATAGTGCATTGTGGCTGTGGTTTTGTAATACTATCAACTACATAGCAATTGATTTTATAACTTATATTTTTGTGTAAACATGAAAAAATAGGTAAATGTACAACCTCATTTAATTTGGTGGGCTTGTTTCCAATACCAATTATATTGGTTGGCTGTGAAATAGGAATTATTGCCAATTTTTGCACTAAGGAATTTGTTATGAAGGATGCCTGGCTTCCACTATCCAACAAAGCCCTAACAATAATTTCACGGCCATACTTGTCAATGACCTTCACCTTTATTGTAGGTAATAAAACATTACAATCTGAAATGTTAGAATTTGAAATTAATGAAACAGGATTATCCTGCTTATCAATGTGTAAGAGTGTGTTATGAGGTTCCTTGCAAATTTTGCATTTAAATTTATAATTACAGACATTGTCTGAATGGTTCCTCAAACAAGTAGAACATAATTTATGATCTTTTACAAAAGTTAAATGTGTCTCTATAGGGACCATTTTATATTTAGGACAGCTATATAGAGCATGATCCTTTTTATTGCAATAACCACATATAACATTGTTATGTGTAGATAAATTACTAACCCGCATAGTAGGTTTGGATTTATTTTCAAAGGAGTGTCCTTTAGGAGGAATGGTATCCTCAAGCGCCATAGCACGCTTCTCTAAAAAAGCCAAAAATTCATTGATAGTTGGCAATTGTTCTGGATCACGGTCCAGCTGAAATGCACGATGGGTATATGAATCTAATTTCTTAAAAAGTACACACAGCAAGAGACGGTCCCAGTTATCAACTGGTTCATGTAAATTTTTTAATGCACATAATTGCTGTTTAATATTAGATACAAAGATTCTTAATGAAGAAGCTGTGCCCTTCTGCATGGGCGATATGTCTAAAAGCATATTTATGTGATTGCAAATCAAGCGCGACTTGTTGTCATAGCGCTTTCTAATTAATTGTAATGCTTCTTTGTAAGACTGAGCTATAAGAGGCAGACTAACTATGATGGACAATGCTTCATCCTGCAAATATTTACGCAAGTAAAATAGTTTTTGAACATCACTCAATGCCTCATTACTGTCTATTACAGCACAAAATAATTCATAAAAAGGCTTAAACTTGGTAAAATCCTTGCCATCAAAGGTTGGTATTTCTACAGTAGGTAACTTTGACACATTGGAACAGGCAGGCTGTGAAGGCTGCGACTTAGTGAGAATTTTAATTCGTTCATTAAGCTTAGCTATAGTAGAAAAGTATTTTTCCTCAAACAAACCTACATCCTCAGGATCTGCCTGATCCAAACTCAATATATCTAACTGAATGGCTTCAAAATTTTTTAAACAACTTATAAGTTTATCTTTTCTTGCCTCCAAAATGTCTACAGTAGCCGTAGTTAAATTTGAGGAATCCTCAACATATTTTTGAATACGAGTTAGCGTTGCTTTACACGAAGAACGGGACAGTTTCAGCTGCTTTAAATCACCCATTGCGATGATTTAACTGGTAGCACGCTTATATAATTAAAAAATAGCTCACTCTTATGCACTTTTAGCACTTGTCGAATACAATTAATAATTTCAGCACCTTGTTTACATCGATGCACGATTGAATAAATAATTGTCAATCCGTTGACATTGACATTAGTCGCCGGAACTCCCAAACTCCAACTGGTAGAAAATGTAAGGTTACATACCACGAGTTCTTTTGAGGTTATAGCCCCAAATTCAAATACTTTACGGATTTGATGCCTCTTCTTTGCATAACAGGAACAATCCTTTTGAAATATTTTCACCAATTCCACTGGTGAAGTTCCGCCGCCGGTAATAACAGGCATAGGCCCGCCACGAGCACGCGGTCGAACACACCATAAATTTTATGGCGCAAAAACTCCACAGATCACCAGTATCTTTAAGTAAGCTTCGAAGGACCACTTTTGTTGTGAATAATTAACGATTAAAATTCAGTAATATATGGAAAACTGTTTAATAATTACTCCAACAATATAAAAAGCGGCAGAGTTCATAGTCGCTCCGCCATGGGAAAAAAAAGGAAGTGTTACCAAGTAACAAATTAAATGTACACAAAATAAAGTGGCAAATCATTGCCATTTAAAATATATGTTCTGTACTGAACAATAATAAAATATTTTATCTATATTCTTTTCAATATTTCACCAAGAAGAAAAAAATTCAATCAAAAATTTACTGACTTCATGTTGCATAGTGTTATCCATCTCGGTTTGATAACATATTTGCAAATCATTAAATATAATTATAATTATGCTACTACTTACTAGTGAAAAGTGATCCCTGGACATTTTAGCCTTGTATGGCTCCTGCACCACTTCACTGGAATGATTATTGACAACACAGTAATAAATCGAAATGTGAAGTGTGATCGCTGGCAAGAACAACGTCCGACTAATGACGCGGTGAGCACGACTTTTAAGCCCCGCCTACTTGGACCCGACTTTTGTTGGGTCATTTTTAGAGCGTAGTTAGACTTCCTGACTTATTATTTATTCGTAGGTCGTTTACCCCTAAACCTATATTAATCTTGTATTTGTTAGATTTTTTTTGAAATCTGTGATATACGACTTAAATTTTATTTCTAAAACTTATAATGAAAACTCAAATAATACAGTATGTAGCAGAATTTAATATCCTACATATCACGCACATTAGGCCGAGACATCAATCGCGAGGATCGTGGTGTCCTTAATTAAAACATCGCACGCTAAGGAAAATTCAATTTTGCAAGAATAAGGTGTACGTTGAATTAATTTTGGCTAGATACGGCTTTCTAGGAACCAAGCTCGGAGCAATTTGATTTTCGGAGAACGGCTGACGCTATTACTTTATTATTGTCATGAACATATATGGCAGTCATTATTGGGAAGTCAGGGCCCTCAAATATACTGACAACTTTTTTTTTCTTTACATGTTTTTACTTTACGAGCCGTCACCCCACCGGGGTTTGCGGTGGGGCGGTGTGTCGGAATCAAACCAACTATAACCACACGGTGTGTCCTCTTTGCGCCTCAATTTTAGGTGGAGTCCAGGGAACAAATCTCCTTCTGGACCCCTCCCAGCGCCTGCCCGCACTACGCGGGCGTCATCTCCAAGCAAACTCTTAAATTGGGCGACGTCGCAGTCGCAGTGGTGGCAGGTTCGCCGGGGGCGCGCCCTATTCTGGGCGGTCAGAGCCGCGGCAAATAGACTGACAACTGGTTTAACCTTCAAATTTCAGTTCTCCCTTAGGGTTGCGGAGGTTCGATGCCTTTCGCTCTGTGTAAAAACTCAAATTCAGTTAAAACCGGTTGAACTAGTAAGCTGAACCCAAATAATATTGGGAATAAAGGCTAGGTACAGGAGAGGCTGACGCTATACTTATTTATAGTAAACTAGCTGTGCCCCGCGGTATTATTTCTTTGTTGTTGTTGTTGTAACTTTACAACAACTAATACACTTAGTCTAAAAAAGTATCCTAAGTTACGACTTTAGCCTTTAGCTATCTTTCAGTGAAAGTTACGTCTATATCTGTCTAGACGTTCCAGAAATTAGCCGAAATAAACTGGCAACCAATAATTTTAAACTATGATTTTTGGTCCCGGTTGTCATGAACATCTATGACAATCGTTATTGGGAAGTCAGTGCCCTCAAATATACTGACAACTAGTTCAATCTTCGAAATTTAGTTCTCCCTTATTGTTGTGGAGGTTCGATGCCAGTTGCTCCGTGGAAAAACTGAAATTCAGGTAAAACCGGTTGAACTAGTAGCCGACCCGGAATAAACTTGGGAATAGAGGCTAGGAAGATGATTTTTGATGTTAGTACTGTATATACTTTCATAAACATTTAGTGAAAAACTGTCACTTTGAAATTACAGAGAAATTAATTTATTGTGTAGATGGGTCAAACCAGTGACTGCGCTATGGGCTGACCAAAGGGCCTGGAAAGGGTATATTTCAGTTTAATTGGGCCGGTTCAACCAATGCGATACCACAACCACGCAGAAAGTCATTTTTTTGTTTTTATTTACCAAGTGCCTGATGTATCTGGACCCATAATTCACTGACCAAAACCTTGACTACTATTTCATAAAAGACTTCATATTCTTAGTAATGATGTTACAACAATAAAAAGGAAACATGATATAGTAAGCTAATTTAAGGGTATGTCAAAAGGTTAATAATGTATTCACAAGTCTTTAGGGACAAAGGATTTCTAAATTACCACAAATCTTTTCAAATACAAAGTAGAAAATCAGATCAAAGCCTTATTAATAGCCTAGAAATAGCTTCAAATGATTCCTTCAAGCGATGCCATGTGAGAAATATCACCTGCTGAAACGATCATCTAATCAATAAATCAAACCAGCTTTTGAGGCAACCGATATGTAATAAGTGTATGGCATATGGAGAAATTTTAGATGCAACGACACTTTGAAATAGAAATCCCCTTACACATACAAATTTTGAATCACCTTATTGTTTTGTTGGTTTTTCGTTTTTTAATCTAAATATAATCGACCCATATTATGCATTGGTCATGGTGACAGATTAGAAATACGGAGTTTCATCACTCATAAATATCCCGTGGCTATCGTAAGAGTCCACCTTACGACTAAGGCAGCAAACTCTGCGGGATTGCATTACAACCAACTAATATGGCCAGTGTAGTATAAAATGCCAAAATCTCCATAATAAACAGAGGTCTATGTTTAGTAGTGTATAATAGATCCATCAATCATCATCATCATCAACAGCCTTGAACAGTCCACTGCTGGACATAGGCCTCTCTTTAGAAAGGAGGTTTTGGCCTACTATACCACGCTGGCCAGTCGGGTTGGTATAGGGTTGTTTTCAAGTTTTCCTTCTCTTTGCATCGATGTTGTCTTGCGTAATTTATCCCTTGGCCGCCTTTTACGACACCCGCGGGATGAATAGGGGTCACCGTCACCACACGGACAATTTTATCCGTAAAAAAGTTATAGTGAGCCAACCTTATAAGATAGACGTACGCTACTGAGGATTTGAAGGGAGCAATTGTTTCATACAGTAGTTTAGCAAAACTTTATGCAGTATACACAATGAAATCTTTAAAAAGGAAGAAGTTCCCCGTTCCCCTGTCAACATTTTTATTGATACCTCACTTCTTTTGGTCGTAGCGTGTTAATACATAGCCCTTCAATAAATGGACCATCTAACACTACATAAAATATTATTCAAATCTTTCTTAAATCTGAGATTACCGAGTTCAACAAAACAAACACCTTATTTATGAACTGTTGATAAGATTATGCAAAAACGACGGAGTCACTTATCTTTAAGATACTTGTATTATTCCTGGCTTAGTAATCAGTATTTATTTACAATGGTTCATAATTATGTGATTATTATTTCTGTAATTTCATAGTAAAATAATACATTACTGTAATAAAATAAAATATAAATAAAAATAGAAATAAAAATAGAAAGTTGCAAAAGGGCACTTTTGTTCGTTGTAGATCCATGTTAGACTAATGGTGAAGGGAATTAGGTTGCTTCGTGCAATTTTTCATTCTGTCATCGCTCGAGTTCTTTCACATGCCGATATTACCAGATCCGATCCTCAGGGCGATTCAGGTGTAAATATAAAAACATATAGGGCTTTATAAAAGTAAGGAATTAATTAATCTCTTCCATTCTCTGATAAACTTCAGCTTTTTTTTTCTTTGAGCCCTTTGTGAAGTCAATTAATTTCAGTTTTATTGAAGCTATGATTAAGGTTATAGTGTAATGTAGTAGGTAGGCTGTTATAGTTTGTTGAATATTATGGTAATTAATATAACAATGTTTTTATACTTTATTTTTATTTTTATTATTTTTACCTTCTTTAGTTTTAAATACTTATTTCTGTATATTTAGTTGGACCAGACATCTACAAGTGTGACGTTTACTATTCATTTTTAGGGTTCCGTAGCCAAATGGCAAAAAACGGAACCCTTACAGATTCGTCATGTCTGTCTGTCTGTCCGTCCGTATGCCACAGCAACTTTTTTCTGAAACTATAAGAGCTATACTGTTGAAACTTGGTCAGTAGATGTATTCTATGAATCGCATTAATATTTTTAGACAAAAATAGAAAAAAAACAAAAAAAATTGGGGTCCCCATACTTAGAACTGAAACTCAACAAAAATATTTTTATCAAAACCATACGTACGTGGGGTGTATCTATGAATAGGTATTCAAAAATTATATTGAAGTTTCAAACATCATTTTTTTCTAAACTGAATAGTTTGCGCGAGAGACACTTCCAAAGTGATAAAATGTGTGTGCCCCCCCCCCCCCCCCCTAAAATAAGAGTGATAAAACTAAAAAAAATAAATGATGTACATTACCATGCAAACTTCTACCGAAAATTAGTTTGAACGAGATCTAGTAAGAAGTTTTTTTTAATACGTCATTCGTCGTAAATGGCAGTATCCCTTTCATTCAATCAATACACTATTATTAAAACATCGAACAAACTACGGAAACCTTCATGGGCGAGTCCGACTAGCACTTGGCCGATTTTTATGTAGTTTTAAATAAATTATCTATTTTATACTATTTATGATCTACTAGCATTAACCTGCAGGTCTGTCCGCATGTATATCAGTAATTTCTATGCTAAAGGACAATGCCCATTTTTCTATGGAGATCCGTACCAACTTGCGTCAAACCAAATTTGCCGTCAAGAGTTTAGTTTTTATCTAACCTTTTACCATCAAAAATATTTTGTCAATGTTTATCCGCATTTTAGAGAAATTGACTTATTTAAGTTGGAAAACGCCTGATGAAATAGATGCCGCAGGTAAATTGTAAGAGCCGTGATATTAGAGTATCACTATAATAGTAAAATTATAATTAGGTTAGCAGTGTTATTATAATTTCACTACGGTAGATTATAATCTAATGGTTTTGACAATATACCTGCGACATAGATAAAGCTAAATATCTATGTCGCAGGTATATTGGTAGATAAAGGTATATTAGGTATATTATATAGATAAACGCCGCATTGCTGAGTAGCGAATTGTATATTATAGATACTACACGAGCACGATAAGTTGGGCCCGGACTCCTTCGCCCCCTTTACATTGTGAGTTGTAATTGTGACTAACACAGGCATGGGTAGATAGTATTTTAAGTTATGCCTCGGCTTACCTTGAAGAATATGATCTTAAGACGGTTAAGTGGTTAAGTTAAGTGGTTATAATTGAGTCCTTTACTTATTTAGGCTTTTAATAAGTTGCTGCATGTTTTAGTTCGATTGCTTAAATTAAACTAAATCACTTACATACTAACAAGGTAACACAAATAAATAATTTGAAATGTCTGATTAAACATTTATTTTCTTACATAGCCAGTTAAATCAATTACTTTTAGGTTCATAATCAAATATATTAATTATATATAATTAATTATAAATCATCAGTACCGTCAAGAGTTTAATCTGAAAGTATTAATTTCGTGAATATTTTAAGTACTGTTTCCCGTATTGAGAGAGGTATTACTAGACGTTCGGGTCCAGTACAGTTCATGTATATACAGTGATTAGCAGTACTCGCTGCTCGTCTGTATATAGAAGAGGTAATTCTAGATGGCGGCTCATCAGTTGTTCGAACTTCTTCATTTTCGGTTGGCCTATGAAGATCATGTTGCTGCTGTCTGTTGACTATCCTAGTCGCCGCCCTCCAGCAAGCAGCACATGCTCTCTCAAGTCTAGAGACCTAAAATAATTAAAATTACATTAATTTCTAGGAATATACTAGAAATAAGATAGATTAAGCATTCACTGCATTTGTGTTGTAGGAGGAACACATACAAACACACACACACACATTCTATGCAACAAAATAACTATCTTCATAATATTGTATCAATAAATTCTTTCTATATAAATACTTCACCATTATTTTATTATTATCTATTTATTTATTAATATTATTATCACAATATTAATTAATTACTTTCTATCCTAGTATTTACAATTTCATCCTATATAAAATAGTTTACATATGTATATTGAATATTAATTGTTCATATTTCATTTGCATTAGTGAGACCACACCTTATTTGATTTGACCTTTTGCTATAATGGCTGGTGCAAGTACATCGGTGATCTTGGTATCGTACTGCCCTCAGTCTCGCGAAACATAAATTGTTGCAATTAGACTTTTATAGTACTTTTTAGAACATTTTAACATTTTAATACAACTTTTATTTTCTGAAACCTTGTGAGTATAGACCATATACCATAGTGTCAATATTGTACTTACAAGATGAAGTGGTGTCGATTGCAAAATCACATCTCGTTGTAAAGAATCAGGCCTTATTTGGTAGGTTCTTCTTCCACGAGTGCGTAATAATGATACACCACAACTGAAACAAACACTTTGATGGCCCACTACTGGGCTGCCAATTGTTCCTTCTTGAATCAACAAGTAGCAACTGTGGCATATAAAATGATCCGGAGTAACCTAAAAAAGAAAAACTTGTTATACTGTATTTCATTATTCAATACACTGACATATGCATGTTATGTGTGTTTGTTGACAAAAGCCTTATAAACTATACATACAGTAAATAATTATAGTTCATAAATGTATGTGCAAATATATGCACTAAAACAATTTATGCACTTTAATAAGTAACTCTTTCATACTTCAAGCTCTCACTAAAAATATTTGACAGTTAGTTGAACTTATTGGCTACATTTTTGGCTAGAACTGGAATTTAGGCGAAGCCTCCACAGCTATGACATATAAAAGATGTTCAAAGCCATCAAAAAGATTGTACAGAGTGGTTTTGTCATACTAGAAGCATATACTGGAATACTAATGGCTCAACTACCAAATATAATATATGATGAATGCGTTTATGAATGCTTAATGAAAAAACTTACCAAAGTAGGTGTAACCCATGATGTCAATATTTCGCGTATCCTAGCGTGAACACTTCCCACCGAATGTATCAGTGCGTTCCTTGGTACCGCCAACGCACAGTTGATACACCGCCGACTACTACTCTCTACAGTCACACTGTCACTTCGCTCCATTTTTTACTAGATAAGCACCATGAACGCCGGCAACAGTCACTGTCATGACACGGCACTTCAAAGTCACTAACTCGATAATCAACAGGAAAGAGTCACTATCTCAACACTGTCAATATTTATTATAGACGTAGAGAATTAAATAAACGATAAAACTACCAGATCAACTCTAACGCAGCAAGAATAACATCGACCAAACGTCATCACAACAAAAAAGAAATTAACACTGACAGTTCTGTAATTAAGCGTTCCGAATCGCCATGAACGTGTTTTGAGTTTCGAAAATACACAATGTTTACTTTATGAAATGGTGAGATATAAAATAAAATGATGTAAAAGAATTACATATTTTACTTCCTACTTTAAAATCTTATTTACTTATACAACGGCTAAAACTAATAAGGCGAACAAAGATTTTTATGTTCATTGTTAAACCTCGGAAATAACAGACACGGAACGTGCATTATTTCGGAAATGAACTTTTGACATATGGATATGTATTGTTTTACGGAAGTAGGTAATTGCTAATTATTTAGCACCATTAAATGAATTTTTTAAATGCCGATCTAAAAAACGGTTATAAGTCAGTACATAATACACATAAATAAAACATTAATTTTGGTGTTAATATATCTATGGCGCAATATGGTACGGGGTATGGGCATTGTCCTTTCATTCAAATAAGTGCAGACGTTTAACTGTGAAAGAGTTACACACAGACAAAGTCACTTCCTAATTTATAATGTTAAGTAAGAATTATTTTTTAGAAAACAGTCCAATGGTTGACCAGATATTAATTCCGAACTAGTATTATGATAAATATCAAAGAAAATTATTATCATGTTCAAAGCTACGAATGGGTAACATAACAGATAATAAATAACATAAAAAACGAATAGATTTCGAAGCTTCAGCCCTTTATTTATTTAAAAAATGATCTGAAATCTTTCAATCTTTCTACAGCAGCGGCTATTGTTTTTGGGAATATAATACTTATAAATAATACTTTCCATAAAAAACATATGTCTACAGACAGAAACAAACTTCGGTATGGTCTACTTCTTAGATTATATAAATCAAGTGGCAATACTCCACTTAACAAATCGAAGTACAGTTAATAGTAGTTTATTTTAATTAATAACTTCAGCGTGCGTGTACTATACTTACCAAAATGCCGGTAAACATGCATATTATTAAATACATGTATATTTTACATAGTTTACACCTAAACATAGAATAACCTCATTGTGCTCGTCACATAATTGTTAATTCAGGTTGGAAATCGTACCCATAACCTTCAACTTAGTTCTCAAAGTAAACATTCATAAACATATTGTAAAGGATTTTTTCTCTTTTATATATATATCTAAGTACACCAGCTCACGCCACTGTAAAACCATAGATTAATACATAAACACTGTGATAAAATAAAAGCTTAATAATTTACAAATGTGTTACAAACAGCAGAAGCAGTAGGATTTCAACAAAATAAAAGTCCATAATACCCTCTTTAACTACAGCAATCCGATTATCATGTAGTGATGGGACAAGTTTAATATTATATATATCGATAGAAAATAGTTTTTAAACAAAAATCCGTTTATACATAATTCTTCGTTTTTATTGAAATTGTGCTGGAGTGCGTACACACGCTTAGGCGTAAATCTTACTAGAAAATGTAAAATCAATTATAAAGACTGTTAGCGGAATAAAAAAGTAGACTAAATGTATACCATATAAAAAACTTAGACAATGAATGTTTCTCAGTTCACTGCTTGACAGCATCATTAGCCAGACAATTTTTGGCCTAGTATACTACGTAGGTCATACGGAAACCCATCTGCAGGACAACACACTTATAACAAACCATTTGCCTTTGGTGGGGTTTGTTTCAATTGTACATTCTATTTGCAGTAATATTGTCCGGCAAGTTTGCTGCCTTAGTCGCCTCTTAAGGTACCCTTGGGATAAATAGGGATGGTGATACTTCGTATTCTGAATCTATCACCATACAAACAAATATCTATGTATCGTTTGAGATCCTAAAATATATATCTATTACCCCCAAAAAGTCTAGAACGATTACACTTATAAACTCCATATTTGTAACATACGACTTAAACTTTTAGAAATACGCTGATAGCCTTCGTTATAGATTATTTGAACTTCGATAGTATAAGTAATAACATTAAACCTCTTATCTGAAGGCAATTCATTCGCCTATAAAACTTTATAAATATATCTTATGTTCATGAGTTTATGGCGAAGCCCCAGCAAAATAGTAGTATAGATCTTTACACGGCTACGTGATTAAATAATTGTTTTACTGAAGTTAACGTACGTGCCGCCAAACAATAGTAATATTATAATATTATAAATAAGGAAGAACAAACAACATATTGTCAATTAAGCAATTAAGTAAATAATATTTCATAGTAGCGCCCCACCTAAAACTGTCTACATATTACATTGTATATAAGCTTTAGTTTAAGTAAAATTAGTTGGAGTCTTACAGAGATAAGAGAGTCATTATTAAAGCATTACAATCAACTTGTCGTCTCAATTGGCTCCCTGGGTAAACACGCAATAATTGGTGACCCCGACGTGATCTATTGGTTTCTAGTGCTGATATAATACCGGGACGACCGGAACCCTATATGGTGTTCAGCAGTGAATCTAGAGAGCAATAGCATTACGAAATTATCACATCCCAAAAATGGCTCCAACAACAAATCCTTCAAGAGGCGACACGGGGTGCGAATCAGTTGCTGCTATCACCGTCACAGACAAACTACCGCAATTTTGGACAGACTCCCCACGTTTATGGTTCGCCCAGTTTGAAGCAATAATAGCACCACAAAAACAGGGCGAAGATTACAAATATAACATGGTAATATCCAAACTACCAAAAGAGGTCGTCCATCAAGTCAGTGACATTTTAACTAACCCACCCAGCGAAAACAAGTACTCCACCATCAAGGAGCGTCTAATAAACTGCTACGAAGAGAGCGAACACCGACGTTTCCACAGACTACTAGCAGAAATGGACCTTGGAGACCAGAAGCCTTCCCAGCTCCTGAGAAAAATGAAAGAAGCTGGATGTGGGAAAATAAACGACGACACTATTCGCCTGCTGTGGCTAAGGCAACTCCCCGCTTCGCTAACAGCGATATTATCGGTTACAAACAATATGTCGTTAGACAACTTGAGCGAGAAAGAAGAAAACTTGACCTACAACAAAAGAAATACTCAAGAAACAGCGATTGACATTAACCTAGTTACAAACATAACGTCACAACTTGAAGCCATGCGAATAGAAATAAATGCATTACGCAGCATACGCGAGAATCAACCTAGGCAACGCAGCAAATACCAAACACGACATACGCCACATTCACGGTCAAGGTCGCGCCACAGAAACTCACATAATGGGTTATGTTATTTCCATAATCGGTTCAAGCAGGATTCATATAGATGCAATAAGCCTTGTTCATGGAATACAATTAAAAATAACAGGCTATCGGAAAACTAAAATTAGCACAGAATACGACGGGCCTCTGTGCTATCCACCCAGCGAACCGTCTAACTATAACTGACTCAAACAGTGGTTATAGATTTTTAGTCGACACGGGTGCTAACATTTCGGTTATAAATAGCACAAATAAGAAGAGCCAAGCATGCGAATACCAATTATTCGCCGCAAACGGGACCCCTATAAATACATACGGGGAACGCACTTTAACGCTCAACCTAGGACTGCGCCGAAGCTTTAAATGGACATTTACCATTGCCGATGTCAAGATGCCAATCCTGGGAGCTGATTTTCTGAATCATTATCAGTTATTAGTGGATATACACGGAAAAAAACTGATCGATAAAAAAACAGGTCTGAAAACGCCTGCCAAAATAGTAAGAACAAAAATTGCATCCGTGCGATCTATAAACGCTTCTCTACAGGAACCAATAAAGGGATTATTAGAGAAATATGAAGATATTACAAAGCCTAGATCAATGAATCTACAGACTAAGCACCGAGTACAGCATCAAATAATAACAAAGGGTTTCCCAGTATTTACGCGAGCACGTCCATTACCTCCTGACAAAAACAGGATTGCAAAACAAGAATTCCAAGATATGATGGACATGGGAATATGCCGTCCTTCAAGCAGTCAATGGGCATCGCCACTCCATTTAGTCAAGAAGAAGAATGGCGAATGGAGAGCATGCGGAGATTACCGCGCACTAAATAAAATAACAGTACCAGACAGGTACCCGCTGCCAAGGCTACTCGATTTCACGTATGTAGCAAGCGGAAAAGGAATATTCAGCAAGGTAGACATAAAAAAAGCTTTTCACATACTGCCCGTTGCTGAACCAGAGAAAACAGCGATAATAACCCCTTTTGGACTTTTCGAATTCATCAGAATGCCATTCGGGTTACGAAATGCAGCACAGTCCTTCCAAAAATTTATGGACTCTATATTCAGAGACTTGGACTACGTATTTGTATATGTGGACGACATATTTATCGCTGACAAGAAAAATAACCTTAAGGAACATTATGAACACTTAGAGGAGGTGTTTAAGCGCCTACATAAAAACGGAATAACAATAAACACAAGCAAATGTGAATTCGCCAAGTCGGAGATTGATTTCCTCGGTTATCATATAACGAGCCAAGGGTTGACTCCTACTATGGAAAAGATTCAAGCTATAAACAATTACCCTAAACCACAAACGGTAAATGAGTTACGACGTTTTTTGGGTATGATTAATTTCTACAGAAGCAGTATTCCACACGCAGCAAAGCATCAGGCACCGTTAAATAAATATTTAATTAATAGTAAGAAAAATGATAAGACGGTTATCCAGTGGAATACTGAATCAAACCACGCGTTTGAACGCTGCAAGCAGGACATTCGACAATTAACTACATTGGCATATCCAGACAGCAACGCACAAATAGCTTTAATGACAGATGCTAGTCTCAAATGCGCAGGCGCTGTACTACAGCAGCGAAGAAAAACAAAATGGGAACCAATAGCTTTTTTCTCCAAATCATTTAGTGAAGCCCAAACAAAATACTCTACCTATGATAGAGAGCTGCTAGGAATCTATATGGCTATAAAACACTTCAGAAGACTCATAGAAGGACGAGAATTTACAGTCTACACGGATCACAAACCACTAATGCATGCTTTCGACAAGAAGCCATCATTGGATGATACCCCTAGACGAATCAGATATCTGGATTATATATCACAATTCAGTACGGATATCCAGCACATCAGTGGCCACAAGAATGTGGTAGCCGATGCCTTATCTCGAGTTATCGAGACGATAACCTTACCCTCTGCAATCGATTGGCACGAGGTAGAAAAATATCAAAAGAATGATAGCGAGTTAAAACGACTAAAAACCAATAAATCATTAAAAATAGAATTAATACACTTTCCAAATGAAAATATTAAGATTTATTGCGATATATCAACAGGAAAACAACGCCCTTTTATACCACTCAAATTCAGGAAAACTATTTTCGAAAGCTTTCATAACATTAGCCATCCTGGTAAGAATACTACGAGGAAACTTATTTCAGCTAACTATATATGGGAAAATATGAATAAAGACGTAAATGAGATGTCGGAGACATGTTTACAATGTCAACGAGCAAAAATACATCGTCATACAAAGTCACAATTTGGAGAATTCATGCCAACGGGAAGATTTTCCCATCTGCATATTGATTTAGTAGGACCTCTACCCACTTCTCAAAACAAACGATACATACTCACAATGATAGATCGTTGTACTTCATGGCCAGAGGCATTCCCCATAGCTGATATAACTGCAGAAACCGTAGCCAGAACGGTATACGAAGGTTGGATAACCCGATTCGGATGCCCTGAATACATTACCACAGACCAGGGACGCCAATTTGAATCTGAAATATTCAAAAATTTAGCAAACTTAATGGGAGTTCAAAAAATTCGAACCACCCCATATCATCCACAGTCAAATTCTAAAGTAGAACGATTGCACAGAACATTAAAAACTGCATTGATAGCAAGAGGAAACACAATTAATTGGACAAAAGAGTTAGCTACCGTTTTATTTGGCATACGTACGAGTTTACGGCAAGACACAGGATTCTCGGCAGCTGAACTAGTATACGGTTCAACAATTAGACTGCCTGGAGCATTTTTCGAGACACAAAATAACTCAACGTACGCAGATTTTATAAGAGAAATTAAGGATAACTTAGAACACATGATTTCGCGTCCACAAAGACAAAGCAAGAACGACAAGATATTCGTACACCCACAGTTAGCGGAATGTAGGCACGTTTTCTTACGTTGTGACCGACTACGGCCCAGCCTCACACCACCGTACGAGGGACCTTATCTTGTCATCAGTCGCAATGATAAGATCTTCACGATCTTGATAAACGGAAAACAAAAAAGTGTAGCTATCGATAGACTTAAACCAGCATTTATTTTAAACAATAGCAAGATAAGCGAACGAACAATCGGAGACAAGATAACAGAATCTTCACAAGCAGATAAGCAAACAGAAAAAAGGACACGTTCTGGTAGAGTCTCCCACCAGACGGTTAGATTCCAATTATAATATATAAACCAGAACTATACAACAATAGACATTCACCTAGCCAGCGTCGAAACAGTACAACATGGGATCTAACGCGAGCCACGAGAAAGAACAAATCAACATGGTGCAGAACAATACACCAACAACAGAAGACTGGTCAAAGCTGCACTCCCAGGTAGCCTCAGAAGTACAAGGAATGCGAAGCTGGATAATTGGCATGGCGATAGCAGGGATAATTATATGTGGCATCGCTACAATGGTCTTCATTTGCAAATCCGCAGCCAAAAAGATAGAGAAGAGGCTCACCACTATAATTAGAGACACAAACGTAGTTTAAAGTCACATCACACCTTTTTTTTACAAGGTATAAGGATGTTTCTTCTCTTCAGAGGGGGAATATCTATGGCGAAGCCACAGCAAAATAGTAGTATAGATCTTTACACGGCTACGTGATTAAATAATTGTTTTACTGAAGTTAACGTACGTGCCGCCAAACAATAGTAATATTATAATATTATAAATAAGGAAGAACAAACAACATATTGTCAATTAAGCAATTAAGTAAATAATATTTCATAGTAGCGCCCCACCTAAAACTGTCTACATATTACATTGTATATAAGCTTTAGTTTAAGTAAAATTAGTTGGAGTCTTACAGAGATAAGAGAGTCATTATTAAAGCATTACAATCAACGTGTCGTCTCAATTGGCTCCCTGGGTAAACACGCAATAAGTTGACACTACTTAAATCCATTGCTAAAATTGTTATTAAAACTTGTGAAATATATATCGATAGTCAGATTGTTATATGGGAAAGACGCTTCTTACTTTTATTCGCGTATCGCATGGCTAATGGCATCAAGATAGAAAAAAAAAATTGAGAAAGCAAAATAAATGACGAAAATAGACGAAATAGATTAATTCTAGTTTTTTTTTCAACGCTGTTTCTCAATTGTTCAATGTCATCTTTTTTTTGTTTATTAACACTTTCTGCATTAAATTTGCACGAGGTGGACTTAATGCCATATGGCATTCTCTACCAGCCAACCTTTGGATGGTACAGTAAGGACATGGCAGGTGTTTTCTCAAAAAGAGGTGCCAAGACTGTATTTATAAAATGATATAATGTTGTTACTAAATTATTAAAAAATATCCATTGAACATTTTGGAAAAATATTATACACTTAAATACTGCACGTTGACGTTATTATTACTATACTGCCCATTCGCAATTCTTATCATTAAACACAATTTTATGAAAAACTAGCTGTGCCCCGCGGTGTTACCCGTGGTTATTCTTGGTAATTGCGAGTGTCACCGTGGAGTGAAGCTAGTCTAAAAAAATAGCCAAGTTCCTTCTTATGTCATCACCTTTCTGCCAGTAAAAGTCCCGTCAAAATTGGTCTAACCGTTCCAGAGAATAACTGGAACAACAGGCAGGCAGACAGACAGACAAAATTTTTGAAAAAAATGGCCTTTTGAGTAAAAAAACCGTTAATTTTCATATTACATACAGATACTCCAATTTTATTTATTTGTATAGATTAATCTACTGTGGCAGTAACAAACAATAGTTCATTATATATTACATTAGAAAAATATTATCGATAAAATAAAATGTTGTTTCGATAAAACAACTTCCCTGCCTTTTTCCAACAACACTTAAAGTGAAAATTGCCACTAATTAAATGCTTAAAACGAAAAATGTTTGCACCAAAAACGAGAAACAAAATACAATAATCCACGCACACTTAATTTTACCTTCTGAAAGTCGTTGGCAAAATACAAATACAAAAATTTAAATTTCATGCAGTTAAAGTTAGTATCACATTAGATTTAAAAAAACCTTTGAAAACTTTAAAACTTTGATACATATATAAGAAAATAAAAATAGTATTACTGAATATCCTTTGACTATTCAACCAAAGAAAACAAACTTCAGGTTCTTGAGCAATGATTTGGTATTGGAAAAAAACAAAATGGCGGATTCCCGCCCTTTTCACGTATGCCATTTATAGTCTGTGAAAACCGCGTGCGTTACTTTATTGCGATTGCCAGAAAAAAACTACTGCATCTGACATTTTCTCTTTGTGATTGAGTTGATGAATTTGAAATGTGTTTGCTTTTAATTTTGTTGCAAACTTTTGAAATATGTGCGATCATGGAAATATTTCTGTGTATTTATTTAATGAAGACTTTTATAAAAAGTGAAAAATACATTACTATTTCATTTTATATTACATTCACTATACAAGGACCATCAATTATGTACCTGTAAATTTTAAATCAAAACATCTGTACTTCAATAAAATATTGTTTTATTTTAGCTGAATATATTGTGACGTTGTTGATTAAATATTTAATTTTAACGATAATCTTTTATGGATACGCGTTGATTGAAAGAATGAATGAATTATCAATATGTAGATAAACCTTTAAAAAGTCGAACTATATAAATGTTGACCAACACCATATCGTAAATCATTATAGATTAATTATTCTATTTTTTTAAAGAAAGAAATAATAGAAACAGGTGATAAACAAAACAAATATTATATAATCAAATATTACAATTTTTAATATTATTATTGTTTGTTTCATGTCTGGCCGAGCAGCAAAAGGACATTGAAATGGTAAGTGAAGTCCAATTATTTATATTATAATTGCATACTATTCATTAGGGTCATATATTTTATACCTATAGTACATTTTTCAATTGTCTCTCTTAGCTCTCTATGTAAACCACTATCGAGTCTTTTTATGCACTTTAATGAATCGTAGAAGCCTAGAAATTTTGGTACAGTTTTTTCACACTTATGTGACAATTTAAAATAAAAAAATCGGCCAAGTGCGTGTCAGGCCACGCACAGGAAAGAGTTCCTCAGACACCCATAATGGTACGTGGATTTCAAATCGTATCTCATAGATAATTGTTATATTTACGGATTAATGCGTTAATTTTGAATGACGTTTTCCAAGTAAGCGCATTTTTCAAGTTAAGCCTCTATAACTCCTGAACTAACAAAGTCATCTAATCCGTTATAGTTTTCCTTTAAAGTTCATTATAAGGACCACCATCACGAATTTTTTCAGATTTTTGAGCCAGCCGTTTAGCTTTTAGAGGTGGGGGGGACGCCCTGTTTTTACAAAAAAGTGCCCTTTAAAGTGGAATTTCTCGCAAACGGATACCTAAATGAAAAAATCGTCTTAGAAATTCTTTATAATTTTTAAAAAACCTATCTAATGATACCCTACATGATAGGCTAGCAGCGAGAAAAAAATATCATCCCCACTTTACATGTATCGCAGGTACCCCAAATAAAAATATTTTTCAAAATTTTATCATAGCACTTTGTCGGCGTAATTACAACACATATTCATGCAAAGTTTCATCTTTCTAGTACTTACCGTTTGGACGGTAAGTCGAGGACGGACGGACGGACGGACAGATGGACATGACGAATCTATAAGGGTTCCGAGTGATATACTTGGGAACCCTAAAAAACACATTTAAATAATTTCAAAAGTCTTTTTACTTCTAATTACTTCTAATTTAAGATGAAATTATTATAATTAAAAAGGTAGGTCATGATAAATGTATGGCAGAATGAAAGACGGGAAAGTGCCCGACTTTCGAATGCGGCTTAATATTAATATTTCCATATTGCTTTGTATAATAAGATTGGCACACCTTCTTATGGGAGATGAAATATTGTGTGGAATGACAAAATGGTTAAACGTGAGCTACTTTCAAACGCATATATTGTAACTGAAGTCAATATGTGTCTTTGTGAAGACGCTTAACTTGATCTAAGCCTTATACCAACGTCTCTAGTCAGCGTGGTAATGTAGGCAACCTCCTTTCTAAGAATTTCAAGTTCAACGTAGATCATTAGAGGATATTAATGTTGATGAAGACGCTTTATTTCCTCTTGATTACTTTCAATAATTTAATTTTCATCTGCACCTGATCCCTCTCGTATTATTTCTTTCTGTTGTCCTAGAATTTTGTTGTTTATATATAATTCATTGTTAGAAATCTTGAACATTGAGAAAATAAAATAGGAAACTGACAGTTTGAGTTAGAAGCATAAGCCCACGGTCTTATACCTACTTTGCTGTACCTTTGTACTTCACACGTTGAAATTGAATTGTATAGTATTTTTTTTTTATGTGTAAGTTTGTAAATGTGAGTATAGTGTAGGCTTGTAATGTTAGTTTATATTTTAGTAATTTTCTGTTGGTTTTGAGTGTTTCCACGGCCTATTCAAGTGTCCTGCTGGCGGCAGTGTCGTGTCCGGGTTGTGGATCCTGACTACATCTGTTAGGCTACACGACGGCTGCGGCCCGTATGCCGTCTGTATGGACAGGTCGACTCAAAACTATGGTCCTTTCTTCAAAAGGCCAACTCAGACCCTATACTGCACTCACATAGTTCTCTTTAATATTGTACACGGACTTAAAAAAAAAAAAAACCTCTGTGGTTTATTTCGGCGTTTCTTCCCAGAGTGAGTCGTAGGAAATGCGGGCGCCTTCTAGTTATAAAGTCCGACTTGTAAAAATGTCTGAAAAGATTTACTTGCAGAAATAAATATCATTTATCACAACACATATATTCTGAGCAACATCGCTTCCATTCATTTCCTTTACTACTTCATTATATGGGTTTTTCCCGTTGATACTACATTTTATGTAATATATGATTTTAAAATTAGCCTATTCTTAATCCGCAAAGATTCAAAACCCAATTGTGGAACTTAAATATAACTTATCTATCCCTGAATTCATATGGACGTGACAATATATATACTTACAACTAGCTGATGCCCGCGGCTCCGCTCGCATCCGTTTCGTCTTTCATTACTTAATGGTTTAAAAACTAGTTAACGTTCTATTCTTAGACCTGCAGAATAAACACACAAAATTTTATAAGAATGGTTCAAGACGGATCAGAGGAGTATAGCAACTATTATAGATAGATAGATATTATATTATAGCTAGATATTGAACACAGATAAAAGAAACACAGGAGATATGCAATTGAGGCGTGCCGCTTGCGAACGCATCTGGCCTCAAAGCGGCTTGATGCCATTTTCGGACATAAGTCGAATGCCAACTTGCGACGTCTTCACTGCTCATGATTTTTGACAAAATGCCGCGTTGTTCAGCGATTGTTTGCAAAAATAACAGCTGTATTGTAAATTACAAGAAAGGTGGCATCTAATTTCATATATAAGTACTATAATATTATAGTTTTTCATACTGAATTCATTAAAACATTTTAAAAATATGATGAAATACCAAATCAATCGTTTTCTTTAGGAACTAAAAACTTTTAAAACCATTGCTTACTTAGTGCGAATCGATCAATGAATCGGCTGGTCTAATAGCGCAATGGATAAGTGTTTTATTGATACTCTCAATCACATGATAGTTTCGGGATGCGGCCGCTGCCGGCCGGCTTGTGTTAGAGATGTGTTGTGATATTTATGATTGTCGATATTTTATACGATCCTATTAAGTACGCATGATTATTAAAGATATAAATAAATTATAAAATTATAATTATGTAAACGTAAAAAAAGTGTAAATAAAAAAGTTTAGATTTTTAATTTATTGTGGTACTCAAGCATAATTATACCTTGCTTTTATTTTTAAAATTTTAGCTATCCGAAGGATCAAAAACTTAAAAAATGTGGATAAATGCGACAGGAAGGGGTTCAAGCTGGTTCGTAACAAAAAATGGCACAATTTGCTGGTCCCAATAAATTTTCACCAATACGATCAATCGCCAATGATTAACCATTTAATAATACTAATAAAAGCCGTAATGGAAAAATATGCAAACGTAAGATTACACTACTGTACTAAGAACGCAACACCTAAACTGTCTAAGCGGCAAGTTTTAAATAAATATTTACATTTTACTGGTTAATTAAACCCTTATCAATAAAATTCTTGCACTTTTACCTGTGTTCTAGTCTAGATTCGAGAAGTTGATATCCTGTTTCTTGGTAATTAGTTAGTTAATATTCCAATTATGATAAAACATCGCTTGTATAGAATATGTTCGAATTAAACTCCTGTTTAGTTTTGCTTTTCACAGTCAATGAAATCTTTAGGAGAAAGAGTAGGTGGGGTGCGGGGTTCGGAACCTCCACGTGGTGCACCCTGGGCAACGGAGACGGCAGCGCCTCTCTCGCCACATGGGAAAGACGCTGCTGCCTACGGCCAATTCCGGCCGAGGTGAGAATGACCCTCCTGAGGGTTATTCCGAGGCTTTCCGCGTGTCTCTCCGTTTAGCGGAGAGCACAGTGGAGAGTGCGCTAGTGGGCGGACGAGTCCTCTACCGCTGGCATTGTCCAGAGGTAGTGGGCAATGGTCTGATGCAGGCCACCGTCCGGCCAAGTCGTAAGCCTGATTGGCAACAGTCAGGAACGGCGGCTCTCCGAGGGCTACGAGGAAGGAAACCTCTATAAAAAACCACGGGGCGGACGGACTCGGTCTGGTGCAGACCCCGTCCGGCCCAGCCGTAATCCTGATTTGACAGGACCGGTGGGTTCTCGGACCCGCGAGGATGTAAACCTCTATAAAAAACCCCAAGCCCACGCTTTGACGCCTGGCTATGGGTTGAGTCGCTGGAGGGAGTCCAGTGCCAAGGGTGTCATGTCGGAGGACGGTAAACTCATAAATAATGGCATGGGTAAACAAAAAGGAAAACCTACCCAGGAGGGTCCCGGACGCACTGCGCCTGGGGAATCCCTCCCGGAGCCAAACGGCTCCGGCAGCTCCCAATCGTATTCTGGGGGGAGCAACCACTGCCAAACCCGCCCGTTGCCGAGCGGTAAATCCGGTGACCTAATCAACGCGGAGGACGCGGCAAGACAGGCAGTGTTGGATTCTGACACTGCCTCGGAAAACAACGGTGCTGACATACCGATGCTGTCAGCTGCAGAGCGATACCAACGGGCCTCACAAAAGAGGAAAAGACATCAGCCTCACCCAACGGAGAAAAGCCCACTGGAATCGCCTTCTAGTGATGAGGGCACGTTACCCAAGGTGGGTACAAGCCGTCGAGGGGCTCGCCGTGGAGGCCGGCCTCCAAAGGCTGGACGGGTCACCGTGGCGAGACAGGCTAGTCGATCTCCGGCAGCAAAAAGGGCTGAGGGTGAGCTCTTGCTTCAGGCTCTCTTCGAGAAGATTGAAGCCGACAGGACAAGCACCACCGGGACGAAGTGCAGCGATACGGACGTGGAAGAGCTACGACGAAGAGTGGGGAATCCCGTAGATCGCATGGAAGAGGCAATCGGCGTAGCCGATCGCTTACTCCAGGTGTCTCGGAGTTCCGGGTCCCCCGAACAGGAGGCTTTGCTGGCGGTCATGCGCAGCATCGTCGAGGTCGGCAAACTCCTCGTGGCCGATAATAGGGCCCATGAAAGGGAGAAAGCCACTCTAGAAGCGAAGCTCGTCGAAGCGAGAGAGAAGGAGTTGGGCTCTACTCATACCAACGCTACGGTCAACGCATTGTCCTGCCGAGTGGAGCCGGACATGGTCCAACTCATGACGGCGATGGAGGAGCGGCTTATGAGGCGCATCTCTGCCATAGAGAGCGCCCATTGTCGCCCACCGCTAACTCCGCCATCGACGACATACGCGACTGCGGTGAAGGTGGGCCCAACTGCCCAACCAGTAGCTAGGGTGGCTGGGCCAACTTCACCTGCAGCGTCGGAAAAGGCCACCCAGGGGAAAGGAAAGGGAAAGAGGAATATGAAACCTACCCAAACCCTAACCTCTACCCAAGCGTCGGTCCCGGCTAATGCCACACAGCACCCATTAGAAGGGGACTGGATGGTAGCCGGGGACAAGAAGAAGAAGCGGAAAGCTGCCAAAAAGGCTAAAAAGGCAGCCGCCACCGCTGCGGTGGGAGCACCGAGGAGACTTCGCGTTCCTCGGTCTGCTGCCGTCGTCGTTACCCTGACGACGGAGGCAGCGGAGAGGGGCCTGGGGTATGCTGAGGTCCTAGCCAAGGTTAAGGCAAATGTCGACCTCAAGGCTCTCGAAATACCGGGTGTCCGGTGTAAAAATACACGTACCGGCGCCCGGCTCCTCGAGATCCCCGGCGCCACCAGTGGTCCTAAAGCCGATGCCCTTGCGGCTAAACTCAGGGATTCACTGGATGCAGCTGACGTCCGAGTGTCCAGACCCATAAAGTGCGCCGCGGTACGCATCACGGGCCTGGATGACTCCGTCACGGCAGACGAGCTTAGGCTCGCCGTGATGGAGGCTGGGAGCTGCCCTCTAGAAAATGTGAAGGTCGGAGCAATACGCTTCGGCTTCAGTGGACAGGGGGCAGCGGTTGTCAGCTGTCCTATCGCGGCGGCCCAAAGGGTCGCTGATGCGCGTACCCTCCTAGTTGGAGGTTTCCTGAGGGCGCAGGCTCGACTTCTGCAGGCCCGGCCGGCAAGGTGCTTCCGTTGCCTGGCGGTGGGTCACGTGGGGGTTAAATGTACGGCGGAGGTCACCATAGGTGATCTCTGCTTCCGCTGTGGCCAGCCCGGTCACAAAGCGGGTGACTGCAACAATCCGCTACGCTGCTTTAGGTGCGCAGCGGAAAGCAGGCCTGCGGACCACCGGGTTGGCAGTAAAGTCTGCGCTTTTTCTGGGCCGAAACCGGGTGGCCATTCTTCTGGCCGGCCGCTAGAGGGTACAGGGGGTGCCGCCAGAGAGCGGCAAGATTCGCGGCGGAGTGCGGAGATGGAAATCCAATAATGGACTCACATCTCCGCATTCTCCAAGCGAACGTGGGCCACGGTGCCGTTGCTCAGGATCTTCTGCTCCAGAGCATGGCACAGTGGTCCATCCACATTGCCGCTGTAGCCGAGCCATACGTACACCGGTTTCTCGGGGCTGCCTGGGAGACCGACTTGGATGGCTCGGCGGCACTGGTGCACGGCACCGCTGCTGGCACCCCTCCCTTTGCCGTGGTTGCAAGGGAACGGGGATGCATAGCGGCGGTGGTTGGGGACATAGCGGTCGTGGCCGCTTATTTCACGCCGAATCGAAACATAACTGAGTATGAGCAATGGCTCGCTCAGCTGACTGTCGTCGTCGATGCCTGTCGCCCCCACCCGGTTCTTGTGCTCGGGGACTTTAATGCCTGGTCGGAGGCCTGGGGTTCCCGTCGCACAAACCCGAGGGGAAGGGCACTGGAGAACTGGGCTGAAAGATTCGGTCTAGTTGTCCTGAATCGGGGATCCGTACCTACGTTCGTGACGGCGAGGGGCAGTTCGATCGTGGACATTTCGTTCGCCTGCCCCTCGCTGGCACGTCGCGTTCGGGACTGGCGCGTCGTTGTGGGGGAGGAGACGGGTTCGGATCATCGATACATTCGATTTGATGTCTCCACTCCCATCAATGGCGTGCCGGCTAGACCAGCTCCACCCGAGCCACGTTGGGCGCTCAAGCGTTTAGATAAGGAGCTCCTCCTGGAAGCTACCATCGTGCAGGCCTGGGCTCCTATGCCGGATAAACCTGTCGATGTAGATGCCGAGGCACAATGGTTCCGGGAGGCGATGACCCGCGTCTGCGATGCGGCGATGCCTAGGGTTAAGCCCAATACTGCGAGGCGCCGGGTCTACTGGTGGTCGCCGGAGATTGCAAGGCTGCGGCATGCCTGCGTCACCGCGCGACGTCAGTGGTCCAGGTTCCGCAGAAGGCGTCGCCGCCCCGAGGATGCGGCAGCCCGAGAGGCGGAGCTATTGGTGGAATATAGGGTTGCCAAGAGGACCCTTCAGGCGGCGATAAAGCGGGCCAAGACAGAGGCCCGCCGCGAGTTACTGGAGACACTGGAGCGGGATCCATGGGGGCGCCCCTACCGTATGGTTAGGGGCAAGATGCGCCCATGGGCTCCACCGCTGACCCAGTGTCTTCAGCCAGAGCTGCTTGAGAGGGTCGTTGGCTCCCTGTTTCCATCGCGAGTGGTGGAGCACACCCCACCACAGATGGCTCCGCCTTCAACGCCTGAGACGCCTAGCGTGGACGACGACGACATCCCTGAGGTCACTTGGGAAGAACTAGCGCTGGCGGTGAAAAGGCTCAAAGCCAAGAACACCGCCCCAGGACCCGATGGCATTCCGGGTCGAGCGTGGGTCCTGGCTCTTGATAATGAGGCGCCGGCTCTCGAGCCCCGTCTGAGAGGGCTCTTTAGCGCATGCTTCGAGCAGGGCCAGTTTCCAAAACTGTGGAAGACGGGGAAACTGGTTCTCATCCGAAAGGAGGGGCGCCCGGCGGACTCACCATCCGCCTACCGGCCCATAGTGCTGCTTGACGAGGTGTGCAAACTCTTTGAAAGAGTAATTGCACACCGCCTCGTCAAGCATCTCTACAGGGTAGGGCCGGATCTGGCGGACAACCAGTACGGCTTCCGTCAGGGGCGCTCCACCGTGGATGCGATCATGCGCGTGAGGGCTCTGGCGGAGGGTGCAGTTTCCCGGGGTGAAGTAGTGTTGGCGGTGTCTCTAGACATCGCCAACGCGTTTAACACTTTGCCCTGGAGCTGTATCAGGGAGGCACTGGTCTATCATCGAGTGCCTTCATACCTCCGCCGCATAGTCGGGGCATATTTGTCAGAGAGAGCCGTTGTTTACCCAAGTAGAACCGGTTTCGGTCGGCGTGAGATGTCGTGCGGTGTTCCGCAGGGGTCGGTCTTAGGACCGCTCCTGTGGAATATTGGCTACGATTGGGTGCTTCGCGGTGCATTCTCAGAAGGTGTCGCCATCACATGTTATGCGGACGACACGCTTGTGATGGCGTGGGGGGAGACGCATCGTGAGGCAACCCTGAGGGCCACGGCCGGGGTTGCCCAAGTTGTGGAGCGAATCCGGCGGCTGGGTCTTGAGGTGGCCTTGCACAAATCCGAGGCCTTGTTCTTCCATGGACCTCGGAGGAAGCCAACTGATGGACTCAGTCTCATAGTAGGAGGCACTCGCATCGGCATCGAGCCCTCTATGAGGTATCTAGGGCTCGTACTCGACGGCCGATGGGGCTTCGAATCTCACTTTCGAAGTCTGGTCCCCAAGCTGGTTGGCGCAGCGCGTGCATTGGCACGGTTGCTACCAAACATGAGGGGACCCGATGACTCCTGCAGGAGACTCTACGCGGGGGTTGTGCGGTCCATGGCCCTTTATGGGGCTCCAGTATGGGCGGAGGCTCTGAGGGCCAGCAACGCCGCGCTGCTGCGACGACCGCAGCGGGTGCTGGCTATCAGAATTATAAGAGGGTACCGCACGATCTCCTTTGAGGCAGCAAGTCTCCTGGCCGGAACTCCACCATGGGACCTGGAGGCGAGGGCCCTTGCAGCTCTTTATCAGTGGCGCAAGGAGGCGCGGGAGCTGGATAGGAGTCCTGATCCTCGAGAAATCGAGAATCAGAAATCCCAGCTCCACCAGGCCCTCGTGGAGGAATGGAGGGAACGACTTGGGCAACCAAGCGCTGGGCACGCCGTTATTGCGGCGGTAAGACCCGTTATGGAGGATTGGCTCGAGAGGCATCACGGCAGCCTCTCATACCGGCTGACACAGGTGATCACTGGAAAGGGGTGCTTCGGAGATTACCTGTGTCTAATCGGAAAAGAGCCAACGCCTGAGTGCCACCATTGCGATGGCCAAACCGTGGATACGGCGCTCCACACGTTAGCTGAATGTCCAGCGTGGGCGGAGCCGAGGCGCGACCTCGTGGCAGCCATCGAAGTGGGGATTCTCTCGCTCCGTAACATGATTGCTGCCATGATACGGAGCGAGAGTGCGTGGAACTCCGCTGTCTCCTTCTGTGAGCAAGTCATGCTTGCGAAGGAGATGGCTGAGCGGGACCGGGAGAGGCTTAGAACTCTTCCGGTCCACCAGGCCCGAGAACGGGCCAGGTCCCACAGACGACTCAGGCGCCGGAGATCGTTAAACGATCTCCGTCCTCCATAAGCGCAAGCCTGGGGGTGACAGGTGAGGCCATCTGTTACCCTAGCAGAAGCAGGCCAGGGTGGCGGCGCCAGTGCCACGAAGCACCCGCGTCCCCTTTTAGACAGTTCTGAACTTGGGTTTCACGCAGGAGAGGGTCACCTGCAAGGCGTAGATGGCCCGAGGTACGTCGGGGTTCCAGGGACTTCCTTCCGAGGGTACACCTGGCTCCTCGGCTTATAGTACCCGAGGCGGCGTGCGGTTTTGGTCGGTTCGAGTCCGACATAACCATCAACTGGTGGTATCCGGGGGGATTTCCGCACGGGAAAAAAAAAAAAAAAAAAAAAAAAAAAAAAAAATCGATATTTTTCTATGATTATCACTTAACATTACTAGTTGCATAATTTGCACACATGTGTGTTTATTCGGAATCCGTAGCTACAGGTAGATGCGCCGCCCTCTTTTTGAATGTGTTATATTAGTGGGTTTATTGGTGTTGCTGTAAGTTTCTTTGTGTGCGGGAGAAATACGAGCTTGTGTGCCGTGCTTACAATTTTTGGTTTTGTGTTAGTGAAGGAAGTGGGAGAAACGCGGAGACATCTGAACACGAATAAATTTGTGTACAAACCTAATCTCCTGTGTTTCTTTTATCTGTGATATTGAATATAGTACGTACAAACAACATGACATGGGTAAACATTAACGCCATAAAGAATTTTCACACACCACAGCGTACAGACGCAATATTAAAGGGCGACTTTCTTGTAATTTCCAAACTTATACTTATACTAGAGACATCGAACTTTTACTGCTCAAGAACTTTAGAAATATAATTAGTTGATAACAAAAGACACACACGAGAATTACGCCTATTACCCAAAGCCCGGCCCTGTTATTTTCTATGCATATCTAATTAATAAGCATTTACATTGCAAATGTTCTTCGGAATAATTCGTTGAGCTAGACCTAATGGAACGGGTAACCACAATTTAGTTAAATTACCTTCGCAGATGCTTCATCCTAATTAATATTATAATTTTAAATATAACAGTTTACTACATAGACTTCTTGAAATTTTTATTCATAAAAAGAATTTTGAAAGGTGCGTCCAAAGTACAATAAATACGATGTTTATGAAAAGTCATTTTAAATGGTTTAATAGCTTATTTTAACTATCAGTTCAAAACATTCTTACGTACTATTTACTGTTATTGCATCATCACCTTCTTAGCCTTTGGTACTGCTAAGATTGTTTGGGGTCGGCTTCTAGTTTTAACCAGTTTTTTTTCGGGGCCGATCGTTAACTTGCTCTCTGAGGCACAGGCTTACAACATAAAAGTTAAAGACTTTTTGATATTGAATAAATATTAAAATTGCGGTATGCTAAAGTTTATTAAGGATACAGTATTTGTAAAGAGATGTTACTCGAATGGACTCTCGTAGACTTGAAAAACGTGATACATACACGTAGTTCTACAAACACGACACGAATGCTTATAGCTTTTTCATGACTCGCCATTTCCCTCTTGAGCATCGATCGCCAAACTACTCTTATAAGCACTTTACGTAATTTTTCTGGAGAATAGATTCATGTATCTTGAAACTTGTCTTGAACCTTATAAATTTTTCATATTTCATCATTTTATGGTGCCAATTATTATTTAACCGACGTCGTTCAGACTTTTCGTAATCTAGTTTTTTAGGAACATTAATATAGGTCACAAATATACCTTTTAATATGTCAAGTAAAACATACATCGTAATAATCGTGACTTTATTTATTTATTTTAAATAGAAAAATATATAATATGCCTTGAGTTATTTATATACTGAAGAAATTTGTGAAGTAGATTACATGTCGACGGAATTATTGAATCAATAGAAACAGCACGCTCACGCCCTCTTGACATGCCTCTTCCATCCAATCCAGTTTTGTTACAAAACTTTGTTCAAAGACACCCTGACAGTTTAAGATTGTTGCCCCGCGGGATGCTCTGAATTAGAATTTTACTAACGTTAACGCTAGCCCTATTATATTACATTATAGCTCTTAGTGAAGAAACTTAGTTTTAGAGCAGACAAGTTTGGGGTGTAAAGTATTACTAGTTCAACATAATTATGTGAAGATAGTATGGATATAATACCTTAACGAATATTTTATGTAATATAGTGTAATAAAAGTATTGTTATGAATATGATGTCATCATCCTCCTAGCCTTGTTCCCAAGTTTATTTGGGGTCGGCTACTAGTTCAACCGGTTTTACCTGAATTTCAGTTTTTCCACGGAGCGACTGACATCGGACCTCCGCAACCCTAAGGGAGAACTGAAATTCGAAGATTGAACTAGTTGTCAGTATATTTGAGGGCACTCACTTCCCAATAACGATTGCCATAGGTGTTCATGACAACCGGGACCAACGACTTTACGTTTCCAAACTCCGGGCAGCTATTAGGAATTTCCTAAGAAAATCCCAAATACACTATTACACAAAAATATTCAACGTGACTCATTTGTCATTGTATTTGTCATTGAACTTTATGTGAGTATTTCAACAAATCTATTCTCTTCTTCTAGGCTGATACTACATTCGAGACTATTTCAAATTTGACCTTCGAAGCCACACGGTTTGAGAACGGCCGGAAATTTCACTGTGAAGCTTCCAATGAAGTCACTGTACAAACCAATGACCAACCCATGCATGCCACCAGGGAGCTCGAAATTTGGTGTAAGTACCTAGATGATACAAAAGCATTACCTATACATATCCCGTGAATGTCTTAAATGTCAACTAGTGGAGGAAACCAGCTGTGGCAACAGCACCACAAAGGCTCTTGTCACAGCTAGGCCACTAGGCATGAGAACATGAGAACAGCAGTGTGAAGAGAAGGCGAACTTAAAACAAAACCTTATTCATGCCATCAGGTCTCCTCCACCCATCATGTCAGTGTTATATTTTAGGCCAGAACCTCCTTTCTAATGATAATCCTGCACTGAATGGAGAACTGTTAAGACTTTTGATCAGAAGTTAAAAATATTATTTGACAACAATTTAAGAATAAATATATAAAAATGTATCGTACTTAAGAAATGGAGGACACTAAAATATAAATGTTATGACATTCAAGTCTACACTGATAGATATTGAGGAGGGTTAGATGTGCAAATATAACAAGCAATATTCTAAATGTTACACAATTTACTAAGTTTATTTCTCTTCAATTTTCAGATCCGCCGATTGTTCGAGTAGAGCCCAAAAATATAACCGTAGTAGAAGGCTCGAAATTATTGCTCAAATGTGAATATGAAAGCAACCCGTCCTCTCTGGAAAAGGTCGTTTGGTAAGATTCGCCTTTTAAAGTAAATATCTAGAAATATCACAACAATATAGACATTAATATTAAAAAAGAACTATTTACGAAACTAGTGAATAATTTTTATTTCATATTAAGACTATATAGACCATGAAAAATAAAAAATCAGCAATACTTCAAGTAGATAAAAAGATATGTATTAATTTATCAGCTATCACCTTTCATTTCTTTGACAAAATTTCCAAAAATTTTATTAGAATTACAAACCAAAACCAGGTGAGTAGAGTGGTATCGAAAGTTTTTCTGTAAATTCCAATGAATAGTTCAGAATTGGGCACGGATCCTAATAAAAAATATATTTGTATGCTGGAAGTATTAACTTTATTCAGTCACCATGAAGAGAACTTGTAAGAAATACTTAATTACACTTCGTAAAATATGCTAATCACTCCTCACGCCTCTTTTACAGTCAAAGTATTCATTTATTTCAGTGCCAAAGTAACGTGTTAGTCGAACACCAAACATAGTATGGTTAAAAAATCTACTTAAATCCATAACTGAACATGGTCTCAGACTTTCCTTTTTAAATCAAAATGTTTTTTGAAAAAGGATTTTCATAGAGCTGATGGATGAGGATAATATAGGAGTTGAAAATTATTTAATGCTTTCATTTTTTAACTTGCCCCCATTGCATCAAATTATATTGATGGCTTTTGTCTACGTCACAAAGGAAACCCTGAACGATTAACTTGAAAAAATTATTTTGAGGAATCTAATAAATAATTTTCTTAAAAATAAGCATTGAACACTGCAATAGTTTTCAACAAAAAACTGTAAAATGAAAGTCATTTAATTAGGATATAGTATTGAAATATCGACGAATTAATCGACTGCACGGTTGGCCTAGTGGCTTAAGCGGTCGCCACGCCGCTTCCTACTACGCCAAGTGTCGTGGGTTCAAATCCCACGTAGGACAACACTTTGTGTTATTCACAATTTGTTGTTCTGAGTCTGGGTGTTCTTTGTGTCCGTTTCATCTATGTTTGTAAAGTCCCCCGAGACACAGGAATTTATATTCCTAATGCGGGAGTTGTCTTTTTAAAGAAAAAAAAAAAATATATAAATTACATTTGCATAATCAAAGCAATTTTTGTAAATTGAAATTATACAGGCAATTTATTAGATTGTACAGACATAATAAGCAAAGTAATCTTTTTAGTTAATTAGGTAGGATCCCGGAGCCGCAAAAAGCTCCATCCATTTTCATCTATCGTCAATGACGATTTCAGAATGTGGTTTCGTTTCAAAAGGTTTTCCGTGCCAAACTATGCTCACTGATGAGAAAATACCTGGAGCTAACAAATCAAATAAAATATCCTATGTTTGACAAAGACAATGTTATCCATAAATTGACGACAACAACATCTATTGATATTTTCTTTGACTCGTTCTTATTTTTGTGAAAATTGTCAAACGTTTAGCTATGAAACTAAAATTACGAAATAATATTTTGCGAGTAATATTTTGGAGTGCTAAGAATTTTGTCTATTTCAGAGATAAAACTGTTGGTATAAAAATTTTTTATTAAATCAAAGAAAATATAAGAAATTCATATAAAAGATTCATACAAATATAGATCAAGAAATTGAACACAACACGAAATATATCTTTAGAACTTTAAATGAAAATTTAAATTAGAACAAATTGCTGCTGTTCATGAAATCTAAACCAAATTAATTAATATTTTTTCAGTCCTATTTTAAGATAAATTCACCTTTAAATTATATCAATTACTTATGTAAAGCTAGCTAACTATGCATTTATATCATTAAGTATATTTTGGTGTTCATCAGGTATCGTAACGGCGATAAGGTAAATGTGAACAATACAACGCACTACGAAGGTGGTACGACGGATCAACATTCTCTGATCATCCTTGATGCGAACGGTAGCGATATGGGCAACTATACCTGCGTGCTAGGCAATAACGTTGGCAATGGTACCAGTGAAGAGAGCATTGACGTAAATGTGATGTGTAAGTAGCCCGGAAAGTTTTTTTAAGTCTTAAAGATTCGCACCCAAACATGAGGTGAGGTTGAAGTCGTTTAAAAATGCTAGTGGAAATAGAGTGAAATCAATGACCTAGCAAGTACAAAATATTCTAGTAATTGGTTCATATGGACTTATTATAGATGAAATAATGAAAATAATGATACGGGGTTGCAAAATAATTATTCCTATAATTAGCAGTAATCTGAAATTCACATTTAATCTAAAACCTATTTTCAGTCAAACCGCAAGTACGTCTCAAAATGGAACCTGCCAGCCCTATCCTGGAAACTGACCACATGAACGTCACACTGACCTGTGAAGTGGTATCTGGTAACCCTAACATCTTGGATGAAGTCATCTGGTATCTCGATGGAGAAATATTGAAACATCTTCCGGAATGCAATGGCACTGACGGCGAAGGTAAATTATAGGAATACATATTTAAATCTTTAATCTATACTACTATATTAAAATTTCGAAAGTAACCCTGTCTCCTAAGTCGCTGGTAAAAGCTAATTATTTTGTTTACCTTAAAATTAGCGATTCGAATTTCGTTCGGCATTTATACCGATAAACAAGTCCAAAATAGTAATATATATACATCTACATTATGCTTACGTATGTCGAAAATTGAAGAAGCCTATGTCCATCAGTAAAAGGTCGATGAAGATCTACAATTGTAAAATATATGTATTTATAAGACGTGTCGAGTTGACGGCAAATAAAATTGAAGCTGTATGTAGTCAAGAAGGAGTTTGATTATAACCTCGAAATAATATTAAATTCACCATTATCATCGAACAACATGCATGATCGGTTAATGTGACGGCCCTTGGCAAAGACTTATATCAAGTAATAGACTTCTTTGAGCTAAGGGGATAATGATATTAAATAAAATTTAAATGGAGAAATGATAATATGCAGGTTCAAATTTGAAAAACATTTGTACTTTTGTTGATACTGTAGGAATAGGCTAATATTTGTAATAATATGTAATATACTATTTCATATTCACAGAAAATCTATGCAACGAGGTAGACCCATCAATGCTGTTACTTCAAGACACAACCAAGAGTTTTCATGGTAATTACTCCTGCAAAGGCAAGAACTATGCGGGATGGGGCAACGAGAGTGCGAAAGCCGAATTGGTGGTTAATTGTAAGTAATTGATGTTTACATATGTGTACATTTATATTACACTGTAGCCCAATTCGATTGAACTAATTTTAATGAAATGCTGTCAATGTCAGTGCTTTCTACTGAGGCGATGAATTCATAAAAGTAAGCGGAGATAAGCAACAACACCTCCATATTGAATAGGATTGTATATCTTGTAGAACATGTTGACTCTTAAACCTTCGATTATATTTTTTAAACGACTGTGTCTTACTGTGCTGTAAAAAACCACAGACATGAAAATGACTGCACGTTTGGTCTAGTGGTTTTAAGTGGCCGCCACGCACTACGCCGTGTCGTGGGTTCAAATCCTACGTAAGAAAACACTTTGTGTGATCCAGAAATTGTTGTTGCGAGTCTGGGAGTTCTTTGTATCCGTTTCATGTATGTTTGTAAATTCCCCCGCTACACAGGAATTTATATTCCTAATGCGGGTGTTGGTTTTTTAGGAAATAAATAAATAAAAATTTATGTACTACGTAAATCTAAATGTTTCCAGATCCTCCGGGACCTGCAAAGCTGACATACTCCCCATGGCGAGTGGTGAAAGGCAAGAGTTTGGTGCTCAGTTGCAGCATTAACGAGCGAGGACGACCTGAGGCACACAGGTATAATAATTATAAGAACCTTCCAGTATCATACATACGACCGTTTCTTCTCAATTCAAGACAATCCCGTACATTAAATTAATGATCGCTTGCGAACCTACGACCTCTAACTGAGCAGGCAGAACCACTAACAGCCAAACCAGTCATTTTTGTTTATTTAATAATAACTAAAAATGTCACTATGAGTAATTTTGTTCGGTCATCACAAAACTTTCGATTTTATTACCTTGATTTATTGTCGTGATAAGTAGTACTAATATTTTCGCCACTTGACAAGTTGTAAAATAGGTGATTGAAGAAGTGAGGGGTTCAAAATACACATTTAGGTGTATTCAGACTACGAGTTTTAAGATTTTGTCACAGATTCATTCCTTTTCATTTTTTTTATTTCTATGATCATGTTTTATATAAAACTTACAGTTTGTTCTACATCTATTTTCCACATAACGTTAATATTAATATTTGTTTTTGCTTTTTTTCAACATTTTGAAAAAACTATATTAACTTTGTGAGTCCACCGAATAGACATTCTATGTCTATTAAAAGAACAGGTATAACGCTGGTTGTATGTGATGGCCTGAAATAAATGTAAAAATCGAATTCAGGTCGCTCTCAGCTGCTCAAATAAATTGCAATTTAGGTAAAACTGGTCAACTAATAGCAGACTCCAAATAATCTTGGGAATGATAAAGGTAAGAAAGATAGAAGGGAAAATTTAACGCTTGGTACATGAACATTGAAGCACAGTGAAGTGCTCATAGTCTAGTTGCCTTAGGTGATCGAAAACAAAAAAAACGAGGGTAAGCAACGACGACGCGGTCAGATCTAGATGGGTGACCGTTTATGGCATGATCAGTCGGTCCCAGTTGTTATCATAAGATGACAGTCGTGAAGCTTAGTTGGAGGCCTGTCAGGTGGCTTAAAAACATACAACGGCAAGATCTCGTAGCCATAACATGTCTTGCTGGTCCCCAACCCGCACTCGGCCAGCGTGGGACGGTTGGCCTTAACCCTCTCCTGAGAGAAGACTCGAGCCCAGTTGTGGGACATTATGGGTTATTGTTGTTGCATACACATTGGAACATTTATTTTTATTGTGTAATATATACGAGAATATATAAATTTCAGATACCGCTGGTACCGTGGTGGGCGTCTAGTCAGCGACATCGTGTCACAAAACTGGACGATAGACCCTGTCACTTTAGACCATAGGACCTACTTCTCTTGTCATGGGATAAACGCTGGCGGTCCCGGGGAGATGGCAAATACGTCTATTGATGTTCTAGGTAAGTGGTGTTTATGTAAATTAATAGTCAAACACTTCACTTTTTCTTGAGAATTTAATTAAATACCTTTCTTTTTTTACCAAACAAGTAAGTTTTTATGTATGTATAAATGTAAGCGTATATAATATATTCATGTATATTTATTTTTCTTTTAAAATTACAATTTGAATTTCTGTGCATCTGCCATGTCTTGCTCTGCATCGCCCTAAGGTCTACTGGGAGAAAATGCCTTTGCTGTATTTCAGCATAAAGATTTAAATGAATAAGTCAACTTAAAAAAGTGTTTAATTTTACCACTAGTTAACTACTGTTGCTGTCAAACTTTTGTAAAAAAGCGTATGTCAGATCTAGCACAACTCAAACGTTCATGTTTGGAAGTTATGTTAATATTTTCTAATCAAATTAGGAACATTCATACCGCGATACAGAATTAGTAATCACTAAATATTATTGCTATATGTAACTGTCACGAGTGTTATTATGCATATTATTGACTGCACGGTTGGCCTAGTGGTTTAAGCGGTCGCCACGCCGCTCTCTACTGCGCCATGTGTCGTGGGTTCGAATCCCACGTGGGATAACACTTTGTGTGATTCACAAAATGTTGTTCTGAGTCTGGGTGTTCTTTGTGTCCGTTTCTTGTATGTTTGTAAAGTCCCCCGCGACACAGGAATTCATATTCCTAATGCGGGAGTTGTCTTTTTAAAAAAAGAAATGAAAAAAAAATGCTATAATATGCTTTTCTTTTATTTCAGCTCCACCAAGTTTCAAATATGCAATGAACCACTACAGCGGTGCTTTGTATAAATCTCAGGTAATACAAATTATAACTTTAATTTATTTTCAAATCATTTTTTTTTATTTAAACTTACCAAAGTAACTCCACTCTGCCTGATGGAAAGTATGAATAGAATCCAGGAGTAAGAGTCACCAACATTATTGTGATGGTAAGCAATGCAGCATGGTGGATTGGCCTCTGGAATCCAGGAGAATTATGCAGAATGATTGGATCTCCGGTTTCACACTCACCAACGAAATACGACTGCAGGAATGTTGTCATTATTTGTATGATCTACTGTGTGGAAAAATCTTGATTTTATTGCAAAGTATGTTTAAGCCAGCTGTTATACATATAAGATTCCATAACTTATAATCATTTTTCAGAATATATCTCTATCGTGCACAGTGGAGTGTGCTCCACTCTGCTCTGTGCAGTGGCTGAAAGATGGACAAGTTATCGACCCTGACAAGACGGACAGATATTATGTGGTGGAAAGGAAAATAGAACCTCAAGTCAACAGAAATGATTTTGAAGCCACAGAAAGTACTTTGGTAAGAAATTTGCTAATGATTCGTTACTTTTATATTTAGTCCTGTACCGCCATCAGAAGAGATTCTCTTACAGGATTCGTAACTTATTCTTTTTAACCGACTTCAAAAAAAGGAGGAGGTTCTCAATTCGTAGGATTTTTTTTTGTATGTTCAGCGATAATTTCGTCGTTTATGAACCGATTTCAAAAATTCTTTTTGCATTGGAATGGGCGTAGCTTACAGGTCGTCATCGTCACCATATTGAGATCTAATGATGGGATCCCAAGGAAATCGAGGGAACTTCTCAAATATCATAGGCACAAATTGTTGCGATTTGGGTACTGGGAATAGTTTTTCATTGAAATCGGTTCCTTTTTGATAAAATTATTATGTATATGTTTAGAAGAGTAAATATATTTTCCTTTTATCTTCTAGCACTGGAATATGTCAGCGTGGCCAGGAAATGCTTTGGATAGATCTGCAGATACTGCTAGTTACACTTGCAGGTCTTCGAGAAATTTGGCAGGACCGCCCGTCAACAGCACTACAAAGTTTGCTGTGGAGTGTTAGTATCATAATTATTTATATTCTGTATTTTCACTACTTATTCATCCTTTATATAACTGCCTCATTGGTCTAGTGGAAAGCGTATGCGACTGCTAATCAAGAGGTCTCGGGTTCAAATCCCGGGTTGGTCCAAAAAAAAGTGTTTTTGGGTTTTCCTTTGGAAATTCCTACTAGCAGCCCGGAGTTTGAAAGTTTGATTCACGCCCGGAGCGCACGTAAAGCCGTCGGTCCCGATTGTCATGAACATCTATGGCAATCGTTATTGGGAAGTCAATGTTCTCAAATTGATAACTAGTTCAACCTTAGGAGGAGTTGCGGAGGTGCAATGCCAGTCGCTACATGGAAAAACTGATATTCAGGTAAAACAGGTTGAACTAGTAGCTGACACCAAATAATATTGGGAATAAGGCTACGAAGAAGATTCATCCTTCATATTCCAACAGACTGAAATAATTTAATCAAAATAAACAATAATTGTAAGTCCTATGATTTATCAGAAGTACCATGAACTAAAACATAATATTCGTTTATCTTTTTCAGATGAACCAGAGAACATTATTGTAAAACCTGAAGTCGTGAGGGTAAATGAAAATGAGATTCCTTCCAAAGTTGTGTGCTCGGCAAGGTAATTTAATATTCCTCCCAAATTCGAAAAATACATTAAATCAATTAATTATCATCTACTTTTATGATTATTTTTACAGAGGTTTTCCAATGCCATCTTACACTTGGCGACGAGAGCATCCAAGTAAATCAGCAGGCAAGGACCACGGCAACAGTTCTTTGATACTTTCATCATCTAATACCTTACTTTTGGGACCTGTGCAAAGAAAAGATGGCGGAAATTACACATGTGAAGCATACAACAGACACGGCTCGGAGAGCACAGTTGTGATTTTGGATGTCATGTGTAAGTTTTGGTATTTTATTTTTCGTAATCTAACCCAACACTCCATAATTTGCTTGAGCTTTGAAACTACTACGGTACGGCTATTCTTTTCGAATGACTGCTATCAATTCATCATCCACAACCAAAGAACTCGTTCATGCACATGTATATGTTGACTGCACGGTTGGCCTAGTGGCTTAAGCGGCCGCCACGCCACTTCCTACTGCGCCAAGTGTTGTGGGTTCAAATCCCACGTGTGATAACACTTTGTGTTTCTTAATTTTCTGTTCTGAGTCTTCTTTGTGTCTGTTTCATGTATGTTTGTAAAGTCCCCAGTGACACAGGAATTTATATTCTTCATGCGGGAGCTGTCTTTAAAAAAAAAGTTCGTAAATTCGATTACAGCCTTTCTACAGACATACGTTGTATTTCACAAATTTCTAAAGAAATAACTGTAGTGGAACTTTTTGGATCTTTAACTACCCACAACTATTGCTACAGATGTTCATATAACAACCTGGACTGACTAACGTGACTAACACGGAGGGCTATCAATGTGTTATGAATGTATGTCCATGTATAAACGGTTCTAACTAAAATTGCTTAAATTTACAATTTGTTACCAATTAGCCAAGAGCCTCTTGCACCACTTTACTGCAAATAATTATTATTTCATATTTCAGATGTTCCTGAATGCGGTATCAAGCAAATTGAACTCAACGGAGAGCAAGTACTTGTTTGCAGTGCCAATGCCAATCCAGCAGAGGTACATATTTCTCCTAGTCCATTATAGATTATAGAACTTAAAATACGAAACTCTCACACATACAATGAGGTCTTTAAGAGAGAGTTCATCTCAGTTTTTCTAATTTTCAATATCTCAGTGCAGTAAATTATTTTACACTATCAGTTAGTGTTTTGACTTGCTGTGGCTTGCTGTGTTACCCGTGAAAAAGCAACAAACTCGGTTAACGCTATGTGGCAAAGCTATTCTAAAGAAAGTAGCACAAGTTAAAAAAAAAAGTTACTAGCCAGTAAAAATCCCGTCAATTCAGTCCAACCATCCCAGAGGTTAGCCGAAACAAACAAACAAAGAGAAAGATTAATACATTATACATTGTTTTTATATATGTATATGCAATTTGAAATTACAAACACACTTAAAATTTATTTATTTGTAAACATAAATTTTATTATACCTTTACTAACAGTAAGAACTCTGTCTATAAGTGAAATTTTCTATAAATCATATTTGATTCAGTTTAAAAAAAAAAACGTCTTTAAAATCTACATCGATACATGCATTTACTTAATAATAGGTACCAAATTCTACTATTTATAACGTAACATAAAATACTTTTAAAATTTTAAACCATAATTATTGGTAAGGATAAAAATATATATTGTATGAACAGGTTACATTCTCATGGAAGTTGAAAAACGATAATGACAGTCTAACCGATGAGAAAATAACTCAACAAGGAGTACATAGCTACCTGTACCTCAGCTCCAGCGTCGACGTGTACAGAACTTACCTTTGCTATGCCAACAATAGTGTCGGAATGTCCAGAGCTTGTGAGCGTGATGTCATGGGTAAGTCCGTTAGAAACACTATAGTATCCGAAATCAAGATTTAACTAGTTTGCCTTTTACTAAAGTCAAGGTTTAAACTCATGAATCCAATCCATCCAATAAAATATATCCAATCCAAAAAAATCCAAAAAGTATCCAATAAAAACATGAAAGGTGACAGATATCACGCACACACCCACGACGCATCTTTGAAAGGCTATGCAGAAGCACATTAAGCGCTCAATTTCCAATTTATAGTCCCAAGGGCAAGTCTTGGATTACGGGCAATAAATTCGCCGTAGTTATAGGCTTTCTCCTTTTAGGACTCCACTTTAGGACTTAGATGGGATAATTAGGAGATTATTAACAGAATTTCTAGTAAAAGAGCTAAGTTTTGAGGTACTGGATGGACACAGTAAGCAATAGTTAGAGCTCGAAGTATTTGAGCTTATTCGAGACCGAATATTCACTTAATGGGTGGTGTACTCTTTTATATTAGGCATATTTATCTTTCTTAAGATTTATCAGAGTATTTAGTATATTCAGAGTAAATTTTAATTACTATAAACATTACATTTCTTTACATCTTTCAATAACACTTTAACAAATTCTTCTGATTTACAGCCAACTTGGAAAGTTTCGGTAAGTCGGCCAGATGGTTCGCAAGATATGGCTTTAGATGATACTTATGATATAAAAAAATTAAGTTAAATCTCGCAAAGGTATTTCACAGTAATTTGTATATCAAATTTGCTTTTTATGTTCATTTGTTTAATAAATAACTTCAATAAACCAACTGAAATATAACAATAATAATTTTAAAGTTAAAATTATATAAAATGTAGAAAAGTATATTATTATGTATATCTCAAAAAAAAAATCGCTGTAAGATTTTGAAGGTTTACTTAACAAACAGTATTTATTTATAAAAAAAAACTTATAAACAAATAGAAAATGTTTAGTCACATTAACACAAGAATTTATTTAATTTATGGTATCTGTACTTAAATTACTTTTATATGTAAAATTTATAATTTTATTATAAATTATTATTAATTTTATTCCATAGGTACCAAGGTCTGGTGGCGTGACCAGCAGAAGCTCATCCTCATTGGTGGAATAGCTCTTGCCATCCTTGTCATCACCGTCATCCTCTGCATCATCATCATCTGTATCTGTCGTAGAATGAGGGCTAAATCCAAGTGTGAGTATTTGTTTGACCTTGGCTAGTTATCAAATAGAAATCTATATGACAAATATTATACAACAGCTTATTGTTTTATTAGAAAAGTTATTTTTAAATGGAGTTATTGTTAGATAATATTTATTTATTAATGTCAGACAGATGATTTATTAGCTTTTTTTGTTTCTCAGTGTGGCTTCTTTTGTTTTCGATACATGTTTTACTATTGCTTGTAATGTACATTTTTATCTTCACGTTAAGAAAAAATTATCCTGTCCAATCCGGTCCTTTCAAGTACTACGAAGAAATTTTTGCTTGGTTATGCAATTTGAAGACCTGATTGGTTACGGATGGTTAAGAGACTTGTCTCATTACCAAGTTCTAAGAAATTATCATTTTTTGCGTCATTATTTTCTTAACACGAATCCACTTTAGTCTAAAAAACCACATTTCTATGTTGCAGTAACATAATTTTGGGTCGCAAAGTATCATATTATGTACATGTTTATAACTTCATTAAATATTTAAGCTTCTTGTCGTCATTAAAAACTCAGATTGTAATCTCTAACGGTCTGTTGTTATTTTGTTTTGTCAAAACTAACGTAATTTTTTTTTCTTCACCTTTCTCGGACGCTGCTAATAAATACTGAACTTCATCAACTAACAAACAAACAAACAATACATGTAGACAATAATCCAGTTGAATTAGAGGAGCGCGAGAAGTAAGTTTTTTATTTATTTTATTCTTTTTTTTCATATCTTTTTAGTATGTTTAGTAATAGTATTTTTAATAGTTTAAAAAAAATCAATTCACTTCAGTTTAGATATTGTTGGAAAGCTTTAGTTTTAAAGTTACACTATATTTCGAATTCGTTATTTTTATTTTATTATTTTTGTAAAGTTTAATCTTTCTAATAATATTTTTAGAGCAATAAAAACCCCTAAAATATAGTATAACCCTTTAGAAAAAAATCCTAACTTTAATAAAGTTTATTTTTTATCTATGATAGTAGGATTTCCATATTTATTTATACTTGAAATATTTAGTTTATATTTTTTTATTTACTTATTATGTCTTTAGTGAAATAAATTAAAAACTTTGCAGCCACGCCATTGGTCCGAGCAGATTCATGGCACACGTTATCAATGCCTCCATCAAGGTCCCCAGTAGTAGTGCCAATCCCGATGTCGACCTAAAAGGTCAAGGAGCTTTGAATTTGAGTTCGAGTGGAATACTAAATGCTTGGACCAACGGCTGTTTTGATTTTTAGACACGTAACTACATTTGAGAGCAATGTATCGGACTCATAAAAATTATATCGGACTCATAAAATATATATCAGAATATCCATTTTACTAAGAATGTTAGTTACGAGAAGTAAATGGAGAATATAAGAAAATTTCATGGTCTTTAAATTCAATTATTAATTTCATTTATATTTATTCAAAAATCTAAATTCAATCTTTTAACTTAAAATACAAGGAAAGCTCTTTATAATTTCGTTAAACTTAATTTGTGTTTACGGTTATTCAATTCAATGTGACAAAAAGTTAAGTTTTTTGAAGCTATATTGTGGACTTTTTTTCTCTCATTCCGTTAGACAATTCGCTTTCAAAGCGCGATAGAGCGAAGATTTCTCTGTGTCATATATTACTGTCTCTGGATTCCAAATTCGTGCCAAGTTTCATCTATCTGATTTAGGTTTTAACTCCTTACATCTTCGATCTGATTGGTAACTATTTCATGCAGTTATTTTCTACCACACTAGCCTCCACTGCCCCAAATTCATTGCTCTCAAGTGTATTTAGTTTTAACAGCTTTAAAATATGCTGCTGATATTTTCATCTTTATTAGATTCCAATCATAAAAAAATATCTAAACTCAGATATTTTCTAAAGTTATTTGGTACATGTAAGCCATATTTTAATAGCTGTTTTTCCGGCTTGTTTCTAGATAATTATATTTAGAAGTTAGACGCATGAACTTATATATTACACTCTTGACATTATAACACAGTTTTTTTTATTTATTTATATTATTGTGTACTTTTATTAATCATAATTAATGTGTAGGTTCCTAACCGCTTTAACCCCGGACGTTCTAAGGTTGACAACGATTAATTCTTCAGGTACTAACAAAAAAAATACGTTCTGAAAAAAATATTTTTCCTATAATTCTTTTAGATGGAGGATGCTTTCATATTATTTCACTGCTATTTGCTAGTTTTTTTAAAGTTTTGACAGTAAAGTGTGAACATTGTAGACACCAGAGTAGTCTGATTTTATCAAAATTGTAAAATGTCTGAATTCATGGATTGGGTGATGCATGATCGAAGTTATTTTAAGAGTTTGGAAAGCATTCTTCTTGTACATATATTTACTATATATTTTATTTTATTTTCTTTATATCATTATTTAATACAAAATTAATATTTTTAATAGCATCGTAGTCAAATCATATAAACTTATTTTATATTTATCGATATCTAAGTATGAGTTAAGTTTTGCTGTAAAGTTCCTTTTTCATTATATATGTATTAATGTTTACATTTTTACTATTTTGTATTTAATAATACTGTTTTTGTTTAAGACACACATAGATAGTTGAATACTAGTATACATTTCAGTGCTTGATGTTATAATTAAAATTAAAGTTACACATCAAACCATATACTCAAAAAAACCATTACTTTTTATATTCAGTCCAGATGGTAGCTGTATTAATGAAGTTTCTATCGCGCAATCGATCATTTCTCAAGCTTTGCCTGCTTTGTCACCTAGAATAAATCTGTCATTTAATTCCAAGACATCTGATAGAACTAGATTGGTTGAACCACAAACCTACCCACACAATTTAGAAATGAACAAAATGGAAGACGAACCCGAACAAAACACAACGCAAGCAGAGAATCAAGAAACTGAATTACAGACACCGAAGTCAGAACCTAAAGATGATTCAAATAAAGTTCAAAATGTTGTTACACCTAATAAATGGCCTCTAAAGCCTGGCGTGCTTGTACACGTTAATTCAAATCATACTTTGAGTCCAAAGAACCAAGCAAGACTTCATAGTCAAGTAACTACAGAAGAGTCAAACTTAGGTCTTCTAGAAAGATCTAAAGCAGAGGAAAAATCTCCACCAAAAATCGAATATTCTAAGAAAAGTGGGAAACCAAAACAGAATGTTGTGTCGGGTATTTTAAAAAATATTCGAAGAAAAAGTGATGATTCTGACGATGATAGCGGCAAATACAAAAAGATTAATAAGACAAATAAAAGGGCCATGTCCTTAGTCAATATGAATAAGACTGCGTACGTTGTTCAAAAGAATCGATTGAAATCGTTATTTCAAAGTGAAAAACCTAACATTATCGTTACTGAAGGAGGTAGTAGTCATTTAGATATAATATTTTCTGAAGTGTTGATGAGTGACACAATATTCCATTTATATAAAATTCAAGTCCGTTTTTTAACCTTTTTGTTTTATTATTTTTGTTTTACATTATTGTATCACACATTATCACTCTTGCATCATGCTTACATCAGTTTTTACTTTATTTTTAGCGCTTTTTTTGGCTTCTGCAGCTAACATGCTACAATGGCTCAACGTGAATGAAATTAAATTCGTCTTCTACCTAATCTACTTTAAGGGTTCCTAGCATTGAGCTATTGTAGCATTTTCAAGCCTATTATTTTTAACTTTTGAATCAATAATCCTTTCAGTGTAAAAATCGATAAATTTCAACAGAGTTTTTTTAAATACAGCTATATTTATTTATGGTAACTGTTCAAAAGTTTTAGCATTTGAAAGGTTTACTGATGATAAAAGAATGTCTTGTGAGCTTAACCAAGCACGATTGTTTTGCAAGTTTTGTTTTAATACCAGCATGTTTTTAGTTGTATCGTTCAAAAGGCCTGATAGGATAGTCACTACTAGTGCCAAAGTTAAACCATTTACCGATGAGCAACCCAAAGTAACTCGTAAACGGAAAAAACCAGGTGACAGTAAGTAGAGCATGCTTCTTTTACTTTTTTCAATCGTATTTTACACTAAATAGTTCAAATAAAAAAAAACTAACGAAGCATTTTGTCTAAGAGTAGCATATTTATGGTCGACATAATTATGTGCACCATACGAAAAACTGTTTAATCAATATACTTTGAATAGTGCAGTTATATACTTACACGTACAATATCGCAGAGTCAAATTTTATCAAACTTTTAAGATTTTTCTGCTAAAGATTACTTTGAATTTACACTTAATTAATGATTCTAGGCCCACCTACGAATGGCGTAGATAATGGTGCGAACGGCAATCTTGGAGCGGACAATCCAGGTCTCTACGAGAACCTTCCGTTCCATGGATTACAACAACCTCCCAATAAGGTAACCAAAAATACAATGTTTATTATCGTTTTAATTAGTTTTTTTAAACGCTTTATTATTTTTCAGTTTAGAATATCAATGAATTAATCAATATTTTGTCTTCTTTAGTAAAATAAATTTAAACTTAACACCTAGAAAGCTAAACTTTCAAGTGTTTTTTTTTTATTAATATCTATTTTTTTTAATAATTATTATGATTTGTGGAATGTAATGCTTTACTTATAATTTGCATTTTGTTTTGTTTCATGTGTTTTAATTTGCATGTCAAAGCCAGTGCAAGCTATCCAACCTCGAGTTATTGAAACTAACCCCAAAACTTCAAAAGGAATTGAAGCTTTACAAAAACAACTGACTACAAACCCATCGTTCACTCCGAGAATTGTATGCCCCCCGTTCGTTCAAAATGCTATACCTTACCCTATGGCTACAAACTCACAATACTCTTATGGAATACCTATGTTATCTCCAATACAACAAATGTATCCCTTGCACCAAACAGTTTTGTTAAACCCATACTTACCACCAATGCAAACGTCATTTTTAAAACAGTTTCCTACCATTGACGAAGAAATTCCAGAAAGTGATACTAGAAAATTTTCTTCTCTAAATACGAGAATAAATCGTAAATTACCCCAGTTCCAATCAATGAGATCTGTTAGGAAAAGAAATATTGAAAGATTTTATCCTAACACTGAATATGGAGAGAATTTCAATGAAATAAATAACAATAAAAATAACGAAAATACTGAATCTCTTGAAGATAATATTTATGTTAATTGTCCTTCTTTGCTCAAAGTTAAATCAAATATAAGTGGAGTTGAACAATTTGAAAATCTTACTGATTCCATTCAAGTTTGTGATGAGACTGATATTAATAAATCTACTGCCTCATTGAATAGACCTGTACCTGCTCCTAGAACTAAAATATCACCGATAGTGTCACCATCACGAAGTGACCATGTTTACGTTAATCTTTCTATGCCCTTGATTAATACAAAATATTCCAAATCAGTCGATACAGTAGACGCTCCTCTAAGATCTTCGAAATCTGCTGAAGAAGTGTCTAAAGCAAAACTTAAGTCCTTCAAAAGTAAGGATGAAAGCGAAAGTGAAGATAATGACGAATTAGTAGATAATTCTCATGATAATATGAAAACTATAGCATCCAAACCAAATATTATTGGAGCGACTCCAAAAAAAAATCTCTCCGTCATCCTACCTTCCACTTCCTTAGTTAAATCAGTCGTACGGCAGTTGAACGATGAGGGTATAAATAAAATTGGTTTACCAAAAAAACAAGTTATTACACCAAATAAGACTTTGCAAATACCAAAGCTAACGGAAAAACCAGTACCAAAGCGATCACTTGTTAAACGTAGCCATTCGGTACAAAATAGTCTTACAGCCGACAGTGACCATAGTCAGGTATAACGCTATATTGTCGTTCTTTTTTTCGTTTCTTCTTATCTAATATATGTTTTAATCACTAACATACTAAATTCCTTTTCAGAATACTAACATATTACAACAACAGTACATGCAAAAACGTAACCACTTCACAAATATAAGCAACAAAGGAAAAAGCAAGAAAAATTTTCAAATTCCATTACAAAAACATCATAGTTTTTGTTATTTTCAACCAATAAGGGTAGATAAACGTATCCCTGTTGACCAAGAAAGGTCCTACAATAATACAATAGGACCGTTGATTTACCAGCCTTCAGAAACACAATATTACACAAAGACTTTAAACAGGACGAGAGAGAAGAACAGTCACAAATTAAATCGTTTGAAAAAGTCAGAAAGTCTCAGAGAAAAGCTCTCATGTGTCGGTATTTATGACAATTACGAAAAACCCGACTACCCAGAGCCAGAATACAATGAATCAGAAAGAAAATCATACTTACAGTTGCTTAAAGGCAACTACATATCAAATTCAACGAGACAATTGGGGCCTGAACACTTTAGCCCAAATTATTTGGGTCCCAAAGACGATAAGCCTAAACAAAAAAAATTAGTTTACGCCGACTTAGCTTTAGGTAACCATAATTTGAAGTTTAAAAACACTGTCAATTCAAATAGACATTTGTATGATACTTATTCAGTAGGTACGGATAGTGCTAACAAAGATACTAACAGTAGCTATAAGAGTATGTCTAGTAATCAGAGAAAAAATAGTCATGGACAACCGAGAAGTGACTACGCTACTCTGAAATTCAATGAGATTGATGTTTGAGAGGTAAGTGATGTTTACAAATGTCTTTTTAAAAAAAGTAAAGAGTTAATAAAATAAATTGTCACTTAACTTTATCTGTAAATTGACAAAATGCTATTAATAAAATTTAAAAAATATAATAATGAATATATTAATTGGTTTTAATTATAATGGTAATATGTGCCTAAGTCAAGTGATCTCTGCTTAAAATCATTAATATCAAAATATTATAAGATTTTTAATATTAAAAAAGCTGTGTTCGGCATTAATTTTAATATTGTCATCTACTGAACACTTACTGATGTAGCGTCTATCGTTATTCACGAATCACTTCAAATCTTATAAAAATCATTTATAAAAGGAGTAACAACATATCAATCACTTATCACATTAGATACTACAAAGATTAGATCTGATAATGTTCATTGAATAAAAAACCGGGCTAAAATACCGATATGGACATGTAGCCTTAATGTTTATTATTATATCGGTCACCGGTTCAAGTAACATCAATGCAATTTTTGCATTTATAATCATAGCCGAACTAAATTTGTACAATATCTTTCATCCAATGAACACTTTTTCTAAATATTGATTTATTTTTCTGATTGTAAAATTGTAGTGACAAATATTTTATGGTAGTCAATGACTAGTAGTAGTATGGTGTTCGAGAATAATGATATATGTTGTTATGAATTAATTAAAATACATAATGTAAGTGACCGTTGAGCATGAAAGCGCAATGTTGTGACGTTTTTATTATTTCTTCTAGGAACGCTTTACCAAGAGTGACACGTACATTTTTTAAAATAAAGGTAATTTTTCCAAATTTTTTGGCATTTGCTTTAATAATTTGTCATTGCTTTCTCAATGAAATTTTAACTAATTAATCACATCAAAAGCTTATTAAGTTATATGTCGAATTCAAGTAGTTATAAGAAAACAACATTTTGAATCGAACAACAAAATTTTGTAAATCAAAACCATCAAATACTAAAACAAAAACTAATGGCCATTAACTACTATTAACTCTTAAAACTAAGATTTGTGTCGGCTAATGTTCAGTTATTTGCGTAATATTACTACTTTATGCATTTATTTATAGACAACTCTGGACTTAGATAACACATATTACCATTGTAATTAATGTATTACTGAACGACTTACTTTAGAAAACAATTCTAGAGAATTGTATTTTTTATGTTTCCCAAACTTTTATCTTACTTTCCCAATTTTTTCCCCAGCCGTTCCGACCCGAAGACCAATTCATTTACGCAGATGCGGATCTTAAAGACTATGGGCCAATACACTATAAACAAGCATCGATCTACGCTCAAATGAAGAAAGTTAAAGAACAGCAAAAATTACAGGAAATTTACGATAAACAAAATGAAGAAATGCTGTGATGAAGAACTAATTGTCAGTAATTACTCATAAATCAATGTGTACCAAAAATTAATATAAAATTTTATTGTTATTTTTACAAAATAAACGAGATTTTTGTGTATATTGTGACTTGAAAGCGTATTTCTTCGGTGCGTTCTTGAGCAGATGCTGTTACCATTTTCTATTTTTTTAATAATAACTTTACAAGTTTCTTACCTTATTTACGAATGTTATAAACTAAGTTACATTCGTAAATAAGGAAAACTGTAACTGTCAAAAATTATTGTATTATTTTTTAAAATTGATTGGGAAAAAAATATTTCAGCATCCAAAGACTTTCTTCTTAAATTACATTTCTTAAGATTTCTTTTTACATTTCAAAAATACAAAAGCCAAGAAAATTTTCAAGTCATCTCATCAGGTATCCGATTATAAACGAAAAATGTCAAAACCGCAAACTTATACTGTATGAAATTATATTGTACTGATCGAATGTACAGTTTAGGAGGTTGTCGTTGTATATTGTAAATAAAAAATAGATTTCTTATATAAATGTATCTACAGAAAATCTTGTAGTCAAATTAGTATGAATTTTATGCTAGAATAACGATTAGTTCAACTAAGTATACGTTTCTTTTGAGAACCTACGGTGAAATATCTTAACTTTATATGTCAATGTGCTTGTTTTTGTTTCATAATAAATACCTTAAATGAATAGATGACATTAAATGGGTAATGCAATCCGTAAAATGAAATACCAAATAACATTTTAAATGCTAAGTACTTTTTAGTTCAGTTTTTTTTTAACTTTCCATAAATGTTTGTAAGAATATTTTTTCTTTAATGTTTTTTAACTTTTGCTTTTATTTTTCTACAATTTTAAATTCATTTTTTTGTAAACTTTAGGTGACATTTTGCCCTTATACTATAAATTTTAATTTTAGATCTGTTTCCCGGCAGACAAAGACAAGAAAAGGAGTTTTGAGATATTTATATACAGGAATCTATTAAATAATACAAAATATTTCAAAACTAAGGGTGCAGTGTTTTAAATTTGCGTTATGGGTTTGATTTCTCAACAGCTTCTTGTAGTTTGACAACACATAGAGATTTTAATATCCGTCCAAGCGGGAAATATTCACAAGAAATAGTTGATTTTTAGCTAAATCCGTTTTTATGTAATTTTAGTATAAATTACAATTATCGTGTAAAAATATTAGATAAAATACATCTAACTATTGAAAAATAGATGACTTAGAATGGATATTGCACAGAGCAGTGCATTAGTGCAAAATTTGCACAAATATAGATGTGTTCACAGGATGATGTTTAAATAAATGGCTCGCAGCACAATCGGCATTTATTATTTTATTATTTTTTATTGTCACATTTTTTTTTACAATTTATCACAACGAATCTTAATTTAAATTAATTGTATTTAAGTAAGTTTTTGTACTTTGCAATCGCTAGCCAGATGGCAGTATTTTAAGGTCGCTTGTATAAATAACTTTGTTGGTGTATGTAATTGTGATAATAGCCTGAATATGTGTACTAATGGTTCTATATATTTTTTCTTAAAGGCTCCAAGTCATCTTCATATCTTTTAACTATTACACGGACATTTACAATCCTTCCCAAAACTCTTACGTAAACAATAAATTGTCGTACTAATGTATCTATTTATAAACATGTAACAAATAAAATGTCCAGATGACGCCTATTTTTAGTTCAGTTCTATATTCTTAATTTACTAAATAATTTAGCATGTGGCACTGAATCTGTGCTTTTGAATATTGTAATGAGTGTGATATTAACATTATTATAACATGCAAGTCGCCGTATTTTTTTTAAATAAAATATTAATGAGGTTTATGCAATCAATCATTGCTGCCAGTTTTCTTTTCTCTTAATTTGTAATAATGGTGTTAATATCCGCGCTATTGTTACAAAGTATAGATACAAAATAATAATAAATAAATTAGATGAGGTTTTGTACATACATACTTGTTATAATATTGTCAAAATAGTGTTATTAAATTAATTTATGGATTTTTCATAATGTTTTATTTATCTCCAATTAATTATTTTTGCCAACGAAGCATGAAGAAAACGAGCTCTCAAATTTGATTTTCTCAGAGAGAAAAAAAAACGTATGACAAGCTGTCACTTGTTCCTTCATCATATCAACAGCCTGTGATAGTCCACTACTGCATAGTCATCTCCTCAGTAAGGTTTTGACTCACGCTTACCATACGAGTTTGTGTAGAGTTTGTGTAAAGTTTTTCTACTCTTTGTAGTGCTGCTGTATATATCTCGCAATAGGCTGGACATATACAGCTTTTAATGTTTATTTACAATTCACCCGTAATCTATATTAATTTTATAAATTTGAAAATAACTCTGTCTGTCTGTTTTACTTTTACGGCTAAACCACTGCACGGATTTCAATGAAATTTATTATAGAGATACATTAATTCTTGGTAAAAGACATGGGTAACATAGGTCTATTTAATGGTAACTCTTCTCTTACCACGCAGACGGAGACGCGGGTAAAATACAGTATGATGGTCTAGAAAGACTGCTTTTCGAGTTTGCTATCAGGCGACGGACGTATTTATTATAATCATTATGACTTTTAACCTGTGGATATAATAAGAGGGATGGTATCGAAAAATAAATGAAATATAATTATTTTATAGAAATGTATTAAAATTACATTGTCAATACTAAGGCAATTAATGTGTTTACATAAAAATATCCTTAACATACATTTAATAATAAAATCTATCACAGCCTTATTTTATAAACGATACAATTTAATTTCCAATTAAGTTTTTTTTAATTCTGAGATTACTTCAAAAATCCATCTGATATACATGGTGTTCAAAAAATTCGTTTATTTTCTTCAAAGATGGATCATATACACTGTAAAATATAAAGTCAGGTTTCGTTTCAATCTCGAGCCACGTATCGTTGTTGTTCAATCTATTGAAACGTGGGTTACTCGGGGTCGTTCATTAGTACAAATCTGATAATTTTAATGATCACCCGCATTGCTAGACAAATACGTAATATACTATATAAACACTTCCTCGAGACCTGTTTATTTACAAAAAAAAATGTTTACTTCAATGTGTGCATAAAAAATGTTTTTGTAAGTTGTATACATGTTTGTGTAGTTATAATATCTTTACAAAGAAATTCTTACAACTACATAATAACCTAATTTTAATCTATAATTATGTACACGTTTGTTTACAATGAAATTACTTCATAACATATATTTATCTTTATATAAATATACTTAATGTTAGACGATCACAAGATTAAGAGGTCTGTTAGACCGGATCTCTAGTTTGAAATAAATTAAAACTCCCGCCGGAACGGACCGAGCAGCGTACATATTTGGAACGACGGTCCGGTTGATATGACATGCTGTTTCGGAGTGGATCGCGTTTGCTTTGTATCATCGTAGATTTTATCATTAGGTAGTACCACTCTAAGCTTTTTCATTTCTAATGACTTAAATTTTGTATTCACTTATTTCACTGATGGTAAAGTAACTGCGATTATTAGTATCTTAATTAATCTATCACATATTTTAATCCGGACAGTTCATAGAAATAAATCATTTAAAAATACAATATTTACAGATAGTAAAATTTAGTTTGATCAGTAGAAGTCATACTGTCCTCTACCAAAGTACACATAATCTGAACACCATTTTCTTGCTTGAAGGTCGGTAGAACAGCAGGCAGGATATGCCAGCTTGGATTTTGTCAATTTTGCACATCTCTGGCAGAGGTCGAGGAGTTCATCCTGAAACAAGGAAATATTAAATTAATGCTAGTTTATTTTTTGGAATCGAAACAAAGTTTTGTATTTGATTTATATAGTTTTGGTGCATGACACTTTCGAGGATCCAAATCATCTATTACTGAATTTAAATAATTTATTTCTTGATATTGAGCTACTTTGTATTTGACTACAAATATAAAAATACACAATAAAAATACTGAAGAATCTACTACCAGATATCCATTAAAAGTATCACTATATCTTCCTGCAGATATTATTTATATTACTATTAAGAAGGTACTGCACGAAATTGTGCGATTTGACGTATTTTCAAATGAGTAGTACTGTGCGCTGCATTAATTAAATACATCAAAAGTATTTGTATAGTTTAGGTCGATCCTTGCACAAGATCTATGTAATGTTAGAATTTGAAACAGATACATATGAAATTAAAAAACGATACATATATGTTGTGTGTCAGATGAAATCTTAAAAACATTTTTCTTCGAAAAGATAGTAGATTTTACGTCTAGAACAATAATTTTCATATAACAATATTTGTATTTACATCATGCAGGGTTTAGACGGTGTTAAATTTAATTTAAAAGTATAAATCTAAAAATATTAAGACTTTTCAATTTTTAACACAAACGCCTGATGCACATTGCACATTGCGCAGAAAAAAATATTGCTCTAATTAAATTACTAGGTCTGAAACTTCAAAGCAGAATGGATCTAATTACTAATATTAATGAGATCAATTTTGTTTTGAAGTTTTTTTTAGACTTATGTCAGTATTGTATTGTGTATCATGTCTATATGTCATTGGTTATACTTACTGGCAAATAAGAAAATTGGAAAAAAATCAAATTTCGAGTCGAATCTGTACAGAGTAATGCGAACGCAGAGCAACAAATGTACGAAACACAATACAAACGTACAAACGCAAATAGGTAAATATCTCAAACAGGTATGTTTAATGTTACTGTTATAATTTTAATGTAAATGCAATGTTCCGTTCACAATTATTCGTCAGTTGCTAATCAATCAATACAAGTAATCAAGTAATCAAGACGGTAGAGAACTTCAAAACGTAAATATTTACCTTTGATTATAAACATATATTTAATCAAAGGTACCTACTCTTATCAAACTCACTTTATTATTATAGGCCTATGTTTTTCAGGTTACATGTAATCTTATGGTCAAGAAAGAACTTATAGTAGAAAAGGAAAACACAAATGAAAGCAAAGCCACAATTCGGGTACTTGTTTAAACCAAGAACTTACTCACCACAACTCTCCATTTGGTTGCAACTTCAGTAATTTAAAAATCAATGGAGAATATAGAAATTGTTTTCAGTCCTCCTGTTTCATAGTATGCAATATGTGTAATGCAAAATTAAGATTGGCAAATTGTTGAAAACCTAGAAACAGCAAGGAACTTGCACTCAATCAAAATATCGTGAGTAATTAAGTGTATAGATATGGGATTCAGTGCCCTGGAGCAAGTCAAAACTTCTCTTGATATACCCTGCATGTCAGAACATTTTTATGCCAAATTTCATGCTAAAGTATGTGAACTCTGGGAACTGGCCAAAGTAAAAAGCATAGAGGAAGCAACAAAATAAAAATATTAACTGGCTGAAAAAAATAATGACCTTAATGCAGATAGCGTACCGATGATAACATTTGTATCTGATGCGTATTGGAGTAAGAGGTGATACAGGAAAAACTATACGACCTTTTCAGGAGCTGCAAATATCATTGGCTACAGAACTAAAAAAGTTCTCTACTCATGTAGACTCATGACTGTTAAAAATAAAAACTCTATGGTTTGCTCAGAAGCGCAAACTTTACTTCAAGTTTGTATTTCTGAGCATGTATGATATAAAAATTACACTCGATCATCTAGCGGTATGTAGTCAACTGCCATAGTAGAAGGCTTCAAAAGCAACTCAAGGTTTTATTTATTCTAAACACATAGCTAATGGTGATTCCAGCACCTACAAAAATGTTCTGGATACCAAACCATATGCCGCACTTATTGTCGAAAAGATAGAGTGCTCTAACCACCTCCTCAGAAACTTTTGTACAAGATTAGATGAATTATCGAGAAATACATGTTACCAATTAAAATGCCAAAAAATACAGCTCCAAAACGTGCTACGCGTACGGCGATCGGTGAAAGGTGCCATAAATCACATTGATTCTCAAAATGAAAAATCTTTCGCTGAAAAAGTTATAGATTTAAAACAAGACCTTTTCAATGCACTTATTCACGTTTTCCGCGATCACAGCTCGTGCAAGTCTTATATTTGCAAGTACATCCTCATAAATAAAGGCCATCAAACTGATAAAAACGTATTTGGTGAAATAAAATCAGATGCGGTCTTTGCCACCATAATAAAAGTACTTTGTCGATTGATTAAAAATGCCAAAAATTTTATGGCGAATAAACTATTCACTTAGACAATCATACTCAGGACGGTGTGCTGCATCTGTTGTTTCATTTAATCCCGCAATACAGACATTAGTGATAAAGACTACGGTGAAACTTGCCCAAGGCCTGATTTTAGTAAAACCGATTTCAACTTTGCTAAATCTACGCATATGGCAAAAATACTGTTACAGCTATCCAATGAGGATCGTCACGCACTTGAACTTCGCACTGTATTAAGCTGATTCGATTGAATGGCTTCAGGAGCGGAAGCTTCTTGAAGCTAATTTTGAAAAAAAAGAACATGTAAAAGGGGCTTTATAAGATGTGGACCGGTCGTCTTTGTCTTCTTCTGAATTTCGTCAAGCACAGTGTCTTGTATATTGATATTTGCTATTCTCCCAGTGCTCGTACCACCTATGCATTCTACCTTCCGAATAACATCTGTACACTCTTATGAATACGCGGTAATCTGGATGACGCGCTGTAGCGTATCTTTCCCTATAAAGGAATGCATCAGCACTTGCGCTACTTCTACATTCACCATAAATAAAGTGCATGTTTGCGTATTCTTGTGCCATATATTGAATACGCGGCATACTGATACACGAAACCAGTCCAGATACAAGCCAAGTCGTCGTAAAATCACCAAACTAAAGTCCAAATCAGTGAGCAAAACGAAGAGTCCAATGATTTGACTCTTACTTAAAACGATGACTTCTGGCTGTTTAGCCAGAAATCGTCGTTTTAACACTGATTGACAATCACAGAGAACTGCAAAAGGAATGGGAACATGCGATACCGAACAAGTCAAGCGACGCACCAAATACTTGCCATTGCTATGTGCCATGGCGCGAGAGAGATAAGGTACAATTGTACAAAGGTACAATAATAATATACTCGTCTCTCGCTCGCTTACACTGTACTTTAGTACTGAATTTATTCACCTATCTCTGTCTCATAATTAACAAAAAATTACTTCGGCCACACTCAGGTAGTAAATAGCGAAATAACATTATCACACGTCCTTTACTACACTAAAAAGGAAGCTTTAATTTTCTCTCTTTGGATAAAATTATGTATTATACCATTTTTTTTAATATAGTTGCTGCTTAGTTTTTCATACATATTTTTTTCACAAAAATCTCTAATTCTGTCATAATTTATTTTGATCAAATTTCATGTTAATTTTTTTCCAAAAAAGTATAATAGGCACTCATACTATTTACTGCATTTCTAATAAGATTGTTTGTGAGGAATAAGATAACTTCAAAATTTGGGCAACTATTGGATTTCTTTTGGGTTTTTTTTTGTACGCTGGATAGCTATACTACTACGTGCTTTAGGATTACCCATTCTTTCTGTGACACCCTGTATAGATGATATACTTATATTGACAGGAGCTGGATGTGAGAAGCCCAAAATCGATCAGAGTGGTTTGCAATGGGAGAGGCCTATGTCTAGCAGTGGACTTCGATAGGCTGATTATGAAAATGAATAGATTCTAGAAATTATTACTTTTGAACAAAACTTCCATAAAAACGACTGAATATTTAGAAGATATGTATTACTCTGTGTGGAGCCTACTCTGTACAATTATTTTACTTAACTTAGATAAAGTGTTTCACGTAGGAAGCGGCGACGGTGCTGCCTAGCGGCGCTGCCGCGCAACTCTGCTCGTAAATACCTAAACTCGGCGTTTTTTGTTCGCGCAGCACACTCTTAAACTACCAACGACATTTAAAATGTCTTTTTGTCTTGAATGTTTTAGCTTAGTTAAATTATGGCATACAATGTTCCTGACTCTATCGCTTCTTAGAAATGTAATCTTTTTTAAACAAATCAAAGATAAAAGATAGACTGAAAAAGCTATGGATAGGGTAATAAAGTAAAGCAGGTAAGGCCCTAAATACCTAAAGTCTCGGATCTGGAACGTGCACAAGATAACATTAGCTCCAAGAGGAGGGAGGCGTCCTGTGATTGGAGACACCACTACGATAGGAACACCAACTAGCCAATCCCGAAATGATGCGCGTGATTAATTTAATAATATATTAGATAAGCAGGGTCAAGACCAAATGAAGGGGATCCATTTTAATAATTCGCAATTTTTATTGATACGGAGCAAATTACACGCGCAAAGTTTTTATCAACGAATTCACAAATTTTAAAAGTAGGTTAATTTTTATGTTATCTATATTATATTTATGTCAAATGTTGTAATTGAACCAGTGAGAAAGATTATATTAATTAATATATCTGAAACAATAACTCTTGAAAATATTAAATTACAGAAAACAAATTTGTCGAAAACTATTTTACCAATACAAAATAAAAATAATATTTAATAGTTAACGTAACAGTTTTTCTCGTAATGAATGAACAGTTATCAGCGTTATCCGTCATACTATATATAAAGAACAACATTCGAAACAACATTCTTAGAAGAAAATGCTAGATGATGCAGAACTAAACATTTCAGCTCTTATAATAATAATAACAGAATAATAATAACTTTTCGTTTACATAAAGGATCAATAGAACAATAAACTTACGTCTGTATGGCACTCAGCTGATTCTGTAAATACTCCACTCCCAGATGATAGCCATGGTGGCCGAGCAGTCGCCTCCTGGACGAGAATTGCCAGGAGTATCACCAGCAACATCCATGCAATTGTGAATCTCTATGGACAAAAAGAAATATGTTATGAATTGATTTGAAAAGTAGAACATACAATAAAATGGATTTCAAATAACCATTTGACGATGTACCAGAGATCAGCCAACTACAGAAAGAATTCTAATTTTATTTACATGAGGCGGTAACTTATAAGCTCAGATTTTTATGTCAAAAATATAAATTTGTTATTTGCACCCTTAAGTTTTCGTTAAGTTGTCCCTTAAGATGCTAGATGTATAAAGTTGTAGTTTAAAACGCTATATTTTTCTAGCTGAGAAGACTGACTTACTGATAATACCAACAGTTTTACATACACACGGTTAATGATTTACCGCAAGTAACGCCGTAAAACTGAGCTAGTGTAAATATATTTTAGGTATATTTTAGGTAACTTTTTTTTTTTTTATATATATTTAAGCCTGCCAAAGTGACTCTACTCTGCCTGATGGAAAGCATGAGTAGAATCCAGGAGTAGGGGTCACCATGCTTATTGTGAGGGTAGGCAATGTAGCATGGTGACCCTTACCATGGCAGCCTGGTTAGATTATTCTGCATCATTCTCCCGGCCTTCGAAGGATGGGAGAATGATGCAGAATGATTGGGCCTCCGGTCTCACACTCACCAACGAAATACGACAGCAAGAATGCTGTCATTATTAGGATGGTCTTCTGTGTGAGGGTAGTACTGGCCGGGTCGAGCCGGCCCATTCATGCTGAAATCAGCGTGGCTCTACTACCTACATCTTCTTCTATCTTCTTAAATCATTAGACATCTACCAGTGAATTCTAGTCAAAATGGGTTCAGGTGTTCCAGAGATGTCCCGGAACGAACAAACAGACAAAAATAAAATGTTATTTGGCGTAAATATTTATTTACTGGTATAGATTATTTATTATTATTTTATTTAAAAAGAAAACTCCCGCATTAGGAATATAAATTCCTGTGTCGCGGGGGACTTTACAAACATACATGAAACGGACACAAAGAACACCCAGACTCAGAACAACAAATTGTGAATCACACAAAGTGTTGTCCTACGTGGGATTTGAACCCACGACACTTGGCGTAGTAGGAAGCGGCGTGGCGACCGCTTAAGCCACTAGGCCAACCGTGCAGTCTGGTATCAGTTGCTATAATTATGTAAATTCGATTAATAACAATCAATTTTAGACATCGATTAAACAATTCAAAATTGATCTAAGATCTAAGATACGTGTAAACAAACAACCCAACAAACGATTATGTTATCGTAGATAACCTCCGTTAATAAAGAAACATTTTGTATAACGATTTATGTATGACATTAATTCATTATTTATTATCATATCAGCAACGATTTGATTAAAGCTCTGTTTATTTATTAAACAATGTAGGTTACTAGGCTTCTATGGGTCAGTTAGTGACGTCAAACAATGTACTTAGGTATCCATATCGTTCATAAGTACCAGGTTCGAATCCAGGTCAATCAAATAACAATTTTGTAACATTTGAGATCTTGTGAGAGAACGTATAGTAAACATGATAAACACAGTTGTAACATTTGACATAAACTTACTTTAGATGATAATGTTATGGACTTTTATTAGGTTACAGATGTGCAAATAGCAAAATTATTGTTTGTTTACAATCCCACAGTCATTGTTTACAATGCGGCAGGTCAAAAGTCGTGGTTTTCAAGACAATGTGATAATAAACTGGTGTACTTGTAAACTCTGGAATCTATTCGTGCATTTAATTACATTTAATTTTCCAAATAAAAAAAATAGCAACTATAGTAGATAACAACTTTTATAGATTATCAGTGGATCTCTAGAGAAATGTTTTCTTTTTAAAGCAAGTAAAATCTTATATACAAGACTAGAATAAGCCTGAACAGAGTAAAATCTAGTAGCTTATAGAGTTCAATCAGAATTAAAAATCTCATGTTAAAAACCACCTAAACTAACATGTGGCACCATGTAAATAAGAAAGCGTTTTTTAGGTTTTCGAAGCTTATGACTCGGAACCCTTAAAGATTCGTCATGTCCGTCCGTCCGTCTGTCCTCGACTTATCGTCTAAACGGTAAGTGCTAAAGAGATTAAACTTTGCATGAATATGTGTTTTAATTACGTCGACAAAGTGCTATAATAAAATTATGAAAAATATTTTTATTTGGGGTACCTCCCCTACATGTCAAGTGGGAATGTTTTTTTTTCTCGTAGCCACCCCATCGTGTGAGGTATCAATAGATAGGTCTTTGAAAAACAATACAGGGTTTCTAAGACAATTTTTTGATTTAGGTAACGGATACCTATTTCACTTTAAAGGGCACTTTTTTGTGAGAACAGGGCGCCCGCCCCCCTCTAAAACCTAACGGCTGGCTGGCCATATAATGAACTTTATAGGAAAATTATAACTGATTAAATGACTTTGTTAGTTCAGGAGTTATAGAGGCTTAACTTGTAAAATGCGCTTACTTGGAAAACGTCATACAAAACTTACGCATTACTACGTAAACATAACAATTATAATCTATTGGATACAATTTAAATCTTCGTACCATTATGGGTGATATAGGAACCCTTTCCTGTGCCAGGCCTGACACGCACTTGGCCGATTTTTACAATTTATTTTGTTAATTTAAAGAACTAGTAAAATAACTAAATAAAATGTAACGATCTCATTAAGTTACAAACAGTTGAAATATAATGTTATAATCAACTTAAATCAATTTATTTAAAAAAATCTGTATCCCAATTTTATTATAAATTACATTTATTATGTCTGTTGGCTATTAATATTTAACGTATCTATAGGTTGTGCAGACGTACCGCATACAGCGTATTAGAACACGCTACCGTCTCATTCAATCACGTGATTTATGTTTAGATTGCACGCGTTTTTTTGCACGCGGTGTAATTATGAATTTCACAATAATTCAACGTAGAATAAGAATACCGACAATTTAAATATCATGAAATAATCATCTGGTTCCTGCTCTTTGCAAAAATTCACTTGGAATCGATTTAATACGTGAGAACAATGGTTTATAATTATCAAGCCTCAATCTTTCTTACTTGCAACACGAATCTATCAAAAAACAACATGCATAAAATATGATAATTTTCTAATGTAATTAACTCCAAATAAAAATAAAAACGTGTTGTGACCTTTTCACACCTTCTTCACTTTACTTTCTCACAGTTTGGCTAGTCTAATACTGAACAAAAAGAAGATTAAGACCTTCTTTCTAAAGAGAGATCTATGCTAGCCAATAGAAAAATGGATGAATTGTAAGAAATTTGTATATTTTTCTATTGGTTGATAACTTGAGAGCATTTTGCTCATTCTTTTGCTTCATATTTTCTTACCATAGCACACCATACCATATGCTTCACAATTTTCCTTCCTCTTAATTATTTATCTTGTTAATTTTATTCATATCACAGATCTCTAGTCTAACCTTGTCTAATAGTGCACTATTTAAGGCTGTTGATGATGATGTAATCTACTCTAAAAGGTCTTTAATTTCCGCCATAAAATGAGTTTAAATTTGATAATATTATCAAACGGTAGTTATATGATATTCATGTTTCACGTACATGTAATATTGTTTGTTAACAATCACATTTTAAATACCTTGATTAGATATATTATTAATGTACTGTTACGAGTAAACATAACAATCTTGATAATTATTGTCATATAACGATAAATACATATTACATACCAATTTCGTACCAGAAATCTATAGAAACACCCGGAAATAGTTCATAAATAATCATTCAGTGGATAAATAATCACAAGGGCAATCCTCCTACAGCCTTGAAGATCATGTACAAGGAAATTGTAATAGGAATATCTTAAAAATGGTATGAAAAAACTCAACTTGTTTCTAAATTGGTAAAGCATCATCTGTGTCAGCGAAAAAGACAGTCGCAAGATGGAAAATTAAAAATCTTTTATGACCAAATTGAACTTTGTGAACTTTTCCAAAGAACCAGCAGTTTGTTAGAAAAGTTTCAATTACCTACATATGTTCAAGTAAATAACCAACAGAAACCTCCTACGATATAATAACGGTGCTGTAAATGTGACGAAAATCAGTGATTAACAATCAATCACATGAGCGTTAAACGGTTAGCGAGGCTAAAGTCTTCCATCAGATCCATTTTTACTTATTCCAGAAACTTAAGTTTTCAGTCAAAGTCACTATTGACCAATAACTTTCTTTCAATTCTAAAAAAAAATATTTGTACCCTTGAATCGAATTCTAAATTAAAATTTAAAAAACAATCGATATTCTCAATCCCTTCCTCAAACGATATCACTAAATACATATTATCTTGCATATTCGTAAGACGTCATTATTTTATTGTTTGCAGACTTTGGTCAGACACTGTTATCGAGACTCTTATTAAACTAACATTCAGGTGTCAACCACTCATGCTTTATCAACTCTATAATCACTTTTGTAATTAACAGTGTCAACTTCACGGATGTTTTTGAGATTGATTAAGTAGGTACCAACTCGGAGCTGGTAACACCAGGCATTCAAATCAGCACAATATCAACGTGAAATTATTAATTGTGATGTAATGTAATTGTGATACATTACATCTTCCCTCTACCCCCCTCAGACCAATTTTATGATGTATTTCTTTTGTTATATTATTGGGGCCAACCAAAGAGGCTCTACTCAGCCTGAAAGCATGAGTAGAATCCAGAAGTAGGGGTTGCTATCCTCATTATGAATGCATCAGTGAGATGTTTCTGCATTATTCTCCTGGCCTCCAGAGGCCAAGGGAATGATGCAGAATGATTGGGCCTCCGGTCTTACACTCACCAACGAAAGACGACAGCACGAATATTGTCATTTTAGGTTAGAATTATTTTTGAGGGTAGTGCTGCTCCAGTCGAGCCGGCCCATTCATGCGGAAATCACTAAGCCTCTACTTCCAATTTATGTGTTGTCTAAATATCCCAGGAGAATAAAACATACGGAGACTTTATTTATTCCGTCACTAAGGAAAAATTCTATTATTCATAATCGATTTAAAAAGAAGGTAATTTTAAAGTTTAGTTCAAAATTTTTCAAAATATAAGAGGTAAATATATAGTAGGAAATTGGTTAGGTAAACTGCTGATGATGATGATGATGATTATAATGGAATAAATATGTCTAAGTATCCTTTCACCATATATTAGTAAATTTTAGCACGCAATACGCATGTGCTTGTTGCTAACGCACAGATAAAATTATGGACCTTTCCTGACCCGACTCAATCAAAAGGAATGATTTTAAATTTTGTAGTTCCAACTCATATTTAATTAATTACTGCTTTGAATTAGATTTTCCTTATCCATCTAGCAAGATGTTCACCTATGTCATCATTTTTATCATTCTCTTGCCTTTTAATTAGGGTTGGCGTAATTTATGTAAGAACCGGTATGAGATAATCCTTGCACCCCAGGTTATGATTACTTGCTTTTCAGGTTGATTGCCTTCAGGTATTTACGACAAATTCTTTTGCTAGTTTATCCCGCGTCTACTGAAAGAGATGTCTATGAGAGACACTTGCACATTACTGAAATGCATATATGCTGAAATGGATGTATAGTGTGAAACGGATGGACAAAGTCAGAAATGAATACATAGACAAGTCTGAGACTAGCGTCACTGGATGAAAAGTTAAGAAGTAATAGGTTATCTTGGTATGGACATGGACACAAATGTTTTGTATGGAAATTTAATGTTACATGGCAAGTGTAAGACTAAAAAAAAAAGTGGATGGTTTGTGTGAAAGAAGATATGACTAGGAAGAGAGTTAATAGTGAGATAATGATTGATAGAGTATGGAAGAATAAATCATACCGCGCCGTCCCCAAATAAAAAAAAGCGCCCAAGTGCGAGTCGGACTCGCCCATGAAGGGTTCCGTATCAGCAAGTAGCATCATCATCAGCATCATATAAAAGTTCTTGTAGTTCGTTGTAACTTTGATCGATGTTTTGATAATAGTGTATTGAATGAATGAAAGGTAAACTGCGGTTTACGATTTATGACGTATTACAAAAAAACTACTTACTAGATCTCGTTCACACCAATTTTCGTTGGTAGTTTGCATGGTAATGTATAACATATATTTTTTTACATATATTTTAGAAGTTACAGGGGGGGGGGGACACATTTTTCCACTTTGGAAGTGTCTCTCGCGCAAACTATTCAGTTTATAAAAAAATGATATTAGAAACCTCAACATCATTTTTGAACACCTATCCATAAATACCCCACACGTATGGGTTTGATGAAAAAAAATGTGAAAATCTTAATGCGGTTCACAGATTTCATCTACTTACCAAGTTTCAATATTATAGCTCTTATGGTTTCGGAAAAAAGTGGCTGTGACATACGGACGGACAGACAGACAGACAGACATGACGAATCTATAAGGGTTCCGTTTTTTGCCATTTTGCTACGGAACCCTCATTAGGACAAGGGCAGGCAGATGATGATCCCGTGTCTACTGAAATATTATTATTTTTGTAGTAACAATATATGGTTTAAGTTAGTTTTTGATTCCATACAATCATTAAATAACCTAAAATCTTCATTATGGATTGAACTATCAAAGGATTCCTGAATGTACATGGATTGGGTCTAAAACTTTAAAATTCGACAAAAGATTTACTGAAACGTCATCAATGGTGGCCTCTAGAGATCCTTCTGCCATCATTGGGCACATTCTTTAGTTTTAAGTCCGTTAATAATGACATGCGTTCAATTACAACTTATTTTCCAGATTACACTAATGTCCTTGAATCAAAAAACTTAATCATTTGATTTATATTGGATGCAATTGGGTTAGAACACTTACTGATCCCAAACACTTTGTTTACTTGATTCATAGTTCAATCGTCTTTAATAAATATCTTGCGTTCAATGATTTCCTTTGTTTGTTATTACATTATTATTCACAGAGTATTTTATTACATTTACAAAAGAAGGCTGTTGGCATGGAATGGTGTAAGGGCAACTTGAGAACTGATATTTAAAAAATCTCAATTCTGTATCCTAATTACATTTATATCTTTATGCACCAATGTAGAAATGCAGACTTAATTCCGTATGCATTTTCTGACACCTTTGTGCGATGCAGAGCCAAACATGGTAGATGTGTATGGTCTATGAATGTACGATGTACATCTAGAAATAAGTAATATAATTTTTAAACCATAGCATACGAGTTTTTGCCATCCTGATCTCGAGAGGAAGCGCATATAACAAAATAGATTGTACCAAGAAAGTTGGATGCAAGAAGTTAGAGCGGTGGGTAAGACTCCGTTTTCTTTATTCGTCACTACGCGGACATTGTTTGGTATAGTCATAAATTTTGTGTTCAATGATCGCAGTCTGCGATATGATCATTTTGTAATTTACGGTTTAATATCTACCGTTATCAGTGTAGTATAAAAAGTGACATTAGGCTTATCAGTTAATGTATCGATGATATCTCACACTATATTGGAGAAAACATATTTCAATTAAAGATGATTTTCATATCATATGTTTAATCAAACATTGCGTTTAAAGTACATATTGAACCCAAGACTATTCGATCAGAAGTTTGTTCTAATTGAATTTTGAAATATGGATGGAGTTGATAATTTTTGCAGTGAATTAATGGTATCCAATATCAATCAACGACATCACAGAATATAACGACAGCCGATAGCGACTATGCCAATTGAATGGAATCACACTTGGCGTGCTTATGGTTTTTACATGACATAGGTGACAAAAATAGATGAAAATGTTACGTGTACGAGAGTAATTATATTTATTTTTAAATAACTTTAACTTTAAAAGCTACTAGACAATATCATCGAACATATCTTATCGCACCTTAGCAATAGCTAAAGTAAACACGGAATAAAATAAAAAACTGTGTATTTCCGCCTATTTTCCGTGTGATTTTTGTAGGTTTGTTTGATAGCAATTGATATGTAAGTCCTTGAAAATGTGATGAAATTAATTCATTCTTTCAACATACTTTATTAATACATTTTCTTAAAATTAAAAACTATATAAATGGTGTATTAGAATTTTTCATGTTCAAACTTATAAAATAAATTGGATAAATTCATATTTAAGTATCACTGCGGTGGTAGTGGGTTTTTTCTTTAACGATTAAGTCTGGAAGAGATAAACTTTAGCATACACTAACTCAAATATTCTTAAAAACTATACTGCAATATTGATAATAACTGATTCCGAATTGGCCCCAACATTTTTATTATAATATAATCCATATTTGTTGCCAAAATGACTCTGCTCAGCCTGACGGAAAGCATGAGCAAATCCAGTGATCGCCGTCCTCACTGCCAATGCGGACAATGCAACACGGTGACCCACAATATGAGAGCCTAGTCAGATGCTTCACGCCCCGCTTGTAAGACCTGGGATCAGATTAGTAAGGAAACACATGAGGTGGCAGGGAGTGTCAGTTTTTAACTGCTCGGAAGAAGAAGGAAGATTCGAACCGCTGGTGCATATTTTTTCCACTCTAAAGCGGTGAATTTTAAGACTAGCACGTGTTGCCCTGTAGAGGGTAGGAGTAGGTGGATTAGTTTGAAGAGCTCTTCAGAAAAGCAATAGAGGACTGCCATAAAGGCAACATCTCCTAGCAACTGCAAAGGCTCAAGGAATTCGATGGCCTCGGGACCATCAATGATGCGGACTGCTGGTCTCTGCAACCGACTGAGAGTATCAAGCAAGTACTGCGTGAATCCATAACAAAAATGAGAACTGTACTCCACGCAGAACCGGACCTGGGTCTTATAAAGAAGACACACATGCTCCGGCGAGAACCGTCTTACTTTGTTTAGTACGCCCAGTTTCCGCGAGGTCGACTTTGTGCGCTCTCAATGTACCCCCTTCAGTTGAGATCCCGGCAAATATCATACCTTTTGCACTACCAAAAGGTCTTCCTAACAAGGTCAACACAGGTGTATGTCGTTTGTCCTAGACATCTGCCGGTTTAACTGTAGGGTGTCAAAAATATCGTCCATGAACTGTGCATAGCAATGTATGTTGCTAAGGGATATGCAGAAGAAACAGAGTGGGTGACTGGACGTAGCCCTGAGGTACACCGGTGTTTACTTACCGAAAGTTTAAAGCCGTGCCGTTGTAAATCACCCTAATGCGGCGTTGGTGCAGGACGGCGGCTATTCAGTTACAAAAATGGGGGGGGCAGGCCGAATGCGCAAATTTGGAGAAAAGTGAACGGTGCCAGACCCCATCGAATGCCTTGGCCAAAGCGAGGCTGATGGCCAAGGACTCACGGTATCTTGACGGACATAAATTTTTTGTCTGTCTGTCTGTATGTTAATCACGGCTAATCCAGAGATTAGCCTTTTTAAGATTAGCAATTTCAGAGAATGGCTGTACCGATTTTGACGAGATATTGATAGCTGATGATGTAAGGAGTAACTAAGGGCAAAATTTTGTTTAGACTTCCGTCGATCCGCGCTTCACCGATATTAATGAAATTTTAGCATAGAGATACTCAGTTTTTTGAGGAAGGACATAGACTACTCTTTACATTGATAACCCTCATATACATGGGCGGAAAGTCACGAGCAAAGTCTAACTCTGGTATTTGTTTCTGTTGTTATTCTGTGGTACAGTTAACAATAAACAGACGGTTCACCTGAGTTTCAGGCATAAGCAACTCATAAGTTACTAGTACATTGCCGCCTTTTGAACCTTTCATTTCCGCCTTTTGAACCTTTCATTTCCGCTATGATTGGAGCAGAGATCACTTTTTAAATAGCCTAAAACGCCTGCTGTACTTAAGTTTTATATGTTTTTATTTGCAATAGACTGCGTATATGCGATATAAAATTATAAACAAGTTAAACTAGACACAACTTCAAATAAAATAATGCAATAACAAACATCAAAGTTTATTAACATTGTTGGAAGGAGACCTCAGAGATACATCGAGACGAATCAAAGCAAAACATGTTTAGTTCGAGATAGTAGATGTTGTTTTGTAAAGGTTATACATAGTATGTTAAGGAATCCAGTGAAAAACAATATTGTTGATAGACAAGGTCCAGGTGATATCGATACAGTTAAGGAAGGAATGTTCAATAACATTTTGACACACAATATTCTGACTTACAGGTGTGATATTAACGTTAAAAATCACAAGCAAATCACAAGCATTGAATGCCTTTCACTAAGATGAAATCTTGTAATTTATTCTACATTAAAGTCGGAAGTCATATAAAAATTGAGTAAATTTATATTAGGTATATAAGTAGTGTAAATTCACAGAAACACACTTCGATTTTACTGAAACAAACTGATTTAAAAGGTGACATCGAAGCACTCTCAAGTCAAGTAAGTAGTGTTTTGACGACCTCTATGAACTTAGCCGTATCGTGAAGAATTAATATTATTAGTGATATACCTTATAATAATTAATTAATGTTTTAATTAAATGCAATCAATACCTCACTTATGGTTGGAAATATTTATACCTATTTAATTTCACATGACGCAAATAATTAATTAAAAAATTGACTGAAATAAAATACTGTTCAGTTTAAATTCGAAACTGCTTAACCTTTTGCTTATAATTGAAAATACGTTTTAACGTTCTAATGTGGTTCCAAAAGATAATAACTCGCATTATAGGAACACCAGCGGTGTTTTCAGTGAAAGAAATTAATTGTAAATTTGATTTCAAAATTGATACAGTAAATGTTTGTGAAGTATTCATCATTAAATGACGCAAACGGTTCGCCCGTAGACATAGAGGAACCAAGATCCAACCAGTTATGAGAAATAATTGCTAAAGTTGAATTTAAGCAGTATATTACAGAATCAATAAACACGTTTAACCGTATGTAATATACATTATTATTGCTGTTTTAGACGGAAAAGAAAATAATTGCCGACTTTCAATCCCATTTCTACATTTATAAGTAATTTAATTTAATAAAGTCTTCAATAATTCAGCAGTTTTAATAAAACACTTCAAGATTTAGTTTTTGGCAAAAATTTACTTTACAACGTAATATTTCTATTTGAATCAGATTACAGAAAACTAATGATAAAAAATGCATTTCCTGAATTATTAATCAAGGTATTACAAAAATAAAATTAATCCTGGTATCAAAAACAAACACTCACCGTTAAAGTTAAAGAAACCATTATTCCAACAGAGAGAGACACTGAACACCGATTAGCAAGTAACAAATATAAGAAACTTAAAAATATAAATAAAAGTTTCAAAAGAAAATGTAACTTGTATGTTTATTACACGTTAGAGCGCTAAGACACGCGGTGTTACACCAAATGATAGTTGGACGAGTAAATGAATTTATTTATGTAACCATACCGACTGATACATATCTGGAACACCGTCTTCCAGCGTGCTACGCTAATGATATAGATATAGGAATTAGGGTTTCGCATTTACATTCAAAACCTTTGCAACTTATCAGAAACGACCCTCAAATTTAATCAATAGACTAGATAGGAGTTTCTCATTGCTAATAACGAAAATTGACATATTTACATTGAACTAAATTTCACTTTCAGGGTATATTTATCTGAATTATGAAACCAATTTTTAAAACCTGTTTAAAACCACGGGAGTCTTAGGTGGTACAAATAAAAATTATCCCTGTCCAGCAATTCGGTGGAGTGGTGGACTGCTTTAAGCTGATGATGGTGATGGATGGGCCACGGGCCAAAAGCTAATATATATTATACACAAAAAAAGACTTAGACATCAAGGAATTTAGGTGTAATATAGAAAACGAAATGGATTGAATTGTCACCTCGCCGTTACATCATTCTGAGTGTAAATTGATTGCATTCTACAAAGGTGAAAATTTGTGGGAATTAAAGGTAAATATCCTGGATCTCTTCCTTGCTAACATTTAAATCGTATTTATTGACCATCAGTTCAAATAGAATATCGTGTTAGTGATTCAATAGTTCAGTCAGTTAGTAAAAAGAAATTGGTACTGCAGGAGTTAGGTAATAGAGAAAATATCTTGTAGGTAAGTATTTCAATATTTTTCTGTAAGAACATTAACCTTTGAGAACTATAAATAGCGGTAATCAAAGTCGAATACAAATTAAAAAGTGGTTCTAAGTAGGACAAAATTTATCATCGTATAAGATCCTACTGCTCAGTAACAATATGTTCAGAAACTAATGTAAAATGGATAATCATAGAAGAGTCATATTTCTGCAATCCAATATCTCCCGTTGTTACCTTTTTAACGCTCTCTCTAATGCAATGAAAATCATTTTCAAATGTTTTCCCTAAAATATAAAAAATTAACCAAAATCTTCGATCAGATTTTCGTAAAGGTTATCTAGAACTACAAATCAAATCAAAATCTTTTATTGCTGACTAAGTTTACATGTGGTCTTATGCTATACATTGTCTCAACTTAGTAGCCTTTAACAGGCATTGCAATTTGAGAGGTATTACAGAAATTGTGAAATTGTTGAAAAAAAATTGAATTTATAAAAAGAGGAGAAGAATTTTATGCAAATAATAACTATAAATAGAATATTTATAATTGTTTTGGGAAAGTTAACTTCTGATGCCGATACAACCCAAACTTTACAATTGTGTATTGTGTATGTTTATTAGAGAATAAGAGATGTGAATAAGAGAAAATGAGATGTGACTAAAGATAAACTAGTAGGTTGATATTCTGTTAGTCTCCCAACAGAGTTAGGGACGGTGTAGTTATTGAAGTCGAAACCAACATTACCCGAGTGGGCTCCAACAGTGTAATCAATGATTTGCAGCACCGCACATGAAATATACTAATGTATGGATCTTCTACATTTAATCACATAGGCAAGTAATTATTGCTCCCTCTAAGAGACAATAATATGTGACGAAACTAAATAATACAATGATTCATGTCATTATTTAATTGTTTCCTCCTCAACAGTGTGACGAGACAAGATTAAGGCGGTGCATGTAAAGTCGTTAACCTTTCGTAATCTGTTATGAGCCTACATATTCAATCTATTATTTGTTCACGATAACAGAAACAATGTAAACAATTCGGCAGCCGAACCTGACTTCTCTTTATCTGTAGAAACTTCTTTAGAAAAGGATCGTGACATGACACGAATCTACTTTCATCAAACGTTGACTTTTCATCCTACTGTTATAGTAGGATGAAAAGTCAACGTTTGAGTTGAGGTGCAAATATAGATGTTTACTAAACTTTACTTAACTATTCAAGTAATATCGGTTGGCTTAGTAGTTTTAGTGGTCGGTCCAGATGTCCTAATAACAGTATTACCTGGACCTCTCCCACCCCAGGTGCAAACACCGTGTGGTTTTAGACCGTTCGATTTCGACACACCACCCCTCCCCAGATCCCGGTCGGGTGAAAGCTGATGTTGGTTTTCACACGTAAAAAGTGGTTTAAGTGGTCGTCAAATCTTAAACAGGATAAACTTTGTAAGATTAACAAATTATTATTTGGAGTCTAGATGCACTTTATGTACAATTCTTGTATGTTTGTAAAGTCCCCGTGACACAAGAATATATTCCTAATGCGGGAGTGGTAAAAAAAAAACATTTCGCTGTATGAGACGAAAAAAAAAGACATCAGAGTTATTTAAGAAACACAGTTCAGTCCCGAAAAGATATCACAATTGATTGATAATATGAACAATGAAATCTAAACTCAATCGTTAAATAAACGTGTCCTCCAAAGGATTTCTAACTATCCCGGTCTTTTAATAGACCCCTATAGGCAGCAACCATTTCTTTTCACGTATGGGCCATCTCGGCGGGTTTACCCGGCCGGTGGTGTGTTCCGACACACCACCTCGTAAACCGGCCGAGATAGCCCATACGTGAAAAGAAATGGTTGCTGCCGTTGCTGCTCGTACGACGCCTAAATAGAAAGTTCACCCGATTGTAGTACTCACACTAGCAAGCATGTGCTAGGAGGGGTCTAAACGTCGTGGTAACAGATCGCAGCTGGCCACTGAAGTCGAATGAGTGGAAAATTCGTCCTGTTCACCTGCAGCTTATAAACCGCAATCAAATGCAACGTAAAATGAAATAAGCGTTGTTAATACACCACACAATATATGTAACTACCACTAAAATCCAATACACTGAAGTTCAGTTCTTTCGAATTACTCAACAATAAAAAACAACGCAAACGATAATTAATCACATTCCTTCATTGACGTTGGTTTTCACTATAATATTTTTATTTATTTATTTTTTATTTAAAACTTATTGCACATGTTGTACTCAGGCGGACTTAATGCCTTGAGGCATTTTCTCCCAGTCAACCTTCAGGTGATGCAGAAATATGATGTAGTAGGTGTACATATAAAAAAATGTACTGAATTTATCAAATTTCTTTAGGTTGTGTAAATGAGAGATGATTCTTGAAGTTGAATATGTCATTATAATAATTGCATGTATAAAATACAATATTGTAGACTTCTAAAAGTTTTATACGGAACCTCTGAAATAGTAATTTCTCAACGTCAACAATCAATAAGCAAATTAATATAGAAATGTCGTACCATCGCCCCCACACCGCTGATGTGAACGTGTTTTGCATTAAATGATAGTAGATAGACGATAGTAATTTAATGAGGTCTTAAATGGAAATTCCAAAATTATCTCAATAGTTTGACACTTCAATATACCTAATTATTATTTATATTTATGTTTCTACAGGTTAGATCTGTCGAAATTTCACCAACTTTTTGCTACCACTTTCAATTAAAGAATAATGTTTTTTGGTCATTTTTATATATTTTTTTAAAACATTTACAGTGTCTTCATATAACTATTATTCCAAAACATTGTAATTACAAATAATTTATAACATAATACCATTTGCTGTAATATACTTTTGGGCAACTTCTCTGAAGTTTTGTAGGTTACAGTTATAAATGTTCACTTGTTTTGAGATAACATTAATAATTCTTATGTATATTCAATATGTATGTAAAATATGTAATATATAATAAGTTGATATTTTTTGAAGCAAATTTTTTCGCGCAACGGGAAGGCAAAGCGTAGGGGGCTGGTGACGCGCGCCCACATAGCCATCAGGGGCGCACCGCCGCAAGCGCTCTAATAAATCGCGTTGGTGCAGGTTACCCCACAGCACGAGACACGTATGTGACCAGTGCCACATCGCGTCTCACGCTCAATGTACATACCCGACTATGGCAAGGACGAAGGAAGCTAGGGTACTTAAGTGGATACAGCGGGCACACTCCTTGATCTTTACAAGTCAAGTCGGGTGAATTGGTTGTCCAACTTTTCCACCCTAAGGCTATTTATATTTAAAATCGTGAATATACCTAATTATTGCTGTCGCTTCTAGGTGACTATGAACGAGAGGATTGTACAAAATCTTTACCAATAATATGTTTTCAAATTCTTGTTAATTTCGTAATATAAATTTAAAACTTTTAAATGCTTTACTGCAGACAGTAATCTCATCATTCATTATATAAAAAATACAAAGAAAATATGGCAATTCATTACATTCTATTAAATATAATACATATGTAAATTCATTTTAGAATAGAACAGAAAGTTAATATATTTTACATCATAAATCATGTAAAAATAGTTCACGTCTCAGAACCTTTATGGTTTCGTTTATCCGTTCGTTCGTCCGTCTGTCCATCCTTGACTTATATTCTTAAGTAATAAGGCCGCCCTTTGTACATTAAATATAAGTCATTTATGTTCTCTTATGTAAATCTGTAACACGGTGTACAATTAAATCTATGCCAAATGGTTCACCATCATCATCATCAGCCCATCGCAGTCCACTGCTGGACATAGGCCTCTTCCATTGCACACCATTTTGATCGATTTTCGGCTTCTCGCATCCAGCTCCTGCCAGCTATCTTGCGCAAATTGTCACTCCACTAAAATTTAACTTCAGATGGCTATGTGCTTTTATCACACAAATCACGAAAAAAACACTTTTTGGGGTCCTTCCCTATACATAAAGTGGTGATTGTTTTGCAGTTTGTTTAGATTTTTTAATTTAAACCATTTTTATAACTTAAATCTCTTTACTCATCAATATACTTGCATTTTTAAAAAAACATTCTTTTTTTATATTTTTGTGGAAATCTCCTTGGACACCACCTATTGTTGGTTATGTCAGACCAGAACCGACCAAAAACCGTACTCCACCTCAAAGTACTAGTTGCCGAGGAATCAAGTGTACCCTAGAAAAGAAAGCCCTTAAACACCGACGTACCTCGTGATCATCCTCCACCATCATCCGCAAGCAGTAGATGACTACTGTTTGCGGATGATCACGTTCTTAGTAGGAACTCTGATGTATCATGGTGACAGAAAGACGGGTTCTACGATACTCGGAGTTACGATTGACGTTTATAAACAAGTTATACAAAGTCAATACACTGTAGGCAAAAATAGATTTATTTATTTTTGACAAATAATTTAATTCACAATCAGTCGTGTTCGGGATTTTCTTTCAAGCAAATTATGCCTGTAATAGAAAACTATAATAGTAGAAGATTGGGCTCAATTATACCAGACTCAGAACAAACGCCTAGAAAGAATAAAAGTATAAGAAACTAAATATATTGCCAATGCTGAACCTCCTGACCTTAAGCAGACAATAACACCTCTAATAGGATGGTGTGCAGCTGTTTTGACTGTGATGAGTACACTTTTAGATATCAGCACTTTTAGACAACAGAGCAATGTACAAAACAACAGATTTAGGTATGTAGCTAAAGGCGGAAACATACTATCGTGTCGGGGCGTGTTGTGTCACTTCTGTTGTGACGGTGAGTGTGCAAATTAGTGCGTTGTGTCGTGGCGCGCTCTGGCGTTATGTCGTTTACTTCTGACTGAACTTTTGCAACATTTAAACGTACAAAATGTTGTCTTCTGGTTCGAATAATGGTTCTGATGAAGATGTTAGCAATGAACCCATAGGGACAAAAAAACACTTGTTTACTAGTTGTTTGCGCCATGAACCACGCGCCCTATTAGAATCACACTTACGTAATAAGTCGTGTCGCGTCATAGCCCCCACCACCGCTGTGGCGCAATCGGTGGCGAGCAGTCGGCGCCACGACACACACAACTCGTCGCGACACAACACAGCGTACAAATGTGTTCCTAACCATATATTACATGTATGAAACCGATATGCTTTAGACGCGTCACGACACGCCCCGACACAATAGTATGTTTCCGCCTTAAGTCTGTTGTTTTGTTCATTGCTCTGTTTTTTTTTTTTTTTTTTTTTTTTTTTTTTATATTTAAGCCTGCCAAAGTGACTCTACTCTGCCTGATGGAAAGCATGAGTAGAATCCAGGAGTAGGGGTCACCATGCTTATTGTGAGGGTAGGCAATGTAGCATGGTGACCCTTACCATGGCAGCCTGGTTAGATTATTCTGCATCATTCTCCCGGCCTTCGAAGGGCGGGAGAATGATGCAGAATGATTGGGCCTCCGGTCTCACACTCACCAACGAAATACGACAGCAAGAATGCTGTCATTATTAGGATGGTCTTCTGTGTGAGGGTAGTACTGGCCGGGTCAAGCCGGCCCATTCGTGCTGAAATCAGCGTGGCTCTACTACCAATGAATGTGTATAATTATTAACACGTTTTCGCGCGGCGACGCTGGCGCTGCCCGCGCTGCCGTGTCTCACCACCGCACCACACCGCTCATCGCCCTGGCGTACTTTATAAGAGCGAACACGCGAAGACTGAGCTCAGTGAGCTGCCGCCCGCTGCCTCTGTCACTGGTCGCTCGGAGCTGGGCCTCCCCAGATGTCACCTGGGGTCTCACCTGGCTTGGGCTTGACCACCGGGCGGCGTGAAGAGCGCAAACGAACTACAACAAACCGCGAGGAAACTTCTCACCCCCATGACCTGCTCCTTTTTAGGGGCAGCGGAACAGACACTGTTGGCAGCAGGCAGCTGCCCCGAACCAGCTTCCACGCGTCCCCTGCGCGACGAACCGACGGCCATAGTAGGCACCGAGTTTTTTCTCCGCGCTGCCTTTGCGCACGGTCGCCGATGCTGTCAGTTGAATACCTCTTTCATCTTGGAGGTATCGTCGCTGAAGGAACTCCCTAGAACCACGCCCTGACTCTAATCTTTAATAATAACAAAATTTGTTTCACCGGAGGGCTACCAAAGCCCTGAAACGTGACAACGTATAGAAATTTCATTTTGTACTTTTAGACAATCACTAATAGCTTATTTACTGTTCAGCATAGGGTTTAGTAAAGAGGTTTTGGCCACTTATTATTATTACATCACACTGGTCTCATCGGTTGGCACATTGTTTCTTTCAAGTTTTTTTCTCTTTTTTCAGTGCTATTTAATTATTCTATCATTATATGGACCTTGGTTTTTTAGCATGTTGTTATATTCATTTGTATACCACTATTTAAAGCGCAAGTTCACATATCTCGAATGTAAAGCACCAACTTTTTTCTCCGGAGCCTTACAGCGGAGCGCGACCCAAATCAATGATTGCCAAGATGTTCCGATTGACTTCTTCTTTAAGTTTTACGCCCAGTAATCGTTCGTTTTTAATACTTTATCTCGATTTATGATTAATTCTCTATCTCTTGTATTATGAAAAGTTCTCAAAGGACGAAACATTCTTCACACATTTATCTCTGTAACATAGTCGCTTGCTGTATTTCAAGAAAAGAGGGTACTTCAATCTAAAGACAGGGAACCAAATTGTTAAACCTGAATTAAAAGTACATTTTTAAAGCAGGTGAGTCCTCTACTCATCAAACCCCATTCACATAAAAGACTTGAAGGACACTGTATGCAATTATTTTTATTGTTTTCTGTTGCAATAAAAAAATTAACGTAATAATGTCTAACACCAACAACCCATAATATCCCACTGCTGTGCTCGGGTCTTCTATCAGAAGAGGGATTAAGGCCATACGTCCTTAAGTGGGCGTTGGGTCTGGCAATACATGGCTACGTAATCTTTCCGTTGGATGTTTTTAAATCGCCCGAAGACCTCCAACTAAGCTTTACGACTTTACTTGACCTCCGAATCACGGACACGCTGTAACACTTTTTTTTCCTTATTAAATATCACGTAATTGTCTGACATGCTTGGAGTTGACTGTTTGTCATTAGCGCCATCTCTTTGGTCAGCGGTAGCTGCTTCACAGCCGACTGTCAAATGCGAATTGATTTGTTTTCACCAACGAGGCGCAGGATGGCGCTCATGTCGTGATTAATTCAACTCTTGGGCATAGACTTTGTCTTTATGACAGTTATTTTTAATCTGTATTCCATTTTGTCTCTGAAAATCGCGTGATGTTGTGTTATTTTTGTAGGAAGGTAGAATTTTTATTCCAGGAAGACCTTGAAATGGGTTATAAAAGCCAGTATTCATCTTCGAACAATTCATTTCCTAATTCTCTGTGTTGTATTTCTTAATTGAACCCGTCATTTTGAAAAGGGCACAAGTCCATTAATTAAAACTTTTCAGGAACAACAAAAATACGTTTCTTTTAAAAAACTTATTGGTGGTGAAGAAACTGAACATAGGAGTAGTGAAATAAAAGAAATATATAACTTTTATTTATAAAAAAAAATACATTTATCATACAGATATTTTTAATTAAAGTTTCAGGACTAATGCCTTTTTCAAAATGACTTTTCTGATGTTCACAAAACCAAATATTTTCAGAAGAACTATTAACCAATCATCTTGATTTTCGTGATATTCATTGTTTGCTGGAGTTGTTTGCCATGCAAAAACCTCTGTATAGAAATTGTGGTACTCTGCTGGAATATATTTTTCAAGTTTTTTTAAATCAGACATTGTCTTTTCATTGATTGGCACTTTACCCATCCTCTGTAAGAGTTAGAAAACATGTCTTACTAAACAATCTATGGAACCACGTGTGTCACAAGACCTGGTGTGGTCTTGTGACAACACGTGGTGGAAATGCGACACTTTGAAAATAGCAAAAGTCACTTTTTTGTCCTTGAGTACTCCTCTGCCATAATAATCCACAGATAGCACCAGTTTCTTATAATGCTTTGGCCACCATTTTTTATGGCTATAATATCTTCAGCTTTAGGCTGCCTTTTCTCAAAAATTTCATTAGTCTCAGCTATAAGATTTTCATATTTATTCAGATGTAAGTCCTGTAATTTTTTCGAATATGTCTCTTTGCTGTCCCAAACATTCTATCATTTGGTAGGAATGAATGAACTCGTTTAGGTATGTAATATTGCTAGAGTAGGTAGCTACCAGTGACAAAAGAATTTGGACCTGGATCGCATGATTCCGATTTTGGCCGGCACAACCATCTGAAAATAGGTGCAGTTCTTCGGCATCATTACCAATATTTATTTTAATATAACTCTGCATAAAGGTACCTACTTCGTTGGGCATATAGTTGCGTTTCTTTTTATTAGAAAGGGGCAGAGGTCTAGGACTCGTGCCATTTTCAAACAGTCTTCAATTTTCGTTAGCCTTTTAAGTTGACTTGTGATGTATGAAGACGCACCATTTTCACAGGGAATATGTAAAATGCTTCAATAAATAAAATGACGCCAAAAAGTGATTTTTAAAAAAAGTGTTACTCGTGCCCTTTTCGAAATGACAGGTTCAATTGTGAAAAATAATTCTAGTTGAAACACCCACGTCAGTAGTAAGTGAAATTAATTATTTTAAACTTGGTTTTAGGCTGTTCTCTTTTGTGCAATCATATACTTAGAATAGGGTTTCATCCCCAGTGTCGTCTGCTACAGCTGAATACTTCCGCAAACGCTTTTCACGGGCCCCAAGTGTAGAACCAATCTGGAGCAACTCAGATCCCTTCACCTGAGTCTCCACTTACCTTGTCGGGCGATTTCTTGAAGAAGTGGCCAGCTCCGCGCCGCTCACCTCAGGGCAGTTATTAGGGTTACGTTATTTATTTTATTTAAATTAATACTGCCATTTCTTTCCTCCGGTACGCGTTCCCCGAGGTTACACGATGAGGGACCCCAGAGACCACGTCGGGGTGGCCTTGTATTTCATGCCTGACGCCTACACATCCCGGTCGAGCCCCCATAGGACCAGGGAAGCCTAGGAAACGAAACTATGATCTTTAGAATATACATATATCAACCCTCTTTATTTGTTCTGTTGAATATAATAATTTAATATTAGGATGTGATCAATAACCTTGTGATATATATATTGCGATTGACATGATGTATATTTAAGACTGAATAGATATATGTGTGATACTGAAACCGTGTTTTCCTTGATGTGTTTCCCGACTGCCCACAACATATGCACACAGACCCTCTCTAGTATCTCTTCCTTTGTATTCAGTTTCTACTTGTGAACGGCGCCCTGAGCAATCTCGTGCTCTGCTGATGAGTCGTCGGTGAGTGAATTCCACTGGATAGGGCTAGGGCCTACTATCCCCCCTACATAGGGCTAGGGGTTACAACGCTCATAACATATCATGCCACAATCAGTCACCCATTTAGATACTGACTGCGCCGTCGTTGCTTACTCTTGGTGATTGTTTCCAATCACCTAAGGATACTTGGGCTATGAGCGCTACCATATAAAAAGTTTTAATTCAAATCAAATCAAACCATTTTTATTTCAAATAAACCAATACAACGGCACTTTTGAAACGTCAAGTAGTCAGTCAGTAGTCAGTCGTGAAGCTAATTCATCAACAACCCATAACGTCCCACTGCTGGGTTCGTGTCTCCTCTCAAGAGAGGGTTAAGGCCATACGTCACCACACTGGCCGAGTGCGGGTTGGGGACTGGCAAGACGACATTGTGGCTACGTAATCTTGCTGTTGGATGTTTTTAAGCCGCCCGAAGGCCTCCAACTAAGCTTCACGACTACCATCTTATGATAACAACCGGGACCGACTGCTTAACGTGACCTCCGAATCACGGAAACGCTCATTACATATAATGCCACAAACGGTCACCCATCTAGGTCCGACCGCGCCGTCGTTGTTTACCCTTGGTGATTGTTTCCAATCACCTAAGGCCACTCGGCTATGAAGCTAATTGTCTGTTCCAATTCGTAGATCCTATGGAGAAGAATAGACAAGAAACTCCATGGATACTCTTTTCCAACATTGTTTTTAAAATTTTTGGTTACATTGTTTATGGCGTTTTATTAAATGTGAAGACAATGTAACGATGCAGATGTTTACACAGGTAGTGTCCAAAAATAATTAAACAATAATAAAATATAGAAGTTGTGAGATGACCAGCCCCGACAGGCGGCGCCCGTATCAATTAAGAAAGTGGATACATTTACATAACATTCATTGCATACTTTATATCTTTGGATCTACAGATCACTTTATCATCAATTATTTGGAACACAAATGCACCTGTTTTGTTAATTCTCTGCACCTGACGGAAATGATGACAGAGTTGACAGTTAAGGGATTAAGATTAAAAATATATCATACTAGGATTTGCCGATGGCTTCACTCACTTGTTACTATGTTTCTTTCCTTTTATTTTCTACACGTGGTAATTCTAATAATGTATCTGGGTGACTTTTTGACATTGAGTCAGCATTAGTAAAGAAAAAATTTGGTTGTAATCTCACATAACTCTCATCATAACTATCGTATCAGTCGGAAGCACTACCTCTTTGTATAAAAGGTTTCATAAATGTTTTTTTGCCACCCGCAAATTGATTGTGTTTTTCAAAACTTCGTTAATATCACTAAGGCGTAAAGCTAAAGGACTACCTTTAACTTGCTTTACACCTTGACTGCTTTTCGTAAATGTGATAATTATTATATGTGTTCGGCCATGACTAAATCAATAACATACAAATTATCGAAAGAGTTTTTATTTTGAAAAAACGTTGTTGATGAATAAACCTACTTAATTTCATAGAGATTTGATCTTCAAGAAATGATAAAAAATAACAACGATTGCATAAATATGCGTTGTTAACGCGATCACCTAATAGTGTTCGAAAACGGTTCAATTTGTTTTTCAAAAATATTTCATTGGTTTAATAATACTTTGTTTCTTAGATCCAAGAATGTAAACTTCATAAGTATCTTTATTATTTTCAGCCTTACGTGCCTTTATAATAAATTTCTTAAATTTATAAAATAAAATACCAAAATTTATTTAATTTTCCCCCGCACTAGATTGAATTTGTGACTCGGGCAAAAAACTTAACGTTTGCTTATATTGACCTGAATTTGGTAACTTATCATTATATCTAGATATTGTGTCTATTCTTTAGATGGATAACACAGTACCAAATGATCTCGTAGCTATGTAACTTAAGTTTTTCCTGTTAGAGGATTCTTACTTCCCTAAAATAGCTATGGAGGTCTGCTACACTGTTTGTTTCAACCTATTGTTAAGCCTCAGACTCAGAACTGTTTGACAAGTTTCAGTGTTTAATACACAACTACCTACCTCTCTGACTATATAGTTCAGCATGCCAATTGCATTGCAGCTATAGCTTTCGACTGCCGGTCTAGTGGTTAGCGTGTGCGACTTCTGATCAAGAGGTCTCGGCGTTTCCCAGGTCGGACCAAATGTTTATGTGATCCGTAAATATTTGTTTCGGAGTTTTCTATGTATAATATGTATGTATTTACAAAAAACGGAAAGTATTTTTATGTATTTATATCAGTTGTCTAGTTACCCTTATTACAAACTCTGCTTAGTTGTCTCTCTGTAAATGTCCGAAATATTTATTCATTATCATCATCATCAACAGCCTTTAACAGTCCACTGCTGGACATAGGCCTCTTGTTTTGGCCTACTATACCACGCTGGCCAGACGGGTTGGTATAGGGTAGGTTTCAAGTTTTCCTTCTCTTGGCAACGTTGTTCTCTTGCGTAGCTTATCCCTTAGTCGCCTTTTACGACATCCGCGGGATGAATAGGGGCGGTGACACTCTGTATTACTATATTATTATTATTGTCTTCTACTACATTTGTGAAATCTAATTACCTATTTGTAAATCATATTTTAGTTTGACTATACTTCATAACTTACAGTATAATCTTTAATGTTTGACCTGTTACGATTGCGATGTGTTTATATTTCCAGTAATACAATCATTAACGGCTAAGTTCATGGAGTCCAAGTGCTATTTTTAAACAATTAGCTAAGCAACTGATCGACTTTTCTCGTGATCAAAAGGCTGGACCTTTTTCTAGAAGAGCTAGTCTTTTGGGAACGCTGCCACTAACGATGATACTGGGGAATGTTTTGATACTTGTATGTTAATATTGTAAATGTTCTTTAAGTTTATATTGTTAATCATTAACTAAAAGATATAGTTCAAAAACATGGATCATACATTAATCGTAGTATGTGTCATCAAACATTGTAAGTTTTCTCTAATCATATCACGCTTACATCACACACTTTTTATATACCTAACCTAAATGCTCATTCAATAACGGGATTTTTTTAAATGTAATGTATATTAAGATAACTAAACACGTCTCGATTGTAATAAAACATTCGTACGTGTTGATGGGCAGCTAACGATACCTGCCTATCTATCTTTAAAGTAAACATTAATGAAAGTAAATTATAAGTAAACTATCATTATAATACATTTCATAAATCTGATTAACTTTCTGGTTAACGATAGCACCTTTTCATGAAAACTTTTCTCAGTATGAAGTCGTTTCAAAAGGCGACACAGAGTCCGTGGGAACCCTAAAAAACAATACCCTCTGGAAAATGGGATTGTTTGATTTATCACACGTACTTAGGTTAGTCTAGTCGACAAGATGATCAGAGGAGCGTACCGTCGTGTACGAGGACCGAGATGGCGCTTTGAGACGCACGGCCATGTCGTGCGGTGTTCCACAGGGGTCTGTCCTAATACCACTCCTGTGGAACATGGGATACGACTGAGCCCTACGAGGGCGTCTCCCCCCCGGGCTGGGTGTTATCTGTTACGCAGACGAAACCCTGGTCACGGCCCGGGGGGCAAACTTTGAGGAGGCGGCGCGGAACACCCCCGTGGGACTTGGAGGCGGAAGTGCTCGGCGAAGTTCATCGGCGAGTGGCTGATTTCCGGGCGGAGAGCGGATTTCGCCCTCCGCCCGAAGACGTGCGCGAGTGGCGCGAAGCCGCTCGCCGAGCCATCATGCTCAGATGGCTGTTCCGACTGGAGACACCACGCGCTGGCTTCGCCACCGTGGAGGCTCTCCAGCCGGTCATCGCGGAGTGGGCAGGGCGGCAGCACGGGACCCTTTCCTTCCACCTGACGCAGGTGCTTACCGGGCACGGTTGCTTCATAAAGTATCTGCACTCGGTCGCTGGGAAGGAAACGAGTCCCGCCTGCCACCACTGCGACTGCAGTGAGAACACGGCCCTACACTCGCTGGCGGTCTGTACCGCATGGGCGACGCAGCGCCGAGCCCTCACTGCAGTCATCGGAGGGGATCTCTCGCTGCCGGCCGTCATAAGATCGATGGCCGGCAGCGACAGGTGTTTTACCGCCGTCGCAACCTTCTGCGAGGACGTAATCTTGTAGAAGGAGGTGGCGGAGAAGACCCGGGAGGATGACATCCACTCGGACCCGATCCACCGCCGCCGCCCCTCATACCCGCCGCGCATACCTCGTCTCATACGCGTCTCATGCCGCCCTGAGAGTGGCTGCGGATGGGCGGAACGGATTTCCCGTCTGTCCGCAGTAGAGGCCAACCGCGAGGGGGCGGCGTCCGCGTGTGACCGGACGTTGCCCAATTAGAGAGTACAAACTCTCGACTCTCTAATTGGGACGGGAAACCCGTCCCGCCCATCCGCGGCCACTCTCAGGGCGGCATGAGACGCAGGTATGCGCGCCTCCGCCGCCGACACACCACCCCGCCGTAACCCCCGATGGGGTGACGGTCCGCGGGGATTTCCACACGTTAAAAAAAAAAGTCGACAAGATGAAAATAGTACAAAATAAAGATACTGCTCTTAAAATTATGTGCGATAGCTCATTGGATCCAGAGTAACGCCTAGAAAAATGTGTGATAAGCGTGTATTAGCATATCAAAAATTGCAAAAGTTATAAACAATTAAAGATGATGTTATAAACAAAGTATAAATCTTTTTTCAACTTTAATGGCGCGATCTTGTTAAGTATGTATGTAAGAAAAGCTCTACTAAGCGATATTTTTTTAAGACCATTATTTAAACATTTTTTTTTCACTTACAAATTAAGACAGTAGTTCAAGAAAATTTTGTTAGTTAACAATTGTTTAACTAATTAAACTTGTTTAATTGTGATTAGTGAAAAAGGTAATAATAATAAATAATAATAATAAAATAGCTGTATTTATTCCACAATTTTTAACAATTTCATTAATTTAAAATGAGACAGTTGAAATCAATTAATATAATATAAAATAAATATGATTATCCATGCTTAAATTGTGGACCCCTTCAGGGTAAAAGCCTTCTCCAAAGAGTTCCATGTTTCCCTATTTTTGGCGGTGGTCATCCAGTCCCTTCCTCCACAGGCCACAATCTCGTCCTGCCACCGGGCGCACGGGCGACCTCTCTTTCTAACGCCTATTGGTCCGTTCCATTTCGTGATGTTGATTTTCCATCGACTGTCATCATATCTCGCCACATGACCCGCCCACCTCCATTTTCATCATCATCATCATCATCATCATCAGCCTATCTCAGTCCACGGCTGGACATAGGCCTCTCCCATTGCACACCACTTTGATCGATTTTGTGCTTCTCGCATCCAGCTCCTGCCAGCCATCTTGCGCAAATCATCACTCCACCTGGCCTGTGGGCGTCCTACACTACGTTTGCCGAGACGCGGTCTCCACTCCAGAACTCTTCTACCCCAATGGTCATCAGTTCTGCGGCTAATATGGCCAGCCCACTGCCACTTCAGCTTGCTAATCCGGTGGGCTATGTCGATGACTTTAGTTCTCTGACGGATAACTTCATTCCTGATACGATCCCTCAGAGAAACGCCGAGCATAGCCCTTTCCATTGCACGCTGAGCAACTTTGAGCTTGTGGACCAACCTCACCGTAAGTGTCCACGTTTCGGCTCCGTATGTCATGACAGGTAGGACGCACTGGTTAAAAACTTTCGTTTTTAGGCACTGTGGGATCGACGATGAGAAGACTCGACGTAACTTTCCAAACGCCGCCCAACCCAGCTGAATTCTTCTATTCACCTCGTCCTCGAGGTTATTCCTACCCAACTGCAATGTCTGCCCAAGGTAGACATATTTTTGAACAACCTCGAGAGCGGTATCGTGTACTGCAACCGGTTCCGGTAGTACATGTTGATTGAACATGACCTCGGTTTTATCCAAGTTCATCCGTAGGCCGATGCGCATAGAAGAATCAGCTAGGTCGTTCACCATCTGTTGCAGGTCCTGCAGTGTCTCTGCCATTATAACGATGTCGTCCGCAAATCGCAAGTGAGAGATGTATTCGCCATTGATGTTAATGCCACGTCCTTTCCAGTTCAGCGTCTTAAACATATCCTCCATTGCATTAGTGAACATCCTCCTCCTCCATCCTCCATTTTATTATTTATTTTATTTATTTATTTATATACTTTATGCACAAATACATGCATCGGCGGACTTAATGCCTTAGGCATTTTCTGCCAGTCGACCGATTGGGCGATGCAGAGAAAAGATGAGGTAGGTGCTTAAAGGGTGAATTGATTGATTATAGTACAAAAAGTCATAGGTAATATACATACATATAATATGATAAGTAATATACCTACATAAACATACATATATACGTCTATATTTATACACATACATACACGTACATATATTTATTAACGTAGAATCCAATAAGAATTTTTGATAAACTAAGACCCCGTTGAATCCGCCAATTCGCCCCATAAAAGCTTCTTTACCTTCATCTTAAAAATGTCTCGATTCTTCGCCAGTCTGACCTCGAAAGGAAGCGCATTCCACAAGTGGACAGACTGGACAAAGAATGAGGATCCAACGAAACCAGTAGTGTGTGATGGGCAAAGCAGGAGGAGATTGTTAGCCGAGTGAAGGTTTCGGTTGTGATTACTGCATAAGAGTTGGAAATGTGTTTTTAAATAACTGGGGGGGGATGGGGAATTGAGGATAGTGTACAGGAATGTGAGTGCGCGCATTTTTCTGCGTTGACGAATCGGTAACCAACCTAACTGGGAACGAAAACTGGAAATGTGGTCATACTTACGAAGATTAAAGATGAATCGAATGCAGTTATTGAGAAGACGATCTAACTTGTTGAGGAGATCTGCATTCAGGTCATAATAGCATACGTCACCATAGTCGATCAAAGGGAAGATAAGAGATTGCACAAGCATTTTCTTGGTTTTCACGGGCAGAAAATTTTTCAGGCGATATAGTGCTCTGAGAATGCCGGTGACCCTCTGACATACATATGCAACTTGATCACGCCAGTTCAAAGTGCTGTCGAGTTGCAAGCCCAAGTCTCTCACTGTTTGACAGACCGGTATAGTGGTACCATTCAGCATTATTTTGGGGAGCATTTCTAAATTAGTCCTGTCCATTGAACGCCTACTACCGATTAGTATGGCCTGGCACTTTGTCGGGTTGATCGCTAATCCGAACCGCGCAGACCAGTTCTCGATCGTCCGGAGATCAATATTGATATTATCAATTGCCGTTGTTATGTTATCAACACTGGCCTGAGAGTACAGTTGTAGGTCGTCAGCTACTTTAGGCTTTGTGATAAATGTAGAGCATCCTTTAACTTGGTAACCTTCCGAATTTCTATGTTTCTAACTCTATCTCTCAGTTTTATATTTAAACAAAGAAGATTTAAGAAGATTTAAAAGAGAAAAAGTTACAATGAAATAAATAATTTCTCTTTATACAGTTATACACATCGATTATTATACATACATATATTATCACTGCTATATCACGCACGAGCTTTCTGTTCGACATCTAGCGTACGGAGTTCTCTCGTGGGCGTTGTCTTAGTCGATATGATATCGTTGGCATTCAATATAATTTTTTGTCTTGATAAAATGGTACGTTAAGTCGCGCGACGAATCTGGAATTATGACACAGGTTTAACACGTCAATAAATGAACTACCTTGATGGTTTTACTGTATTCCAAGTTTTCATTGAGATGTCTTTGTATTCTTGGGTTTTGCGTTTAGGGAATTTTTACATGGGCTTATATATTGCTCTTTAGGACATTCTGTTTTCTTAACTGAAGCTTAGTTTGCCAAAAAGGCTCGCATTAACATAATATAGACAGATAATGTACACGTATATCCAGAATTATCTACAATGTATTGCGAACCACCGGCATTAGTTTAAAGCGTAAATATTAACTAACTTGACCCATACAAATATATAAACACGTGCAAGAGATAGTGTTCTATAACTCAAAATTGTAATCAAATGTTGATATTACTTGTATTCGCTGAGGTCGAAATTCGATTCCGTGTTTGACTATTGATAAAACATCATCGATAAATAGACTCAATAACGGAACAGTTATTACTTAATTTTTTATCGCTAAATTCACGTTTCGTGTTCCCGAAAGGGCAAAGGTTTTTTAAACATCTACAGTTTGTCATATAACATTAATTGATCTCGTTCACGTAATTGCACATAATGGCACTCCAGTAATTAAAATTTGAGAAAACCCAGAAAATATAAGTAGTGATGCATAAGATAATAGGATGTTGCAATAATAGATGTGGCCTTGGTGGCGCAGTGGATACGTATGCGATTGTTATTATTGAGGTCTCGGGTTTGATTCTCGGGTCGGATCAAATGGTTGTTTAATAATCAAATATTTGTTTCGGAGTTTGGGTGTTATTTACAAAGAAATAAAGTATGTTTATTTTAATTTTATTAAATTTCTTTATTTGGAACAAAAAACAGTTACATGCTAAATTCTTAACTAAATAAAATTACTTCATATCACGGATTAACAGAAATATAATTGAGTAGAAACAGTTCAGAATTATGTTACAGTGATGCTTAAATATAAACCAGTGTAAATATACAAGAAGGGTAAAATACTACGAAAATACATAATAAAAAATAAGCTACTTTATTGGCAAAGCTGATAATATTATAATAGCATAACTAAAAAAAGCCATTAGGTGAAGCAAATATGTCAATGTCACTGAAATATTTATTATAAGCTAGTTACTACAAGGCGTCGAAGAGGCATGAGGACGCCAGCAATGGTCCTACAAGATGGTGTGTAAAAGTTGGTATTGATGCACTTTTCGCCTGTGAACTGTTCTTCATACAGGTTTATATAATTATATTAGTTGTCTATTACGCATAATACAAGCTGAGTCGGGGTTGAGTGTAAGATGTTCAAACTAATTAATAAAAAATATATCCTTACTAATATTATAAACGCGAAAGTTTGTGATTATGTATGTATGTTTGTTGCTCTTTCACGCAAAAACTACTGAACAGATTTGGATGAAACTTTACAGTTATATAGTTTATATATCAGAATAATATAAAGGCTACTTTTTATTGCAATAATCGAGATACACGCGAGTGGAGCCGCGGGTGAAAGCTAGTATATTTTATAATTGTTGAAAATCGGAGCTATAAGGTCTGAAAGATCCATTACTAAGATTATATTTAATGATAACATTTCAAGAATAATGCTTATGAACATAATTCCTAATTACTTGAAAAAATAACATAACATATTTAAAATAGAGAGTGAATGATATACCTAATTATAAACAATAGCATCATTCATCTGAACGCTCTGAAATAGATCATGATGGTTAGGAACTAAATACGAGTATGTTAAGCTAACACGCAAAAACAAAAAATGAGGAAAATAAAACAATTTAGTATAATTATAATGAATTGTTTATATTATTTAATTGGTCACTTTAACCGCAGGTCGTCTTGGAACCCAATTCAAGGGTAACACGAGTTTATATCAGGTTATCGTAACAAGAAGCATGTATCCACTTTTAGTTAACCCAAACATAATGAATGACTACAGTATGTAATCACACTCATTTTCATCATACATTTCATCCTCACTTTATTAATTTTTCCCTTCATTCACACACATCACCGGCATTCTCCAATCATGACCTTATCTTTCTCTCTTATGTCCTTAAACCACCCAAACCCAAACCAAGAGTTTTGCACATGCGTTGTTTCGGTCGTATGGAGGTCGATAGGCTACATAAAGATGCTTCCGTTTTAAATTGGGATCTGGTAACGTCGGCTACAAATGTGGACGAGAAGCTTAATAACTTCAATCACACCATTCTCTCTTTATACGATGTCCACGCGCCAATAAAAAAAATAAAACTAAAGAGACAACCTGGATGACTAGTGAGGTACTTTCGGCTATGCGACGAAGAGACAGAGCATTTTGTAAATTCAGAAGGGATCGTACTGAGGAAAAGCATACCTTGTATAAAAATGCAAGAAATCGGTGCAACCAGATGATACGCAACGCCAAACGCCGACACATTTTTGAAAATATCTCCCGTTCATCGCCCTCCAATATTTGGAAGTTTCTTGGAACTTTGGGTATTGGCAAGAATCGGTCGGGTGGTTTGCAGGGGACGATTGGTTTGGATGATTTAAACCGTTACTTCTCCACCTCTGCTCAATTAGATCCCCAAATCAAGTGTCGCACTGTTGACTACCTGGCGAGTCTAAATAGCGTGGATATTAATCCCTTCCGATTTTCTCCGGTTGCGTCGGGCGACATCAGAAAGATTATACTTTCTATTAAATCTAACGCTGTTGGCTGTGACCAAATCAGCCGACGTATGATTGTAACAATCCTAGACCACATTTTACCTATAATCACTCATATTATCAACTTTTCACTACATTCCGGAATTTTCCCATCACTCTGGCGCAAAGCTTGTGTCATTCCCTTACCTAAGATTGCAAATCCCATACTCCCCAATCACTACAGACCAATATCCATTCTTCCGTTCCTTTCCAAGGTCCTAGAATCCTGTGTGCACAAACAGTTATCTGAATTCGTTCAAAAAAACAATTTATTGAGCCCTTTGCAGTCCGGATTCAGACCTGGACACAGTACGACTTCTGCTCTTCTTAAAGTGACCGGTGATATCAGGGCAGGTATGGAGGAGACGGAGGTTACTGTTTTGGTAATGATAGACTTCTCCAATGCCTTCAACACGGTCAACCACGATATCCTATTATCTATCCTTTCCTATCTAGCGGTGTCGCCGGAAGCACTGGAATGGTTCTCATCTTATCTTCAGGGACGCCAACAGTCTGTACATGTCGACGAATCTACGTCGAGCGTGTGTGATCTTGGCTCTGGTGTTCCTCAAGGCGGTATTCTTTCCCCTCTTTTATTTTCTATGTATATCAATCTTTTAACCCTAGAACTTCTGTGTGCGTATCATCTGTATGCAGACGATCTACAGCTCTATTCTAAGAGTAAAGTGGAGGACGTTGCGTTAGCAATACAAAGGGTCAATAATGACCTTGAAACAATTAATGCATGGTCTCAAAAGTTTGGGCTATCAGTGAACCCCACAAAATGTCAAGCCATCGTGGTCGGGAGTAGCCGATTGATGAGCAGAGTGGACACCGAGACTCTTCCAGTTATCATCTTTAATGGGACTACCATACCTGTTCGTGAATCGGTGAAGGATCTAGGCTTGCATCTCGACTGCACACTTAACTGGCGTGAACAAGTTTCGAAACAGTGTCAGAGGGTTACTGGAACTCTTCGTGCTCTAAATCGCCTGAGAAATTTCCTACCCGTTAAAACTAAGACAATGCTTGTGCAAACCCTTATCTTCCCACTAATCGACTATGGTGATGTGTGCTGTTACGACCTGAATGCAGATCTTCTCGATAAATTAGACCGTCTTCTTAATAACTGCATTCGATTCGTTTATAATCTCCGTAAATATGATCATGTTTCCTCTTTCCGTTCGCAACTCAATTGGCTACCCATTCGTTCACGCTGAAAACTACGCGCGCTAACTGTCCTATACTCCATCCTTAATAACCCATCTTCACCAACATATTTAAAGTGTTACTTCCAACTCCTGTGTAGTACTCATGATAGAATTCTCCGCTCCTCTAATAACCTTCTCCTTCGTTGTCCTTCTCACACAACTGAATTTTTTGGATCATCCTTTTTTGTACAGTCCGTTCTTCTCTGGAATGAGCTTCCCATCGAGATCAGGATGGCCACTAACGCTTCTTCGTTCAAGACCAAAGTCAAGCAGTTTCTAGTGAAGCAGCTGGCAGAATCAACCAAGTCCTAATTGTCAACTCTTTTTTGTATTTATTTGTGTATGTATGTATTTATATCTATTTAAGTATATATAGATATTCTATGTACTGTATTATATTGTAACGTACTATATTGTATTGTAAATTACTCATATGTATATTATATATTAAGTTATGTATTATGTTTATAAACTTGTATCAGTCGTGTCATAGGTAGTAAATTAATTTTCATTTTCACCAAAATGCACCTACTACCATTTTTCTCTGCATCACCCAATGGTTGACTGGTAGAGAATGCCTTAGGCATTAAGTCCGCCAATGTACCAATGTGCATAATGTATAAATAAATAAATAAATAAATCATCACATTTCACTTCATCATCATACATTTATCATAATATATACTACACACAGCTCCGTCTGCAACTTCTACTACAAGTAGCGTAATGTTATACCGCGGAAGCAGATTTGTTTCCTATATAAAACGTTATAATGAGTTAACCTTAAAAGACAGACATTTATGTTGTAGTGGAATTTTTCAGAACTTTTAGACGAGAAGAATTATGTCGCCCGCGTGTAGGTTATCGCGGTAAATATAAGCCTATGTGTTATTCTTATATGAAAGCTATATTATTCTGAAGTATCATCGAAATCCATTCGGTATAGTTTTTGCGTGAAAGAGCTACAAACGTACATAATCACAAACTTTCACGTTTATAATATTAGTAGGACGTAGTTTTTGTGAAGCTTTCGCTTTACGTCCGTTTACGCAGCGGACGCAGTAGCTCCTTCTTCTTTCTAGCCTTACTCCCAATATTATTTGGGTTCGGCTACCAGTTCAACCGGTTTTACCTGAATATCAGGTTTTTCTCGGAGAGACTGGCATCGGACCTCCGCAACCCTAAGGGAGAACTGAAATTCAATGGTTGAACTAGTTGTCAGTAAATTTAATTGGGCAGGGCGGCAGCACGGTGTGCTGGTGCTTTCCGGGCACGGTTGCTTCGGGAAGTACCTGCACTCGGTCGCTAGGAGGGAACCGAGTCCCACCTGACACCACCGGCCGTCATAAGCTCCATGGCCAGTAGTGACAGCTGTTTTACCGAGGTCGCAACCTACTGCGAGGACGTAATCTCGCAGAAGGAGGCGGTGGAGAAGTCCTGGGAAAACGATCTCCACTCAGACCCGATACGCCGGCAGCGTCGGTGTGTGACCGGACGCCGCCCAATTAGAGACTTTCAGACGAGATGGTGCCCGCAACAGTGTGGGCAGGCGCTGGGAGGGGTCCAGAAGGAAATCCCTTCACTGGACTCCTCCGAAAACACAAGCTCAGAGAAGTCACACCGTGTGGTTTTAGTCGGTTCTAGTCCGACACACCGCCCCGCCGTAAGCCACGGTGGTTTGTCAGTAAATTTGAGGGCACTGACTTCGGAATAAAGATTGCCATAGATGTTCATGACTACCGGTACCGACGGCTTTACGTGCTCTCCGAGGCACGGGCGTGAATCACCGTCAAACTTCTAAATTCAGGGATGCTATTAGTAATGTTCTAAGAAAAACCCAAAAACACTTTTTGGCTCGACCCGGGACTTGAACTCAAATCTACGGTCACAGTTTTTACAAGAATTATACTATTTTTCGGAACATCTTCTGCATTATTTCAATGAATGCAAAAATCACTGTACACCACACCACATTTAGTAACATTTTTCACCTAAGTAGATGGCATGATAGAATGTGCTTTATTGGATGTATTCCTACGTCATATATTGTTTGAACTAATTGATAGAATTTATACTTAGATATGCTTGGCCAGCATATTTCAGATATGAATCAATTATCGAGCACTTAGAATTTAGTAGAATTCGGACAGACATTATCTCGTAGAGATCAAGACGTGATTATAGGCATTGTAGCGATATGTTTTAGGATAAATAATGTAGCCGTATGTCGGTATAAATTTGCATACCTTAGTTAGTAATGTTAGAGTAGTAAACCAGTGCTTGAATAATAAAGATAACTCCTAAAGCGTATACAGTGGTGGTTATTCTATAGGACCCATAAGTTCGCTATAATTGGTGACCCCGACGACTGAACAAAATGAAGATATAAGTTCCCTATAATTGGTGACCCCGACGACTGAACAAGCACGAAGACATAAGTTCGTTATAAATGAAAGTGGGATCGGATATATACTGGACGAGAAAAAGGAGACATTATAAACGTCGATATTATTATTCTATAGAAATACTGAAAATAATTTAGAAGAGACTTCTCCTGAAGAGTGATTGTATTTCTCTCTCACACAATGCAATATAATTGTATGATCGGAACGTAATAGTATGAGTAGAAGGAAACGTGAAGTGATGACTGATAGATGTGAAGCACGACAAATTCAGTGAAAGAGATGGATGAGGATAGCCTATAGAGTGAAAGAGACAGTAAGAAAATGTTTAACATTTGAACAAGGAAGAGGGAGTGGAACAATACTGAAAGACGGACAGAAGATAAGCTAAGACGTATTTTTTTAAAAAGGATATAAAACCAAGATTCATTGAAGTAATTCACTCTTTTTTTCGGCACTCATTCATTCAATTGATACTCTGGGATTTAGACAGAAAAGTTGGAATCATAATTCGTGAAAGGGTACGCAGGTAAGAAATAAATATTACTTTAGAAGGATACATTTAAGTCAAATTGATAATTAAAAGTGAGTAAAGTCTCATTATATTTATAGTAAATGGCAGGTAATTGGAGAAAGTAAAGGGAAGGCAATGAACGGTATATTGTATAAATCAATAGATATGTTAGTTTAAGCAAAAGCCCAAACAATGAGTCTCGAACTGAGTAAGGAAGTTTGAGCTGTCGGGAATTTTGCTTTGTGTAGTTTATATTCTCTAATTAGAAATGTATTCATTAAGAAAATATCGATACACCTCATTTCTGCAACTTAATTAATATAACTAACTGTTAATTAGTTTGATTTTATGACTAATTGTAGGTACATCTTTGACACGAAGGTCAAAAATTTGAACCCGGACCTCCTTGGACTTCGCCTGTTATCAATATTTGCTTCATATAAAAACCTCTTTGGTAAATAAAGCAATGATTAAATTAGATGTCTATAAGTTGAATGCCCTTCTCATAACTATGTTACCTATTAGAGAAGTAACTATTTATTAAGAGACATAGTACTTGTCTATGATTTACCCTTATGTTGGTAAAACTGCAAGAAACATCTATATCCCCTTTACTCATGTTACTAAAAAAAAAGTCGTGAGGCACTCGGGGACTGCCGCGGTAAAGCTATTGCATAGCATTTTTTATCAACTTATGCAATTTAATTATTTATTATTTTTTTATATATGTAGTAATATTAATTCATGTTTACAAAACAATACCTATACACTCTGTTTTTACCAACATACATTCTAACAATATTATTGCCAAACAATATAATCAGCCTATTAACCGAAAGACTATGACAACTAAACAGAGAACATAATAGTAATGGTCCAAGAGCCCAGAGTGATCAGACATAACTTATTTTCACATGGATGAAACCTTAACTACTCAATAGCGTCTAGTGTACTTTTAATACCTGCGTGTTTGTGGAACTAGCCCTGCGACACCTGGGCAGATACCAGCTGAGAAAGGTAACTAAAAATAAGAGTTATCTAACTTAAATTAGTAAGGCTGATCTTTATATATATTTTGTAGAATATTATTCTAAACTAGTTTATAAAGTGTCAGACACTTTTCATGGACCAGAGCTTTTGTCAGACGCTTTAAAGGTCGACAAAAAATTAATGAACTTTACTTATTTTTACATGTCTGATTTTTAAATAATTATGTTAATGAAATAACTATTACAAAGTTATATTTCATCAGTCAGACAAATTCGAGTGTCCAAACATCCCCTAAATACAAAAATTATTCAGCCGGGAATGCGATAAAAAACGTCGATTTGCATAATAAAAGTGTGCAGGAATTACAAAGAACGATTAAAAATAATTAACTATCGCTCAGTAAACTTTAAATAACCATATTGTTAACCATATTGTTAAGGAACAATTAAATTAATCAAATGAAATTTTATCGAAATATCGAACGCCAAATCATCGTCAGAATCATCAAAAATATTTGGATTTAATATAATTACTATAAGATAAAATTTGATAATATCCACCGGGATGTCACATCTAAACCAAAACTGTTTAAAATACAAATTAAAAGAGAATGTCATTAAGACTGTATGCTGCCTGATGTATATGACATAATAATAAAATTAAATGTATAGTGCATACTAATAAAATTAAATGCCTCTGTGAGGTGGCTTCGGCCTCTGGCACGCCTTTCAAAGTAAGTTCCATTCAAAGCAACCTCAGACACCCTTCTAAGGTACAGGGAATATTTTTTACCAAGTTGCTGTGAAATATTAAGAATAAATAATCTTTAATAGCAATACCTATTGCACTAACTATTTATTTTACAATAAAATAAAGATTCTTCCGTAAAAAATAAAATGGCTCCTCATATATTCACTATCCCAAACATGCAATAAATGAATTCTTTTTAATAGTTATTAATTAACCCTAGAAGCCCAATCTAGGTAAATTTTACCTACATGGAAACGTATATTTGGTATCTTTTTCGTATGTTTCGTTCGATCGCCGTGATTGATCAAACCAACTTAGTGCCCGTCAAGAGCTAATAGGAGGCGGTTATAAGACTTTGGTAAGTATCGTTGTTTTGTAGTTATCGCAATGTTATAGGTCATTTTGACCTATGTTTGGGCTTTGTGTAAGTTTTGCATTCGTTTTACGTATTTATAATGTGCTATTTTATAGGTTTAGACGTAGTTTCTTGGTTTATTTGTAACTATAAACATTAGTTTTAGGTAATAAAACAATATGGCATCCTCTAAGCACCTGACGGTGGTCGAGATAGTATCTTTTTTAGAAATTACAGACAATTTGGAGCCGTTTGATACAGTCTCTGAAGAGGACGATTGCGTGGCTCAAGACGAAGTAAAAAGTGATGTAGAAGACGAGGTGGTAGATAACGGGAAAATTCAAATGAACAGACAAAACGAGGTGTTGATACTTTAGACCAAATGTGTTCCTCCATATTAACTAATGGGAAGGCAAAAAGAAGACCCTTGGCTGTGTTTTACGGGATGCTCGATATGGTTTTCGTAAATGCCTACGTAATTTACTGTCGCAACAAGCTGATTAATGAAGAAAAGCCATTAAATCGCGAAGCCATGAATAAATTGGAGCACTGCCCTGATTTCGTCATGGATGCAAAGGCGGCTGAAAGCTCCTTCTTTCTAGGGTTCCTACTTTGAAATTATTACAAATATTCTTCAAGTTAAGCCACAACCATCGTCAGATGATCTTACTGTTGAAACAGAACCAAAGAAGCGTCACTACTGTGGATATTATTGTTATGAAAAGCAACGAAAGACAAACTCACAGTGCATCAAATGTAAAAAACTAATCTGTCGTGTACACAATTTTGACATGAGTCAAAAGTGTTTATAAAGTGAAAATAATATACTAAAACTGTTAATATTATTATGAAAAGTAGACTACTTAGTAGTAAACAGAAGTATTATTTGATTAACGCAAACATAACATAGCATTCTATATACAAAACCGAAAGGATCTCATTATGTACCAATTTTATGTATCGTTACTTTAAAGTTTTTATTTTTATAGTATAATAAATAAATATTACTCTAATGTTCCTTTTTCTGATTTAACCATAAAATAATATAAATGCATTATTCAAAAACAATAGGTATAATGTAATAAACTATGTCTAGAGTATATTTATTTGTGTAGGTCAATTTGACCTATGTTTGGGCTTAACAGCTAGTAAAATATGATTGGGCTTCTAGGGTTAACAACTTAATATTGAAGCTCATCTTATTTAAATAAGGATGCGAAAATCTTGGATTGAAATGAGTAAGTATTTTCAATATATTTAATTTTTTTATTCAGCATGCGTATAGTGCTCTCGCGCTCGCACTCTCGACTGAATAATTTTTATGTTTGGTCACTCGAATTTGTCTGACTGATGAAATTTAACTTTGTAATAGTAATACTTATTGTAATACTTCATTAACATATTTAAAAATCAGACATGTAAAAATAAGTAAAGTTCATAAATTTTTTGTCTACCTTTAAAGCGTCTGACAAAAGCTCTGGTCCATGAAAAGTGTCTGACACTTTATGAAACTAGTTTAGAATAATATTCTACAAAATATATATAAAGATCAGCCATACTAATTTAAGTTAGATAACTCTTATTTTTAGTTACCTTTCTCACCTGGTATCTGCCCAGGTGTCACAGATCTAGTTCCACAAACACGCAGGTATTAAAAGTACACTAGAAGCTACTGAGTAGTTAAGGTTTCATCCATGTGAAAATAAGTTATGTCTGATCGCTCTGGGCTCTTACTCTATAATATAAGCATATCTTTGGGATAAAAAAACGAAATAAAAAAAAGAAGAATCTAGAATGACTGTGTTGTCAAGGCAACGGATAACGGCCGGTGGCAGCGGCACGCATGCGCACGGAGCCGCCACTTGTCGCACTGCAGTTACAATCATTATTCTATATCCTTGTTTAGAGTGTTAGGTGTTTTCGTTACGGAATTTCTGGATTCGGTCGCCGTGCTCAAAGCCCGCTATAAAAGCTATACAATAGCTTAAAAACTAGTTTAGTAAATTGGTTATCAACAACTGGAAAAATTATTTTCCAATTTTACTGAGAGTCTTTTCTGAGGGTCTTTGATTCCCGGGTCGGGCCAAATATTTGTATGATTTGCAAATATTTATTTCCGAGTTTGGGTGTTTTGTATGTCGATATTTGGAATTTCTGTCGCTCGAAAAAAAATAACTCGAATCAGATGGCGTCAACTCCAAACTGAAATGAACGAATTAAAAAGTCATTGACAAACCTTAGAAAAAACATAAAGATGTCGTAATCTTAAAATACATTTCGTGCCTGAGAAAAAATCTGAAAATATTGTTACTATCTTCAAGAAGTTGTGTGTAATAAAGGTGACTATACCTAATTAACTCAGCTGACCTTAGTATCAGACAAGTCACGAAGATTAATAGTGTTTCCAATCGTCCACGAAACATACCGGTTATGTTGCATTCTGAGGGACAGCGCGATGTACTTATCTCGGTTCGTCGCCAGTAGGTACAACAAGGAAAATAAAGATAATCAGTTAAAATCCTCTTAATTAAGGGTTTAATGCAACCGTATTTCGTGAGTGTATAAACATGCAATTCCTGTTTAACTATATTATAAGTGAACCCAGCCAGAAAACCAAAGAATTTGGGAGCAAAGACCATCTTTTCGCACTCGTAGGATAGGCTTTATGCATCAGGTATTTATTTCATGGTAAAAGATTATGTGGGAGCAACTTATGTGGCCTCAAAATAATAAGATTTAGCAGCAGCACCATTAAGACATCCGAGACTTGATAAAAATCCCTTGTGGAGTAAAAAGCTTACCTCCAGAACTGCTCTTCGAGCTCTTTCTACTCTCATCAGTGACGTCCTGCAAGCACCCCCCCCCCCCCCATACTGAAATGCAATAGGACAGAATTGGTTGACATTAATTTTCGGGTTCTGGATTTCACGAGGTCTAGATGAAAAATAATTAAGTAAAACAAACTTAAACTCTGTTATCTACGAAACTGAGTTATTTGATCAACGGTATAATGTGTTTCGTCGTAGCCGAGAAGTGTATGTATTAAAAAGGCCATTGGTGGGGGGGGTGTGTTAATTGCTTTAAAATGGTTATTCGCCAGACTACTTGGGATGGCAGAGTGGAAGATATTTGGGTGAGCATATTGGATGGTAAACACCAAGAATCTCGTTTAAATCTTTATCTACCACCGGATCTACTGCACAATGATCTGAAAGCATTTTACTTGAATAGTCAAAATAATATTTTTTTGACTATTCAAGTATCGATTAATAAATCTCAGGATACTGATCTAAATCTTGTTATAGGGGATTTTAATTTCAATAACATTAAAATCCCCTATTACAAGATTTAGATATCCCTACTAATATTTTAAATTCAAAAGTAACTCTGTCTGTCTGTGACGTTTTCTCGCCTAAACCGCTGAACTAATTTGGATCAATTATGGTATAGAGATCTTATTCGCTTATTCGCTGAAACAAGTAAGAAATTAGAAAAAATGATAAGGACTTGAAATGAAGAAAGTGAAAAAGTAGGCCTTAAAATGAACGAGAATAAAACTAAAATACTGACAAACAGTCACACCAACGCCGTATACCTAAGTGGGAAGCAATTGGAATATGTGAACAATTACATATACCTAGGCAAACAGCTATCATTCGAAGAGAAAAATGAAGAACTAGAGGTCGAAAGGCGTATTAATATGAGTTGGAAAAAGTTTTGGTCCCTGAAAGAAATTTTAAAAGGGAAATTTCCTCTTTATCTCAAGAAAACTGTCTTGGACACCTGTGTCTTGCTTACTCTTGCATATGGACGCCAAACGCGGACATACAATACTAAAATAAAAACTAAATTAGTATCATGCCAAAAAGCGATGGAAAGAAGAGTACTGAAAATAAGAAGAATACAAAAAGTGAAAAGCGAAAATATAAGACAGAAAATGAAAGTTATAGATGTCTTACAATATGCCCTAAAACAGAAGTGGCAGTGGGCAGGACATATAGCAAGGTACACAGACAAAAGGTGGATTTTAGAGGCAACTACATGGAAAGGACCAAGTGGAAAAACGAAAAGGGGGCGCCCTAGAAAAAGGTGGATAGAAGATATAAAAGCGATAGCGGGAAGTCAATGGAGGAATGAAGCTAAGGATAGAGAGGTTTGGAAAAAGCTGGAGGAGGCCTTTACCCGAGAAGGGGTTCCGATCAATGGTAGTCAAGAAAGCTTGGATAAAAAATAAGAAAAATACATTAAATATTTTATTTATTAGTTAAACTAGAAATTATTATTTATTATTTGAATTTATGTACATAATAACGCATGTAATAACATTTGTGTGGATTGGAAATAAATGGGCTTTATTATTATTATTATATTATTATGGTATAGAGATAGGTGGAACCTTGAGAAAGGACATAGGCTACATTTTACCGACTACTATAACCGACATACACGCGGGCGGAGCCGCGGGCAAAAGCTAGTCATATATCATTAGTAAATCCATATTATTATACTAGTATCATGATGTGTGATTACGAAAGGGTAACAATCGGTACTTAACCTACGCTGTTGCAAAAATGGTCATGTCTTGTTTTTTACCTGCTGTAATTTCTATAATGAATTAATAAATAGTCTAAGGAATCGTGCCTGCAACTTTAGATGAGAAATAGTACCTGAACTAGGGTATGTCCTGCCAAAGAAATAAGAATCGGAGTACGAAACCCAACAAACGACTCTTCGAACCCTAAATTGCAACGAATAGTAACTTAGATTAAAGTCTTTTCATCTCTTGCATGTCTGCCTCTGTCTTTGTATTAGTGTGGAAGCCTGCGTGCCTATGTGTGCGTATTTGTGTATGTGTGATTATGTGCGTTTATGTGTGTGTGCATTTGTGTGTAGGTGTATGGAAACAAATTATGTCACAATTCTAGTAAATCACTGTATCTACATACGTGCAATTTCTTATCGAGTAGGTTTTATTCTTTGAATTTAAAGCGGTGACATTGAACAAAAGTGGATGATAAATTAAAGCTATCGTTTCGTTATGTACACCTCTGAATACTGTGAATATTTATTTTATACACGAACCTTACATGTTATTAGTTTATGTTAACATTTGTGTAATAGTATTAATTATAAATAAATAATAAATATTTATTATTATTGGCCAGCGTGGTATAGTAGGCCAAAACCTCCTTTCTAAGGAGAGGCCTATGTCCAGCAGTGGACTGTTGAAGGCTGTTGATGATGATGATGATGATGATGAATAAATATTTCTGATATCTTACATACAACGTCACCTAGTCCCAAACTAAGCAGAGCTTGTATTATGGGTACTAAACAACTGATATAAATACATAAACATACTTTTTCTTTTGTAAATACATACATATTAAACATAGAAAACACCCAGACTCCGAAACAAATATTTGTGGATCACACAAACATTTTGTCTGACGCGGAAATCGAACCCGAAATTATTGTTGTAAATATTTAAATAGTTAAAACGTAATAAATTGATTTTTTTTCTGTATCTATTACGTGTCTAATACATAGCTACCTAACAATATCAATATTAATTATTTATATTCATTTAATTTCATATATTCATTTACATTCATTCAAGTCCGTGTGGTGACGGATTAAGAATACAGAGTGTCACCACCCCTATTCATCCCGCGGGTGTCGTAAAAGGCGACTAAGGGATAAACTACGCAAGACAACATCGATGCAAAGAGAAGGAAAACTTGAAACCAACCCTATATCAACCCGTCTGGCCAGCGTGGTATAGTAGGCTAAACCCTCCTTTCTAAGGAGAGGCCTATGCAAGCGCGGATCCAGGGGGGTGGTCATGGGGGTCATGACCCCCCTCTGGGCGCGGTCCGGGATTTAGGTGTAAAACTAATTAAAATTGTTAAACATAACATAAACATAATTAGATTTTTTATCACAATATAATTTAAACATTGACACTGTGAAACAACTAGCAACATTATACATTGTTACTTTGTATTATACTTGTATTGTATTATACTTTGATACTACTTCAGTTTCTCTCATTGTAAATGAATATCGGCTGTGGATGGTGAAGTAGCAGCGGTGTTAGTGCATACCACAGTCGATTTCTAATCTAATTTTAAATTGCGATATTGAGCTGTATCTTTTTTGATTTTTACGCGCGGAAAGCTTATTGCACCATACCCTTCGTGGGGTAAAAGAAGGGCGTGTGTTGGACTCCCGGGGGAACCGGTCAACCCACTAAACCCCACGGCGGCCTACCTCGGCAGCTTGGAGGAACTCTAGGAACGCATGAGCGGCTTTTGGAGTCCTCCTGCCGGACATTTCAACTGAGGTACATCCCGGAGTGACTAGTCTCACCCCCGGGGCAGGATGCTGTCGCACCTCTCACCGCTCTACGCAGTAAGAGCCGCAACACCGACCTACCTTAGACGACACCCTCCGGCTGCACCAGGGGTGTCACTTGGCTCGGGTCGTTTGCAGCGGTCACATCTCTCCAATATGTGGCTGCAGCGACCCTTAAGAGACGATTGGGGGACTAGCGACCTCTACCGCGTCCCCTTCACCGCCTCCTTCGAGCAGCCTTCATTCTGGAGCATAACGTCCTCACTCTTCCCACACTTCCCATTCCTCGTCACTCGCCAGCATTGCGGCGATCAATGCTGACGGTGATATGTTTCGTCCGATCTGTCTCCTACTCGACGCTCTGCAGAACGGCAGAACGACTCCTACTGCACGTTAGCAAGCACAGCTCTGAGTTACGAGCCGTGCCTGCCAAGCCCGCAGAGCTTGCCTATACGCGTTCCGCACAGACCCAGCATTCCAGGGTCGTGGTCCAACACTGACTCTTCGCCTTTCCGACCGACAGAACGAATTTGGTCGTAGAATATCGTGTCCATGTCGGCCACAATGTCGAAGGGTGGAGATCGTGCCAGGACCGTCGCCGCCTCGTACAAAATCGTGCGGTAGCCTACGACCCGTATGATTGTTTAGCATGACTGTAGAGTCCAATACGATAGCGACAGTGGCGTGTATTATGACCACATTACCTGTTACTGCTGATTATTGGGTTTTCTCACAGCAATTTCTTAATAACAGCCCGAGTATGGAAGTTTGGCGATGATCCACGCCCATAGGTCGGAGTGCGCGTTAAGTCATCGGTCCCGGTTGTCATGAAAATCTATGGTTATCTTATTGGGAAGTCAGTGCCCTCAAATGTACTGTAACCTTCGAATTTCTGTTCTCTCTCGGAGTTGCGGAGGTCCGATGCCAGTCGCTCCGTGGAAAAACTGGATTCAGGTAAACTGGTTGAACTAGTAGACCCCAAATGATGACTGGCTACTTGTTAGTGTTAGTTAGTAGCGACAGCGGAAAGATCTTTCTCAACGTTACGCTAAGAGCTTCAATGGTTGAAGAACGTCTAACAAAACCGAACCGAATTTGTATATATTTGTTACATGTTTATAAAAACTATATATTTTTGCAATCCTTGCAATTTTAACAATGTTTAATCTAAAGTTCGTAGCCAGAGACAAAGCAGTAATCGTTCGGAGATTTGTTTGTTAGGTTTTCGTGAAAATGTAGTACTTTGGCGTACTATATTATATTTTTTCAATAATACATAGTACGCCGACCTGAAATATAGTACAATACTATCTATTTAGTAAGGTTGGCAAACCTTGTTTTTTTTTTACGTGTTGGACTCGTACCGACTAAAACCACACGGTGTGACCTCTTTGCGCCTCAATTTTAGGAGGAGTCCAGGGAGAGATCACGTCCTCGCAGAAGGTTGCGAAGGCGTTAAAACAACTGTCGTTACCGGCCGAGGCTGCACTGCCTATGCGGGGCAAACCGCCAACGTGTGCAGGCCCGATGTCTCACTGCAGTCGCAGTGGTGGCAGGCGGGACTCGATCCCCTCCTAGCGAACGAGTGCAGGTACTTTCCGGAGCTACTGTGCCTGGAAAGCACCTGAGTCAGTCGGAAGGAAAGGGCTGCCGCCCTACCCACTCGGCGATGACCGGCTGGAGACCCTCCACGGCAGCAAAGCCAGCGCGTGGAGTCTCCAGCCGGAACGACTATCTGACCATGGTGGCTCGGCAAGCGGCTTTACGCCACTCGCGTATGTCCTCAGGCGGTGGGCGAAACCAGCTCTCCGCCCGGAAGTCAGCCACTCGCCAATAAACTTCGGCGAGCACTTCCACCTCCAAATCCTACGGGGGTGTTCCGGCCAAGTCGCATACCGCCTCTTTGGACACCGTGCTATCCACGTAAGTGACCGGCAATATCCTATGGGGGCGCCAGAGGCGCGCCCTATTCTGGGCGGTCAGAGCCGCCACCCACACCGGTGCACCGTACTGTGCCATTGACCGGACAACCCCCGTGTACAGCTGCCTCGTGGGAACACTGGCCCCGCCCAAATGGGCAATAGTAACCCTAGGGCGAAGTGCTTGTCGAAGAGCCACCTACCGTCTAGGACCAGCCCAGAAACCTGATCTGGGCCCGGACCGGTACGAGGACCGAGTTGACTTCGATGGAGGCGCCGACGGGTGAACCACGACGGAGCCCATGAAACAAAAGGGGCCCCGTCTTATCCAGGGCCACCCGTAAACCCAGCGCCTCAATGCGCCCGACCACCAGAGAGACCCCTGTGGTGGCCAGGCGGGCCGCCTCCTGGAAGATAGCCCCCGGGCCGTGACCAAAGTGTCATCGGCTAAACAAATTACGCTCAGCCCGCGGGTAGACGCCCTCGTAGGGCCCAGTCGTATCCCATGTTCCAGGAGTGACCCCTGACCTAGGACAGACCCCTGCAGAAAACCGCACAACATGGCCCTGTGTCTCAAGGCACCATTTCGGTCCTCGAACATGACGGTACGCTCCTCTAAATAGTCTGCCACAAGCCGCCTCAGGTACTCTGGCACTCCGTGATAGCGGAACGCTTCCCTGATGCAGGTGATTGGTAGACTATTAAAGGAGTTGGCGATGTCCAAGGACACCGCCAACACCACTCTGCTCCAGGTCACTGCCTCTTCGGTCACAGCCTTAAGGTGCAACACGGCATTGACCGTCGAACGCCCCTCTATGAAACCGAATTGGGCTTCCAACAGGTCGGGGAGGTACTCGCAGAGGTGCCGAACGATGCGGGCAGAGAGAATTGTCTCAAACAACTTACCCGCCTCGTCCAGCAACACGATGGGCCTATAGGCCGCAAGGTTGGAAACCCTATCTTGATCACAGCTATGTGACCCCCCCCTGGCGCCAAAGCTGGATCCGCCCTTGGGCCTATGTCCAGCAATGGACAGTTAGAGGCTGTTGATGATTGATGATATATTCATTTATTTATTTAATATGATGGAGTCGTTATACTATTTATGAACATTAAGTTACCACATGTGTAATGAGCAAATAAGTTTGTATAATACTTGCATCCTATTAATATAATTAACGTGAAAATTTGTGAGTATGTATATATGTTTGTTGCTTTTTCACGCTAAAACTACTGACCAGGTTTGGATAAAACTTTACAGTAATATACCTTACATATCAGAATAATACATAGGTTACTTTCCCTACATCCCCGAAGAAGTAGGCAGAAGTGTAAAGCAAGCCAATCTATTGCAATCAATTGTGCCAATCAATTGTGAACTCCAAGCAACTGGCAGGTGGACTATACTGCGGTTACTGTTGAAATTTTGAGTATTTTAAGGTAAATATATTATATATTTAATATTATACATTCTAGGTATTTTATATATATATACATATATATAAGTATATATTATTATTATTATTTATTTTTACTGTTCAGATTTTTATAAATAGTTTATGAACTCTGATAGTGATGAGTTTTACTCACTCGGTAGTGATGACAATGACAGTTTTGCTAGTATTTCTTCGCTGGCTGATACACTTCAGCGACAATTTTCCGATGTCCCGCGAAATTTCAATGTTATACATATAAATGCGCAAAGTATTCCGGCTCATTTCCCCGATATGCTGACAAACTTTGATTGTAAGGATATACACGCTATCCTTGTTTCGGAATCGTGGCTTAAGCCTTGTCTTCCTTCGTCCACTTATTCTCTGCCTGGTTACACACTCATAAGAAATGATCGAACAGTGGGTGCTGGTGGTGGGGTTGCTATTTATCTCCGACAATACATACCGCATAAAGTGGTTAGTATATCTCCTCAGCCACTTCCACTAAACGCTGGTGAACACTTGTTCGTAGAAGTTGAGTTGCACCACTCAAAACTATTATTAGGGGTTTACTACTGTCCATCCTTACGTGTCAACTTTTTTTCCTCCTTCGAGAATATCTTACAATCTTTTTTACCACTGTATACTCAAGCTATTATTATGGGTGACTTTAACACTTGCCTACTGAAAAATGACTCTCGTTCCACAGCACTACTCTCCATTGTAGAATCTAACAACCTTTCCCTTCTTCCTCTTAACGCCACCCATAATTTTCCTAACTGCAAACCCTCTCTTCTTGATCTAATTCTTATTTCGTCAGGCGATCGCGTTGCCAAACATGGACAGTGCGCTGCAGACGAATTTTCTTATCATGATCTCCTTTTTCTCTCATACAAAACCCGCCCTCCTAAGGCAAAGTCGAGACTTCTGTTACAGCGCAATTTTGCTGATATAGATCTTGAGCTTCTTAGACAGGATGCAGAGAAGATCGATTGGGTCCCTCTCCTGTCGGCATCATCCGTTGATGAAATGACGGAGATATTTAACAACAATTTAATAGCTCTATACGACGTACACGCACCGGTTCGCCCTGTTAAGATGAGACATTTACCTTCTCCCTGGCTTACAGATGAAATAAAAAAAATTATTAAGCGCAAAGCAGCAGCAAAATCTAAATTTAAAGCAAGACCTACAGACTACAACAAAGAAAAATACTTAAATTTGCGAAATCACTGCAATAAGGTGTGTAGGAATGCACAACGCCAATATATTCATAGCCCCGTTCAAAACAGTGATCCAGCTAAAGTCTGGAAATTTCTCAGGTCATTAGGGATTGGAAAACAGCGTCAAGAGTTATCCTGTAACCATCTTGATATTAATTTACTAAATCAACATTTCTCTGCTTCGTCTGAATTTAATAAGACAACCAAAATTAACACTCTACACTATCTTTCGACACTTCCAATTCCCGACTACCCTCCGTTAGTTCTTAGTCAAGTGTCTGCTTGTGATGTTGAGAAGAGTATTCGGTCCATAACATCTAATGCTACTGGCTCTGATTCCATCAGTCGTAACATGGTCCTCCTTATCCTTGATCAAATTTTACCCATAATCACCCGTATCTTAAATGAATCCATCATTGGCGGTGTATTTCCATCCAAATGGAAAGAAGCGCAGATTATTCCCTTACCTAAGAATCGTAACCCCATATCCTATTCCGAATATCGACCTATATCGATCTTACCTTTCCTTTCCAAAGTCCTTGAACGCCTTATCCATAACCAGCTCAACTCATTCCTTTGTAAAAATAACCTCCATAACCCATTCCAATCTGGTTTCCGCCCCGGCCATAGCACAACCACAGCTGTCGTTAATATAACGGACGATATTAGGGCAGGTATGGAGAATGGAAAACTCACTGTGCTATGTCTATTAGATTTTAGCAACGCTTTCAATACAGTTGACTACGACGTTCTCCTTGCCATACTAAACTCTCTCAACATATCTCCATCAGCTGTTGACTGGTTTCGTAGTTACCTGTTTGGCCGCCGGCAGCGTACCCGCCTTGATGACAACTACTCCACTTGGCTGAATACATCGGCTGGTGTGCCACAGGGTGGCGTTTTATCCCCTCTGCTATTTTCTATTTTTATTAATACTATCACTAACAATCTTCTTTCTTCCTACCACCTGTACGCAGACGATTTGCAAATTTACTTTCAAACCAAGCTAAATGAGCTGCCACTGGGTATCGATGCCATAAATAGAGATCTTAGCAATATATTTAGATGGACAACAATGTATGGACTCAAAGTTAACCCCAGTAAGACACAAGTTACAATCATTGGCAGCTCCAGACTTATGGCAAAGATTGACTGGACTGTACTACCACAAGTATCTTTCGAAGGAGTCATAATCCCTATCAGTGACACAGTTAAAAACTTAGGGATATTCATCGACAAAACCCTCTCTTGGAACACTCAATTACAAAATGTTAGTCGAAAACTATTCGCCTCTGCAGCCTGTTTAAAAAGACTACGCAATTTCCTTCCAACTCCCACTAAAATTGAGCTTGCACAATCGATTCTGCTACCGATTCTCGACTATGCCGATGTCAGCTATCTCGACCTAAACGAGGACCAACTTGATAAACTTGAGAGACTTCAGAATTTTTGCATCAGATTCATTTTTGGTTTACGCAAATATGATCATATATCCGAATTTCGCACTAAACTCAAGTGGCTCCCAATTCGATTTCGCCGGAATACTCATATCCTCTCTCTACTATACAATGTCTTATTTAACCCTACAACTCCTACCTATTTGAAGAAAAGATTTACCTTTGTTCATGACACACACACACGATGCTTAAGGTCATCGGAAAATCGAACTTTAGAAATTCCAACACACTCGACAACTTTCACTGATAAATCCTTTACAGTGCAAGCTGCACGCCTGTGGAATGCCTTACCGGAGGCTGTAAGGCAGGCACAATCGGTGAATACTTTTAAGAGACTCGTCAAGGATCACTACCTATCTCTGTAACAACTATGAGCTGTCGGAATATGTATGTTTATGTATGTATTCATATGTATAATATGTATGTATGTAGGCGCATGAGTGTATGTATATATATGAGTATTAGGAAACTCTAAATGTGCACCGCTAACTACAATTACCTTTAAGTATAGTCCATTTTAAGGTTGCCTGGAAGAAATCGCAGTCTGCGATAAGGCCGCCCATTGTACCACTGTTTTTATTTGATTGAATCCTACGATGTATTTTTTTGTATTATGGTGTGCAATAAAGAGTATCTATCTATCTATCTATCTATTTCAAACTTTAATTTAAGACCCACTTTACTATAAGTTTATATTTATTAGATAGTTTTTACAGACATTTTCGCAAATGGGACTTTATAGCTAATATAGAAGGCGCTAGCATTTCTTAAGATTCATTCTGGAAAGAGGGTTCGAGTTGGTCTTTTGAAGAAATGCCATAATAATGTTATATGTTGTATGTCAGTTTTGAGTCGGGTTGTCCACACACGGGTTGTGACATTTGGGTAGGGCCTGGAAACACTCAAAACCACCAGATCTTTACTTAATAATATATATAACTAGCTGCGCCCCGCAGTGTTACTCGCGTATTTTCGGGATAAAAAGTAACCTACATATGTGATTATCTAGAACTCATTTTTAAATTAGCCATAAATGTGATAAAACACAATAAATGTTAAACCATTGTTATCTTTTAGGTCCAGCTTCCAGTAATATCAATGTTTATATTGTTTTTTTTTAAATATACTGCCATTGTTAGTTAAAAGTCTAGACAAACGTCTCAGTTTTCTGATAATTGTTAAAAATTAAAGCAATGATGTACATGGGCATTACAAATTCATCATTTTATCGCAGTTCACTGTTAGATGTAGACCTCTCTAATTGCACGCCACTTGGTTTGATCCTGGGCTTCTCACAACGCCATCATCCGTAACTTATTACTCCACCTGTCTGTCTGTCTGTCTTGCAGTGGCTCAGCTGTGAAAGCGTAACAGATACGCTTTCACAGCTGAGCCACTGCAATGATATCAGTGAAATTTGGCATGGAGACACTTATCTGCTGACATAACTGATAGACACGCGGGCGGAGCCGACTATATCACAGGGTCTGGCCAGACGGGCGTGTCTAGGGCGTGACTCAGGTTATTATTTATATTCAAGTGTAAAAGTCACAACAAAACCAGGTCAACGGGTTAATAATTATCAGGTCGGGAAATGATCGGTGCATACCAACCTTATCATATCAATACATTATTGAGATACCTACGAAAATACTCTGCATATATACCTAAATAAATAAATATTTCGGACATCTGACAATGCCATCTAGTCCCAAACTGATATAAATACATAAACATATCTTGTAAATACGTATGTACATTATACATAGAAAACACCCAAACCCCGAAACGAATCGAACCCGAGACCTCAAGCACAGCAGTCGCATACGCTACCAATGAACCACCGAGGCAGACAATTATATTCATATTGTACAGCCACGATTTTATGACTCTAATTTAAACTATCATCATCATCATCAGTCCACTGCTGGACATCTTCAATTGCATGCCTCGGCTTCTCGCATCCAGCTCCTGCCAGCCGTCTTGCGCAAATCATCACTCCACCTGGCCTGTGGACGTCCTACACTACGTTTGCCGAGTCGCGGTCTCCACTCAAGAACCCGTTTACCCCAACGGTTCTCGGTTCTAGGGCATATATGGCCAGCCCACTGCCACTTCAGCTTGCAAATCCTGTGGGCTATTTCGATGACATTGGTTCTCTGTCGTATAAACTACCAGAGAGTTCAAATTACGATGGTAAGTTGTCCCTTGAAAACTAAGTTCTTTTTCTACTACTTTTTGGTTAGTGGATCCTGCTAAGGTTACGGAGGTTGCTTTCCTATCCTCGTAAGGCCCAAAATAATTTTTGGACGATATATACTACGACCCAATGTACTAAAAATAGGCGCAAATAGTTGCGGCCCAGAACTTTGGTTTAGTAAAAAAGTGTTAAAATGTAATGTTTTTCGCAAAATTATTTTAGGGGGTATTTCCTATACCGAAAGTTAACTATTCCATGCAAAAAATATGTTGAAATAATTGGTCCTTTTTTTAGGTTACTGGGTCATAGTTTTAAGTATAATTGTTCGAAAAAATCAAATTTAGTAAATTTTTGATCATGTCATAATTTTATGTCGCTGGGCCGTAATTTAATAATTTTAAAAACTGTCTTGGGCCGGAACGTCAAAATATTTTTGTCATTAAATTAGGTCGTTGGGCCTTACGAGGCTATACCAAATAATATTTCTATAGCTAATCACTCCCTTTCGCATCACTGTAACTATTGTATCAACAAGTTATGAACACACCGAGTTATGACACTCGGAAGTCCTGTGAGACATTAAAGTGACTTGGAACAAGTAACGAAATTAATCAGAAATATATTGAAAACGTTAGATGTGAGTCCTGAGACTATTAAAATCTTCTTCTTCTTCCAAGCCTTTATTACCAAGTTTATTGGGTTTTTATTTGGGTCTTATCTGAATAACGGTTTTCCTATAGAGCGACTGGCATCGGACCTCCGCAACCCTATAGGAGAACTGAAATTCAAAGGTCGAATTAGTTGTCAGTAATCTGTAAGTCGCTATCATCGAGCCATGTATTATGTAATTAGTGAAATAATTATGACAGTAAAATATCATGTGACATTTACCTGATAAAATCGCGTGATACTATATTTAACATCAAATCTAATTAGCAATTGATTCATGCAACGTTATGCAATATGATTGGGTATCATACATACGTATGAAATTAAATTTCTTTACGAGTATATTCATCATCATCATCAACAGCCTCGAACAGTCCACTGCTGGACAAAGGCCTCTCATTAGAAAGGAGGTTTTGGCCTACTATACCACGCTGGCCAGACGGGTTGGTATAGGGTTGATTTCAAGTTTTCCTTCTCTTTGCATTGATGTTGTCTTGCGTAGTTTATCCCTTAGTCGCCTTTTACGACACCCGCGGGATGAATAAAAAACCCGGGGGGTTGCTGTTGCTCGCGTCCGTAGGATTTACCACCTTTTCCTAGGCCTACCCTACACGTTCCCCCCGGGTGGTGCTAAATGAGCAACAACGCCGAGTAACAGGCGGCGGTCAAATAACCTGATCAAACCAGCCTAACTAGCTTGGTCCTTAGTGTCGGTAGGAAATGACTGTCACAAACCGTAACCCTGTAGGCAAGTCTTGCAGGACCGGTGGTCTTGGCTTCATTGCCCGGACCAAGAGGTAGAAAACCTCATTAAAAATCACCCTAAGTCTACGGTGGGATACGCGCCAAGAGACTGCATGGCTGGTAGGAGACCAGTCACTAGCGACCAACCTCGACGGACCTGGCAAACGTCGTTGAAGAAGCCTTCTAGGGAGAATAGGCGTCACCTTCCTAGCGACCTGAATAATTCGGCCTTACTCGTGGGAACACATATGGATAAATTTGATAAACATAATATTGGACAAAGTGAAACTCAAAATAAGACACTTACTCAACAAATTTTTCACAAGGGCCTTTTCTTAAATAGATCACGATCCCAATCAGTGAGCGATGATTGCTTACTGCAGAATACCAGCAGTAATGACAATCAGACAAGACCAGCAACAAACTGTACAACTTCAATGAGCTCTCCTGGCTCCGACTTACTTCACCTTACAGCACCAGACACTAACACCAAAGAAACCTCTCAAACATGGGTTGAAGTGAAAGACAGAAAGAGACGCAGAGATAGTCCTGAACACAGGAATGAACAAGTACAAAAGCAAACCAAACTCAGCACTTATTGGCTTAGTCAACCCCTAAGTACATCAAATAGTTTCAAAGAACTGGATGTAGATGTAGTTACAGAAACTAATCAAGCAGATGTAAAAAACCTGCTAAACCACCTCCCATCTTTGTAGATAAAGTTGAAAACATACGGCCACTGAAACTGCTACTTGAGGAACACGCTTTGGGAAATTATGAAATAAAAGTGCTAGATGACAACAGAGTTAAAATTCAAGCGAAGACATCTGAATCCTACAGAGAAATTGTGAAACAATTAGAAGGAAAAGTTACGGAGTTCTATACATACAGACCTAAGCAAGACAGAACTTTTAAAGTTGTGCTGAAATCTATACATCCATCTACAGACTCAGAAGATATCCATCAAGCTCTAAAAGAACTAGGACATGACACAGTTAATATATGGAACATAAAGCAAAGGATAACTAAAAAACCTCTACATATGTTTATAGTGGAACTCCAACCAAAAAGCAATAACAAAAAGATTTACGATGTAAAAAGCCTTTTGAATTACCGCATAAAGTTTGAACCGCCAAGGCCCACACGCAACATTCCACAATGCGCAAACTGTCAACAATATGGTCATACAAAATCATACTGTCATCGCACACCAAAGTGTATTAAATGCGCTGGAAATCATACATCTGCCGATTGCCCCCGTAAAGAACGTTCTGACTCTGTTAAATGCGTCCTTTGTGATGGAAATCACCCGGCTAACTACAAAGGTTGTTCTGTCTATAAAGAACTCCAGAAGCAAAAGTACCCCCTTCTTAAAAACAGACAAACCTACGAGACACGGGAACAAAAAGGCTTGAAAACGATAAGTGAGCCCAAGGATATAATTGACTCCATGAAAACATACTGTCCAATCTCCAAAAAAACTTATGCAGACTTCTTAAAAACAACTGAAAATGACATTAATCCTACCGATAGCAAGAACAACCAGAGTCAAACCAATGAAATGAAACAGCTGTTAGAAATGTTCAAACAGATAATGAACCAAATGTGCCTAATGACAAATCTCTTAACAAACCTAATGACTATTATGAACAAAAATTCAACCAATTAAAATTAGTTCTTTGGAATGCCAACGGCTTACCACAACATTACCTAGAAGTCAAAATGTTTCTTGAGACCAACGAAGTGGACATACTCCTAGTATCGGAGACACACTTTACTAGAAAAACATTTTTTAACATTCCAAAATATAAGATGTATCACACTATGCACCCAGATGGTACCGCCCACGGTGGCTCGGCTATTTTTATCAAGGAGAAAATACGTCATTATGGTACAAACTCCTACCAAACTGAAAAAATACAAGCCACGAACATAATCGTTGAGGATGACAAAGGCCCGCTATTACTATCAGCACTATATATCCCTCCCAAGCACAACATGAAATGTGAGGATTACTCCGCTTTCTTTGTTACCTTGGGTCAACGTTTTGTGGCTGGCGGAGACTTTAACGCAAAGCATAAAGACTGGGGAGCTCGTGTTACTACTCCTAAAGGTCGTCAACTTTTGAAATCAGTTCAATCTCTCGGATTAATAGTAACTTCTACTGGAGAACCAACATATTGGCCCACTCACGAATGCAAGAAACCTGACCTCGTGGACTACTTTGTTAGTAAAGGCCTTCCCTCTTCTTCAATCAAGTGCAGTTCCTGCTTTGAACTTTCTTCTGACCATTCACCAGTAATAGCACACGTGAACTCTTCAGTGGAAAACACTGAGGACAACTGCAGACTGCATAACAATAAAACCAACTGGTCATACTTTCGTGAACTCGTCGAAAACACCATGGACTGTAAAATACCTCTCCAATCAGACGTAGATGTGATTGATGCTGTGGAACGTTTTAACAATACAATTCAAAATGCTGCATGGGCTGCTACTCCCATCTTCAATGGGAATAGTCCAAACAACAAAAGCTATCCCAAAGAGACGTTGGAATTAATAAAGGAAAAACGTGTGGCTAGAAAACTTTGGCAGACCACAAAGTATCATGTGCATAAAACAAAACTGAACGAACTGATTAAGAAGCTGAAAAAATTACTTGCTAAGCAGAAACAAACTAGCACAGAAAATTACCTCAGAAGCCTTGATGTGACACCAGCCACTGACTATTCCCTTTGGAAGGCTACAAAAAAACTAAAAAGGCCTACCGTACACCGATCACCTATAAAAAAGGAAAATGGTACGTGGGCAAAAAGTGACAGAGACAAAGCGGAAGTATTTGCGACTCATCTGTCCGAAATTTTTACCCCAAATGACGATCAAGGATCCTCTAAGTTGAATGAAGTTTCAAATTTACTTACACAACCACACCAAATGGAACCGCCCATTAAAAAATTCACAAAAAGGGAAGTAACTCAAGCCATTATGAAACTCAATGCGCACAAAGCTCCTGGATATGACTTGATTACAGCCAGAGTCTTGAAAGAGTTGCCGGGTATAGGATATAAGTATCTCACACAATTATTCAATGCCTGTCTTTTGAGAAATTTTATTCCGCCACAATGGAAGGTGGCAGAAATTATTTTAGTTCTAAAACCTGGTAAAGATGCTACTGATGTGAGATCTTACCGTCCAATTAGTCTCCTCCCGACAACGTCTAAAGTGCTAGAAATCCTGTTTCTTAGCCGCCTGGCTCCGGTTATTACAGCAGCGAAATTAATCCCTGAACATCAATTCGGCTTCAGACCTGCCCACAGCAGCATAGAGCAGGTGCACAGAATCGTGGAAAAAATAAATCATACTTTTGAAAATAAACTGTGGTGCTCTGCTGCCTTTCTGGATATCTCACAGGCCTTTGATCGTGTCTGGCATGATGGACTTCTGTATAAAGTTCTGAGGAACCTGCCCCTAAATAACTATCTTTTTATAAAATCTTACCTTGATGACAGATATTTCTATGTCAAATATGGTGACAACGTCACAAATCTACATAAAATAAGGGCTGGGGTTCCTCAGGGTAGTGTGTTGGGACCAATGCTCTACTTAATGTATACTTCAGACCTACCAAACACAGAGCACGTTCTGACTGGGACCTATGCTGATGATACTGCAGTGCTAGCGGTCGACAATACAGCTACTGGCGCTTCAGATAAGCTCCAAAACAACCTAGATGAGCTATCCCGTTGGCTAAAGGACTGGCGAATAAAGGCTAACGAAACTAAATCAATGCACGTAACATTTAGTTTACGCCGTGAAACGTGTCCCGAGGTTGAGCTCAATCAAATCAAAATACCACAGGCTGATGACGTAAAATACTTGGGTGTATACCTGGACCGCAGGCTGACTTAGAGGAAGCATATTGATACCAAGAGAAAAGCACTAGATCTACAGCTCTGCAAACTGCAATGGCTAATGGGCAGGAAATCACAATTACATCTAGAAAACAAGCTGCTTCTCTACAAGTGTATCTTAAAACCTATCTGGACCTATGGCATTCAGCTGTGGGGAACAGCTTCGTCTTCGAACATAGAGATCCTGCAACGATTTCAGTCAAAGACTCTGAGAATGATCACTGGAGCACCCTGGTATGTCACAAATACGCGTCTCCACAGGGACTTGAAAATTGAAACCATCAAAGAGGAAATAGCAAATTCTCTTCTTAAATACTCCGAAAGGTTAAATCGCCACCCAAATCTTCTGGCAAGAGAACTGATGAGCATAGAACCAAACTCAACTTTTAAGCGGTTGAAAAGACGTGCTCCTCAAGACCTGACCGCATGAGGAGATAACGCCAATATGGACATATCACTGGATATTGTACCATACACGCCCATTTCATAACCATATAAATATCCAGCTCAATGTCGTAGAGACAGATCGCAGGACATAGATATTACAAAAAAAAAAAAAAAAAAAAAAGTTTTCCTTCTCTTTGCATTGATGTTGTCTTGCGTAGTTTATCCCTTAGTCGCCTTTTACGACACCCGCGGGATGAATAGGGGTAGTGATACTCTGTATTCTTAATCCGTCACCACACGGACGAGTATATATATAATATTTATTGTTTCTTTTGTAAGAAACGCTCATAGCGATTGGAAACAATCACCGAGGGTAAGCAACGCCGGCGCGGTCAGACCTAGATGGGTGACCGTTTGTGGCATGTTTTGTTATGAGCGTTGCCGTGTTTTGAAGGTCACGTAAAGCGGTCGGTCCATATTGTTATCATGGGATTGTTGGAGGCCTTCGAGAGGCTGAAATACATCCAACCGCAAGATTTACGTAGCCACAATTTGTCTTGCCAGTTCCCAACCCGCACTCGGCCGGCGTGGGGACGAATGGCCTCTTTATCGGCCGTCGCATACTCTAACGAGGCTGTATTTTTTGAGACAACTGTACGATATATTTAGAAACTGTTGATTTGATATTACAAACAGATATTTTAACTTTACCCTAAGAAAGATCGGAAATTCGAAGATTGAACTAGTTGTCAGTATATTTGAGGGCACTGACTTCCCAATAACGATTGCCATAGATGTTCATGACAACCGGGATGGACGGCTTTACGTGCTCTCCGAGGCACGGGCGTGAATCACCGCCAAACTTCCAAACTCCGGGCTGCTATTAGGAATATCCTAAGAAAAACCCAAAAACACTTCTTGGCCCGACCCGGGATTTGAACCCGAGATCGCTATTAGCAGTCGCATACATCACTAGCCTCAGTTTAGGAAAAAATGACATTAGAAACCTCAATATCATTTTTGAAAACCTATCCATAGATCCCCATACGTATGGGTTTGAGGAAAAAAAAATTTGAGTTACAGTTCTAATTATGGGAACCCCCAAAATGTAATATTTTTTTTCTATTTTTTGTGAAAATATTAATTTGGTTCAAAGAATACATCTACTAACCAAGTTTCAGTATAGTTCTTAAAGTTTCGGAAAAAAGTGGCTGAGACATACGGACGGACAGACAGACAGACAGACATGACGAATTAAGCTATTAAAAATTTCCTGTAAATTTAACTGAACAACACTTTTGGCCCGACCCGGGATTTGAACCCGAGATCGCGACAAATATGTACATATTATAATTGACATTATAATATGTACATATTTCACGAACGCCTAAATAACTATTTATTAGAAATTTTGTTCAAATACAATGCGTTTTTAGTTTGTGAGGCGCTGTGTGCCGTAACATATTCTCGACCATTGAAAACTAGGATTTCACTCTGCAGTATATACTATACACAACCTCTGACGTGAGCAACTATGGTGATCCCGTCAAGTCCATGTAACAGGTAAGTAACGGAGGCCAGTACCACCATGTCTCCCACGTTCAGAACAGGATACTCTCTTTACCATCTTTACCAGTAATGCAGTCTTATAACTTCAAGTCGTTAGGTTCTGAAGATTGCTAGGTACTTTTGCTGTCATCCAGGGCTGTAGCAGGTAGCGCAGTTTGTGGTCGCCCGATGGTGAAGTGCCCTGGGAAAAGGGAGAGGAGATCGTCAGGGCCGGAGGGTAGGGGCATAAAGGACTTTTTAAGGATTGCCTCAAATGTTAAAGGACTATTGGCGATTTGATGTGATATCATTTTAAGGCGGTCACCCAGATACCGCCAAAGTGGGGAGCGTAAGTTATTAAAACTTAATTTATATCTTGCTGACTCGCAAAATCAGATATTATCAATCATCATCATCAACAGCCTATAACAGTTAACTGCTAGACATAGGCCTCTCCTTGGTATAGGGTTGGTTTCAAGTTTTCCTTCTCTTTGCATTGATGTTGTCTTGCGTAGTTTATCCCTTAGTCGCCTTTTACGAGACCCGCGTGGGATGAATAGGGGTGGTGACACTCTGTATTCTTAACCTGTCACCACACGGAAAGGCAGGTTCTTGATTTTGATCGATAACCAAACCAAGCTTCGCTTCAGACATGAAATGACGACCATTAACGCTAAAGATTGTTGTTGGTTTTCCTCGGTGTGTTAGTATAAATCGTTTCTGTGTCATTCAAATGCTTCCCTAGACAGATTGATAACATCTTCTATGTGGATGCATTTATGTACCACTTAATCAAACGACAATGCCAGACGGGTTGTTTAAGTATTTGTATCAAGTTTTCTTTCCTTTTGCACCTACAACCTAATTTTGTCCTGTTTCATCACACGAATTTTTAAATAGTTTGTTACAAAGTTTCGCATAACTGTTTTAATGAGTGTAGCTTAGTTATTACATTAAAGGAAAAGATAATACCAATATAAACACAAAACAATAAGTTTAGTTAAATTAACTAACCAATTTTTCTTATTCAAGAGTAACTACTGTTTAAAAAAGACACATTGTAGTCAGAAAACAAGGGGTCATCTATTAAAGGTGTTCTTGTCTCTTTGAGGTCAAAAGATCTTGAAATGTTAATTTATATTTAGTCTCTTACGCTTTTATCGTTTCTTGGTTATTCCTCTTTTTGCGTATTACTTTGCACAAATATAGACTATATTGCCTAGTTTCTAGGGGCATACAGCATAAGATATTAACAATATGGTAGAAAATATAATAGTTAATTATTTTAATAAAATTTATTTATTTTATTAATTTTTTTTGAGAAGCACCCCTTGCTGAGTGGTGATTGGAAAGAATCACTTAGGGTAAACAACAACAGCGCAGTTAGACCTAGATGGGTGATCGTTTGTGGCATGATATGTTATGAACTTTTCCGTAATTCGGAGGTCACGTTAAGCAGTCGGTGCCGGTTGTTATCATAGGACAGCCTAAAAACATCCAACCCGCACTCGGTCAGCGTAGGGACGTATGGCCTTAACCGTCTCTCTCTTAAGAGGAGACCCGTGCCCAACAGTGGGACGTTATGATAGATTTATTTTTAAAATAACTTATGGATATTGGATTGGATACGCCGTGTGCATATACAGATAACCCCTAATATGTGGGTGCATAATTGTATGTTGTCGGCCTAAGATGTCCGTGGGATGACGGATTAAGAATACTGAGTGTACTATGTATTTATCTCATGAATATTGTAAGAAGAGATAATGGAAACAAATTACGCAGGAAAATATTAGATTAGATTAGATTAGAATATACTTTATTGTACACCAATTACATTGTTGTTTTTATACAAATGTTACAAGTAGACATGTACAATGGGCGGCCTTATTGCTAAAAGCAATCTTAAAAATATCACCGCAAAGAGAAGGGAAAACATGATAAATGACATTTATTTCCGTAAGTAAATCTTTTGAGACATTTTTACAAGTCAGACTTATAGCTAGAAGGCGCCGGCATTTCCTACGACTCACTCTGGGAAGAAACGCCGAAACAAACCACAGAGGTGTCTTTTTTTTTTAATAATCATGAAACAAATCCTACCGGTCTGGTTAGCGTGGTACACATTAATAGGCCAAAATAACCTTCCTAAGAAGAGATGTAAATCATATGTAAAGTACTAGTGAATAGGAAGTGTTGAGACTATCTACGCGAGGTTAAGTGGCGATCGTAAGGTTAAACAAAAAAAAATTGTTTTTGACAAACAAGTCGCTATATTTAGTATTTATTTTTGAGTAGAGACGTTGTAGACTAGATGACCTTAGGCATATTCCTGAAAAATAAACTTGGTAATTGCTTATCATTTCTTATCACTATTTATTAAAAACAATTTCTAAAAGTAGAAGAGACACGTTTTAAACAAATGGAACGCCTTGATTAGAGTGATACTGTGTCTTACTCGAGGGGAGGATCCACCTAACGAATGAGGTGATCATGCCTATTTATACCACGCTTCAAGGGTTTAATGTTGGGCAACCTTACAAAGTCCAGAAGGAAATCCCCTCCCTGGACTCCTTCCAATACACAGGCGCAGAGAGGGTCGATGTGGATTTAGTCGGTTCGAGTCCGACACACCACCCCGCCGTAACCCCCGACGGGGTGACGGTCCGCGGGGATTTCCTCACGTTAAAAAAAAAAATGGGCAACCTTACAAAAGTTAATCAGCGCGTAAATTTATATATCGCGATACACGATTAATAACTACTGCGTTGTTCGATTTATCTTCCATAGATGGTGCTGTTCTAATTTTTTTATATATATTTTACCACAATCTTGCAGAAAATAAATGTGAAGTAAATATACAAGTATTTTTTCAATATTTGCGGACATCTTACACACAACGCCATCTAGTCCTAAACTAAGCAGAGCTTGTATTATGAGTACTAGACAATTTATATCCTAATAATATTATAAACGTGAAAGTTTGTGAGTATGTATGTATGTTGCTTTTCCTCTGTCGGTAATTTACAATAAGTCTCTCACTACTGGTACGTTTCCGGATCTATGGAAGAAGGCTAATGTCGTACCTATTCATAAATCCAACGAAATCGATCAGGTAGCTAACTACAGACCCATCTCTGTTTTGTCCACCCTAGCCGAAGTGTTCGAATCATTGATATGCCCATTCATACAATCCCACTTGGCATTGTATTTAAGTAACTTTGAACACGGCTTTGTGGGAGCTAGGTCTACTTGCACTAATCTGGTGACCTTCACCGAGACGCTAGTGCAGGCTATGGATTGCGGCGAGGAGGTAGACGTCATTTATACCGATTTCTCCAAAGCTTTCGACCGAGTTTCGCATTTCATCCTGTTAGAAAAGCTGTCAGCATATGGCATTACCGGTACCTTCTTAAATTGGCTAAAATCTTATCTCGACCATCGCTCTTTCTTCGTTGTAGTAAACGGTTTTCAATCTAACGTGCACAAAGTTATGTCTGGTGTCCCGCAAGGTTCCCACATTGGTCCGATCCTATTCAACTACTTCATTAATAATATTCCTTGCAATTTCAAGTACTCCGAAATATTTATGTACGCAGACGACCTTAAATTCTCTAGAATTGTAAAGACGAACGATGATATAGATCTACTGCAGAAAGATATTGATTCGTTGGTGAAATGGTGTAATGATAATGACATGAGTTTGAAAATCAATAAAATTAAATGTTATCACATGAAATTTTCAAAAAAAAATTACCCTCTAAAATCCGTATATTACATTGACCGAACTGCCATACAAAGCGTGAGTGAAATTAGGGATTTGGGTGTTATTTTTGACTGTAAACTCACATTCGTGCCACACGTAGAAAGTATTGTAAAAAAAACATCAAGAATGTTGGGATTTGTTTTGAGAAATGCTGTTAAGTTTCGAAGTTACAAAACTAAAGTTATTTTATACAACTGTCTTGTGCGTGGCATAATGGAGTACTGCAGCCCTGTGTGGAGACCACATTATGCGACTCACAAATTAAGACTGGAGCGTATACAAAAGAGGTTCCTCTGGCACATTGCATATGCCTCTGGTGTAGCTAAAAAATTAAATCATATAATGAGAGACTGACACATTTTAAGGTAGTTACACTTGAAAAACGTAGGGAACTAATAGACTTCATGTTTCTATATAAGCTTTTGAGACACAAGATAGATTGTCCACAACTTTTGAGCAAAATAAAATTTCAAGCTCCTGCTAGGTATCCTCGTTTTCCCATAACCCCCCTGCATCCTCCGCTTCGCAGAAGCGTTCTCGGTGCAAATTCCACTATCCCACGACTTTGCAAATTACTGAATGGTTGTAGCGTTCTGGTCGATATACACACTGACTCACTTGGCAAGTTCCGTAACAAATTACAAAGTTTGTTTGTTGACTGGCGGTTGTGAGTATGTCATGCTCGCTCAAAAGTCCTGCTGGCGGTGGCGTGTGTAGCGGGTCGTTCGGCTCCCTACGATATGGTTGAACTGGACGATGGCTGGTGTATAGGTCATGCTCGTGATACGGGCGCCGCCAGTCGGGGCTGGTCATCTCACAACTTCTATTTATTGTATAATTATTTTTGAACACTACAAGTGTAAATATCAGCATCGTTACAATGTCCTCACATTTAATAAAATGTGTTAAACAATGTTACCAAAAATTGTAAAAACAATGTTGGAAAAGAGTGTCCACGGAGTTTCTTGTCTGTTTTTCTCCATAGGATCTACGAATTGGAACAGACAATTAGCTTCACCACTGACTACTGACTGACTATTTGACGTTTCAAAAGTGCCGTTGTATGGTTTATTTGAAACGAAAATGGTTTGATTTGATTCTCACTAATAACTTAGTTTTTATTCAACTTTCCTGAAGCCTCGTTCACAGTGAAGTTATTCGTCACCTTCACATCAACAGCTTTACACATCCCACTACTGGACATAGGCCTCTCCTTAGAAAGGTTTAGCCTACTATACCACACTATGCTTTCCTTTTCATTCCTTATAGTCCTGCGTAATTTGAGCCCTTCAAGAGATCTTGGGTTCGATACCCGGGTCGGACCAAACATTTATGTGATTCACAAATATTTGTTTCAGAGTCTGAGTGTTTTCTATATATAATATGTATGTATTTATAAAAAAAGTCTATGTTTATGTATTTCTTATATCAGTTGTTAAGTACCCATAATACAAGCCCTGTTCAGTTTGGGACTAGATGATGTGTCGCCTCTTACAAAACTTATGAAAACCCTTGAGATGAATAGGGGTGATAATACTCTGTTTCTTTATACTTAAGCCTACCAAAGTGACTCCAAATGGAAAGCATGGGCAGAATCCAGGAGTAGGGGTCACTATCCTGATCGTGAGGGCAGGCAATGCATCATGGTGACCCATACCATGGCGGCCTGGTCAGATGTGTCTGCATTATTCTCCCGGTCTCCGTATACTTCTTCTTTCTCTGTATTCTTAATCTGTCTCCATATGGAATGAATGTCAATATCAGCCTTAGAATAGAAATTTGTAGGATTGCTACCATGTACCTTTTAGGGTTCCGAAGTTTATGACTCGAAACCCCTATAGATTCGTCATGTCCGTCCGTCCGTCAGTCCTCGACTTACCGTCTAAACGGTAAGTGCTAGAAAGTTCAATTTGTGCATGAATATGTGTTGTAATTACGTCGACAAAGTGATACAATAAAATTATGAAAAATATTTTTATTTGGGGTACCTCCCCTACACGTAGTGGGAATGTTTTTTTTTCTCGCGACTTTAGGTAGGTCTTTTAAAAATAATACAGGGTTTCTAACACGATTTTTTGAATTAGATATATTACGTTTGCGAGAAATTCCACCATAAAGGGCACTTTTTGTAAAAACAGGTCCACTCCCCCCCCTCTAAAATCTAAACGGCTGCTTCAAAAAACGTGGGGAAATTCGTAATGGTGGTTCATATAATGAACTTTAAAGGAAAACTATAACGGATCAGATGACTTTGTTAGTTCAGGCGTTATAGAGGCTTAACTTGTAAAATGCGCTTACTTGAAAAACGTCACAATTAACGCATTAATACGATTATCTATTGGATACAATTTTAAATCCACGTACCATTATGGGTGACTATGGGTGTACCATTATGGGTGTACTTATAGCTATGTGTATGTACTCTAAATAATCTAAGTCTTAAACTATTCGCGATCACGTTCTAATTTTTTTTTTGAAGAATTAGTACATTTATAGCTGCAAATCAAGTTAAAAAAAATAAAAATTAAAAAGGTCGTAGTTACTCAAAAAACTTCATATAATCTTACAGGTTTAGTGATAGCGTTATTGCATTATATTTGTTACCCAGTGAAACTTTTTTATCTACGAGATGGCGTAGGTTTCACCATAGTAACATAGTTTTTGAAATTACTATTTTGTATGAACTTCTCATTGTTATAAAAATATATTTACATTGTTCATTATATTCAATTTTTAAAAACATTGGTATACTATATATTTTTGCATGTTAGAATGAAGGAATAAAATATTAATAACGTAGTATTTTGGCCTTTTATCGCAAAATCCCAATTGCTTAGAATGTACTCATAGCTATGTGTATGTACTCTATGTGCTCTAAGTCTTAAACTTTTGGTGATCACGTTCTAATTTTTTTTTTGAAGAATTAGTACATTTGTAGCTTAAATCAAGTTAAAAAAAATAAAAACAAAAAGGGTCGTAGTTACTCAAAAAACGATTTGAAATTTTGCGCTTCCGGTTTATTATACGTAAAAAAATTCTATATACTATAAGAAACCTTTTTTTAGTTTTTTTTACAAATTAATTAATACAGATAATAAGCTTCCAAAAATTTATGACTTAATTTTTAGTGAATTTTTAAAAGCTCGTAACTCAACAATAAAGCATCATACGAAAAAAATAATGTGTGTACACATCCACGTCTACTAGAAGTATAACTAACCAAAATATAAACAAAATTGATGACCTCACATTTTTTGGTCCGCTTGACGTGAAATGCCCCTATAGTTAGTTATTGTTGTCGTGGAAATTAACGAGAAAACAAAACAATCAGGTACGTCTGACCTTTGTAGAGATGTCTTTGACACGTTATATCAACTTGTGTACGGTCACAATGTATTTATGTGTTCAACTGTGCTGACTCACACATCGACTTGTGCTTACATTGCTGGGTGAAGGGCTGACTCAGAGACACGTGTTGGCTTACTCTATACATACATATGTATAATTATAATAATCGGATCGGGCCGAAAGTGTTGGTGATGTTTCACGCCCGTGCCTCGGAGAGTATGATAAGCCGTCGGTCCGGTTGTCACGAATATCTCTGGCAATCGTTATTGGGAAATCAGTGACTCAAATATAAGTTCAATCATCAAACTCAGTTCGCCCTCAAGGTCCAATGCCAGTTGCTCCGTGGAAAAACTGATATTCAGGTAAAAACGAATGAACTAGTAGCCAACCCCGAATAATCTTGGGGATGTGGATGTACGGGAATATCATGTTCCTCCAACACAAAGGGAGGACCCTCCGACCAGGCGAGGTGATCATGCCTGTCGGGCACTGCCCAACAGGTGATGTCGGGATGTTGTATATATGCTAATCGGCGGGAGAATTTCTTTTTCGCGATTCAGGATTAGTAGTTACTCCGTATAGATCGTTACGTGTTTTTCTTCGTAGTTGAATGTTTCTTCGGTAGATGGCGCTGTTGTATATTCGCTTGCGCTGTATGTGAAAGTCGCCGTAGGGATAATAAGGGCTAGGAAAATGATGATTTGGCATGAAAAAATAAAAAAAATTAATGCTATATTTTCCCCTTCTATAACCAACCCCTATTTCTTATCGAAATATTCGAAAAAATAACCGAAGCGCTCATAGCCAAGTGACTTTAAGTAATGGGAAACATCACCGAGGAAAGCAAGTCCCTAGATGGGTGAAAGTTTGTGACATGATATGTTTTGAGCGTTTCCGTGATTCGGAGGTAACATTAAGCAGTCCGTAGCGGTTGTTTTTTTTTTTTTTTTTTTAAAAGACAACTCCCGCATTAGGAATATAAATTCCTGTGTCGCGGGGGACTTTACAAACATACATGAAACGGACACAAAGAACACCCTTACTCAGAACAACAAATTGTGAATCACACAAAGTGTTGTCCTACGTGGGATTTGAACCCACGACACTTGGCGTAGTAGGAAGCGGCGTGGCGACCGCTTAAGCCACTAGGCCAACCGTGCAGTCTTTTTTTTTTAAAAAAGACAACTCCCGCATTAGGAATATAAATCATAAGATAACAGTCGTGAAGTTTAATAGAAGGCCTTCGGGCGGCAAAGAACCATCCAACAAAAAACATCCAACGTCAAGATCACGTAGCCACAACGTGTCTAGCCAGTATCCAAGACACGCTCGGCCAGCGTGGGGATGGGTAGCCATAACCCCTCCTGTGAGGAGACCTGAGCCCGGCAGTGGACCCGACGTGGGTTATTCATGAATAGAAAAAATAATTGAATAATATGGCAACAAATTGTCTGCCGCATAGATCTATAAATACATCCATGTATAGATAAATTATAACCAGACAAAATAAATAACTTTACTAATCTCATCACTATTTGTCCTGAGTGGAATTTGAACCCGTGACCTCTGACTGAGGAGTCAAGATCACTAATCGCTAGACCTACAGACTATATCTGTGCTAATAAAGTGGTACTAGCAGTTTGTAATTTGAAATGAATAACTTTATTCAAAATGCGTATGAAAGTATATATTCAAAAAATCCATTTTTTTAAATTGTTGTCCGTCTGTTTGTTTCGGCTAATCTTTAGAATAACTAGACCGTTTTTGACGGGGCTTTGACTGACAGAAAGGTTCTTCTTGCTATTATTATTCCCAATATTATTTGGGGTCAGCTACTAGTTCAACCGGTTTTACCTGAATATCAGTTTATCGGACCTCCGCAACTCTAAGGGAGAGCTGAAATTCATAGATTGAACTAGTTGTCTGTATATTTGAGGGCACTGACTTCCCAATAACGATTGCCATAGATGTTCATGGCAACCGGGACCGACGGCTGTACGTGCTCTCCGAGGCACGGGCGTAAATCACCGCCAAATTTCAAAACTCCTGGCTGCTATTAGGAATTTCCTAAGAAAAACCCAAAAACACTTTTTGGCCCGACCCGGGATTTGAACTCGAGACCTCCTGATTAGCAGTCGCATACGCCATCCACTAGACCATCGAGGTAGATTGGCAGAAAGCTGATGATATAAAAAGTAACTTGGGCTCCTTTTTTGGCTATATTATGTTATAGGTAGTAACCACGCTCATTTCAGCCTGAATGGGCCAGCTCGAGCGGGGCAGTACTACCCTCACACAGAAGACCATCCTAATACTGACAGCATTCTTGCTGTCGTATTTCGTTGGTGAGTGTGAGACCGGAGGCCCAATCATTCTGCTTCATTCTCCTAAACAGTTGTACCTTCCATCATCAGCTCATCATTATAATATAATGACTAACAGACGTAAATACTTTGAATAGCTTTAGAAAATACATACAACTCATAATATGTAGCTAAATTTAAGGGTTGCCCTTGATTTCCTTGAGATCCCATCACCAGATCCCCACATGGTGACGATGGGACCACCTGTAAGCTACGCCGAATTCAATGCAAAAATTTTTTTTTAAATCGGTTTATTAAAGACATACATCGCTGAACATATGTAAAAAAATCGGCCAAGTTTTTCAGGTTTTTTAAGCAAGCCGTTTAGCTTCTAGAGGGGGGGCGGGACACCCTATTTTTACAATAAAAATGCAAAATAGTTTTAGCAACTTCGTAATGTTTTTAAAATACATATCTAATGCATCCCCACTTTACTTGTGGGAGACGTACCCCAAATAAAAATATTTTTCTTGATTTGATTCTAGCACTTTGTCGACGTGATAAAAACACATATCCAACCTAATTTTCATCTTCCTAGCACCAACCGTTTCGACGGTAAGTCGAGGACGGACGGACGGACATGGCGAAACTATACGGGTTCCGAGTCATGAACTTCGGAACTCTAAAAAAGAGATTCCGACGATTTGAGAACCTCCTCCTTTTTTGAAGTCGTGTAACACTTACTACCATAAGACAATACTAATACATGGATTCTACTCATGCTTTCCATCAGGCAGAGCTTCACTTTTAGAGGCTTAAATATTATATAAAAAAAGTGTTTAAGGGTGAAACCAGAATGCATAATTTCTAAACATAACTTCGAAAATATTGTTTTAGTTTGACCTTTATTTAATCTATCTTTTATGGTTGGCTCACATTAACCTTTTATACATAGTAAACACATTTGTTCACGTCTTGTTTGTCTTGATGTGGCAACAGCGCCATCTACCGAAGGAACACTGGACCACGAAAAAAACACGGAATGAACTGGAGTAACTACTAATCCTGAATCGCGATAGAGAAATTCTCGCTCCGATTAGCATATATACAACATTCCAACATCAACAGTTGGGCAGTGGCCCGCCAGACATGATCACGTCGTCTGGTCGGAGGATCCTCCCTATGTGTTGGAGGAACATGATTCCCGTTCCATCACGCTACGGGATTTAAGAGACTTAGGCGAGGTTGCACAGGTCTTAATAGCCTTTATTATTTCCAAAATTATTTGGGGTCGGCTACTAGTTCAACCGGTTTTGGTGAATATTAGTTTTTGAAACGCTCAAAGCCGAGTGGGTGACCTAGATGGGTGACCGTTTGTGGCTTAATATGTTATAAAGATTTCCATACGGAGGTCACGTTAAGGCCACGTCGGTCCCGGTCAGCAGCTTAAAAACATCCAACGGTAAGATTACGTAGCGACAACGTGTCTTGCCAGACCCCAACCCACACTTGACCAGCGTGGGGACGTGTGGCCTTAACCCTCTTTGAGAGGACACCCGAGCCCAGCAGTGGGACTTTATGAGTTATTGATGGTAGTTTTTACACGAAGCGACTGGCATCAATTCTCAGTAACCCTGAGGGCGAACTGAAATTCGTTTAAACTAGTAATAAATAAAACAATATAAATAACAATGGCAATATATTATTACGTCTCGGTATAATAGTGTGGCGCTATATCCAGGAGTGTCTGCTTGTCTATGGTCATCATGTCGCGCATGTATGTCTTGCTCCCAGTGCTCTGTACGCTGGCGAAGATCACCCTGGAACGAATTATATACATTAATTATTAGGGATAAAAACAAGATGGGTAGTCAGTCTTTTAACCGACCCCAAAAATTAGAAGGTTCTAAATATATATAGTTTTTTTCCGCATGTTTTTGTCATCATCATCAACAGCCTTTAACAGTCCACTGCTGGACATAGGCCTCTCTTTAGAAAGGAGGTATTGGCCTACTATGCCACGTTGGCCAGACGGGTTGGTATAGGTTTGGTTTCAAGTTTTCCTTCTCTTTGCATTGATGTTGTCTTGCGTAGTTCATCCCCTAGTCGCCTTTTACGACACCCGCGGGATGAATAGGGGTGGTGACACTCTGTATTCTTAATCCGTCACCACACGGATTAAGGGCGCGTTTACGATTTGTACAAAATTAAGCTGTTTTTCGGTGCAATTTGTGACTAAACTAAACCAAATTGAATATGACAAAGTACTAATACTTTTAGACTATTTCTTCATCTTCAAATCCGAGGAACAATTTTTTTGAAAATTGTTGTTTTTATTATTGTAAAAACGATCTTCCGTAACCATTTTCCACAGTATTTACGATATCGAGTTGAGTTTTGGTACATTTTTTGTTCTACAATCACCCTATTTTAGGATTTCTAAAAATACTGTAAGGAGGCATATATAGTCAATTATAAATCCGAGGAAAAAAATTATATAAAAGTGCCACAGAAAGTCGCAGAAAAAATAACAACCGGAGTTTATATTTTCACATATTTTGCTATTACGGATGAATCGTAGTCGATTGCAATAAGGGTTATTTTATTTTTTTGAATCTCTTTTGATTTATTGCACAAAAGTTTCGTAATCTCAGTCTGCGCTCGGCCGCCGTCGTGAGTGAACACTGTTTCGCCTGTTTGCATTAGCTCGCGTTGAAAAGATCGCTATACAAATTCAAAATATTCGATAAACCAAAATAGGTTGATACTTGACAAGGTTAGATTATTTTCTATTTACAGATTTGTATAACAATATTTTATTATGCTAAAACTAAGTAGTATTTTGTGAGTTCGGGCTCATTTTGATGAGACAGAACTCCCGCTTAGGTGGAGTGACCTGAAGGTGTACTTCGGTGACTGCTTATGGAACTCCTAGACGAGTTGACATAGTCTTACCGAGTTTGGGCTCGTTTTGTTAGTTAAGATGAGACCTTACCTCCGGCTTAGGTGGAGTGACCTGAAGGTGTACTTCGGTGACTGCTTGTGGAACTCCTAGACGAGTTGACATAGTCTTACCGAGTTTGGGCTCGTTTAGTTAGTTATGATGAGACCTTACCTCCGGCTTAGGTGGAGTGACCTGAAGGTGTACTTCGGTGACTGCTAATGGAACTCCTAGACGAGTAGAACTAGGTGTGCCGAGTTTGGGCTCGTTTTGTTAGTTATGATGAGACCTTACCTCCAGACTAGATGGAGTGACCTAAAGGTTGACTTCGGTGACTGCTTATGGAACTCCTAGACGAGTTGACATTGTCATACAGAGTTTGGGCTCGTTTTGTTAGTTATGATGAGACCTTACCTCCGGCTTAGGTGGAGTGACCTGAAGGTGGACTTCGGTGACTGCTTATGGAACTCCTAAACGAGTTGACATTGTCATACAGTGTTTGGGCTCGTTTTGTTATGATGAGACCTTACCTCCAGACTAGATATAGTGACCTGAAGGTGTACTTCGGTGACCGCTTATGGACTCCTAGACGAGTTGACATAGTCTTACCGAGTTTGGGCTCAATTTGTTAGTTATGATGAGACCTTACCTCCAGACTAGATGGAGTGACCTGAAGGTGTACTTCGGTGACTGCTTATGGAACTCCTAGACGAGTTGACATTGTCTTACCGAGTTTGGGCTCATTTTGTTAGTTATGATGAGACCTTACCTCCAGACTAGATGGAGTGACCTGAAGGTGTACTTCGGTGACTGCTAATGGAACTCCTCGCTGAGTAGAACTAGGTGTGTCGAGTTTGGGCTCGTTTTGTTAGTTATGGTGAGACCTTACCTCTGGCTTAGGTGGAGTGACCTGAAGGTGTACTTCGGTGACTGCTTGTGGAACTCCTAGACGAGTTAACATAGTTTTACCGAGTTTGGGATCGTTTTGTTAGTTATGACGAGACCTTACCTCCAGACTAGATGGAGTGACCTGAAGGTGTACTTCGGTGACTGCTAATGGAACTCCTCAATGAGTAGAACTAGGTGTGCCGAGTTTGGGCTCGTTTTGTTAGTTATGTTGAGAACTTACCTCCGGGCTTAATGGAGGGATCTGAAGGTGTACTTCGGTGACTGCTTATGGAATTCCTACACGAGTAGAACTAGGTGTGCCAAGTTTGGGTAAATTCTTATGCTTGTTATTATGCATTCTACTCGTTTATCTTGTTTATATCAAAGTGCATCTTGTGAACTTTCATATTCCAATTGTTGTTTTAGATGCCGAGATATAAGACGTTTGGAAAAACATAAATGCTATTACCAAATTCAAGGTCAGCATCGCATAACTAGGCATGAGACTTGTGTGTTTGCTATTCGGACAGGCCCTGGCAAAATAAAGTACCAGTGCATAAAAAAAGATCCATAATTTTGGAAGGAGAAAATGGAACTATTTTTAGTTCAATTATACAAAAACTGTTCCTCCCGGAATAGATTGACCCTAGAATGGCAAGAAATATGGAGCTAAGAGCACATTCTTCACACATTCAAACAAATATTCTACAAATAAAGAATTGATTAAGTCTAATTTCGTGTTTCAATATTCATCGAAGTCCACCTTCAGGTCCCTTAATCAAGCCCGGACTTACGGTCTCATCATAACTAAAAAAACGAGCCCAAACTCGGCACACCTAGTTCTGCTCGTCTAGGAGTTCCATAAGCAGTCACCGACGTACACCTTCAGGTCACTCCATCTAGTCCGGAGGTAAGGTCTCATCATAACTAACAAAACGATCCCAAACTCGGTAAAACTATGTCAACTTGTCTAGGAGTTCCACAAGCAGTCACCGAAGTACACCTTCAGGTCACTCCACCTAAGCCAGAGGTAAGGTCTCATCATAACTAACAAAACGAGCCCAAACTCGACACACCTAGTTCTACTCAGCGAGGAGTTCCATTAGCAGTCACCGAAGTACACCTTCAGGTCACTCCACCTAAGCCGGAGGTAAGGTCTCATCATAACTAACAAAACGAGCCCAAACTCGGTAAGACTATGTCAACTCGTCTAGGAGTTCCATGAGCAGTCACCGACGTACACCTTCAGGTCACTCCACCTAAGCCAGAGGTAAGTTCTCATCATAACTAACAAAACGAGCCCAAACTTTGTATGACAATGTCAACTCGTCTAGGAGTTCCATAAGCAGTCACCGAAGTCCACCTTCAGGTCACTCCATCTCTTCTGTAGGTAAGGTCTCATCATAACTAACAAAACGTGCCCAAACTCTGTATGACAATGTCAACTCGTTTAGGAGTTCCATAAGCAGTCACCGAGACCGAGGTCCACCTTCAGGTCACTCGTCCTAAGCCGGAGGTAAGGTCTCATCATAACTAACAAAACGAGCCCAAAGTCTGTACGACAATGTCAACTCGTTTAGGAGTTCCATAAGCAGTCACCGAAGTCCACCTTTAGGTCACTCCACCTAAGCCGGAGGTAAGGTCTCATCATAACTAACAAAACGAGCCCAAACTCTGTATGACAATGTCAACTCGTTTAGGAGTTCCATAAGCAGTCACCGAGACCGAGGTCCACCTTCAGGTCACTCCACCTAAGCCGGAGGTAAGGTCTCATCATAACTAATAAAACGAGCCCAAAGTCTGTATGACAATGTCAACTCGTTTAGGAGTTCCATAAGCAGTCACCGACGTACACCTTCAGGTCACTCCACCTAAGCCGGAGGTAAGGTCTCATCATAACTAACAAAACGAGCCCAAACTCGACACACCTAGTTCTACTCAGCGAGGAGTTCCATTAGCAGTCACCGAAGTACACCTTCAGGTCACTCCACCTAAGCCGGAGGTAAGGTCTCATCATAACTAACAAAACGAGCCCAAACTCGGTAAGACTATGTCAACTCGTCTAGGAGTTCCATGAGCAGTCACCGACGTACACCTTCAGGTCACTCCACCTAAGACAGAGGTAAGTTCTCATCATAACTAACAAAACGAGCCCAAACTTTGTATGACAATGTCAACTCGTCTAGGAGTTCCATAATCAGTCACCGAAGTCCACCTTCAGGTCACTCCATCTCTTCTGTAGGTAAGGTCTCATCATAACTAACAAAACGTGCCCAAACTCTGTATGACAATGTCAACTCGTTTAGGAGTTCCATAAGCAGTCACCGAGACCGAGGTCCACCTTCAGGTCACTCCACCTAAGCCGGAGGTAAGGTCTCATCATAACTAACAAAACGAGCCCAAAGTCTGTATGACAATGTCAACTCGTTTAGGAGTTCCATAAGCAGTCACCGAAGTCCACCTTTAGGTCACTCCACCTAAGCCGGAGGTAAGGTCTCATCATAACTAACAAAACGAGCCCAAACTCTGTATGACAATGTCAACTCGTCTAGGAGTTCCATAAGCAGTCACCGAAGTCCACCTTCAGGTCACTCCATCTAGTCTGGAGGTAAGGTCTCATCATAACTAACAAAACGAGCCCAAAGTCTGTGTGACAATGTCAACTCGTTTAGGAGTTCCATAAGCAGTCACCGAAGTCCACCTTTAGGTCACTCCACCTAAGCCGGAGGTAAGGTCTCATCATAACTAACAAAACGAGCCCAAACTCGACACACCTAGTTCTACTCAGCGAGGAGTTCCATTAGCAGTCACCGAAGTACACCTTCAGGTCACTCCACCTAAGCCGGAGGTAAGCTCTCATCATAACTAACAAAACGAGCCCAAACTCGGTAAGACTATGTCAACTCGTCTAGGAGTTCCATGAGCAGTCACCGACGTACACCTTCAGGTCACTCCACCTAAGCCAGAGGTAAGTTCTCATCATAACTAACAAAACGAGCCCAAACTTTGTATGACAATGTCAACTCGTCTAGGAGTTCCATAAGCAGTCACCGAAGTCCACCTTCAGGTCACTCCATCTCTTCTGTAGGTAAGGTCTCATCATAACTAACAAAACGTGCCCAAACTCTGTATGACAATGTCAACTCGTTTAGGAGTTCCATAAGCAGTCACCGAGACCGAGGTCCACCTTCAGGTCACTCCACCTAAGCCGGAGGTAAGGTCTCATCATAACTAACAAAACGAGCCCAAAGTCTGTATGACAATGTCAACTCGTTTAGGAGTTCCATAAGCAGTCACCGAAGTCCACCTTTAGGTCACTCCACCTAAGCCGGAGGTAAGGTCTCATCATAACTAACAAAACGAGCCCAAACTCTGTATGACAATGTCAACTCGTCTAGGAGTTCCATAAGCAGTCACCGAAGTCCACCTTCAGGTCACTCCATCTAGTCTGGAGGTAAGGTCTCATCATAACTAACAAAACGAGCCCAAACCCAGCACACCTAGTTCTACTCGTCTAGGACTTCCATAAGCAGTCACCGAAGTACACCTTCAGGTCACTCCTGCAAGACCGGAGGTAAGTACCTATTACATAGAAATGAAAAAATAAAGAACTTTCAAAATATCAATTTAGGCAAGTTGACATTTATTCCTGTCGCTATCCGACTTGCACTTGTGTGTGTAACTTGTGTCAACGTAGTAATTCGATTCTATACCTATCAATTTTGTAAACGCGTCCTTAATCATCATTAATCAATTTCAGTTGTCGGTATAACACTCTCACCATTTGGGTTGCTGGAGCCTGTAGAGGCAGCTGTCGGGTGAGATCTGGAGATGAGCTCCTCGGATCCCGCGGTACGAGGAGTCTGTGCTGAGGAAGGCGGCCTGGCTGAAGTAGCCCGACACCACACACTTCATGATGCGGTACAGCTTACCTACGCACCAAACATACGTTTTTAAATATCTGTTACCATCAACAATCGTGATGCCCTGACAATATTTTGGTACATTATACCCATCCGCTCTCGGCCTTAACCCTCTCTCCAGAGGAGACATAAGTCCAGCAGTGGGACGCTTTTTTATATTTAAGCCAAAGTGACTCTACTCTGCCTGATGGAAAGCATGAGTTCAATCCATTAGTAAGAGTAAATCAGTTGTTTAGTACCCATAATAAAAGCTCTGCTTAGTTTGGGACTGGATGGCGTTGTTTGAAATATTTACTTTTATTTATAATAATAATAGTTTACCTCCTGCCAATTCGACTCCTTCAACGGGTTGGTTTTCCATCTGGAACTTGTTTTTAATTATTTTTTCTAAGCTATCTCTTATTTCGCAGGCCTGCAAATAAAAAAAAATATCATTATTATCACTGCATAGTTTTAAGTTTTATTGTTGTTAATCCTTTGACCAGATAGGTACACATATATATATATTGAAATATTACATAAATAGAAAATTATATTAAGTCTCTTATTACATAATATTTAAATATATACACATAATATTCTACCTCTTTTTTAAAATGTAACGTTTGAACTCTTAAATTATTTTGTAAAATATCCTTTTATAGACCTGTAATAATAACTATAAAAGGATAACTCACAAAAGAAAAATGGCGACATTTTGACACACTGTCCTACAAGTTATCTATATTGTTACATGACGCGGCCACGTTTTTTTTTATATATTCAATTATACATAAGCTGATTTGACAACGAGGCGCAAGCGGTGAAACGTCATCGCTTCGGCAAAGTCTATATAAAGGACTCGTGCCGTCCGAGCGGAGTCCATTCACCGATCGACCACAACGCGGACAACAAGTCTAGAAACTACCGTACGGCTCGTTGTTTGAACTAACATTATTTGAATTAAATGCTTTCGTGTTCTGTTCGAGAAACACCACGCAGCCCACACAATATGTATTCCGGAGAAGGCAATGGCAAAAAACATCCCTTTCCCGACATACAGCTAATAAATGACTCTGCCTTGACTAATGGAAAGTATGAAAATAATCCAGGAGTGGCGGTCACTATCCTCACTGTCGTTGCAGTTTTACAGTATAGTACAGTTTTCTATTCTATATTCCACTCTATTTCTCTATGCTCTTGTCTGATTGGCTAATATTTTGTTTAGATCACGTGACTGAGTGACATTAGCCAATGAAACAAAATAATGAAAATACAGAATGGAACATAGAATAGAGAACAATGAAGGTGTTTCAACTTGGCTAGAGGGCTGTATTGACCACACTAACAGTCAAATCATTATACGTTTGACATCAAAAAACAGAATTAGAAAGGTATTAATGCAAACCTTTTCTATAACTTTATAATTGATATAATTCTTCTGACACCAATCCTTGCATATCTTCTTAGTTCTCTTCTCGTCGCCAGGAGACGATCTCATCTTGAGGTACGAGTCGAAAATATTCAAGTACATGATTATATCTCCCTCAGCTACCTGGAAACAAATAAAATTGAATTTAACAAAAATAAATAAATAAATCAACAAATCATAACGTCCCAAAGCTGGGTTCGGGTTACTTCTCAGCGGAGGGTTAAGGCCATACGTCCCCACACTGGCCGAGTGTGGCTACGTAATCTTACCGTTGGAAGTTTCTAAGCCGGCCGAATGCCAACAGCTGGCCATTGTTTATGTAGGTAATACAAGTTTAAAAGCTTTTCATCAACAGCCTTGAACAGTCCACTGCTGGACCTCTCCTTGGAAAGGAGGTATTGGCCTACTATACCACGTTGGCTAGACAGGATGGTATAGGATTGGTTTCAAGTTTTCCTTCTCTTTGCATTGATGTTGTCTTGCGTAGTTTATCCCTTAGTCGCCTTTTACGACACCCGCGGGATGAATAGAGGTGGTGAAACTCTGTATTCTTAATCCGTCACCACACGGACATTTCACTAAATGCATATTAAAGTGTATAAACGGTACTTGCATGAAATGTTGTCTGTTTATTTTTTACGGCTTATCTCTAGACTTACAGCTCAAACGTTTCAGAGATTCGTCGGAATATAAAGAAAGAGAGACGGACAATATTTAAAAAAAATGCCTACTAAATGTCTTTACCGTTTATACTTTACGTCTGACTGCCTTCTTGGTCTAGTGGTTTGCGTATGCGGCTGCTGATCTTGAGGTCTCGGGTTCGATTCCCGGGTCGGACCAACTGTTTGTACGCTCTACAAATATTTGTTTCGGAGTTTGGGTGTTTTTCTATGTATAATATGTATGTATTTACAAAAAAAAAACTATGTGTATGTATTTATATCAGTTGTCTAGTACCCATAGCACAAGCTCTGCTTAGTTTGGGACTAGATATATTTGATCTTACATACAGACACTTTCATTTTATTTGTTTGTATATATGTATGTATGTCGTAATTTTTTCATAAATTGAAAACAGTTTTCAAAATTAGCAGGATTAACATTAGATGTAAATTTTGTATTTAAATCAAGAGATACCCACTTCAAACTGATTCCTCCTCGTGACCCTTGCGGCGAGACCCTCAGTCCCACTGCTGAGCTTCACGAATACACTGTCCACTTGCAGCATGGCCGCTATACACAACATCTCGTCTATACATCCGAACTCTCCTGTGGAACACAAAAAGGATTTTTTTTTTGGCTGTCTTGGATTGAAGTGACGGTTGTACTAGCGGTTATTAGTCTTGACTGCTGAACCAGATCTCGTGGGTTCGATTCCTACCCAGGACAACTATAGGTAGTAGAGCCATGCTAATTTCAGTACAAATGGGCAGGCTCGACCGGGGAAGTACTACCCTCACACAGAAGACCAATCTAAAATGACAGCATTCACGCTGGTGTATTACTTTGGTGCATGCGAGTCTGGGGGGACAATAATGCATGTCATATCCTTCTATATTGTCGTCTCACAGACGCTCGCGCCCACTCGCTATCGTCGCTAACAGTCGACTCAACTGTGTCACGACCACACATGAGCTGGAGATGACATAATGATTCCTTGTCATTCATTCACAGATAGTACAGTAAACGAGTGAATGAATGACTGAGTGACACATACACTATAATGACTACAATGCTTATAGAATGACATGTGTGTTGCATCCCTAATAACAAGTATTTATGATGTTATGCACTATGCCCTTATGTTGAACTGTCAAAAGAGAATAAATATGGCTGTTTTAACATTGTGCTTGGTGAGGAGTATAATGAGACTCAAAGTGGTGTTATGGTCTGTTTAATTTAGTTCTCAATAGAGCTTATATACTAATATGGTGCGTGCTTATAATTACATTATTTAATCTTTGACTGTATCTTATAATATGTGGCTTATCTAACTACGTGTAATTTGTGTAGGACATATTGTCGCTACAGCTGTCACTGCAAGCATTTGCTTTCTTCATTCAAGTATAATCAAAATAACATCAAAATACATCAAATCCATCAAAATACATCCTGTAATTATATATAAATAACAACAATGCAGAAGATAAATTATATTTTATGCTTAAATGATACAATAATATTCAGAACCGTAATGACCAGCTATTCGGGGAAGGTCTTCGCATGGTAGTGGAAGTGAATTCGAAACTTGAACTAGTTGTCAGTATATTAATGTACTAGCTAAGTATCGCGGTGTTACTCGCGGTTATTGTTGTAACCAGTAACGCCACATCATCATCATCATCAGCCTATATCAGTCCACTGCTGGACATAGGCCTCTCCCATTGCACACCTGTGCCTGTGGGCGTCCTACACTACGTTTGCCGAGACGCGGTCTCCACTCCAGAACTCTTCTACCCCAACGGTCATCAGTTCTGCGGCTAATATGGCCAGCCCACTGCCACTTCAGCTTGCTAATCCGGTGGGCTATGTAACGCCACGGAGAGAAGTTATTTTTTTTAAATAGTTTTTTGTTACTCATCATGTCATTATCACAATCGGCCCAACTATTTCTGAAATTACCCAGAACAAACAGACAGACAGAGGGACAGACAAAATATAAATAAAAACCTAAAAATTACTTTTTTTACTGTAAGTAGCGTATTCACTTTCATACACATTTAATAAACACACTTTAATTTTATTTTTATTGTATAGATATATAGCTAAATTATATGCAGGAAGTTTACCGCTGTGACACAGCATGGCACCACACATCGGCCTGAGAGGCAGTTCAGCCACCTTCCTCCCCAGGGCGGTGAGCTGGCCAGACCTGTCGATAGTCTTCAGAGCGTACAGCGTCTCCAGACCCGACAGGATACTCTTCGCAGGAGGTGGAGTTGGAAATGTAAACCTACACAACAGACAAAATATTATTTGTATATTATTTTTGTCATAGGAGCCAAAGTGACCCAACTCTGCCTGATGGCAGCATGAGTAGAATAGCAAGAGCGTTGATCAACGTCCTCATTGTAGGTGCACACTATAGCAGCCTAGTGAGATGCTGCATCACTGCAGTGTATTCTATTGTCGCCATGAATGGGGGCCACCGTTTTTATGGGGGCCACCGTTTTAATTGGGACCACCGTTTTAATGAGGGCCACCGTTTTAATGAGGGCCACCGTTTCAATGGGGGCCACCGTTTTAATGGGGGCCACCGATTTGTGGTCGCCAGTGGATGAAGTCCTTGCTGTCAAAGTTTGACTGCTTAAATTGCAACTCTTTTTCGAAGCTCCGCTTTTAAAGCACAGACATAAATTGAGCTGTAAATTTTATAATTAATGTCGCGTATTGCAAAATATTCACATACATAATTAGAGGGTTAGTTTAAATTTGAAAATAAACCCTCGCTTACAGAAACAATATAATTTGACATTTCAGACATTCTACACTAGCGCCTCTGGCGGAATTCCGGTAGCCCTCATCGTTTTGAAAGAATAATTTTAGATTACTCCTCGCCCATATTAAGAACAGAATTATCCTATGTCGAAGAGATATTTACAAACATAAATTAAACGAACAAAAGAACATCCAGACTCAGAACAACAATTTGTGGAACACACAAAATGCTGTCCCCTCTGAGATTTGCACCCAGAACACTTGACGCAGTAGAAAAGGACGTGGCGACTGCTTCAACCATTTTACTATATGTGTGGACTATTGATAAATATTTTTTCTTCCTTTCTAGGCCAATCGTGCAGTAAATGAGATGTTTTTAGGGTTCCGTAGCCAAATGGCAAAAAACGGAACCCTTATAGATTCGTCAAGTCTGTCTGTCCGTTCGTATGTCACAGCCAATTATTTCCGAAACTATAAGAGCTATACTGTTGAAATTTGGTCAGTCGATGTATTCTGTGAACCGCATTAGGATTTTTACATAAAAATAGAAAAAAAACGATACATTTTGGGGGTCCCCATACTTGGAAATGAAACTCAAAATTTTTTTTTTCATCAAACCTATATGTGTACCTATCTATGGATAGGTCTTCAAAAATGATGTTGAGGTTTCTGATATTATTTTTTTCTAAACTGAATAGTTTGCGCGAGAGACACTTCCAAAGTGGAAAAATGTAAACTCATAAAATAAGAGAGTGATAAAACTAAAAAAAATATATGTTGTACATTACCATTTAAACTACCAACGAAAATTGGTTTAAACGAGATCTAGTGAGTAGTTTTTTTTTAATACGTCATAAATAGTAACACGCAATATACCTTTCATCCAATCAATACACTAGTATAAAAACATCGATGAAAGTTACAACAAACTACAAGAACTTTTATATGATGTTACTTGCTGGTACGGAACCCTTCATGGGCGACTCCGACTCGCACTTGGCCGCTTTTTCAATTTTCATAAAATATAGCATGCAAATTCAAAAGATGTTTTATATTTCAAACAAGTTATACTCCATGGTGTTACCCTGTTAGAACAACCACGAGTAACGCCGGGAGGCGAAACTAGTCCAGAACAATTGCCTAAGTTACTCTTTACTATCATCAACTATGTGCTAGCTTTTGAAGTTGTTTGTAATTTCAAATTAACGACTATTTACCGCTAAACTACCGTTACGGCCGCATACGCTAACCATTAGACCATTAAGATAGTCAATCATTAAAATAATGAAATTTTTCAAAATTTAATACTAACAGTTATATTTTCTTATGATTAAATTATTTCATAAAATAAAATAAAAAAGCATTCGAAAGTCAAGAATACTAACAGTTATATTTTCTTAAGAATAAATTATTTCATAAAATAAAATAAAAAAGCATTCGAAAGTCAAGAATACTAACAGTTATATTTTCTTAAGATTAAATTATTTCATAAAATAAAATAAAAAAGCATTCGAAAGTCAAGAATACTAACAGTTATATTTTCTTAAGATTAAATTATTTCATAAAATAAAATAAAAAAGCATTCGAAAGTCAAGAATACTAACAGTTATATTTTCTTAAGATTAAATTATTTCATAAAATAAAATAAAAAAGCATTCGAAAGTCAAGAATACTAACAGTTATATTTTCTTAAGATTAAATTATTTCATAAAATAAAATAAAAAAGCATTCGAAAGTCAAGAATACTAACAGTTATATTTTCTTAAGATTAAATTATTTCATAAAATAAAATAAAAAAGCATTCGAAAGTCAAGAATACTAACAGTTATATTTTCTTATGATTAAATTATTTCATAAAATAAAATAAAAAAGCATTCGAAAGTCAAGAATCTCATTTTGCGACACAGACATACAAACTGACTGACATAAAAGTATTGAACGAAATACGAAAATTTGCAGAAAAAATAAATACACGTGATATATGACTATACCCCCCCCCCTCCCCCTTGTGATATTTCGTGATTTTTGTGAATTTCACCCCAAGGAGTCTCAAGGGATTAATGGACAGACTATCCGTGTGGTGACGGATTAAGAATACAGAGTGTCACCACCCCTATTCATCCCGCGGGTGTCGTAAGAGGCGACTAAGGGATAAACTACGCAAGACAACATCAATGCAAAGAGAAGGAAAACTTGAAACCAACCCTATACCAACCCGTCTGGCCAGCGTGGTATAGTAGGCCAAAACCTCCATTCTAAGGAGAGGCCTATGTCCAGCAGTGGACTGTTAAAGGCTGATGATGATGATGATGAATGGACAGTCACGAAAGTCTAAACAGTTAAATAGTCTTACCTGAGCAAATTGTGTATGCCTAGAGCTTTGAGCTGCAGCAACATGGCCGAGAGATCACTGCGACACATCTCCGGGGGAACTGACTCTGATAACTTTGTATATTCTTCTTCCGTGTACAGCCTGCATACATATTTACATAAAAAAAACTATTCCGAGTACCCAAATCGCGTCAGGTACGCGCCTGATATTTGAGGAGTTCATTCGATTTCGTTCAGCCGTTTTAAGTGGGTACCATGCTCGTAGGAGCGTAAAGAACAATTCTTGTTTATATATTTTATTTCTATATATATATATATATATATATATATATATATATATATATATATATATATATATATATGTATACTAGCTGTGCCCCGCGGTGTTACCCGCGTATATCATTATAGTTGCTATGCAAGTGTGATATGCATAGCAACCTGTAAAGTTTTGACAGGAGATAAACAGTGATCCATTTTGACATCTACGATTTTTTTTTTTTTATCACCTTGTTTTCGCCCGTGTATCTCGATTATTGCAGTAAAAAGTGGCCTATGTGTTATTCTGATATATAAGCTATTTGCGTGAAAGAGGAACAGACATACATACACACATACATACATACTCACAAACTTTCGCGTTTATAATATTAGTAGGATAGGATATATATTGCGAAAGATTCTGGGACCAACGGTGGGTGCGAATGGAGAGCAGAGACAAAGGTATAACAAAGAGATAGAGAGCCTTGTGTCAATGCCAAATATTATCTGGGAAATTAAAGCTGCCCGACTTCACTGGCTTGGCCACATCGAAAGAATGGGTGAGGATGGAGCTGTTAAAAAAATGTGAGCCGTCACGGGACGCCTGGCAGATGTGAAACATCGCCATTATTTTGTAAAAGTAATATGCAGAAAAGAACATATTGTAATAGGAACTAAATATGTCTTAATGATAAAATAAAATATTACTAATTATTAAAATAGTACGGTGTGGCGTATAATTATAATAATTATAATTAAATAATTATATTATAATTATAATTATAATTATACGCCACACCGTACACACTGCTGCATATAGACTGTATATATATACCATCGTATAGCGTGGCGTGGCGACGCGTCGCCAGGCGTCGCCAGGCCAGAAATCTGTTTTACGTGCGGCTATAGATGTTTCACATCAAAAAGCATATCTCGGGAAGCCCGTAGGGCGGCGGCCAGTGGGACGACCCAGATACCGCTGGAAAGATGAGATTGCCCGAGATATGAAAGAGATGAAAGTGCCCGATTTGTCTGAACTGGCACAAAATAGAAAAGAATGGCATTCTACAGTCGGAGGCCAAGACACACTTTGGGCTGAGCCAGCGAAGTAAGTAAGTAAGGATATAGGTATATTATATAAATGTTCCCAGAAAAGGCTCGAACGATTTCTCTGAAATTTGGTATTTGAAGGTTTTCGAGATTGAAAGATTGATCTATATTAGTTTTTCTTCATTGCTCTTAGCATTTCTTGCGACATCTATGCTACTCTTTTAGTAACACTAAGTTGGTTAGTGGTTAGTTCTCCAACACAGCAACACTTGAGAGAACAGACGGCGTCATTAAAAAATAAATAAACCCTGGCCATGTGCGGGTAGGGGACTGGCAAGACACGTTGTTGCTAACGTAAATCTTAACATTAGATATATTTAAGCCGCCCTAAGGCTTCCAACTAAGCTTAACAAACGCTTATAACATATCATGCCACAAACGGTCACCCATCCAGGTCTGACCGCACCGCCGTTGCTTACCCTCAGTGATTGTCTTCAATCAATCACCTAAGGCCATTCGGCTATGAGCACTATGAATCTATTGACACACCTCTTTGATTGGATCGGTGGAACATACAAACATACATAGACCATAAACAAATATATACCCGTCCTTTTAGCTTCGACGTATTGTATAGTTACCTGTAGCATTTACCGCGACTAGTCCTGCCCGCTCGCCCCGCCCGTTGTGTAGCGTTGTTCTTAGCTATAGGAGTGACAGTGAGACTTTCAACGCCCACGATAGGATCGAAGAACGGCAGCTTATGAAAACCGCAGTCTATCACTAAAACAAAAAAAAAAATTGAGGAACGGGTGTCGTGTTCCTCCGACCGAAAGGGAGGATCCTCCGACCAGGTGAGGTGATCATGGCTGGTGGACCACTGCCCAACTGTTGATGTTGTGATGTTGTATATATGCTAATCGGCGCGAGAATGTTACTTTCGCGATTCAGGATTAGTAGTTACTCAGTATAGATCGTTCCGTGTTTTCTTTGTAGTTCAGCGTTTCTTCGCTAGATGGCGCTGTTGTATGTTTTCGTCGCGCTGTATGTGGAAGTCGCCACAAAACCTTCAATGATATACAATTTACATGCATCTGACAAGTTTAGGGTAAGATCCTAAACTTGTCAGATGCATGTAAATTGTAACTTTTTTTATATAATACTAGGTGTGTCCTTCAGGTGTTACCCACGGCTATGGTTCTAAATCGCGAGTAACGGCGCGTAGCGAAGCTAGTCTAAAAAAATGCCTAAGTTACTTCTTATTTCATCAGCTTTCTGTCAGAGAAAGTTTCGTCAAAATAGGTCTAGCCATTCCACAGATTAGCACAGCTTTATACTAAATGTATGTGACGTAACATTATTTACAACAAAAATCAATTTTTTTGTCTGTGTGATATATGTAAATAGTGGGTAATCGTGACTCGTTGTTCAACGGTCAATTGTAATAGCGAACCAGTCGAGAAATATACGTCGTGTAGCTAAGCCGCCGTTTCATTGCTTCTTAGTGTGTATCTCCCGACTATCCCTATATCCTTCAGTCTGTTCATCTGTCTATCTGTCTGTTTATTCCCACTAATCTCTGAAACGATGAATTACGGAATAGTTCACCCTTCTTTTTTAGACTAACTTTATCCCGCGGGGTTACAAGTAGAATAAATTTAACAAAAAAAAATTCAAATCATACGAACATTTAGTCCAACCCGAGAATCGAACCCAAGACCTCAAGTACAGCAGTCACATAAGTCACTAGTCTATTACTCACCAACTTACCATAGACAATCCCAGGTATAGTAACACTGGTCTCCGCAATATTCGTAGCTAGCAACACCTTCCTAACATTGCTGTCTGTCCTCTGAAACACTTTAACTTGTTTATAGTGAGGCAAGCTCCCGTACATGGCGAGCACCAACATGTCCGCTGACTTGATGCCGGAGGGGAAGTGACTTCGATGCTTGTTCGAGGCATTGTTCTGGTCGGCGTACGTCTGGAGGGTTTCTAGGGCGGATAGGATTTCTTCCTGCAATCATTACAGTGTAAATATAAGCATGGGGTTACAAACCTGAATTTATGTTTGACCATCAATTTATGTATCAGTGTCTTTGATATCACAGGTGCATTCTCTGTACCCTGAAATCATCGTGGCTGTACTAATCCTACTAATATTATAAACGCGAAATATTGTGAGTATGTATGCAATAATCGAGATACACGGGCGAAAACTAGGCGATTATAAAAATACATAAATCGTAGATATCAAAATGTATCACTGTTTATCTCCTGTCAAAACTTCACAGGTTGCCATGCATAACACACTTGCATAGCAACCATAATGATATACGCGGGTAGCACCGCAGGGCGAAGCTAGTTTAAAAATAATTCAACAATACCGCATTTAAAATAAATAAATATTTCGGACCTCTTTTACACACAACATCATCTAGTCCCAAACTAAGCAGAGCTTGTACTATGGGTACTAGACAACTGATATAAATACATAAACATACTTTTTTGTAAATACATACATACCTATTATACATTGAAAACACCAATAAACACTAATACTTATTTTTGTAAATATAATATACATATTATACATAAAAATAACCCAAACTCCGAAACAAATATTTGCAAATCATATAAATATTTGGTCTGACCCGGGAATCGAACCCGAGACCTCAAAGCACAGCAGTCGCATACGCTACCACTACACCACAGTCAATAGCAGTCAGCAATATAGTTGTTGTACAAAATGAGTTGTATGAAGGGAAATCGTTAATCTTGGGTATACATAAATGTGGTGTGGGTTCAATTGGAGCCGAATAAAAGAGTAGAATCTTAAATCTTGGTTTTATTTTCTTCTTTAAAAAAATACGTCTTAGCTTATCTTCAGTCCTTCTTTATGTCTACTTCCTCTCTCTTCCTTGTTACATTTTAAACATTTTCTTACTATCTCTTTCACTCTTTAGGCAACCCTCATTCGTCATCTCTCTCACTCAACTTGTCATGCTTCACATTTGTCATTCATGAATTCACGTTTCCTCACACTCATACTTTTACGTTCCGTTCCTACATAAATTATTATTTTGAAACTTAAACCAAATTACAAGACCTTGGTACTGGTTGGTAGTGTCGCTCAGTCATTCATTCACTCGCTCAGAGTCGCACGCGCCCTCTCGCTAACAGTCGACTCAACTGTGTTTTTTTTTTGGGATTTAATAACCTGGTAACTAAGACCTTTAAGTCAAGTCTTATTTTATTTAAACAAACATAGCACTTTCACTTTGCTTCATTTTTAAATTGTTTTGATAGTATTTTTTATATATTTATATATAGGTTTGTAAGTGTTTTTGTCTTTTAATAACTGTTCTAGTGGCGGCGGGCGGGATGAAGAATCACACTTAATTTTCACATCACCGAGTTCACTTTAAGTCAAGTCTTATTTTATTTAAACAAACATAGCACTTTCACTTTGCTTCATTTATTTTCTTTCTCAATTACAGCATTGGAGAGGCATAGTTTTAGCACACATTTCATATTGTATCAGCAAACATGTAAAGCATTGGCGCTTTTGCGGCCATTATACGAGTCAAACGTTTCACAGTTTTCCCGCGGTAACGAAATTTATTTTCAAAATGATGGTTTAACTTGTCTACATTCATGTTATTACTTAACTACGCTTTATTTTATTCATGCTAAACACTTAAATAACTAATCTCTTCAATTTGCACTCGCGCGCTTTTTGAAAGTTCCCGCCCGCCCACTCAACTGTGTCACGACCGTACGTGAGCTGGAAATGACATAATGCTTCCTTCTCATTCATTCCCGATAGTACAGTGAGCGAGTGAATGAATGACTGAACAACAAATACACTACACTAGTTCTAAATACTTACTTGTGACGTAAGGAAGGCAAGAATATCACCGAACGGTTCGTTTTCATGTATTTTAATAACTGTGTCCACTGTTGCTTTTACGTAGTCCGGGACGGGCTCTGAAACATACATACAACATTGTTTGGCTATATCAAATTTAGTGATAAACTAAGGCTATCATTTTTTAGGCGCTCATAGCTAAGTTGCCCTCGTAAGCAAGGGCGACGCGGTCAGTATTTATCTTACTTTAGCGCCACCTATCGAAAATACACTGAACTACGTAGAAACGAACTACACGGAGTTACTACTAATCCTCAATCGCGATATAGAAGTTCTTGCACCAATTATCATATATGCAACTACCCAAAATCAGCCGTTGGGCCTTAGCTCGCCAGGCATTAACATCTCACTTGTTCGGGGGATCCTCCCTTTGTTTTGGAGGGACATGATACCCGTTCCTCATCAGACTATTCAGGACTCTCGCTTGTAACAATGGCCACAGACGTTTTGTATGAATACTCTGCTCATCTGCTCATCCCATGGGTATCGTAAGAGCCGGCTAAGAAACAAACTATGTAGAACAACATCATTGCAAAGGGATAGTAAAACTTGAAACAAACCCTATATCAACTTTCAAGCCAGCATGGTAAACCTTCTTTCTAACGAGAGTCCCATGTCCAGCAGTGGACTGTTAAATACTGTTGATGTTATGTAATTTATATGATCCTCATCTCCTAGCCTTTATTATTAAGACTATTTGAGGTCGGCTACTAGTTCAACCGGTTTTACCTGAATATCAGTTTTTAAACGGACCACCTGACATCGGACAATGCTGCAATCCTGAGGGTGAACTGAAATTCGTAGATTGAACTAGTTGTCACTAGAGGGCACTGACTTACCAATAACGATTGCCATAGATGTTCATGACAACCGGGACCGATGGCTTAAAGTGCTTCCATTTAAGGGTCTGCCATGGGATTTAATTCATAATAATATGATGATTATTTAAAACAAACAACAATTTCAGTCACTACTATTTACCTTCCGAGTAAAACAAGTCAATAGGATGCGTTCTGCCCTGCATGGACATAATAACCGAAGTGCTGGCTTTGTCCCTCTCCTTGCTGTTCAAGTTGAAGAAGTCTCTCAGGAAGTCCGCGTCCATCGTCGCTGATGACACCACCAACTTCAGGTTCTTGCGTTTCTAGATATATGAATACTATGAAATAAATTGTGATGTGAAAGATGTTACAAAAATTTTTTCGCTTTCGCCTCGATTTAAAAGACAACTCCCGCATTAGGAATATAAATTCCTGTGTCGCTGGGGACTTTACAAACATACATGAAACGGACACAAAGAACACCCAGATTCAGAACAACAAATTGCGAATCACAAAAAGTGTTGTCCTACGTGGGATTTGAACCCACGACACTTGGCGTAATAGGAAGCGGCGTGGCGACCGCTTAAGCCACTAGGCCAACCGTGCAGTCATGTTTAAAGGTCGCAAAAATGTCTGCGAGCTCAAGCAGAGCAGTCGCATACGCTCAACTGCACCATTGAGGCAGTCAACTTTAAGCGCGATCGCTCATAGCAGCACGCATTTGTATACTCGAACCGTTATGATTGAATCTATAAAAGTAAAAATACATTGAGTATTTAAATTGAATCCTAACTAAATTGTTACCGCGAAAACATGCAATGTACTGCAATTCTCATTTTTTACGGGGGGAACGCTTTTCACAGTATACTCTGGAGAGACGAAGGATATGTGTAGAACTACACGAAAACTGGTCTACCCACTAAACCACTCGGCAGTCGACAGAAGCGTTGGGAATGCATCGTCGGCTTCGAGAGTCCTCTCTGCCTTACCTCGCAACCGAAGTACATCCCTACATACGTCGATATCAGAAAGCAAAAAGCAAAAAGTCAATAAAATAAACAATATATATATTTTGAACATGTGACACACAACGACATCTAATCCCAAACGAAGCAGATATAAATACATTTATATACTTTTTTTGTTAACACATACATATTATACACAGAAAACTACCAAACTCCGAAACAAATATTTGCAAACCACACTAACATTTGGTCTGACCCCGCGTCACATAAGCTACCACTGCTTTACCGAGGCAGTCGATCTTTAAGTGAGGAGTTTTATATTTTCTTACCTTAATGATCTTCTTCAACAGTCCCATCAACACGTCTGTCATCTGTGACCTCTCATGGACCTGGAATAATATCAAATATAAATAAATTGGTAGGTAAAGCAACCTGCTAACAGCAATCTATACAAATAATAGTAGATTATAGGCTGTAAGGCATCAATTGATGCTTACAGCCGAGCTAACTATCCTGCTTTACATCTCGATTGTGAGGTAAGTAGAAAAAAACCGGCATTATAAGTGGTTTGGAATGTTGTAGTTCTACGCAACGGTTAAGATTGAAAGAAAAATGCGATTTACGATAAATAACTGTTTGCGGTTTCAGTGGACTGTAATTTTTAGGGGATTCGGGGTTTACAAAATGGCGGTCGGGTATTGGCTACCACGATCTATGCGGTTTTGTGGCTAAGCTGACTGACGATTCGCGACATAAAGGGACACGAACTGCCCTCAGGAACATGAGAACAGGGACAGGCAGTTCAAAATAGATAAAGGGACTAACCTCTCAATGGCGCCTTCTCGCGTTGGGCCTGCCGGCTGCTTGGCCCAAGTCACTAGGCTTGTCACTGTCCGTAATGACACACCTTCCACGACGGTTTGAAGCGAAGGACGAAAGCACTTCGGTAAATGCGGTATGCGGGAGCTCGCGAACACGTTAGCTCGACCTGAATGCGTTGGCGTCTTGACACGGCCTATTCGCACGGAGTTCAACGGGGTTCTCTCGGTCAAATGTCAACTACACCTGACATTTGACATAACAATACGACGTTTCGTATTGGTCGGCCATTCTTTTTGCGAGGTACCAGGAAGGACAGTGGCTAGGATTGGCGCGTTCATCAATCAGCTTAGCGTGACAATTAACAAAAGGCCAAAATGGCGCATCCATTCCCCCCGGCTTGAAGGAATTGATTCCTTCAAAGATTAAAGAAAGCGCGAACAATTACTAGGTAAGCGAAAAACTCTATGTTGATGCGATGCGAAAAAATATGAGCCCAACTATATGAGCGAAACTAAATGCGTACAATAGGAGCCCAACTATATGAGCGTAAAATATATCCTAAACTAAACTAAAATATATATATATAACCTAACCTAAGACGCTATTGGCGATAACACTTATTGGCTAGGTAAAGGGCCCAGACGTACAATCGGGCGCAAATACGATCCGGTAGCAGTCCTAACTCTTGCGATACGAACCACTCCATCAGTGGCCGGAAACACTTCTTCAATAACCCCTAAAGGCCAGTGAAGAGGCGGCGCGTTTTCCGTATTTATAATAACGACGGTCCCTACGGTTATCGGGCTATGCGGTGTATTCCATTTATTCCGAGACTGCAAAGTATGCAAGTATTCTGCTCGCCATCTCCTCCAAAAGGATTGCACTAATCCATCCAGTAAGTCATGTCGAGACCGAATATTAAGCTTGTCATCTTCGATGTCGCGCGCGGGTAAGTAACGTAAGGGTGTCGTATTTAGAAAGTGTGCGGGCGTTAATGCAAGATCCTCTGAAGGATCGCTAGAGATGGTGCGGCATAAGAGACGTGTACTCGTGACTGCCTCAATTTGAGCCAGCACGGTGGTCATCTCTTCAAACGATAAGATTTGCTCACCGATAACGCGGAATCTGAGTCTTAAGACTCTCAATGTTAGCCTCCCAGTTACCTCCAAAGTGCCCAGCGGCGGGCGTTTTTAGGAACCAGGTTATGAGATTCTCAGCTAATGTGTGAGCATACTCACTAGTGAAGTCTTTGGACTTTAGAAGCCCATAAAGTTCCGAAAGTGTGCGTTTAGCGTGTGCGAGTGCGTGTGCGAGTGTGTATGCTAGTGTGTGTGCGAGTGCAAGCGCGAATGCGCGTGCGAATGTGAGTGCGAATGCGAGTACGAATTTGAGTGCGAGATCGAATGCGAATGCGAGTAGGAGTACGAATGCGAATGCAAGTGCGAATGCCAATGCGTGTGTGTGCGAGTGTGAGTGCGTGTGCTAGTAAGTGTGCGCATGCGAATGCGAGTCGAATGCGAATGCGAGTGTGTGTGCGAGTGCGTGTGCGTGTGCGAGTGCGAGTGCGAATGCGAATGCGCGTGCGAGTGCGAATGCGAGTACGAACTTGAGTGCGAGTTCGAATGCGAATGCGAGTATGAGTGCGAATGCGTGTGTGTGCGAGTGTGAGTGCGTGTGCGAACGCGAATGCGAGTGCGCGTGCGAATGCGAATGCGAGTGCGAATGCGAATGCAAGTGCGTGTACGAGTGCGAGTGCGAACGCGAATGCGAGTGCGCGTGCGAATGCGAATGCGAGTTCGAACGAGCTATAATAGCTCAGAGAGTGTATGTGAAATATTTGTACGCGGTGCGTGAAACGGACTCGACGTGAGACCGAAACATACGCGATTAAATTCACAAACCTCAAGCGGTTTATCAGGCGAAACCCGATATAATATGCGTTGAAATCGGCGATCATATTCGCAAACTTCAATGTTTAGATACATTAGCCGAACGTCGGCTGAAAGTGCGATTGGAAATAAGCGGAAATTAACAATTATATTGAACAAATTGCTTTGTAAGTTCTGCCCGTTATGTCAACTTTGCGGGGGCACAACCTACAATAACATAACCCAACACGGTCTCTAACGCGTGTGGTGCGGTGAGCGTGGAATTACCCTGAACCTTGGAACCTAACATAAGATGTGGAAAAATAGAGGCGCCGATCAAAATGTCAATATCAGCCGGCTTGTGATATGAATCATCAGCTAAGGGTAGATTGTCAAAATTAACAAGCGTCGGCGTATCAACAGTGACAGTCGGTAAGCGTTCAGTGATTTTATCGACTACTAGTGACTCCATATCAAATTTAACATTTTTATTAAAGCGCGAATAAAATTTTAATTGTACGGAACCCAGTGTCGTTTTAGTAGAGCCCCCAATTCCCTTCACTATAGGCGCGGACGGTCTTTGGTTCAAGTTTAATCCTAAGCGGTTACAACAATGGCGCGTTACAAAATTACTCTGAGACGCACTGTCTAACAGCGCGCGGAAACTATGTTCCTTGCCATGCCTATCTTTAATTAAAACCCGTACGGTGGCGAGCAAAACCGTAGTTACGGGTGAGTGTGACATAATTTTATTGTTGCCTGATAATGAGCACAATGCAACATCATCGGCGCTGCGGGCCTCAGTGGATGACGGAGCGGGCTCCGTACCCGCCTGCCGTCCCCCTCCCTCGTCACTGCAAGCGCGCGGTGGCGAGGGGGTGCGCGACGCGACTACTGCATGAGATGCAGTATGTTTATTTTCAAAATGTAACATCGTGTGATGTTTTTCTTGACAGGTTTTACAACGCGAATTTGACCTACAATTAGATGCATAATGATGTTTACTTAAACAATTTATACAGCATTTCTGCGATTTAATAAATTTAAAGCGGTCATTTGGTGTCAATTTTTGAAATGATTGACATTGATACAAATGACTATGCTGCGATTTGCATAGCGGACAATCAGTTTGGTACGATTGAGTTTGAGCGGTATTAACGTAAGTATTTGTTGACTTGCGTTGTGGTGCGGGCGGCGACTTGGGCGTTGTATTGACTACGCGGGTGCGCGGTTCGATTCCCGATGTGCGTTGTATGATCTTTGCCTGATCGCGGACGAATGAAACTAAACTCTCGAAAGACGGAATTTCAGAACCTCGACTTTCCAACTCAAATGCGCGAGCGGTTTCAGGATCTAACTTTTTTAACGCTAAATATAAAAACAATAAATCGGAGAGGTCGTTGACCTTAAGATTTTTAAGCGCCGCGACTGACGATGCGAATTTATCTATAAACATCTCGAGGCCCACTACACTGGGAGCACTCAAAGGTTTAAGCTCGAACAGCTGATCCAAATAGGAGCATGACAGCGCGCGTTTATCTTCATACCTATTTATTAAAGTATCTAAAATAACTTTATAATTTTCGGCACACGGCGTAATGCCTGCGAAAACAGTTTGAACCTTACTGTTTAATTTACCTATTAAGTAATGTAATCTTTCTGAGTCGGTCAACTTCGGGTTCTCATGAACTGTGTTTTTATAAGCCGCGTAAAACAACGGCCAAGTCTTAATATCACCACTAAAGTGTGGCAGTTCTATCGGCGGCAGTCTAGGCCTGTCACATGTGTTGTGTTCCAGGCGAGGCTCGTTCACGGCAATAAGTTTTGCCGCGCGTTTAATTCGACCGTAAAGATGATCGAAGGACAGTAATGGTTGGTAGCTAATCGTATATTTAGGATTCAACCTTAACTCAATCGTATTAATTTGATCTAAGATTAACTCAAAATCTATGCGTAATTTATCTATAGTCTCGAGTTCACACAAAAAACTTTCCCTTTCAAACTCACTGGAAAGATTCTTACATCCATCTGCAATAGATTGGATGCGTGAGAACATAAGATCTCTTTTTGCGTGTAGAAGCGCTAACTTACTATCGTCCGGCATGACGTTATGTAACAGCTGTTATCAATATAACAAACGAATAATATGTTAATATTAGTAATAGATACTTATTTTTATTTTATTGTATATGCGACTAACAGATAACTTGCAAACTTATACAGCTATGTAGTTACACTCTATGCGATGCGAGAAATATATAATTATAATCAATTATAACCAACAAGTTAGTAATAAGGTATCCGAATAATACCTACCTACTTTAACGTATTTACTAAGTTGCAAGTCTGTGCAATATTAACGAAGATCGGGTACGACCGATATTTATTTTTATTGTAGTACCTACGAATTTTGATATATTATGAAAAGTTCTAGAAATGTAATTTCTATTGAATGCTGCAAGAAACAAACAATGCGTATATGATATGCGATATATAACTAGCCTGCGATATAAATTAGTAGCTATTGCGGTAATCTTAACCATTGGTAGTGTATGATTGATCGAATCAGATGCCTAGCACCTTTGCACTGCGGTTAATATAAAATATAAGTAGGTGCTAGCTAATCTAACAAATGTTTTATCCGGTACGATAGGACCATAAATAATGGTTTGGAATGTTGTAGTTCTACGCAACGGTTAAGATTGAAAGAAAAATGCGATTTACGATAAATAACTGTTTGCGGTTTCAGTGGACTGTAATTTTTAGGGGATGCGGGGTTTACAAAATGGCGGTCGGGTATTGGCTACCACGATCTATGCGGTTTTGTGGCTAAGCTGACTGACGATTCGCGACATAAAGGGACACGAACTGCCCTCAGGAACATGAGAACAGGGACAGGCAGTTCAAAATAGATAAAGGGACTAACCTCTCAATGGCGCCTTCTCGCGTTGGGCCTGCCGGCTGCTTGGCCCAAGTCACTAGGCTTGTCACTGTCCGTAATGACACACCTTCCACGACGGTTTGAAGCGAAGGACGAAAGCACTTCGGTAAATGCGGTATGCGGGAGCTCGCGAACACGTTAGCTCGACCTGAATGCGTTGGCGTCTTGACACGGCCTATTCGCACGGAGTTCAACGGGGTTCTCTCGGTCAAATGTCAACTACACCTGACATTTGACATAACAATACGACGTTTCGTATTGGTCGGCCATTCTTTTTGCGAGGTACCAGGAAGGACAGTGGCTAGGATTGGCGCGTTCATCAATCAGCTTAGCGTGACAATTAACAAAAGGCCAAAATGGCGCATCCAATCAAAGTTTTCTATTTCCGCCTTTTTTCATCAAAAAGAAAAGTAAAGAACTTTTAAAAAAAAATTTTCAATATATTTAAAATTGATGACTATTATACTTACACGAAGACAAGGCTGAATAGCAAAGCGACCTTTTTGATCATTTGGCTGAATGCATGATGTCTATTGCCAGTATGATGGTTAGATGTATGCGAAATTTTTGAAGGAAACAAGTGGTTTTTTTTTAAATTATAAGTAATTTAAAAAAAAAACCGTGTAGCTAGAAACGTTTCTAGCTACATTATTACCCTAGAGCGCTAATAAGTCACCTACAAGCCCCTTTTGGAGGTAATAAGAACCTACTTACCGAACATGAGAGATGTAAAGTATATTATAGTGTCTCGAAAAGTCTATTTTGAAATTTTTTGTCTGTCTTTTCGTGTGTTTGTTTCTGCTAATCTCTGGAACGGCTGGTCATCGTGGAAGTGTAGAAAATTGCTAACAGACTATTTATACCTCATCAGGGTGTATATATTTATGTACTAGTTGTACGTTTACAACAATAGTCACGGGTACTAACGCAGGGTGCAGCTAGTTTAAAAAAAGCCTAAGTTACTCCTTATACTCCTCAAGTTATACATGAGCTATCTGTCAATGAAAACTCCATGAAAATCAGCCAAGCCGTTCCAGAGACTACCCGAACAAACAAAGAGAGCCAAAAAATTTAAAAGTTGATTTTTTTATGTGAGTACAATTTTCATAACCATACGCATTTAGTGAAAACCTGTTAATTTGGAATTACAAACAGATACAGCAATTTTATTTATTAGTATAGAATGAAAAGTATCGATTCCTTACCTCATCAAGAACCATACAGGTATACTGCATAAGGAGTGGTGAGGCGAACATTTCTCGAAGCAACACACCCTCGGTCATGAACTGGAACAAGACATTACGAACATGTTTTTTGAAAAAGACAACTCCCGCATTATCATATTATGTATTCCTGTGTCATATATAATAATATACATAAAAACGGACACAAAGAACACCCAGACTCAGAACAACAATTTGTGGATCACACAAAGCGTTGTTTCGTGTGGGATTTGAACCCACAACACTTGGCGCAGTAGAAAGAGACGTGGCGACTTAGGTCAACCGTGCAGTCGAAAATATTAAGAAATTTTATGATGACGTCATGAACCTTTTTATAAACTATTGCTGAAAGAAGATTTCGGTCTACTTCTGGTGCTAATTGGTTTGCAAAGATAGAGAACAAAACATTCTATATCCCTAGCCAACGGGTTGGCCGTTCAGTCACAAAATAAAGTAATTAAGTAGCAGGTTTCCAAGACAAGTACTAATCTCTTGACTTTCTCTTCTTCCTAGCCTTATTCCCAATATTATTTAGGGTCAGCTACTAGTTCAACCGGTTTTACCTGAATATCAGTTTTCCACGGAGCGACTGGCATCGGACATCCGCAACCCTAAGGGAGGACTGAAATTCGTAGGTCGAACTAGTTGTCAGTAAATTTGATGGCGCTGACCTCCCAATAACGATTGCCATATATGTACATGACAACCGGGGCCGACGGCTTTACGTGCTCTCCGAGGCACGGGCGTGAATCACCGCTAAACTTCCAAACTCCGGGCTGCTATTCGGAATATTCTAAGAAAAACACTTTTTTGGCCCGACCCGGGATTTGAATCCGAGACTAGCAGTCGCATATGCTATCCACCAAACCAAAGAGGCAGTTACTAGTTTCTTGACTACTTACCACAATCCCAGTATCAGCATTTCTCTGACTTGTCATGGCGGCCGCGTACCCAACATTTTCACCGAGATGCTCCCCGCGCTCTTCTGCAACTCGACACGCGAGTGACACAGCTGCGGTGACTCGAGGCTGGGTCACGCACACGCGATGACCGATCTCGTAGAGGTACTGGAAATAACAATAATTTAGTCAGATAGTGATGTCGTTCAACATATAAATAAATAATAATGTAAAAATGAATTGCTGTTCGTTAGTCTCGCTAAAACTCGAGAACGGCTGGACCGATTTGGCTAATTTTGGTCTTGAATTATTTGTGGAAGTCCAGAAAAGGTTTAAAAGGTGAATATACATATGTAAATGAGTTGCATTTTTTTTATTGAATGGATTCGTTTTGTTTGTTTTAAGTTTATTTTAAACAAAAGTTTAGGCCTTCTATTTATCGATTGAGGTTCAAAGTCTACTGGGTCAGCTAGTAAATAATAATAATTATTGTAATATATTGTAAATTCTCAGAATTCTGACCATCGGGTTATAAAATTGTGGTTTTAATTTAGCAGTGTTTTTAGAGTTTATCGCAAACAAACAGACAGATCGACTGACGCGGCGGAGGGCTTTAGTTTATAATATGTAGTGATATTATATGGAAATACTAGTTGACCCAGCGAACTTCGTACCGCCCAACTTTAAAATTCCAGAACTTGATCGCAGCGCCACCTACCGGGACCAATTGCGAATCTAAACCATTCCCAGATCCCCTTGAACACACACAAAAAAATTCATCAAAATCGGTCCAGTCGTTTGAGAGAAGTTCAGTGACATACACACTCACAGAAGAATTATATATATAAAGATACTAGTTGACCCAGCGAACTTCGTACCGCCCAACTTTAAAATTCCAGAACTTGATAGCAGCGCCACCTACCGGGTCCAATTGCGAATCTAAACCATTCCCAGATCCCCTTGAACACACACAAAAAATTTCATCAAAATCGGTCCAGTCGTTTGGGAGAAGTTCAGTGACATACACACTCACAGAAGAATTATATATATAAAGATCAGTGAAGATAAGTGATTTTTTTAATCTGTTAATGACCCTGTATAGCAAAATTTTCTTCTTCTTCTTTCTGTTCTATACTAGTGTTACTAGTGTATCATCTGGAGAGAAGTTATTAGCAATTTGCCACCTCTGATGACCTGTAGCGCTCATAGCCGAGAGGCCTTAGGTGATTGGAAACAATCGCCAAGGTTAAGCAACGACGGAGCGGTCAGACCTAGATGGGTGACCGTTTGTGGCATTATATGTAATGAGCGTTTCCGTGATTCGGAGGTCACGTTAAGCAGTCGGTCCCGGTTGTTATCATAAGATAGCAGTCGTGAAGTTTAGTTGGAGGCCTTCGGGCGGCTTAAAAACATCCAACAGCAAGATTACGTAGCCACAACGTGTCTTGCCAGTCCCCAACCCGCACTCGGCCAGCGTGGGGAGGTATGGCCTTAACCCTCTCTTGAGAGGAGACCTGAGCCCAGCAGTGGGACGTTATGGGTTGTTGATGATGACCTTTGAACAGACTATAGCGACCCTACCACACCCTGTGGGCGGAGCAGATATACAAAGCAATATTATGAGCAAGTGGTTAGCAGCGGAAGTGGCTTTGGCTTCCGGAGGTCGTGGGTTCGATACCCACCTACGACAAATTGATAAACAAGTATATTTATCTTATCTCTGGGTAAAATTTATTTGTGATATGTATTTATAATATTTAGAAATAATTTGACTGCACGGTTGACCTAGTGGTTTAAGCGGTCGCCACGTCGCTTTCTGCTGCCTCAAGTATTGTGCGTTCAAATTCCATATGCGACAATACTTTGTGTGATACACAACTTGTTGTTCTGACTCTGGGTGTTCTTTGTACCCGTTTTATGTATTTTAGTAAAGTCCCCCGCGACACAGCATGTATATTCCTAACACAGGCGTTGTAAATAAGTATGTTTTTCAACAGTCTGCAATTTGGGATATCCACGTGTGAGAATTGGAAAGTTTTTATTAGTATTAAGTGTTTATTTATTAGCTTTTATCAGATGAAGTAAATGGGTTCTTTATTGGAGACTAAGTCTCTCTTAACATAATGTAAGACGTGCACAGGTCAGATAAAACCTTTTTGACTGGCAGAGAATGCCTCATGGCATTAAGTCCGCCTTTGTGCTACATGTGCATTAAGTTTTAAATAAATAAATAAAATGGTGCTTTGCGCAAGCCTTGACTTGATAGTAGTCGAACCACGATGAATTTGGCATGAATGGACCTTTACTACCCTCACACAGAAGAACATTCTAAAATTATAGAATTCATGCTGTTCGTCTTTCGTTGGTGAGTGTGAGACCGGAGGCCGGAGTTAGATTTTTTAAAACACTAAGATAGCTAAGACGATTTTTTGCGAGTAATTCAACTTTAAAGACCATTGTCTGGTTAAAACAGCCTTCTTCCCCTCAAAAAGCTAAGAATATGAAAAATCAACGATGAACTTTAGAGGTCAACTATAACGGCTCAGATAACTATGTTAGTTCAGGAGTTATAAAGGCCTTGTAAAATGCTCTATTTTGGAAAACTTCGTACAAAAAGTATGGAGTATATATACGTATATATACTTCGGATAGGACATTAAGCCGTCAGTCCTGGATGTCATGAACATCTATGGCAATCGTTATTAGGAGATCAGTAGTTTGACCTTCGAATTGACCTTCACCCTCAGGGTTGCGAAAGTTTGATGCCAGTTTCTCCGTGGAAAAACTGATATTCAGGTAAAACCGGTTGAACTAGTAGCCCAAATAATATTGGGAATAATACGTCATATCAACAATACATTGTTACACATACTAATTAATTACTCTAGTTATAAAATAACTCGTGTACTACGGCAGTTTTTAATTAAAACAAGGTGTGGTGATATCATACCACCAATCCCATGGTACACCATAGAAGTAATGATGTAGATAATTACCTAATTATTGAAATAAGGGTAATTAAAGGTGTAACTATTTTGACTAATATGTATTCCGAAGGCAACTGAATAATTTTGTACTCAGGGGGGACTCTTATCTAATGATGAGGCTATTTTCCGCATCATATTAATTGGGCATCGTGTAAATAAAGGTGATTTAAAATACATTAAAATGATTAGTTGTGCCACGATGATTTCAGCACGAATGGGCCAGCTAGACTGGGGCAGTACTACCCTCACACAGAAGATCAACCCAAACAGCATTCATGCTGTCGTCTTTAGTTGGTGATTGTGAGCCCTAATCATTCTCCATTAAGTATTCTCCGGGCGTCCGTAGGTCGAGAGTATCTTACTAAGCCGCCAAGGTGTGGGTCACCATGCTGCATTGAATGTACCATAAGAAGGCATGATTAGAATTCAGGTGTAGTCCTGGATTCTATTCATGCTTTCCATCAGGCAGAGTGGAGGCACTTTAGAAGACTTAAATGTAATAAGTAAATAGATGTTTTCGACGCATTGAAAGCCTTCTCCATTTTCGAATTCGGTTAAAAATTATGACAAACTAGCGTGACAGTTAGTGACTACCGCAAATGACAGCAAAATTGATACAATCATTTTTCCTGTGTGGAACTCCAGCTCCTACCAGCCGTTGACGTTCTACTTATTCTGTAAGTAAATCTGTCTGTCTATATGTCACAGTTTCACGGCTAAACCACTGTACAGAATTCAATAAATTTTGTCATGGAAATACTTCGTTCTTGAGGAGTCATATGAAAAAGCTAGTAATATATATTTACAACACTAACAGTGCGCAATTAGCGCGAAGGTTTGGATATAACGTAAATATCATTGATCTGACTGACGGCTGGACATGTTTGTAAGGGCCACGGCCGAATATAATGATGTTTACCCATCATTATGGCATTTCTTTGTCTATGGTTACACACATCCATCATAAATAATATTACATGTCGTTATTTTGAGCTACATACTAGGTAGTATAAGGGTATAGTCCTAATTTCATCGACAGAAATAACTAAAGTTCTTTAACTTTCAACGAAAGTATTAAGAACTAGCTTTTGCCCGCTGCTCCTCCCGCGTGTTTAACGGTTATCGTGGTTAAAAGTAGCCTATGTCCTTTCCCAAGGATCCATCTATTTCTGTAACAAAATTCATCAAAATCGGTTCAACTGTTTAGGCGTGAGAACGTAACAGACTACCGGCAAATTTTGTTGTTTTAAGGACTATAATTTGGTTGGAGAACTGCATAACCACAAGCCATTAAACAAGAGACAACCTTTAAACTCGTTTTAGTCTCAAAACTCCAAAAAAAAAACTCATCAACAACCCATAATGTTCCACTGCTGGGCCCGGGTCTTCTCACAGGAGAGGGTTAAGGCCCTAAGTCGTAGAGTGCGAGTTGGGGACTGGCAAGACACGTTGTGGCTACGTAATCTTGCCGTTGGATGTTTTCTCGAAGGCTTCCAACTAAGCTTCACGACTGCTATTTTTTTGATAACAACCGGGACCGACTGCTTAAGATAAATTGCCGATCTTAGATTTGATTTTTATACTCGAAAATAAGCCACAAATGATGTTTTATATATATTTATAAAAATCAAATCTAAGATCGTCAATTTATCTTAAGCAGTCGGTCCCGGTATATACATATATATATATAAAACATCATTTGTGGCTTATTTTCGAGTGTAAAAATCAAATCTAAGATCGGCAATACCCCCTCTTAACGTGACCTCCGAATCACAGAAACGTTCATAACATATCATGTCACATGTGGTCACCCATCTAGGTCTGATCATTCCGTCGTTGCTTACCATCGGGTATGAGCGCTTTTAAAAACAAAACTGAAAATATTAAAGTTTCAAGGCCAGCCTTGCTTTCACGTGCACTAACTTATTTTACAGGTTCATAAATCACTCGACTGATATTATCCTTAATTAGAAACTAGTTCAGTTCATGGACATAACGCCTATTGGAGTCTAACATAGTTATATTTAGCTAGGCTCAGCCTGTTATGGATTAAACTCAGCCACCTTACATCATTTGAAAGACACGTAGGTTTATATAAAGACACATAACCTTTATGTACAGTCAGCGTCATAATGATATTGGCGTTCAAAGTGGTCAAAATGATGTGAAAAACATTAATTCAATTTTATGTTGGCACGCGAGGTGCTCAAATTGTTGTACGCATCCAAAGTGTTCAAAAGATGTTAGCAATCAGTTGTCAATAATATGTTAGCTAACAGAGTGTTCATAATGATGTTATCAATTAATAGGTTGTTCATTGGTTTCTAAGCATGCAAACTAGTCAAAAATATCTTAGCAATAAACAGAAACCAACGTTATCGCCCACGCATAGAGTATACTTTGCAGTTTCATTATTACTTTTAAATGTTTGTCCTTTTTAGGGTTCCGTAGCCAAATGGCAAAAAACGGAATCCTTATAGATTCGTCAAGTCTGTCTGTCTGTCTGTCCGTCCGTATGTCACAGCCAATTATTTCCGAAACTACAATAGCTATACTATTGAAATTTAGTCAGTCGATGTATTCTATGAACCGCATTAAGATTTTTACATAAAAATAGAATAAAAACAATAAATTTTGGGGGTCCCCATACTTGGAAGTGAAACTCAAAAAATTTTTTTTCATCAAACCTATACGTGTGGGATATCTATGGATAGGTGTTCAAAAATGATGTTGAGGTTTCTAATATCATTTTTTTCTAAACTGAATAGTTTGCGCGAGAGACACTTCCAAAGTGGAAAAATGTGTGTCCCCCCCCCCACCCCTCTAACTTCTAAAATAAGAGAGTGATAAAACTAAAAAAAATATATGTTGTACATTACCATGCAAACTACCAACGAAAATTGGTTTGAACGAGATATAGTGAGTAGCTTTTTTTTAATACGTCATAAATCGTAACACGCTATTTACCTTTCATCCAATCAATACACTAGTATAAAAAAATCGATGAAAGTTACAACGAACTACAAGAACTTTTATATGATGTTACTTGCTGATACGGAACCCTTCATGGGCGAGTTCGACTCGCACTTAGCCGCTTTTTTTTGTCTTGAATACCTTTCTCATTCATTTCTTTGATGACGTAATTGACATGTCTTTTGTTTCGAATGTTATTATAAAACATAGTCCAATGTTCTATTGAATCATAGGTAATCTACAATATTATACTGAGAAAATGAGTATGGATGTAGGTATTTAAATGAGATAAAACCAATTGAAATTTCTTTGGTAAAAAGTAGAATTAATGATAAGATTATTTATTTACGAGTAAAAATTCTCATTTGATTCGTCTCCTTGACGAGTACTTTGACACTCTAATATGGTAACCAGGGTTTGAAGATGGAGCTGGAAGGTGGCCATAGGAACTCCGTAATTAGACGCAACCCCATCGAGTTTGGGCTCATTTTATTCGTCTTCACTAGTTCTTTGATACTATATGGTAACCAGAGTCTGAAGATGGAGCTGGAAGGTGGCCATAGGAACTCCGTAATTAGACGCAACCCCATCGAGTTTGGGCTCATTTCATTCGTCTTTACGAGTACTTTGATACTATATGGTAACCAGGGTCTGAAGATGGAGCTGGAAGGTGGCCATAGAAACTCCGTAATTAGACGCAACCCCATCGAAATTGCGCTCATTTTATTCGTCTTTACGAGTACTTTGATACTATATGGTAACCAGGGTCTGATGATGGAGCTGGAAGGTGGCCATAGGAACTCCGTAATTAGACGCAACCCCATCGAATTTGGGCTCATTTTATTCGTCTTCACGAGTTCTTTGATACTATATGGTAACCAGGGTCTGAAGATGGAGCTGGAAGGTGGCCATAGGAACTCCGTAATTCGACGCAACCCAGTCGAGTTTGGGCTCATTTTATTCGCCTTGACGAGTACTTTGACACTATATGGTAACCAGGGTCTGAAGATGAAGCTGGAAGGTGGCCATAGGAACTTCAGAAAATGAGTCGATGTGGTTGCGTTTTTGGTTTTTTGTATAAGTTACATATTCATCAACTGTTCGGCTTTGTAGAACGTAATTTAATGTCCTATAATGTACGCCATGTATCTTGTGGTATCGTAAAGCTCGTAGGATTCATTCAAGCTACACGCCGGGTACAGAAAGTACCTATTATAATCGAACGGTCAAATATTATTAATTTTTTACGCAGTTCATTATAAAGTAGCTCGCATTGTCTGTCCGCTCTGATCATTTAAATTACGCAAGGTATTCAAACGCGGTTTTCATCATAATTAAAGTTATCTTTAAGGGGAAGATTTATTAATGTGATTAAATTATTGTAATAGATGCACCCCGCGGTGTTACCCGCGTATTATTATGGTTGCTATGCAAATGTGTTATGCCTAGCAACCTGTGAAGTTTTGACAGGTAATAAAGTGTGATACATTTTGACATCTACGATTTAATGTATTTTTATAATCACCTAGCTTTCGCCCGTTTATCTCGATTATTGCAGTAAAAAGTAGCCTATGTGTTATTCTGATATATAAGCTATATTACTGTAAAGTTTCATCCAAATCCGTTCAGTAGTTTTTGCGTAAAAGAGCAACAAACGTACACACATACATATGTACATACATACATACTCACAAACTTTCACGTTTATAATATTAGTAGTATTATTTTAATGGAACACATATAAAGTCAATGTTTCTTAAAAACATAATATTTTTTTTATATTATAGCCAATACTAACAAAATTTTACGAGTAACATAAACTACAAATAACCTACTGTAATGATTTATAATTTTTTAATATAATTTTTTAATAATTTATTTGTGGATTATACCAACACATATTTTGAATAGGTGACTCATTTCTGCATTCTAATTCCAACAATAAGCTTTTCAAGTAAATGGCTTATTTACTTGCCTTACAAATATTATATTCAGCTTCTGTGCTAGATTAAGCTAATGTTGTTTGTTTTTTACACTTAAAGACACAAAATGCTTGATTTTTTTCAAGTATTTTAAAATATGTTTTACATGTTTCCAATGTGTATCATTATAATTATTATTAAACTGGCTACAAACAGCATAAAATATATCTGGGCAGGTTAACATACATAAATAAACTAAACTTCCTATTAATTGCTGATAAGGATACTGGGTACAATGAGTGTCTCCCTTCTCTAGCTTCAAATTTACTTCCATTGGTGTATTGACTGGGTTACAATTTATCATGATAATCCTATCTAATAAATGATCTACAAATTGTTTCTGATCTACAAAAATCTCATTATTGTTTCATCTGACTCTCATTCCTAGCATTGCCTAATATATCCCAAGGCTTTTAATTTAAATTTAGATTTTAACTTAAGTCTTAAGGTATTCAGTTTACAATTACAAAAAATAAATAAAATTGTCCACATACAAGGCTATATATCATCCTGACATTATCAATATGTTTAACAAATAAGCAAGGTTCATTGATTGACTTCCTATACCCCAAGGTTTGTAAAAAATCATCCACACGCCATATATTATTTTACCATGCCCTAACTGATTCTTTCAATCCGTAGATTGCCTTTTAGGGGTCCGAAGTTTATGAATCGGAACCCATAACGATTCGTCATGTCCGTCTGTCCGTCCGTCCGACCGTCTGTCCTCGACTTACCGTCCAAACGGTAAGTGCTAGAAAGATGAAACTTTGTATGAATATGTGTTGTAATTACGACAAAAAAGTGCTACAATCATGAAAAATATTTTTACTTGGGGTACCTTCCTTTACTTGGGGTATGATTTTTTTTCTCGCGGCTACCCCATCGTGTGGGGTTTTATTAGATAGGTCTTTTGAAAACAATAACGGATTTTTAAGAGGATTTTTTGATTAAGGTGTCCGTTTACTAGATACTCCACTTTAAAGGACATTTTTTTTAAAAGCTAAACGGCGCAAAAAATCTGGAAAAATTCGTGATGGTGGTCTATATAATGAACTTTAAAGGAAAACTGTAGCAGATTAGATGACTTTGTTAGTTCAGGAGTTAAAGAGGCTTAAGTTGTAAAAGGTGCTTCCTTGGAAAACCTCATAAATTAACACATTAATACGTAAAAATAGCAGTTATCTATTGGATACGATTTTAAATCTACGTATCATTATGGGTGACTGAGGAACCCTTTTATGTGCGTAGGGGTTTTTTTCATTTAACATATTTATTTAATCACAATATCTACCATTATTATATACATATACATTGCTGCTATCTAATAGGAAGGTAATTTATGTCTTTGCGATAGAACTCTAGTGATCTAGATTCTACAAACTGTGTGAAAGAATTTTGTACTGCCTCCTGGGAAGAAAACTTTTTATCATATAGAAAATTGTCCAAATTACGAAAAAAATTGTAGTCCGTTGAACGCAAGGTCTGGCGAATACGGAGGGTGACGAATGTATTCTAATTGCAATTCCTCTAGAGTTGAAATGGTTTCTGTCTGACACGCACTTGGCCGATTTTTTTAGTTTTCATACTTTCTTTTTATGACATTCCAAATTGTATAGTAAACTTATATACACATCTTCAAATGCCCATTCAAAAAAGCTGTGGTTACATCAAGGTGAGTTTTTCTAGATTATATTTAACACTTTGATTATATTTCTAGATTATATTTAACACTCAATACAATAGTCTTATTGTAGTGACGGTCCACTGGTGAGAATGTTTCTGTATAGTCTGTGACTGGTCTTTGTGTAAAACCCTTGGCGACTAACTGACCATAATATCGCACATTATCACAACTGTCCACTTTTCTCTTGAACACCCACTTACACTTAACCTCTGTTGTTTGTTTTGGCTTGTCCACTACTTTCCAAGCATCGTTTTCTTCAAATGATTTTAATTCCTCCTGTAAAGCTTTACACAGTTCTCTTGATTCTAGCCCATTTAAAGCCTCTTTATGTTATATTGGCTGGTCTACACATGGATTTGTACCGGTTTCAACACACACATTACTATAACTAAACCACTTTCTTCCTCTAACATCTTTAGCGGGCTTAGTACTCTGTATTTTTTTAACTCTCATACACTGCCAAATGTTTCTCTTGAAAGACTTATGTCTGTGTTTGGTTCTTCCTATGTACTGTCCTCATTGTTACTTTTCTTAGTTGATTGTTCAGAGTCAGAATTATCAGAAGATGACTTATGTTCTATGCTAATCACTATAATCAGAAGATGAGTTATTGTTATCATTTATTACAGCTTGCATATTATCCCGTAACGATTCCTAAATCGCATTTACGTTAGGATATACGTAATAGAATAGGATTTACGTTAGACTTTTTAAGGTGTAAAATCAGTATTGTACACCTTAAAAAGTACTACAGTTAGTAAGGTTAATACATTATTTTGATCTATCTCGTAGGGTTTACAATGTAAGCGTAAAAAATGGGTTTATTTACGACATCACATTAGAAACCTCTAAAATTATCAATGTTTCTCTACTACATTAAGCATGTATTATACATATAAACCTTCCCCTTGACGGCATTAAAATCCGTTGTGTACTTTCAAAGATCTAAGTATTCATAGGGATAGACAGAGAGCGGAAGCGACTTTGTTTTATACTATGTAGTGAAACTGCAAAGTATACTCTATGTGTGGGTGGAAACGTTGGTTTCTCTTTATTGCTAAAATATTTTTGACTATTTTGCACGCTTAGATACCAATGCCCAACCTATCTGATAACATAAATATGAACACTCTGTCTGCTAACATATTATAGACAACTGATTGCTAAGATCTTTTGACCACTTTGAATGCGTACAATTTGAGCACCTTGCGTGCCAACTTAAAATTGAATTAATGTTTTTCACATCATTTTGACCACTTTGAACGCCAATATCATTATGACGCTGACTGTACCACAGAAATAAATTTTCTTCTTTGTAAACGACTTACTAACGAATAATTGTGTACCTATTAAAAAGTTAAATCCTGCCAATTAAGGTGTATTCTTTAGGTTTGTGAGCTATGAATTAATCTAGATTTGTTTTTTTATCTAAAAGTGTATAGTGGTATGCTGCTTTTACGGAATTGATTGTCACCTTCAGTATTTCCAAGACCTTCAAGTCTTAAAAGAGCGTACCCTATCGTCAACAGCCGGTAATACATTTGTGGCTCGTAAATTTAGGGGGATTGCCTCTTTGATATGGCGGTTAGTTCATTCCACCACCGATCAAGAGGTCTCGGGTTCTAACCTCGGGTCGGGCCGGTCGGGTAAATGTTATCGAGTTTCTTTAAAAATAAATTTTTAATAGCAGCCCGGAGTACGGAAGTAGGCGGATTTTCATGCTCATATCTCGAGAAGCACGTGAAGTCGTCTGTATTATTAGTAACTTAACGGCTTCAATTAAACTGATTAGTTCAATCTTCAAATTCAGTTCACCTTCAGGCTTGCGGAGGCTCAATACCTATCGCTCCTTGAACTTGAAAGAACTTATATTCAGTTAAAACCAGTTAAACTAGTTCAACTGGTTTTACAGTTCAGTTATTAAGTCAACTTAAGGTATTGAAGGAAGTTCTTAACACTGAACACATAAGCTATACTTTCTCAAACTAAAAACGTACCTACTTATTACCGACCTTATCATGATGTACAGTCATTCAAACAATAAAATAAAAAAGCAGCATGATAAAAGAGATTAGGATTTGTCGTTCGTCGTATTTGAATGCTCTGATTCAGATAAACGCTATTTTATTACATTTTTAACGCCTCATGTACTTTTCAAGTTACTAAAGACCTAGTCACTAGTTTATATCGGAAATGTCCGATTATTATCGGATCTAACGGGAAGCCCTTTTCAAGGAGAAACTCATGCCGTGACGATATTGTATCGCTCTAATACTAACGTAAGGGCACTTTACCAACACAAGTTTTACTGTCAGCCGTTTAGGGTTGAGTGATAGCAAACTTGAGCCATGATTCCATCTATCTCTATACCGAAATTCATCAAAATCGGTTCAGCGGTTTAGGCGTGAAAGCGTAACCAACAGACAGAGTCACTTTTGCGTTTATAATATTAGTAGGGATATTAACTAAATTATCGAGAGTGTAATCCAGAATTAATAGTAATATAATAAGTATCCTTCAGTTTTTTTGTAACTAAAGTTACTCCTAAAACTGTATTCTTATGTATAATAATATTAGGACTTTGTCCGTGTGGTGACGGATTAAGAATACAGAGTGTCACATCTCCTATTCATCCCACAGGTGTCGTAATAGGCGACTAAAGGATTAACTACGCAAGACAACATCGATGCAAATAGAAGGAAAACTTGAAACGAACCCTATACCAACTCGTCTGAACAGCGTGGTATAGTAGGCCAAAACCTCCTTTCTAAGGCGAGGCATATGTCCAGCAGTGGACTGTTAAAGGCTGTTGATGATGATGATTAGGACTTTTCTCTCTCTCGTTCCTTTGTGAGAGGCTGGTGTCTGTAGTAGGGAAACCCTGTGTCACGCGGCCTTCCTAGGCAGTCGGGAGGAACACCAGGAACGCATCAGCGGCTTCTGGCCCCATGTTGAGATCCTGTAATGGGCATGCATGCTAGGTAATATGTTTGTGTAAAATTGTTAAGTGTGTTGTATGTATGTTGATCGTATACCATTTAATCAAATAAATTACCCATTAATTACTGCCTAACATCGCACAATTATTAATATCTGTTTTTTAATCAAAAAAATATAAATCACCTTATTCACAATACATTGACGAAAAATAATGAGAAAATCCATAAATGTCTAATCGCTAACGAGATCCTAATGGATGTTATCATTAAATATAAATAATCGGGAAATTAATCATTAATACATAACTGTGTAAGTTTATTGTCGAATGTTCACTAAATATCGGTCGGTGTTAAATATAGAGTTTTGTAATAAATTCAACTTGGGGCTGGATTTATTTTTCAATAGAGAACGTCAATTTAAACTGCAGGGTTAATGGTTAATCGTGCATCATCTATCATCAACAGTCCATAATGTCAAACTGCTGGCTTAAGGCTCCTCTCAGAGAGGGTTAGGGCAACTGTCCCAACGCTGGCCGAGTGTGGGTTGGCGACTGGCAAGACACATTGTGGCTACGAAAATCTTGCCATTGGGTGATTTTAAGCCGTGTGAAGGACTCTAATTAAGCTTCACGACTCTTATCCTATGGTAATAACCGGGATCGACTGCTTAACGTGACCTCCGAATCACGTTGTGGCTACGTAATCTTGCGGTTGGATGTCCGAAGGCCTCCAACTAATATTATATTAACATTCCTATGATAACTGGTGTCCTGTCCACTGGTGGTCATAGGCCTCTCCCATTGCACACCACTTTGATCGATTTTGGGTTTTTCGCATCCAGCTCAAACTGCTGCTTAACGTGTCCTCTGAATCAAGGAAATGCTCGTGGTATCTTGCCGCTAACAGTCATCCATCCAGTTAATGACCGCGCTGTCATTATTTACCTTCTGTTACTGTTTCTAATTAGCTCGGGCAACTTGTTTATAAGTGTGTTGGCCCCCACCCTTATATTCTAGCCATGCTTTCCATCTGTCCATCAGAATGGGTAGAGTCATTTTGGTAGGTTATATTTATATAAAAACTAGCTGATGCCCGCGGCTCCGCTCGCGTCCTAGGGGGTATGAAAATTAGGTGTTGACCTATTCTCAGACCTATCCGATACCCGATACGTTTTGGAGGAATGTGGTAACTAACATGGTGATACGAGAATTTTATATATAAAAAAACACACAAAACCATTCTTTAGTTCGAGGTTTGTTACCTATTGTTTGACATAGTGTCAAGGATCACAAATGCGTCTAATGGTGTGTAACGAATAGACAAGAAAAAGGTTTTAAGACAATACTTGCAATGGTCATTCTTGCAAGACTACCTTTGTTTGAATGCATTACTGGTGATTGTATTCTATAATAATGATGATGAGACTTTGGCAGCACAGCGACCGGAATGGCGCGAGATTGTGAAGAAGCGAATCCACGAATTTGAGGAACAGCGTGTAGCTGACCTCGACGCCAAGCGCAATGAGACTCAAGCCCGTCCACTCGCCGCCATTCACTATAATTATGATAGCGGTAAGCTCACTTGCCTACTTTGTGTAAGGGAGTTTGTTGCGAAAATCGGCTATATAAGTCATCTCCGGGCGCATTAGCGCCAAGCCCTATAAGGGGTCGAAGTGGTCGCCATGGCCGAAAGCGGTCGGATTATTGGACTATAATAATACTAGCTTTTACCCGCGGCTCCGCCTACATGTCGCGGTAAACAGTAGGTTAACTATGTGAACAATTAAAGTAACACATACTACCAGCTGTTGAACTAACATTGTCTTCATAGGTTTTATTTTTCCAAAGATTATTTGGGGTCGGCTAATAGTTCAACTGGTATTACTAAGAGAGCGACTGATATCGAACCTCTGCAACCCTGAGGTTGAACTCAATTCGAAAGTTGAACACGTTGTCTGTATATTTTAGGACACTGACTTTCCATGGTTGGAATTGATGTGCATGAAAACCGTGACCGACGGCTGGCACGGCTGTTCAGCAGTGGATGGCGATAGAATACATCCGGGAATAGAATACATCATATGAACTTCTCAATACTTTATTGTGGACCTGTCAGCTGTAGTGAATAATTTAATCCAAAACCGTCTTTCTAAAAAACTGCTTCTAAAATATGCAAATATGCTCCTAATGCGGGAGTTGTCTTTTCAAAAAAAAAAAAAATAGAATTCTGCGATAGTACGAAAATGTATAAATTATTATTATTATTATATATATTACTACTACTACATATTACGACTACTAAGGATTTCCTCCGATCTATATGAAAATATATATTTATATAAAATGTGAAAACGGTATATTTTGCCATTTTATACAAAAACGTGATATCTACCGCTAATACATTTAGTAACAAGACACTAATTTAATTAAGTATGCTAAACAATTGGCACATCATTGTGATAATTACGTTGAACAAGATGACCAGAGTTATATGCTACTTGGCGTCTCTCAGAGAGATCGTATCAAAAATGAGACACACGACAACTGTCGAAGTAGGCAGTTGAATATAGAGCAGCTTCACAGCAATCACAGCGGTGACTTACTTTAACAAACTACCAATTGTAAAATTCTGTGCATATTCTACAAAAGAATATCAATTTGAATGCAATTTATATCGAAATTCTGGAAATAGAAACCTCTATTTCGTTTCGTCCCTAAAATTACCTTTGTATTATATTTTTGGTTAACTTTTTGTATTGTTTTTGATTTACCAACATTTAAACATCATAACTTTCATTCAATTCCGATCATTAGGTGCTTTACCAACTGTATAACAAAGTTAAGCAACCCAAGGGATTTACACAAAATGAAGTTCATAATTTTAAGCAAATGTGCAAAGTAAGAACTTTGAAATTGAGGTGTAATTCCTTTGGCTTTTAATTAAAGAGGGTTCAGAACCTGGATACATCTTTCTAGCCTATTTAGCAAGATTATTTATTTGGGTTCGGCTGCTAGTTGAAACGGTTTACCTGAATATTTGTTTTTCCACACTGCGACTGGCATCGGACCTCCGCTGAGCCACCCTGAGTGCGAACTGAATTCGAAGTTTAAACTAGTTATCGGTATATTTGAAAGCACTTAATGACCATAGATGTTACTGACCGACGACTTAACGTTATCTGCGAGGCAAGGAATCGAACCTAAGACCCCTTGATTAGCAGTCGCATACGCTAACCGCTGGACCAACAAGCAGCTTAATAATATGGATATAAAATAAAAATGCAAACTTGTGTAACATTTCAATTTCATAATTCAATTTGTTGATGATATATTACAATAAAAAGTAAAATTAAAAATATGACATGTATAGGCACATTGCTACGTTTCACTTAAAACTATTCATTTCAACGACAAATAAATACTTCAATCTTCAACATACTCTTCTTATATATCTAAACAACTATAATTTAAGTAAACTACCCGCATTATTGAACAATCACAGATATAAAAAATTAAATACGAATGACTCACTTCCAAGATATGATGGCATTTATCACTTCATTAAAAAAATGACAATAGCAACTAACTTTTTTATTCTACCCACAAACAAAAAATATCGTATTGTCCATTTTTCGAACTGGTTCAGAACATTTTACGTGACTTATACAAAAAGTATATAAGAGGTAAAGACACGATACCTTTAGGTACCACACCGTTGACTACAATCAACTATCCTCGTAATGTTTTTCTTTATATAAAACAATACCTACCCACAAAAAACATAAGAGATCAACAAGTTTTTCCAACACAGAAAGTTAATTAGACAATTAGCAATACTTTACATACATTAACAGTTTCAATAACAATCCTTTAATCCCTTTAACAGTAACAATAAGTTCGTAATCGTACATAGAAATGTTAAAGTTTACAAAGCCCGTTATAATTCTTAAGTAATTGTGGTTGCAGTGACCGAGTTATTGTCTTTATTAAAGATATATTCATTTGTGTTATTTATACATTTTCACATTAAAACTATATAATAAAGTTAGTTGCTAATTTCACCACAATCCAAGTCAGTGAACACAATAACTTGCGGGTAAATTAATGTTGTCCACCGTAATTAAAACTAATACGTACAAAAATACATTAACAAATGTAATCGTGCTTAACACTTTTCAATCTAACAACAATCATAAACATTTGAACAACATTTGCACCAAGGTGGCTCTGAGAGCATATATCTAATCTATATATATTTTTACAACTACCCTCATACAAAAGTGTTTGTAAATAATTGCAACCAACAACTTGCTACACCAAAATCAGTCAAAAATCTAGCGTTATGTTTGGTTCTAATTGCCTGAACATTTATTGGCACCATGAGTCCTATCAAAGGTATCAATACCTAGCGAACATTATATTTACAAGGAAAAAGTTATCTTCATACAAAATAAATAGAACTAATTAACATAATGTCAATTTTTCGAAACCCAACGGGATAGTTTTATAAATTAATACATACATAATATAGGATGAGCGGATAAGAGGAAAGAACGGACGCCATTTGCCACGCTTTTGACAAACAACCCGCACCTATTCCAAGTCTGTATGTTAGGTTTTCAGAGCCTGACTGCTCAAATTTGGCTTATTTTAGAAAGAAATTCAAACAAACCTTTTGCCAGGTGACCGGTGCGGTCAAGTGAAATCAAAATTAGATCTTTTAATGTATATAAGACTGAAAACTAGATCTGTACTTTCTTTATCAGTCAATGAAAGAGTAAACACGAAAGATGATGAAGAGCCCGTGTATGTGCTGGTGTAAAGGACAGCAGTATACTTTGAACTTGATTGAAAACTGCGCAAATATTCGAGTGAAGATAACCTTAAATTCATAATCGTCCTCTACCATAGCTTTACATTAACAGCGATCTGATATTACTAAAATATGCATAAAACTGAATATTTATGGAACAATACGTGCCGGCGCAAATGAATAGATAATTATTATATTCAGGGACATTGCTGGGATTTAGGGACCCTAAATTTACGAGGTAATATAGTAAATATTTTCAAGACTTTGGATGAAATTGGATTGGAATTCCACAATGTAAAATTTGATGGTATGTCTAAGCATTGGTAATGGTATGGTTTACTAAGTTTTGTAGCAAATATTGATTTTAAATGCAAATGTGGGATAGTTGTATACGAATGTTTTAAGGCGAATTTCTTATGCCCTGTAGGCTAGACTAGCATCTACTTCTTAGCTTAAGTCAAATCTATTAACAGTAACAGATTTACTACGTAACAATGGACGTTCTGTCTCTATTATACGTTAGGAGTAAATGCCCTATCCTTATATCCTTCAAACTATATAGTTATAATTATCACATATTGAGGGCGGCAAAGAGGTAACTGTAGATTACTTCTGATTTACATAGCATTGAACAACACTAGACATTATTTTATTGTACATTTGATAGGTTGGTACGATCGCCTGATTCACCAAATAACTACATTTATAGAACGTATCTATATTGTCTATATTATCGTTTAATTTTTTCTAAATTATAGATTCAATACTTTGATTGATATGCAGGACAAAGGTGACAGGTGATAGACATCAGACACCCCTGTCGCACCTGTCCTGGGTGAGGCTATCTGTCACCCCTAGCAGAAGCAGGTCGGAATGGTAGCGCACGCGCCCGGGAACGTACAGAGTTCCCACTCAGGACAGGGTCATCGCCAAGTAGTAAATTCCCGAGGTCTATAGCAGTCCCAGGCCTTTTCTGTCTAGAATATGTGGTTTGACGACTACTAGTATCTTAAGACATTGACGCAAGTTAAAACTGGTGATAGTCATTTTATGTATTTTCCCTACCACACACTCGATTTTCGGATCATAACGTATCACACACTGAAATTACTCAATTCATAGTGTTGTTTTGGCTACTTAGTCATTTAACGACGAACATACTCCAATACCGTACTATAACGAAGACACACAAAAGAAGTGACTACTTCTGCATCGCGCAATAGAAGTTTTTTTTTACCGATTAGTGTGTATAAACACAACATCTTTTTTTTTTATGCCTGCTAAAGTAAATCCACTCTGCCTGATGGGAAGCATGAATGATTATTCACAAGAACAGGCACAATCGTTTGTTGGAGGAATATATGACATCTGTCCCAACACATTGTTTGGTGATCACTGTACAGTACACGTCATACAGACGGTAATGCCGTGTCTGTTATTGTTTTAATTTTCTTTTGGAATAAAAATTTAAAAATAAAATATGTTATAAATATGATAAATAGCCCAAACGGGCAATACACTGTTATGACACAGAATGTGTTAATGTGTGTGTGAAAATTTATTTTAATTATTATGTGAGGTCATACTGACAGGCATTTGTTTATGTGTGTAAAAATATCTTTATTTTACACTAGGTAATTACAAAGAATCTCTTACAGGCAACCATAGGATGGAGAGAACAAGATTAGAAGAAAATATGGAGCAGTGTCTGGTATTTCAACAATAAGGAGAGAATAATAAAAGTATCTACTATAATGTATCACCTAATGATAGTTATACATAGTATGGATTATTAAAATAAGTACACGCATATAATGAGATAAATATTAATTACACGCATAAATGGAGTAATGTGACCTATTCGACTATAAAGGGGAAGAGAGTGTAGGATAAGTTACATAGAGGTCTCCCAGGTTGAGCTCCCTGACTAGTCTCTTAAATGCAGTCAGAGTTTGTGCACGTCTTATTGCGACTGGCAGAGCATTCCACGACCAAACTGCTTGGACAGAGAACGAGTTGTCGAGGAATTTGGTGGAATGGCCAGGCATTTTCAGCTTTAGGTTCTCTGACGATCTTAGTGGCTTGTATGTGGCTAATATGTGTATGCGTGGCGATTTCCCCCCGCAAAAAATGACAGACTATTTTTATTTGTATCGAAAAGCAGAGCTTGGAGTATGGGTATAAGAAAACTGATATACATAAACATACCCTTTTTTTGTAAATACATACATATACATAGAAAACACCCAGACTTCGAAACAAATACCTATTTGTGGATCACAAAATTATCCGGTCCAGCCCGGCAAGGCAGTCAATATGTATGTATGTGTTTGACAAAATCGAATAGAATTGTTAAATAAAGGATAATTTAATTAGAGGAAACCACAACAAAAATGATTACGGTTTATTAAAAGCTTGTTCTCCTGTTACCATTTATTAAAACTCTTATTCAGAGAATATACCTAAACCAAACACAATTCGCTTTAATTGAAAACTTATGGCACAAATAGACGAAGTAAAGTGCCTACTGAGTCACACTTGTACTCAAATAGTATATTGACTGTTAAAACCACAAAAATAAAATGATTTCTAGGAAGTTTGATACAGAAACCATAGGTATTTATAAATCCATATTAACCTATAATATATACAAATAAATAAAATTGGAGTGTCAGTATGTAACATCAAATAAACTGTGTTTTACTTAATGCAAACGAAAGTGTCTATATACTTTTTAGGGCTCCGTTGCCAAATGGCAAAAACCGGAACCCTTATAGATTCGTCATGTCTGTCTGTCTGTCCGTCCGTATGTCACAGTCACTTTTTTCCGAAACTATAACAGCTATACTGTTGAAACTTGGTCAGTCGATGTATTCTGTAAACCGCATTATTATTTTTACATCAAAATAGAAAAAAAACAATAAATTTTGGGGGTCTAAAATATTTTTCATCAAAACCATACGTGTGGATAGGTCTTCAAAAATGATATAGAGGTTTCTAATATCATTTTTTTCTAAAGAGAATAGTTTACGCGAGAGACACTTCCAAAGTGAAAAAATGTCCCCCCCCGTAACTTCTAAAACAAGAGAATGATAAAACTAAAAAAAAATATGATGTACATTACCATGCAAACTTCCGACGAAAATTGGTTTGAACGAGATCTAGTAAGTAGATTTTTTTAAATACGTCATAAATCACAAGCCGCAATTTACATTTCTGTCAATCAAAACTTATTACAAAAATTATTAAAACATCGATGAAAGTTACAAGGAAGTACAAAAACTTTTATATGCTGTTACTTGCTGATACGGAACCCTTCATGGGCGAGTCCGTCTCGCACTTGGCCGCTTTTTTTTATAAGTACCATACTTATTTTAATTTTTTTTTGAACTTTTTTTTTTAATTTTTATCCGTCTGTATGTTTGTTCCGGGTTATCTCTGGAACGGCTTGACCGATTTTGACGGATTTCTCAACAATATCCACGGGACTCAGCTGGCTTATATAATACGAGCTGAGTCCCGCGGTGTTACCCGCGTTTGTTGTAAATGGCGAGTAATGAAGTAAGCCTAAAAAAATTTGCCTTAGTTACTCCTTAGGTCATAAGCTTTGTGCCAGTGAAAGTCCCGTCAAAAGGGTATAGCAGTTCCAGAGGTTACCTGTAACAAACAGACAAACAGACTGACAGAGACAAATATTTTAAAATTGCATTTTTGATGATAGTAACATTTATACTTTGTTAATACAAAAATAAAATATTTTTGGACATCTTACACACAACGTCATCTAGTCCTAAAATAAGCAGAGCTTGTATTATGGGTACTAGACAACTGATATAAATACATAAACATACTTTTTTTTTTTGTAAATACTATAAAACATAGAAAAACACCCAGACTCCGAAACAAATATTTGTGGATCACACAAATATTTGGTCTGAGCTGGGAATCGAACCCGAGACCTCTTGATCAGCAGCCGCATACGCTAACCACTAGACCAACAAAGCAGTCAAAAAGACACTCCAATTTAGTTTATTTGTATAGATGTAAAGATTCGACAGTAATTATGCTTTCATTCAAACACAATTCACTTAGGATGCAATACATCTCTTGTGACAGGTCAAGATTCTACATGTACATTTATGCCATGTTCGCAAACAATAGGTAGAGCCGGAGAAAAGAACATGGCAATAAAAACTCACGGCCACTCCTTTCAAATCGCCAATGTTTACATAGTTTTAATGTTTATAAACCTGATATGGGGGTAAGGTGCTGCCACTAATATACTATACACCATGTTAGAGGACTGATGCAAATTATAGTGATTAAAAATTAGAACATAAGCTAGTTTAAAAAAAAAAAACAACAGCCTCAGTGGGTACAACATAGTAGGAGCATCTACTTACAACAAAGGTAAAAACTATATGTGCTCAAATATTGGCCAAATTACTGGTAGGTAACGAAAGAATTATATTTAAAAACTATATGTGCTCAAATATTGGCCAAAATACTGGTAACATTCAAAATGCTGTACCGATTTTAATGAAAATTATCAAAAACATACTTAGATTCTTAAGGATAGACATAGGGTACTATTTACCGCGATAACCGACATACAGGCGGGCGGAGGCGAAGGCAAAAGCTAGTATATTCCTAAACAATGATGAGAATGGATATAACTGCCTCTGTATCAACACTATCCAGTGGATTTAGACGCAACTCAGATTATCTAAGCCGTTATACAAATGCTAGCTGAAGCCCGCGGCTCCGCTCGCGTCCGTTTCCTCCCTTTTTACTCAGGGGTATAAAAAATTGTTTATGTTCCATTCTCAGACGTACTGAATAATTACACAATTTCATGAGAATCGATCAAGCCGTTTTGGAGGAGTATGACAACTAACATTGTCACTCGAAAATCCCTACTAATATTATAAATGCGAAAACAATCCACTCTGTCTGTTACGTTTTCACGCCTAAACCGTTAAACCGATTTTAATGAAATTTGGTAGAACTGAACTTGGGAAAGGCCATAGGATACTTTTTATCGCGAAAATAAAGGTAGAAAGAAGGGTTTGAAATAGGGGACGAAAGTTTGAGTCGAAGTTCCTTATTATCAAACATAAAATCATGTAAGATTGTTTAATCTACCCTTACCGTGTCGCGCGATATAAACGAATTCCACGCGGGCGAAGCCGCGGGCGGAAAGCTAGTAATGTTATAAATGCGAAAACAACTCTCTCTGTCTGTTACGTTTTCACGTCTAAACCGCTGAACCGATTTTGATGAATTTTGGTACAGAGATAAATGGATCCTTGGTAAAGAACATAGGTTACTACTTTTTACCGCGATAACCGACATACAGTATATATCGGTTGGTCCACAAGCTTAAAGTTGCTCAGCGTGCTATGGAAAGGGCTATGCTCGGCGTTTCTCTGAGGGATTGTATCAGGTATGAGATGATCCGTCAGAGAACTAAGGTCATCGACATAGCCCACCGGATTAGCAAGCTGAAGTGGCAGTGGAATGCCCATATTAGCTGCAAAACTGATGACTTTTGGGGTAGAAGAGTTCTGGAATGAAGACCGCGTCTCGGTAAACGTGGTGTAGGACGCCCACAGGCGAGGTGGAGTGAGATGGCTGGCAGGAGCTGGATGCGAAACCCAAAATCGATCAGAGTGGTGTGCAATGGGAGAGGATAGGCCCAGCAGTGGCTGATAATGATGATGAACCGATATATAGCGGGCGAAGCCGCGGGCAAAAGCTAGTTTTGTATATACAGGGTGAATTTTTGAGACGGGACAGTAAGGGTAGGTACCTTAACCGTTATAGTTACAGGAAAACGCTTTTAGGAGACTATCTATAATTTTTTAAGATATTCTGAACTGCATTTATAGATTTTGGAAAAAATGTACAGCCAGCAAGAAAATTGTCATTTTAAACAAAAACTTTTTTTGATGCCAATCGATTCTGTTTCTTATAAGGATCAAAAGTCTCTACTGGACCGACTGAGGTTTGAGTACTAGAAATGTCAGAAATCGCAAAAAACTTTTCCCATACATTTGTACGGTAATAAATCATTTTATCGGTTTGTACGTACGAGTACTAGAGATGTGATATGAACGTATCTCCGGATGTTTAAATTGGTATTTCCCGCCACACGTGGCAATAGCTTCTATTTGTTATCGCAACAATTATAAATGTAACCAGCTGTGTTACCCGTCATTATTATTGTAAATGGCTAGCAATAGCACAAAGTTACTCTTAAAAATTAAACTAAAACCAGGGGGGTGTCACTCCGCAGTTTAGGTATAATCGGCCGGCTGCCTGCCGGGTCAGACACGCCGGTCGAACAGACATCGTCAGAACAGTTCAGAGTTACACGATAGAAAGAGACGCAATTGTAGGTAAATATAATCGTAGTGATTCGGCGCTGTGCGATCTGAATTGAACTTAATCTTTTGACACCGAGGGTATCTATAACTTTAATTTACTTTTCGGAGTGAGTCTTCTGTGCTGGTACTATTATGTATTCTGTGCTAAAACGTAGAACATAATTTTAATGTAAAAAGTGTGGGGCGACGTTATTGAAAGGTTTTCAGAAAGCACCCCACGCTTTGTTACATTAGAATTATTTTCTAAGTTTTAGTTTAAAAGCGTGTTTGTAGTTAAAAAACTATTTTTTTTAGAAAGACTAAAAAAGACTCATCAACATTATCATCCTTGAACAGTCCACTGCTGGACATAGGCTTCTCCTTGTAAAGGAGGTATTGGCCTACTATGCCACGCTGGCCAGACGGGTTGGTTTCAAGTTTTCCTTCTCCTTTTTTTAGTTTTTTTTTAAATTAGTATATTGTCATCGGTCCTCGATAAATCTACAAAGTTTGAACGAAATCTGGCCGTTTAAAGTGGGTCAAAATCGCACCCAAAGGAGACGGCTACAAACATACAAACATACAGGTGAATAAAAAGCGTGTAAAAATATAGCCTCAGTGATAGTTCCGTCAAAATAGATTCAGCCGTTTAGGAGATAAGCCGGAATAAACAGTGATGTGTATGTTTTGTACCATTTATAGTATTTTGAGGAAGAGTTTGTTAAAATAACCCGTCTTGTTGGTCTAGTGGTTGGCGTATGCGGCTGTTGATCAAGAGGTCTCGGGTTCGATTCCCGGGTCGGACCAAATGTTTGTGTGATCCGCAAATATTTATTTCGGAGTTTGGGTGTTTTCTATGTATAATATGTATGTATTTACAAAAGAAAAGTATGTTTATAAATTTACTAGCTTTCACCCGCGGTTTCGATTATTGCAGTTAAAAGTAGCCTATGTGTTATCCTGATACATAAACTATATTCCTATAAAGTGTCATCGAAATCCGTTCAGTTGTTTATGCGTGAAAGACCAACAAACATACATACCTATAATACACCATACCATACCCATAATACAAGCTCTGCTTACTTTGGGACTAGATGGCGTTGTGTGTAAAATGTCTGAAATATTTTTTTTCACTTTAGTACCAGAATAGAAAGCACAAATTATTGTTCTGAGTCTTGGTGTTATTTGTGTCCGTTTCTTGCATGTTTGTAGAGTACCCCGAGATACAGTGTATATTACTAATTCAAGACATGTCTTTAATAAAAACGACTTTGAATTTTAATGTATAGTTACTTACATAGATTCGAGTGGCGTTACTTATTCCCGAGGTAATAATGTGGGTTCAATGAACTTTGAGATAATACATAAGATGTAATAATCGAAATATTATGTAAAACAAATATTTATCTTCTTCTTGAACTTGTTTACTGATACGGCCTTGATAATACACAGACGCATTTAACATAAGTTATATTAATCCGCACAAATAAATAATACTAGGTGTTGTAGGTCCATCATGGCGGTAAATAGTAGCCTATGTGTTATTCCGTTATGTAAGCTATATTATTGTGAAGTTTCATCAAAATCCATTCAGTAGTTTTTGCGTGAAAGAACAACAAACATACATACTGACTTTCGCGTTTAAATAATATTAGTAGGATTAGCCTGTTAGTAATAAAAAAAAAGCGGCCAAGTGCGAGTAGGACTCGCCCATGAAGGGTTCCGTACCAGCAAGTAACATCATATAAAAGTTCTCGAAGTTCGTTGTAACTTTCATCGATGTTTTTATACTAGTGTATTGTTTGGATGAAAGGTATATTGCGTGTTACGATTTATGACGTATTAAAAAAAACTACTTACTAGATCTCGTTCAAACCAATTTTCGTTGGTAGTTTACATGGTAATGTACAACATATATTTTTTTTAGTTTTATCACTCTCTTATTTCAGAAGTTAGAGGGGGGGGGACACACATTTTTCCACTTTGGAAGTGTCTCTCGCGCAAACTATTCAGTTTAGAAAAAAATGATATTAGAAACCTCAACATCATTTTTGAAGACCTATCCATAGATACCCCACACGTATAGGTTTGCTGAAAAAAAAAATTTTGAGTTTCAGTTCCAAGTATGGGGACCTCCAAAATGTATTGTTTTTTTTCTATTTTTATGTAAAAATCTTAATGCGGTTCACAGAATACATCGACTGACCAAATTTCAACAGTATAGCTCTTATAGTTTCGGAAATAATTGGCTGTGACATACGGACGGACAGACAGACAGACAGACAGACAGACAGACAGACAGACAGACAGACTTGACGAATCTATAAGGGTTCCGTTTTTTGCCATTTGGCTACGGAACCCTAATTAACAGCTGTTTAACTACATTCATATGAAAGTATATATATACTAGCTGCGCCCCGCGGTGTTACACGCGTATATCATTATGGTTGCTATGCAAGTGTGTTATGTATAGCAACCTGTGAAGTTTTGAAAGGAGATAAACAGTAATATATTTTGACATCTACGATTTATGTATTTTTATAATCACTTAGCTTTCGCCCGTGTATCTCGATTATTGCAGTAAAAAGTAGCCTATGTGTTATTCTGATATATAAGTTATATTAATGTAAAGTTTCACACAAATCCGTTCAGTAGTTTTTGGGTGAAAGAGCAACAAACATACATACATACTCACAAACTTTCGCGTTTATAATATTAGTAGGATATGTTACCTACCGCAACTACCTACTACTAGCACAGAATACCTAATAGTACTCATACAGATGATTCACTCCGAAAAGTAAATTAAAGAAATCGGGACCCTAGGCGTCAAAAGATTAAGTTCAATTCAGATCGCACAGCGCCGAATCAACTACAATTATATTTACCTACCATTGCGTCTCTTTCTATCGTGTAAGTCGTACCTGTTCTGACGATATCTAGTCGACCGGCATGCTCGTTCGGGCAGGCAGGCGGCCGACTATACCTAAACTGCGGAGTGACACCCCCCTGCTACTAGCTACCTTTTGTCTGTCTTTCTATCTGTCTGTGTATTTGCGTCTAGCAATCTCTGGTGGTCAAAGTCCGTGTGGTGACGGATTAAGAATACAATGTGTCACCACCCCTATTCATTCCATGGGTGTCGTAAGAGGCGACCAAAGGAACAAAATAAGCAGCTAACATCACTGCCAAGAGAAGGAAAACTTGAAACAAACCCTTTACCAACCCGTCTGGCCAGCGTGGTATAGTAGGTCAAAACATCCTTTCAAAGGAGAGGCCTATGTCCAGCAGTGGACTGTTAAAGGCTGTTGATAATGATGATGAATCTCTGGTACGGCTGAAGCGATTTTGACGGGACTTTCACTAACAGTAGATTATTTTACTTTTTTCAGACTAGCTTCACGACACGACAATCACCTCAATTACCAACCTGAGACCTCTTGATCAGCAGTCGCATAGGCTAACCACTAGACCAACAAGGCAGTTAAAAAAAAAGTGAAATATATAACAAGATTAAAGAAATACCCAAGACCTTGACTATTTTGTAGTAAGTAGCCGCCGAAACGTTAACTAAAGATTTATTAGAGTTACATAGAAAACCAACTGGTCATGCGTGACACTGTAAAGGTTAGAGATCAACCTTGACCTCGTTACGTGACCCCAAGCTTTATCCACAAATAACTGTAATGCTACTAAAATTCTAACACAGAAGTCAGTCGGTTCGGTCAATCTTATAAAGAAGCAAATACTACAATATCCTTATAGACCAGTGCCGATAATGTTTGAAAACAAAATAAATTATAGTAGGATGAAACCCATTGAAAAAGGAGGAGAATATTACAAAAATTAAAGGAAAAATAAATTACGGGCGATCTGAGGTCGGGAAAGGGGAGAGGGGGGGGGGGGGATTTAGGGAAAAAATTGCTTATCTCGATTTCAGGCGAAACTACAAGTCCTATGGAAAAAAGTCAAATGGCAAAGTTGTAGGTAATAAAAAAAGCGGCCAAGTGCGAGTCGGACTCGCCCATGAAGGGTTCCGTATCAACAAGTAGCATCATATAAAAGTTCTTGTAGTTCGTTGTAACTTTCATCGATGTTATATTAATAGTGTATTGATTGAATGAAAGGTAAATTGCAGTTTGCGCATTATGACGTATTAAAAAAAAACTACTTACTCGATCTCGTTCAAACCAATTTTCGTTGGTAGTTTGCATGGTAATGTACAACATATATTTTTTTTAGTTTTATTACTCTCTTATTTTAGAAGTTACAGGGGGGGGGGGAAACACATTTTTCCACTTTGGAAGTATCTCTCGCGCAAACTATTCAGTTTAGAAAAAAATGATATTAGAAACCTCAACATCATTTTTGAATACCTATCCATAGATATGGGTTCGATGAAAAACTTTTTTTTAAGTTTCAGTTCCAAGTATGGGGACCCCCAAAATGTATTGCTTTTTTTCTATTTTTATGTGAAAATCTTAATGCGGTTCACAGATTACATCTACTTACCAAGTTTCAAGAGTATAGCTCTTATGGTTTCCGAAAAAAGTAGCTGTCTGTCTGTCTGTCGGTCCGTATGTCACATACGGACCGACAGACAGACGGACAGACTTGACGAATCTATAAGGGTTCCGTTTTTTGCAATTTGGCTACGGAACCCTAAAAACCAATATTGAATATTTATATGAATATTGTATATGAATATTTCATCTTCCTAGCCTTATTCCCAATACTATTTGGGATCGACTACTATAATCCGAGAAATAATAGATAACCTTTGGGTATTAAGTGGTTTATTGTGTTTCCAGGTCACTGTTTAACAGCTGATCCGATTTTTATGATAGATATCCGGCATATTAGTCGTAAAAGATTACATTTTATTACCCAACTATCATATATTTTGTATTATAAACATTAAAAAAGGCATTTAAACTGAAATGAGGTTAAACTATCGACTTGTTAATAGGCGCTAATCTCAGGAAATACTTTTTCGATTGCAAAAAATATTTCCGTGTTAGGTTTCGTGGAAGGCGCTAATGTCAGAAATAATCTCGTTTCGATCACATATGCCATTGTAATGCTTAGCCTAAACATTTGCAAGCAATCCACATGGCTTGCTAATAAGCACAGCTACAAAATAATTTCCGCAACATAACACACAATAGTTTTTTTTTTTTTTAATTAGCTGAATCCCGCGGAGTATCCCACGGTATTATTGTAAACGGCGAAACTAGTCAAAAATGGGAAAGTAACTCTGTCTGTCTGTCTGTCACGCCTAAACGACTGAACCGATTTGATGAAATTTGGTATGAAGATAGAACTGAACTTGGAAAAGGACATAGGCTACCCTTCACCGCGACAACGAAAACTAGTATATCATAAGTTACTACTCCTTAAGTAAATGGTTTTCTACCAGTAAAAGTCCATTCAAAATTGACCCAGCCGTTCCAGAGATTACCCGGAACAAGCAGACAGACATTTTTTTTTGATTTCCTTAACAATATACGATATTAACGATATAGTTAACTGGAAAGCGAACCCCGGGCCACAAATTGCAAGCTTTACTAGCAACCTGGAAGAATTCTAGGATGATGATGACAGCATATACTTTCTCCGTAAACTTAAAATTACATACATACACTACAATTTTATTCAATTGTATAGATTGAACATTTGACTGCCTTGTTGTTCCAGTGGTTAGCGTATGCGGCTGTTGATCAAGAGGTCTCACAGATATTTGTTTCGGAGTCTGGGTGTTTTCTATGTATAATATGTAAAAAAAAAAGTATGTTTAAGTATTTATATCAGTTATTTAGTTCCCATAATTACAAGCTCTACTTAGTTTGGGACTAGATGATGTTGTGTGTAAGATGTCCGAAATATTTATTTATTTATAATTTAGCATATGCGTGTCCAATCCAAGTCCAAGACAATTTATCCTTATGTAGTTAGCTCTGCACAGTAATGCGATGATGAAAACTTGTTATTTTTATATTATTTGAACACATACAATTATAAACCGTAACGGGAACTGACGATAACATAATGCCCTAAATTATATTAAATTAATGGCTTTCTATCAACAACCTATAATTTCCTAAGTACTGCTGGTCGCAGGTCTCCTCTCAGGAGAAGGTGAAGGCCATACGTCCCCACGCTGGCCGAGTGCGGGTTGGGGACTGGCAAGACACGTTGTGGCTACGAAAATATTGCCATTGGGTGATTTTAAGCCGTGTGAAGGACTCCAATTAAGCTTCACGACTGTTATCCTATTAACCACTGATTTACGTGACCTGCGAACCACGGAAACGCTCATAACATATCATGCCAGAAACGGTCATCCATCTAGGTACTGACCGCGCCATCGTTGTTTACTCTCGATGATGCTTTCCAATCATTTAAAGCTACTTGATTATTAGCTCTTCAACTGCTATTTTTATGTATAATATTCTGACGATTAATAATTTATAATTTTGAGTGCCTCAGGGGCGCAGAAGGGCGTATGCGACTTGTACTAGAGGTCTCAGGTTTGATTCCCGGTGTTTTCCCGATTGTTTGTGTTTTCTATGTTGATATGTGTTTACAAAAAAAAAAAGTATATTTATGTATATATCAGTTGTCTAGTACCCATAATAAAGCTCTGTTTAGTTATGGACTAGATGTCGTTGTGTGTAAGATGTCCGAAATAAATAAAAATTATGTACATACACTATTGTTTATTTCTTATGAAATAATGAAGTCACTTATTTACTACTCGCATATTAGGATCATGTTTGAATTGAACACGATTTGAATTCGAATGTATTTAGATAATGTTATTACGCCGCATACACAGTCATAAGGATGAAAAATATTTTATATTCAAAGTTAATATTCTATCCGTTGTTATTCATTGTACGTTTATATACGTAATAAACATGTAATCTATTTTAATTACTTATATTTCTAGATATTTAAGTGCAGACCTCACAATAAAATCAAACACAAGTTGGGTGACGTCGATCATTGTCCCTTGTGATATAACCATCAAATTCCTCCTCTTCGCCCGATTCTATCATTGGATTCCTCCTTTGATAAACCAGACCCGCCAGATGTAACCCTTTCTTAGAAATGTAATCGTTTCCAGACAAGAAAAGACAGAAGAAATGCATGTACAAGGAATTTTGGTCCAAATGGGTTGGCAGGACCAGAGTGACATTACTTTGGTTCCTCCGGTTCTTAGGGTCAACTAGATTTAAGAAATTCTTGCGTTGCTTTTCACCGATATTTACGTTTGCTGACGTGTTACTTGATGGTAAGTACCGAAGGCTATTGAGCATCTGTACGTCTAGAATTAGGAGAGCGTAGAGAGTTAGGTTTGGGTTCCAGTGACCTCACTGAAAGATAGAAAAGTTTTACACCAGTCAGTTTATCGTATCACTGTGGTTGAGTTCGTTCATTCGTGACAAAGCAAGACTCGTGCGCAAGATGGCTGGCAAGAGCTGAATGCTGAAGCCTTAAACCGATCAGAATGGCGTACAATAGAATCGATTTATGTCCAATAATTATGGTGATGATAAAAACACTATCTCACTGAATATTGGTGATATAAATTACTAAAAGTAATAAGGCTGGTGTCTCAAATTCCTGAGTCTCTCGACCAACGTTTGTATCGATGACGTATGTCGCTAGAATAATCTAAAAGGTCAGATAACAGTCAATTAGACCAATTATGAGACGCCGTCTAAATGAAAATTGAAGAATTTCAATTGTCGAGGTACTTTTGTTACCTTTTTGGAACTAGTGGCCACGCATCTCTTTGGTTCACATTAATAGGACTGGTTATTTCAGTCAGATTGACTTTATATTTAAGACAACCATTTTCATAATCTCGTCAACAGAATCCTCCATTATCACAACAACAGCTTTTAAAAGTCACTATGGGACATAGGGCTCTCATTATAAACGAGATTTAGACGCCAGACGGGATGATACAAGTCCAGATGTGTACTAACAGCTGTTCCTGGACCTCTCAAATCTCAAGAGCAGAAAACAGGTTTCCCAACACCCGATGTAACTAGACAACCGCTAAATGAAAATAAAAATACGTGACGTCACAAAAACGTCATCCAGATAGAAAGAACTATGTGTTTTGAAAATATGGAAAGTTAAAAATGAAACGTTGTTTGTTTAACTTTCCATATTTTCAAAACACATAGTACTTTCAGACATACGTATGTCAGGAAGTACTACATTTAATTTTATAGACACATAAACTATATAGATAGTGGTGGCGTTGATAAAACACTACAAACTATATACCTAGTTACAAAATTCAGAATATTATGCTGTAGGCTTCCATATTTTACCTAAAAATGATATAGTAAAGCAAACAATACCGAAGGTAACGACCAACGGCGCGGTCAGTACCTAGATGGGTAACCGTTTGTGGCTGTAATGTTATGAGTGTTTCCGTGATTCAGAGGTCACGTTAAGCAGTCGGTCTCGGATGTTATCATAACATAAAAGTCGCGAAAAGTCGCGCGGGGGATTCAAAAACCTCCAACGGCATTCCAGTCCCCAACACGCATTCCATTCCACACATGCCATTGTGGGGAAGAATGACCTTGACCCTCTCCTGAGAAGAGACCCGAGTACAGCCGTGGGACATTGTTGATGACTATTATATATATGATATGACTATATATATAGTAGTTGTATGCAAAGGCTTCCGAGCTCTTAAAGGCTTGTACGGTACTCTGAAAGATTTATCCTCGATTTCCTTAACATCCCATCATCAGATCCTGGTTTTCTAAACATGCGACTATCCTTGGGATATCTTATTTCCAACAACAAAATAATAATCAAAACCGGCGAAGTTATCCACGGACTTACGAAATAAAATATATACGGTCGAATTGAGAAAACTCCTTCTCATTATTTGAGGTAAGATCATGATCATTATCATCAGCCTATCGCAGTCCACTGCTGGACATAGGCCATTCCCATTGCAAGCCACTTAGTTCGGTCCTCGGTCGCTCGGAAGTCGGTTAGAATGCTTAAATCTTTGTATTACGTAAACGAACTTATGGATCATCTGTTGGTAAGTTTCTATCACTGCCCTTTGACATCAGCAACTGAATTCCAACAGAAATAGGATGGCTGGTTTGGGTTTTTATCTTCAGTAACCACTCACTATCACTCATTATCACCATGAAAGCATTACTTAGTCCAGTTTTTGTGAAGCTCTGATATCACCCCGTAAATCTCCATAAAGCACAAAATGAAATGTTTTGCTTTCGATATGAAAGAAAGAAGAAAATAAACCATATTTACCTATTTTACACTAACACATTTATGACTACGTGCTACCCGTGGGTAACTTATTTAAAAAGTAGCTTAAGTTACTCATATCAACAACTATCTGCCAGTAAAAGTCCCATCAAAACCGGTCCAGCCGTTAGGCCTCTGCCTCGAATTTTGCGGGCAGCGGGGCGGCGGCGGCGGCGGCGCGGGAGCGGGGCGGTCAACACAAACCTGTTCTCCAAACCAGCGGGCAGATCGCGCGGTACTATAGCGGCTTAATGTTGTGTTCGTAGTTGTGTTGTCGAGATATTTATTTTTATTCGCGAACAAAATGTCTCAAAGACGGCGACAACAACTTTTTGATTCAAATTTATTCCTAACGATTGATTTATTGTGGGCAAAAGAAGAAGTGGATCCTTACTATAGGGCAAGGAAAATAAATGGTGAATTTTATCGAAACTATGAAGAACAGAGACAAAATCCCGACAAATTCTACGACTACACTAGAATGAGTGTAGAAACTTTTGAATATATTCTTATTTCTTGTTTTTTATTTCTTCCCAAAATTGGTTAATTATTCTTCTATTTTTATGGTTGATATCTCTGCTGTTCTATATGGGTCTCCTCTCAAAGATTGCCGAAATAATTTGTTCTTGCACGTCCGATGACATTTTGATATGTCACAACAGAAAATTGTACTACACTATACCACATTGCAGACGCGCAGCGCGAGCGGTCACCACTTGACTGAAGTGCACCGCTCGTTGCCCGCCCCCGCGCCGCTACCGCGCCGCTGTTTTCAAAAACCGGTCCATATGATTTTAAGCATAAGATCCCGCCGCGACCGCGCCGCCGCCGCTGCCGCCCCGCTACCCGCAAAATTCGAGGCAGAGGCCTTAAAGAAATTAACAGCAACAGACAGATGAAATTTTAAACATTTATTTTTTAGGTAAATATCATAATTAACATATAGTTTATACGTATTTAGTGAATAGCTGTTATTTCAAAATTACAATGGACTAAAATTTTATATATTTGTATATTCTATTTTATACATTCACCTTTTTTCCTGTAGCGGTGAAATCCCTACGGAGCATCGTGTGACTAACTAAAACAACACGGTGTTACGGGTAGGAACACTGAACATCGGATATAGGTATTTCTTAAAAGACTGAACTCGAGAAGCGGGCGAATATCTGATATCTTACGCACTGGTATTTTAATCGACAGACGCCATACATTGCGGGTTTTGTATCAAACTATTTACCCACAAGAAGATTATTTATGATATAATGGTATAAAAATCTTTCGAGTACTTATTATTGGCACATTTTTATCAGAATTTTATCTTTCATATATTTAATCTAAGCTGGTGACGGTAGACGAAAAAACCAGTGACGTCACTCATGCGATATCAGGCTATATTATGCCACACTAAAGTTAAGCTTCTAATATTAATACATTATATGTTACAAAATTGAATTTGTTGTATCAGTAGTTAGGTTGAGGCCCATTTTCACTAACTATAAGTACTTAAACCGTCTCATAACTAGGAGCACCCTAACGTAGGCAGCCTCTAAACTTAAAGGGAAATAAGCACTTAGGCGTTACCTCCAAGTGGCTCAATTAGACCTTTTTATTTATTAATTAACTTTATGCACAAACGCATGCATCGGCGGACTTAATGCCTAAGGCATTCTCTGCCAGTAGACCGATTGTGCGATTGAAAAAGAAAAGACGTGATAGGACATAGAGCGAATCGATAGGTTATTGTGCTTTAATAGTTAATGTCATAAGTAATACACCTACATATAATATAAAAAGTAATATACTTCCATAAAAATATTACATATAGACGTCTAATTTTTATACACATACCTTTATATTTATTATTGTAATATCTAAAAAATCTTTGATGGACTAAGACCCCATTGAATCCACCAATTCATCGAATATTTTAGGATTGTCACACGATATGTGTTGTCCGTCGGTTTGATGCCTACAAACCGCCCAACCGCAATTCGTAGCAGTGTAATAGCCAAAAGAGGTTTGATAACGTATATTTTTATATAAATAATCTTACAATCTAAGTAATTTTACTGCCCGGTCTCAAGGATGTTTAGCCAACTTCGTGTGAAGTTGGACCGGATGGCTATAAATCAAAGCCCTCTTTTAAGTAACTTTTGAAGTCTTTGGTGGGTAAGTTCAAGGAAAAAACTCACGGCTAAATCTTTTGGGTCAAGTTCCCATCTGTGTTATTACACATGCATACAAGTTTATCTTATTACACAGATGGGAACTTGACTTATATTTTATACATTTCATTCCATTTGCCATGTTTTCATGTTGTACCTAATTGGTGAAGTGATTATCATGTCTATCTGACCAGCATCTTCGTCTGCCTCTTAAAAGAAAATGCGTGGTGGTTCGTCTTTTCCTTGACCTGAATAAGCGGGAGGAAAAAATGTATGAAAATCCATTTCTAACGTGTTTTAGCGGGAGAGAAAGTTGTATGAATTTTAATTTCTCCTGTGTTATCTTATCTATGGAGCGCGCCTGCCCAAGGAGTTTTCATATAACTTCAATATGGAATCTCCGTGTCACTGACATCCTTTTGTGAAGAATAAAAAAACAAAAGAAGCGCGAAATATTAGTCAAATTCTAAGCTAAATTGTGTCTTACATGGTGTCTTACGTTTTGATTTTATTTTAAAAATACTTTAAATGTTCTTCACAGGTGTAGTATAAAGCACTGTGTAGCACTCGGGTGAAAGTCCCATTCCTACCTCGGGAGTATTGTGGCTCTAGGCTGCGCCTTCGGGCCACAAACTACTCCCTCGCTAGTAATCGGTCCCTTTCCTCCCTCGGTGAACAATGTACTATTATTACTTACTAGTACAACAACTTATCAAATAACATTGAAACAAAAGGGAATCCCCGTTCATATCAGCAGTGTTACAGGAAATGTACCTACCTACATATTATTATGTGATTTCCTGACACGACGTGATTGAGTAGTAACTGCATTGTTCGGAATGGGATCAGAGCCGCTACTGAAGAATACTGTATAGTGACGATAACACAGCGACAAAACAGTGCTTGGTTTAAAATTTCTAACGCGTAGTGTAAGTACATCAAGGATGACAAGTGACAAGTAACCAAAATTTTCAGCTAATCCATTTAAAGAATCATTATTATATAATAATATATCTTTATATATATAATTCTTCTGTGAGTGTGTATGTCACTGAACTTCTCTCAAACGACTGGACCGATTTTAATGAAATTTTTTGTGTGTGTTCAAGGGGATCTGGGAATGGTTTAGATTCGCAATTGGACGCGGTAGGTGGCGCTGCGATCAAGTTCTGGAATTTTAAAGTTGGGCGGTACGAAGTTCGCTGGGTCAAATAGTACTATATAATATACTAGTCAAAACCAAATAAGGGCCACTAGTTTATTTTGACGTTCGAAGTGATTTAATAAATTTTAAGGTATTGTAACCAGTTTAGTTTTTTTGTGGCTTTAAATTAAGTGATAACAAACATCGAGGGAGTGTCGCACTCGCTAAATTTTTGAAGTGCGTAGAATTGGTCATTTTTTTTGAAGCCACTTAAAATTATCCGTGTTAAAACGATAATATGTGTCACTCAAATTCTCGTGTTCTTTGTGAACGGTAGATATTTGCTTTATTAGTGCATCATTAACATTTTTAAAGAATAATGCCAAGAATTCGAAGACACATGGACCTTCAAACCTCAACCAGGGCCTTAATGCTGATTCAGGAGGGTCATTCTCAGCGTTCTGTAGCTCTTCAGCTGGGTTTTTCAAGGCAATCCAGAATGCTTCGATCGGATTTCAAGATTTTGTAACCTAATTTTTTATTGTCTTCATAAGTTTTTTTGTGTTTATACGAGAAAGCTGTGTTTGTCGCTTGATAGTGTACACCTAATAATTTGTAGAAAGCCTATATTAGTTATAAGAAAGAAAATGTACTATGGGTACTAGACAACAGATATAAATACATAAACATACTTTTTCTTTGTAAATACATACATATTACACATAGAAAACACCCAGGGTCCGAAACAAGTATTTGCGGATCACACAAACATTTGGACCGATCCCGAGACCTCTTGATCAGCAGCCGCATACGCTGACCACTAGTTGGTCTAGTGCTTAGCGTATGCGGCTGCTGAAGGCACTCTAAAAAGTTCTTGTTTAAAACATAAAGAAGGTATAGGCAGATTGCATAGTCCAGAGTATAGTCCATAGAGAGAAGTAGTAATAACTACAATAAACCTGAAAAACTCAACATGTGATATCCAAACGGCGCGATTGCATAAAAACAATACATCTTTTGTAGTTGTATTTTCATTTTACCTACAATAGTAACTGTTTTCTGCAAAACCAGAAACAATCCTAGTACTTATACAGTACACATGAGTAACTAATCATCCTACTTCCTACTAATATTATAAACGCGAAAGTTTGTATGTGTGTGTGTGCGTGTGTATGTATGTTGAACCGATATGGATGAAACTTAACTGTATATCAGAATAACACATAGGCTACTTTTTACTGCAATAATCGAGATACACGGGCTAAAGCGCCTATAACTTAAGACTAAGAATGACCAAGACCTGACATGCCAACAAGCGTTACCACGAGAGAGTGAGATAACGATACCATTTTCCAGTGTGTTAGAGAAAAATAGAGATACGTATTTTTTGTCCTTATCGCCGTATAGGTTTGTCACAAAACATTTGTGTCAAACAAATTACAAAGCGGGAATTTATCAGGAGTGAAAATAAGGCTTTTTGAGTGAATTACTGTGTGATTTTAAGTTTAACTAATTGTTTTCAACCTAGATACTTTAATAAATATGGTACAGTGTTGTGTTTTCGGCCGCAAAAGCCGTAGTGAACGCAAATATGAAAATATAACCTTTCACACGTAAGTATAAAAATAGCGTTTTATTGGCCTAATATTGTTTTTAATATTAACTACGATTAATTACATCAATTTTTGTTTGTTAATGTGCAGAAATAATTGAAAATAAGTGATAAAAACTAGTTTAGTGAAAATTTTGTAATTATCCGACCAAATTGCGTAGGTTGTCACAGCTAAAGTTTGAATGACCATTAATGTGTTATGGTAATTTTGCAAGGTTACCAGCATTTTAGGGATAACGCATCAGCCTTTTGAAATTACCCCATATGGTGAGGAAATTTAATTTGATTTGATTTGTGTTTTATTGTCCTCCAGATTTCCAAAAGATGAAAATGTGCGTAAAATGTGGTTGAAGGCTACTGGACGACAAGGTTGGGCAATAGCAAAGCTATATGTAAAAATATTTGAACGTAAGGATATATTACAGTACAAAAATATGCTGATAACTAGACAACTGACTATACTAGACAACTAGACAAGACTGATAACAAACTAATTTCTTCAACATACTTATTTTATTTAAGGGCCAATAAATACTATAACCTTCTAAAAAATGATTTTTTTTAATGTAATCAATCTTGATCCCGGTTACATCCTCAGCTTTCGTTTTGAAGGCCTTCAATTCTAATCTAACCATATTTGACAGATTTTTAAAACGTTTGGAACAGTAAACGGAATAACGATTCTCCCTTATTAAAGGGGAATTGTTTTAACCTGGCAACATTCATATTTAATTTAAGTTGTTGCTATCCCTTACGGGTGCACGCATATGACCGGTCTAGGTCATTCTTAGTCTAAGGCCTATAATCACCTAGATTATAAAAATACATAAATCGTAGATGTCAAATTGTTTCACTGTTTATCTCCTGTCAAACTCACAGTTTGCTATGCATAACACAATTGCATAGCAACCATAATGATAATATGTTAATGGCAAATTTTATAATTAAAATCACATATGTAGGCTACTTTTTATCCCGAAAATACGCGGGTAACACTGCGGGGCGCAGCTACTTTAATATGAAATTGTAAAGTGTAAAGAGTAAAGTATAGTAGTAGTAAAGAGTCTGTAAATTTGAATTTACAGACTCGAGGATTATTTGTGGTTATAAAAGAGTTGATGATCTTCGTTCTTCGTGATAGGAAAAACTAAATAGATTCCAGATTCATGTATTTTAGCTTTACCAGAAAGAAAAAATGTTTGCTGGTTAAAATTATTATTAGGTCGAAATTCCACCAACGAGCATCAAAACGAAACAAATGAATACGTAAATATTCACTGAACTTTTTTAATTCAAGGGCATTAAATCACAAAGGAAATAGTTTTTTCAGCATTTACGTAATTATTTAAAACAGATACCATTTTATTGTTTTATTCCAAACAGCATGGCATTGAATCATATTCAGATTTATGATAATGTTTGGCAACATAAGGCTGAGGTTTATTATTAACGGAACCTGCTAGTTCATCTCTGGAATTACCATTTCCTTCAAGACGGTGTCCTCTGTTTTATCATGATCTGGTAATATCATCAACTTATTATCATTTTAAATAAAGACTATTTGACATTATGTCACGACCAATAGAAGCTATGCGGCTAAAGTATGCTCAAAAAGATTATGTCTTGTGGTCTTGCCTACTAAGCTAGGAGTCCTGCCTGGTCCATTGGCTAATGCCACTCAGACATTCGATCAAAACAAAAATATTAACCAATCAAACTACGACTGCCTTGTTGGTCTAGTGGTTAGCGTATGCAGCTGCAGATCAAGAGGTCTCGGTTTCGATTCCCGGGTCGGACCAAATATTTGAGTGATCCACAAATGTTTGTTTCGGAGTCTGGGTGTTTTTCTATGTATAATATGTATGTATTTACAAAAAAAAAGTATGTTTATGTACTTATATCAGTTGTTTAGTACCCATAATACAAGCTCTGCTTAGTTTGGGACTAGACGAAGTTGTGTGAAGTTGTCCGAAATATTTATAAAAAAAAAATCGGTGAAATTGGCCAGCTTTCCAGAAATGTTAGTCATTTTCTTACAGACTCAATGGGAATTCAGTCATTACAATCGGTTTGGGCTCCAGCCGTTTTGTATTTTGTGTTCTAAACCTCACTATTCACCACTCAAGGTGAAATGGGACACTGATAAGATGAGTTTCATAACATTTGTTAGCTATTGACCTGTTTCCTTCATGATATCATCTCCTCCCACAAGTGGTACTCGATGAGTAATCCAATTAAATGTTACAGTCCTGTTTGATTTATACTTTTGCTAAACACACACATTATTACTGGGACTCCTATTATCGCTATGTTTGTATTTAGAAATATGTACTCGCATTTAAGTGTGTTTACCTATTTAATATTATATGACCGATTGACGTCCTATTCTCAGTAAGGGATTCTTATTATCAATATGTTTGTATTTAGAAAAACATGTGCAAAGAACGAACTGTTGTTGTTAATAAGCTTGTCGTCAGGTTAAATTTATAATAGGCAAAATGTTTGTCTTCAAATCGCCTGTGCTTTCCCTTCGGAAATGTAAGTGAGTCTTCGTATGTATGTATTTATTATACTATCGTATTCTCTATTTTCGCCGGTAAGAAGAATTACCAAGGTAGATCAGATATTCCTATTCTAGTGGCTTGCACGGACATACGGTTAAACTTTTCTAGTCTGGTTTTTCTGCAGTCTCCGTTTTATTTACCATCTGAAACTTCAATCATTCTAGTTCTCTCTCGTTCTAGTTCTCTCTCAAAGGATTTTCGTCAGACTGGCTGCCGGCTGTAAAGGAAGCCAATCATACACTTTGCAATATTACAACACGTCGAACAAAGATCTAAACACTCTTATCTCTATATGTATTTAATAGATAACTGAAGAGTTTGTTTGTTCGGTTGGTTGAACGCGCTAAGCTCAGGAACTACTAGTTCGATTTAATAATCCTTTCAGTGTTAGATAACTCGTTTATTGAGGAAGGCTATACATATATCTAAATTTAATTTAATTAAATATTTCGGACATCTTACACACAACGTTATCTAGTCCCAAACTAAGCAGAGCTTGTATTATGGGTACTAAACAACTGATATAAACATATAAACATACTTGTTTTTTGTAAATACATACATATTATAGAAAATATACATAATATAAAAATATACATGGGTGTTCTTTGTGTCCGTTTCATGTATGTTTGTAAAGTCCCCGGCGACACAGGAATTTATATTCCTAATGCAGGAGTTGTCTTTTTCAAAAAAAAAACAGAAAACATCTAGACTCCGAAACAAATATTTGTGGATCACACAAATATTTTTGGTCCGACCTGGGAATCGACCCGAGATCTCTTGATCAACAACCGCATACGCCAACCACTAGATTAACAAGGCAAGTCAAGTCAATCATCATCACGATAAGACCAATAAGAGCCGAGCTCCAAAGAAGAATGTTTCAAAATCGGGGTTTTTTTTCCTCTTAAGAGCTTAGCTGTGTAAACGGTTAGTTTCGCAAAAATCGTGTATGACAGAAATGTTCACCTTTAAAAGTTAATAAAAAAGTCCGCGACACCATATGTCTATCTTTTAAGGTTGTCTCATAATAACCCGTTTAATGCTACAGGCAATAGAAGACACAGGCGGGGCATATATTACCCATCAAGTGCAACAGCCCTTCTATGTACTATGCTACTTAAATCTCGATTGGACTCTATGGAGCCGAAAAGTAACCATACACAAATAAAACTACCTACCAGCCTCGATATAAAATCGTATAACAACGAGAAAGCCTCATGTTCGAATCACTATTATGTCATGGTCAAAAGGAACATAAAAGTAAAGGAACCTGGCGCTCCGCCAACTGTGGGAAAAAAATATTACAAGAGCAATTGGTATTACGTATAATCTGACCTAGATAATAGACTAGCGCAGAACTCTTGAAATCTTGGGCAGAATTGGCATCTGTTAATATTGTCAAGTGCCTTGAATAAAAAACCTTATTTATATTAACAGTAGATACACCCCGCGGTGTTACCCTCGTAATTTCGTTATAAAAAGTAGCCTACATATGTGATTACCCAGAACTCATTTTTAAATTAGCCACTTACAAACTATCATAATGGTTGCTATGCAAGTGTGTTGTGCATAGCAACCTGTGAAGTTTTGACAGAAGATAAACAGTGATAGATATTGACATCTACAATTTGTGTATTTTTATAATCACCTAGCTTTCGCCCGTGTATCTCGATTATTGCAGTAGTATGTGTTATTCTGATATATAAGCTACATTACTGCAAAGTTTAATTCAAATCCGTTCAGTAGCTTTTGCGTGAACGAGCAACAAACATACATACATACTCACAAACTTTCACGTTTATAACATTAGTAGGATAGTAGGATGCTGAGTAACAAGATAAAGTAACAAATCTTCAATACTATGTAACATTTGTGAAGTCCACTTCTTTTAATCAAGGAGAAATGAGTGGATGGATCAACTGATCGACTTAGGCCGACCATGACCCTGCACATTAAAAACCATAAGTCCATTGCCGTTTTGTGAATACTCTCCCCTTTTTACACGCTTTATATCAGCTTCACCTGTATGTTTGTATGTATGTTTGTAAGCGACTCCTTTGGGGGCGCTTTTGACCCACTTTAAACGGCCAGATTTCGTTCAAACTTTGTAGATTTATCGAGGACCGATGACATTCGAAAAAAAAATTAATCTAGAAAAAAAATATTCCTCCTACAAAACAGACTTCTTTTTGGTGTTTGGGGTTGTAGTATGTATGGATTTTAGACCGTTGTATAACTTCAGTCGACCTGGCCATGTGTGTTACGTATTCGGTTCTCACAAGTTATCACAAACAAATTTTTTTTTTTTTAATTTTAGTGCTAATGAACTTGTAGACAAAATAACAGTTCCGCATAAAAATAAGTGAATTAGTTACACCAGGCCGTCAAGGTTATCAGTTCTTTGGCGGATTAAAAACAACACATTAATTTATATTTCGGTTACTATGTGTATTTTTTGTAGCGAGTTTAAATTCAAAGAGGAATTAGTGGTTGTTATTAATGTTGTTTTCACCCGACTTTCCTGGAAGAATGGTTATGGTTAGGCGTTAATGGTAAATTTAAATTCGTCTCAATTGAAACAGTGACATACGAAAAGAGTAAAAACTAAATAAAAAACATCATAAACATTAAAATCGCCTCTTAGTAAATTATGTGTGTACACAGTTTCACGAAGTTGGATTTTTGTTATTTTCAATAATTATTACCTACTGTTAATTAAATATTAGCTTTTGGATTTTTTTACATCCGTACTTATTTATCCTATTCTCTCTATCAAAGAAGAACCTTATAAAAAATTATATTATATTACTAACTAGCTTTCGCCCGCGGCTCCGCCCGCGTGTATGTCGGTTATCGCGGTAAAAAGTAGCCTATGTCCTTTCCCATGTTCAGTTCTATGTTCATACCAAATTTCATCAAAATCGGTTCAGTGGTTTAGGCATGAAAGCGTAACAGACAGACAGAGTTACTTTCGCATTTACAATATTATCATCATCAACAGCCTTTAACAGTCCACTGCTAGACATAGGCCTCTCCTTGAAAGGAGGTTTTGGCCTACTAAACCACGCTGGCCAGACGGGTTGGTAAAGGGTTTGTTTCAAGTTTTCCTTCTCTTGGCAGTGATGTTAGCTGCTTATTTTGTTCCTTTAGTCGCCTCTTACGACATCCATGGAATGAATAGGGGTGGTGACACTTAGTATTCTTAATCCGTCACCACACGGACAATATTAAAACAATATTAATACAATATTATAATTAGGGATAAACAGTATAAAATAATTAGTACTGTTTCACGTAGTATTGTTAAAATAAAATAGTGTGATTAGATATTATGTTTTTGTATGTTTGTAGTGCATATAAATATGTATGTAAGTGCCTAATGATATACTTTTAATGTCTTGTATTTCTATGTATTTACGACATTTAACTGCTTCGTTGGTCTAGTGGTTAGCGTATGCGACTGCTAATCAAGAGGTCTCGGGTTCAAATCCCGGGTCGGGCCAAAAAGTGTTTTTGGGTTTTTCTTAGGAAATTCCTAATAGCTTACTGGAGTTTGGAAGTTTGGCGGTGATTCACGCCCGTGCCTCGGAGAGCAAGTAAAGCCGTCGGTCCCGGTTGTCATGAACATCTATGGCAATCGTTATTGGGAAGTCAGTACCCTCAAATATACTGACAACTAGTTCAATCTTTGAATTTCAGTTCTCCCTAAGGGCTGCGGAGGTCCGATGCCAGTCGCTCCGTGGAAAAACTGACATTCAGGTATAACCGGTTGAACTAGTGGCTGACCCCAAATAAACTTGGGAATAATTGGCTAGGAGGATGAAGAGCCGGTAGTAATGCGTGAGTCACTTCAGGGCCTAGTTGAAAACCAGCGTCAGGCTTCGTCTGGAATTTGCTGAACTGGTCATTTGAGAGAAGTTCAGTGACATACACACTCACACAAGAATGATATATATTAAGATATTGCCCCATAGTAAAAACTGTATTTCAGATCATTGTAGATACGACGCCGTTAAAGTGACAACGGACCATCATCTTCCAACGAAATTGCATCGCTTGGGCGCACTACCGTCTCTTAATCAAGACCACGTGTCGCTTAATAATATGTAAAAATCGGACACCTTACTTACACACAACGTCATCTAGTCCCAAACTAAGCAGACCTTATATTAGACAACTGATATAACTGAACAGTTTTTATTTGTAAATACATATATATTACCTATACATAGAAAACATCCAGACTCCGAAACAAAATTTTGCGGATCCAAAAGATTTGGTCCGACCCGGGAATCGAACCCGAAACCTCAAACACAACAGTCGCATTCGCTACCACTGCGCTACCGATCCAGTCATAATATACCGACATCTTGTCATAAAGATAATTTACTGAATAGGTGGTGATTATGAGGGTATGGTCAAAAGGAAAACCCCAAAAAAATTATCAGACGATTACTCAATAAAGTTTTAAAACATTACAACCATATAAAAATCTTACGATTGAACATTTGGCACGGTATACATTGGAATTATTTAATCATAAACCGATAAACTGTTTCCTGGGCATTAACGGGTCATAAATACACACATTTATGTTTAAATGGATTTAGTTTTTACAGTGTAAGGGCCACCGCAGACTAGCTACTTTTAGCATCGGCGATCGGCGATTTGGCGACTGCATCGATGCTGCATCGCGTTTTAGCGACTTCCTGCGTTCGATCGCGGTATCGGAAACGCGCGTTTTAGCGACTGCTAGCGTGTAAGTCGCCGTCTCTGTCGCTGGTCGCTCGGAGCTGGGCCTCCCCAGGTACCGCCTGGGGTCTCACCTGGCTCGGGCTTGACCGCCGGACGGCGTGAAGAAGCGCAAACCTCCCCCACGAACACAACGACACAGAACGAGGAATCATCCCAACCACATGACCTGCCCCTACTTAGGGGCAGCGGAATAGCAACCGCTGGAGGGGGGCAGCCGCCCCGAACCAGCCTCCACGCGTCCCCTGCGGGACGAGGTGACGACTACAGATTGATTGCAGCGACTGCTCAGATGCCAAGTCGCTGCTACCGGCATCCGAATGTGTGCGGAGAGTAGCGTTCAGCTGCTGTCGCGCTTCTAAAAAGCGACTTGATCGCCGCGTGTGGCGTTTTTAAGTGTGCGGTGTGGAGCGTTCGGTCGCCGTATTTAGCTTCTAAAAAGCGACTAGTTGCCGATCGCCGATGCTAAAAGTAGCTAGTCTGCGGTGGCCCAAAAAGCGACTTGATCGCCGCGTTTGGCGTTTTTAAGTGTGCGGTGTGGAGCGTTCGGTCGCCGTATTTAGCTTCTAAAAAGCGACTAGTTGCCGATCGCCGATGCTAAAAGTAGCTAGTGTGCGGTGGCCCTAATAGGTATTTTAGTGGTTACTAACCATAATTGCTACGTAACGCTATATCTCTGGAACGGCTGGAGCGATTTTAACGGGACTTTCACTGGCAGATGGCTGAGGACATAAGGAGTAACTTAGGCTAGATATTTTTGGACTAGCTTCACTCCGCGGCGTTGCTCGAGATTGACAATAATAACCGCGGGACTCAGCTTGTTACATCTAAACATTTATCACAAGATCATTTGTTTTGGAGACTTTTGATTCTAGTGGGCCTAGCCAAGTTGCAAACGTTTTCCATTCAGCAATCACTGACGCCTCTATTGTCTTGTTTATAAATAAATAAATATTTCGGACATATTACACACAACGTCATCTAGTCCCAAACTAAGCAGAGCTTGTATAGTAGCTACTAAACAACTGATATAAATACATAAACATACTTTTTTTTGTAAATACATACATATTATACATAGAAAAACAACCAGACTCCGAAACAAACATTTGTGAATCACTCAAATATTTGGTCCGACCCGGGAATCGAACCGGAGACCTCTTGATATGCAGCCGCATACGCTAACCACTAGACCAACAAGGCAGTCATAGTTTGATTGGTTAATATTTTTGTTTTGATGACATGACTGAGTGGCATTAGACAATGGAACAGGCAAGACCCCTAGCTTAGTAGGCAAGACCACTAGAAACGAGACATACAGTCCCATATACGAAATACACAAAATAACAAGAAAAGAGAAACACTCCGAACGTGCTAAATCCCTATTTGTAAAGATTTTGTTATTATTTGGAACATTGCCAATTCCGAGGTAGTGAATTCACAAATACAAAACGAGCCAAACCTGTTTCTAACACAGTCCACGATAGCAATACGTGAACTGCTTAGCTATGAGTCTTTAAACCAGACATTCCTGGCCTTGATATCCAGATTGAAAAAATGTTACAAAGCTAAAGAGCTTGTTTTGTTTAACGGGCTAATCTCAAGAACTACTTGTTTTAATTGACAAATTATTTAGTTAGCCCATTTATCGGGTACAGCTGTAGGTTATAAAACATATCGCTTCTCCTAATAGGAGCTCAGCATCTATAAAAATCACGGGGGTAAATGGAGACCCCGAGACGAATTACCTAGGGCAGTTATTTATTAAATATCTTATAGACATCAGCGAGGCTTGAGATGTTAGTGCATTCTGCTTCTTACTAGCCTTTATTAACAGCTTTTACCTGAATCTCAAATAATATTTGGTATATATTGTTAAATAAGGATATTTTAATGTAACATTTTGTTTGTGTAGCGACTTTAATAAAGATCAGTCTCGTTTGATAGTTGTTTGAATTGCGTTCGTTTTCCCTATAAAATTTAGTATAAATCAATATTAAATAAATGTTTTTTTTAAGTAAGCTTCCTTCTTCCTTCTTGTGCCGAGCAGTTAATAACTGGAACTCACTGCCAGCTGCCAGGTCATGTTTTTCCTTGGTATTATGATCCCGGTCCTTTAAGCGGGGCGTGAAAAAGCATCTCAGTCGGCCGCCATAATGTGGTTTGCCATACTGCTTGCATTTGCAGTGAGTATGGCGACCCCCACTTAACGATTTTACTCATGCTTTCCATCAGGCATAGTAAAGTCAACTTAGCAGGCGTTAAATATTAAAAAAAAAAGCTTTTTCAGAAACTTGCGAACTGTTCCATCAGTAACTCAAATTGTTCGGTTTCAAAATGTCATTTCTATGTAGAACAAATATGCTTCTCGTGTTTTTATAATAGTCAAACAATAAAAAAAATATTACTTATAAAAAAAAACAATAAATAATGTATCTAGTCATAATTTTAGCCGTAATACTCTTGTTTAGAAGTGAAAATTAAATATTTTTCGTTAGCCAAATTCGCTGAAGCAATTTATTGAAACTATTACACAAGAGATATTGCAGAAGCTAAAAATTCTAGGAAAATGAGAGGAAAAATAAGTGTTCTGTATTCACACCCACTTTTTCAGTGAAAAGTATTTAAAGAGTCTGAAGTTATTAAGACTGATATTTTATATATACTTATGTATATATATATATTTTTGCCGAACAGTCAAGAACTGGAACTCACTGTGTTTCCCTCTCACTATGATTCTGGGCCGTTTAATCGGGCCCATCTTACTAGACCGCCATAGTGGGGGTCACTATGCTGCTACAGTCCGGTATATCGGAGTAAATAAATGGTCTATCCACGTTTTTAAGGGTCCGTACAAAACGGCTAAAACTGAAATCTTATTATTAAGACTCCGCTGTATCCAGTCTGTCTATCGATCCGTCCGTCTGTCGTCAACCTGTATTTATGAACCGTGATAGTTTGGAATCCTTCTTGCAGTTGGCCGATTATTGTCAAACTTTTAACCGATCTTTTACACTGTACTTTTCTACATTACTAATGTAACGGTTGTTATTAGGTAGTATTTAACTAACTTTAAATTTCATTACGAGATAATGTGTTACAAATAATTATTGAAATAGGCCACACCAGCATTGCAAACTGAAACGTGTCACTTATTAATCATCACGTCAAGGTCACGCGTTTATACATCAACTGGATATAAAGGTTTTGTTGTAAATCGCGATTAACGCTGCGGAGCGAAGCTATTCTTAAGAAGATTGCCTAAGTTACATCGGTGCCAGAGATTACCCTATACAGACAAACAAAAATGTTAAAAATAACATAAAAATCGCAAAGTCGCAGACTACTACCTGACAGTGTAGGTTGCTGGTTGATCATTGCTGGTGTGTGATACGCAATATGCATGTTTGCGACATTTGCGTGTGTGTATATTTATGTATACACATATGTATATAACGTGTATGTGTATATGTATGTTTGTGTATGTATTAGAATTATTACAGTAGATACATGAAGTATGTTTATTTATTAATTACATAGATTATATCTACCCAAAATCGAATCCTACAATATCCGTCCGAAGGTTGGTCGGAAGAAATCGCCGCGAGCGATAAGACCGCCTATTGTAATAAATTTTATTTATATCCGTGTACAAAATTTTATACCTTACAATGAAGTTGTAAATAAAAAATAACTCTAAAAACAACTATGTAGTTCAACATATAAAATGTAAGCAGCGATGATGTATAAAATGTAACGATATTTGAAAGATGAATTACCTACAATAATTTTTTTTTTTTGGACATCTTACACACAACGTCACCTAGTCCCAAACTAAGCAGAGCTTGTATTAAGGGTACTAGACAACTGATATAAATACATAAACATATTTTTTATTGTAAATACATACATATTATACATAGAAAACACCCAGACTCCGAAACAACTATTTGTGGATCACACAAATATTTGGTCCGACCCGGGAATCGAACCCAAGACCTCTTGATCAGCAGCCGCATAAACTAACCACTAGAATAACAAGGCAGTATTTAAAAGGCAGAATTCAAAACAATATTGTCCTTTAAGTATTAAAACACCGAATGACGTTTTATTTTAAACAAACGTGGTTTCGCTATCATCAAAATATTTTCTCCATCCCAAGAGAATCGGGAATTGTTTCTGGATAAAAGGTTTCCTGTATTCCTCTCCATAAAGATAACGTATATGCAAAAATTACGATGCGACGCACAAAAACGTATGAAATTTTAAGCAGGCACCACACTTCGCTATTCGTTATGCGGGTTATTCGCGCGCATACGGCGAAGTGTGGAGAGTATATTCGTTTCGTCCACCATAAAAATGACAATGACACATCTCTACAACACACATATTTGGCTTATTTGATGCTTATTTGGCATACCAGTTCGAAGTGTGGATGGCATGTTTGCTGTTTGCGCGCATAACTAATATTTGGGCGAATACGGCGTAGACACATAACGAATAGCGCATAACGAAGTGTGGTGCCTGCTTTATATTTGTTTATCGACACACGTCAGAGAGCTTCTCATCAGAGGCAAAAAAATGTTACAAAAAGAAAAATAGGACAGTCAATGCTGCAATAATTTTTTAACGTTTTCCGTCGAAGGAACACAAGACATTAATAAGTGACCCCTTCTCGTGTTTGATTGCATACCAGTAATGTTTACGAAGCCACTCGACTGCCTTGTTGGTCTAGTAGTTGGCTTATGCGACTGAAGATCAAGAGGTCTCAGGTTCGATTCCCGGGTTGGACCAAATTTTTGTGTGATCTGCAAATATTTGTTTCGGAGTTTGGGTGTTTTCTATGTATGTGTTATTTACAAAAAAATAGTATATTATATGTATTTATATCATAGTACAAGCTCTGCTTAGTTTGGGACTAGATGATGTTGCGTGTCAGATGTCTTTATTATTATTTATTTACCATCTTGTGTTTCATTGCATACTACTTAGTACAGTATTTACAAAAAGCCACTTTCCGAAACTTGAATGATTGAAGATACCATCGATCTGAATCCATCAAAACGTTTAACGTATTTATTTATGTTTTGTTTTGATCACGTGACTGAGTGTCATTAGCCAATTAAACAAGCAAATAGTTAATAGGAAAAGTATGCTACTTCGAGTTCAGCAGAAAACAGTCATGTCGCTACTTCGAGCTATTTAGAAAACAGTCATGTTGCTACTTCGAGTTCTGCAGAAAACAGTCATGTCGCTACTTCGAGCTATTCAGAAAACAGTCATGTCGCTACTTCCAGATATTCAGAAAACAGCCATGTCGCTACTTCGAGATATGATGTAGAAAACAGTCACGTCGCAACTCGAGGTACAGCCATAGCTATTTTCTACATAATTAGATTTAACTCCCCAATACCTGTTGAGTGGTCTTGTCTTACTGAGATCAAAAGAATTTTTTTTAATTTGATAACAACACCTATACTATTTATATATTTTGGTATATGATGTCTTTTATTTTCAACATGTGTACAAGACCTTATTTTAATTTGATCTCTCGGTCATATCACCATTGATGACTCAATATGACCACAAACAACAATCGAACATTCAATTGAACAGTATCATGTAAACGGAACAATAACGTGGTGTGCGCTTACCCCACGTGTTATCGATACCGTACGATAACATTCACTTCACTTGTATTTATATATGCGTGGGCCTGTCAAAATGAGACTACTCTTCCTGATAGGAAACATGAGCTTAATTCAAAAGTAATGTGGTAACCACACACACTGCGGATGCAGATAGTACTGCATCCATAGTATGGCGGGTTCTGTATCATTTGGTCTCCGGTCTCGCGCTCATCAACGAAACACAACAGCATGAATACTGTCATTTTAGATTGGTCTTCATTAAAGAAGCATCCTTCATCATTCCCAATCTAACTAGCAGATGAAATTAGACCCTATCACACATCAACTGTTGTCCTGCTTTTGCTCCCTTAATCGCTTCTGAGACGCACAGGATGAAAAATGATTTCATATCATGTAGGCTTTTTAGCCGACTTCAAAAAAAAGGAGGAGGTTCTTAATTCGTTGGAATCTTTTTTATTTTATTTTATGTATGTTTATAATTTGATAATTTCGTCGTTTATGAACCGATTTCAAAAATTATTTTTGATTTGAGTGGGCGTAGTGGTGGTCCCATCGTCACCATATCGAGATCTGATGATGGGATCCCAAGGAAATCGAGGGAACTCCTCAAATATCATAGGCAAAATTGTCGCGATTTGGGTACTCGGAATAGTTTTTCATTGAAGTCGGTTCCTTTTTGTTCAAATTATAGTTATATTATATACGGAATATTGCACTGTAGAATTGTTTGAATTAACGCGTCATAGACCGAACGAACATTATCAAGCAATCGTTACATTAGTGACTCAAAGTTACGCGGTTCCAAAAGTAATTTCTAATGAGAAGAACTGCCAAGAAACTCCTTAAGAAAACGGGTTGTGAAACTCCATATTTCTAATCTGACACAACAAGACGATCAGAATCACATGATAGTTTAAGATTACCGATCCGTACAACTTTAGCTAGCAGCTTTTTTCGTCCCTCGATTATTTTATGCTGTTTCTACACATTACTGAAGACCTGTGTCCAGCAGTCGACGGTTTTCTGCTGAGAACATGGTGTTTTTATATACTTAAATGATTTAATGACCACTGCCTGGCCATAGATACATTGTTGAAGTGATTAAACTACTTATACTCTTCTTATCTACATACTTTCATTTGGTGAAGCTTACCACGAGACACCCCCATAATACCAAGGCTTCATCTTCATCATCAGATAAAAGAGCGTTCCCATTCTTTGTCCTCCCTCCCTTTAAACAGTATCAAAGGGGATCGGTTATAACCAGAAAAGTACAGTCCCCAACGTTTAGAAAGAATACAAGTGGACGTAGTTCTGCAAACTAGAACCAACCCTCAAAAAGTAACTTTCGAGATAATTAGATTTTTGTTTCAAGAGTGTGAAGAAAAAAATTGGTAAGTTAATTAGGATATAAAACTTTACAATAAAATGTGTAACATTGATGGCAATATAGGACAACACAATTATTTTGATTTTTCTTTGATTTAGCTTTTAATTTAAATCAAAAACCTGCTGGTTCCTTACTGCAAAATTAAAGTCTTGTGGGTTGGTTCTTTTTAACAGTAAACTAGGGTTTTAAAGATAGGCAGATACATTAATTTATCTTGTGTTTTATAATATTTTTATTGTAACTTGAACATAATAATTTTAGATATACACATTAAGTCGTATATAAAACTACTTACTTACGTATCACGCCACTTTGCCTAATCAAGATTGTCCATTTCTATTTCAAAATCTACTTGACCAGAATACCCATCTATGTCATGTCATGGTTCCTTTTAGCACAAAAAAGACGAACATAATTTGTATTTTTCTTTTTTAAAAAGAACCATGTGACTTGGTTCCATTTTGCGTATTAAAAATGCTAAAGATCTGTAGTTACCATGTGACATGAGTCTTTTTAGCTTTTATAAAGTGAGTATATCTGTGGTTGGTACCCTAAGCGGCCTCATTTATTTTTGTTTTGGATTGATAAATTGACCAGGGTCTTTTCTAAAAAGGTGTGAAACATGGTTAGGAGTCTATCTCAATATGTAACTCAATTTGACTCGAGTTGTGGGTTGGTTCTTGTTTGCATAACTATGTCCAAGTACGGGCGAAAAGCCGCACACATAATGCTGTAATTATAATATTCTGGCCCATATTGAATTGCAATGTAAACCATATTTAACTACAATGGCTAAAATAAAGTTGTTTAATACGAATAAACATACTTGATACTTTTTTGATGCAAACAAATAGAACAAATACTTTCTAATATGGACAGAATTGTCACAGAAAGACGATAAATACGTCCCACTATTGTTTAGTTCAAATTTTCGTGTAGGTGTACACTAATACGAGTAAGTTGTGTCTAAAAGGTACACTTATACAGTTTAGTAGAAGGTATACATTGCTTCTCATATTGAAGACGTTTGCAAAAAACTGTGCTTTTCAACATTTTATAGGTAATAAAAGACGAAAAGGAGAGCGGAGCCGGAGTCATCAGCTAATATCCTACTAATATTATAAACGCGAAAGTTTGTGAGTATGTATGTTTATTGCTCTTTCACACAAAAACTACAGAATGGATTTTGATGAAACTTCTCAATAATATAGCTTACATATCGGAATAACACATAGGCTACTATTTACCGCCAAGACGGACCTACACGCGGGCGGAGTCGCAAGCAAAAGCTAGTATGTATATAATTATTACTAGAAGGCACCGGGACAATCCCTAACCTATATCATCATCCTGTTTATTACTTAGAACTAAAAATTGATGACGTAGGTTTTCAGTGGTAAGAATCCGATTCGTTAAAACAACACTCACATACAATCACGCCATAGAAAGCTATTAATCACTCATTGTGGACATAATTATAAGACCTTGGAATAACACGTATTTTGACCCAACTGCGTTTTTCGAGTATATTCTTTTAATATTAATAAATAAATAAATATTTAGGACATCTTATACACAACTCCATCTAGTCCCAAACTAAGCAGAGGTTGTATATAGATCAGGTACTAGACAACTGATATAAATATATAAACATACTTTTTTTTTGTAAATATGTGCATACATTACCTACATCGAAAACACCCAATCTCCGAAACAAATATTTGCAGATCAATATTTGCTCCGACCCGGGAATCGACCCGAGACCTCTTGATCGTAGCTGCACAAGGAAGGAAGGATACGTAACAAGGGCAGGCAGTCTATTTATATACCTTCTTGGCAGAATTAAAAAATGAAACTTTTTTTATATATTTACGCCTACCAAAGTCTACTCTGCCTGATGGAAAGCATGAGTAGAATCCAGGAGTAGGGGTCACCATCCTCATTGTGAGGGTAGGCAATGCACCATACATATTAGGCACCTAATTATATTTAAATAACAACTTTGTAATGTAACTATGTATTAACGAGTACATTACATTGTTTACGTAGGACTTGTTTGTTTAGAAGTATCGCATTGACTCATTTTTAGAGATCCGAAGTTTATGCATCGGAACCTTTATAGATTCGTCATGTCCGTCCGTCCTCGACTTACCGTCAAAACGGTAAGTGCTAGAAAGATGAAACTTTGCATGAATATGTTGCAATTACGTCGACAAACGTTAGGTCTTTTAAAAACAATAAAGGGTTTCTAAGAGGAATTTTTAATTTAGGTATCCGTTTGCGAGAAATTCCACTTTAAAGGGCACTTTTTTGTAAAAACAGGGCTTCCCCCCCCCCCCCCTCTAAAAGCTAAAACGGCTAGCTAATACGGATGGTGGTCCATATGAACTTTAAAGGAAAACTATAACGGATAAGATGACTTTTTTAGTTTAGGAGTTATAGAGGCTTAACTTGCAAAATATGCTTACTTAGAAAACGTCATACAAAATTTACGCATTAATACGTAACTAACAATTATCTATTGTCATCATCAACAACCTATAACGTCCCACTGCTGGACTCAGGTCTCCTCTCAAGAGAGGGTTAAGGCCTTACGTCCCCACGCTGGCCGAGTGCGGGTTGGGGACAGGCAAGACACGTTGTGGCTACGTAATCTTGCTGTTGGATGTTTTTAAGCCGCCCGAAGGCCTCCAACTAAGCTTCACGACTGCTATCTTATGATAACAACCGGGACCGACTGCTTAACGTGACCTCCGAATCACGGAAACGCTCATTACATATAATGCCACAAAATTATCTATTGTATACGATTTTAAATCTTTGTCGATGGGTCCATGGGTCCTATGTATATGGGCCAAAATGCAAAATGATAACTTTACAGGAGAGGCTCCCAAAGTTTCAATTTGCTATCATTTTATATTGATAAAACCGATGTTCACGAAACTTTGCTTGTTTGATAGACAACTGTCCTACTTACCTATACTGCAGTTGTTTTTTATATTTATATAACTATATCACTTTTTTTACTCCACATTGGCCCTTTTACGTTTTACAATCTGCTTACCTAACTGAGTTTACAAATAGATAATTCAAATAATAGAAGTAACACACAATAATTTTATTAATTTATTGAAATAAAAATAGAATAATTAAAACTATTAACAAACGCTTTACTTACTCTTTGGACCTTCTACGTTTACATTCATGTTACATATGCCGTTAAACTTAAAAAAAAGTGTGTTTCTATGTAGAAATGTTTTTTTTTTAATAGCTCACATGATTAATTATATCACTATGGTGCGTTTACCATAAAAAAGGCAAAATTACCAAATTGCTAGTCTGGCCCATATACGTAGGACCCATCGATGTACCATTATAGGTGACTGAGGAACCCTTTCCTGTGCGTGGCCTGACATGATTTTTTTTTATGGTAGAATAGCTGTTTTCCGGGTTTTTCCCTCGGTTTTGTTGTACATCACGTAGCGAAGCTTGTCTAAAATAAATTAGGCTAAGTTACTTCTTAGGTCATTAGCTTTCTACCAATGAAAGTTCCGTCGAAATCGGTCCAGTCGTTCCAGAGATTACCCGGAACTAACAGAAAAAAAACTAAAAGGTAGCTATACCTTCATAATTATGCATTTAATAAAAAACTATTAATTTGATATTAGAAACAGACACTCCAATCTTGTTTATTTGTGTAGATTAGTAACAAATATAGTGACTATTCAGGCATGAGTTTGATATCATACAAGAGTGCTGAATTGAACATCAAACACATTAGTGCCTACGTCATGTCGATAGCCGAGGGTAGGCGTATAGGCAGATCTCTTTTTAAGTAGGTTACAGCGATTAGCCACAGGCAAACCATAAACAATCCAGTCATAACAAAAACTCAGCGTGCGGGTTCAGTTAAAAAAAACTATATTTAAACAAAGAATAGAATGTTTTATAAAATTTATTTTAAAATTCGTATTCGCTATCGTTCCACAGATTAAATGCCGAGTCTAATAAGTTCTAAATTTAAAAAATAACAGCACCTTGGTTTTATCATTAAGGACAAAGATCTTTTGGCGCGTAAATTACATTGATGAGGTGTCACTACTTACTAAAACAAATCTCCCTTTAGGGAATATAGCGTAAAATAAAATTAGGAGTTGCCAGCTATTTCACGAATGCTAACATTTCCTTTTTATATGTGGTGTTTTGTTTTTATCTTTATCTTAATTATTTTTGAGAATGGCCGATTCTGGTCGAATTTGAGACTCAAGATTATTGATATTCTCATTTTTATGTTGATGACTATTGCAGTTGACATAGTAGAGTTTAGGTATTAGAGTAGCAACTGCAGGATACAGGCAGACTAGAGGCTTTGGCGATTTCTCGTATCATAAAAAGTTTCTCGAATCCAACAATTAAAAGCTGTTATAGAAGCGTAGAACAGCTTCATGTCATGGTAAGCAATGTTTCAAAAGGTATTTGTAAAAGAGTATCAGTTGTGACCAAATTAACGAGCCAAAATATGTTTGTCACTCTTTCGTGTATTGTTTCTATTATTTAATTTTTCAAAAATCGAATCATCAACCGTCTGTCCCGTTCATGACATACGTTCTTATAATATCGACAAAATATTCCGAAGTTCCTGCAGCTACTACAAGACAAAGATACCCGCTGTAATGTACCGCTTTCAGGAAACTCCAAGTTTTATCACAAAATATTGCCAAGGACAGCAAATGTAAATAGCTATGAGGATTAATTATCCTCCAAAGGAAGGTTATGAAGAAAAATTTCCCGGATCTGAACGTGTTAAGCCGCCTTAAAACATCGTAATTTGTTGTATTCTCTAATAACTCCTGATAGATATCTATGTACCTGTTCCACGCTAAAGACGATATCACCATTTGGCCGGAAAATAATCCTAACACCTGGACAATACGTTGGAAAGTCACTTTAGTTTTATAGGAAATCCCGTTGTCAGCAGTGTAATCTTTTTCTATGTCCTCAGTAGAATTTATCTCTTTCAACTGATGGTAAGGCAAAGTGCTGACGGGCATTCCCTTGTAACCACGTCTCGGTTTGTTGTTCCGTAAATATGAAGTTATGCCTACCATCATGGCAACGACCCCAACCAAATCACAAATACCATCGACCCAATAACCCAAAGAACCCACCTCAGATCTTTCCCCCTTTATATGCTTCCTTTCCCTAGCTACATGACCGTCTAAATCATCTAAAAACATTCGAATTTGGAACAACACGATAGCAACTCGTCGCCATGCTAGATTCGGACATGTCAAAAGCTTCGCGCCAATAAACGCAATGAAAACATGGAAAAACGAAATCATATTGGGTGTGATAAATGGCATATTGTCGGATATTCCTAAGCCTATATCGACTATGGAACACAAAGGACCGTAAATGTAGTGGTTTATGTGATCCACCATTAAAGCTTTCACGGTTGGGTGGCATAGAGGATTTATCGTACAAGGCACCCATGTTACTTCATCATAACTATATTGGACTTTCGTGAATTCGGATGTAGAAGTTTCTTGTTGGGTGCTATTGGTGACAACATCGAAAATTTCAATCTTATAATTTCGTATTCTTAAAAATAGAAACGTATCCATAGACATGCAGTATATAACTATGACTAAAAGTAGAAAAGTCAGTATTTTACTAGCTTGCGATGAAGGCCACATCATGCTGGTGTAATCTTATGATGAAGGGAGACACGGTTTTGTTATGGTATGGCTTCTCTTCTTACAACACGATTTCTCGGAACTGGTGTCTGTAGCCGGTTGTATTTTAAAACTATAGTGTGGGCAGATGTATTCCACGCATCCAGTTCTAAAAATAATGTCGCGAACTCTTCTATAAAGTATACACATTAACACTTCATTAAGATTTTAGTTATTTTGTACTAAGCTATTTTCTCACTCACTAAGATTATTCCAACAATTGCACATTAATTATCACATGAATGACAGCAACACATTCCATTTTTAAAACATTAATTCAGTGTTTGTAAACGTATTTTTTTGGAAATAAAATCGATGCAAAGATGCTCTTAGCGAGTATTGCGTTATCATAACATTAATTTTACTTTCGTTGTCGAAACTCGTTCCTCAATTTAAAAACTTTTCATTCACGCTCGATTTGGTTTATGTCTTTTTCACCTCACAAATGTTAATAGAATTTTTTTCGTTGCTATTTCGATTCGTTCGTTCAAGCAACTAACTATTCTCGTTTTTCGTAACAAACAATGCGCGCGCAACGGGCCGCCGCGTTTGACTAACTGTGGATTTGTGGATGAAATGAATCAAGAGAGAACGGGGAATCGGAGTGGCCAAAGCTTGAAATTTAATTCTACCAGCACAACACACACACAACGTTGACACAACGCATTTTTATAGTAGGTGAGTACATAATAATTAAAACTATTTAAAATGGAATTATCAAGATAGATAGACTAATACGTACTACATAATTAATTTACTATTGTTAAGCTTTTTATTATATGTCGATAACAGCTTATGATTTCAGTATTTTTTTGTATAATATATAAATATTTTGCTTTCCATATAATTGTTGTATAAATGTATTTAGCATATACAAATATCTATTTATTCATGTATAAACAAAGTATAATTTAAATAAAGTCATTGTTATGTTTGAACACCCCTTAGTTTTAAATTTACCATTAATTAAGGGTAAATTACCACTATTACAACACCGTTGCGGGAGAAGTTGCACGGTCAATGTTTAGAATCGGCTAACGACCGTGGCACCGTTTCCCGCCAAAACAAAACTTTGCGAAAACGTAATCAACTTAAACATAGACATTAAATCATCGCTATTTTGTGTTTTAACAATTTCTATTTGAAAATAATACAATTTCTTTTTATTATACAAGGTTATCAAGTTAAGTTAAGTTTTAAAAAGGTAGTTAAATATAATTACACCTTTCTTCCGGGTGTGGATTTACCTCAGAGGATTAAATTATACCAATTACCAATAATGTTCTATTTAATACTTCGCTCTAAAAAAATTGTACCTCATTCATAGCGAAGTACATATTGATGTCAATATGGCAGGTGTACTTTAATATTTTAATATTTAACCATTTTTTATGAAATATGGTTACACCAAAAAATTGTACCCAAATAGTACCTCAAATAAAAACAAACACACACTTGGGTAGTTGGATAGTTTCAGAGAAATAAAAAAAAAAGTGTTTCGTTTACTTTCATTTTTATTTTATTTTGTATTTCGGACATCTTACACACAACGCCATCTAGTCCCAAACTAAGCAGAGCTTGCACTATGGGTACTAGAAAAGTGGTAAAAATACATAAACACACTTTTTTATTGAAAATACATAAATATTATACAACACTCAAACTCCGAAACCATTTTTTGTAGATCATACAAACATTTGGTCCGACCCGGGACCTCTTGACCGGCAACCGCATACGCTAACCACTAGACCAATGAGGCAGTCTAAAATAAATATAAGTACATACAAACTTTTTTTTTGTAAATACATACATATTATACATAGAAAACACCCAAACTCCAAAACAAATATTTGCGGATCACGCATTTTTACAATGATCATATCATCTCGGCAAAAAATAACCTTACACATTTGACACCCGGCTGTCTGATAGTCAGATACCACATTAGACAGAACCTGTGATTAATATATTAAATATATAACTAGCTTTCGCCTGCGGCTCCGCCCGCGTGTATGTCGGTTATCGCGGTAAAAAGTAGACTATGTCCTTTCCCAAGTTTAGTTCTATCTTCATACCAAATTCCATCAAAATCGGTTCAGTGGTTTAGGCGTGAAAGCGTAATTTATTAGTATTAGTAGTAATTAGTAGCGATTATATTTTAGTATCTTATATTTATGTTATGTTATGTGTTATATTGGTAATGTATTACATTTATGTGTATTTATTAATTTATAAAGTACTAAGAAACTTTATTATTATTTGTGTATACTTAATTTAGGCTTATCTCGTAATTTCTTTAATATTGTAAACTTTATTCATGTGAAAATATTCAGCCCTTGCACCTACCGCATCATATTTCTACATCGCCTGAAGGTTGACTGGGAGAGAATGCCTTATGGCATTAAGTCCGCCTTTGTACAACATGTGCAGTAAGTTTAAATAAATAATAATATGGTAACCAGCCTGATAAATATTGATACCTGAATATTTTAAATACAAATGATACGTACCCCTAATAATTTCGCACGGCACTTGAAGATCTAAAATATGATGACATGTGGCCCTTAATGTTTCACATGGAATTTGAGGTAATTAAGTGCGGGTTATCTACAAGTGCAACATGATGACGACGTTGTACCTCAAATATATGTATTGAACTATTTTTATATTCAGATTCATTTCTGTTTCATACTTCGAGACGGAATCACATGTACATATTTAGTTGTAGGTATTAGAAATGTAAAATTAGATAATAATTAAATTTTAATTAAATACAAAATCAAGTACTTCAGTTTCCTTGGAATCCTCCGGAAGCGGCAAAAACGTAATTCATACTTAATATATTCGTACACAGAAAAAACGTCTTTTGTTCATTGAGTCATATGTAGTACATATAACTCAATGCTTTTTTTTCATATTATTTCATCGTCCATATTTGATATGGGTAGGAATTTAACTCAGGACCTTCGGCTTAACAGTCAGACTCACTAATCACTAGATCAATATACCCGTCTATTTGATTGTTATTAAAATAAAAATCACATATATTTTTCATTAATACTACGCTACTTCCCGATGCAGCTGTGCCCGGAAACGAAAGAGTTACTTGCCGCTGCCCTGCCAAAATTGAAACAAATCCTAAACTAAACAGTTACTATTTGTCATTTATAATTTGATAAGTATTCAACTGCCTCGTTGATCTTGTGGATAGCGTATGCGACTGCTAATCAAGAGGTCTCGGGTTGAAATCTCGGGTCGGGTCAAAATGTGTTTCTGGGTTTTTCTTAGGAAATTCCTAATAGCAGCCCGGAGTTTGGAAATTTGGCGGTGATTCACGCCCATGCCTCGGAGAGCACGTAAAGCCGTCGGTCCCGGTTATCATGAACTTTAACAAAAATCCTACGAATTGAGAACCTCCTCTTCTTGAAGTCGGTTAGTGAGTTATCAAATAGGTTCGTATGTTAATAGCAATTAATTTATAACTGCCAGGGTCATGACACGGAGTCCGCCATGTCTCGACCCAACATCATTGTAAATTAATTGCTCTTTGCTTCTATTAGCCGACATCACATTGAAACGAATTAAATTACGTTAAGAGCTCCCTGATTGATATACCCTGACTGATATATATTGATATACTAGTTGACAAACGGTGCTCCTTCTGGTTTTTGTAAGTTTCCCATGGCATGATGTTATAATAATAAATATTTCGGACATTTTTACACACAACGCCATCTAGTCCCCAAAGTAAGCAGAGCTTGTATTATGGGTAACTAGACAACTGATATGAATACATAAACATACTGTTTTTTGTAAATATATACATATTATACATAGAAAACACCCAAACTCCGAAATAAATATTTGCGGATCAAACAAACATTTGGTCCGACCCGGGAATCGAACCCGAGACCTCTTGATCAGCAGTCGCATACGCTAACCACTAGACCAACGAGGCAGTCGATATACCGTGGAAACAAATTTGTTTCCCATGAAAAAGGTTATAGTGAGCCAACTTTAACAGATAGACATATATTATATTTATAATATACAGGCTGAATTTTTGAGACGGGACAGTAAGGGTAGGTACCTTAACCGTTATAGTTAGAGGAAAACGCTTTTAGGAGACTATCCATAATTTTTTAAGATATTTTGAACTGCATTTACAGATTTTGGAAAAAAATTACAGCCAGTAAGAAAATGGTTATTTTAAACAAAAACTTTTTTTATGCCAATCGATACTGTTTCTTAAAAGGATCAAAAGTCTCTACTGGACTGACTGAGGTTTGAGTACTAGAAATGTCAGAAATCGCAAAAAAACTTTTCCTATACATTTGTACGGAAATAAATGATTTTAATATGTATTTTAGACACAGACAAACATAACTTACATTTAGGTGATCTACGAAATAAATTACTCACAACAAAATATGTATCACTATAGTCGTCACAAAATAAGAAGCCCGTTTTGACATTTGTCATTTGACATGCATGTAAGAAATTGAAAAATCAAATTCATAATCCTATTTAATTACTATGTTACCCATACACTATCACAACGCGTATCATAAATAAGCATCAAGTTTAACTTGATATTGAAAAATTGCACTCAAAAACACGAATTAATCGTATTATTTACGCCACGATGACAAATGTCAAACCGGGCTTCTTATTTTGTGATAATGAAAACCCTAAAACCGACGAAAATATTGCTGAAAATACAATAAAAAATAAAAAAAAATTGGGACCCTTCACTTTCAAAATTAGTAAAAAAAGGTAATTCTCTTGGATTCTACTCCTGCTTTCCATTAGTCAGAATAGTCACCTTGGCATGCTATCAAATATATATAAAAAAAAAACACTCCTAAATAACTAAGTTCATTCAAAACTTACCTGAGGTACTTGAGTAGACTTTCCGCACCCAGTTTCACCAATCAGTACCAAGGTCTGATACTTCTCCAACAAGTAAAGTATATGATTCCGATACTGGAACACCGGTAACTTCTGCCGTTGAGTATCCATCGGTAGGTGATGATAACGGTTGTATACAAAAGACGTCTTGGAATCATTATCAGTTGATAATGCCGTCTCTGTATTTGGGTTCACTAACGTCTCGATTGCACCGTCTTTATTTCTCGTTGGGTAGAGAGTGTCATCTCCTGTAAAATGATTGTTTTAATGTACCACATCAACAGGGTTTAACACTCCACTGCTGGACATAAGCTATTAATCCAATGATATTTGCAAAAAAAAGATTAATGTAAAAAAAAGTATGTAACATAATCTTCCTAGGCTTTATTCCAATGATTATTTGGGTTGGCTACTAGTTCAACCTGTTTACCTCAATTTCAGTTTTCCACGGAGCGACTGGCATGGGATCTCCGCAATCTTGAAGGAGAACTGAATTTCGAAGGTTGTACTAGTTGTCAGTATATTTGAGGGCACTGACTTCCTAATAACGATTGCCATAGTTGTTCATGAAAACAGGGACTAATGGCTTAACATGCTCTCCATGCTAACATGATTTGAACCCGAGACCTCTTGATCAGCAGTCGCATACGCTAACCACTAGACCAACGAGGCAGTTTTAATTGCAATTTTAATTGAGGCAATTTGTATTACTTTAATTGAATTTATTGGCAATTAACCTTTTAAAACTTATTGCACCGTTCAACTATTACTGTCTCTCTAAAACATTTTGGTTGACCCTAAAGTTGGCTGAAAGTGAGTGGTCTTAGCCAATAAAATTATTCTTTGTATTCTTGTAACTATGCATTATGGTGTACAGATAAAGATTTTTGAATAAATATCTATGAAAGCAAAGCTAACAAAAAAACTAAATACACTAGTTGTCTATTTCTGTACTTAATTAAATTTAAAAAAAAAACAAGGCTCCCTAACTTAGTTAATAGCTTTTTGTAATTGGCGGTGCTAATTAATAGTCAAAAATATATGCTCTCTATTTGATAAACACAAATAAGAAAACTTTTAACTCTTTCTTATGAGACTAAGCTACTTTATTAACACAATAGATATATAGGAGCATGACAGCTTTTATTTGAATTTACTTGTTAAATCCTCCTTAGCAATTAATATACATTTCAAGAAAAATAACTAATAATTACTAAATCGGCTTTCATGTAAACATAACCTCAAAATTTATGAATCAATATTTACCTGGTTTTAAGAATCTTGGTCGCTGTCCCAACATTATTTATATCTATTTCACATATACACAATAACTTAAATAATTTTCTTTACTATTTTACACTCAGTCCACGTTTATTTATTCTATTGTTTACAAAATAATTAAAACGACTGACACTGTTGACTGTCGACACTTAGTTTACAGCAGTGAAAAAAGGGTTTCAATTTAATTGTATTGTTTTTTGTGATAGTAATATTCAAAAACTAACCAAATCGGTTTTTAAATATTTCATCTGAATATACATTTTTAAGTAGCTATTTCTTTTGTAAACTTTATTGACTCATTCTCATTTTGGTGCGAAATGCAGTTTCTCGATACCCATTAATTTTAATAAATTCTTGTAGAGTAATTTTAACGGATTCTAGACTAGAAATAAACCTGTACTTGCAGTTGACTTGCAGTATGTCATGTATTTCAATAAGTTGTAATTGTAACATATATTATAGAGCAATCTTATAGATGTGAACTCATAGATTCATTAGGGCATATTACACAGTCAATATTATCACGCGATACTGGTTTTATCACGTTAATACTGATGCAGTATTGATGGTATCACAGTATCATGATAATATCGCAAGTTATCTTGAAATCCACGATATCAAGGGGGCGTGGCGTCAATATTGACAGTGTTGCCAACCCTACAGACCACAATAAAATTTAATTGTTTCGAGTTCAATGTGACAATAATATATATATATATTATTTTGATTTTTCCTGGGAAAACAAAAGACGGGCTCACAAAAATAATAAACGTAGTTCGAAAGGGCTGATTAAGATCTATCAATATATATATTTTTTTACATCGAAATCTTAATTTTTGTAGGCCGGCAGCTAAAACTGACTTTCTCCTATTATCCATAATTTTAGTAACACAACCAGATTCCAGTAAAGTCAACGTAACACTGAAGTGGTAATATTGATGATAATATTGATAGTGTAATAGCCCACTTCAGTATTTGCGATCTTGTGATAATATCGTGATTCCAGTATCACGATAATATTGACTGTGTAATATGCCCCATTCAACAAAGCTAAACGGTGGAGGGACTTGGATTGAAAGGTGAAAAAACGTATAAGTATGTATTTCCATTACCATTCACAATAACAGATTAGTTGAAACAGACAGACCTGTCTAAGGACCTCAGGTATATCCGTAAATACTTTCATAAGCAATGATATTATAAAGAAAGATAGGTTACTTTCATACTAAACGGCGTTCAATATCGTTGCGGTATGACATGACGTACTTATTTATAGGTGTATACATACATTACGATTACGAATGCAAAAGAGAATACGGAATGCATGGTAAAGAAAGAGATCGCTATCTCTTGCGAGTTGCACTTTGAGGTTCGTAGTAAAATTATGGACTAACTCGTTAAAATTGATACAGATATGACATTGAATATCGCCATTTGCTAAAAGTACCAATCAGTATCGTAATGAGTGTCGTAAAAAATGAATGTAGTAATAATAAAACAACGAAGAAAATTATTATCGATTTAGTTTCATTTTCAATATAAAAACACAGTAAATTTGTACAGATAAAGAAGGATAAATAGTTATTCAAATTATTCGCTACCTATAGATATTTTACATCAACATATATTTGTCGTTTTTGTTAGGGCTGTGGGTTATCCGGCCTATCTAAAGGCCAAAGTAGATTCCCACTCACTTCTGCTCCTTCACCCAAAATCAAAGTCTTGTTAGTAATGGTGTAAATATGTATTGGCTCTTATACAACTGTGGTATACATTAAACTATTGAAGTGATATGAGATATACATGTGCAGGCAAAACCTCAAAGCGTCTCCTTCTGGCGTACATCGTGCCATAGACGCGGGAAGCAGTGTTGCCAACCCTGTGACGTTCGGAAAATGAACGCCACACCACCCCCCTTGGGAGAAAATTGACCCCCAAAACATTTTAATAATATTAAAACTAGGTATTTACAAAAACAAATATTGTTTATATTTCTAAAGGCTTTCTAAATTTAACAGTCCGACCCGAACGTGTCGTGTAAGGTTTTGACACGATGGGGTCATCAGGTACTGGATTCACAGGAGCGGGTGTTGTGTATTCCGAGTCGGAAGCCGTGGTTGAATTTTTAGGAAGAGACGGAACCAGAGGCGCAATTGGTATAGCAGGAGCAACAGTTGTTGCAGCAGGAGTCACAGGTGATGACTTAACATCTGTAGGACTTCGCGCAGCAGATGACGACGAGTCGTCACAGGCAAAAGCAGGCTTAACGCGATCTAAACTCACAGTAACGCTCCTGTTTCCCATCAAGATGGTGATGGTTTTGTCCTTTTTGGAAACTACTTTATGAGGGCCAGAATAGGGCGGCTTCAACGATGGCCTTACGGTGTCATCACGTAAAAATACGTGGGATGCCGTGGCCAAGTCCTTGAATACAAAGGTTGGTCGCTGGCCATGGCGTGAAGCTGGAATAGGTCGTAACTGTGCCATGTGAAGTCTCAATTGAGTAGCAAAATTAGACATGTCTTCGACGTGGTGTGAAGGAAGAGAAGGGGCAATGAATTCGCCGGGCAAGCTCAGGGGTTCCCCGTAGACAAGCTCGGCTGAAGAAGAATGTAAATCTTCTTTCAGAGAAGCACGCATGCCGAGAAGAACGACAGGTAGGGCTCTATGCCAGGACTTATTGTGACACATCAGGGCAGCTTTAAGGTGCCGATGCATTCGCTCGACAATGCCGTTGGCACACGGGTGATAACTCGTAGTGCGAACGCGCTTCGAACCACAGAGATTCATTAGAACCTGAAATAAATCTGATTCGAATTGGCGTCCCTGGTCCGTTGTTACGGCGGAAGGGACTCCAAACCGAGCAATCCACTCTCGGAAGAAAGTTTCTGCACACTCTTCCGCCGTCATGCCAATCATTGGCCAGGCCTCTGGCCACCGGGTGAATCTATCGACCGCGGTCAGACAGTACTGAAATCCCCGACTATGTGGGAGAGGGCCGATGATGTCGATATGGACATGGCGGAAACGCTTGGTAGGGCTAGCGAAATTCCCAAGAGGTGTGGACGTATGGCGAGAGACTTTGCATCTTTGGCAGGCGATACAAGATCGCGCCCACTGATGGCAGTCCCTATTCATATTGGGCCATACGAATCTCTCAGCCACCAATCGTGCGGATGCCCGCGCGCCAGGGTGGCTAAGGTTGTGTAATGTATCGAAATAGGGACGGCGAAAAGGTGGTGTAAGGTACGGACGAGATTTCCCAGTAGATGTGTCGCAGTAAATGGAGACATCGTACCAGGTAAGTTTATCTTTTCTAATTTCAGGGACGAGCTATTAAGCATCTTAAGGAGCTCTTCATCGGTCGCCTGGTCGTCGGCGAGGGCGGTGAAGTTGTCCTCCAGACGGATGGCTTCAATGCGCGACATAGAGTCTGCTACCACGTTATCCTTCCCACTGACATGGACAATACTAGTGGTAAATTGTGAAATAAAGGAGAGTTGATTAAGCTGTACAGGAGGCAACTTTTCACGACGCTGTGAAAATGCGTAAATCAATGGTTTGTGGTCTGTGAAAATAGTCACATTCTGTGCCTCCAAGACGTGCCGAAAATGTTGAACAGCCTCGTAAACGGCAAGTAACTCCCGATAATAAGCAGGCCATGTTGTCTGCCGGGTAGTCAGTTTTTTACTAAAAAATGCTAGAGGCTGCCAATTATCCTCAACGCGTTGTTGAAGGCACGCTCCAACATGGGTAGAAGATGCATCTGTGAAAAGGCCTAATGTAGCATTGGTGTCCGGATGAGCAAGCATGGTTGCACTAGCCAAGTGATCTTTACACTTATGGAAAGCAGCTTCTGATTCCGGTGTCCAAGGCACGGGTTTCTTGCCCTTAAGTTGGGTGGAGGCTAAAAGGTTAATTAGTGGGGCTTGATATTCAGCGGCGTTAGGAAGGAAACGACGGTAGAAATTTACCATGCCTAAGAATCGTCTGAGACTCTCTATTGTTTTTGGCAAGGGGTATGTTTTTAAAGCTTCAATGCGTTCCGGTGGTGGACAAACACCGTCCTTGGAAATGCGATGGCCTAAAAATGTCACGTCCTCGGCGCCAAAAACGCATTTGGAGGTGTTTATGACAACGCCGAATTCGCAAAGACGCTGAAAGAGGGCCTGAAGGTGAATTTCATGCTCTTCCTTCGAGCGTGAGAACACTAAAATGTCATCCACGTATGGAAAAACATAATCAAGGCCACGTACAACCTCGTCAATAAAACGTTGCTGCTGCGTTACGCAGCCCGAAGGTCATATAGGGAAATTCAAATAATCCAAACGGAGTAATTATGGCCGTCTTGGAAATATCCTCGGGTGCGACTGGAATCTGTTGGTAGGCTTTGACTAAATCAATAGTGCTAAACACCTTAGATCCTACCAAGTCCTACGAAATCCCCTATATGTCGGACTGGGTAACGGTCAGGAATCGTACGAGCGTTCAAGGCCCGGTAATCCCCACAAGGTCGCCAACCACTCTCACCCTTCTTGGCCATATGCAATGGCGAGGACCAAGGACTATTGGATGGTCTTGCAGTACCACAGGCGACCATCTCCTGAAATTCCTTCTTAGCTGCCTGCAATTTCTGAGGGGCGAGGCGACGTGGGCGAGCAGCTACCGGTGGGCCCTCTGTAGTAACGATGTGATGTACAGTGGCATGCTTCATGTCTCTATGGAGACCAGGTGGACGTGTAATGTCCGAGAATTCCTGTAGTAGTTTGGTATAAGGAGAGTTCTCGGCAACAAGTGTCTTAACACTAGGTTGAGAAACCTGGGCTATAGTAGCGCATGTGGTCAAATTTGTGGAGCCGTCAATAAGTTTACAATTCCGGCAGTCGGGTAATAAATGATAGTGGGCAAGAAAATCCGATCCGATGATAGGTGTACTCACATTTGCAATGATAAAATTCCACCGGAAGTCGCGGCGGAGTCCAAGGTTTAGACACAGAGGCAAGGTGCCAAATGTTTGGATGAGGCTACCATTTGCGGCGCGCAAGTCGAATCCAGTGGGGGAATGTTTACCCTTTAAGAGGTGTTGTGGGTAACAACATAGGTCGGAACCTGTGTTAATCAGGAATCGGACCTTGGTTGTAGAATCCACAATGAATAAGCGACGGCTGGGTGTGGTGAAGCAGTCAGAGGCCGCCACTATTGACTGCTGGTGGAGTTTCCCTTGTCCACCTTCCACTTACAGGGAGTTATACATTTATTGGCTTTGTCAGCAAACTTTGTATGGTACCAGCAGAGATGATTAGCAGATTGAGATGTGGATCTAGAATTAGATCTAGAGCGTGATTTGGCTTGGTGCCGAGACTGTCATTCGTTACACAAGGCATCTACTTTTTGTGACAACTCGCTCAAAGCCTTTTTTATGCTGTCAAGTTCGCTGAGGGGGGAGAATGCTGCGTGGACTGATTGAGGTGTTTCGGATATGGCATCAGCAATTTCAGCCACCTTGTCTAGTGGCAAGTCACGTTGTGCTGTTAAAATCCGCTGTACATCAGGTGGCAGTCTTCGCATCCACAGCTCTCTAATTATGCCCTCATCCCCTACGGTATTACCAGCGAGCGACCGCAGATGACGGAGAAAAGCAGAGGGTTTTCTATCACCCAACTGTTCCTCGCTAAGTAGTTTTCTTACACGCTGTTCTTTAGAAGCAGACAGTCGGCGAATGAGCTCCCGTTTGAGGTGCTCATATTTACCTGTTGAAGGAGGACTAGCAATGACATCCTCAACTTCATCGGCCAAACAAGCATCTAATTTAGACAAAATATAGCCATATTTTGTGGAATCTTGTGTTATTCCAGCTATTTCAAACTGAGCCTCAGCTTGTGCAAACCATAGCTTTGGTTTGTCTTCCCAAAAATCAGACAATTTTATAGATATAGCACTGACATGTGACTCACTATGTTTAGAGGATTGTAAACTACTTAACCTTTCCTGTAAATCCCGCACCTGCTGTCTTAGCTCTTCCTCTAAAGCCATTTCACAAATTAAATTATTAGTTACTAGAAACAGTAGTCACAAATGCAATCCTATTAAATATAGTAATAAAAGTAAATTTCAATTATTCTTAAATTTAAATATAAACTGATATGAGATATACATGTTCAGGCAAAACCTCAAAGCGTCTCCTTCTGGCGTACATCGTGCCATAGACGCGGGAAGCAGTGTTGCCAACCCTGTGACGTTCGGAAAATGAACGCCACAGGGCCTTTGCCTTCTCCGAAATACATATTGTGTGGGCTGCGTGGTGTTTCTCAAGCATTTCATTCTCGTAACATCATCACTTGGAAATCTGGAAAATACAAAACAATATACACTGTCTTTTTACCAACATACATTTTAACACTATTATTGCCAAATAATATAATCATCATATTAACTGAAAGACGATGACAACTAAACACATAATAGTAATATGAGCATATTAATTAGACGGTACTGGAGGACGCGGACGATAGGTATGTATTGTGCCTACTATATACCTTCTGTTTGATTTAATCTATTACGCATGCCAGCCGACCGTTATTAGTCCTTGTCACACTTCAGTTACAATCTTATCATCTGTCCTTTTTTAACGCGTCTTTAGTAAAACTGTATATCATTTAATAATTTCGGTAAATGGGAAACAAAACCGTGACAAAATACAAATATTACGTACTAACTTATAAATACTTACCCGTGGTATGTAACTCTTTCTTTTTATTTACTTTGGAACCATAGTTTTTACACCTTCTTAACACACAGCTCGGCATTTTGGTAATATTATGCACTTCACGGAAACGCTCTGACAACGTGTTTATTCGCTAGCTTCTATTAGCCGACTAAATGAAATCACGACGATTGTCTACATTTGTCCGCAACAATAACGATAGTGCGATATCTACCTTTTTTTATAATATCATTGTTCATAAGCGTTTAGTGAAAAGCTGTTAATTTGAAATGAGGCACAAATAGTCATTTCAACTTTTATATATAGATGTTGACTAAAACGTTTATGTGGGTATAAATGTATAGGGTTTTACAATAAGAGGTGTTCTTTTGAATAGCTCACTTTTTCGGTAGATGTCACTTTTGAAGCTATTATTGTGTAACATTAACCCCAACCCGCACTCGGCCACCGTGGGGACGTATGGCCTTAACCCTCTCTTGAGAGGAGACCTGAGCCCAGCAGTGGGACGTTACGGGTTGTTGATTGATTGATTGTGTTACATACTAGAGATGTGTAACTCAGGAGTGATTGATTTAAAAGATGTATAATCTGTCAAAATGCGGAATCACTCTTTAAATCTTTAGATTTGAAAACACATCTTAAAGGTTCGAGCACATTATGCCGGGCCGCAGCGTGTCGGGGCGGAGCGCAAAAATCCGATCAAATCGCTTCAGTACAAATTGTATGAATTATCGCACACTGTGTCGTGCCGCAGCGGCTCGCATTATTGCGACGCGGATTTGCATCCATGCGATGCGGCCCGCCCCGCCCCGCTGCGCCCCGTCAACGTGTGCTATAGTAAGCGGATTGGTGTGCACGCGCGTACGTCTTTATTATACGAAATTTGCGTTTTTTGATTCTTCTTCTTCTAACAGCAGGCAAAAAAAAGAAAGTTCTTCGTCAGAGCTATCCATAAGGTACACTGCACAGAAGTTGCGCATGCAATACACTGTACTCAAAATCCGTCAATACGCTGCGTAATGTAATACATACTCTTTGCTATTATTCTTTGACATTTGACAAGTAGAAAGAAACTATGCCATTACTAAAAATGGATGGAACGATGGAACGATAGTATATACATTATAATCTAAGACAGTTGTGGAGGAACGCGACACCCGTTCATCCACAACTGTCATAGCCGACATCATCTGCTAGACATAGGTCCCAAGTCTTTTTCCAGCAACCGAACCTAATGCGGTCACATCTTCACGTCTTCCCACAAGCTTTACCAGTCAACCCAAGTTGAAATCGGAACGTAGATAGGCTCCCTCCGGCCCGCGCTCCGATTTCGGGTAGGGTTGGCAAACTCAGGATTAAAAAAAAAAAAATTTAATACTTTTTATAATTACTCCAGATTTTGAAAATGTTAAATACTAGCTGCCATTATATAAGGTTGTAATTAATATGTTGAAAAAGTATTAAAAGTTCAACTTACATGTATATGTTAGGGGTATAAGGATTACTTTAGGCGCCTAGGTTTACTTTTTATTTTTTAAAACTTATTAAAATAACAGATTCGTTTTGACAAGCCTGTCTAATCCCTTTATCTAGAAATCTAAAGTCTTGTCTTATTTTATTAAACGTTGTGCAGTTTGTGGTGGGGATGGTATTTAAATGATGTTTCCATCACCAGGTAAATAATTTTCAACGAACATTTTTCTTTACTTTTTTCAGACAACTCCCGCATTAGGGATATAAATCCCATGTCGAGGGGACTTTAGAAATATGCATTAAACAGACGAAACGGACACCCAAACTCAGAACAACAACTTGTGGATCATACAAAGTGTCTACGCTTCATAATACCCACATATGCGCAGACGACCGCGGGGAAAGCAGGAGCGCGCGGGGAACAAGTCAGCTGACGGATAAGCGCCCGCGCCCCACCGCCGACACTATATATATGTTAACGCGAAATGTAAAACGGCACTCAATTTCGAAAATTTGTAACAATTAAGTTATTACATTCATGTTAAAAACGGCAAGATATTTTATTTAAAACAAAGTCTTATCCTGGACATATTGGCGACCGTGAAAAAATAAGTAATTTGTAATCTTCGACGTCGAGTACCATCGGAAAACCGCTACTCGAATTCAAATTTGCAACGGACGAGCGGAAGATTTGGACGATTTTGGATTGCTGCGTATGCTGTGGCCTGGCCCTCTGCACCCTCTGATCGCTGTGAAGACCCTGGTTGTGAAGCCTGTGAAGTGCTGGACGTGGGGAAGTCCTGATCCTGCGAGTCCCGAGGGAAGTAGCCTGGTTAAATCCTTTTCGCAAAATTTTCGCTTACCCTATTCTATCTGTATATTCACTTTGCAGCTCCGAAAGTGTTGAGATTTTAGTGCTACCTATAGTTACGCCTAGCATCTCAATAATTATTTAACCTCGGCTATGGCTATAGCATTGTGAATGAACGCTGCACTGCTCAGTTGTGCATGCGTAAACTTAAGTATAGATAGATAGCAAGTTGATATATAAACATTACTTACAAGATTATCAGTTTTCTTAACATTTTGTGCTTTAATTATAGTACAAATACATGAAATGAGTAGCCTGCTATAGTTCTACGTCATCGCTTTGTAACAAAGGCGTAAAGTGAGTTTCATAGAAACAAAAGTTAATTGGAACACTCGTGCATATTATTTACAAGAATAGTCATCTTTACTTCGCATTTACGTTTAGACTAGTTAAAATAACAGATTTTAAGTTGAATTTTCAGATTTTAAGTTTGAATTCAAAATTGCCGTTAGGTACTTCTCTTCCACCTCCGAACAAAAAAAAAAAAAAAAATTTTTTTGCTTATCGTTATCATTAACGGTGATTTCAGATTATTTGAAACGTCGTAAGGTTGACGTTGAATCTGATTCCGACGCTACCAGCCATGTCGTTTCTTGTAACGTTCTTGTGTCGTTGTGTGTGTGATGATTGTATCTTCGGTAGTATAGTGGTAAGTATCCCCGCCTGTCACGCGGGAGACCGGGGTTCGATTCCCCGCCGGAGAGCCATCGGGGATTCATTTTATTTATATAGGTACTAATCAAATTAAGTTAGGGCCTAATATGCCTATATTGCAGGAGTCTCAGCTCGGGTGGTTGATCGCCGAAGGTCTATTGTTATTTCAACCAAGTCTCAAGTTTAGACGACTCTCTAAAGAAAATTTAGGAGATTGAAGGACTGCCTTCGGAAACTAAAACTTATAGTTGATCGCCAGCCCAGTGGCTATTAGTCAGGTTAAATCGAAGGTCTATTGTTATTTCAGCCAAGTCTCAAGTTTAGACGACTCTCTAAATAAATTGTGGGAGATTGAAGAACTGCCTTCGGAAACTAAAACTTATAGTATAGAGGATCAATTTGTGAGAACCATTTTGTAGAAACCACCAGCCGGTTACCGGACGGCAGGTTTAGTGTCCTCTAAAGAAACCCGAAACAAAACTCGGGGATTCATTTTATTTAGCCAAGAGACGTTTTTTTTAATTTTAGAAAACAAATTAAATAAAAATCCTGATTTAAAAAAGGTCGTACAGTAAATTTATAGAAGAATATAGGGACTAGGGTCATCTAAGTGAAGTAGACCGCCCAGATTTGGTAATAACCTACCTCATTATCATCAGGCTTTGTTAGGAGCGCGCCTATGTAAGAAAGTGATCGAGTCACTACAGTTTAAATTCAATAATAAAATAATATGGTGTGACTCAACTGTAGTACTAGGCTGGTTAAAGACAGATGTCAGAAACCTTAAAATGTTTGTATGTAATAGGGTTAACGAGATTAACAAAATTACTAGTGATTTCAATTTAGACATGTACCTACAAAAATGAACCTCGGTGACTTGGCGTCTCGGGGGGTTGAACCTCAAGATCTTTCGTCTTCTTGCCTGTGGTGGGAAGGCCCTTCTTTCCTCAAGAAGGATCAGACCGAGTGGCCTCAGCATTCATGTGCATCAGAACAATTACCAGAGATGAAGGTACACTCGTTAGTTACTGCCTCTAATTTCAATGATAACGACCAATTCATTAATTACGATTGGTATTCAAACTTCGTTATGTTAAATATAATTTTCGCGTATGTATTACGATTTGTAAATAACTGCAACAAAGTAAACAAAAACTCACGGGTCCGCTAGATGTAGGGGAGTTGAACGATGCATTGTCATTACTGATTAGGTATAGTCAGTTAGAATCGTTTCCCGTAGAAGTTAAATTATTGCAACAAGAAAAAACATTGCCTAAGAAAAGCAAGTTATTACAATTAACTCCGTTTAGAGATTCATCCGAAATAGTTCGAGTGGGTGGACGTTTAAATAATTCTGAATACGATTTTGATAAAAAAACACCCCATAATATTAGACTCTAAACATGCGTTAACTAAATTGATAATGGCTCATGAGCATGTTAGATTGTTCCATGGTGGCCAACAATTGCTTTTAGCTTCGATTCGAGAAAAAATATTGGCCTATTAGCGGCAGATGTTTAGCGCGCCGCATAGTTATGCATTGCGTAACATGTTTTCGTCTCCGCGCTGTTACTATGCAACCTATTATGGGGCATTTACCTGAAGTTAGGACAAATGCTAATTTCGCTTTCGACTCGTGTGGAGTTGATTTTGCCGGACCATTTTTGATGTGTAGCCGTAAGGGTCGCGGTAATCGTATAAGTAAATGTTATCTATGTTTATTTGTTTGCCTGAGCACTAAAGCAGTGCATTTAGAACTAGTGAGTGATCTAAGTACTCAAGCCTTATATTATGCCTACGACGATTTATAGCACGCAGGGGTAAACCTCATGACATCTATTGCGATAAGGTCGAAATTTCGTAGGCACTAGCAATGAATTGGGTAGGGTACACAAGTCAAGCCGTCAGTCCATCTACGACATGGCTGGTAGCGAGGGTATCAGATTTGTATTCAGTCCAGCTTATAGTCCAAATTTTGGAGGTAATTTTGAAGCGGGAATGAAATCTGCCAAGTTCCATTTAAAACGCGTAGCGGGTAGCGCTGCCTTGACGTTTGAGGAGCTAGCGACGTTGTTTATACAGATAGAAGCCATCCTAAACTAACGTCCGCTGACCCCTCTCTCGTCCAATTACACTGATCCTTCTCCTCTGACTCCAGGCCACTTTTGATTGGGAGACCGCTAACGTCGATTCCGACACTACCTGTGACCACAACTAGACCCAACAGATACGAGCTGATCGAAAAAATACGCCAGCACTTTTGGGAGAGATGGAGGCGAGAGTACATAGCCGAGCTACAGCAGCGCACCAAGTTCAAGTCTTCAATGGCGCCTGGAACGAGTATGCCGTCTATGCCCAGGAGCAGACGGTGTCTGGAGAGTTGCGGACGTCACCACATCAAAGGGCATCATTCGCCGAGCCGTAAATAAGATGTGCCTTCTCCCAACAGCTGAATCCTTTGCTGATGACACAGAGAGAGGAGCCGCGTCCAAGCCCTCAACTCCTTGAAAGCTGCGGCTTTCAACGTGCCGGAGGATGTCTACGCTTCATAATACCCACATATGCGCAGACGACCGCGGGGAAAGCAGGAGCGCGCGGGGAACAAGTCAGCTGACGGATAAGCGCCCGCGCCCCACCGCCGACACTATATATATGTTAACGCGAAATGTAAAACGGCACTCAATTTCGAAAATTTGTAACAATTAAGTTATTACATTCATGTTAAAAACGGCAAGATATTTTATTTAAAACAAAGTCTTATCCTGGACACAAAGTGATATCCCGTATCAAATTTGAACCCATTACACTTTTCGCAATGTAAAGCAGCGTAGCGATCGCTTATAGTACTAGGACAACCGTAAAGTGAAATATTATATTTTTTTTACAAATTTTAAAACTTTTATTTTGATGGACATCCATGTTCTAGGGTAGGTTCGCTAATGAATGATAATACAAAATATGATATGACTTTGATATATATTACAAACAGGAATTTGATCTTTATCCGATCAAATTACACCTAAACAAAAACATTTCTACTTTAGTTTTCATTTTGTTGATGCCGTTCTGTTTCATTTTTAGGATTCACGTCTGATTCTGAATCCGTATGTAAAGGCTGCGTAAAGTTGGAAGTTCTTTCTGGTTCATCAGCGGTTTCAATTTTTTGTAAATTATTTCTATCGAAGCTCATTACTATAGGTCTTATGCCATCTAAACTTCCGACTATACCTCCATGGAGTATATTGGCTGTACCTTCCAGATTTGGCAGATTTTCTCTATAAGACGTGTAATATTTTGCCGCGTTTATTTCGTTTTGCTGCAATATGTCTTGAGGATTTGTATTGGAATTAAGATCTTGAATTAGTTTGATCTGATCGTTCAAATTAAGCTTTTTATCGTCTAACACTTTCGCTTGAATTAGTTTTCCATCTTCAAACGTTATTTTTAGTAGTTCTTCGTTTTGGAAACCATTTAAATTTGGTGAAACGCCTGACACGCTTCCAGCCAGTGTCAATTCTCGTAATAGTCTTGGAGGATCCTTACTTAATTCTGGATTGTTCCTTATAATATCTTGAATTTTTTTCAAAAATACTTTTACAGGAATATTATATTTAACATAGTATACAGGATTATAGAGAACAGGTTTTTGGTCATTGAGCAAATAAGTTAATTCAACATGGCCATTATTATGTTTTAGCAAGTCTGGTACAAATTCATTATTCTGTACAGATTCTGATTTAAATACCCTCGAAAGCAAGTTTTCTAGTTCCAGATGGGTATATTTTTTATTTAGGGTTGGGTTTAAATGTTTTGAACCAGGATTCTTCAAATAATACATGAGAACTTGTAGGTCATGAGGATGTGTACTCACGTCTACATTTGGAGTCGACAATGTTTCACTATTCAAAATATGGTAAACATTCAGTACCACCTTTGGTTTGGAGATCTTGTATGGTTTCAATAATAATAAGAGATTATTAAAAGTTTTCGAATCTATATGTTCAGACTTATCCTGTGATATAAGAGAAACAAGAGTTTCCAGTAGTTTGTAAGGCAACATGTTATTTTTATGCAAGTATAGAATAATATCAATAAATTTTGAATGGATTATATCGTAGTCTTTTAAGTTTTTGATGAAGTAATCTATTAGAATCGGTGCCTGAGGTTTATTTTTTAATAAAAAGAGTGCAAGATCAAGACGCTTTGGATGTATAAGTGCCCCGGAATCTTTTCCTAGGAACACCAATATGTCAATTATATTCTGTTCTGATAAAAATGAATTTTTTTTGGGTAGCAATATCTCCTTCAGAATTTGAATTGCTCTGGGATCAATTTTTCCCCTTTTGTTTTTTGCCATTAATAAAAATATGGTTTTGAGATTATCTCGAGAAAAATATGGAATTTTATCAAAGTTTACAAGCATTGACGCTATGACAACACGTTGTTTTGGGATATACCCCATTTTGTTGGGTTGGATAAATGTCAATAATGTCTCTACTTCCTCGTCGGAGAAAATATGTTTTTTATTGCGATTTAATAATGCCAAGACAACGTCATTAATTCTGTAGTCAACTGTTCCAGTTTTAATTTTTATGAGCAGTGGAAATATCAAATCAAGGAATTGTGGGTTATTAGAAGTGTTTTCAGGTTGATGAATTAACCCATTTATGACATCTAGAGTTGAAGCCTCCACTTGTCCTGTTTTACCCGGCAATAGCAGATAATAGAGGGTTTGTGTCTTTTTATCGTTCCACTCACTATTTATCCGCGGTTGTATTAAATATTTAACTATTTCATTGAATAATTTCGGGTCGACAAATCCTCTAATTAGGGCATTCAAAACGGAAAACAGAATTTTGTAAAGTCGGGGTTTTATAGCGTGTTGGTTCTCATGCAAAACTTCTATTATTTTGTTTATATTAACATGTTTTTCAGGATTATGGCCAATTAGTTGGATAATTTGTTTTTCAACGTTTGAAGGCAAAACCTGAATATAGACCGGTTGACTAAGTTGCTCCTTGGGTGTTTGTGGCATATAGATGGATTTAATATTTTCTATACTAATGGGTTTTTTAAAGAATGATATTTCCGGTGCTTGAGCATAGAAAGGTTTTGAATGTTCGGGTTCCTTAGGATAAACGATATCTTGGTCTTGATAATATATGTGTTGAGGTTTTTCAAAATATGTATCGAATTGATCATAATAGTCAGGTATAGGTCCTTTTATCGGTCCCTGCTGTTTAACAATTGATTGAGGTTTTCCTTTAAAATTTGAGGAAAGTTCTTCTGGGTATTCAATATCACTTTCTTCTTCAACATATGTAGGCTCCGATTTAATTTCGTCAGTGTAAATGATTTCAGGTTTCTCAATATAAAAGGTTTCTGGTTCATGATTAGAGAGTTCCTCAGGATTTTCAACAAATATAGGTTTAAGATTATTGATATAAATTAATTTTGGGGCTTCAGGATCAGTAGGCCTTAGACCTTCGTTAAAATATTCTTTCTCATGATTCGGTATGGAGTAATCAACATACCCAGGTTGAATTTCATTTATCGGTATCTGAACAGGGACAACCTTTTTAATGTTATTCGGTTCAGTATTTACAACATGTATTGGTTTAGGTTCATTTATATAGATGGATTCAATGTCAGGTTTTAATTCTTCATCGTAGATTTGTTCTGAATGTTCTACATAAATAGGCTTGGTATTTTCGTCATTTGGGAAAATATCTTCTACATATGCAGGACTATTTTCAGTCCCATAGATCGGTGTGGCCTCATCAGAATATACAGGTTGTTGATGGTTGATATGTTTAGGTCCCGCAACATAAATTGGTTTCATAACATGTCCTCCCTCTTCGCTATATATGGGTTCTGGTTCGTGAATAGAAAGAGATTGAGGCTCCTTGATATGAATAGGTACAGGGTTTTGTGGTTTAATTTCATCACCAGCGTAGAATAGTTCTGGATTTTCTACATAAATAGCCTTGGGTTTTTCTTCATCGTTATCATGATTAATATCTTCTATATATGTAGGATTATGGACTATTTTGGAGTCCGATGTGGATTCATCAAAATACACTGGATATTGATAATAGATTGGTTTCGGTTCTTGAATATAAACAGGTCCATTAAAAGGTTCTTCATCTACATAGATGGGTTTTGTTATCTGAATAGCAATAGGTTTAGGCTTTTTCCAATGAATAGGCAGAGGTTTTTGAATCGTAGTAGGTTTATTGTTAGGTTTTGATTCTTCAGAATATATATCTTCTGGGTGGTCTACATTAATAGGTTTTGGGTTTTCTTTAACGTCATCCGGATAAACATCTTCTATATTTGTAGGACTGAATTCTGTTTCATAGATCGGTGTGGCCTCATCAGAATCTACAGTATATTGATGGTTGATAGGTTTAGGTCCCGCAAAATGAATTGGCTTAATAACAGTTCCTACTTCTTCGCTATAGAATGGTTCCGATTCCTGAATTGTAACAGATTTAGGCTCTTTTACATAAAAAGGTAGAAGTTCTTGGTCGTCAACAGAGATGTGATAGAGTTTTTCTACATTGACAGGTACAGGTTTTTTTATTACAATAGATTGACTGTTTGGTTTAAATTCTTCAACGTGGACAAGTTCTGGGCGTTCAACATTAATAGGTTTGGGTTTATCTTTAACGTCATCTGGATAAATATCTTCTACATACGTAGGGCTCAATTCTGCTTCAGACTGGTGGATTGGGATCGGTTTTTCAATATTACTGCCCTTATTAACAGGTTCTGTATCTTCTAAATAGATTGGTTCATCCTCCTGAATTACAATAGGTTTAGGATCTTTTATTTGAATAGGTATAGGTTTTTGGTAAATTGATTCATCGGCAGAGATGTGATTAAGTTCTTCTACATAAATAGCTTCAGGTTCATGAATACTAGCAGTATTATGACCAGGTTTTAATACCTCATCGTAAATAAGTTTTGGGTATCCCACAGGCTTGGGGTTTTCTTTGATGTCATCTCGAAAAGTATCTTCTACTACTTCCCTAGAATCGTATTCTATATCATAGATCGGTGAGGATTTATCAGTTCCTTGGTCTTCGCTAGATTTCGATTCCGATTCCTGAATGGGTTTAGGCACATTGACAGGGGATAAAGGTAGAATTTTATGGTGTTTATAATAAATAGTTTTAAATTTGTTAAACGGTTCAGTGTCTTCAATATGAATAGGTTTAGGATATGTATCATTGATTTGCTCTAAATTTATGGGAAAGGAGCTTTGATGTTCAAAAGGCTCAATTACATTTGTAGGAATTTCTTCCTTAGGGATATATTGTGGTACTATGAAGTATTGTTGTACTCCTGGTTCTGATTCAGATTCGGTTGATTCTTGTAAATGAAACGGTATCTGAACGTTAGGTTCCAAACTTTCAAATGATACCTCAGGAGTATGAAAATCGAACTCGTGTGTGGATTCGGCATCAGGTCTTGGTATTTTATTCATATTCAGAATTTGAGGTAGTTTTTCACACAAATTTGATGATGTTGATGAGACCTCAAATTTTTGGTGACATCCAAAAATAGCTAACAAGCATTCAGGGTATTTTCGAAGTTGCATTAGAAATTTGGGAATTTGTTTTAAATATCTTACAATGGCGAGTGGACAACTGGTATCACCTGCAGCTTGTAAAGATCTTAATTTATTTTCAGTTTGTGCTTCCTCTACGCTTTCAGATTCATATTCGTCAATCATAAGGTCTAATGCCTCGGGATTTTTCTTTACGTATTTTAAAACATCTTTAACTATCTTCTTGACAGACAGTTCTGAAATGCATTCTCCTCCTTTATTTTCAGTAACTTTTTGAGGCTGCCCATTAACAAGTATCTCTGGCATCTAGAAAAGTAAAATAAAATGTTAGTACACATGTACGTAATATACTTTGGCATGCGATATTGAAAACTAGCCTACTAGATGCGCAAAAATATTTTAGTTGCATTAAATAAACTTTCTGCTCATTTTTAAAACTTCTTTCATTACCTTTTGAAGAAATGTGGAAGTCAGGTTTGGGGCTTGGCTTTACACTGACATTGCGCAAACTAAATTAATGAAACGCAATATCGATGAGTTGTGCCACATGACAAAAAGTTTATATATTTGTTTTTGAAAGCGGAACACACACACATAAATCTGGGAGATTGTAAAATATAGGAGGATTGAGATCAGTCCCAGTCTTATATATTTTAAAAAAGCGGCCAAGTGCGAGTCGGACTCGCCCATGAAGGGTTCCGTATCAGCAAGAAACATCATATAAAAGTTCTTGTAGTTCGTTGTAACTTTCATCGATGTTTTTATAATAATAATAATTTACCTTTCATCCAATCAATACACTAGATTGATTGGATGAAAGGTAAATTGCGTGTTACGAATTATGACGTATTAAAAAAAAAACTACTCAATCGATCTCGTTCAAACCAATTTTCGTTGATAGTTTGCATGGTAATGTACAACATATATTTTTTTAGTTTTATCACTCTCTTATTTTAGAAGTTAGAGGGGGGGGACACACATTTTTCCACTTTGGAAGTGTCTCTCGCACAAACTATTCAGTTTAGAAAAAAATATATTAGAAACCTCAACATCATTTTTGAACACCTATCCATAGATACCCCACACGTATAGGTTTGATGAAAAAAACAATTTTGAGTTTCAGTTCCAAGTATGGGGACCTCCAAAATGTATTGTTTTTTTTTTTTTATGTAGAAATCTTAATGTGGTTCACAGAATACATCGACTGACAAAATTTCAACAGTATAGCTCTTATAGTTTCGGAAATAATTGGCTGTGACATACGGACGGACAGACAGACAGACTTGACGAATCTATAAGGGTTCCGTTTTTTGCCATTTGACTACGGAACCCTAAAAATCTACCGAACTAGAGACCGAATATAGAGGTGATTTACTTGCAAGTCAAGAGTCAATAGAGAGTTGCTCCCTCTTGAGTCACGCCTTTACAATTAGAAGGAAAGAAAGTCAGGCTTCAAAAAAGCAACTAAAAAAGGGGTTAACACCTGCTTTCTGTGAATTTTAAAAAAATCATGGCTCTTTTGTGTTGTATTCAAATTTATAGAATGGATTAATTATTTCACTAATGTTTCATCAGTAGCCATACAGGTAGTAGAGCCACGCTGATTTCAGCACGAACAGGCTGGCTCGACCGGTGCAGTACTACCCTCACACAGAAGACCAACCTAAAATAACAGTATACGTGCGGTCGTCTTTCGTTGGTGAGTGTGAGACCGATGGAATCATTCTTTGTTCATTATTCAGAGGTCGAAAGAATGAAGCAAAAACATCTCACTAACCCATCATACTATGGGACACCATGCTACATTGTATGCACTCACAATGAGGATGGTTGCCCCTACTCCTGGATCCTACTCACGCTTTCTATCAGGCAGAGTAGAGTCTCTAAAGCCATTAGTAGCCGTAGGCTTAAAAAGGAAGTTTAGATCTTACAGGATAGCTACGAATGAGTGAAACGACTTTCCGCGTTAGTGAGTGTAGTGCTGGACACACTTCACATCCATTAAAATTTGTAATTTCCTTTTTTTCTTTAAAAAAGAAAGCTCTTTCATTAGATTCTATATTGACTTTATGAATATCCAGAACTGCTAGACTTAGCACCACAATCTGTGAGTCACAATGCTATTTCGTATGGGGATTAAACCCAAAATACTGAGCGTAGAAAGAAGCATCGTGCCGTTGAGTTTATTGTAAGCATAATATTCAGTGGGTACCTACCTTATAAGTTGTACCTCCATTGCCCTTGTTGGTTCTAGTTAGGTCCCCATCGCTTGATATTTCTCTTTCAGCACTTACTACTGACTCTTTTTCATCCTGAAGAAATTAAATACCATAATTACCTATCTATACCAATATTATAAATCTGTATACGTATTTCTTTGTATTTTGCTTAAAGGGTTAAGTGGGATATTAATTACTTATATTATAAACTAGCTTATGCCCGCGGCTCCGCCCGCGAGTGTGTCGATTTTCGCGGTAAAAAGTAGCCTATGCCCTTTCCTGAGGTCCCATATATCTCAATACCAAAATTCATCAAAATCGGTTCAGCGGTTTAGACGCGAAAACGTTACAGACATACAGACAGAGTTACTTTCGCATTTATAATATTTACTAGCTTTCGCCCGCGGCTCCGCCCGTGTGTATGTCGGTTATCGCAGTAAAAAGTAGCCTATGTCCTTTCCCAAGTTCACTTCTATCTTCATACCAAATTTCATAAAAATCAGTTGAGTGGTTTAGGTGTGAAAGCGTAACAGACAGACAGACATACAGAGTTACTTTCGCATTTATAATATTAATAGGGATTTATATATTATTATAAATTTGTGAGTACGTTTAAATAAATAAATATGATTCGGACATCTTCACACAACGCATCTAGTCCCACACTAAGCAGAGCTTGTATTAAGGGTACTAGACAACTGATATATATACATAAACCCCCCCTTTTTTTGTAAATACATACATCATAATTATCATGCATAGAAAACACCCAAACTCCGAAACAAATATTTGCGGACCACACAAACATTTAGTCCGACCCGGGAATCGAACCCGAGACCTCTTGATCAGCAGCCGCATACGCCAACCATTGTGTCACCCAGGCAGTCAATGTATGTTTGTTGCTCTTTTACGCAAAAACTACTGAACGGATTTGGATAAAACTTTACAGTAATATAGCTTATATATCAGAATAACACATAAGCTACTTTTTACTACAATAATCGAGATACAGGCGGGTGAAACCGCGGGCGAAAGCTAGTCTGTAAATATAATATTATTAGTAATGGCACATAGGGCTAACGAGCAATCTTCACGGATTAGCGACACTAGCGGATTAGAGAAAATAATATAGAGCTCACAAGATTTAAATTGTCGTTGACGTTCAATGTCAAATCGTTCCGTGTGGTGACGGATTAAGAATACAGAGTGTCACCACCCCTGTTCATCCCGCAGGTGTCGTAAAAGGCGACTAACTACTAGGGAAAAACTACGCAAGACAACATCAATGCAAAGAGAACGAAAACTTGAAACCAACCCTAAACCAACCCGTCTGGCCAGCGTGGTATAGTAGGCCAAAACATCTCTTCAAAGGAGAGGTCTATATCCAGCTGTGGACTGTTAAAGGCTGTTGATGATGATGATGATTGACATATGTATTAGCAAATTCTTCAAGTACAAAGGTCTCAATAGATATTTTCATTTATAGATTCCCCGAATGTTTAAAGCTAAACCATGACTGAATTTAAATTGAAATCGCAAAAGAACATCGAAAATAATGACATCTAATAATTTTGATTTGGTGTATAAATGGAATTACATTTAATAGGCTTGACTAGTAATAGCTTGATAAATAGCAATCATTTGAAAGAATTGTTGATTTTTTTAAAACACGTGTTTCAAAAGCGTACGACGTACTCAATTTGCATATGTATGAGCCACGCAAATTGCTAATGCGCTGTTCACTTGACACGTTGTGTTCCTCTCTATTAAATCATTAGTATTTGGTTTACTTTAAAATCTTACTAATATTATAAACGCGAAAGTTTGTATGTATGTATGTTTGTTGCTCTTTTAGCCAAAAGCTACTAAACGGATTTGGAAACTTTACAGTAATATAGCTTATACATCAGAATAACACGCAACCATAATGATAGTTTGTAAATGGCTAATTTAAAAATGAGGATACTTTTTAGGGTTCCGTAGCCAAATGGCAAAAAACGGAACCCTTATAGATTCGTCAAGTCTGTCTGTCTGTCTGTCTGTCCGTCCGTATGTCACAGCCAATTATTTCCGAAACTATAAGAGCTATACTAATGAAATTTGGTCAGTCGATGTATTCTGTGAACCGCATTAAGATTTTTACAGATAAATAAAAAAAAACAATACGTTTTGGGGGTCCCCATACTTGGAACTGAAACTCAAAAAATTTTTTTTCATCAAACCTATACGTGTGGGGTATCTATGAACAGGTGTTCAAAAATGATGTTGAGGTTTCTAATATCATTTTTTTCTAAACTGAACAGTTTGCGCGAGAGACACTTCCAAAGTGGAAAAATGTGTGTCCCCCCCCCCCCCCCCTCTAACTTCTAAAATAAGAGAGTGATGAAACTAAAAAAAATATATGTTGTACATTACCATGTAAACTACCAACGAAAATTATTTTGAACGAGATCTAGTGAGTAGTTTTTTTTTAAAACGTCATAAATCGTAACACGCAATTAACCTTTCATCCAATCAATACACTAGTATAAAAACATTGATGAAAGTCACAACGAACTACAAGAACTTTTATATGATGTTACTTGCTGATACGGAACCCTTCATGGGCGAGTCCGACTCGCACTTGGCCGCTTTTTATCCCGAAAATACGCGGGTAACACCGCGGGGTGCAGCTAATATTACATAGTATTAGCTTGGAAAAACTGAAATTCAGGTAAAATTGATTGAATTAGTAGCCGACCGTAAATAACATTGGAAATAAAGGCTATTAAAATAAATAGGCAGAAAAAATTGTCACGGTCACCGTGAATATTGAGTAGATTTGAAAAGATTCACACTTAATTAGGGTTCCGTATTTTTATATTAATATATTACTAGCTGACCCATCAAACTTTGTACCGCCTTAGAATATTAATTCAAAATAAAGTATTGTGTTTAGTTAATAACTGATGGTGACAAATCGACAGCAGCGTCAACTAACGGGCCCCGGCCGGTATCGCCACAATCGCTTTGTTCCTGCGTTTTAAATCTGTAATATCTTCAAAAGTATTAATTTAAATTAGAAACTGTAAAGGGCAATATTAATCTATATTAAATACACAATGTATTTAAGGTACTTAATTGGATAAGGATTAATACTTTAATTCTTAAAATCGCTTTGTAAATAAGCCATTATTTCTCGTAAAAATAAAAAAATGGTTATTGTGGGTTATCCCTAAAGCAGGCACCACACTTCGCTATTCGCTATTCGTTATGCGGGTTATTCGCGCGCATACGGCGAAGTGTGGAGAGTATATTCGCCAATATTCGCTTTATTCGTACGCATCGAATAGCGAATCGCATATACGTCGACTTGTCGGTTTTTTGACACACTTCAAAGGACACGAATAAGGCGAATACACGCATCGACTGCCCACACTTCGGACGGGTAGTGAAGTGCCCTGTGCATAACTAACAACCATAGACTATAAAACAGTTTTTGAAATAGATAAATCAGTTAAACGATTAAAATAACCTATCATAATATGATCATTATGATCAAAATAATTTGACTTCATTTAAGTAGGTATTGTTTCTATCAATTTAATAAAATAAAAAGGAAATTAAAATAATATGTTTCGTTCGTTCATTGACCATTAAAAATGACAATGCCCTGTGCATAACTAACAACCATAGACTATAAAACAGTTTTTGAAATAGAATAAATCGATGAAACGATTAAATTAGTTTATTATATGATCAAAATAATTAGACTTCATTTAAGTATTGTTTCTGTGAATTTAATAAAATAAAAAGGAAATTAAAAGAATATGTTTCGTTCGTTCGTATGGTTTCGTTTTGTTCACCATAAAAATGACAATGACACATCTCTACAACACACATATTTGCCTTATTTGATATACCAGTACGAAGTGTGGTGGCGTGTTTGTTGTTTGCGCGCATAACAAATATTCGGGCGAATACGGCGTAGACAAATAACGAATAGCGAATAACGAAGTGTGGTGCCTGCTTTAGAGATAGATATATACCATCGCGGACTTTTTTGTAGACTTTTTAAGGTGTACAATACTGTAGTACATTATTTTGATCTATCTCGTAGGGTACAGCCAGCGTTTGCAATGTAAGCGTAAAAAACATCACATTAGAAACCTGTAAAATTATTATCTACTACATTAAGCTTGTATTATACATAAAAACCTTCCTCTTGAATCACTCTATCTATTAAAGAAAATGGCATCAAAATTTTTTGCGTAGTTTTAAAGATTTAAGCATACAAAGGGACAGAGAAACGGACTTTGTTTTAAACTATGTAGTGATTATATATAATATTTTAGAAGAATGCTTTAAAAAGTACTTCTGGTTATAGAAAATTGTATAAAAATAATGTGTTTGTTAACTTAAGTAGTTAATTTGTATATTAATTTCTTATTTCAATTTACTTCGCTTAGAATATTGCGCACTTGAAAACGGCTGAACCGATTACGCAAATATTTTCTTGTTGTTGATAAATTGACATGTAATTTTATATGAAAGACTTTTAAATTTACATATCACTATCAGTAATTAAAAGTTTTATATTATATATCTAATTTATTTTGAATTGACGTTGATATTATTAGTGATTTATCAATGTTAATAATAAAAAGTCATAAAATCCCTTGATAGTTCATAGTAATTTAGAAAATTATTAATACGTATGGTATACACCACGCATCCGTGCGCATGGACCTCAGAGTGGTACCCCGGTTTTACTTAAAACTGATGCTCAATCATTCTTTTATTGCTCTTCATCGAGGTAATGAGCTTACCAGATACCCACACTATTCCTAATTCAAAGGGGCCAACCATAGGTACCCTAGTAGTGTCTCGCTTGATATGCAGATATCCATGGATGACGGTAAAAACTTACCGTCATATAACTCGTCTAATCATTTGCCTACAAGCTCATAAAAAGTGAAGCATCCAATTACCGATTTGCGTTTTTACTATGCATAAGTAGGTACAATAGTTTATTTTATAAAGGCATAGTTTGAAAGTTTGAAGGTCATATCAATCTGAAAATACATGAGGCAACAATTTGTTCCATAGGTTGATTGTACGTGACAAAAAGCGTTAAGGGCTTGAGTGAAAATATGCTCGCAATCTATTCAGAACCAAACTCCTTTCAGGCAATTTTGTCCTTGCAGGCTAATTTGTTTGATTTTATCATCAGCTAATCACAGCCATTCGCAAGCCTATCCATTTTGATCGATTTTGGGTTTTACGCATCCAGCTCTTACAATCCATCTTGCGTAAATCGTCACACCTGTGCCGCCAGCCTCTGAGCGTTCTACACTACGTTTACAAAGATTTTATTCTAAATTGTTCTTAGTGTGTTTGTTTAATTTACACAAATTCTAAGGAGAGATTTGCTTGAATGAACCCCGTACGGTGAAATTGACTGACAGACAACGCACAGTTATACACGTGAGATAGAGAAATAAAATATTGTTTATTAAAAAAAATATTAGGTAAATTACATTCGTACCTAGTCGTGTGACTGACGTGGTAGAAATAAATGTATGTTGTAGTTGCACGTACTTAAAATGTTTAATGTTCTCCTACTCCTTCTACACTTTCATGTTAATAGGGGCTGCTTTCTGCTATAATTATTATATCACTACGAACTTTTTAGTGTAACTATTTCTCATAAAGTCAAAACTTACCCACGATTCACAATAAACATAACAAAATAACCAAAAACATAACACCAAACGCAAAATCATTATGCCTTATCGAGCGACCAGATCGATTCTGAAAATTCAATCGAAAATGGAAAGACTTTATAATTGGTTGAGGTGTCAAATTATAATGTGTGAAATTGAATACAATAATTTATATGATGTTGTGTTTTACGTACTATTTCCAGTCAAATAGACGATTGGAGGCTGTGCTTGACTTAATTATTTCAAATGTTCAATAAAAATAAATGGTCCCTACTTATATATTTTCCTATGTGTGTAAATCGATAATCAACTACATATATTTTGTGTCTTTTTAAACTTTGTTTAATATGCGATTAGTTTTCTATGTATATTTAATAATAGCAAATAGTTTTTGGCTTTTATGGATATTAATAGGCTCGCATATGCATATTGATAGTGCTTTTGGAATTCATGTACAGCAATATATTTACTGATTTCCACTGCTGAACATGTGCTTTGGATGTTTTAGACCAAAATAAAACGTCGGCCGAGAAAGAGAATAAATAAGACGAGTTGGTTTAGTATAGATTATGGTTTCAATTTGTGATTATGAAAAAATACTACAAAATTCCGTCAGGACGTAAATTTGCTGATGGATGCAAGAACTTTCGATGCACAGCTAGGAATGTAATTGTCTATGTCTAGTGTCTTGTGTCGCCGGGGACATTACAAACAAAGACGAAACTGACATCGTTTGACAGAATAAACTCACAGTGATAATAACTATAATTTAGAGATTCTTCGAAAAACATAATTACCACTCATTGATGTATTAAAAAACCCTAGATACACACTCAGCGTCGCAAAACCGTCCTCATAAAATAAGCGCACTATTGAAAATGATGCTCATATTTCAAATAGTCTCGCGTCGCTCGCGTCTCTGTGCGCTCGTTAAAAATGCCTAAGTGTTCGATGCGGAATTGTAAAAATATTACGTCAAGAACGTTAAAAAAGGATGGGATATCGTATTTTCGGTGAGTAAAAGAGTTTGTTAATTTGTTTTTGTTGTTTTTATGACTAAATATCGGAAGCAATATGTGATTTTGATTTAATTTGTCTAAAAACTTCACTTAACGGTCCAAGTATAATACGACAAATTTCAATGGCCGCTTTTTCAGTGTAAGAACGACTATTACACAACCTTTTATTTTAGTCGCATAATCCAAACGACCCTGTTCTGAATTTAATGGAGTCGATTTTTTTTTATTGTGTTTAATTTTTATATATAAGTTTATTTAATTTGAACTTTTTTGTATTTAGTTTTTAATAAGTATGTATACGTTACAAAATATATAATAATATTATTATAGTTATTAATCGAATTTCAAAAGGAAAAGAGGTCGTCCAAACGGTGTTATTATTAAAGTTCGTAAATATTATATCGATTAATTAGGGGACAACTTATGGGTTCGCGACATACAATTTTTTTAAGCCAAATAGTGCATGCGTCGTTTGTTCTGAACATTTTCTGGACGAAGATATGAATGTCACTGCTAAAGGCATAAAACGTCTTCTTAAAACGGCTGTTCCTAGTATAACGGTAAGTAGTCGTTAGCCAGAAAAATAATGAATTTATCAAATAATTTCGTACCTACATTCAAATAATATAATTATTTTTTACAGGATGTCACTGATATGATATGAAAAAATGAAATAAATGATTTTAAGAGTTAATATTTGTTTCATTGATGTACACATGTCCTACCCAAAAACATATTTACGCTAAGTATAATTATGGGCTTAGAACACAATTTAACTATACTCATGTTTTTACTGTAAACGGGACTTATTCGCGATAATATTATAAAGGTTACGATACCTTATATATAATATTATACTGATACCTTATATATTATATAATATTATCGCGAATAAGTCCCGTTTACAGTAAAAACATGAGTATGTGTAAAAGTCGCGAAAGTCTAAAAACAACAATTTAACTAACTCTTAAAATACTAACTCAATGTATTATAATAAAAAAAATATACAAATATTCCTCTTCACTCCATGTCCTGTCCTGCCGGCTAGCTTCGGTCATAAAATTTGATTGGTCATTGTACGCTACTTTGTAATAAAAACTTTAAACAATGCGCGTAAGGTTGAATGTGCAAAAGATGTGTTTATAGCTTAACTAAAACTACCCACATTGATATTTTTATACATCAATGACTAAGTGGGACAGTTTCGTATGCGACTTTTGTTTGAGACTGTGCATCTAGGGTTTTTATATATCAATGATGATTTGCTAATATTTCTTTCGGAGCTTGGGTGATTTATGTGTGTGATGGGTGTGATGTGTATGTATTTACAATAATCTATCCGCGCTTTATTTGTTCTGAAAACTACTAAAAAATTCTTCCCATTTTCAATTTTAGAGTTATAGGGGCCTAACTTGTAAAATGCACTTTCTTGGAAAACTTCGGCCAAAAATAAAGAAATAATGAGTTAACATAAAAATTCTCTATTGGACACGATTTTAAAGGTACCTTCCATTGTGGGTGACTACGAAACCCTATTCTATGCGTGGCCTGACACGCACTTGGCCAATTTTATTATGAATTATTTCATATGCCATGATAAGAATAATAATAGAAGTCTCAAAATAATAAATTATTTGCCATAGCAATCCTATTCAGAACTTCTTACATCAGAATTCAGTGGATTTAACCAATCAAACAAAACGATGTTTCAAGGAAAGAACAAAAATTGTTTTCTTGAATTCTTTTCTGATGATATAAACTTAATAATCGTCATAGTCCAAGGTTTTGTAGTCAACGTGCATACTATTTCAAACAGTCACAAAACATGGTCAATGATTGAGGTATCTGTTAATCTGTAATAAGCAATTGAAGTAGTAATGGTATTTATCCTTCGATATTATCTATGCAAATAAATAATAATAATGTATATGAAACTACACCCGGTACTTACATCAAAAAAGTAGTATGCCAGCCGGTTAGCTTTAAGAGAGGAGGGATGCACTGTTTTAACAAAAATACATTTTGAAGTGGATTAAACTTATTTTTTTAAAATATACTTCCCTACTGTACGTGTAGGGGAGCTACCCAATAAAAAATATTTTTCTGATTTTATTCTAGCACTTTATCGACGTAGTAAATACACATGGCCATGCAAAGTTTTATAGGGTTCCGAATCTACTACTACTACCCTAAAAAAAGAATGTGTTAATCAACTCAGTTTCACCACCACGAGTCCTCTTTGTCGCACAACAATTTTTTGTATATACTATTATTAAAAGAAATGGTAAATAGCCGCTCGTATTAACAGATACGCTGATTTTTACTATCTGCAAATCTCTTATTAAAATTAAACATTATTCCTAATCGCCATTCTTCAGAACATACTGAACTATATTTGTAACTGGCAAGTTTGTTGTTTTTTAATTTATGTTATCAGCGATGACAGTAATTTTTTCTGTCTTTTTGCCCATAAGAACCTTAAGTCACAAATATGTACTCTGTGCATTGATGTATTAAAAAACCCTAGATACACACTCAGCGTCGCAAAACCGTCCTCATAAAATAAGCGCACTATTGAAAATGGTGCGCATATTTCAAATAGTCTCGCGTCGCTCGCGTCTCTGTGCGCTCGTTAAAAATGCCTAAGTGTTCGATGCGGAATTGTAAAAATATTACGTGAGGAACGTTAAAAAAGGATGGGATATCGTATTTTCGGTGAGTAAAAGAGTTTGTTAATTTGTTTTTCTTGTTTTTATGACTAAATATCGGAAGCAATATGTGATTTTGATTTAATTTGTCTAAAACTTCACTCAACGGTCCAAGTATAATACGACAAATTTCAATGGCCGCTTTTTCAGTGTAAGAACGACTATTACACAACCTTTTATTTTAGTCGCATAATCCAAACGACCCTGTTCTGAATTTAATGGAGTCGATTTTTTTTTATTGTGTTTAATTTTTTATTAATAAGTTTATTTAATTTGAAATTTTTTGTATTTAGTTTTTAATAAGTATGTATACGTTACAAAATATATAATAATATTATTATAGTTATTAATCGAATTGCAAAAGGAAAGGAGGTCGTCCAAACGGTGTTATTATTAAAGTTCGTAAATATTATATTACCTATTAAATCGATTTATTAGGGGACAACTTATGGGTTCGCGAGATACAAATTTTTTAAGCCAAATAGTGCATGCGTCGTTTGTTCTGAACATTTTGTGGACGAAGATATGAATGTCACTGCTAAAGGCATAAAACGTCTTCTTAAAACGGCTGTTCCTAGTTTAACGGTAAGTAGTCGTTAGCCAGAAAAATAATGAGTTTATCAAATAATTTCGTGCCTACATTCAAATAATATAATTATTTTTAACAGGATATGTCACTGCTATCAGTGACATATCTATATATGATATGAAAAAATGAAATAAATGATTTTAAGAGTTAATATTTGTATCATTGATGTACACATGTCCTACCCAAAAACATATTTACGCTCGGATATAAGTAAAATTATGGGCTTAGAACACAATTTAACTAACTCTTAAAATACTAACTCAATGTATTATAATAAAAAAAATATACAAATATTCCTCTTCACTCCATGTCCTGTCCTGCCGGCTAGCTTCGGTCATAAAATTTGATTGGTCATTGTACGCTGCTTTGTAATAAAAACTTTAAACAATGCGCGTAAGGTTGAATGTGCAAAAGATGTGTTTATAGCTTAACTAAAACTACCCACATTGATATTTTTATACATTAATGACTAAGTAGGATAGTTTCGTATGCGGCTTTTGTTTGAGACTGTGCATCTAGGGTTTTTATATATCAATGTTACCACTATTGTGTGAAAACAATGTTTGTAATGTCAGGGATGTAATGTTTAAGCATTTAAGAAACCTTTTGACTAAAATAAGAGATAATATAAAATTACTTTAGACCAATTTTAGCTTAATAACGCACCAACAGAATTAGTTCTAAATGTAAATTATTATAAATTCATTGTTTCTTCAGGTAAAGAAAATTGATCCTACCCACCTATATCACTAACCATTAGAAGAAACAATGTCCCCAGACAAGTTGACATTCTACGAATGTGAACGTTATTAGAAAACTTCCAACCCCAGCCTGTGAATTTGAGATATATATAAAAAAAATACCAATCGATGTATCTTAAATAGCACTTTCCAAAATTATTTATTATTAAAATAGCACCCTCTTAGTTTACGAGTAAAAAATTAATAAAGATACTACATGCTACACCGTCTATATCACTTGAAATACTTCGCATTTCGTATTTTTTGCAATGTGGAAAAATTGCACCCGACTCGAAACTAATTGCACTATCATTAGAATTTCATTTCAATAAAACGTAATTAGTCTATTGCCGAAGGCGCGTGGTACGTTTGCGCATGCGCAGGCCATACATCTAGGGTTTTTATTTTCGAAGGTTCGAAACAAGTTCCCACCCCTAACCTTATCTCCGTTTTCTTTTCTGCTGTGAACGTTGATGCTTCAAAAAACAATTTGTTTAGATAGCTAAAAAGACTTTACATCTTGTACAGAGAGATTGAAAATAATTGTCTGCTACATAGTAATAACCTCGTTCATTTTATACACAACCGTCTGATCCTAAACTAGATAGAATATGCTTTGAAATTCAAGTTGCTAAACAGCCCTCTTAGCCAAGTTACAAACGTTTTTGCATTTTCTATTCCTTTTTCTTATTTTATTGGCTAATATTTTACTTTGATCTCGAGTGACATTAGCCAATAAAATAAGAATATTTTTTCGGACATCTTACATACAACGCCATCTAGTCCCAAAGTGAGCAGAGCTTATAATAAGGGCACTAGCACAGAATACATAATAGTACTAGTACAGAAGAATCACTCCGAAAAGTAATTTAAAGAAAAAGGGACCCTTGGTGTCATAAAATTAAGTTCAATTCAGATCGCTAAGCGGCGAATCACCTACGAATATACATATTTACCTACAATTGCGTCTCTTTCTATAGTGTAACTCTTGTCTGTTCTGACAACATTAGGATTGTCTCCTGTTAAAAATAATTTAAATCTGTATTAACTACTTTTAAGTAGTATATCACTTTAGTAAACAACATTATTATTTCCAGTATTATTTGGGGTCGGTTACTAGTTCAACCGGTTTTACCTGAATATTAGTTTTTCCCCTGAGCGATAACTGAAATTCGAATGTTGAATGTTGACAGTATATTTGAGGGCACTGACTTCCCAATTACAAAAAATGACTATAATCCAGTTTAATATTTAATTTAATTTAGAAAATAAACACTATACAATTTAAATTATTAATTATAATCTCATAAACAATTCACAGTAAGTATAAATACCCGTATAGATCTTTTTATAAACGTAATTGGTACTGAAAAATTACTGAATGAAGAAAGTAATGTACATCGTCATCATAAGCCCGTTGCAGTCCATTGCTGGACATAGGCTTCTGAAGGACACCACAGAGAGCTTTGTTGCTTTCCACATCCAGTTACCGCCAACCTTCTTACGCAAGTCGCCCTGTCATCTAGCCAGAGAGCGCTCCATACTACGTTTGTCGAGACACGGTCTGCACTCCAGAATACGCTTACTAAGTTTTCAACCAATGCGTCCTCCAAGTAATGACGTACGGTGCTGAGAAGTGGACACCACTGTAGGGCTACTACACAAGCTTAAAATCGCTAACGTGCTATGAAAATTGTTAAGCTAGGAATCTCGGTAAGGAAATTTAATATACACAAACTACATAATATTGATAAATCAATAAATAAAACTTTGTGAACCACATATCTATAATGAGTTATAATAACATACAATATTTACAATTTAAATTGTACACTCAGTAATCTAGTCACGATATGTCGATATTTGAAAATCATTTTTAGAAACGAGTCTGTAAATTTCTAAATATTGTAGGAAATTGTTGAGGACCGGGTTTTATAAGGTAATAAACTCGTTGTGGCCGAACATATGGTCTGGTAAAAGTAAATAGTCCTGTATTTTGCTGGAGAACATCTCCTTCGATGACAGATTTATCTAGATTTTTCATTAGATCATAATTTAAGTCATTGTGCCAAGAGTTCAGTAGAGACGTCAATTCTCTATGTTTTAGAATTTCCAAATTGTAACGATTATTGTTTAGATTTAACATTAGCTGTTGTACCCATCTGCGTCTGATAAGAATATTCACATATCTTATTAAACGATGCCTCACTTCTGGCTGAAGCTGTCTAAACCATATAGAATATTCAGAATTGTCTTCTGTCACCTGTGATTTTAATACTAAATATATCAGTTTAATCATCTTGTAGAAGTTAGATAGCTGAATGTTGTGATCTGTCTTCAATCGCATTTCGAGCATGATAAGAAGTTCTCTAAGATTGGTCAGCGCAAATAAATCATTATTTAAAAGATATTTTTCCCTAGATTCCAATTTAGTATCGGTTTCGTAATCATCAACTTTGATATTGTGTATATTTTCAGTATTGTAAGTTTCTGGCAACAAATTTGTTTCTTGATTAACATGGTTAGGGTATATTTGTGTTTGTTCATAAGAAATTTGCCAGAAGGGATACTTTGTGTGATCTTTAACTAATTTATTTGAGTGCATATCTAACCATTCTGTATTTACATGGTCATAAGGAACAGAGACTGCGTGTGGCTGTTCTTGGTGAATATCCGAAAACTCTTCAACTATATCTTGACCAGTGAGATCTTGGGATGATTGTACCTGAGGATTATCACCGCATTGACTACATTCATCTTTGATATGTGCAGAAATTATTTGAGTCTGTTCTGGTTTTACATTTAGATTCAAAGCATTAGTATTTTCTTTGAAGGTTTGTGTTGAAGATAAATCTGCACACTCCGTATGTGTCTGTTTCTGGTCGGTAGATGCAGAAGACACTTCGGCTACTCCTTGATTGACAAAGTTATTAAATGACTCTCCTTGGCCGACGTTACAAGTAGAAGCTTTATCGTGTTGGGTTTTTAACACTTCTGGGTGATCAAAAATTTGGGTAGACGACCATTTCCATTTCGTCTCTCCATTTCCAATGGAACCAGTGACTTTTTGTGACTGTCCTTGATGGATGTTAGCAGAAAACTTTTGAGCTCCATTTTGATTAAAAAAGATAGTTGTCTTTTTCAATCCAACATTTCCATTTAATATGTTAGTATTTTCTGAAACGATTTGGTTCGAAGGTGATTTAATCCATTTAATTTTTATTTTTCTTGTAGGACCAGAGTCAGCATGTTCTTGTTGTTGGAGATATTTTTCATCAATATTGCTTGAATATTGCTTGGTGCTGAGTCCAGGTTTAAGTTCATCATTTACCCCAAAAGCGATATCTGTCTGTTCTTCGTCTAACTTATCATTTGGTATAAAGTTCTGTTCTTCGTTAAATAGAGCAGCTTCCACATTATTTGTCTGCTTTAGAACAATAGGATCAGAGGGTGAGTCTGTGTTACGCGTATTGTTGATACTATTGTTGTGTTCATTTTGTGATAATTTGATTTCATCATTACTTGCATTCAATTCAACTAATTCCTTCTCGTATGAAATATTTTTTAATTTATTTTCTAATGAGTCGGGAAGTTGTCCACTTAGATATGAATCAAAAGAATTTTGGCTATCGTTGGTTGGGAGTAAAAGTATTTGAGTTTCTAGAGTGTGATCGATATTCGATTGCATATAAACCTCATTTTCAAATGAATCAGATAGTAATGTTTTATCATTTTCAGCAATTAGTAATCGATCGGGTAACATATTATCTTGTCTAAGGGAAGACTTTTTTTCTTTTGATGAACTGTACGTCTCTATATAAGGGTGGCTTTTGGCATTTAATTCTTTAAAGTCCTCATTGATATTTCCGTTTATATTAACCTCTTCCGTAATATCTTGAACTTCTGTAGGTATTTGAACATCGTATACTTCTGTTTTCATTGATGAATTACCTAAAATTTTAAATTTCACAATGTAGCAGATTCATCTTACAATAACATTCTTAGTTTTGCAGAAAGGTATTTTGAACATATTTACAATAGTCTTTTGCCAAACAAATAAGACGGACGTTTAGAAGATCTTAATTTCTTTTTTGTCAACTCCCACGGACATAAAGACACACAGACTCAGAGCAAGAATTTTTTGATAATATTTAGTGTTTCCCCATGTGATTGATAGATAGATAGACATAGATGGTAGCCATAACAATCAACAGGGAACGACGAGGTGACCGCTTACACCACTAAGCTGATTTCGATGAAATATTAGACCTCAAATAATTTTCTAGGGGATATGAAGTTTATTAGTAAAATTAAACATTGGTAAATTCAAATTTGGTAAAGTAACAACATTTTTACCTTCATTGTTATTTAGTAGGTGTGTTTCATCAGGTTCATTTTCATTTAATGTCCATTTTGTACCTTCTAATGCCTATAAAAGATGACAAATTAAAAATACAGTGTTATTATCGTAGTATAATCAATCATCAAAATTAAATATTCGTGTGGTTATAGAGGTATAAAAAACAAAACGTCACAAGCCCTATTCATCCTGTGGATGTCGTACGCGGGAACTAAGGAAGCAAGAGGCACAGGAAACAAAATTTCGTGGAGAAAGCAAACTTTAAACGAATTGTATAAAAGTTGTCTATGGAAAGTACTTTTGTAAACCAAGATCTCCTTGCTCCTCTCGGTCTTATGTCCAGTAGTGGATTCTTAAAGTTGTTAATGATGGTGATGTAACGGAGATTACTTACGACTCTAGATACCTCGCCATTTTCTCCGGTTCGTTCAAGATTTGTCTCTGACTCATGTTTTTCATACCTTTTTGAAGTTCTTATGTCGTATGGAGATGACGACACATTTTTAGATATACTATACTTGTAAACTATTACTGGTTCACCAATACTGATTTTGTTATGAACATTGCTTTTGGAAGTAGGTAAATAGTCACTCTGATTTTGGTTAGATTGTAAAAAGGTTCTAGTTGCATTTTCCATGCGATCTTCTTCAGTTTTTCTGGGATTTTTAAAAGTTTTTATTTTTCTTTTCATATAAATTTTGTATTTATCAACTTGATTTTTCTCTCTTCCAGGATCTTGGTTCATCGCCTCCTTAATTTCTAGGTCACTGAACAATTTGGAAATGTCCCCTAAGCTGTCTAAAGACTTCAAGTTGTCATGACCGGTTGAATTGAACTTTCTACTAACAAAATACCTCAATTTTGAACCATTCGTGCTTTTGTCTTCGATCACACTTACATCAACAGGAGCAGTTGGCAATGCATGCGTGTAATTCTGTAAAATTACAATATGAATTGAATGATGATTTTAAATGTAACATAATTATATTTCCCCATATACCAACCTGATATGTACTACATTGGAGATGGTCTTAGTTAAAATCACCATAGACCAGCCAAATTTTATGTTTTTACTCACCGAAAACGTAAACAGCTGAAGAATAAAAATATTCCAGATATGTGAATTCATATTTATAATACTGATAATAAAATCACTAAGCCTATAATGTTAAACTGGCGCATGCAACCTGCGATGACAAACTTTAAACTATAGCTAATTTGTATTTAAATAGTACATTTACAAACGTTTAACATTATCGAAAACATCGAGATCTGAAGTGTTTAATACAATTACATGCATTATTAAACATGAACAAGACATTTAATAATAACATTAAATATATTTATTTATAAATGTACATCTACTTATAAGCTCTGATGCAGAAAGTAGTAGGTATGTTAACTTTTATGAGATTCCTATCGTACCTCTTATACGGATGAATAGATTTCATTAGGTATATTGACAGTAGGTATAGTATGATTTTTCAACTGTCTGTTTGTAAATACTAAATACCTACATCAGGTGCTTTAAACAGATCGCTAAATTCGATAATATAAGCTTTAGGAATACCGATAAATATTATATATAAGATACTAATAGACTGCCTTTTTGGTCTAGTCGTCAGCGTATGCGGCTGCTGATCAAGAGGTCTCGGGTTCGATTCCCGGGTCAGACCAAATATTTGTGTGATCCACAAATATTTGTTTCGGAGTCTGAGTGTTTTTCTATGTTTATACTTACTCTACTATAAACATACTTTGTTTTTGTAAATACATACTTATATTTACAAAAAAAAAAGTATGTTTATGTATTTATATCAGTTGTTTAGTACCCATAATACAAGCTCTGCTTAGTTTGGGACTAGATGACGTTGTGTGTAAGATGTCCGAAATATTTATTATTATTATTATAATAAACAGGTGGTCGGCGGTCGGAATGGATAGCTTAGGTGAATTTTCGGAAAATTGAGTACAATCAGCTTTGTGTTGTGCTGTCTCTTACTTGCAATAGTGTGCTTGCATTCAGATTTTAAGAGACATCTCGTGCTGCTATGTAGCGTGCAACAATTAACCTAGTACCCTCTAGTAAGGGTTTCCTTAATCGTCGTTCGTTTGACTTTCATACCTACTATGCTCCAGTCGGGCCGATTACCGATCTATAACCGTCACATCCACCTTGAACGGCTCATCAACAAGCAGATAGAAAATAGGAAAACTCCTTGTTACATGATCAGCAAAATTAACATAGGGTGCGCTTTGAGGCTATTATTGGACATATTCAGAGTATGGACCTGAAGAGGTCGCCGTGGCCGAAATCGGTCGAAGAAGTTATGAAGTGTATGTTAGTTTGTAAGCTCCATAAGAGTATATTACTATATGTAAACACTCCTTTATGTTGGTATAAGATCCCATGCGCTTACCTTGTACTTTACCTAATGCACATTATTTTATAATTATTAGAGGGCTCTCAATAAACGGACATCGAACAAGATGGTTGTTTCCTATTATTAACTACCTGCTTGGACCCTCAACATCACATGGCGACCCTGCCTTGCCTTTAAGGCAGGGTCGCCATGTGATGTTAAGGGTCTTTAAAGCAGGACTGCCAAGGGGCTTTAACACCGAAGAGCTCGACCGTACAAATTACAGCGATGGGTCGATCTACGGTTGAAAAAGAAGAGGTTTTCAGCCAGAATGCGGCCGGAGGAAATAATAATGCCGAGTTAAAGGACATCGGAAGCCATGTGGAGCGCCTCAGTATATCATCATGACTTTACATTATAATACAGTATTTCAATAATTCAAGGCCATATACACATGTATATGTACACCATGTTGCTGCTGCAACATGCTCGTAGGTTGCGGGGAGCTGGCGTCAGTCTGCAGCGGGCCTTATACATTCGGTTCAAAAACAAGGAAAGAAATTCTAAACGAAACGCCGCGCCGGTTCAGTTCTGTCGATTTATTTGTGACGAAATATGGCTATCCCATGGTTATTTAAGTAAGTAGCGAGACTTGTACATCATCAAGAATTCCTTTTTTTATATATAGTTCCTGTTTTTATATAATATTAGCTGCCAAAATGACTGCCCTGCCTGATGGAAAGCATGAACAGAATCCAGAAGTGGCGGCCATCGTCCTCTCTGCCACAGCGGAGAGTGCAGCACGGTGACCCACACTATGGCAGCCTAGTAAGATGCTTTTTCACGCACAACTTGAAGGACCCGGAGTAGAGATTGAATACCGGGATCCCGAAAACCGGGACCCCGGACCGATTTTTCTTCGGGATTTCAATCCCGGGATTGACAAACAATCCCGAAATTTCCCGGAATTGAAAAAGTAAAACCTAGGCTAATAAAACCTTTTAAAACAATGAGCTTAACTTTGTCGAGATTTGACGGAAATAATAAAATGAAAACTTTATTTACGACTCAAATGAAACGAAATAGATTTCACGTGACACTTCGACAATTGTTAAATAGACAAACTAACAGGAATAATTATAAGAAATTGGAACAACAAAACGATAACAAATGGTACAAAACAAACTAAATTCGACGGCAAAACATAAATAATTATAACAATTCAAAACAAAAGAACCTAACAAACAAAAAAAAAATTGATAACATATTAATAAGAAATCAAAGCGAACAAACATTAACAAATAACAACCGACCTATCAGAAACAATGAAAACCATCAAATCAACCAACAATAAACCAATCAAGGGCAGAGGGAAAGAGAAATCAATAAAGGACCAACCAACTGTACCTAACAACCAATCAAAATGTTTTGTAGACTCCTACTCCCACTCAACTCCTAATTTGGTCTTAGATAAATTTAGAACGCACAGGTTCAGGAGTCAGTTCCTTCTGAAATTTGAAGTGTTAAATGAACTAACCAAAGTGAAAGCTACAATGGAATTTGTTCCACACAAAAAATCTGCCGATAACGACGGATAAAACTCAATCTAAGTGTAAATTGTGTAATGTTCCGTATTGGATTACACAATTTACACTTAGTATTAGTGTAATGGTGGATCAACGAGTGGATTACACAGACATCTCAAGTCAATTCATTAGATCAACGTTCTCAAACACGGAATTAAGGATGAAGATAACAATAGACCAGAACCCGAAAAACAGAAGGCAAAAACTTCACAACCACAAAATTTGCTGTTAACAACAAATCGGAAATGTTGTGTGAAATTCTCGCTCGGATGGCTGCAAAGGAAGGCTTATCATTCAATGTTCTTGCTTCATCTGAAGAAATCAAGAAAGGACTAGCTGCGAGGAAATTTGAGAAGATCCCTTCTTGTCCAAAACCGTAAAAGCTATGGTTTTCAAATATGACCGGAAAACTCGTGAGGAACTAATTGCTGAGTTTAAAAATAGGAAATGTGAGGGTGAACGCTTCAGTCTAACACTAGATGAGTGGACTTCGAACCGCCACAGAAGATATCTCAAAGTGAATATACATGCTGGAGAAGAAGTGTATAACAAGCAAACGGAAGTAACACTGCTAAAAAGTGAAACAATTTTTGTAGTAAACTGCGAACTCGATTAAGCGACGATAGCATTGATATTATGTTTTTTGCGGCTGAATTTTCTGCGAAACGATAATTGTATTTTTAAAATGATATTTTGTAAATTTACTTAATTGAAAACTATAAAATTGTAAATTTTGTATGTAATTTGTAAAGATTGTTATTAAAAAACTAACTATCATTAATAAAAGAAAAAAAAATACTAGTTCCAAAATTATGTCATTTATTTACTTTGTTAGCTATTTTGTTCGTTTTGTTATAATTCATTTGTTTGTTTGATTTTCCTTTTGTTATTTATTAAAATATAGTTTTGTTAATTTTCTTTATTAAATTGTGTTTATTATTAAACTATTTCAAATTTTCGTATAATCCCGTACCGAGATACCGGGATCGCTCCGATACGATCCCGAAATCCCGGGATTGAAAAATCGTCCGGGATTTGCAATCTCTAACTCGGAGTCATAGAAGGATGGAAACACATGCGCTGGTAGAGAGTTCCAGGTTTTAACTGCTCGGCACAGAAAGGAAGAGCCCAACCGTTTAGTTCGAGAGCGTATGTCAACCACTCTGAAGCGGTGGCTTCCGAGACCAGCACGCGTTGTCCTGTATACGAAAGGGGAAGGGGGGACCAGTTGGAACAACTCATCAGAACACTCTCCATGATGTAAGCGATAGAGGACTGCCATGGAGGCGAAATATAGGATGAAATAAGTATTAGAACTATAAAGGCGTGTATGGATTCGTCACATTGTAAATAAAGTATTAAAATCCATATTTATTCGATAAATTGATAGATAAGCTGCAGGCCCTGAGTTGTGCGACTTAATAACAAGTAGGAAATAAAATTGATTGGTTCTGTTATATGCTTGTGTGACTAGTTCAATAAAGTATGATGTACCGACATTCGATTTGATTTAAATTGAAAAATAAAAGTTTCTTATAAATGAATACTGTATGTAAAGGGTCTTTCATAAAATAAAAGTTTCTTATAAATGAATACTGTATGTAAAGGGTCTTTCATAAAATACGTCACAGGAATTTTTACTTTGACATCTCGCAGGTGAATACATTTTTATAAAGATTAGCTTCCAAAATGACTTGTCTAATGAAAAGCATAAGTAGATTCCAGTCCCGGAAATGACAAACGTTTTTGATTATTTACATTCTTAATTCTATCTGCAGTCTGTTCTTCCAAGGCCCACCATTACCAATTTTACGTCTTACATTCAAGAAGAAAGTACGTGAACTTCTTCGGAATGAGTCGGCAGAACAGCCACAATTGTACTGCTTACTTTACTGGTTACTGCCACTGAACGAAGGCCTGTCCTAAGGAGCCGTTTAGCCGTCCTTATAAGGTAAGTAACTGGCAAACGGATACTTAAATAGTTAAATCTTAAATAGTAGTATAAAGTAAATAGTAAAAACTTAAATAGTTAATCGTCTTAGAAACCTCTCAATGTTTTTCAAAGACCTATCCAACGAAACCCCACACGATGGGGTAGATGCGAAAAAAAAAACATCCCCACTTTACGTGTAGGGGAGGTACCCCAAATAAAAATATTTGTCATGATTTTATTGTAGCACTTTGTCGACGTGATAAAAACACATATCCATGCAGTTTCATATTTCTAGCACTAACCGTTTGGACGGTAAGTAAGTCGAGGACGGACGCACGAACATGACAAAACTATAAGGGTTCTGAGTAATAAACAATGGAACCCTAAAAAAAAACCCTACACGATGGGGTAGACGCGAGAAAAAAATATCATCCCTAGTTTGCGTGTAGGGAAATTTTATTGTAGCACTTTGTCGACGTAATAAAAAGCATCTTTCTAGCACTAACTCTAACCGTTTGGGCGGACGGACGGACGGACGGACGGACATGACGAATCTATAATATTTTGAGCCAAAAAGAAAACAAAATTAGTATATAACATTTATATATTTCCTTCATAGTCGCACATTAGATACAAATTGAACCAAATACAAATTTAACAAATAAATACAAAATACATTCTTAAATTTATATCAATCACATATATATACATCTTAGCCCGGTAGTGGACGATTTCATACCTTCATACAAATGTATAATTTATTTTGCCCAGCAGTGGGATTACATAGTAATATTGCTATTGAAACGTGCGATATTGCTTCGAACCCCATAATACAACAACCCTTGATGTACAGTCAGCAAAAAAAAGATTATATAAAATATTTTTCCTTAAACAAACTAATGTATGAATAATATATGTATACGTACGTAGTATTATACATGTATAACATACATGAAACGGACACAAAGAACACCCAGACTCTGAACAACAATTTGTGAATAACACAAAGTGTTGTCCCACGTGGGATTCCAGTTTTTAGATTCTAGTCTAGTTCCACTCTTATTCTAGTTATTTTAGTTGTGTTATTATTTTAAGTTTGTTATATGTGTGTGTAATTGTAGTATTACACTATTGCAATCACTAGACATAGTCTGTAATGATATTATCCCTATCCCTACTAATATTATAAATACTAAAATAATTCTGTCTTGCTGACTGTACTTTGTCCTTATAATATTGTCAATAACTCACAGTATATAAATTGTATATTAAAACTTTACTACGAGAATATCTACTAGGACGACAAGTCCCTTAGCCAAGTTACAAGTGCTTCGTGTCGATTCTCTTTCTACGATCGCTACTATTCTCGCGTATTATTGGCTAATATTTTGTTTTGACCACGTGAATTAGCGTTGAGAGACGTCATTCTCATATAATAATAATAAATATTTAGGACATTTTACACACAACGTCATCTAGTCCAAAACTAAGCAGAGCTTGTATTATGGGTACTAAACAACTGATATAAATACATAAACATACTTTTTTTATATATACATACATATTATACACAGAAAACACCCAAACTCCGAAACAAATTTTTTGGTCCGACCCTTGAATCGAACCCGAGACCTCTCGATCAGCAGTCGCATACGCTAACCACTAGACCAACGAGGCAATATATATTAGTTTTGTATAAATGATTACGTTTATAGAATGCTACAGTTACTGCCTCAATAGCGCAGTGTAGCGTATACGACTTTTGTGCAAAAAAATTCATAATATTGTTGCGCCATAAGGAGATGAATCTCGTTTGCACGGGAATAATCTAGAAAACAATAGAATCGAGGACAGCGCCATCTAGTGTCGAGTAGCGCATAACTGTGGCGCTACAAGTAGCTCTAGAATAATCTATTCAGTCTAGAAACATCGATCGAATATTATCGAACATTGCAGTTATCTCGACAGCCATATAAAAACGTCTTAGCCGTACAGTCAGTATTGTTTCAAGATACAGCGAATAAACATCATAGCGATTTTCTAGTGCGACTAACGAGTAATTTAAGTGTTGTTAATAAATATTGTGTTATTTTTGGTAATCAATCGACTACTTTATTTAATACCCAGCTCGTAACAATATTATGTATTTATATCAGTTGTCTAGTATCCATAGTACGAGGTGTGTCAGTCTGTCTGTTGCCTAGACCCTATCAGCCTCCCTAGTCAAGTTACAAACGTTTTCTATTTCTGTATTCTCTAGTTTCATTGGCTAATGTCACTCTGTTACGTGATCAAAACAATTAGCCAATAGAGTATAGAATAGAACTGAACTTTGAACGAATACTTATTACGAGGTTCTCTGTTCATTCACTACACTTTATATACTGTAAGTCATACCAAAAATTCTGATTTAGCAGGTCTACACCACATTGCTGGTGAATATTTCGATCCAGTAGCCGTCTGGGTCCTGGATGAAAGCCAAACCCTTCATTTTGCCATCGTTCGGTCGCTTTATGAACTTAACACCTTGCTGCTCGAATCTGAAATTAGAGAAATAATTCTGTACCTTGAGGTATACAACATTATGTGGCTAAAGTCAAATTTTACAAGAGAGGCAAAAATAAAATTGTGAAATTTTGAATTTAATTTTGAGAAAGTTATAATAAAAGCAGCGTTATTAACTTAGCTGTATATTTTATAATAAATCTCTGTTAGTATTAGGTCAATATCATGAATTACATATAATTACGATTAATCTATCTATTATCTTTCATCATTTGAGATCCTATACCCTGTTAATATTTGTCCAATTAATGTTATATACCATTGTATTCCTCTTTTTATAGGTGACGTAGGACTTAATGCTTTATACCAATATGTAGAACTGATTCTTGGGATGATGAGTGCCGGGCGTATGAGAATACATGATTTAATGTAACGTTTCGCCTGAGGGTGGAACAAGCGATAGAGATGTATGAGATCGGTCGAAGCGTCCAAACAGAAGAGAGACACATAATGTTTTGTCAACTGTCAAGCTAGTAGTAATCCATAAACCTACTTTACACACACCAAATTTTTTTAAGCAACGATTTTAACACGCGGTACAAAGACTACAAAGACTATAATTTTAACAAAAAAGGAACCGACTTCAATGAAAAACTATTCCGAGTACCCAAATCGCGACATTGTGCCTATGATATTTGAGGAGTTCCCTCGATTTCCTTGGGATCCCATGATTAGATCCCGATATGGTGGCGATGGGACCACCTGTAAGCTACGCCCATTCCAATGCAAAAAGAATTTTTGAAATCGGTTCATAAACGACGAAATTATCGCTGAACATACATTAAAAAAAAAAAAAAAAGATTCAGACGAATTGATAGCCTCCTCCTTTTTTTTGAAGTCGGTTAAAAATCGAGCGAGCGGTAAATAAAAGTAAAGTGCAGCCCTTTGTCAGTAGTTATAGTTATAATAAACGGATAGCGCTGGAATGCTTATCCTTACTAATATTCTAAATGCGAAAACTACTGAATCGATTTAAATAAAAAATGGTACACAGATAGTTTAAAACTCTAAGAGCCTGAGAAAATACATAAGTTAGTTTTTAGGCGATAAACGACATATTAAACGTTAGTAAGCTAGTAAGTTTTTAGTGACATACCTAGCGCAGGCTTCATCCACATTGCGGACGAGTATACCGATGTGACCAAAGCCGCGAGGGTCGGAGTTACCGTTGTGATAGCTCGAGTCGTCGCTCTCTGTTCCCCAGTTACTGGAATTCATAAACGCAATTCATACATTTCAAAATTTGAAAGGTAGTAAAGCCACTCTGATTTCAGCATGAATGTCAGCGGCCGAAGCGGTACCACATTCGTGTTGTAGTGTTTCGCTCGTCAGTGTAAGACCAGAGGATACCTTACCAATGATAGAAGGATCTCACTAGACCGCCTTATTGCGGATTATTATGCTGCATTGTGTGCACTCACAATGAGGATAGTGACCACTCTTGGATTCTACTCATGCTTTCCATCAGGTAGATATAGTCATTATTAAAGCTTAACTAAGAAATTAATGGTTGGAATTGAAACTATACTGCACTCACATAGTTCTCTTTAATATTGTACACGAACTTAAAAAAAAAAGACACCTCTGTGGTTTGTTTCGGCGTTTCTTCCCAGAGAGAGTCGTAGGAAATGCCGGCGCCTTCTAGTTATAAAGTCCGACTTGTAAAAATGTCTGAAAAGATTTACTTGCAGAAATAAAAATCATTTATCATTTATAGTTGGAAACAATCACCGAAGGGTACTGACCCCGTGTGGTGACGACTTATCCGTGTGGTGACAGATCAAGAATACAGAATGTCACCACCCCTATTCATCCCGCGGGTGTCGTAAAAGGCGACTAAGGGATAAACTACGCAAGACAACATCAATGCAAAAAGAAGGAAAACTTGAAACTAACCCTATACCAACCCGTCTGGCCAGCGTGGTATAGTAGGCCAAAACCTCCATTCTAAGGAGAGGCCTATGTCCAGCAATGGACTGTTGAAGGCTGTTGATGTTGATGACTGACCTCGAGCGTGAGCGGGTCGACCTTATCGTACGACAAATGCTCCGCACGTGGGACCCCACCCTCACGGAGACTCTCCAGCTCAACTTCCTGCTGGTATTGGACGAGGGCCTATTCCCGCAGTATATCATGCCACACATGGTTACCCATTTAGGACAATACCTATATGGGTAACTGAGTAACCGTTTGTGGCATAATAATAATATGTCATGAGCGTTTTCGTGATTCGGAGGTCACGTTAAGCAGACGGTCCCGGTTGTTATCAAAAACGGTTCGGGCGGCTTAAAAACTTCCAACGGCAAGATTCCCCAACCTGAACTCTGTCAGCGTGGGGATGTATAGCCTTAACTCTCCTGAGACTAGACCCGAGCCCAGCAGATGGACATTACGGGTTGTTGATGAAGAAATAAAATTACATTCTAATTTAGGTATTGATGTAACTTAAATAAATAAATAAATATTTTTGGACATCTGACACACAATATCATCTAGTCCCAAGCAAAGCAGAGCTTGTGTTGTGGGTACTAGACAACTAAGTAATAACTACTATTTTCCGCTGTAATTCGCTAGATGGCGCTGGATTTTAATTAATCTTTTTATTCAGGTATCTCAGACCCATAGAAAATGTTAAAATTATTGTGAATTAATAAAAATTTAAATTTAAATTCTAAAATTATTAAATCTATAAAGTATTAATTCAATTTAAATCAACTCAAACTCAATCAAAAAATAATAACAATAACAAACATTAATAAATATTTAAAAAATTGGTTCAATTTAAATTCTATTAAAATTCAAAAGTAATAAAATTCATATAGCAGCATTCATGTTATGTTTTAAACAGGTACGTTTGAGTGAGAAGGGTTTTAATTACTTACTATGTTAGTTCCAAGGTAGCTTTCCTTGTCATCGCCCAGGCTGTTCTAGTGGCTTCATCAGATGGAATCTCGCCAGGGTTCTCGTAGCCCATGAAGAACAGAGAGAACTTCATTTCTGGGAAGTGAAGCTGCTTCAACAATGACATTCCTAAGACTCCGGTGTAGAAGGGAATTGACTTGCGAGGATCCTTGATGCGGTACATTGTTTGTTGAAACATAAAGTCCTGGAAAAGTACAAACAGATATTTTAAAGTCCCTTATTTGAAAATATAACATTTTCATGCAACCAAAGTTAGAATATTTGTGATAGGAGGGGGGGGGGGGGGGGCTAGATTTCTTCTTTTAACATCAGCTTAACAAATCTATTACGTCCTACTATGCATCAGCCTCGATTCATAGTTAGTATGTACTACATACTTTTGGTTTTGATAAATAATGTTTCTGTCTGAAAGTTCAATAGGTAGTAGTACGTGAACGTAAATTGATATTCATTTCATGAATGATTTGAGCTTCTTTCTACACTGACAAGATCGGTTGGTATGGTTTACTTCAAGTTTTCCTGCACTTTGTAGTGATAGATGGATACTCTTTATTGCAAACCATAATACAAAAGATACATTGTAGGATCCAATCCAATAAAAACAGTGGTACTGTGGGCGGCCTTATCACAGACTACGATCTCTTCCAAGCAACCTTAAAATTTACTATACTTAGAGGCCGGCGTACGACACTCGAAACTGCAAGTTCAAATTTGTTCGTAAAATATTGCTGTCTCTGTTTGACAAAATAAAACGTAGATACGAGTGCACCGCTGTATGTGTGTATGTGGATTGACATTCATTCGTAGTAATTCGGACTCTCTCGTAGAAGGTTCGGCTATCATTATTTGACTGACACGAATCACACACACATTGAAATATTTTTTGATGCGATAGCACTACTAATTGCTTGAAATTTGTAAAAATATGGATGTGTTTCGTAATATCGAAAATCATGAATGAAAACTCAATATTTTTTCGATTTATTTTGTTTATGTAGTAGCATAATAATATGAGATATGTTATTGATGAAACAATATTAGAAATATTTTTGTTTTTAAGACAGAAAAAAACAAAATGAAAACATGACATTTACAATGTAAAATATGTAAAAATTAATTTGATTATATTTTATTCTAGATTAGTTTATTTTTAAAAATAAAGACGTTACAACCTAAATAAATACAGTCTAAGTCCGAATATCAACATATCATCGTGGAAATATGTTTATACTGCAAATGATCTTGGTAAACCGATTGTATGGACAATTCAGCCTCCGGGGGCCCCTTAAAGGTAATTGTAGTTAGCGGTGCACATTTAGAATTTCCTAATACTCATATACATACACACATTCATGTGCATACAGACATACATATGAATACATACATAAACATACATATTGAGACAGCTCATAGTTGTTACCTGCCTTAGTTCCTCTTACGAGATACATTGGATAATGGGATAACTAGGGGTGATGATACTGGGTATTCCTAGTCTATTACACGGATTGATTACAAAATACTTGTTAATAATTGATTATACATCAATTATCTAATTCAACAACATTTGAGACTGTTATCAATCTACCGTCAGACTCGTCTGACGGTAGATTGACAACGGTAGATTGGCACTGTTGTTATCAATTCTAATATTATAAATGCGAAAGTAACTCTGTCTGTCTGACTGTTACGTTTTCCCGCCTAAACCGCTGAACCGATTTTGATGAATTTTGGCATAGAGATATATATTTTTACAGCGAAAATCGACACACTCGCGGGCGGAGCCGCGGACAAAAGTTAGTCTTAAAATAAGAGTTGAAAAATGCATTAAATATTTTGCGTTTTATATAACTTGCATACAAGACTGCTGTCCTTGAAGTTTCGAGTTCAATTCCTGGTTCGGACCAAGTGTTTGTATGATCTAAAAGTACTAAATATATGAGTATTATATCAGCCAATATGGCTTTCAAAGTACAAGTTCTGATAAGTTTGAAGCTAGATGGCGCTGTGTGTTATATGTCCAATATTCATTTATATTTGTTTCGGAGTTTGGATGTTTTTTCTGTATGTATATACGGAAAAAACATCCAAAAAAAGTATATTTATGTATTTATATTAGTTGTCTAGTACCCACAGTACAAAGTTTGCTTGGTTATCAGTCATATGGAATATCTGAAAATTTTATTTTTTGCTGTTTGCATTTATGATTATTTTGTGTTTTCTGTCCCTTAAAAAAAATATTTAACACATAACTTACAAGATTTTTACTGTTCTATAATTTTATACATATAGATAACAATATCAAATTCATTATTTGTAATGAAACTAATTTAATCATAATATTGTCATTGTTTTTATAATTCTTTAATTTTAATTTCAATTTAATAATATTATCAGTTGCATAATATCACAGTATTCTAAAGTTCTTCATACTGTGATAATATTTTACTATTTATCAGTGTTAAAGGTTATATGGAAATGTGATAAGAATTATTATTTTTTATGAGATATTACTTAATCTTACTGCTTTTGAAATACTTAACCAAGAGACAAATCATTAAATATGTATGTTAGTGTGGTGACGACTTCAGAATATGAAGCATCACCACCTTCATTCATATAGAGTTGACAAGCAAACATAAATATTTGGATCATCCAGTCCCAAATTATGCAAAGCTTGTACTATGGGTATTAGTTTATCTACATTTTTTTTTTATTGTTGTAATGGAATAGGCGTTTGTCTTCCATCTCACCTGATGGAAAGTGTAGATGAAGACGAAGATGGTACACGCCCATCCAAAAGAAACCTGTTCACTCTACTCTTAAAGGTTCCAGAGTTCAACTCATCAGGAAAAATAGACCTAGGCAGGTCGTTCCAAACTTTGGCGACTCTCACCAAAAACAAGCTGTCAAACCATTTAGTTCGTCTTTTGGGTATGCCAACAACGTATGGATGAAACTTTTGACTGTGCCTAGTAGTCAGATAATATATATTAAATATAATATTTATTAGTAACTTTGTGTTTATAATTATTGTGAGAAATTAAATTTGGCTTATGTTATCCAGAAAACTGTAAAATGATTTTATGTATAACTGTGGTAGAAATACTACCTTATATAAAGTCCTCTGCTGCGTTCATCTGCTTGTTTGCAATAAACTCAAAAACCACTGCACATTTAAAGGAAATTTTGTACCCAGATAGGCTACTTTTTACCGCTATAACCAACTTATATGTGGGCGAAAGCTGGTATAAACTAAAGCTGATGTACAAGCATCTTACAGATACAATAGTTTAGGACTATATTTGGGATTAAAAAAATGACTAGTTACTTAAAATAAGCAGTGAATTTGAAGAAACATACTAAACATTGAATATAAATATTATTTATAATAAAAAATGATTATTTTTAAAACATGTAATTGCGTCAATTTCATAGTGAGAATAAACCGTAGAATTAATTACTTACTCTAGTTGAAGGGTCTGGAGTTTGACACAGAGCTTCAATCTCTTGAGGAGAAATACCTTCGTGCGACATTATTCTGCACAGAAAAATAAAATAATAAACCTAACCTATCGACAGCGAATTTAATACAAGGAATTACATAGGTACAGTTTAAACTTCAGTGCAACGTAGATCTTACATCTTAAAAACAATTATGGTTTTAGTAAAAAAGTTTTTGTACCTTATAAATTAATTTGCAAGACAAATTAAAAACAACTCTGCTCGCTCTGACGTTTGAGTTCAATAACTTTCGTGTTTAGTTTAGTGTTGCAAGTTTCATGTCTTGTATTTATGTTAAAAATAAGTATAGAAAGATTACATGCTAAAATAACTTTATTTTGAAACAATTATAAATAATATTCACATAATCCAAAGGTAAAACTTTTCGTATAAATATCTAAGTTCTTCCATCCATACGATATCTCGAACTGCAGATGTTTTAATGCATTCGTATGCTGATATCATTCTTACATTTTTATCATCGGTAAATACATCTCCAACGACGCTCAAATAATCCCCTTCTGAAAAGTTAATTGGGTTTTTCGCAATTCGGTCCAACAAATTAGACATAATGGTAACGTTGTCATTGCCTGTCCTCGTTGCTTCCGAAAACCTATAACATAAATCTTTCAAAATGGCGGGTGACGCTTTCATATTACTCTTAGTGCTATCATAATAAATTTGAACTGATCCTGTAGCGTCGGAAAGTTCCGCATTCGTTGTAGTGCTTGATGTATTATAAATCGCGGTAATTACGCCGTGTATCATGACGTTTTTGAAAGTCATTCCAAATAATTCGTAGATGTATTTATTTTCTGTTGTTTTGGCGCGAAATACGTCTTGAATGTACACTTTTAAAGGACTTTGTTGGAAGTTCTCCATTGTCAATTAACTTTTATGTTACACTGTTAGTAATTATTACAATACTAATTATTCCATGAAATTTGAATTAATCGGAAATATAAAAGTAAGTATGATTTCTTATAATTTATAAGTTGTTATTAATCCAATTTACACTAATTCAACTGTCACTTTCTATCTTTGTATGACATTTATCTTCCAACGACTGAAGTAGGTTTCGTTCAGAAACCAGTTAAGACAAAAGTTAGAACTTTGATAACTATTCCTCCAAAAAGGCTGTAGTGTGGTGGTACATTCAATGCGAATGTAATTATGACAGTAGAAATAAAGTAAAATTCAAATACGTATGATTAAGATCTGAACCTTTGTATTGTTATGGAAAGATTTTTTTGTGTAGTTTGAGTAAAATTAACTCTTGTTAAATTTTAGCGAAATAATATTGTTTAATAAGCTGAGAAAAGATGCTAGCGATTGTTAAATAAAACTACAATATGTACATACATTTTTGTGTTTTACTTTGGTAAGTTTAAATTTACGGTCAAGTTGGGTAACTTTGAACACTTTTCGCAGATTTTTAAGTACACTGAAAAAAAATATGTATTGGTTGCACTATTTTATTCAGTATGGTGAGTGTTCTTTCATACCCATATATTGAATTAACCATCCAATATGATGTATTAATACAGATAACGTTTAGAAATTGATGTTTAAGTGGCCATTCAAAGTTACAACGACTTTCGGGTAACTTTGAATTGAGTTATCTGGGACAATGAAAATCCCCCATAATTCACTAATTATTTGATTTGGGTAACATTATACTTTTATGTAGAATAAAATATATATAGATGTGTCGAAATAAAGTGGTGTCAAAGACATCGAATAACCCTTCACTGGGGATGCCATTCTCCAAATATTTACTCTGAATAAGTGGAAACAGTTTAATAGAGACACATGTTTTTTTAAATAATATATGATATATTTATTAAGAATCAAAGATATACATAACATTATTTACTTATTTATCTATCAAATGAGATCAATAAAAACTGATGAGATCAAAGGTTACAGGTGAGCAATATGTAATTGAAAAAATCATTCACCCCATTCCATGAACAAATAACATCATCTATGAAAAACTTTCCATCCCTTCTTGATAATTGATGTTCTTTTAATAGAGATAATATGTTCTCCTTCTTTACAACGAACCGTAGATTCTCGTACTTCAACTTCTGTGTTTTTAAGCAATTCATTTAGTACGGTTTCCTTTGATAAAATGGGAACTAGCCACAGCTTCGAAATCCTGCCTTATTGTTTTATGTTCTCCACACGAGTGAGCTCTCCCATTTCTAGTGCCTTTCGCAAAAGCTGGGCAAACAAAGATTTAGGTAGTGCCATGACCTTCTTGCCTCCACTTGTTTGACGGTAGTTGTCTAGTACTTTCCTCCAAGTGCTCTTGACAGAAGAAAAATACCCTACATCTAGTGGCTGCATTAAGTGTGTAGAATTTGGGATCAAACATACGAACACAATATTGTGTTCTTCACAAAGGCGTAACGCTTTAGGTGAAATATGCGCACTAAGGTTGTCACATATAAGCATTTTTTTCCCTTAAGACTAGAGTTACCCATAAAAATAAAACTTACAATTGGTTAACATTGAATCGTTTCCATTGAACCAATTTCAAATAAATTTACAATGATCTGATAGACAATCAATTTTGGTCAAATAGACATTGAGAAATCACGAAATTATTAGAAAAAAGGCAAGTTGAATAAATGTATCACCTTTAGAAACAAAATAAACAGTGTTTTACATACCTTTTCTATATTTCATTCAGATTTCTACCACACACACTTTTTTAGGGTTCCGGTGCCAAATGGCAAAAAACGGAACCCTTATAGATTCGTCAAGTCTGTCTGTCTGTCTGTCTGTCTGTCTGTCCGTCCGTATGTCACAGCCAATTATTTCCGAAACTATAAGAGCTATACTGTTGAAATTTTGTCAGTCGATGTATTCTGTGAACCGCATTAAGATTTTTATAGAAAAATAGAAAAAAAAACAATACATTTTGGGGGTCCCCATACATGGAACTGAAACTCAAAAATTTTTTTTTCATCAAACCTATCCGTGTGGGGTATCTATGGATAGGTGTTCAAAAATGATGTCGAGGTTTCTAAAATCATTTTTTTCTAAACTGAATAGTTTGCGCGAGAGACACTTCTAAAGTGGAAAAATGTGTGTCCCCCCCCCCTCTAACTTCTAAAATAAGAGAGTAATAAAACTAAAAAAAATATATGTTGTACATTACCATGTAAACTACCAACGAAAATTGGTTTGAACGAGATCTAGTAAGTAGTTTTTTTTTAATATGTCATGAAGCGTAAACAGCAATTTACCTTTCATTTAATCAACGAACTACAAGAACTTTTATATAATGTTACTTGTTAATACGGAACCCTTCATGGGCGAGTCCGACTCGCACTTGGCCGATTTTTTTGTTGTTGATCACCTCGAGCAGAAAAGGCGCTAAAGTTTTGAAAACTTGTTGACTACTGTGAATTTTAAGACACATCTGACATTTTAAGCATCTCAACGGTCCGTTTCATAGAATTATTCAAGTAATTATACAAAAAAGTGTTTAAAAAAATATATATAAATCTTCGAACAGGTTTTATTCAAAGTTACACGGAAATTCAAAGTTACCCAACTTGACATTACCTATTTTCATTATTTATTTACTAGTTTTATTATGTCTTCTCAATTAATTTGTCATTCAAAATATATTTAAATATTGAATTGTATAATAGCAGCCCGGAGTATGGAAAGTGGCGGTGTTTCACGCCTGTGCCTCTGTGAGTAAGTTAAGCCGTCGGTCTCAGTTGTCTTAAACATCTATGGCAATCGTTATTAAGAAATCTTCAAATATACTGGCAACTAGTTCAATTTTCGAATTCAGCTCGCCCTCACGGTCATGGAGGTCTGATAACATTCGCGCTGTGGAACACTGATGTTCGGGTGAATCAAATCAAATCAAACCATTTTAATTTCAATTAAACCAATACTACGGCACTTTGGAAACGTCAAGTAGTCAGTCAGTAGTCAGTCGTGAAGCTAATTGTCTTTAATTAATAACAGACAAGAAACACCATGGACACACTTTTCCAACATAGATTTTACAAGTTTTGGTTACATTGTTGTTGGAAATCGTTTGAGTAAGTGTCTGACCTCAAGTAATATTGGAAATCAAAAATAAGAAGATATAAATGCATTATGAGCTTTCGAATGCTTGACTTCTACTTTTGTGATATTTTTCAGTCAAAAATGTAATTTAATTATAAGAAGAAAATAAAATGAGTATACAACATTTATTTATTTCCTTGATAGTCACACATTATTTACAAATATAACAAATAAATTAAAAAATAGGCAAATTACGCAATTGGATTGCGGGCAACAAACATGTAAGTTAAAACTAAAATTCTGTTGAAGAAGCTTTACACCTAATCGCTGCTGAATATTTCAATTGAGTAGTCGTCCGGATCCTGGATGAAAGCAAAACCCTTCATATTGCCGTCGTTAGGACGCTTTCTAAATTTAACACCTTGCTGTTCGAATCTGAAAATAAAGAGATTATTTATCAGTTAATACGATACTGGCTTTTGCTTTGTAAACAGTGTAATGCGTAGACCAATTTGGGCTTATGCTTAGTCACTGGGACACTCCTGCGTATAGGTTCTCCCTACCATGTTGCTCTGTGCTTACAGGAGCAGATTATGACTTGTTTACCAGCCCTACACTATCCATACTAACATTATAAATTCGAAAGTAATTCTGTTTGCTACGTTTTCACTACTAAATAACCGGAACCGATTTCAATCAAATTTGAAAAATTCAATAACATTTTTAGCAATACCCGGGAATCGAAGACCTCTCGATCGTTAGTCGCATTCGCTAACCGCTGGACCAACAAGGCAGTCGTCCATAAACATACCCATAAGAACCAATTTTAGAAAGAATTTATGTTTTAGTTGGTTGGCAGTTAATTTTAATATTCAGCTAGGTGGTATAATACAGCAAAACTTCTTTTCGAAGAAGAGACCTATGATAGGCTGTTGATGTTCTTATAAGTTTATAGTGAGAGAGGCCAACAGTTTGGAAAGACTGGTAGTTATAGAAAAATAGATGGCAAAATACCCCGAGGTGGAAGTCCGAAGAGATGGTCGGACCAGATCTTCGAACAACTGGAGATATCTCGACTGCTTTCGACTGCCTTAGTGGCCTAGTAGGAGCATATGTAACTGCTGTACCTGAGGTTTCGGCCTCGATTCTCGGGTTGGACCAAATGTTTGTGTGATCCGCAAATATTTGTGCCGGAATTTCAGTGTTTTTTATGTATCATATGCATGTATTTACAAAAAAAGTATGTTTATGTATATCAGGTGTCCAGTATCCATAATACAAGCACTGTTTATTTCGGGATAGATGGCGTTGTGTGTCATTACATCGATAAATTATACGACCGATAAATAAATTATGAATAAATATTTTGGAACTCATCATTATGAGTTCCAAAATATTTATTCATAATTTATTTATCGGTCAGCGCCGCTTTCCATAAAGTGACGGACCGTATCAGATAGATAAAGACAACCGGCTTGTTGGGGAGTCATGATCCTCAGTATGGAAAGGATTATGAAATGAAGTTTATAGTGACATACCTAGCACAGGCTTCCTCCACATTGCGGACGAGTATACCGATGTGACCAAAGCCAGAGTTGCTGTTGATATAGTTCGAGTCGTCCCTCTCTGTACCCCAGTTACTGGAATTTATAAATGCAATGGTTTTATTTTATACTACTTTATTTTTATATACATTTAGGCTTCAACCTGATGGAAATCATGAGTCGAATATAGGAGTGGTGGTCACCATCATCATTCTGAGTACACACTATGCAGCATTGTGACCCACACTATGGCGGCCTCGTGAGATATTACTGCATCATCTGGCCTTCAGTTTTACACTCACCAACGAAATACGACAGCACAAATGCTGTCATTTTTAAGTTAGCTTTAGCTAGTGGTTATGGTGGACATGGTGGTGAATTCGAAATTGTTGAAATTGGTGAAAAGTTTACGTTAGAAACTCACTGCGCAATGCAGGGGTCTTTACTCACAGTGCAGGGTATGCGGTGCACACAGGCGCAACTGTATTTAGGGGCACCGCAGCGCTGGCATAGGAACTTTTATTAAACATGCGTGCTTATTATAGGTCGCTAGAGTAATAATTCAACACGGGCGCTTCACGAGCACGAGATACGCCCCTAGCGCGATGCAAGTAGAGTACTAACCCCATGGTTCTGTTATAATTCGCTAGATGGCGTTGTACGCTTATTCCAACTTACTGTGTTAGTGCCAAAGTAGCTTTTCTTGTCATCGCCCAGGCTGTTCTAGTGGCTTCATCAGATGGGATCTCGCCAGGGTTTTCGTATCCCATGAAGAACAGAGAGAACTTCATTTCTGGGAAGTGAAGCTGCTTCAATAATGTCATTCCTAAGACTCCGGTGTAGAAGGGAATTGACTTGCGAGGATCCTTGATGCGGTACATTGTTTGTTGAAACACAAAGTCCTGGAAAAGTACAACAATTTATCTTTAAATATATAATTTGAAAATTTACGATTATCATACATCTAAAGTGGGGAGTTAGATTTTTCTGTCAAGTTTAAGTAAAAAGTAACAGTTTTGTTATTTTGGAGAATGAGTAATATTGAATAGAATGTGCTGCTGCCTGTGATACTATGTCCTCGCAGTTTATTGAGTGAAAGAGGATGCAACCCAAAGTAGTCCACCTACCTCCTTCCAAAGGAAGTTTAGACCTAGGTACTATATCACACTGGCTAGATGGGTTAAGATTACGTAGCCACAGCGTGTCTTGCCAGTCCCTAACCCGCACTCGACCAGCGTGGGGACGTATGGCCTTAACCCTCTCCTGAGATAAGAGCCGAGCCCTGCAGTGGGACATTGTGGGTGGTTCTTGATGAATACGTCATACACTAATTAAAATACATCGAACATTTACTTACTTTAGTTGAGGGGTCTGGGGTCTGGCACAGAGCCTCGATCTCTTGAGGAGAAATACCTTCGTGGGACATTCTTCTGCACAAGAAAAATAAAACAATATACCTAGCCTCTAAAATCTAATCGAATTTACTACAAGTAATAAATATTTAGGTATAGTTTAAACTTGTGATAAATATGAATTTTATTTGGGTTTTGAAAATTTATATTAAGGTTCAACAACTTTTTCCTATGGATTTGTTTTCTTTCTAGAAAAAGTTCCAGTAGGTACCTTAATATAGATTATTTTCAAAAAAATTGGAAACAGCTCTGACGTTTAGATAAACAACTGTCGCACTACACTCTACAAGTAAAAAGTGTTGGTTTCATCAAATTATATTGTTCTACAGATACCTAGATAAGTAAGATAAGATAAAAACTGTAGCTAAACTGATTATTTGAACCATGTGTTTATAAATTTAACGATAAAAATTAAAAGATTACATGCGAAAATTAGGTCAAGGAAACGGCTCCTGATAGGGAGAGCTAGAAATAACTAAATCAACACTTAAATAAATCAATATTAAACATTTCGGAAATGTAAGATGTCTAATGTACATGTCTAAAAAAACTATTCCGAGTACCCAAATCGCGACAATTGTGCCTATGATATTTGAGGAGTTCCCTCGATTTCCTTGGGATCCTATCACCAGATGCCGATATGGTGACGATGGGACCACCTGTAAGCTATGCCTAATCGAATGCAGAAAGAATTTTTGAGAAATCGTTTCTTAAACAACAAAATTATCGCTGAACATACTTGAAAAAAGAAGATTCCGACGAAATGAGAACCTCCTTTTTTTAATAGCAAGGAAGAAGAAGATGAAGAACATTTCTAAGAACTTACCTACCCTTTGTGGCCTAAGGGACCTGGTTTTGGCTGCCGTATAATAGGCTTCGAAATTTTTAGTATGTGATGGTAAAATCGGACAATCATCACTGCTGTTTTGGTGTTCAAAGACTGAAGTGTTGATGTCGATTCAATCGGTTTTTATCATTGCAATCCTTATCACATGACTGAAAGTTAGATATAGTGCTATGAAACGGTGGCTCTGGTGGCTCTTCTTACACATTTATGCCCTGCGTAGGTGCCTTGTGTTTTAATAAAATAAAAGCAGACACTCTAAGCATTCAGTTGTATTTGGATTTAAGAAAAATTATATTAATTGCTAGTTTTATAGAAATAGTAAAGTAAACTGCGCGGTTGGCCTACTGGTTTAAGCGGTACACGATGCGTCATGGGTACCTACAAATCGTAAATTATATTTTATTATACTTTGTGCGGTCCACAAATTGTTATTCAGAGTCTGGAGGTTCATTGTGTCCGTTTCTTGTATGTTTGTAAATTCCCTCGTGACACAGGAACATATTCTTAAAAAAAGAAAAAAGAAGGGGGGGCACATATAAAGGGTATATCGTCAAGTGCCGCTGCGTTGCGGTGGGCGAACCATTGAGTAACCGATTTTGATGAATTTTGGTATAGAGACAAATGGAACCTTGGGAAACAACATAGGCTACTTTTTACCGTGATAACCTGCATACACGCGGTCGGAGTCGCCGGCAAAAACTAGTAAATAATAAATATAATTTTATACCATAATAAATGTATAAGGTTTGGTTGAGTTTCTAAAGAGTAGACTCAACTAAATTTTAGCAAAATGTTAATTATTAAATAATTACATGATTAAAACTGTGGCGACTTCCACATACAGCGCAAGCGAAAAACATACAACAGCACCATCTACCGAAGGAACACTGAACCACGAAGAAAAACACAGTATGAATTATACGGAGTAACTACTAATCCTGAATCACGATAAAGAAATTCTCGCGCCTATCATCTCTTAGGCCGTGGCCCGCCAGGCATGATCACCTCGCGTGTTCGAAGGATCCTCCCTTTGTGATGGAGGAATACGATACCCATCCCATTCCTCCACATTGTTAACGATTTGTACGGCAATCGTTGCCCCTGGTTGTCAATTAAATGTAGTCTAGGCAAGAAGGATGTGTCTGATTCTTATATCAACTATCGAATCTCACATGCATAGCAGAATCTATATCCATGTATATTCAGAAAGAGATTATAAAAGGCGTGGCGAGGACCTTCAAAACAAAATTTAAATATGTAAAATGAAACAACGTATCTATTTATCCTATTGCAGCAGTATAAATTTTCAAGTCAACTTACCTACATCTACAATTTAAGCGTCCACTGCAGCTATTGTCGGTTTTCATTTAATCAATAAATGTCTGCATTTTATTGCACCATCCGTCCAGCTATTGTTCAATAATGTTCAATAGGTATACAGGAAAAGGAAAAAAGAAAAGAGACACACAAAGCGAATGCTAGAACAGCTCCAATTTGAAATGTCGACATTTATTTCGAACAAAATGCCAAAGGAGTGAAACCACATGCGAGAGTTTGTAGCCAATAAAACGGAATGACGTCAACTGCCAATTAAATCGGTCGCAATCTTTCTTTGCTTTTGTTTTAATTGGCTACACTAAAAGTATGGAGGGAAAACGAACAAGAAAAACTTATATGGTTGTGTTCTTTTTATAAATCGGAGTGACGTTGGATTTGTTTTTTTTTTTCGTCAACTCGTCAGCTTTGTCTACTAGAGCTGCATGGTTCTTGTATGTTTGAAAATGGAATATATATTTTTTATTGTTTAAAGTACTTGTATTTGCTATGGATGTTGGTTTTTAAATTTCGTGACTTTAATGCAATTTTTCGTGTCGTTAAGATGTCAAGACCAAGTCTGGACAAACGACGATGATAATTATTTAAAATGAAATCTATTATGACAATGAATTTTTTTTTATAAATTTGCCGACACAATGACTCTGTTCAGCCGGATTGAGGACTGCCATGGAGGCGACATCACTTCACAACTGCATAAGTTTAAGAGAATTTAGTAATGAGCATGATTTGTTTTCGTACATTGAATCATCTTTATACTGGAGGAGTATGAAATTTCGCATACTAATCACTACATATTGTAAAATAAGGTCCTCCGTCACATCTGTCTGTTTGTTCGCGATAAACTCAAAAACCAATGCACCGATTTAAATGGAATTTTTTACCTAGATAGTCTAAAGCCAGAGAAAGGACACACATCTACTTTTAATCGTGATAACAAACATACACACGGGCGGAACCGCTGGCGAAACTAGTATTTAAACAATTACTTACCGCTAAATTTCAACCCCTGATCGACCACTTAACAATTTTAATTACCTTAGTAACATTTTATAAAACTTTTCTTTGAGCTTTACGAGAATAAACATCAAAGTACAATATTTTAATAATTATCCCGCGTTTTAGCGGCGGCCATCTTAACGATTATCCCCGAAAAGTAAACAAAGTGAATGACTTTTATAATTCTATTGAAACATATTGTGACGAAATGTAATGTAGTGAAACAATTATATGATCATACATACTTACCTACTTTTACCCGCGACTCCTCCCGCGTGTATCTCTGTTAAGGTGGGAAACCTAAGTCTTTCCCTAAGAAACACAGTACACGGGTCCGGCGTTCGGGTCGTCCACGTAATAATGTTTGGCATTTTTTAACCACCTTGTGATACATGGTGAGATTTAAAACAATGTTTTTTTAGTACCTCCAATTTTTTTTAATTTATAAAATGCTGGTAAATAATAGGTCCATGCTGATTTTAATACGTCATAATAATATATAACATATTTAATACTCTGAAGTGAATAAAACTGGTTATTATTCAATATTTATAAACTTTCATTTTATTCTTACTTTATTTATTATGAGACTGTGAAAACCAATCTATCTGATGGAAAGCATGGGTAGAATCTGAAAACCAGTACCGCACGAACACGGATTATCATTTTACTGAGATGGTAAGGTAATCCGTTCTAGTCCACATCTTGATATTAATCTTTCCTCTGTATTATTTATAGTGGATCAAGAATAGAACCTTTTCATTTTCATTCATTTTTCAATCCAAGAAGAAAATGCAGAATGGTTAGGTGACCATTCCACATTCTGTGCATGGCGGCCTATTGGTATGATTCTGCATGATTGGGCCTTTGGTCTCTCACTTTTTGTTTTTGGTTTGTACCAACCTTTTTTTTTTTTTTTTTTTTTTCGTGCGGATATCCCCCCGGATACCATCAGTTGATGGTTATGTCGGACTCGAACCGACCAAAACCGCACGCCGAATCGGGTACTATAAGCCGAGGAGCCAGGTATACCCTCGGAAGGAAGTCCCTGGAACCCCGACGTACCTCGGGCCATCTACGCCTTGCAGGTGACCCTCTCCTGTGTGAATCCCAAGTTCAGAGCTGTCTAAAAGGGGGCGCGGGTGCTTCGTGGCACTGGCGCCGCCACCCTGGCCTGCTTCTGCTAGGGTAACAGATGGCCTCACCTGTCACCCCCAGGCTTGCGCTTATGGAGGACGAAGATAATATAGCGATCTCCGGCGTGAGTCGTCTGCGGTACCTGGCCCGTTCTCGGGCCTGACGGAACGGAAGAGTTCTAAGCCTCTCCCGGTCCCGCTCAGCCATCTCCTTCGCAAGCATGACTTGCTCACAGAAGGAGACAGCGGAGTTCCACGCACTCTCGCTCCGTATCATGGCAGCAATCATGTCACGGAGCGAGAGAACCCCCACTTCGATGGCTGCCACGAGGTCGCGCCTCGGCTCCGCCCACGCTGGACATTCAGCTAACGTGTGGAGCGCCGTATCCACGGTTTGGCCATCGCAATGGTGGCACTCAGGCGTTGGCTCTTTTCCGATTAGATACAGGTAATCTCCAAAGCACCCCTTTCCAGTGATCACCTGTGTCAGCCGGTATGAGAGGCTGCCGTGATGCCTCTCGAGCCAATCCTCCATAACGGGTCTTACCGCCGCAATAGCGGCGTGCCCAGCGCTTGGTTGCCCAAGTCGTTCCCTCCATTCCTCCACGAGGACCTGGTGGAGATGGGATTTCTGATTCTCGATTTCTCGAGGATCAGGACTCCTATCCAGCTCCCGCGCCTCCTTGCGCCACTGATAAAGAGCTGCAAGGGCCCTCGCCTCCAGGTCCCATGGTGGAGTTCCGGCCAGGAGACTTGCTGCCTCAAAGGAGATCGTGCGGTACCCTCTTTTAATTCTGATAGCCAGCACCCGCTGCGGTCGTCGCAGCAGCGCGGCGTTGCTGGCCCTCAGAGCCTCCGCCCATACTGGAGCCCCATAAAGAGCCATGGACCGCACAACCCCCGCGTAGAGTCTCCTGCAGGAGTCATCGGGCCCCCTCATGTTTGGTAGCAACCGTGCCAATGCACGCGCTGCGCCAACCAGCTTGGGGACCAGACTTCGAAAGTGAGATTTGAAGCCCCATCGGCCGATACGAGCCCTAGATACCTCATAGAGGGCTCGATGCCGATGCGAGTGCCTCCTACTATGAGACTGAGTCCATCAGGTGGCTTCCTCCGAGGTCCATGGAAGAACAAGGCCTCGGATTTGTGCAAGGCCACCTCAAGACCCAGCCGCCGGATTCGCTCCACAACTTGGGCAACCCCGGCCGTGGCCCTCAGGGTTGCCTCACGATGCGTCTCCCCCCACGCCATCACAAGCGTGTCGTCCGCATAACATGTGATGGCGACACATTCTGAGAATGCACCGCGAAGCACCCAATCGTAGCCAATATTCCACAGGAGCGGTCCTAAGACCGACCCCTGCGGAACACCGCACGACATCTCACGCCGACCGAGACCGGTTCTACTTGGGTAAACAACGGCTCTCTCTGACAAATATGCCCCGACTATTCGGCGGAGGTATGAAGGCACTCGATGATAGACTAGTGCCTCCCTGATACAGCACCAGGGCAAAGTGTTAAACGCGTTGGCGACGTCTAAAGACACCGCCAACACTACTTCACCCCGGGAAACTGCACCCTCCGCCAGAGCCCTCACGCACATGATCGCATCCACGGTGGAGCGCCCCTGATGGAAGCCGTACTGGTTGTCCGCCAGATCCGGCCCTACCCTGTAGAGATGCTTGACGAGGCGGTGTGCAATTACTCTTTCAAAGAGTTTGCACACCTCGTCAAGCAGCACTATGGGCCGGTAGGCGGATGGTGAGTCCGCCGGGCGCCCCTCCTTTCGGATGAGAACCAGTTTCCCCGTCTTCCACAGTTTTGGAAACTGGCCCTGCTCAAAGCATGCGCTAAAGAGCCCTCTCAGACTGTTTGTACCTCCCTGACATTCGTAGCGTTGTTAATTATTGAAGTCGATCTATTGAACAGCGATTGTTCGCGTTTCAGGTTCAAGTTACCATTTAATAGAAATTCTCGTCTATGGCAAGCTATTGAATGCAATGTTCATGAATAGGATAATAGAGTATTATATCGTGGTCATAGAGTATTTTAGTCTATGAGTAAAGTGAGATAGTTTAGGCAGTAAAACAGTTATAGTTAGCTAACAAGAAAATTATCGATAAATCGACGCATCAGGGCATCATATATACACAAAGTGACTGTAATCTATGAAATGCCTTCATAAAGTGCAAAAAAGGTCCAATAAATGTCTGCTTTCATCAGTAGGTATTTAATTCAAAATTTACATAAAAAGCTTTTAAACCACCCAACCCTTTGTTTTTTCCTCTCTAAAACTTTATAAGGGTAGTAAAATTAATAGTTGGCCGAAAACAAAAGAGTTTAATGCCATTGACTGGTAAATGAGATGAGAGGGTTGTCTATACCATTTGCTTTGATAAATTTAATAATTAGTTAGGTAATTCATTATCATGATAATATTATAGTGTAGTTGAGATAAAAATTATAATTTATCTTTGGCTAACTGTCCTTGAAGCACTCATAGCCAAGTGATTGGAAGAAATCACTGAGTCTAACGGCCCGTTTACGACCTTACCGCTGTGAGCGGTAGCTAAGAGCGAAACGCCGAGGGGTAATATCAAAAGTATAAAAATGTACGAGGCACGCCACGAGTCGCCGTTCTTAGCTAAGCGCTTAGCTAAGCGCTGCCGCCAAGCGGCGACTCGTGGCGTGCCTCGTACATTTTTATACTTTTGATATTACCGCTCGGCGTTTCGCTCTTAGCTACTGCTCACAACGGTAAGGTCGTAAACGGGCCGTAAGCAACGACGGCGCGGTACATAGTGACTGTCTGTGGCTTGAATGTTGTGTTGTGATTGTTGTGAGTGATTCCTTGATTCGGAGATCACGTTAAGCAATAGGTCCCGGTTGTTACCATAAGATAACAGTCGTAAAGCTTATTTGATTTCCTTTGGCTTATAAACATCGTACAACAAGAGGATTATGTCATCATCATCATCAATAGCCTTTAACAGTCCACTGCTGGACATAGGCCTCTCCTTAGAAGGAGGTTTTGGCCTACTATACAACGCTGGCCAGACGGGTTGGTATTGGGTTGCTTTCAAGTTTTCCTTCTCTTTGAATTGATGTTGCCTTGCGTAGTTTATCCCTTAGTCGCCTTTTACGACACCCGCGATGAATAGGGGTGGTGACACTCTGTATTCTTAATCCGTCACCACACGGACAGAGGAGGATTATGTAGCCACAACGTATCTTGCCAGTCCCCAACTCGCACTCGGCCAGTATGGGGACGAATGGCCTTAACCCTCTCTTGAGAGAAGATCCGAGTAGAGCCGAGCAGTTCACTGCTTCACATAGACATCGCCTAAGATAGGAAGGAGCTTTTGACCTACTATCGTATATCATTTGGACCAGACAGGTTGTTTAGATGTTTGTTTTAAGTTTTCTCTATCTTCGCGATCGAGAGGTTCTCGCGCTGATGAGCATGAATATAACATCACAACATCAAATGGGGGCCGTGGTCCGCCAGACATGATCACCTCGCCTGGTCAGATGATCCTCCCTCTGTGTTGGGGGAATACGATACCCGTTCATTCCACAGTATGCTCCCTTATCATCCTATCATCTCTTACTACTTCCACGTGATGAATAGGTGTAGTGACACTCTCTATTCTTAATCTGTCACCACAAGGATACACAAAGTGAACAACAAATAAGTATTAATAAGTATAATAACAATGTTATAAGTATAAGGTCTTGGGTTCGAATCCTGGATATGGCTCTCTTTGGATTTTTCTCACAAGAATTTATAAATCGCCATTCTAAAACCTCTTTGAGTGCAGCTCCGTTTCCGTAACTCATTTGGTGAAAAGCACCAAAACACTTACATACAGACTGAAGCTATTTTCTACCACATTGTATTTTAAATGTGGTTTGAATCCAACTTGATGTGGAGTAAGACCTCAAACTAAAATTTGACTTGGAAAATGGTTTTAGTTAAAAATATTCTTAACTTAAACTATTCAATCATGAAATTACAAATCAGTAGCACTCCAATTGAGTCCAAACAGTTAAACAAACTAAAGCAACACGATTTTAGTTAGTGACAACCCTAACTCGTGGCACCCGCCGGCAATTATGCAAACTGCGCCCGTCTGCGCGCTTATTTGTCGAGTGTTTTCCCCAATAGAGTGGGGAAATATCGATATTTAATTGAGATGTAGTTGATTTTGTAGGCTTTCATATTGAACAGCATGCATACACATTGGGGATGTACCATTCTTTTATACCAACTATAACTAGAGCACATTGAGACTGTATTCAAAGCCAATGAAATATTTTACAAAACTATATTTGAAGTGGATTGTAAATTGTGTCTTAATTTCAGAGTCTTATTTTTAAAGCAAACGTTAATAAAGCTAAAAAATATAGGTATTTTGAATGAGTTTACATTGATTGGTAATCACGATTAGACGACTTCCATATACGGCGCAAGCGAAAACAGAGAACTGCGGCATCGCGATAAAGAAATTCTCACACCGAATAACATATACACAAATGCCCAACATCAAACGTTGGACCGTGGCTCACCAACCACGTAAACCTCGCCTGTTCGAAGGACTCGTCCTTCTACAGTGGTGTCTACTTGGCGCCCTGCCTGATTACTTTGTCTTGTGATACTTTCAAACAGAAGACCAAACTAACAATGACAGCATTCATGCTGTCGTATTTCATTAGCGTGTGTGAGACTTTACTCAATGATGCGGTAGTATCTCAACAGGTCGTCACAATGTAGGTCACCGTGCTGCAGTGTCTGCATTCGAAATGAACTTATCTATGTTTTGCAGGTCAGTTTCCGCACTTAGTCCTTTAAGTGGACTATTGTATGTGAGGGCGGCCATCACTCCAGCCAGCCCACCTCCTTCCAGAAGCGGATAAGATCTCCGAGTCTGTACAGACATTTTGAAACAGTTTTAGGAGATCCAAGGGTATTTTTCCGTGTTTCAGTGACACCTGTACACTCAATGAGTACATGCGACACCGTTTCCTCTGCCCCTAAGCATGCTCTGTAGGGACTGTCAGTTATGACTATGATGTGGAAGTGATTATTTAATGAGTAGTGTCCGGTGATAGTTCCTACCACCAGCCGCAGACTGTTCCTGTCCAAACGCAATAAGCGTTTGAACTTATCTATTCATGCTTTCCATCACACAGAGTAGAGTCACTTTGGTAGACCTGCATATATATGCATATAAAGATATCTTAAAAGTTGTCTGCGATAGCAATTCACAAGGATTTGTAGTTTCTGGAACAAATAATTGTAAGGAAATCAGATAATGCCTCGATAATTTCTTTGAATTGAACCGTTTTAGTAAAAAAATAGAAATAAGATCCTTGATATTACCATCATTTAAGTACTATTAAAATAGGAAAATTCAGTTTACAAAACATAATTTAGTTTCATGTCTTTCCTACAAGCCCCACCGATCTATCGATATTTAAATAATATTATCGATACGTCCAATTATCTATTTGTAAGATACACCATCCCTAGCACTCTCATCATCGATGCGTCTATATCGAGGCGTCGCATCGGAATCGTCTGCTTCGCCCCGCACTGGTTATCGACTACATCACTACTACGTACAGCGCCTTTGTTTTACATTGAGTGGCTTGTTAAATACTCAGAGTTTTTATAAACAAACCAATTAATATCTTTTCTACTTTTTTAATATCTATTGATTTAAGAAAACAAAGAAAAAGTATTATGTAATAAAAAAGTCATCCCCACTTTAGGTGTAGGGGAGGTACCCCAAACAAAGTTATTTTTCATAATTTTATTGTGGCACATTGTCGACGTTATAGTAACACATATCCATGCAAAGTTTCATCTCTCTAGCACTAACGATTTGGACGGTAATTTGAGGACTGACGGACGGACGTACGGACATGACAAATCTATAAGGGTTCGAGTCATGAACTATGGAACCCTAAAAAGTAGTCAGCAGACATCATCAGTAACCTTTTGTAGTCCATTCCTGGGCTGTAAGTTATGTACTATACCACACCAACCAGACGGATGAACATAGTTTGTTTCGAGTATTCCTATTTTCTATCTCTTTCTAGTACTGTTGTTCTGAATAGTTTGCTCTCTTTAGGATCATACGACACCCACGGAATTAATAGAAGTTATCAATCAACATACCATGCCACTACAGGGCTTGAGTCTCCTCTCAGGAGAGGGTTAAGGCCATACATCCTCACAATGGCCCAGTGCGGGTTGGGGACTGGCAAGGCACGTTGTGGCTACGTAATCTTGCCGTTAGATGTTTCTTTTAAAGGCCTTCACCTAAACAATCTATGATAGCAACCGGGACCAACTGCTTAACATGACCTCCGAATCACGGAAATGCTTATAACATATCATTGTAGAGGAACGGGTGTCGTGTTCCCACAACAGGCGAAGTTATCGTGTCTGGCGAGCTACTGTCCAACAGTTGATGTTGGGATGTTGTATATATGCTAATCGGCGCGAGAATGTCTCTTTCGCGATTCAGGAATAGTAGTTACTTCGTATAGTTCATTCCGTGTTTTCTTAGTAGTTCAGTGTTTCTTCGCTAGATGGCGCTGTCGTATGTTTTCATCGCACTGTATGTGAAGGTCGCCACATCATGATACAAACGGCCACCTATCTATGTACTGACCGCGCCGTCGTTGCTAACCTTCGGCGACTGTTGGTGAAATAGAAGTTACACTCTCTTATTCGTAAATCACACAGTCAAAAAGTACAAGGAAACCTAAAGGATTACAATGTCCTTGCTTAAGATCATACCATGTTTATCAGTGAACCGTTTAAAGCTTTTGAGGAATGTTTTTGAAGCTGCACGTATTCTTTACCTGTGGTGGTTACGTAGATGAATGAAGAATGATCTTCTTAGAATTTATTGTTCCCAAGATTATTTGGGGTCAGCTACGTGTTTAACCGGTTTTACCCGTTTATCTGCTGATCTACTAGCATCGGTCCTCCATAATCCTGAGAGCAAACAGAATTCGAAGCTTGAATTAGTAATCAGTATATTTGAGGGCATTAACTTTGCAATCACAGGTCCCATAGATGTTCATGACAATCGAGATGGAAGACTAAATCAAAACCTGGAATACACTACCAGCTACTTTCTCTCTCACAATATTAACAAAAACCCATAATACCCCATTGCTAGGTTCGGGTTTCCTCTCAAAAGAGGGTGAAGGTAATATATTCCCACGCTGGGCAAGGGCAAGTTCTGGATATTATAATTGCGGGTCATGTTAGCGGGACTTGAAAAAGCATCCTCCTAGGCCGTTATAGTGTCAGTCGCCATGTTGCATTTTCTGCATTTACAATGAGTTTAGTGACTTACAATCTTGGATTCTACTTATGCCTTCTATCAGGCAGAGTAAAGTCATTTTGTTTGGATTAAATAAAATACCTAAATACAAAAAGTAATGCTATCAAAATTCTAAGATTTAATTACTTAGAATTTTTCTAAGAAAACAGTAACAGTTTTGAAACAACAGCATCAGCGGTTATTACCCCACAACAAACGCGCGCGATTCGGTCCATTTCTTAAACGAGAGGCGCAATAACACTTAGTTAAGTAGAGTAGGTAGTATGCATTACTGTAATTAGTAATACTTCTGTTTTATTATAACAAAGTTTATTATTATTACCGACACGTGTTGTTCTGCATACTTAGAGAGATGTTTCTTTATATTATTAAGGTTTTATTTTTATTCAAGAGCTTTTTTGTAGTATCAGTGATAATGGCCAGCCTGGCTCGTCGGTCCAGCGGTTAGCTGACAGTGAAGATTCGTATTTGATTCCCTGATCAGACCTTTTTTTTTTTTTTTTTTTTTTTTTTACGCGGGGAATGCTTTGGGCACCATACCCTTCGTGGGGCAAGCGAAGGGCGTGTGTGGGACTCCCGGGCAACCGGTTTACCCACTAAACCCCGCGGCGGCCTACCTCGGCAGTCGGGAGGAACACCAGGATCGCATCAGCGGCTTCTGATGTCCCACCTGCCTTACCCCTAATCTGGGGTACATCTCGGGGTGACTAAACTCAACCCCCAGGCAGGATGCTGCTGCGCCTCTCACCACTCTGTATAAGAGGCGGACCATCAACCCGCCTTAGACGACACCCCCCGGCCGCACCGGGGGTGTCCACCTATCTCGAGTCGTTTGCAGCGGTCACATTTCCCCAGGATGTGACCGCAGCGACCCTAGGCGACGATTGGGGAGCTAGCGGCCTCTACCGCGTCCCCTTCGCCGCCTCCTTCGAGCAGGTCCCTGATCAGACCTAAACCTGTTATAAGGTATTTCTTTCAAAAAAATCTTAATAAAAGACCGGAGTTTTTATTTTAGGGGTCTGATCCGATCTAATTTAACTCCGGCTGGGTCGGATATCCGTCTCATCGATGCCTATTTATTACTATTTTAAGATAATTTAATACCTGAGTGACCTACGAAAAATTTTAAGGCCATCAAAAGGACCGCAGGGATGGGAATTATTGACACTTTAAAATAATAATAACGCGTTTGAATGATTGATTTTAGTCGATTACTTTCATGTCTTAAATCATTGAAAGGAGTGGCCGCGAGTTTTTATTGCCATGTTCTTTTCTCCGGCTCTACCTATTGTTTGCGAAAATGGCATAAATGTACATGTAGAATCTTGACCTGTCACAAGAGATGTATTGCATCCTAAGTGAATAAAGAATTTTGAATTTGAAATTCGAATTTGATCACAGGTGACAATGATTTTATCAAATCCCTAGATGATTATTGTTCGTTCATATGTCACATGTTACAATCGTACACGCTTGAGCCGTGTAAGATTGTAGGTCATCAGCATTATCATCAACCCATCGCAGTCTACTGCGCACGCCACTTACGCAACCAGCCGTCTTACGCAAATCATCACTCCACCTGGATTGTGGACGTCCTACACTACGTTTGCCGAGACGCGGTCTTCAAAAAAGGAAGAGGTTCTCAATTCGTCGGAATCTTTTTTTTAATGGTAAAGTATGTTCAGCTATAATTTCGTCGTTTATGAACCGATTTCAAAAATTCTTTTTGCATTGTAATAGGCTTAGCTTACAGGTGGTCCCATCGTCACCATATCGGGATCTGATGTTGGGATCCCAAGGAAATCGAGGGAACTAGTCAAATATCATACGCACAATTGTCGCGTTTTGGGTACTCGGGTTAGTTTTTCTTTAAAGTCGGTTTCATTTTGTTAAAATTATAGTTATTAAAAGACAATTTTCTCAATATAAATATAAATCCTGTGTCACAGAGGACTTTGCAAACATACATGAAACGGGCACAAAGAACACCCAGACTCAGAACATATAAAATGTTGTGCCATGTAGGCTTTGAACCCACAACCCTTGGGGCAGTAGAATGCGTCGAGGCGAGCGCCTAAACATCTAAGCTAACCATGTGATCAAGCCTACTGTATCTTGACTAAACCTGATATATTTTTATTCAATAAGGACAAAATAAACATACTAAAATTTTTCTTAGAAAAACTACCCTCTGAATAATATCAGAGAATTCCAATAAGACTATCAGCGTTTCTTAAAGATTGGTTCTTAGAATTCATTAATAATGTACAAGGCTTTGGAAAAATACAACAATACGTCTTTCACAAGTTTAGCTTCGGTAATGTTTCCTTAGAAAACATCTACTTGAGATACCTACTTATCTTATATATATACTGGGTTACAGAGAGCTGTAATAAATAAATAAATATTTCGGACATCTTACACACAACGCCATCTTCCCAAACTAAGCAGAGCTTATACTAAGGGAACTAGACAACTGTTACAAAAACATAAACATACTTTTTTTTGTAAACACATACGTCGGAACAGGACCCTCTCCTGAGAGAAGACCATGGCCCAGTAGTGGGGACATTATGGGTTGTTGATGAGAGAGATTTGTATTTTGTAAATACTATTTTTTTACATAATGCATATGTAAGTAGATACGCTCCTTACATCAAAACTATTTCTTTTCAATTTTTGTTATTTATAATCTCTCGTTGGTCTAGTGGTTAGCGTATGCGACTGCTAATCAAGAGGTCTCGGGTTCAAATCCCGGGTCGGGCCAAAAAGTGTTTTTGGGATTTTCTTAGGAAATTCCTAATAGCTGTCCGTAGTTTGGAAGTTTGGCGGTGATTCACGCCCGTGCCTCGGAGAGCACGTAAAGCCGTCGGTCCCGGTTGTCATGAACATCTATGGCAATCGTTATTGGGAAGTCAGTGCCCTCAAATATACTGACAACTAGTTCAATCTTCGAATTTCAGTTCTCCCTTAGGGTTGCGGAGGTCCGATACCAGTCGCTCCGTGGAAAAACTGAAATTCAGATAAAACCGGTTGAACTAGTAGCCGACCCCAAATAAACTTGGGAATAATGGCTAAGAGGATGATAATCTCTGGAATGATTTATCCGTTTTGGACAGGACTTTCACTGTCAGACAGCTGATGATATGAAGAGTAAATTTAGGTTATTTTTAGACAAGCTCCACAGTTGTTGTAAAGGCACCGCAACAACCACGGGTAACAAAATAAACCAAAAAACATTTAATCCATAAACCCTGGCTTTCAAATTATTATTTATTTAAAACAATAGTTTAAGTATTCTTGTTTCAAAATTAAATTTCAGCCAATTACCAATAAGGTTCACTCTTCGAGGCCAATTGGAAATAAATGCCCAATCTTCCTTATTCCATTTCGTAAGTCGAGATCTTTCTGATTATTGCGAGTACAAATCTCTCCGGGGATTTCCCGTGTAGTCGGCTCAGCGAGAAATTAATCAAGGATACATATTATAGTCTTTGAGAAAAAAAAGGTAAATTGTATCTTTACTGTTTGTTAAAAGGCTCGAGTTTCTCAGCGAATTGGAGTTACAGGCATGCTTTCACTGGTAGGTCCGGACTACCTTCTGGTATCCAGACCGAGTTGATGTGGATACCGGAGTATCCAGACCAAACAGGTCTGGATACCGGAGACTCCTTTCTAACTAATGCATCCATACTAATATTATAAATTCGAAAGTAACTTTGTCTGTCTATTACGCTCTCAGTCTAAACCGCAACAACGATTTCAATAACATTTTGGCGTGGAGGTTTCACATTTACTCTGTGTATTTATAATATGTATGTATTAAAAAAAATAAGTTTATTTTTATATCAGTTGTTTAGTACCCATAGTACAAGCTCTGCTTAATTTGGGACTAGATAATGTTGTGTGTGATTCGTCTGAAATGTTTATTTAAGTATATTTATTTATTAACTCTGATGCTTGAAGAAGGACATAACCTACTTTTCACAGTGCTCTATAATGAATAGTTATATTCTAGTTCTTTATTTTATTCTCGTCTTATCTGTTTATTTTGTATAATTTATTGTTAATAAACGTTTTGATTTGGATATTATATACTTACACTGTATCTATAATAACTGACTATCAAGAATGTGGGCGTTGGTAGCTGTGCCACAGTTTTAAGCTTTTGAAGCTATCATTGTTAACATTTTATTTTAGTTTTTATTGTTTTTTAGTTCCAAATAAATGTTGTTTATTTATTTAAAATATATTTATTTTCTCCGCTTTTTATTATCTAAATGTTTGTTTGACTTATGGGATTAGATTTCAGCTAGAGTTACTTTAGTTCAGTAGTTACAACTATGATAAATATTATCCCAGAATAATTAAACAGACAAAATAATATTTAAGAGATATATTCTATTCTATTCTATTCTATTCTATTCTATTCTATTCTATATTTAATTACTGCTGAATTAGTTGCTACTTGATACCTCAATCGGCAGGATTATAATTATGTAACAAGAACTCTTTTGAATGGAGTAACAAAATTATTAGAGACGCAAATTGATCAATTAATAAATAAGTTAATTAACTGCCTACATATCGGCTTGTACAATGTGAAGAAACAGATCTGGTAAAAAAAGGAACCGTCAATACATATAAATCTATATGTGTACTAACTACCGACTAAGTGCACACACACCACACTACATTATACTACAGTACACTACACTACGCTACATTCTACCCCACTTCACTCTACTCCACTCCGCTCCACTCCTGTCCACTCCACACTACACTACACCACACCGCACCACACTACGCTACACTACATTACGCTATATTATACCCCACTTCACTCTACTCCACTCCGCTCCGCTTTGCTCCACTCTTATCTTCACTACGCTACACTCCACTCCACTCTAACCAGGATAGATAGGAGAGAGAGAGAGAGAGTAAAATTAAAGACTCCACAAGCATCGTCTTTATTCCTATTAAGAGGAAGACGATAGAATGCATGCAAAATAATAGTAATCTTCTAATAGAGCGTCTATGACTTGAGTTTGACATTTTAGAGTCGCATCGAGTTCCAGACCGAGGTCTTTGACCGATGGACTTATACTCGTAGGCAAGACTACTGTCTTACCTACGAGTATAAGTAAAATTATCTTTAGTTATACTTCACTAACGATAATTTTGATAGTACAATCACGATCAATTCTGGATTCTAGGATTCCTTTGATTGCTTACGATATATCTGTTGTTATTAATGATATAGTAACCTTTACAGAAGTCAAACAACAAAAAAAAAAAAAAGCAAAATTTACAAAATTTAAATGGCTATAATAATCACTTTTAGACAATAAATTTTTGTTAAAGAACACAAAGATCACAAAGCTGTAATATCTTTAACAAGTTGACAAAAAGTTCACATGAGTCTAATATAGGGATTTACATGTTACGCCGGCGGACAGACGGGCGATTTGTTAACCTATATTGGGCTCAAAACACCAGCGGTTTGAATTCAAACACGTTACCCTTACCACGAACTTTATTTCGAGTATTTACTGTTTTAATTTAAAGGATAATTTGTTATTGTTTCTTGATGTTTATGTTTTTGGTTTGTCACAAACGAACAGTTGCATTAAGATCTACAAGTCAATACAGTCAAACAGAAAAATTTACATCACACAAAATCCTACAAGGAACAGAGCATAAACCAATCCAACTCCTTGGTGAAGTCACTGATGGTTGAAACCCAGACCCAGACAAAACATAGGCTAATAATAATAATAATAATAATAATAATGGTTTATTCACAAACTTTTTTACATATATCCTATGAAGTCCCTGACTTCTGAGCTAGGTAGAAACCTGTGATACAGAAGTCAGTGCCCTCTCCCATTTTGGTTGAGACAAATTGTGAATAAGACAATTTCAATTAGTGATAGGTTAAATTTTAGTATGTATATGTGTGTGTGTGTGTGTGTGTGTGTGTGTGTGTGTGTGTGTGTGTGTGTGTGTGTGTGTGTGTGTGTGTGTGTGTGTGTGTGTGTGTGTGTGTGTTTATAAGATACAGGGGATATTAATTGCTAACCAATAGCATTTCTGTTTGCTCGTAGTTTAGTTGAAGCAACCAGTTTTTAATTTTGATTTTAGTTTCTCGCATAGTAAGAGGATGTATGTTAATTTTTTTATTAATTCTATTATATAAGTAAGACAACCTAAAAGACTGCTGTCGTCTAGCCGTAGCTGTCCGACATTTTACAGGTAGGCACACATTATTGATAACACGTTTTCTCTTATACTCATTTTCATTGTAGGGTGTTAGTGCATGTTGTTTCGTTAGAATTTGGAATATATACAATTGTCTAATTGTTAGAAGTTGGCAATTTTCATAGAGTTGTTTAGTTGGATATCTATACGTTTTGAAAGTCATTACCTTCAGTAAAGACCTCTGAGCCCTTTCCAGTTGCATCATATGGGATTTGCAAGCACCACCCCAGACCCCCACACAGTATCCCAGTATGGATTGAGCTAAAGCATAATATATATTACGGAGGAGAGGAAGCTCCGCAGCATGTCTGAGTTTTTTGAAAACCCATATCAACTTCCTAGTGCGACCAGCAATAAGATTTATATGTGGTTCCCAAGACAGTCTCTCATCTAAGATAACACCCAAATACTTGACATGTGAGACCTTATTAATAAAAAGACAAGCGCAACTAGTACTATTGGGATGATTGCAAGAATGGACTTTAATATTTATATTTTTAAGGCTAGTTTTAGAAAAAGAGAATTGTATAAATGACGTTTTTGCAATGTTGAGAGTTAGAAGGTTGGCACTGAGCCATTGGCTAAGTTGATGGAGGCCATTTTCGGCAATGCAGCGCACCTCCTCCCAAGTCCCTCCATGGAATACTACGGCAGTGTCGTCTGCATATGTAAATATTTTGCCGTTGTATAGTGTTTGAAGACATAAATCATTGATGTATACCAGGAAGAGACTTGGTCCGAGGATACTTCCCTGAGGAACGCCGTAGACAACATTTGTAGCGGAACTAATATGTTTGCCAATCTTTATCTGTTGTTTACGGTCACATAAAAAGTCCTTGAACAGTTTCAGAGCCGTTCCTCTCACGCCAATAACATCCAGTTTGTTAACGAGTGCAGGAATCGGGACCGTGTCGAATGCTTTGGCCAAATCAAGAAAAACACCTATACACTTTTCATTTCCATCAACCCTAGTAGATACAAAATCAGTAAGCTGACTAACTGCATCATCTGTACTTTTTGACGCTCTAAATCCAAATTGTGTGGTTGCCAAAATATTATTATGTTCAAGAAATTTAATGAGTCTATTATTAAGTGTTTTTTCTAGAAGTTTTGAAATTGATGACAGTACAGAGATTGGCCTATAATTCGACGCCTCTTCCCGATCCCCACTCTTGTGCACAGGTGTAATGAGAGCTCTCTTGAACACTTTCGGAAATACACCTTGATCATAACAAAGTCCAAAAAGGTAAGTGAGGGGAGGCACTACAGTCTTTTTACAAAATTTGAGTAACTGAACTGGAATAGAGTCCCAGCCAGTAGCACAGTTATTTTTAAGGTTTGATATCAATGCTTCAATTTCTGCTTCATCCGGGGGTAAGAGGACAATTGAATTAAGGTTGCGCGGGATCTCAAAATTATATCTAGGTGTATGTGTAGATAATATTTATGGTATCAGCAAGCCGCTTACCCACCTCCGCAAAATAACTATTAATTGTATTTATATTGTTTGAATTTGATTTCAATAACTCATCAGCAACTGTTTTATCTTCAGTGTAATTTATAATGGATTTTATTGCTGTCCATGAATCTTTGGGAGTTTTGGCGTTTCGTAATAAAGACTTTTCATAATTTATTTTTAGTTTTCTTAATAGAGAGTTACAATAGTTCCGATACCGTTTATACGTAATTTCTAGCATATAATTATTAGGACTCTTTTTGTGTTCTTTATGTAGTCTATCCCTATGTCTAATACAACGTAGAAGCCCACTCATAATCCATGGTTTTAAAATCCTTTTCTTATTTGTAATTTGGTAAGCCTTAGTATTCACTTTAATAATTTCTGATAGTTTATGTACAAAAACCGTGGCGGCCTCGTTCGCATCCGAAATGGACTCAATAAAGGAGAAATCGAGAGCCTCTATTTGATCTATACATGTTTTTATGTCTAATTTATTAACACTAAATTTTTTGGATGTCATCCCATTTTTGGACATACTTAATGAAACTATCACCGGAACGTGGTCCGTTATAAAAGAGTCAAGAACGCATACTGTTGCAGGATATATACTTTTTATCAAGATGTGGTCGAGGCAGTTAAGCATTCTGGTTGGATAAGTATGAGCAGGTAGCAAACCAAGTTCCGCCATCAGATTCAAGTATAATGTACTATGTCTGTCTGTGCTATCAACTTTAATGTCAATATTAATATCGCCGATAAGCAATATATTTTTATTATTATTTATTGGCCGCAAAATATGTTCTAATGAGTCTAAGAAACTGTCTATACATTGTATAGACGGGGATCTATATGAAGCCAATATAAATATATCTGGTAGTATGTGTAACAATAAAAAATTGGCGCCAAAACATTTCGGTTCCACTACAGAACACCTAATAGATTTTTTTACATATATTACGATACCGTCGTTTTGATTAAGGTAGTTGTGAGAAATATATGTGGTATAGTTTTCAATAGATGGGACACTTTTATTTTCTTGTAGCCAACACTCCGTTAAAATAATAATATATTAATAATATATTTAAAAATAAATAATAATAATATTTAAAAATAAATTATTTAGTCACATACATTGATGTATTAAAAAACCCTAGATACACACTCAGCGTCGCAAAACCGTCCTCATAAAATAAGCGCACTATTGAAAATGATGCTCATATTTCAAATAGTCTCGCGTCGCTCGCGTCTCTGTGCGCTCGTTAAAAATGCCTAAGTGTTCGATGCGGAATTGTAAAAATATTAGGTCAAGAACGTTAAAAAAGGATGGGATATCGTATTTTCGGTGAGTAAAAGAGTTTGTTAATTTGTTTTTGTTGTTTTTATGACTAAATATCGGAAGCAATATGTGATTTTGATTTAATTTGTCTAAAAACTTCACTTAACGGTCCAAGTATAATACGACAAATTTCAATGGCCGCTTTTTCAGTGTAAAAACGACTATTACACAACCTTTTATTTTAGTCGCATAATCCAAACGACCCTGTTCTGAATTTAATGGAGTCAATTTTTTTTGTTGTGTTTAATTTTTATATATAAGTTTATTTAATTTGAACTTTTTTGTATTTAGTTTTTAATAAGTATGTATACGTTACAAAATATATAATAATATTATTATAGTTATTAATCGAATTGCAAAAGGAAAAGAGGTCGTCCAAACGGTGTTATTATTAAAGTTCGTAAATATTATATTACCTATTATATCGATTAATTAGTGGACAACTTATGGGTTCGCGACATACAATTTTTTTAAGCCAAATAGTGCATGCGTCGTTTGTTCTGAACATCTGGACGAAGATATGAATGTCACTGCTAAAGGCATAAAACGTCTTCTTAAAACGGCTGTTCCTAGTATAACGGTAAGTAGTCGTTAGCCAGAAAAATAATGAATTTATCAAATAATGTCGTACCTACATTCAAATAATATAATTATTTTTTACAGGATGTCACTGATATGATATGAAAAAATGAAATAAATGATTTTAAGAGTTAATATTTGTTTCATTGATGTACACATGTCCTACCCAAAAACATATTTACGCTAAGTATAATTATGGGCTTAGAACACAATTTAACTATACTCATGTTTTTACTGTAAACGGGACTTATTCGCGATAATATTATAAAGGTTACGATACCTTATATATAATATTATACTGATACCTTATATATTATATAATATTAACGCGAATAAGTCCCGTTTACAGTAAAAACATGAGTATGTGTAAAAGTCGCGAAAGTCTAAAAACAACAATTTAACTAACTCTTAAAATACTAACTCAATGTATTATAATAAAAAAAATATACAAATATTCCTCTTCACTCCATGTCCTGTCCTGCCGGCTAGCTTCGGTCATAAAATTTGATTGGTCATTGTACGCTACTTTGTAATAAAAACTTTAAACAATGCGCGTAAGGTTGAATGTGCAAAAGATGTGTTTATAGCTTAACTAAAACTACCCACATTGATATTTTTATACATCAATGACTAAGTGGGACAGTTTCGTATGCGACTTTTGTTTGAGACTGTGCATCTAGGGTTTTTATATATCAATGGTCACATATATAATAATGAAACACTTTGAGCAAAATCTTTTAACTTGGACCACCGCATATCACAGGAATGCAGAGAGCTCGCACCTTAAGTAATTTTAATTTTATTATTGATATACCCGCATCGAGTTAGATAATGTTATTTTGTTATATATTGTTCTCATGTAAGTGACGATTGTCTTAATGAGAAATAAAGATCTTTAAACCGAATAATTACATCATTTTCAAAAGTTAGACTGTGCAATAATACCAACAAGTTGTCCAGATTTTTATATATACTACGAATATTCATAGAGAAAATCTTTAGTGATTCATTTTTACTAATGAGGGTATTACACTTTAATGCGTCACACTTATAAGCGTTAGCAATGCTCAGTTTATCTATTTCCGAAGAAGTATTTATAATTGAATTAGTCATTGTAAAAGTAAACAAAACAAAGTTACAGTAAAAGTGTGAACTATATTATTATCTGTTATCTGATAACCAAGTTTAGACAAAATACTATATGCAACATATTTGTATATTAACCCCGTATATTGAGATGTATTTAAGAAGGTAAAATTATATTTATTGTTTTTGGTGCATGTGTGTGAGTATTTGTGATATAGTGTTTGTTGTGAAAGTGTGACACGAAGTAAATGCAAAGTGAAGTAAATAAATAACAAAAAAATATTAAGAAAAATAATAGAAAAAGAAGTCCCTAGTCACTTGTCTAGACGAAGGTTGTTCAGGTCCTCCTCGTTGCGTATGGGAATTTGTTTTTTACCTTCGGCTTGACGAAGATATATTTTTCCAAATGCCGTCCAGCAGTACTTATAGGCATTGTCCCTTGCAAATGTACGTGCAAGATAATATAAGCGTTGAGCCTTGAGGGTTAACTTTTCAGTCACATAAATTGGTTTTGCAGGGCCTTCAAGTCTTAAGTGAGTTGTGTTTAACTTACACTCCTTGTTCCCAATATTAAATTGTTTTACCCCTTTTATTATGGTTTCCTTGGTAGAAACGCTTGAGAACTCCACAATAACTTGTGACGATAACGGGTCATCTTTTTTGTTGATACGGAACACGTCTTTGATGTCCTGATTTAGGATTGGAGTGCTTATAGCAGTAGCCGTTGCCCTCACAAGCTCACACAAATCATGTCTGCTTTCACCTGGCTTTTTAGGCATATTTTTTATTGCAATCTTAGAGGAGCATAACTGCCTCTCTAAGTTTTCAACAGTTTCCTCCAGACGTTGTATTAGGCAACGGTCCTCCCGACGCTCCAACTCCAACCGGTTCATTTTGACGATCATGTCGTCATACTGCTTGGATATAAATGCAATGCTGTTTTTTATATCCTCATTTTGAGAGCTAATGGCTGATATTGACGCATTTAACGCTGCGTACTTCGAGTCAGATTGTACCGCAGCTTTAGTTAGTAATTCACGGATCTCCTCCATGCAGATATGCTCATCGTCTCGTTTACGTTTGAACCTAGTGATGACATTTTCATGGTCAATGGCAGTTACATTAGGGGTTGAACCGGATTGGGTCACCACACGAGAAGAGACGCTGGGTTCTACCATTTCTTCCTTAGAAGGTGTATTGGGAGGTGTACGGCGAAGAGGCATAGTCAGTAGTTTATTATATCAGCTTAAGCAAAAGCAAATAATAACATCAGACGCCGTTAGCACAAAACGTCGCAAGCTATTGCTCACTATAAGTGCGCGGTAGTTCAAAGAAATGTCTGTAGTGAGTGACGAGACAAAACACTGTCACACCTGCACGAGCGAGCGGGATGGCACACCTCACATTTAAAATAATTAGTCCGAAGCTACGATATTGTACACTTTTAAAGCGATCTTAAGAGCGAAAATACTCTGCGCGGAAATAGGCACATTAGATATATATTAAATTTACTTTTTACACACGTCCACTCGTGATCACGGTTCGGGGCGAAGGGAGGCTAAAATGGATAACACCACAGGATACACTTATATCCAAATAAAATAAAGTAGGAGGTGACACAGGTCATATGCCATGCGTGACATAACCCAATCAACTTACTTTTCAATGTTCCAGCAAGGCAACAGATTGAACAAAGGAATTTTAAAAAAAGTTTTCATTTTGGGGAGGAGGATACACTTAAATCCAAGTAAAATAAAGTAGGATATGACACAGGTCACATGCCAAGCATGACATAACCCAATCAACTTACTTTTCAATGTTCCAGCAAGGCAACAGATTGTAGTAAACAAAGGATTTAAAAAAATGTTTTCATTTTGGGGAGGAGGCGGTCATAGCTCAGTTGCTCTAGGTGATTAGAAGCAATCACCGAGGGTAAGCATGGACGGCGCGTCAGCAACTGGATGAGTGCTCGTTCGCAGCATGATACCATGAGCGTCTTCGTGATTATCGTCATGTTAAGCAGTCTGATCTGATTTTTGTTATACAACTAATAAAGACGTGAAGCGTAAGCATGGAGCGTCTTAAAAATATAACGGCAAGATTACAAATATTAGCCATAACTTTGTGCTACCAGTTCCCAACACGCACTCAGCCCGCGTTTGGAATTATGACCTTGAACATCTCCTGAGTCCGAGCCCAGTAGTGGAATATTATGGGTTGTTGTTGATAAAGATGATATATCAATTTTATGAGAGTACTAGCAATCTTATCAGCATTAGCCTATTGCTGTCACTGCGACACGTAAGCCTCTTCCATTGTAAGCCAGTTTTAATAGATTTTGGTTTTTTCGCATCCAGCTTCCCCAGTCATCTTGCCCAAGTTATATTTGGTACACAGATAGTCTGAGAAAGGACATTTTTACCGCGTTAACAAAATACACTCGGGTAAAGCTGCGGTCGAAAGCTAGTAGTAATAGCATAAAGTTCAAAGGACTATAGTAGGGGCTAGGGGCTCCATGAAAGCAAAACTTTTTAATACCCTCAAACTTGGAGCGAGCGATATTTCACTGAGTTCCCAACTTCGAGACTGCTTAATTGTTCCGGTATTTTTTACCGTGTTGTTTATTCTTACTTGTGTAGAAGCATTAAAACTAGGAGTAATAAGTGAGGTGGAGTAATTAGGACATTTGATAGATGAGCGGATAATATTTTAGGGGAAATACTGAATTTATTTATAATGACTGAAGTTGTACAATGATCCAATTTGTCGACTATGAAATGAAATAAAATAAAAAGCCTTTATTCTAACATAGCATGTACAGTTTCAATTTTAATTTATCTATTTACATATCCCTATAACTAAGTTTATAATGTAGTCGCCTCCTCGGCGTAGGTCTCCCCCATCCTCTTCCATAGTTCCTTTATTTTTTACTTTACTCCATAGTTACTAATGTTACTATGGTCAACAAGTCATACTGGTTGACTATATTCAGCTTTAGAAAGTGTACTTTAACTCTTTTATCATAAAGACCTAAAGAGTATGCAGATCTCTTATTTTTTTATGTAAGCCTTCCAAATTGGCTACTGTGCATCAGCGGAATCCAAGAGTAGTGGTTACCATTCTCATTGGAAATGCAGACAATGCAACAATACAGCACGGAGATCCACTCTGCGACGAACTATTGAGATACTTCCCTTACACAGAAGACCATTAAAATAATGACAGCATTCATGCTGTCGTATTTCGTTGGTGTGTGTGAGACAGAATTATCTGACCAGGCCGCCATGGTATGGGTCACCATGCTGCATTGCCTACCCTCACAATGAGGATGGTGACGCGTACTGTAGTATCACTAAGTTATTCATTCTATCGTTCACTGTGAATGAACGAGGTATCACTATGTTATTCATTCGCTCGTTCACTTGAATGAATGAGGAGTCGCTATGCTATTCATTCAATCGTTGACTATGAATGAATGAGAAGGAAGCCTTATGTCATCTCCAGTGTACGTGTGGTCGTGACACAGTTCAGTCGACTGTTAGCGACGATAGCGAGTGGGCGCGTGCGTCTGTGAACTGACAATATAGAAGCATATACTAACTACACGTACTCCTGGATTCTACTCATGCTTACCATCAGGCAGAGTATAGTCACTTTAGTAGACTTAAATATATTTAAAAAAAAGATGCTACTGGTCTCCGGTTTTTAGCTCACCAACGAAATAGGACAGCACGAATGCCGTCATTTTAGATTGGTCTTCTGTGAGAAAGTAGTTCCATCCCGGTTAAGCAGGCCGAAATCAGCGTGGCTCAATTACCTTGTACTTAACATTTCAATAGATATTTAGATTAGATTAGAATTCTATGATATAGGACGTCCGTGTGGTGACGAATTAAGAATACAAAGTGTCACCACCCCTATTCATTCCATGGGTGTCGTAAGAGGTAATAAAAGGAACAAAATAAGCAGCTAACATCACTGCCAAGAGTAGGAAAACTTGAAACAAACCCTTTACCAACCCGTCTGGCCAGCGTGGTATATTAGGACAAAACCTCCTTTCAATGGAGAGGCCTAAGTCCAGAAGTGGACTGTTAAAGGCTGTTGATGATGATGATGATGATGATATAGGAAGCTTATCTGTGTTGGCGGGTTAAATATTCGGAAAGTCCCTACCCAAATTTCTTCCGTGATTGTGAAAGAGAATACTTACAACAAAATCCTTTTAATATTTGGGTAATTCCATACCTAGTCGATGTTGAATTTAATATTATCGATATAATCTCTCATCCCTCAAAATATATCCTATAGCTCAATATGTGCACTTCCTAGAAACAATGTTCTAGGAACAAAACAATGGAAGAATGTTCTTTGTTGACTGGATCTTGATACAATCAAGGTTCCTCCTTTAGATGTGCTCAATTACTTGCGTCGGTGGCACCCAGCTCCGTTCAGAAATTGGAGCAATAACTTTTGGTAATATGGTTTTTGAACGGTGCTTCTTCTATACCTAAATATTTTATTTAAACTAGCTGAGTCCCACGGTGCTGCCCGCGGGAATTATTGTAAATCGTTAAGTCGCTAGTCTAAAAAATTAACCCAAGTTACTGCTTATGTCATCAGCTCTCTGCTAGTGAAAGTCCCTCAAAATGGGTCCAGCCGTTTTAGAGATTATCCGGAACAAACAGAGAGCCAAAAATTTTTAAAGTTGCTTTTTTGGTGTAAGTATTTCGCAAAAAACTGTTATTTAGATATGACACAAACAGTTCAATTTTATTTTTTAACGTGGAATTGTTGCTTGTTTTTTGGAAACGCTACCTTTGCTGATGATGCGAGGGAAATTTTTGACGCTTATATGTAACTATTGTAAATATTCTATAAGTTAATTTTGTAAATAAAATACTTGTACGGAAATTTAATTTTATTTATTTGTATACATGTATCTATAAAATAATTCTAAATTGTTCATGGTCGCTGTCTGTAAAAAGACTATTCGAGGCTTAAACCCTATATTCGTTTTTTGTGGACTGTTAAAAGCTCTAGGTGATAATTATGTTTTTTGTATAGGTATACAATTTAATTAGAAAAGATTGTTGCTTTTTCGTGTGTGTAGAACTACGTAGTCTACAGGAACGATTTCAAGATTTGACTAAATAGAATTAAACTTTAGAAAATGCTCTCAGTATATCACGAACATTAACAGCCACCGACGGTTCTTTATCGTTGCAGGGTTTTCCTTTATAATCTTGTATCCAATGACTAGAGCTGGAACACTATCGATAAAAAATGTTATAAGTTTATATTCATATTGAGGTCAATGTCTCATGTCTGAGGTTTGCCCTCAGCAATATTGTGGCATTAAAAACTGTTGTGATAGTTATCTTTTCAACACTGTGGTTAGGAGCGAAGCTAGTGTAAAAAAAGTAACTTAAGTTAGTTTTTATATCAATTATCAGTCAATGAAAGTCCCGTCTAAATTGGTCTAGCTGGTCCAGAGATTAGCCGTAACAAGCAAACACACAAATAATGTTGAAACTTTTTTTTTTATGGAAGTTAGAAATAGTACATTGTTCACCGAGGGAGGAAAGGAACCGATTACTAGCGAGGGAGCAGTTTGTGGCCCGAAGGCGCAGCCTAGGGCCACAAAACTCCCGAGGTAGGAATGGGACTTTCATCCGAGTACTACACAGTGCTTTATACTACACCTGTGAGGACTGAGGAACATTTAAAGTATTTATAAAATAAACTCAAAACGTAAGACACCATGTAAGACACAATTTAGCTTAGAATTTGACGTAATATTTATAAATATTTCGCGCTTCTTTTGTTTTTTTTTATTCTTCACAAAATGATGTCAGTGGCACGGAGATTCCATATTTAAATTATATGAAAACTCTTTGGGCAGGCGCGCGCCATAGATCAGATAACACATGAGAAATGAAAATTCATACAAATTTCTCTACCGCTAAAACACGTTAGAAATGGATTTTCATACATTTTTTCCTCCCGCTTATTTAGGTCAAGGAAAAGACTAACTTTCTCTTTTCATTTTCAGGGAATAATGAATACTGTTCCGATCAGGTGTAGTATAAATTTATATTTGCATACGACCTCGGTGGCGCAGAGGAAGCGTGTGCGACTGCTGTTCTTGTATGTATTTACAAAAAAAGTAGGTTTATGTATTTATATCAGTTGTCTAGTACCCAAGTTTGGAACTAGATGGCGTTGTGTGTAAGATGTCCGAAATGTTTATTATCATTATTATTTATATTAATTAACTAAAATTATATTAAATAATTATATTAGTTTCTCGGGGGAACCTGACCCCTAGAGAACGCGTCCCCAGGTGGCGGATAGGGGTTGCTCGTCCGACATCCAAGTAGGGCATCGGAAGGGCTGGAGGGAAAAAAATACCTCCCGCGGACCAACAGGCCGGAGACGGACACTCCGATATCAAACCCCTGCGGCGAGCTTCCTGGACATATTCTGGGGCGAGGTCGTTAGCAGTGCTGCGTGCTTGGGCTGGAGTATGCAGAAGAGATGGCGGCTGAAGAGCCCTTATAGGGGTCAACGGCGGCGCTTACGCCTCGAAGCAGGCGACAGTCTTGGCGTCAGGTGGCAACCGGCCGTAAAACTAAAGCCAAATTAAATCCTCCTCGTTAAACATGAAAAGTACAACCAAAAAGAAAATGAATACAACTGCTAGGGCGTACCCCAAAAGCGACGGCGACCTATCTAATGCGACTCATGCGAATAAGGCTAGGGCGTACCCCCGAAGCGACGAACCCACCGACAAGAATAAAACATATTCGCTTGTATGTAAAAACATTAGACTTGCTACCTGGAACCTCGGTACCCTCACAAGCAGGAGCCAGGAACTGTCCAAGGTGCTGCAAAATAGAAATATAAATATAGGCTGCCTGCAAGAAACGAAATGGAAAGGTTCCAAATCCAGAGATATAGGACTGGGCTACCAACTCATATACCATGGCACCAATAACGGAGAGAACGGAGTAGCTATAGTCCTCGACCATCAATTCAAGCAGCGAATAATCAGCATCGAACGCAGGAGCGACCGCCTTATTGCCGTCAAACTAGCTATGGATCAACAGCAGCCCCTTAATATCATCTCGGCATACGCGCCACAAATCGGATGCCAGGAATCCGAAAAATCTGGATTCTGGGAAGATTTTGATGACCTCGTGAATATGATACCCCCCGAAGAAACGAAGTATATAGGCGGTGATCTCAATGGACACGTTGGTGCTAGAAATTCATCCTACCAAAACATACATGGAGGACACGGCTATGGCACGCTAAATAAAACAGGAGAGGAGATTCTGGACTTTTGTACTCGTCATAACCTCTCAATAGTAAATACATATTTCCAGAAAAAGCCCGAGCACCTAATAACGTATAAAAGTGGTGGGAGGAGCACCCAAATAGACTACATACTGACAGACAGAAGACTATTGAAATATTGCAAGGACTGCAAAGTTATTCCGGGAGAGGCGCTAACAACACAACACCGTATATTAGTATCAGTTTTCAATCTCCCCAAGCCCATTAAAATAGTGATAGATAGGACCCCGAGAATCAAATGGCACCAATTGTACAGCAAAAAGGGTGAAGAACTTACATGCCGGATGAAAGCATATCTGGACAAGGATATGACCAATGAATACAACAGCGATGCAGATACTATATGGTCTAAATTCGAGAAAAAGTGTATTGAGGAAGCAGGAAGCACCCTTGGAATGTCAAAAGGTGGGCTTAGCAACAATAAAGATCCCACATGGTGGACGGATGAAGTTAAACAACTTGTAAAAGAAAAGAGAGACCTATTTAAACTATGGCAGAAAACTCAGCTCGAAGAAGACCGTATAGAATACAAACTTGCTAAGAAAACAGCCAAGAGTAAAGTGGCACAGTCAATGGCGCAATCTAAGGAAAACCTTTACAATAGACTGGAACAAGCACAAACGGATACCGAAATCTTTAAGATTGCAAAACAACGACACCGGTCTACGCTAGATATAAAGGGAAACAAATACATCCGAGATAAAGATGGAAAACTTCTAACATCGAACGATAAGATCAACGCCAGGTGGTGCCAATATTACCAAGAACTGCTAAACGAAGAATTCCCAAGTCAACCTTTACCACCCATCCCTGCAGTTGCAGGGCCAGTAGAAGACATTAAATTGAGCGAAGTCAAGCTTGCAGTTAGTAAAATGAAGAACCATAAGGCTACCGGCCCAGACGGAATACCCGCTGACTTGTGGAAAAAACTAGGAGCAACAGGAGCTGAGTGGCTAACGTTACTATTCAATACTATCCTCAGCAGCAACAAGATTCCAGAAGCCTGGCGCCGCAGTTATCTCCTCCCCTTCTACAAAAACAAGGGAGACGTCAGCGACTGCGGAAACTATAGGGGTATCAAGCTGACATCGCATACTCTAAAAATATGGGAACGAATTCTCCACAACCGTTTTCTAAAACATGTGGTCGTATCCGAAAACCAATATGGATTTACAGCTACAAGATCAACTACGGATGCAATACAAACGGTACGAATACTCATGGAAAAGAGCCGTAGCAACCGTGAAGATCTTCACCTAGTCTTCATAGACCTAGAGAAGGCATTCGACAGGGTACCGCGAAAACTAGTATGGCATGCTCTTAGATCGCAAGGAATTCCCGAGTGTTACATAACACTAGTACAGGATATGTATAACAACGCAAGTACACGAGTGAGAAGCCTAGCTGGTACAAGTGATCCCTTCGAGGTCAAAGTTGGCGTGCATCAGGGATCTGCTCTTAGCCCGCTACTGTTTAATACTGTTATGGACTACCTCACCAAAGACATCCGGTCCCCTCTACCTTGGTGCCTGCTATATGCAGACGATGTTGTCCTCATTGACAGATGCGCAGAACAACTGCAACGTACCCTAGAGCTATGGAGACATGCCCTGGAATCCAATGGATTAAGAATTAGCAGAATCAAAACAGAGTACCTCCCATGTCACTATAGCCTGACAAAGCAGACAGCACCCATAATCAGCATCGATGGGCAACCTGTACCGAAAGTAAGCCAGTTCAAATACCTGGGCTCGGTCTTGTCCGCGGACGCAAATGTGGACATGGATGTGACACACAGGATAAGTGTGGCTTGGCAGCGGTGGAGGGCGCTCACGGGTGTGCTCTGTGACCGCCGTACGCCGATAAAGACCAAAGGCAAGGTCTACAAAACAGCTGTGAGACCTGCTATGGTGTACGGTGCGGAATGCTGGGCGATCAAACAAACGCATGAACAAAAACTACATGCCAATGAGATGAAGATGCTGAGGTGGGCGGCCGGTGTCACGAGACTCGATAAAGTGCGTAACGAACACATCAGAGGAAGTTACAAGGTTGCTCCAATCGCCGACAAGATCAAGGAATCCCGCATGAGATGGTATGGGCATGTTATGAGACGGGATGAAAACCATGTCGTGAAGAAAGCCCTCGCATTACCGGACATCAAGAGGGGCAAAGGTCGCCCGCTTGCAACGTGGTGGTCCACCGTATCAAAGGACTTGAAACAGGCCCAGTTAAATATGGAGACAATCCAGGATCGACCAACCTGGAGCATGAAAACGAGGAGGGCCGACCCCAAATAATGGGAATAGGCACGGAAAGAAGAAGAAGAAGAATTTATATTAATTAACAACTTAAAAATTAGTTAAATAGATTCCTAAGTGTTCCTATTGCTTTTTCTAACGCCAACTTGTATTATATACAACTGACATAAATACATAAACATACCTTTTTTTAGGGTTCCGTAGCCAAATGGCAAAAAACGGAACCCTTATAGATTCGTCAAGTCTGTCTGTCTGTCTGTCCGGCCGTATGTCACAGCCACTTTTTTCCGAAACTATAAGAGCTATACTTTTGAAACTTGGTAAGTAGATGTAATCTGTAAACCGCATTAAGATTTTCACATAAAAATAGAAAAAAAACAATACATTTTGGGGGTCCCCATACTTGGAACTGAAACTCAAAAAAAAATTTTATTCATTGAACCAATACGTGTGAGGTTATCTATGGGTAGGTCTTCAAGAATGATATTAAGGTTTCTAATATCATTTTTTTCTAAACTGAATAGTTTGCGCGTGAGACACTTCCAAAGTGGAAATATGTGTTATATGATGTTACTTACTTCTACGGAACCCTTCATGGGCGAGTCCTAATCGCACTTGGCCGCTTTTTTTGTAAATACATACAAACACAGCAGTCGTATATGCTACCACTGCGCTACTGAAGCCTGCACACACAAACAATATAAATATATATCAGGCCATTATTACGAATCTATTGTCTCCTCATTCATCAAAAATCGGGTAATTTAGGCATTACGGTGAAACATCCAAATTTACGTATTACTCATTCTTTTGTTTCAGCCTTAGACGTGTCATAAGATAATAATATCGATATATCCGATTGCCCATCACTAGTTATTATAACCAATACAAAGCGAACTGTCTATATTGTGTCCTCGAGAAATCGCCGTGTTATCGACAAAACCAGAATAGTCTTGTAAAAAATGTTTTTTTTCTCTCGAAGTACTCCGCTTGGAGTCTTGCAATTGAGTACTAGTTTTAATATCTTTCTGACGTTATGGTCTCATTATCTTCTGGAGGAATGGATGTCGTGTCTCTCCAACACAAAGGGAGGACCCTGTGCGGGCCGCAGCCCAACAGTTGATGTTAGGAAGTTGTATATTTACTAGCTAGCACGAGAATTTCTATATCGCGATATAGGATTAGCAGTTACTCGGTAGTTTCCTTACTATATTTATATTTCTGTTATTATATTATAAAAACTAAAAAACACGCTTATAGAAGTCGGTTATAAATAAACATACAAGTAACTATATTATGTGTGTTAAAATAGTTAATTACTACCAAGGACAAATAAATAAAAATAAATAAATAAATATTTAGGAAAAATTACAGACAACATCATCTAGTCACAAACTAAGCAGAGCTTATGTGTTACTCACGACATAAAAAAATAAAAATACTTTCTTTTTGTAAATACATACAAATTATACATAGAAAACACCTATTAGCAGATCGTACAAACATTTAGTACGACCCGTTAAGAGAACCTGAGACCTCTTTATCAGCAGCCGCATAGGCTCACTAGACCAACAAGGCAGATGTAATAAATTTTTTACCCTGTGAGAGTGAAATAATTAGAGATCTGAGAGATAAAAAATTAGTGTAGGAATAACTCAACAATACTTTTGTCCCGCCCCAGGAAATCAAACCAAAGCTCTTGATCAGCAATCGCTTAAGCTAACTGTTTGACCAATAAGCCAGAGCATTTGAAGCAGTTATGCAATTTTAAGCGCTCATAGCCGAGTGGCCTTAGGTGATTGGAAACAATCACCAAGGGTAAGCAACAACGGCGCGGTCGGACCTAGATGGGTGACCGTTAGTGGCATTATATGTAATGAGCGTTTCCGTGATTCGGAGGTCACGTTAAGCAGTCGGTCCCGGTTGTTATCGTAAGATAGCAGTCGTGAAGCTTAGTTGGAGGCCTTCGGGCGGCTTAAAAACATCCAACAGTAAGGTTACGTAGCCACAACGTATCTTGCCTGTCCCCAACCCGCACTTGGCCAGCGTGGGGACGTATGGCCTTAACCCTCTCTTGAGAGGAGACCTGAGCCCAGCAGTGGGACGTTATGGGTTGTTGTTGATGCAATTTCAATCTTAAAGTTGAATCATTAAGGGTGAGTTCTATATTAGCACTAAGTGTAAATATAAACAGGACCTATAAGCCATGTTTGTATAAACCGTTAGTACCTATATTGGACAGTTACTCTGTAAAGTATATGCGCAGGTGATGTATGTTACAGTCAATATCTCACGTGGGATGCTGCCGTACGCTTCACGCCTCGACGAACAGGGAATAGTGTGGAGAGGACGGTCAAAACTATTTAGTGAATTTTATATGATGATAAGCGGTTGCCTCGTTGGTGTATGTGACTGCTAATAAATAGGTCTCGGGTTCAAATCCCGGTCGGGACAAAAGTTTCTATGATCTGCAAATGTTTCGGAGTTTGGGTGTTTTCTATGTATAGTATATATGTATTTACAAAAAAGGTATATTATATCATTTTTCTAGTACAAATTGCACAAGCTCTGCTTAGTTTGGGACTAGATGATGTTCTGTGTTAGATGTCCAAAAGTATTTATTTATTTATTTATAATTTTGATCAGACTGTCTGTCTGCATGTTATTACAAGAGATTTAGGTAGACAAAAATATTTTCTTAAAAGAAGTTGCACATTGTCCTAAATGTCGGAAATAGTTTCTTAGCTCAATAGCTCAACAATATTTAAAATTAAATTTCAAGTAACTACTGCATAAACTACTCCGTACGGTAACGGATTAAGAATACAGAGTGTCACCACCCCTATTAATCCCACGCGGGTGTCGTAAAAGGCGACTAAGGGATAAACTACGCAAAACAAAATCAATGCAAAGAGAAGGAAAACTTGAAACCAACCCTATACCAACCCGTCTGGCCAGCGTGGTATAGTAGGCCAATACGTCCTTTTCAAGGAGAGGCCTATGTCCAGCAGTGGACTGGCTGAAAGGCTGTTGATGATGACTGCATAAAATTCTTAAATCAATAGAGACTCCACACATTTCACAATTCTTTTTCCAGGCACGCACAGGACACCAATAAAACGGACATTAGGCTCTACCTAACTAACTGCCTTCGTACATCGATTTAACTTCAACGCGCTATATTGCTCGCAGTAAATACTATAAGATAGTGCCTGTAAGTACTATGAAGCGCTCAATACCTAGATGGGTGACCGTTGGCATGATATTTAATGAGCATTTCCTTGATTTACGTTAAGCAGTCGGTCCCGGTTGTTATCATAAGATAACAGTCGTGAAGCTTAACTGCCTCGTTGGTCTAGTGGTTAGCGTATGCGACTGCTAATCAAGAGGTCTCGGGTTTAAATTACGGGTCGGACCAAAAAGTGATTTTGGGATTTTCTTAGGAAATTCCTAATAGCTGCCCGGAGTTTGGAAGTTTGGCGGTGATTCACGCCCGTGCCTCGGAGAGCACGTAAAGCCGTCGGTCCCGATTGTCATGAACATTTATGGCAATCGTTATTGGGAAGTCAGTGCCCTCAAATATACTGACAATTAGTTCAATTTTCGAATTTCAGTTCTCCCTTGGGGTTGCGGAGATCCGATGCCATTTGCTCAGTGGAAAATCTGAAATTCAGGTAAAACCTGTTGAACTAGTGGCCGACCCCAAATAAACTTGGGAATAATGGCTAGGAGGATGAACAGTCGTGAAGCTTAGTTGAAGGCTTTCGGACGGTTTAAAAAATCCAACGGTAAGATTACGTAGGCACAACGTGTCTTGCCAGTCTCCAATACTAATTCAGCTAGCGTGGAGATGTATGGCCTTAACCCTCTCCTAAGAGGAGACCTGTCCTACACTACATTTGCCGAGATTCTTCACTCTAGAATTCTTCTACCCTAAACGGTTCTCAGTTCTGAGGCTAATATCCACTAATCCACCATCCAGCCAGCTGGCTAATCCGGTGGGCTGCCGGATTACCTCATATCTGGAGCCATCCCTACGATGAATGCCAAGCACAGCCATCAGCCGTAATATCCCATGCTTCGGTTAAGTATGTCATGATGTGATGTGATATGTGAGAAGTTCTTAAAAACAGATGACTTATATAACATACTGAAAGAAAGCTTCAAAGCAATCGATGCATAAATGAGCCAAGCTTATGCTCCAACACACTCACTCCACACACTCCGTGTTACGTAGGTACATAAACTTTAAAACACTCCACACTCGTGAATACAAAACTGGTATTAATGCTCTATATCTTCGGATTCATTCCCAATGTTCACATAAAAACTGTTCGGATACGTAATCCTAGTGGATTTGACTAAAACCATCTAATTCTCGCACTACCGTCGCATTGTATGGTTTTGGTATGTTTTCCACTACAACATATAACTTTAAATCTAAAGCCGGTTCCAAAAATAACGGGTCAGTCACATAAACCAATAACGGGTCAGTCACATAAACCCGAATATCTCCCGAACTACGTATGCCATCCTAATGAAACGAAGACTGTTCAATTGAGAATTTAATTATACAGATAAAAAATAAAATAAAACTTAGTTACACCCACAATATTAATCTTAAATTAAAAAAAAACTAAAGTAGTCTAGTAGTTTCTTAAGATTACATTTTTTTTATGATTGTTTTTTTGCTGTTTTTCATCACTTTCTTCATTTAATACTTTGTATTGCCTTCACGTGATGAAGCCTCCAGTGATGAAAAACAGCAAAAAAACAATCATAAAAAAAATGTAATCTTAAGAAAAATATGACTACTTTAGTTTTTTTTTAATTTAAGATTAATATTGTGGGTGTAACTAAGTTTTATTTTATTTTTTATCTGTATAATTAAATTCTCAATTGAACAGTCTTCGTTTCAATAGGATGGCATACGTAGTTCGGGAGATATTCGGGTTTATGTGACTGACCCGTTATTTTTGGAACCGAGTGTAGTTCAGTATACAGTGCCTCGGTGGAGCGTATGCGACTGCTCTGCTTGAGGTCTCGGGTTATATTCCCGTGTCAAAACAAATGTTTGTATGATCCGCAAATATTTATTTCGGAGTTTGGATGTTTTCTATGTATAATATGTATGTCTTTACAAAAAGATAAGGTATGTTTAGATATTTATGTTATTTGTCTAGTACCCATAATACAAGCTCTTCTTAGTTTAGGACTAGATGGCGTTGTGTGTAAGATATATAATGTGGTATAGTAGGCCAAAACCTCCTTTCAAAGGAGAGGCCTATGTCCAGCAGTGGACTGTTACAGGCTGTTGTTGATGATGATGATGATGTGTGTAAGATGTCCGGATTTTTTATTTATCGTGTCATACCAAACTAAATTGTCACAACTAGAGGACACTAAATAGCTTACATATTAGGCTGCCAACGTGACTTTACTCTGCCTAGTGTAAAGCAAAAGTAGAATTCAAGAGTAGTGGTTACCACACTCATTGTGAATGCAGACAAGACAGCACAGTGACTAACACTATGGTGGCCTTTTGAAACGTTTTAGGATCATTGGACTTGCAGTCGAGCATTCAGCAACGAAACGCGACGACGAGCCAGCCCATTCGTGTATAAATCAATGTGACTCTACTACTACCCTTATAACTCATACACACACACACACACACACACACAGGTTTTGTGAATAATTCAGATTGACCCTAACGCTATTGAATAATCTGAATGTTTTTGGTACGATCAGCCAGACACAGTCCGTCGCAAGGTCACAGGTTCGATTCCGATGCATACGCTATCACAAAGCAGATAAATGACAAGTTCCATTTTGACACCAATATGAGTATGACAACACCAGAAGAAATTATAAAAGTAGGTATAATTATAACATGTAAATCATTGACACGACCACTCATTAAGTCAAAACTAAAACGAGACATAAATTTTTCTAACAACAATGGACGTATATTAGTCACTACCCCTTTTTGTTCCAGCTAATCCTTATAATAACAAGACTATTTCTATGGCTTTCACTGGCACACATACCTATTGCCCACCTAACGGCGCTCTGATTTATAGAACTGCTATATGTTACAGTCTACAAAATTGGGGTCTTGTCCGTCTATTTTGATATCGGGATTTGACTAATATAGGATTTCATACATTGATTTTGATAATGTTGAAAATTCAGATTAAGGTATCGGATTACCAGCAATAGTTAATTCTACCAGATTATGATTTCGTAAAGGTGTTGTAATATATAATAATTTTATAATAATTTATTTAATTTCTCCCACAAGATACATCAATACACAACAACAAAATGGAGCTAAATAATTTGGATGGGAGACAGGAGCCTATAATAAGTAAACTTGTGTTACAGGTCTCCTGGCCTCTCAATCCCGGATAAAAATATTATTTACATTTATATAAGCTCTACTTACATCTTAAACAAGTAAAAGAAATTAACAAAATTTGTGTGTGATTGTGTGTGTGTGTGTGTGTCATGTATGTATGTTAAACGTCCCTGTGTCTATTTATAATTACTTCTGTTTCTTCGTATTTAAGTGTAAGTAGCCAATTTAGAATTTTTCTTTTACAATTGTGTTTTTTGTCCGGGTATATGTTATGTAACTTGTTCGCTAAATTATATAACCTTGGTCCTTGGAAAAAGAAAAAATTGCCTAAAGAAACCGTTTTTGAAGGCTTAGTCAGACATACCTGGCGCTCACGTCGTCTCAATAGTGTTGGATTGCTCGGGTCAAATTGCATGAGACCATGTTGTCTTATTATAACAGCAAGAATATATAGTTGTCTAACTGTCGGAACTTCAGCAAGCAAATATAGCTCCGAAGTTGGAAAAAGTCTTGGTTTGAATAGACTGATTTTCAGAATGTGTCGTTGAGCTCTCTCCAACACTATTAAGTGGGTTTTAGCCGCTCCTCCCCAAGAAGAAATGCAGTAGTCAATGATCGAATGACAGAGCGCCATGTAGACAGTTTTCATAACTTCGGGATCAGCTACATGCCTGAGTTGTTTGAATATGTATGTTATTTTACGGACTCTCTTGGCAACATTATTTATATGTCGTGCAAAACTTAGATATTCATCAATGCTTACTCCTAGGTAGTTTATAGATGTAATTTTCTGTATACATGGACAACTACAACTCTACTTAAGCAGCGGTGTACAGGCATGTGCCACTATATTGTGTACCGGCAAAATACATTTTTTTAAAGTGAAGGGTATATAATGCGTTTTACCGGAATTAAGGGTTAAAGAGTTCGTAGAAACCCAGAGGACAACCCTATTAAAGCCTTTTTGCGCATATTCGTAGACTTGGGGCCATGATTCTCCATAAAATGTGAGTGTTGTGTCGTCAGCATAGGTTATGATTTTGCAGTTTGATAGTTGTAGGCTACATAGATCGTTTATGTAACAAAGAAATAAGGAAGGACCCAAAATACTACCCTGAGGGACCCCAAATTTTACGGAACTCTCCCCACTCAATCGCCAATCTTAACCCGCTGAGTACGTCCTGATAGGTAACTCTTAAATAGACGCAGTTGAGTATCCCTGACACCCATTCGTTCCATTTTCAATAGCAATTTGGAGATAAAGACTGTGTCGAATGCTTTCGCTAGGTCCAAAAAGATTGTGCATTTATATTTACTATCTAACTTAGTAGCGATGAATTCTGTAAAAGAATGAATTGCATCATCAGTTGATCTACCCTGTCTAAACCCGTATTGAGCATCAGATAATAAGTTCTTATATTCCAAAAACTTAACGAGTCTTTTATTAATAACCTTCTCTAGAATCTTATTCAGAGATGACAGGATAGATATTGGCCTATAATTATTGACACAATCTTTATGACCACCCTTATGAATGGGTACTACAATTGACTTCTTGAATGCGTCAGGAAAAATACCCTGGTTCAGGCACAAATTGAAAAGTTCTAAAAGAGGGTGTGCTAAATAATCCTTTGCTAGTTTTAATATCTTACTTGAAATGCTGTCCCAACCAGTACTGCAATTCGGTTTCAGACCAGAGATAATACGGCTCACTTCATCTGCATCTGTGTCAAGTAAGACAAAAGAGGAGGTTGAGGCTTTTATTTCACCAATGTTAGGTGTCAGTAGTGTATTTATTTTGATTTGAGCTGCTAAATTTGCTCCAACATTGGCGAAGAAACTGTTGACTACGTTCATTGAACTTTTAGGTGTCTCGCTCACAGTTAATAGTTCGTGATTTGATTCCTTTGACTTGTGTGAGTTAGTGATATCTCTTATTGTATGCAATAATTTCCTACTATTAGTTTTAACCGAGTCAATTAATTGTTTTTCGTAATTAACCTTACATTTGATGAGTATCGTGTTACAAAAATATCGATATTTTTTGTATGTTGCGACCAAAACAACGTTATTTGGATCGTTTTTCAAATTAAAATGCATACGATCCCTATTCCTAATGCTAATAAAAACAATTTGTCGGTAAAAAGCCAATTCAGGCAGTTTTCTGTGCGGTTTTAGTACAAGTGTACTAAGACCGCACAGAAAACTAAGCGCAAAGCAATTCAAGGAAAATTAATAGGTTTGGCAATGTTTATGCCCTACCATAGCGCCTAAACTACTGTACGGATTTTAATTTTTTTTTTTTTAATATTTAAGCCTGCCAAAGTGACTCTACTCTGCCTGATGGAAAGCATGAGTAGAATCCAGGAGTAGGGGTCACCATGCTTATTGTGAGGGTAGACAATGTAGCATGGTGACCCCTACCATGGCAGCCTGGTTTGATTATTCTGCATCATTCTCCCGGCCTTAGAAGGGCGGGAGAATGATGCAGAATGATTGGGCCTCCGGTCTCACACTCACCAACGAAATACGACAGCAAGAATGCTGTCATTATTAGGATGGTCTTCTGTGTGAGGGTAGTACTGGCCGGGTCGAGCCGGCCCATTCGTGCTGAAATCAGCGTGGCTCTACTACCTACTAAGTACGTCATCTTTGCCCAAGTGACGTCATCATCATCAACAGCCTCTAACAGTCCACTGCTGGACATAGGCCTCTCCTTAGGTGACGTAGATTACATAAATTTTTAACTAAGTTTTTACGTATTGAGTCGTTATAGTTTTTATTAAGATTTCATTTTTACAAAATTTCTTTAATATTGGGCGTTCGATGTGTAAATACAAAAAGTTTTGAAAATATTCATACTTATATTCACACCGTGTAATAGTTTATTATTTGATTCGATACCTTCGATAAAGGTTAGACGCCATCTTTAAATGCAAAGGACACAAAAAGCAGCGTCAGTCCCACACTTTTATTACAAAAGGTATTATTACCGGGGTGATCATCAAATTTTCATGTCCCAAAGTCTGTATGGCACTATATAGAAATATTTCAGTAATACAATTGTAACAACCAGTCTTCTGGAGGTTAAGAAATACCAGATTCAATTTTTATCTTGTGATGGGAAATTATTTGAATATAACGTCGGAGGCAACTTTCAAAGTTGATATATTTTATCATCTTCTTATCAATCGTTTCGCTCTTGGCAGAGCGGTCGTTGTCACATTGAGGTATCCACGTCGGTGGCAGAGGCGGACACAGCTCTCCGGACGATTTCTCGCCATCGCTGTCGATTGGCAGCTATTCTCGCGCAGTCAGACACACACTTACCCACTGCGGATTTCACTTGGTCAGTCCAGCGCATAGGTGCCCTGCCGCGCAGTCTCCTTCCACCTTTCTCTGCACTACCAGCCACTCTATGGAGTCGCCATCCCGTCTGGAGACATGCCCAAAGAAATTTTATAATAAATTTAAAATATTTTATAATACACAATTATATATAACGACGCAGACGTTCAATCTAAGTTTTTAGAAAGAGAGCCTACAGCATTGCTGATGTCACCAGTCATTATTGTTTTGGACATTGCAGGATAATGAAAACACCAAAATAGAAGAATACGTTATAATTTATTACACTTCGTCTATGCACTTAATAATAGCTTTAGAACCACTTACACACACACACACACAAAAGCAAATAATAAAAATCGATTTACTCACAGGACCTTCTGAGTTCCAGTCTCTATAATTTTCAAAGGCAGAATGATCTCAATTGACTAGTTTTACTTTTGAAGACCATCCAAAACTAAGAAAACAACATGGCCGATCACGCCACCGGTTCCTGTCCAGCGCGTCTCGAACAACCGAGTAGAATTGAGAGGTCGACGAGTCCTTTATGTGATCGGTCCATCTCGTTGGTGAACAACCGCGTGATCTTTTGCCTTCATTGTTCCCCACCATGATTAGCATTTTAGCCATATAATAAGAGGCGAATCCTTACAAATCTACAAATACTAACTGAATTTATTAGTAATTTTAAAAGTTTAAATAAATTTTAACTATTCTTATTTTGAATCGGATGCGTTTTTATTAAAGGAAGTCTAGATTGCCTTGTTGGTCCAGTGGTCAGCGTATGTGGCTGCTGATCAAGAGGTCTCGGGTTCGATTCCCGGGTCAAACCAAATGTTTGTGTGGTCCGTAAACATTTATTAGAGTGTCTGGATCTTTTCTATGTATAATATGTATGTATGTACAAAAAAAGAATGTTTATGTATTTATATCAGTTGTCTAGTACCCATAACACAAGCTCTGCTTATTTTGGGACTAGATGATCTTATGTGTAAGATGTCCGAAATATTTAATACAGAATCCGTCTTCTCAAACGCATTACGTAGTTGCACTTCTGGTTTTATTTGTACAATTGGCAATGGATATGAGAGGTTTAGGTTTATATGGCAATAGAAGAGCTCACAGACATCCCTTTATATCCCCTACTAACGCGAACGTCCCGAAACGTAAGATGGTTTCTACCTGACTTGTTCTGGGTTACAGAACTATATTCAGCAGTTGGATTTCTTGTAGGTGATCCGTTACTGATATGAGTAGTGACTATGATGCATACATACATGCATATGGAAGGAAAACGTATGTCTTGGTTTCATAGACAACGATGAAGGTTTTTAGAGATTTTCGCCAAGTCGTCTAGTTTTCTTCTAATTCATTTCGTTGTTTATTTTTTTTAATGGAACTTTCCGAGTGTCCTAACTCAATGTCACTACTGTTGATTTTCGTGTATAGGAGTAACAGTGGTGTAATAAAAGTTAGCATTCTATTTCAATAGGTTATGAGGTGAGTGTTTGATTTTTTGTTCATAAAGAAGAATTTTTGAACACTTTAACTTTTATCTCGAAAATATCATTCTTATTGTCAGCTACTGAAACAGTTATTGATTCTCATCTGAAAAATATACATTTACTGAATTATGAAAAACTCTCATCAATTAACATTTCATCCTTGAAAAGAAGATGTAAGAAGTCAGAAATATTTAATATTATCGAAGGTTATGGGAACTGGGTCTTGAGGCAAGGAGCTGTCGTATTATCAGATGACCTTTAAATGACCTTTTATTATCAGTAAACTTTAAAAAGTTTATTTCTATTATCTAATCTACTATGCCAAAATATTTTAAACATTAATGTTATGCATCATTTATCGGCCAATCTCATCAGTGTAAAAAAATTGCCAAATAAAGGTTTTCCCGAGTCCTCGAGAACTATTTTCTCCAATACAAAGGTGTTTTTTGTAATCTGTATCTTTGTTGGAGGTCCCAGGAGCAGTACCGTTTTAAATATTCAGTCCCAGGGGTAAACTTCTAAGAAATAACGTAGAAAATAGTTTAGTTCCCAAATTGGGTTCAGTAAAATTAAGTGATCAGGGAGCAATGCTATTTTAGACAATGAGCTTCCTGGGTTGGGTATTTTTTTACACGGTTTATATTAGCTTCACCTGTATGTTTTGTAACCGACTCCTTTGGGTACGATTTTGACCCACTTTAAAATGCCAGATGTCGTAAAAACTTTGTAGATATATTGAGGACTGATGACAATACACTAATTTGAAAAAAAAAACAAATAAAAATGATTAAACAAATTAGTCTTTTTTTAGTCTAGAAAAAAAATTGTTTTAAAAAACTTAACAAACACGCTTTTAAACTAAAAAGTAGAAAACAATTTTAATGTAATAAAGCGTGGTGTGCTTGTGGATAATATTTAAATAATGTCGCGGTAACATTTTTGTAAATACATACTTAATATACATAGAAAACACCCAACCTGCGGAACAAGTTTTTGAAGATCATAAAAACATTTGGTTCGACCCGTGAATCGAACCCGAGACCTCTTGATCAGCAGCCGCATACACTAAACACTAGACCAATAAGGCAGTCGAAGTTTAGTTTACCTCAATATCTATATTTCAATAGAAGAACAAAATTATTGCGTGAATATAGATAAGATCTATATTCAAGCAACAGTTTTATTCTGAGTACTTTAAAACTCAAACAAAACACTCCAGTACTCCAAGTGTAAATTTTCGAAAAACTGACTTATTTTTATTACCTTTTGAACTATGGAAGGTTTAAATGTTATGTCGGATAAGTATCGCCACTGTCGTACAACACATCCTTCATTTTTAAGATAAATTAGCTTTGCAATTAGGAAAAAAAGTTTCAACCAATTCCGAGTTTCATTAATCTTAAAAAGAAAGTAGGAGAGAAAATGTGAATTTATGGAAACGGCCCCTAATGAGTTAACAAAACATTTTTAATCATAAGTTGATTAATTTAAAATTGAAACAGTGCCAAATTATAAAGTTAACTGTACAACGGATAATATATCATTTTGAAAGTAAAAGAAATTTTATTTGTTGTATGATCTTTAAATACTAATATACTTTATATTCTTTTGGAATTTAGTATTTTTTCATTTAAATGCCTGCCTGATGGAAAGCATGAATAGAATCCAGGAGTAGGGGGTCGCCATCCTCATTCCGAGGGTAAGCAATATAGCACGGTGACCCATACCATGACAGATGACAGCCTAATGTTTCCACATCATTCTCCCAGCCTCTGGAAACCGGGAGAATGATACAGAATGATTAGGCCTCTGGTCTTACACTCACCAAAGAATTACGACAGCAAGTATGCTGTCATTGTTAGGATGGTTAGGAGGGTAGTACTGCTACCGGTCGAGACGGCCCATTCGTGCTGAATTCTAAGTTAAGGCAACGACCGTCATACTTGCGATTCTTGACTGAGAAATCGACATAGAAGACGTGAAAAAGCTCCGATAAATAGTAGCAAACCAAACAGTTATTCAAAACAAGAATTAAGCATCATAAAAAAAAACAAAATGATTTCGAATACAGAACACGAGTTAAAAAGAAAAACCGTTAAAAACAGTTCGCGATTTGCAATTCGAATTACAAATTTGGACACGGTTAAAGCGAGTGTTGCCGTATAAAAATTAAATTTAAAAATAGTTGTACGATTTAAAACTACTCGCTTTACAGGGTTGCCAGATGGGTTCTTTTATTCATTCGTGTTATGAATATTTTTTTAATATTTATTACTTGGGTTCTTGTGTTAAGTTGCTTTATTAAAGGCGAAATCAAAATATTATGAAAACACATATTCACATAGCAATATAATTCATATTTTGTCCCAATAAAAAAATACTTAGACAAGTGTGACATGAGACCCGAACTAAATAAAATTTTATTCCACAAAACTGGAGCTAATCAGTTAATTTTTTGTATTTTTTTACAGAGAGATTTTAATTACCAGAATCTCAACCCTCCTGCACTCCTAATTTTTCAGCCCGGCTAATTCCTTAATATCAAAGTTTGGAGTTTATATGCTCAAAAGACTTGCACTTGTGCGTTTTAAGCTGCAGGTTTCCATAGGGTGGAATGATCGTTAACCTTTAGATGAGATGAGATCTGCCATTTTGCCCTCTGTACCGTAAACAACAAAAGTCAAAATGAATTTAATTATTTTGAATAATAATTAGTAAAAATGTAATACTCATTTGTAACTTTAACTTCAAATGTCCATTAGTCCCACAATATAAATGAGGTACAAACGGTATAGAAAAGAAATTAATAATTCATTAAAATCGTCAATAAACTGTCGTATCGGAAACAGATTTAATTGTGTGGAGGGAAACTTTTTGGCAAATTCTGAATAATTTGATGTTCCTTTTTAATTTCTTGTCATGAAATAAAATACTTCCTTGTACGTTTAGTGGTTATCGTATGCGGCTGCTAATCAAGATTTCTCGGGTTCGATTCCTGGGTCGGTCCAAATGTTTGTGTGATTCGAAAATATTAGTTTCGGAGACCCATAAGCTCTGCTCAGGTTGGGATTAGATGACGTAGTGTGTAAGATGTCCGAAACATTTATTATTTAAACTAGCAGACAGATACTGACTATTTTCTATACGTATGACCAAAGTGACTCTACTCTGCCTGATGGAAAGCATGAGTAGAATCTATGTATAGTAGATACTATGCCAATTGTCTGCATGACAATGCTATGGTGACTAGTAAGATATTCCTACATAGTAGGCCCTAATGTCTCACACAAAAAAAAAACAAGACAGCTTGAATACTTCTTTTCGGTAGGTCTTCTGTGAGAGGGTAGTACCACGACGATTGGGATGGCCTGTTCGTGCTGAAAGCCTAATCATTCTACATCGGTCACCATGACGATGGTATCCCTACTCCTGGATTCGAATCATGCTTTCCATCAGTCAGACTAGAGTCACTTTGGTACGTTGAAACATAAAAATAAAATATTGAATTGAGCTCTTTTAACATCATTCCTTCCTCGAGTGTATATTAAATAAACAAAACGTATGGGTTTATGTTTAAAAATGCCTCTGTCTTTTGATCCTTAAACCAAACACAGCCGTACAAAATCACAATATTATCGCGGTTTTCATTGGAAGGACCAGCATTTACACATAACAGTTGTTTATTTATTATATCTCAAAGAATGATGAAGGAATCAATGATAAAAGCCGGCAGTCTCCTAGCTACCGTCGCCCGAGGCAAAGATACCCACAACCCCAACGTAATGGGGTTCAGTAAAACTAACATAAAATGGACCGCGACCTTTCATTTCATGACACTCGCTTGCTTAGGGTTATGTTTGTTTCCATTGTTCCGTTGGTACGAGAAAGGATAAATTTAAAAAACGTTTATTTAGAAGAATACCATCAAGATCTATCTATATTATAATCATTTGACCAGTATTGGATTTTTCGGAAGAAGGCTTGCAATAATAATAATATTTTGGCTAGAATCACACATGAGCGTTTGATGAAAACGACGATTTATATTAACGATGATGAACTCTTTAGCACGCTCTTCTAGAGGCAGAAAGGGAACATTAAGTTGAGATAGCTTAAGGTATGTTGGGGTATCAGTGATTTCCTTTAATAAATAAATAAATAAATAAATAAATATTTCGGACATCTGACACACAACATTATCTAGTCCCAAGCTAAGCAGAGCTTGTGTTATGGGTACTAGACAACTGATATAAATACATAAACATACTTTTTTTTTTGTAAATACATACATATTATACATAGAAAACACCCAGACTCCGAAACAAATATTTGTGAATCACACAAATAATATTTGGTCCGACCCGGGAATCGAACCCGAGACCTCTTGATCAGCAGCCGCATACGCTAACCACTAGACCAACGAGGCAGTCAAACTTTCTAGTATACACCTGATTCTTCGGCTGCTGGTACCTGAGACTGGGTGTGGTTTTTGATCGGTCGGGTTCAACATAGCCACCAATAAGGATTTTTGCACAGACAAAGAAAAGGGGCTCCTCCGTACTATCCCTTTGGAGTGCATGTAACGGAGAGTGAAATTGGTGTTTCTTGTTATTATCTAGTCTTTATGAAGTCATGCCATCACAAATGTAGCTCATCATTAGACAATTAAATTATTATAATTTTAAATATTTTTCGTAGGGTCCTCCCAAGAAGTTAATTCAATATTGTGTCTCAATATATTTAATAATAATCGACACTTGTAAAAAGTTTTAGTAGAATTATTGTTGTTGAAAAGTTAATTATTGTTGTTTTTATGTAAAACTTTTGCAAACACAATTACTGAGTTATTTTGGATATGTTCATTTTATAAGTGACAGTCTAAAAGTGATACATCACTGATTCGTCAAGCAAAAAGAATTTATCCATAATAACATTTACATGATTTTATGAAATGCAAAAAAAATAGTTTTTACTTTAGTGTTTGCTTGCCTCTTTATCTGTTTACGTAATCTTTGGAGTATCTAAACTAAAATGAGGAAACTTTCACTAGCAGAAAGCTGGTATTTTAAGGAGTAACTTATAACATTAAAATGTTTTTTAATGTTGTAAGTTTAAAAAAAAAAATTAAAACACACTAAACAATATCCGATTCAAAAGTAACAAAACCGAGGGCACAGCTAGCTAGCATCTAAACTTTACTGTTTTCGACTGCCTCATTGTACTAGTGGTTAGCTCTTGATCAACAGGTCTCGGGTTCGATTCCGGGGATTGTGTGTTTTCTGAATGATATGTATGTATTTACAAAAAAAAGTTTTTAGGTATTTATATCAGTGGCCTAGTAACCCATAGTACAAGCCCTGTTTAGTTTGGGACTAGATGCTGTGTGTCTGATATATTTATGTCTGAAATTGACACATTGACAAACCTTGAAAAACAGTAAGAAATAGTTCTTGAAGTGGTTAATGCATCATGTGAAAAATTACAAAACTTTAACGATAAATTCAACAGATCTCGTATGGCAGTGGATACACGCTCGTGACTGACAGCATTTGACATGTGCGAAGGATTCCGTTTGTTTACGAGGGACTATTTTGACGGCCCGGAATGGTATAAAATAGTTCTTTCTTATATGACTTTGTCTATAGGCAAGGGAATATGTTATATTGTTGGCAAACTGTACAAGCTTAGGTTGGAAATGTGTTGTATGTAGTATGCTACTAAAATTAGTAATGTGTAGGTACTTAACGGTGAACTTGTATTAAGTAAAAGGTTTAACAGTCTCTGAGTAAGTTCATAATATTTGGATGGATTTGGGGCTATCGAAAAATTGGTGCACGTGGTAAGTGCCTATTGTTGCCCGTGAATTCACAAGAATAATAAATATTTTAATTGTCAGGCCTCAAATTGGGCCCTTTTCTCAGTAAAAATAATGAAAGTATACTTTAAATGTCAGTACTTAGAAATTAGTTTTTTAATATATTTAAGCCTACCAAAGTGAATATTCTACCTGATGGGAAGCATGAGTAGAATCCAGGAGGTCACCATCCACACTGTGAGAGTGGGCAAATGATTGGGCCGCCGGTCTCACACTCTCCAATGAAATACGACAGCAAGAATGCTGTCATTATTAAAATGGTCTTCTGTGTGAGGGTAGTACTGCTTCGGTTGAGCTGGCCCATCAGCGTGGTTCTACTGCCTATACTAATAGAGATACCTTTCAAAAGCTAGATACTGGAACTCCTTTGATTTCAGCACGAACGCGCCGGCTCGACCGGACCGGTAGTACCCTTTCTCAGAAAACAAACCCGAAGCGAAAGCATTAATGTTGTCATGATTCGCTGGTGCCGGTGGGTGTGAGACCGGAGGTTTAACAATGCAGAAACAGCTTAATAGGAAACCATGGGATGGTGGCCCTTACTCCTGGATTCTACTGTTGCTTTCATCAGGCAGACTAGAGTCACTTTCGTAGGCTTGAATATAAAAAAAAACATTGCATTGTCTTCATTTCGGATAAGTTTCCAATAGGCAGAGTAGGTTGTCTTTGGAAAGCCTGTTTAAAAAAGTAAAATCAAGAATAATTTTAACGTAAAAAATATAAGATAAAGTCTATTATAAAATTATCTGATGTTTGAGGCAGTAGTTGCACTGGGCTGAGTCACAAACTAAATAGTTCAGTAGTACACACTCTCCTTTATCAACAACCCATAACGTCCCACTGCTGGGCTCAGGTCTCCTCTCAAGAGAGGGTTAAGGCCATACGTCCCCACGCTGGCCGAGTGCGGGTTGGGGACAGGCAAGACACGTTGTGGCTACGTATAATCTTGCTGTTGGATGTTTTTAAGCCGCCCGAAGGCCTCCAACTAAGCTTCACGACTGCTATCTTATGATAACAACCGGGACCGACTGCTTAACGTGACCTCCGAATCACGGAAACGCTCATAACATATAATGCCACAAACGGTCACCCATCTAGGTCCGACCGCGCCGTAGTTGCTTACCCTTGGTGATTGTTTCCAATCACCTAAGGCCACTCGGCTATGAGCGCGCTCTCCTTTATAATAACTTCGAATATTTTAGTAAAAAAATTGTATGATAAAAACGTGCGGATGGAATCAAAAAATACTAAATTTACTAGGAATTCTCTGAAAGCTGGTACCTATACATAAATTATGGGAATAGTGAAAGCACACACTTTATTATGGCGAACATGAACTATCGAATTGGCTTATATGGCACAAAACTGTTTGGCAAGTATGAACAGATTATACGGGGAAGCTTTGTACACAACCCAACAAACAGTATTGTTATTTATATAGATAGTTTTGGCATTACTATTTTATTATAGTTTTATCTATAGTTTTTTATAATAAATATCATATTTATTAAAGAATAACTATAATTTAATCAATATTTTTCAATTGGCCTTTAAATACTTTTGTCTAGCCTCTGCCTGATGTAAAGCATCAGTAGGATCTAGGAGTAGGGGCACCCTTATCGTGAGTGTAAACAATACAGCATGGTGACCACACCATGGCGGTTAAGTAAGATGTCTGACTGAGTGATTGGGCCAGCGCGAGCGGTCGAATTCTGTTATTTCAAGTGGGTGTTCTGTGTGACGGTAGTACCGCTATGGTTGAGCGGGCCCATTTGTGCTGGCTCGTACTACCTTAATGGTGAATAAATTCATTCAAGCTCTCATAACATCCTGTCTTATAACAACCTTGTCTGATTTTTCTCTGGGCAATAAAGGACTCAGATGATGTTGCTTGACGACAAAGCTACATGTATTATCCCTACTATATAGTAAATATTTTAAATATGGTTTATAGAATTAATTATTTTAAATTCTACATTTTTTTCTTTATGCCAAATTTAAATCACCTCTTAAAGTTCTGTTGTACGAAATATTTCGACGTATGTTTTCAATCCCAAATGACGAACAGGTTACTAGGCAAGTCGTAAATTTGCGCGCCGCCCGAACGAATGGTAACTGGTAATTTACGTGTGACAAGGTTCAACCGACAGTGCTGCCAATATACACGTTAAATTACAATTGTTTTTAGATTTAGCTTTGTTCTGAATATTTATTTATTTATTTATAAACTTTATGCACTAAATTTGTACATAGGCGGACTTAATGCCCAAGGCATTCTCTTCCAGTCAACCTTCGGGTGGTGCAGAAATCTTGAGGTAGGTGCACAGAGGTTACATATGATGTGTTCAATAATAATTCTCACAGTTCACAACATAGCTATACAACACATACATATATACATACATACACATATATACACCAATCCACATACATATACATATATACATACATACAAATACTTACATAGGAATACAAACATATATATAAATTATACAGATAGACATACACATATGTATCTTATTTATACACTATAGATGCTAGCAATACGATTTACTATGGGTTAGATAGTTCTGCCAGTTCATTGAGAAAAAGATCGTGTACTTTCCTTTTGAACGTAAATCTGTTGGTGGACATCCTGACTTCGAGCGGGAGCGCATTCCAGAGTAGTACTGCCTGAACAAAGAACGAACGGTTCACGAAATCAGAGTTATGAGAGGGACATGAGAGGAGCAGATTATTAACTGATCGAAGATTTCTATCGTGGTTAGAGCACAGGTAACGGAGGTACGGAGCAAGGTAAGTAGGTAAGGATGGTGAATTAAGAAATGAAAATAGAGCGGTGAGCGCGCGCTGATTGCGCCGTTGGCGAATAGGTAACCATTGTAACTGGGAACGCAAAGCAGACACATGGTCATACTTTCGAAGATTGAAAATGAATCGAATGCAGTTATTGAGAAGGCGGTCAAGTTTATTAAGGAGGTCTACATTCAGGTCGAAGTAACACACATCACCATAGTCGATTATAGGAATTATTAAGGACTGCATGAGTGTAATTTTAGTTTTAGGAGGCAGGAAGTTTTTGAGACGGTATAATGTTCGCAGGTTTCCAGTGACTTTTTTACTCACGCTAGTGATCTGAGCTCGCCAATCGAGGGTTGAATCGATAAGTAAGCCCAGGTCTTTTACTGCAGGACTGAGTGGAATGACTACACCGTTAAAATAAATCGACGGGATAGAACTGGTATCTAATCTGCTTAATATACGTTTACTGCCAACTATGACTGCCTGGCATTTAGTTGGGTTAACTGACAGTCCAAATCTCATTGACCAGGATTTTATGAGCTCGAGGTCCTTGTTGACTTCGTTAATGGCCTGCGTTACGTCATCCACTCTTGTCTGTGAATACAGCTGCAGATCATCAGCATACAAGTGATACGCACACTGAAGATGTTGAGTTATGAGGTTGATAAATATTGAAAATAGTAGAGGAGATAAAATTCCGCCTTGTGGGACGCCAGTGCAGAGGTCACACCAACTTGATGATAAGTCGTCAACACGAACGCACTGCTGTCGTCCCCGAAGATAAGAGGAGAACCATTCCAGTGTCTCAGAAGGAACCATAAGATATTTAAGGATGGATAACAGGATTTCGTGATTGACGGTATTGAAGGCATTAGAGAAGTCGACTAAGACTAAAACAGTGACTTTGTTGTCTTCCATGCCCTTCCTTATATCGCCAATCACTTTCAGGAGAGCGGTAACTGTGCTGTGACCGGGCCTGAAGCCAGATTGCAGAGGGCTTAAAAGTTGGTTTCTGTATACAAACTCCGAGAGTTGTTTATATACACAGGTCTCGAGAACTTTAGATAGGAAGGGAAGTATGGAAATAGGTCGGAAATGTTCAGGGAGTGAAGGATTACTATTTTTTGGAAGGGGAACAATGTAAGCCTTGCGCCACAAGGAGGGAAAAGTACCGGAATCTAGGGAGAAATTGACTATGTGAGTAATTACTGGGAGAATACATTCTAGGATATTGACAACCATGCGACGACAGATACCGTCACATCCCGTAGCATTGGAACGGATAGATATTATGATCTTTCTGATATCCTCAGGAGACACTGGAGAAAATACAAATGAGTCAGTCGTGGGACTGGTGAGACCAGATATGTAATCTAGTGTTTGAAACTTAGTTTGAAGATCCAGCGTAGCTGTGGATGAGAAATGTTGGTTGATATCATTCAAACCAATTTTATGATTGAACTCTGGGTGTTGTCGCCTACCTATCTCTATAGTAGCAAGAAACTTCCAGATATTGGACGAAGAAGATGACTCTATGTTTTGAAGTATATGTCGGCGTTTGGCGTTGCGTATCACCTGATTGCACCGGTTTCTGGCGGCTTTATAAATGTTCCATTTTTCTTCGCAGCGGTCTTTTTTTGAAGCGAATAAAGGACTGGTCCCTTCGTCGCATGGCAGTCCGGACCTCCTCTGACATCCACGGAGCCGGGGCACGCTTTACTTTCACTCTCCTAATAGGAGCGTGTTTGTCGTATAATTTGATTATGGCTTCGTTAAATATATGGACCTTGTTATCCACGTCAGTAGCGGCTGCCATATCCACCCAATCCATTTTAGCAGCATCAACATGTAACCTTTCAAGATCCAACTGGCGGAAACTTCGAATATGAAGGAATTTAGGAGGAGGTTTGGGAGGTTTCAGGATGTAAGAAAGGAAGATCAAATCGTGATGGGAAAAACCAGGGGCTAGGAGTTGTCCGTGGGAAGGGACTATTATATAGTTTTAGGATTTAATTTCTGTTGTAGAATATGCATACATTTTTGTGTATGATACAAATGTCAGACGAGCGAGCTCACTAAACGGTTCGGCTCTTCCTTCCTGTTGCCGTGCATTCTAAACCTAGAACTCATGATCATGTATTTCTTTCTCACTATGATCCCACTTCCTTTAAGCGGGGCGTAAAAAAGCATTTTAGTAGGCCGCCAGTGTGGTTTTCCATGCTACGTTCGCAATGCGGATTTTGATCACCATTCTTTGATTATTTCCAGCAGGTATAGTGGAGTCCTGTTTTCTCTGCATCATTCAGAGATTGACTGGTAAGTTATCCTTTAGGCATTAAATTCGTTACTGCACCGAAAGTGCATGATGGAACCTTTATAAAATCATTGTGATTTTTGTTTGACTGGTAAAGCTTAGTAAGAATAGGAAGATTCGAGAAACAAAATGGAAACTGGCCCCCTAGTCAAGTTGCATTCAAGAAACGCAAACGTTAATAGCAAACTGGCAAATGCATTTGAATGGCGTCTCTCTACGCTAAGTTAAAATATTAACCGATGGAAGAGTGTAGGGGCTTTAGCGATCACAGAAAGAGAATTGACGTGAAACGCTTTTGTTTCCCTAAACCCTAGTTTGAGTCCTAACCTGTGTGAAGTAATTTATAGTCCGTTTGAAGGGAGTTTTCATTAAAACTGGCATCAGTATTTGAAGGAAGGGAAAGCACCCCTAGACATTCGCCCCTTTCGTAAATACTTTTGATGAAATTAATACAGCTTATGTCACCTATTACAAATCTATTGATACTTTATGCATTGGGCTCATTTAGAAAGTGAAACATACAATAATACATAGTTTCGTTAAAGCACTACACTAAAATTGGATACAAGTGTCTCCCAACATGCTATACAAAATTTGTAGTCCATTTACATTCACTTATAGTCGCAACATGGCTTTTAATTGAAGTTGACGTATACAGGGTGTATCTTTTATTTATGGGATGGAATAACAAACGGCTGTATAATTGCTACTGCTATGGTAAACGTGATATTGAGTTTATGTAACAGATTTAGTGAAGGACGGTGATTCATGAAAATATACCTATTTGAAGCATTTATATGCGATAAGATATTTAGCCGTGTAACTTTCGACTCATGTTTGTCCCGTGGGAGTAGTAAGAGCTGATTACAGGAGACTACGAAAACGACGACTGTATCGGTGGCGCCTTGGTAACGTATGTGACGGCTGTGCTTGAGGTTTCGGGTTCGAATCCCAGCTCGGACCAATGTTTGTGTGATCTACTAATATTTGTTTCGGAGTCTGTTTTCTATGGTTGTTATGTATGTATTTACAAAAAAAGTATGTTAATGTATTTATATCAGTTGTCTAGTATCCATAAATAAAAGCTCTGCTTAGTTTGGGGACTAGATGGCGTTGTGTGTAAGATGTCCGAAATATTTATTTCTACTTATTATTATTTCTCTTTTATGCTACATCAATAAATGTAATAGCTGTCATGGAATTAAGCAAGATCCAATTTAGGAAAAAAGGGATGGTATAACGAATGCAGGCTTCTCAGAGTGTGGTAGAGCCCAATTCTGAATTCTACTCTCATGCTTTCCATCAGGTAGAGTAGAGTCACTTTGGCAGGTTATCAAATAGAATAAAACACAAATTAAAGAGTTTGCGAGAAAACGCTCAACCAGGTTTTTGTTTTCGAGGTAATTCACAGTATTCTTACAAAAAATAGGTCTTTACCTATGAAATTGCCGTTTTGTATGCAATAAGTGAAAGTATTTATTTTTTCAAACTTTTTTATTTCTGTTATTCGAAGTAATCACCCATGCAATCGACGCATCTTTGCCTTCGCATTGGCAGTTTATTGATGCCCTTCTTGTAAAAATCAGCTGGACGAGAGGTAACAAACTCTTCAAAGGCATTTTGTACTGCCTCTCGGGAATTGAATTTTTTACCTACTAAAAAGTAGTCTAAAACTAAAAATTGTTACGTGCGACGAAAAATGGATTCTGTTTGACAATAGAAAGCGCTCAGCAAGTTGGTTCGACCAGCATGATTAGTTCAGCACCAAAGCAATGCCCTAAACCAAAAATGACCCCTAAAAAGGTGATGGTCACTGTTTGGTGGTCTAGTGCGGGTGTGATTCACCACAGCTTTTTACAAAACTGCATGAGCATTAATGCAGATGTGTACTGTGAAGAACTGGAGAGAATGATGGAGAAGCTTGCACATCTGCAACCAGCTTTGGTCAATCGGTCGTCCCCACTGCTCCTTCACGACAACGTGCGACCCTATATTGCGCAACAGACAGTCTCCAAGCTGCAAGAGCTGTGGTTGGAAGCTCTCCCTCATCCAGCATACTCACCAGACCTTGCACCTACCGACTATTACTTTTTCCAAAATTTAGACAACTTTTTAGTGGCTAGGCAGAGGCAGTACAAAATGCCTTTGAAGAGTTTGTTGCCTCCCGTCCAGCTGATTTTTACAAGAAGGGCATCAATAAACTGCCAATGCATTGGCAAAGATGCGTCGATTGCATGGGTGATTACTTCGAATAACAGAAAAAAAAAGTTTGAAAAAATTAGTACTTTCACTTATTGCATACAAAACGGCAATTTCATAGGTAAAGACCTAATATTATAAACGCGAAAGTTTGTGAGTATGGTGGTTGTTGCTCTTTTAAACAATAACTAATAAACGGATTTGGATGAAACTTTAAAGTAATATAGCTTATATATATCAGAATATTACATAGGCTAATTTTCAATACAATAATCGAGCGGATTATTATTGCGGAGTCGCGGCCGAAAGCTAGTATCAAATAATTGTATAAAACAAAGCCGATACAATAGAAAAGCTATAATCCAAATTAAATACGACGAACCAATTTGGAATTGCTAACCAAAACTACTTCACTGCGAAATATCAAATACATTGTTAGGGTTCCGTAGCCAAATGGCAAAAAACGGAACCCTTATAGATTCGTCAAGTCTGTCTGTCTGTCCGTCCGTATGTCACAGCCAATTATTTTCGAAACTATAAGAGCTATACTGTTGAAATTTGGTCAGTCGATGTATTCTGTGAACCGCATTAAGATTTTTATATTAAAATAGAAAAAAAAACAATACATTTTGGGGGTCCCCATACTTGGAACTGAAACTCAAAATTTTTTTTTTCATCAAACCTATACGTGTGGGGTATCTATGGATAGGTCTTCAAAAATTATGTTGAGGTTTCTAATATCATTTTTTTCTAAACTGAATAGTTTGCGCGAGAGACACTTCCAAAGTGGAAAAATGTGTGTCCCCCCCCCTCTAACTTCTAAAGTAAGAGGGTGATAAAACAAAAAAAAATATATGTTGTACATTACCATGTAAACTACCAACGAAAATTAGTTTGAACGAGATCTAGTGAGTACTTTTTTATTTATACGTCATAAATCGTAACACGCAATATACCTTTCATCCAATCAATACACTAGTATAAAAACATCGATGAAAGTTACAACGAACTACAAGAACTTTTATATGATGTTACTTGCTGGTACGGAACCCTTCATGGGCGAGTCCGACTCGCACTTGGCCGCTTTTTTTTTAGAAATGGTTCGATAAAAAATCGTAATTTTTTTTTGGAACCTTTATTATGTGAGAGTTTTTCAAATTGACTCCACTCTGCCTCACGTAAAGCATGAATAGAATCCAAGAGACGTGAATCCCATACTCATTGTGAATGCAGGCAATACAGTAAGGTTCTTCTTGCCATGCTTCGTTTTCCACTTACACCAATACAACGGCACTTTTGAAACGTCAAGTAGTCAGTCAGTAGTCGTGAAGCTAATTGTCTGTTCCAATTCGTAGATCCTATGGAGAATAACAGACAAGATACTCCATGGACACTCTTTTCCAACATTGTTTTTACAATTTTTGGTTACATTGTTTAAGGCATTTTATTAAATGTGAGGACAATGTAACGATGCTGATATTTACACATGTAGTGTCCAAAAACAATTAAACAATAAATAGAAGTTGTGAGATGACCAGCCCCGACTGGCGGCGCCCGTATCACGAGCATGACCCATGCACCAGCCATCGTCCAGTTCAACCATATCGTAGGGAGCCGAACGACCCGCTACACACGCCACCGCCAGCAGGACTTTTGAGCGAGCATGACATACTCACAACCGCCAGTCAACAAACAAGCTTATGCTACTAGTGACTACAAAGTGCTCACATGTACTATTTAAAATGTTCGCAGTTATACAATAATAAAGTCATTTATAAAAATACTACTATTTTAAGAGTGTGATAAATATTTGGAACATGTCAGTGGGGGATATTGCTGAAATCCCTGACTACTATAGCGAAGTCTACACTCACTGTAACATGCAAGGAGCCTGGTAGGTAGCGTATGCAACTGCCGATAGAGAGATCTCGGGTACGATGGGTCTTTTTTCCACAAATTGTTAATAACAGCCCCGAGTATGGAATTCGGTGTGTTTCACGCTCCTGCCTCAGAGAGCACCATAGAGACACAAAATAAGTTATAGCCTAGTGGTTTCAGTGGTCACCACGCCGCTTTCTACTTCGCTAAGTGTAGTGGGTTCAAATCCTACGTGGGAAAACACTTTGTGTGATTCACAAATTGTTGTTCCGAGTCTGGGTGTTCTTTGTGTCCGTTTCATGTATGTTTGTAAAGTTCCCCGTGACACACAATTTATATACCTAATGCGAGAGTTGTCTTTTAAAGAATGAATGTGTGCGTGTAAGATACGCAAGACTATAGATCAAGCGAGTGTCTGAGTTTATATAACAAGAATCTGTAAATAAATAAATCACATTATTAACTCAGTTAAAATGTTTGTCCAAGATTTATTACTTTTAGATATTCATCCCGTTCAAAGGAACATTGTTATTTTTTTTCATCCAAGTAAATCAATTGAACCATTCGACCCCTATTTTCGTACAACAAACTGCTGAGCCTTTCGATATCAGATAAATTGCTGACGTCATAAACAAGACAGTACATCCGGGGTCACTGCCGTTCAGCGCTGGTGGAGCGAAACTGACCTTTATTGGTATGAGAGAGAGTTAAAGATTCAATGGCCGATATTTGTTTCTTATTATCATTTATGATTGAAAAGTAGGGCACTGAAAAATGTAATTCATGGTAATTGTAAATGTAAAAGTATAATTATCTGTTAGCGCTGGTTCCCACTACGCTGGACCGGCAAATCTGCCGGAAACCGGACACCGGACAAAGTGTTCACATTACACCGGAGCCTCGGACAGTCAAGTACTCAGCTCAGTTAAATTTGGACCTGTGCACACAATGGATGATTGTGTGTTGTGGTGGTATGTTAATAGAAGGCAAAATAAAAGTAAACATTGGGTACATTCTATTTTCGAATGACAGCAACCACTTTTGACGATTTACTGATGAAAATGCGAGCCAAATGACGTGAGCATGAGTACATGCTTACCTTCAGGCAGAGTAAAGTCAATTAACATTCATAATGTCATCCAGGGTTATACTGAATCCAGGAGTATTCGTCACAATCCTTATTACGAATGGAGATAATGCAGTATGGTGACCAGCACTATGGAGTGTTGAGACGTTTCTATATCATTATGCTTTCACCAACAGAACACGAGATCACGAATACTATTATTTGAGGCGGGTGTCGTAAAAGGCGACTAAGGGATAAACTACGCAAGATAACATCGATGCAAAAAGAAGGAAAACTTGAAACCAACCCTATACCAACCCGTCTGACCAGCGTGTCTGTTGATGATTGATGATGATGAGGTTGATCTTCTGTAAGAGGATAGTACCGCTTAACAGGAGGTCGAGCTGGCCCACTTGTGCTGAAATCAGCGTATCTCTCCTACCTTCAAAAAGGTGTCGATGGGCGAGGAAAGTCACTTAACGAAAACAATAAAAGTTTATCTTAGAGAGGTTTGTAAAAATCTTATGAACTAGTTACATATTTAGCTGAAAATTAACCATATATAGCTGAAAATTAACCATCATCAATGACCCATAACGTCCCACTGTGAGGCTCGGGTCTGCTCTCATTAAAGGGTTAAGGCCATACGTCTCCACGGGCTCTGACACGTCTCTGACCGAGAGCGGGTTGGGAACTGACAAGACACGTTGTAGCTACGTAATCTTGCTGTTGGATATTTTGAAGGCGCCAGAAGGCCTCCAACTAAGCCATAACATTCTACAAAGTTTTTCATTCTACAAACAGCTTGTGGAATATAAAGATGAATTGAAATTTACTCAGTCAACTACATTAATAACCCGGAATTTTCCGGTCAATCATCATCACAATAGAGTGCCGATCGCAGGCGACAATCGCGCCCCCTGGTGGCATAAGGAACCCTCTCTAAAGATACGAAACAATATGCAATTACACAAGTAATGGACGAGATTAATACTCCTTTAGACAACTGATTTCATAATAGCAGAAGTTCTGATAATTTGGATGTGGTAGTTTAATTTTGTATTGTTTCTTAGGGAATTATTATACGTGGGTATAATATGTAAGTATAAGTATTTCGGACATCTTACACACAGCGCCATCTAGTCCCAAATTAGGCAGGGCTTTTATTATGGGTACTAGACAACTGATATAAATATACTTCTTTTTTTATAAATACATACATATAAATATAAATACATAGAAAACACCCAAACTCCGAAACAAATATTTGCGGATCACACGAAAATTTGGTCTGACCCGGGAATCGAACCCGAGACCTCAAGCATAAAAGTCGCGTACGCTACCGAAGTTGTAATATTTACTTATTTCGTTAATGAAATATGTAAATATTACAACTTACAACAACATACTTCAGATATTTAATTAAAATTGTAAGAATTAAATAGTATGTAATATATTTAGTAGAACGTGTGCACATTTAAACAATAATTAGTCGTAGAGGGAGAGGGACTTTCGCATAATCGACTACTCTTAAGATACGGAACGAGTGCCTAATACAGACGCACTTCTTACCGTGTAGTGGAGCCCATTCTTAGATACGGAATAATCTTTTGGGGTAATTCAACAAATAAAGAAACTATATTCAAAGCCCAAAAATGATGCATCAGGAGTATGTTCAATCTGCAACCAACAGACAGCTGCCTGCCGTATTTTAAAAAATACAACATACTAACTCTACACTCTCTTTACATTTTTGAAATCGTAACGTTCGTTAAGTCTAATCCTAATTTGTTTCCCCGTATGGCAGACGTAGTACCTAGGAACAGGCGCAATAATGCGAAGCTCTGCTTACATAGCGCTAGAACTGCACTTATGCGCAAAAGTGTCTTTTGCATGGCTCCGGTAATTTATAATAAATTACCTCATAGTTGGCCGATCTAACTGTGGTTGACTTTAAGAAAAGAGTTAAGTTGTTTTTGATCAAAAAAGCGTATTATAACGTCACTGATTTTTTACAAGAATGTAATATTAAATAGTTTTTTTTGTAATTATTATTATTTTCTTCGCTTCTTTTTGTTATTGTATTTTATTTTTTGTCATGTATGCATAGTTTATACTCTTAATTTTTTTAATATTTGGATATTTAATATTATTTTTTTTAGCAATATTTGCACGCCAATTTATGTGGCAAACATGTAAGAACCTTTTCAAATACCTTTGTAACATCCTACATGCCTTGAACTGTATGTACACACATGTTTATGCAAATAAATATTATCTTATCTTATGTCATGAAGATATCTCTGATTGACATATCAACGATGTACTTTCGAAATAACCCCAACAAAGGGGTATCCGTAGTATACACCTTAGTTGGGTGTAGCGTAGTGTAGTCCCACTTATATAAGAGATATGCTTGTTGCCGGGACTAAGCAATTCTTTCGTTGCTTTTCGTCGAGTAAGAAGTCTTACTAGTGTCCATTTAATTTTGCTAACATAATACTAGAAATAAAAAACTATGTAATATCTCAAACCATCCCGGTAAGAATTTTCTCTTAACAATAAATTACCGCATCAACAATTTCACACCTCCCTGAATTCCCAAAAGATGTGCCACAACCGTCATTTGCAGCCGCCCTTATTCCAACGTGCCAAGGTACATTTTCGTTCATTTTCTCCCATTGTTTCGTCGGTCCTAAGTTATTTATGTGCCCAGTTAATAGACGCCTCGCGTTCCCTTCTTTGTCTTTAGACATTGCGCCTGACTTGATGAATGCTGTTTCTTTTATCAGCAAAATTCACTGTCTCAGTACATATTTCGTTTCATTCCATTCTAAAGTTAAGTTTTGATAAATTGAAGGTGTTTATTAAGATCTATGGCCTCAGGACTTGTTAGATGACCGGAGGGAAGTAATTCTTATGATTATCGTGAGAAAAGGTATTGGGAATTTCGTTGGCATGTTTTAAATGATAACTTTTTTAAACAAATTTTCACATCATTAGGAAAGATAATATACTTAGCACTTGATTTGTGGGTTACCGATGACGAGTCAGATTCTGACTCTACAGGTTTTCAAGAAGTGATGCGTTCTACTATTTGATAATAGACGACACACTGACTGTCTTTGCTATCTTGTATTCTTTGTTTTTAGCAGTCGCTTACGCTAACCACTAGACCAACGGGGCAGTCTGTTGAGTTCGTTAGTGTACTCTGCAAATACTTAAATAATCTGTACACATTGAGTTCAAGTTTTGATACGGTATGTCCGTTCTGGAATTGTTTAACCTATACATACATACATATAAATAAATCAAATAAAGTGTCTGTTCGATAATTCAAAATAAATAAATAAATAATATATAAATGGTGCTTACATAAAAAAATCTGTTTTTAGAGTTCCCTAAATCATAAGTCGGAATGACCTTTGTAGTTTCGTTATATTTAATATAGAATGTGCTTATTTGGAAAACTTCGCACAACAATAAAGAAATAATAAGTGAATACAGCAATTATGACATATATACACTATTTACACTTGATTTTAAATCCACATGCCAGTATAAATGACTACGAAATCCTATTCTATGTGTGCCCTGATACGCACTTGGTCCATTTTGTTTATATTTCTATCTGTCTGTCCATCCGTCTGTCAGAAAAATGATGATATAAAGAGTAACATAGGGTTCCGTAGTTCATGATTCGGAACCCTTATGGATTCGTCATATCCGTCCGTCCTCGACTTACCGTTTAAACGGCTAGTGCTAGATATTCCTGCGTCATATTTTGTTTTAAGTAAGAGACGGAAATGATACACAGATATGCTCGACCAGCACATTTCAGATAGGTGCCGATTATCGAGCACGTAGGATTCCGGCTGTCATTTCCTTGTTGATATTAAGACATGTTTATTGTGCAACGTAACGATATATTTAGAATATATAATGTAGCTATAAGATCATAACAAAGAGATTCCATGTACATACCTTAGCACGTAAGGTTAAAATAAGAGTACAGTAAATAATTAATAAACATGGCTCCAAAAGAATACACGATCATTGTTATTCGATATCTACCTATAAGTCGCCATAATCGTGGACCCCTACGACGGACCAAGCAAGAAGAAATAAGTTCGCTATACTAGAAATATGAAACTTTGCATGATTATGTGTTTCTATTATGTCGAAAAATTGCTACCATAAATCATGAAAAATATTTTTATTTGGGGTACCTCCTCTACACGTAAAGTCTTCCCCTTCATATAGGGTGTCATTAGATAGGACTTTTAAAAACATTTAAAGGTTGCTAAAGACGGTATTTTGATTTGGGTATCCGTTTACGAGTTATTCAACAACAGGGCGTCCCCCTCTAAAAGCTAAACAGCTGGGTCGAAAAATCTAAAAAAAATCATGATGGTAGTTCATGTAATGAAATTTAAAGAAAAACTATGGCAGCTTACGTGACTATTATAATTATGGAGTTATAGAGGCCTAATTTGTAAAATACGCTTACTTTGAAATCTTCTTACAAATATTATGAAATAATTCAGAATTTCAATTCATTTCAAAACATTATATATTGTGAATCTGTAACACGGTGAACAAACAAAGAGTTTTTTATCTATTCAATAAGTAAACATAACAATTATCTATTGGACGTGACGAAAGCCATTATGGGTAACTGCAGAACCCTATTCTTTGCGTGACGCGCACTTAGCCAGTTTTTTTTAGATTAGATGACTTCACGGCGTTATTCATCGGTGTCGTTAGGTATAAAATAATTGTATATCGCAATAGGTTTCTCCATTACTTTACGAACATAATAGTCCCACTATAAATTCATCCAACGTGCAGTACATAGTGATTAGTGTCACATGTTCATCTGATGGCATGATCCGGAGTCTAGACACTGGAGATCCAATTTCCATCTAGATTTATGGTCGAAGTGTCGCTCTGTGTTATAAATTGGTTGGTTATATTCATCCATTTCTTATCTATGGTACAGACAGATTATGGAGTTGTATTCAAATCGCTTTTGTTGATTTTGTCTATGGATTTAAAAGATTTCCTAGAACCCTTCTTTTTTTTTGGAATTAAATTTCCGTTTTCAAATTAAAGACCCGTTTGTCTAATGGTATCCTGACTGCTTAGCCAGAAGTATGTATGAGATATGATATATTGAGTAACCAAGCCGTACAAGCGTGAAAAACAAAACTAATAAAATCGCATTGGAATGGATAATATTGGCTGCCTGTAGTAGAGGTTTAAGCGTTCGCTATCGATAGATCGAACGATCAAGTTATGATTATAATATCCTCACACGCTAATCTCAAGAACTACTGCTTATGAAATATTATTTGTGTTATTCAAAAATATTTTTTTCGGAGTCTGGGTGTTTTCTATGTATAGTATGTATGTATTTACAAAAAAAAAGTATGTTTATGTATTTATATCTGATGTCTAGTACCCATAACACAAGCTCTGCTTAGCTTTGGGACTAGATGATGTTGTGTGTCAGATGTCCTAAATATTTATTTAATTATTTATTTTTTATTTACTGGTCCAATTTGAAAAAATACTACTTTGTTAGATAGCTCAATTTACGAGGAAGTCTATAGACTTCCTCGAAATTGGATTAGGCTTAGGCTTTATATATCATCACGCCGACCAAAAGGAGAGAAATATCAATGAAAACTTAAGCAAATTATTCCTTTTCAGCCTTTGAATATAAAACTTCTTAAAAAAGTTCGCGACAGCACCTGCTTAAAATTTAAGATTTTTCGGACACTTCGGACATCTTACACACAACGCCATCTAGTCCCAAATCAAGCAGAGCCTGTACTTTGGTGATATAAATACATAAACATATTTTTGTCGTAAATAGATACATATTATACATAGAAAACACCCAAACACCGAAGCAAATATTGTGGATCACACAAACATTTGGTCCAAAGCAAAGCATACTGTACCACAGCACCAAAAAAAAAAAAAATAAATAATAATAATCATTTTATTGCCTTCTTTAAACACAAAAGAATCTACATTTAAAAACTTAATCGCCATGGCAAAGGGTCTGGATTCAGCAGTTGTTAAAAGAATACAGAAAGACTGTGATAACTTTTAACGCTGGTTTTCAATCCAGCCCTTGTACTACACTTACTGAATACATAATTATACTTTTGTGGGTACACTAACACGTATAAATAATTACAATTATAAAAACAGAAAAGTTATACTGAAACCGAAGATAAAATAAATATCAGGAAAAAAAAAAATATAATGCAAATGTGTGTATCTATAAATCAAAACAATAAACCAAGACAATAACAATAAAACTAATACTACTGAAAACTGAAAATCGGTGATTACAATAATGTGAGTAGCCAGGACTCATCTTATCTTTACATTTAGCGAGGGAGTGCAAGCAACTGATCCAGGAGTAATTTATTTTTTAATTTAACTTTAAAAATGCTTATAGACATATTTTGTCGCAGAGGTGGCGGGAGGTCATTCCAAATTTTTGCAGATCTATATTTAAAGCTTCCTCGATATAGTGTCGTTCGATGTCGGCATATTGACATGTTATTTAGAGCTTTACTCCGAGTGTTGCGTTCGTGTCGATCTCTTTCCCACGTGAACTTTTCATATAAGTACCTTGGTCTTCTTTTGGAAACGATTTTGTACACCAGAGATGCCAAATGCACCTGTCTGCGCTCTGACATCTTTAGCATACCTCTCTGGTTCAAAAATGGTGTTATATGTGCCCGTTTAGGTATGTCAAAACAGAAACGCGCACACGCGTTCTGGACTCGCTGTATAGCCTTACTTGTCTTGGCTAGGAGTCTGGGGCCGTACACAACGTCACAGTAGTTGAAGTGTGAAAGCACCAGTGACTCTACAAGCATTATCCGCACATCTTCACGCAGACAGCTTCGTAAACCGTATAAAATTTTTAAGCGATAAAATGCATTCCGGATCTTACTGTTTACATGTTCGACATACCGTAGTTCGCCGTCCATCAGAAGACCAAGGTTCCTTACAGTACTAACCCTCTCAATGCCCTGACCACCGAGAGTCAAATTCGGGTTCCGAGCAATCACTCTTTCTCGTTGATTTTTCGTACCCACCACAATGTATTTAGACTTCGTGGGGTTCAGTACTAAATTATTGCTAATAGCCCAATTCTCTACCGCGTCAAGATCTTTCTTTATATTCGCCACTGCCCTTTCGGTCTCACTAGGAGGAAACGAGTAGTAAAGCTGAGTATCATCAGCATAGAGATGTACCTTACAGAAGTTAATGTGCCTCACTAGATCAGCAGTGTATAAGATGAACAACAAAGGACTAATGATTGAACCCTGTGGTGTGCCTCTTGACAAGCTACTTATTGCAGATTTCATTTCGTTGCCCTGATGGTCCTCCGTCACTACGTACTGTTTCCTATTTTTTAGATATGAGACAAACCAATTTAAGGTTGACGGAGTTACTCCATAGTAAATCATTTTCGCCAACAACAAATCCACATTTATGCAGTCGAAAGCTCTGGAGAAATCTAGTAGGACCAGAATAGTACTTTTACCGGCATCAGCCTCTGTCAGCATATCATCTGTTATATGGGCCAGTGCTGTATCCGTGCCATGCAGTCTGCGAAAACCCGACTGTACACAGGGTAGTATATCGTTATTTTCTAAGTAGCATGACACCACCGATTGCTTCACTATAATCTTTTTCATGGTAAACAAATTAATTCACGCTGTGGGCAACAGGAAACGCAGACGAGGTTCTGAGGTCAGCTAGTCAACAATATAATTACATTAAAACTTCTCGAAGCTAACACAGTGTAAACACAAATAAATGCGCATGCCCATTTGACCCGAACCCAGTTCGAGGTATCCTCACCAAATCATAAGTTAAGAAACTAATTTGGGCAAAAAGTTTGATTATATTTCATACGATGGCATTCCGTTTTCCTGTTCAATTTTGGTGAGTCGACGATTCGGGTTGTACGCATGTGTGTTGTAGGAAAGTGGAGGGAAAGCTATTTTCATTTTTATTATCGAATTTCACAGGCATTTTGGGGAGTAGTTACATATTTGTTTTATGAAGCATACCGTCTGTTTATAGTTCTGTGATAGTTGGGATGTTTATCAGGGAAATATGATTCTCTACTGCGGGCTTGAAGGATCTTTGTCAAGGGGTGACGAGTTTTGTCCGATCATGTCTGACTATGATATATGATGTGTCAACTAGTGTATTTTTTTTAAGCCTACCAAAGTGACTCTAATCTGCCTGATGGAAATCATGAGTAGAATCCAGGAGTAAGCGTTACCATTATCATTCTGAGGGTAGGCAATGCTGTATGGTGACTGCCTTGTTAGTCTAGTGGTTAGCGTATGCGACTACTGATCAAGAGGTCTCGGGTTTCGATTCCTGGGTCGGTCCAAATATTTGCCTCGGAGTGGGTGTTTTCTATGTATAATATGTATGTATTCACAATAAAAAGTATGTTTATGTATTTATATCAGTTGTTTAGTACCCATAATACAGGCTCTGCTTAGTTTGGGATTAGATGACGTTGTGTGTAAGAAGTCCGAAATATTTATTTATTTATACCATGGCGGCCTGCTGAGATGTTTTTGCATCATTCCTCCTGTCCTTTCTCAGGCTTTAGACTGTCTGGGTACATAATTTCATATAAATCTGGCAGTTGTTTTAGAGTTTATCGCCAACAGACACACGCAGCGGAGAGCTTTATGCAGTCATTTGGCTTTAATATGTAGTCATCATCAACAACCCTTAACGTCCCACTGCTGGGCTCAGGTCTCCTCTCAAGAGAGGGTTAAGGCCATACGTCCCCACGCTGGCCTAGTGCGGGCTGGGGACTGGCAAGACACGTTGTGGGTACGTAATCTTGCTGTTGGCTAAGCTAACTAAGCTTCACGACTGCTGTCTTATGACAACAACCGGGACCGACTGCTTAACGTGACCTCCGAATCACGGAAACGCTCATTATATAAAATGCCACAAACGGTCACCCATCTAGGTCCGACCGCGCCGTCGTTGCTTACCCTCGGTGATCGTTTCCAATCACCTAAGGCCACTCGTTTATGAGCGCTAATATGTAGTACATACATGCATTTATTAAAAAATCTGTTCATTTGAGATTAAATACACCCACTTCAGTTTTATTTACTTTTATAGCTAGATATAGATATATGTGCCTCGAACAGTCTGATTTGTAATTTGATCAGCGAACTTCAGCTATTGTGTTCAATGAGCGCGGGTCCGATCGACTTCTACTTATTCTGACTTCATTATTTTGTAAAGACCTTCTTGTATTAGGTTTGTGGATAGCTTGTTAGGGTTTCTCTTTTCAGAAGCCATGAAGAAAAGTTTGTTATATTATTAAAGGAGTTGTGCACGCTATTTGAATTTGAATTGAGTCTTAAAAAGTTTTATAATGTGTTACTGTCCAATGTAAATATATAAATATGTTTTGTTTAATTTAATTTTGTGTTTTTTTCTAATTATAGAAATGTATTGTAGCAATACATTTAAAAAATGCGATGTCATGTAATAAGTAGGTATACGTATTTCATTTTTAAGCATCTCTTATTCGTAGGCTTAGCCTATGTTATATTGATTTATTAAACTTAAACAAACACTGCATTAGGTAAGAAGGTAGTAGAGTGATGCTGATTCTAGTAGTAGTACCCTCACACAGAAGACGACGTTGGTGAGTGTGAAACCGGAAGGCCTCTGGAGGCCGGAAGAATGAAACATCTCACAAAGCCACCATGGTGTGGGTGGCCATACTTCTTTTTATTATTATGCATCACATAGAGGATGGTGGCCCCTACTCCTGGATTCTACTCATGCTTTCCATCAGGCAGAGTAGAGTCATTTCGGTAGGTTTATACATAAAAATACTAACCATAATTATTGTAGCAAGTTTGTTAGGTATATATTTCATTTTTTTTTATTTCACAAGCTTTAGCTAAAGAAATTTAGATTTCTTTAATCAAACTTTTTAAGATAATTAATATAGCATGCGTATTTTTCAAAATTTTTATTCTTCCTAATGTTCATCCGGATTTGTTTAAGCTTTTTGGTACACCTAATTGAGTTACAACTTACAAGCCACCAGACATCCAATCTTTACATTCTATGGTAGTAAAAATGTTACTAGTTTCATCGTTAAGTTTAGGAGATAAATTAGCACATAAGTCAAAGCGACTCATAGCTTATATAATGATAATCAAGGCTGTTCCTCTGAAATCTCATTACGTCTTTACAATGGGTGCAGATATCGGCCATTAGCTGGCTGGCGAGGGGCCAAACGCTGAGTTTTATTGGCTCTGCTGAATTTTCAGCGCGAATTATAGCCAGTTTCGATAGACATTCGGCGGTAGAATTAAGGAATGGAGTCGAATTTGATCTACAAATTTTGGTAATTAATCTCTAAAAAAATTGACAAGTCCAAAATTCATTGCTGTTCCAAAGTTGTTTTCTGTTGTTTTATGTGTTCTGTATGTCGTAAAAACAGCTATTCTGAAAAAATATTGACTAAAGGATATAATGCAATGAAAAATGATTAATAATATTTAGTTTATAACTGAAATTATTGCTTCTTCATCATTGGGCCTCCGGTCTCACACTCACCAACGGAATACGACCACTAAACATGACACCATCAGCGTTGCTCCACTTATTTATTATATACCTATTAATAGGCCAAGAGCTCCTTTTGAATAAAAGGTTTTTTTTTTTTGGAACTTTATGTCGAACAGTGGATTATTAAAAACAGTTGACTTGATTTCCACAACCGGCACTCGGCCAGCGTGGTGACGTGGCCTTAAGCCTCTCTTGAGCGGAGACCCGAGCCCAGAAGTGGGATGTTATGGGTTATCGATGCTGATGTGACGTAACGATATCAGACTATTTTTTTTTTGTATGATCCATATTTCTTAAAGTTTTAAGCAAAGAGATGGATTTACTTTCAAATTTTTTCTAAAGCTATTTGCTTTTCTCTTCTTTGATGATTTTAGTTTTATTTTAAAATTAATTTAAACAAAACCTTCGAATCGGTAATCTAAATTTTGATGGACTAAAATATTTCATTAAGTAGCGACTCTATTCATCCGTATTTCCATTGTTTGAAGAGTAGGTAATTAAAATTGGTACGATATTAGTTCTCACCTGGGTGGCAAGGGGTGACAGGGTACCATTACGTGTGCATATAGCTATCTAGAGGCTATCATCAATCATCAACCGGAGAATGAGAATAGAAAATCTCGAGTTCTATCGTTTTGTTTTGGTCTTTCGAGCTGTTTGTTCTCAATCAACGACAAACAGTGCAATTAGATCTTTGTGTCAAGGGTTTGAATTTGCAAAATTGTTATATTTTGCTTCTTGTGCAGTCGGATGGTATTTCAAAAACGAAACGTACTATAACTACACGGTGTACTAGTTTGCTTCTGAAACAGGGGAGATATAATGACTGCCTTGTTGGTCTAGTGGTTAGCTTATGCGGCTGCTGATCAAGAGGTCTCGGGTTCGATTCCCGGGTCGGACCAAATATTTGTATGATCCACAAATGGTTGTTTCGGAGTCTGGGTGTTTTCTATGTATAATATGTATGTATTTACAAAATAAAAGTATGTTTATGTATTTATATCAGTTATCTAGTACCCATAATACAAGCTCTGCTCAGTTTGGGACTAGATGTCGTTGTGTGTAAAAGATGTCTATTTATTATTATTATTTAGGATCCTTCTGCATTTCTTTTATCTCATTTTTGATCTCTCTGGGCCACTATTGTGATGTTTGTCAGAGTTAGCAATAGCAATAAATAATTGAAGAAAACTAATTAGTGATACGTAATAGGAACGGCAGAAGATTTTCATTTCACAAATGCCGGCCGAATTCCATATGCTTAGCAATTGAATAGAGATAAAGGCAGGAGTTTAAATGAATATTTAAAGCGTTTGCAGACATGGTTTATGGAATAATCAAATCGGGAAATATTTATAAGATATCTAAGTGATATTACTCTTTGTTCTTAAGAATAGATTAAAGTTAGTAAGAGTAAGGCCACGCCGATTTCAGCCCAAATGGGCTGGCTTGACCGGAGTATTACTACCCTCACATAGAAGACTGTATTTCCTTGGGGAGTGTGAGGTTGTAGGTCCAATCCTTCCCCACTAATCTCTCGGTCTCCAGAGGCTGGGAGGATTCACGAATATTGCAGTAGACCGCCAAGGTGCCATCATCCTGCATAGTCTACACTCACCATGAGGATGGTGACCTCCATTCCTGTATTCTATTCAGGCTCTATCAGGCAGACTACAGTAATTTTGATAGGCTTAAATTAAAAAAATAGTAAAAATAGTAGCAGTTGAACTTTATTGAAAGTAAAGTAACTCTTTTTCCCCAACGGTTTTCGGAGCGGTGTAAGATGGATAGGCATATTTCCAACAGTGGACTGTACTAAAGTTATGATGAAATTTGCACTTAGTTTGATGCTGAATGCAATCCAAGTCCACCAAGTCTTTTGTGTACTGAAAAAGTCTCGTACATAGAAAAGTATTTATTATTATGATTTATTCATAATCTTCATTATCATCATCAGCCTATCGCAGTCCACTGCTGGACATAGGCCTCTCCAATCCTCTGATATTATTGTGTATTAGAGGAAAAGAAGAGATGTGTTGAGACACGTAACAGAAGACTGAGTAGACACGGTTTATGTCTGCTGAGTGAAGTGCTCTATTTTCTAAATTTTTTGAAACTATTTTGCCCAAATACGTATTTTGGGTATCGTTGATCTTTGGTATTAATACGAAAAGTCCAAAATACTGCTACAGTACCAATATAATAGATTTAAAAATCTTATATTGTTAAATATCTAGTTTTTTGGGTTATATTATCGTAACATATGAAACATATCGTAACATATGGACATTTTACACACAACATCATCTAGCCCCAAGCTAAACAGACCTTGTGTTATGGGTACTAGACAACTGATATAAATATATCATCAACAACCCATACGTCCCACTGCTGGGCTCAGGTCTCCTCCCAAGAGAGGGTTAAGGCCATACGTCCCCACGCTGGCCGCGTGCGGGTTGGGGACAGGCAAGACGCGTTGTGGCTACGTAATCTTACCGTTGGATGTTTTTAAGCCGCCCGAAGGCCTCCAACTAAGCTTCACGACTGTTACCTTATGACAACAACCGGGACCGACTGCTTAACGTGACCTCCGAATCACGGAAACGCTCATAACATCCCATCTAGGTCTGACCGCGCCGTAGTTGCTTACCCTCGGTGATTGTTTCCAATCACCTAAGGCCACTCGGCTATGAGCGCTTATAATAAATATATAAACATACTTTTTTTTGGAAATACACACATATTATACATAGAAAACACCCAGACTCCGAAATAAATATTTGTGAATGACAGAAATAATATGTGGTCCGTCCCGGGAATCGTACCCGAGACCTCTTGATCAGCAGACGCATACGCTAACCAAATAAATAAATAAAATCGCTTTCGAAATAATATTACTCACCTATCAATTTTTCGTCCAGACAGTTTCAATAAATAAAATAATTTCGGAAGGTTTATTTTCAAACTTGACTTTCACGAGCGCGCAATTTAATAAAGCTGATAAAACCACAGTCTATCAGCCGAACACACGAACACTAATGTATTAATCAGATAGATATCCATCCCGTGCAAGTGATTGGTTCGATGCACTACAAAGGCATTAAAATTTCATACCTAATCACTCGCTGCCGTTGCAGGACAAGATGTAAGCTGCAGCGAGATGTAGAAATAATATACCAGGAAGTAATGGCAATTTCTTTATCAAAAATAGGAAAACTTGATAAAGAAAGTCAGCGAAGAAACAAGAGAAAAAAGTGTTGTAGTTATAGAAAGTTTTGTGAATTTTAACTCTTGAAGAAGGTACACTCTCAGAATGAAAGTTTCATTATTCAACGTACAGTTTGTCGTAAACAAATAATGATCAAAAATGGTCACGGTAACATGGTCATGGTAACGTGGCCAAAAAAAGTAGTTGCCCTTTTTTAACCGACTTCAAAAAAAGGAGGAGGTTCTGAATTCGTCATAATCTTTTTTTATGTATGTTCAGCGACAATTTCATCGTTTATGAACCGATTTTAAAAATTATTTTTGTATTGGAATGGGCGTAGCTTACAGGTGGTCCCATCGTCACCATATCGGGATCTGATGATGGGATCCCAAGGAAATCGAGGGAACTCCTCAAATATCATAGGCACAATGTCGCGATTTGGGTACTCGGAATAGTTTTTCATTGAAGTCGGTTCCTTTTTGTTAAAATTATATAATCACCATTTATAAATATATGCTCTTATTCCTTCTAGCCTCTATTATTCCAAAGACTAGCTACTTGATTCCAACTTGATATATCTGCAGCCCTGATGTCGAACTGGAGTTCAAAGATTGAACTATCTGTCAGAATATAATTGAGGGCACTGACTCCCCAATATCGAAAGTAAATTATCCCTACTAATATTATAAATGTGAAAGTAACTCTGTCTGTCTGTTATGCTTTCACGCCTAAACCACTGAACCGATTTTGATGAAATTTGGTATGAAGATAGAACTGAACTTGGGAAAGGACGTAGGCTACTTTTTACCGCGATAACCGACATACACGCGGGTTTAGCCGCAGGCGAATCTAGCATTCGCCTGCGGCTCCGCCCGCGTGTATGTCGGTTATCGCGGTAAAAAGTAGTAATCAATAAATATTTAAGCCGAAAATAGGTAAGTGAGCAATACATATATCTTTGCTATTATTTCCTACCCTACCTATCTAAATTACCTCATTCTTCCATTTATTTCTAACTAGCTTGGTTAATAGAGATAATTATGGCCATAATAGAATAAATAAATAGCGCTTCGGTCACCCTTTAGTGCCTACATAAGTACCATTATTGATAGCTTGTCTATAGCTAGATCATCTAAGTTATAACATTACTAAACGAGACTCAGTCTTCAGGCAACATTAACCTCACAGCCGAACCTATAAATACTATCTCTTGTAAATTTTGGTAACTGTTGCTATTACATTACATACACTTAACTAACTCTAACATTTACTTCCGATCATACGGTAATCATCAAAACCATCATCATCATCACCAGCCTATCGTAGTCCACTGCAAGACATAGGTTTCTCCAATGGCACGCCACTTATTTCCAATCCAGGCTTCTCGCATCCAGTTTCTGCAAGCCGTTTTCCGCAAATCATCATTCTTCCATGTCATGTAAAAAAATATCACAACTGTTTATTCCTCCGCTTCAGCCTGTAACTAAAGCCATTTTCAATAGCTATGGAGCCGGATGTAACCGGTTTATTGGCTTAACAACACCGGTTCAAATTGACTTGACCCTGTGAAAGAGAATTTTATAAACCTCAGTATTACGTGCTGAAAGCTCGTATAGTGTAGTTATTTGTTTTGATACTGTGTAGTGGATGCTGTTTGCTTCAGATAAATATCTCGACTCTCGAGAGAATTGTGTTGGGAAGGTTATTTTACATATATACCTATGTGACTCTACTACTACTCTCTACTCTCTCTCTCTCTCTCTCTCTCTCTCTATCTCGTTGGTGTAGTGGATGGCTTATATATCAGTAAATCAAGAGGTCTCGGGTTCAAATCCCGGGTCGGGCCAAAAAGTGTTTCTGGGTTTTTCTTAGGTAATTCCTAATAGCAGCACGGAGTTTAGAAGTTTAGCGCAGATTCACCCGTGCCTTATAGAGCACGTAAAGTCGTCGGTCCCGGTTATCATGAACATCTATGGCAATCGTTCTTGGGAAGTCAGTTAGGTCTTTTTAACAGGAAATTCTTCATAACAGCCCGGAGTATTTAAGTTTGCGATGATTTACGCCCGTGCACGTCCCGGTAGTCATAAACATCTAAGGCAATCGTTATTAGGAAGTCAGTGCGCTCAAATTTACTGACAACTAGTTCAACCTCCGAATTTCAGTTCTCCCTTAGGGTTGCGGAGGTCCGATGCCAGTCGCTCCGTGGAAAAACTGATATTCAGGTAAAACCGGTTGAATTAGTAGCCGACCCCCAATTAATATTGGGAATAAGGCTAGGAAGAAGAAGACTAATGTGACTCTACTCTGCCTGATGGAGAGTATGAGAAGAATCCAAGAGTGGGAGTCTCCATCCCCATTGTAAGTGCTGCAATTCGGCATGGTGACCTACACCATGGCGGTCTAGTGAAATGTTTCTTCATGGAGGCCGGAAGAATAACTGGCAGTATGGTTCTTCTAACTATTAATTGTTCAATTTATTAACTAGAAAATCTGTGATAGTTATTTAAAAAAAAATTGCTTAAGTTTTACTGAACATTTCTATAATTATTTTTTCATTAAAAGGTGAATTTCTTAATAAAAACGCATTTTAAATATTTGTTGCAATACGTTTCTTTGTTTTCAAAATGAAGATATTTATTGACTTTCTAAAATCAGACTCCATACATTTTATCGATTCTCCTATTTGGAGGAATATTTTACTTTAGGAAAGGAAAATTTACAAGTGTTTAGTTACAATGACAATACCATAAGCAGCTATTTGTTAACAATAATTAATAATTACACTTCATTGAGCACTACAAAGGGAAATTAACATTAAAAGAAATTATATCACAGTCTCAAATACTAAATGGTTTGGAATCAGGAATCCTGCCAAGTTCCTTCAAGCAAGAATTAAGATCTTAACTAGATTTTAGTTCCTACTGCTTTGACCTAAATAGGAGCGGTGGAGAATTTTAATTTATTAAATTATATCTGAAAAGTTATGCAGTAAATAAAATTTTTGTGTGTTGATTGTGTCTGGAATAGTCTAATTCAAGCATAATTCCGAAGATCTAAAGTCTAAGATATGAGACCATTTTTAAGGTTCCGTAGTTTATGACTAGAAACCCTTATAGTTTCGTTATGTCCGTTCGTCCTCAACCTACCGCCCAAACGGCTGGTGCTAGAAAGGTGAAACTTTGCATGTAGATTTGTTGTACTTACGTCGACAAAGTACTACAATAAAATTATGAAAAATATGTTTAATTGAGGTACCACCCCTACACGAAAAGTGGGGATGTTTATTTTTCTCGCATCTATCCCATCGTTTGGGGTATCATTAGATAGGTCTTTTAAAAATATTTCGAAATTGCTAAAATAATTTTTCAATATAGGTATCCGTTTACGAGTTATACGAGTCAACTATATAGGTCATTTCTTTGGAAAAACAGGGCGTCCCCCCCTCTAAAAGCTAAACAGCTGGCTTAAAAAAATTGAAAAAAATCCTGATAGTAGTTCATATATTGAACTTTTAAAGAAAACTATAGCGGTTTTGATAACTTTTCTATTTCAGGAGTTATAAGGGCCTAAGTGTAAAATGCACTCACTTGGAAAAAATAAAGAAATAATAAGTAAACTTATCAATTATCAACGGAACCCTATTCTTTACGTGGTCTGACACGCACTTGTACAATTTTTTTTAATACATTTAAGTCTGTCAAAATGACTCTACTATGATGGAAAGCATGAACCATCACCATCCTCATCGTGAATTTAGTCAATGCAGCATGGTGACCCTCACTGTGGCGGCCTAGTCAGATGCTACTGCACCACTGAGCCTCCGGTTTCACTCTTACCAACGTCATACGACAGCTCGAATGCTGTAACTTTTATGTTGGTTTTCTATGCGAGGGTAGGCCCTCTCCGATCCAGCAGGACTATTCGTGCTGAAATAAATGTGGCTCTTATCTGAACTACCTGACAATTTATTAGACACACATTTATTTAAACTTAACTAAAACGAACTGCTTAATTTGTTTGGGCAGTACAAATTATTATCTGTGCTGTACCAAAATGCAGTTTGAAAAGTCAAATTAAGCAATACTAAGCATGGCTCTCAGAATGTTTTAACTGCAACTTTTCATCGTTAGCAGTCATTTTCAACAGCTATAAGCAGTCTACTGCTGAACTTCTTTTCTTTGAAATTTCTTTCTTTCCTTTTCTTAAACTTGTCATTTTCCTAGCCTTATTCCCAAGTTTATTTGGGGTCGGCTACTAGTTCAACCGGTTTACCTGAATTTCAGTTTTTCCACGGAGCAACTGGAATTGGACCTCAGCAACCTATATTTGAGGGCACTGACTTCCCACTAACGATTACCATAGATGTTCATGACAACCGGGACCGACGGTTTTACGTGCTCTCCGAGGCACGGGCGTGAATCACCGCCACACTGCCTAACTAACCTAAAGTTTTTGTTTTTTGGTGTTTTTGGCCCGACCCGAGACCTCTTGATTAGCAGTTGCATACGCTAACCACTAGACCAACGAGTAGCCAACCTTTTCATAATCATGTAATTATTTATTTATTTTAAAATGTCCTTGCCAAAATGAGTGTGCTCCCTTCTCGGGAATGTACAAACAAAACAAGGGTAGAACGAAATTATGACCCTATGACCTTTTAAACAATAAAGTCAACCAAAACCAAATACTTTTAATATATAAATTAGATTCCATCCCTTTGAACTACACAATCCCTGTAACACCCTTCAACAAAAGCTCAGTTATACATAATGGAAGTTTTCTGTCCATCCTAAGGTAAAGACGCTTTTATACAAGGCATATAGTTTGTGACAAACTTTAGTAACAACTATGTCATACATGTTGAAATGGTTGCCACTCCATCGATCCGAGTATTAGGAAGCCTAATTAATGACTATTTTACTGGTTAAATTCTGAAAAAGTAAAAATTTATACGCACAAAAGTCTTAATAATTATTTTACTACACAGTCAATACGCAGCTACATACTACACAATCATTTTAAACAATACTAGTTTTTGTCCATAGCTTTTTCCGTGTGCACGTCGGATATTGTGATAATCATTTTCACGTTAATATATGGCCTACAACACTCGCAAAATGTAACTTTCTGTTACACAATCTCACAAACTATCTTTCACTACCTTTCTTTAATATTAGTATAGAATAGAATCGCGTTTCTATCGAGTTATTTTTTTTTTATATATATTTTATTCCAGAATGAAAATAATGCAAAATTTCATCCAAAAAATATAGTACTTTTTTATTTGTAGTAATATTACTTTGCTCAATATATTTTCTAATAATTTATGCACTTTCAATATAACGAATCTAACGCGATAACCCCAGACACACACTAGAGTAGAAATATGAAACTTGTCTTAACATTACGACAACAAACAAACAGTAAACTTAGTGTAAACTCACCCTAACCCAAACAATATCGGCCGTTATGAATTATGCATTAGTTTTCCAGTGGTCCCTCATTATGTCTGTTTCTATAATTTGATTGTTTACGTTGAATCGGCTCGTTACTGTCTGCTTGCACTAATATTGACTGATCGATGTATATACAAGTAGTTATCTCATACATAAGTACTAATGGTAGTGTATACAACAACTGTGCTTGAGGTATTGGGTTCAATTCCCGGTTCGGACCCAATATTCGTCTGAACCGTTTCCGAGTTTGGGTATTTTTTATGTATAATCTGTATGTATTTACAAAAAAAAAAGTATGTTTATGTATTTATATCAGTTGTTTAGTATCCATAATATAAGCTCTGCTTAGTTTGGGACTAGATGGAGTTGGGTGTAAGATGTCCGAAATATTTATGGGAGAAACCTATGTCTAGCAGTGGATGGATGGGCTGATGATGATGACGATAATTTACTCCATATATAGGGTCACGATCTGGGTAAATATAGATTTCCCGATAGTTCTCCTTGCGTCGTTTTCCTTAATTCTGAGGGTTGTGTCTGTTTTGAGCAGTATGCAGGGCAGCATGGTTCGTGCTTCTGAGAAAGGAGCCAATTTGGTCTGTCCAGCTCAATGGGCTGCGGCCTCTGGGTCTTTTCCCCTCGATTTTGCCAGTAACCATTAACCTTTCGAGGCTATCATCGGCCCTCCTCGCAATATGGCCGAAGTATCTGAGGATCCTACAGAAACACAGGGATGACAGGCGCTCACGAATGTCAAGCTCCTTGAGGACAGAGGTGACACTAAATTTAACTAAGATGAACTACGTAGCCTTCCCACTAAGCAAAATTACCAAATCAAATCAAATCAAATCATTTATTGCTTACTAAGTGTACAATTTGTTGTTACAGTATTGACATAAGTACTTATAACTTAGTGCTTTTTTCAAGCATTGCAATAATAACAAAATAATCAGAGCATGTCATAGTAGGTTAAATGTAAATTTGCAAGTCCAACGCCTCTTCACTCATAAGTCATATCTCTAAATAATTATGTCTGTCAGGTATTCCTCAACTGTGTAATAGCATTTATTTATTAAAAACTTTTTCAGTTGTTTCGTAAAAACGTTCAGTGATTCCAAGTTTTTTATTGTTTTTGGCAATTTGTTAAATATTTTTATTGCCATATAATATGGACTTTCATAGAGCATTTTTATTCTAGACGGTGGCAGGTATAGTTTATTTCTATTTCTGGTGGGTATGTCGTGGATATCTTTTTTAGTTTTGAAAATATTTATATTTTTATAAGCGAATGTACATAAGTCAAGTACATATATTGAGGGCAGGGTCAAGATACTGTACTCCACAAAGTAAGGTCTACAACTTTGTTTGTTATTTATGTGGGATAAAATTCTCACACACTTTTTTTGGATTAGGAAAAGTTCCTTTATATTAACGCTGTTGCCCCAAAGCATGATACCATATCTCATCCACGAGTATGCGTATGCGTAATAAGCGGATAGTGCAGTCTCCATGTTGGTGCTGAGTTTAATTTGGAAGAGAGCGTAAGTGAATTTAGACAATTTCGATTTGATGTGTTCTATGTGTGCTTTCCAATTAAGATGCGTGTCTATGTTGATTCCTAGTAAGTTAAATGTGTCTACTTCTTCAATAGGTATATTTTCGTGAGTTATATTGATGTTTAAGGGAGGTTTTTTATATGATCTAAACTGCATAATTTTAGTTTTATTTATGTTAATTTCTAAGTTATGATCTGTAAGCCAATGTGTTACCGTTTCGAGAGTTTTGTGTACTATGTTAGGGTAGTCATTAGGGTCGTCACATTTTATTAGTATTGATACATCGTCTGCAAATAATACGGGTAAAGTTTTTCCTTTATCTAATGATTTAGGTAAGTCATTTATGTAGATTAGAAATAGTATGCAGCCAAGCACGCTTCCTTGCGGTATGGAACCAGTTAGCTGTCTTACTTGGGATCGTACTAATTCTATTTCATTTTTGTCATTGTTAAAGTGTTCAATTTGTACTATTTGTGTTCTGTTAGTTAAGTATGACTTAAACCATTCGTAGGTAGATCCTCGTGCACCACAGCCGTATAACTTCGTTAGAAGAATATCATAGCGGACTTTGTCATAAGCTTTAGTCATGTCTAATAGTAATCCGATTACGTGCTTTTTGTCGTTAATATATTGTAAGGATGTTTGAACATATTTGTAGACAGCCAGTGTTGTTGACTTTTCTTTCCTAAACCCATGTTGACTGTCATCTAGAACATTGTATCTCTCCAAGAACGCATACAAACGGTTACACATCGCTTTCTCAAAGATTTTTGAAAAGGTGGGCAGGAGGGCGATCGGTCTGTAATTACAAGGAGATGATGTGTCACCTTTTTTGTGTATTGGTTTTACTAGTGAGATTTTTAGTAAATCCGGAAATTGGCCTGTTTGGAAACTTTGGTTTATTAACGCGGTTAGTGGGATGGAAAGCTCTTTAGCACATTGTTTTAATAAAATAGGTGGTATATCGTCTATTCCGCAGCTGTGTTTGTTTTTGATTATTTTGATAATCCTTAATATTTCTTTTTGGTCAACTGGACGTAAATACATGGAACTCAACAAAGGATCTACCACTGGATGTCCAGTGGCAGATTTATTTTTATTATTTAGGGTTTGTCCTACTGTTGCAAAAAAGTCGTTAAATATGTTAGATATGGTTGATGGGCATCGAATTTTTTTGTCATTAATTTTCAGAGATATATTTTTTTGGCCCTTGAATTTAGTTTTCCCTGTTTTTGTATTAATTATATTCCACATTGTTTTTACTTTATTGTCAGAGTTGCTCATTTGTCTGGTGAATTCCAGTTTCTTTGCCTTTTTGACTGTCGATTTTAGGATGCTACTGTACTGTTTATAATACCTTTTTATTACGTCGTTATTCGTTATGTTTATTATAGTTTTTAGAACTCTTTTATGAGTACATGATTTTTTTAAGCCGGTTGTAAGCCATCCCTTTGTAATTTTAGGTTTTATTTTAATTCTTTTAGTTGGTATGGTTTCATTTAAACGTTGCGTTATTAGATTGATGAAACATTCATAGTTTGTATTTAAGTTTTTATTTTCCTTTATAACATTTTCCCATTTTACATCAGTGAGTGAGTTTTTAAAGCGCTCCACGTTTTCTATACTAAATATCCTTTTTTTTGTATACCATATTTTATTTCGGCAAATAGCCAAGTTTTCAACGTTTAGTTCTATCTCTAAAGCTCTATGGTCAGATAGTCCGTAATCTTGAACAGACGATCTTTTTATGAGAGGTTTGTAATTTGTAAACAATAGGTCAATACAGGTGGATGTCGTTTTTGTTACTCGTGTAGGGTCGCGGATTATTTGAGTCAAATTATGAGTTCGCATAAAATTTATAAAGTCAATAGTCTGTTTACTTTGGTTATGTACATTTATATTAAAATCGCCTCCCACTATTATGTATTTTTGAGAATTTTTAAGGTCTAATTTGTGTAATAATTTATCCATTTGTTTATAAAATATGTCAATATTTCGATCTGCTCTATATATACCTATAAATATACAGTTTGTTTTAGGAATTTCTATTGCACATAGTTCTATAATAAATTCTTTAGAAAAATTTACAATGTCCATTCTGTTAATGTAGTCTAAACTTTCTCTTAAAATTATACAGACTCCTCCTCCTTCACGGGTCTTTCGACAAAATATAGATCCAATTTTATATCCTACGGGCATGACAGAATGGCAGTAATGTTCATAATGTTCATCATAGTACCAACCACACCTATCAACGGTTGTTACGTAACGTCCTACTACTGGGCCCTGGTGTACTTTCAGTAGAGGGTTAAGACCGTACGCTTATATACTGGCGAGTGCGGGTTGGGGACTGGTAAGACAACGTTATGGCTACGTAATCTTGTCAGTAGATGTTTTTAAGCCGCCCGAAGGCCTCCAAGTAAACTGCATCATTGTTATTCTAGGATAACAACTGGGACCGGCTGCTTAACATGACCTTTGAATCATGGAGACGATCAAGGTATCAGACCACTAGACCACTAACGGTCGCCCATACAAGTACCGACCGCTTACTTGCTTACCCTCGGTGGTTGTTTCTAATTATCTACGGCAACTGGGTTATGAGCTTTTTCACCCGTAATTTCTATTTTAAAACTCTCTTGGTTATATCAGCAGTATCGCACATGCTTAGAACTAGCAAGATTTGAGCATGCGGTTGGATTGTGGTGTGGGGGAGGGGGGAGACGACGATAGAATTGAAAAGACGGCAAGTGACCCGTAGTTTATACCATCCACTCTAATATCTATTTAATATTAACATTTCGAAAGTAACTCTGTCTGTATGTTTGTCACGGTTTTGCTGAGCCGTTGTACAGGTTCTCATGGAATATTTATACTTCGGTAATTTGATTCTTGAGATTCATACGTTACTTTTTACTGCGATAACTGACATAAACGAGGGTGGATACGTGGTCAAATACTAGTTATACCATAAAATCAAAATAAATATCTTAAGACCTCACCGTCTGACCTATAACTAAATGGCTATAATGACAAATTTGTGACCCCTAGAGAACTCAATTCAAAAAGGCATATAGCCCCATCGCACAAGTAACAATCAGGGTGTATCGGCATGAATTGGGCTTCCAGCAAATCGTGCGACTTGCGCCCAATCTTTCCTAATACTTACTTTGCTGAACGATGTACCGACAGCAAAATAATCTTATTAAAGTAATTAAAAGTTTACTTGGTAAGTAGTGGAAAGAATGCAATGAGATAGGACACAGGGCTTTACTGATTATTTTTTTATTTGTATTTATTGCATATAAAGAAAATGTAATACATGTTGTCTCCACGTTATCTCTGTAAAGAGTAGCAAATTCATATACCCTTCTTCAAAAAGAATCAAATAAATAAATAAATATTTCGGACATCTGACACAAAACATCATCTAGTCCTAAAATAAACAGAGTGTATTATGAGTACTAGACAACTGACATAAATACATTTATACTTTTTTTTTGTAATTACATACATATCAACTCCGATACTCCCAAACTCCGAAAAAAATATTTGTAGATCATGCAAACATTTGGTCCTACCCGGGAATCGAACCCGAGACCTCTTAATCAGGCTAACCACTAGACCAACAAGGCAGTCAAATATCTCCATGTTAAACTTCATTGAAATCGACACGGCTATTTGGCCATGAAAGCGTAATGGACAGGTAGAGTTTCCTTTGAAGTTATAATATTATCCAGTATGGATTTAGTTTCTTCATATGTTAATATTTATATTTAACATATCATCATCATCATCATCAACAGCCTTTATCAGTCCACTGCTGGACATAGGCTTCTCCTTAGAAAGGAGGTTTTGGCCTACTATACCACGCTGGCCAGACGGGTTGGTAAAGGGTTTGTTTCAAGTTTTCCTTCTCTTGGCAGTGATGTCAGCTGCTTATTTTGTTCCTTTAGTCGCCTCGTACGACACCCATGGAATGATTAGGGGTGGTGACTCTTTGTATTCTTAATCCGTCACCACACGGTTTAACATATAACAATAAAATACTTTTATTTAACATATTATAAAATGAAGTCCTCCCTCGCGCCTGTCTGTCTGTCTATTCGCGTTAAACTCAATATCCACTGAACTGATTTTTACCGCCATAGACGCGGGTGGAGACGCGGGTGAAAGCTAGTATTTAATAAAACAAAAGGCATAAAAACAAACTTATCTATTTTTCTATTTTTTTGTAAAACAAGAACATGATAGAAGAACAACAATTCAAAAATATTAATTGCCTTGTTTTTGCTGACGCTCCTATATCCGAATTATCTGGGCTCAAGATATTTAGCCCATTAAAGCTTCGGAAAGTCGACAACCCCGTCCCTTGGAGGAATTTCACTAATACATCTCCCCCTCCCACTGTCCGTATGCTATTCGTAGGGGATAACATTTCACCTACCCCCCTCCTTCCTCGTATTACGGATTAAACGTGTTATATTAAGTTCAATGAGAGGATAACATTTTTTAAGTGGGCTGTTACAATATTTATCGTGTTTGGCTAAAGAAAGTAATGAAGGAAAATGTTCTAACATTTTTTTGGGTGTATCCATATTAATCTCATGAATTCGAGTGTAAGTCTGTCTGTCTATTTGTTAAACTTTCAGAGCTAAACCATTGCACTCATACAGAAGCCGCACACTAAGGTATCATGCTGGATTGTCTTCATTTATCTGCCTTGTTGGTTTAGTGGTTAGCGTATGCGGCTGCTGATCAAGAGGTCTCGGGTTTGATTCCCGGGTCAGACTAAATATTTGTGTGATCCACAAATATTTGTTTCGGAGTCTAGGTGTTTGTATTTGTATTTCCAAAAAAAAAGTATGTTTATGTATTTATATCAGTTGTTTAGTATCCATCATACAGGCTCTGCTTAGTTTGGGACTAGCTGATGTTGTGTGTAAAAGTTGTCCGAAATATATACAATGAGCATGGTGACACCCACTCTTGGATTCTATTCTAACTTTATTTTAGGCAGAGTAGAGTCACCTTGGTAGGCTTTAATTAGAAAAAAAAAACAAAAAGAACATGTTGCAACAAGTCAAATCAAATCAAACCATTTTTATTTCTAATAAACCATACAACGGCACTTTTGAAACGTCAAGTAGTCAGTCGTGAAGCTAATTGTCTGCTCCAATCCGTAGATCCTATGGAGAAGCACAGACAAGAAACTCCATGGACACAAGCCACTAAGACCTCAATCTTATAAAGATTGTGTTTAAATTAAAGGCGATGTACCATAAATATATAATCTCCAACTGCAAAGGTGAGCGATATCTCCATACCATGAATTTTTTATACTTTAATTTAGTACCTACCTAAAGTTCGGTAACAGTAACAATATATGGCAGAGTTTTATTCAAACGAACTGTAAAATGTATAGCCGAGTAACCTTAGGTGATTGCGAACAATCATCAGTGATAAGCATCGTCGGCGCGGTCAGATCTAGATGGGCGACAGTTTATGCCATGATATGTTATGAGTATGAGCGTTTCCGTTCTTCGGAGGCCACTTTATGCAGTCGGTGTTGGTTGTTATCATAAGATAGCAGCCGTGAAGCTTAGCTGGAGGCCAACATCCAACGGTAAGATCACGTAGCCAAATCGTGTCTTTCCAGTCCATAAATCGCACTCGGCCAGAGTGGGGACGTATGGCCTTAACCCTCTCCTGAGAGAAGACTTGAGCCCAGCAGTGGGACATAATGGGTTGTTGATTCTTTTGATTTAAACCATAAAGGTTAAGTTTTAAAAAAGGTACGGTGAAACCTTCTTCGAGAACTAATCTATCCATTGCTGAATAGATGATAATCGGTGCAGTAGTTTTTAAGTATATCGCGAAAGACAGACAGATGCGGCAGAGGACTTTGTTTTATAATAATGATGTAGCGAAGAGCGTGACAAAGTGACTCCACTCTGCCTGATGGAAAGCATGAAGAGAGTACAGGATCATTATACTTATTGCGATAGCAGATAATAAATAAATATTTCGGACATCTAACACAACATCGTCTAGACGATGTTCTGTTAGATGTCCGAAATATTTAGCTTTGCTTAGTTTGGGACTAGTCCCAAACTAAGCAAAGCTTATATTATGGATACTAGACAACTGTAATAAATACTTAATTTTTTTTTTTGTAAATATACATGCATACACACACACACACACACACACACACACACACGCACACACACACTAACACGCACACACACACTTGCACTGAGAATTTTAAATAGATGTATTATTAGTATTAACAAGTAGATATAAGTTCTAGGCATAAGATAATCTTATCGTTTGATAGCCACAGCACTGGATCTGCCTAGTGAGGCTGTCACAGTAAATTTTAACATTTTTGTATCGTATTCTTGAAATAAACATTATTATTATTATTATATTAAACATAGAAAACACGCAAACTCCGAAACAAACATTTGCAGATCATACAAACATTTGATCCGACCAAGGAATAGAACCCGAGACCTCTTGATCAGCAGCCGCATACGCTAACTACTAGACTAACAAGGCAGGCGATAATGCATCAATATAGCATGGTGACCCAGAATATGGCGGTCTATTAACCTTACATAATTGTTGTAGAGAATGATGTTGTTGTGATGCGTAGAGAGAAGAATAATGTGGGAAGAAGATGAAGAAGAAGAAGTAATGTAGAAGAAATTTTTAAGTATGAAGTTTGTCGGAAATAATAGGGTCGACCTCAAAGAATAAATGATAGACTGCATGAAAGAAGGTATGGCCAGAAAAGAAATAAACAGAGACCGGAGGAGTGATAGAGAAGAACGGAAGAAGAAAATTCATTGCACTGAACCCAAATAAACTTGGGAGGAGGGTAGGGAGATGATGATGATGGTTGTTGTAAATGAACACCAACCGCGAGTAACATCGCAAAATACAGTTACATGAAAAAAAAAGAAATGAAAATTAAACCATTTTTCACAACAATTTTATACATGGATACTCCAAAAATCAGTAATTTGTTAACAATAGCATTCGAACCATTGTTTCGTAAATTATTTCGATGGCCAATCGCACATCACGAGAAAGAATAGGGTGGACCTGATTTTACAAATTACTTTCGAATGCATTGATGTCTGTATTCCTATAGGGTTAGTTTTACGTTCATTATTGATTTCGTCTGCGTCTACTATTGTCCGTACTCCGTAGCGTAATGTTATAATAGTACGAATATGAACGAATTTGTATATAATACAAAAGTTATAGTGAGCCCATGTTAAGGGATAGACATAGACATTTTCTACTAAATTTTTAGGACTTTGACGCTTTTTTGTGTTTTTACATATTTCAAACGCTAAGATCTTCGTCGTTTGTCAACCAAATCTATTGATTTTGGTTTTGAATTGTCGGCGTTAGTATCGCCTACCTCGTTTTCGGGGCTGCATCACATACCACCTGAAAAAACTACAATAAACACTTAAAAAGTTCCTAAAAATCATAAATTTTTAACTTTAAACTATACTTACCGGACGTTCCGTGCCACTCGCTGCCGGAAGCTCGTTGTTTTTGACTATATCTACACCCCCGCTGTACACCACCACCGGTTGAACACCCTCCGACTTACCATCGGAGCAGGAACACCTGAAAACTTAGGAATTTTTCATCAAAATTGATCAAAATTAACGTTTTTCGACAATATTTTGGCAACCCTTTGGCTTAAAACTATAAATTTTACATATTTAGATAGGGCTCATTTAGCCGCGTCGAAAGACACCACTCCCGTCGAAATCCGACGAGTAGATTTTCAAAAACGGGATCGCCCACCCACCCATTTTTTGCTTCGGTAGATCAACCTTGCACGTTACAGCTGTATAGGGGAGTAATATAAACAATTGACATATTTTTTAAATTTTTGTCAGAACACACGTACGGGGTTTATTGACCTTAAATAACACTGATTTTCGGTTTTATTGACCGAAATAAGATTAGACAAGGTCTTTTGACCTCTCAAATAGCTTTAAGTTTGACGCATCGGTCTATTGACCTACTCTGTGTATTGTGATTGTAAGTCGGTTTATTGACCGCACTTTGTTTGTATCGTCCTATATATTAATATCACCTTCAATTTTAATTAGTACATTTTGGTTTATTGACCTAATTAGTGATTATTTTTAAAAGTTAGGTTAGGTTTGTATTGTCCATCTTGGTGTACGGCTCTGAGCAAGTCTCGGTAAGCTGATCACGGAAGGTGTGCTTTGGACACTTCTTCTTCGGAAGAAGTGTTTCCCTGCTAAGTCGCCGATACAGGACTGAGCTCTGGGACTTGCAAGGACATATCTGTGATATTTTACTTTTAAATTTATATTATACACCGCATTTATTCACACCAATATACAAATCATTATTTATCAGTACCTATTTTAATAAATTAGTCCCTTTCAAAACTAAACTCCCTCCTGAACACCAACATGTTCGGAATACGCACTCCAGCTAAGAAACCCTCGACTTCTGACTCCCAGGGTACTCCACCTGACGCGATGTCGGAAACGAGTCCCACGGAACATACCACGACTCAGACAAGCGTCAGGGGGAGTATTGGGGAGTGCGAGGCTAGTATAGGCCCCTCCCCGAAGTTGATGTCCGCCGTCCCAGCGATGCCTAAAAAGGCCAAAGCAACTAACGCCACAAGCTCAAAAACAACCTGTAGGAAATCTACAGAGGCACCCGGAACGTCACCGGGGCCGAGTCAGAAAACGACAAAGCCAAGGAACAGAACTGCCCAAGCTAAGGTCTGGCTTCAGAGAGCGAAGACCTGTGTAAACGAGTCGCGCAACCTGAAGACGGACCTTAAGCAGGGTATTCTAAATGCAGTTGACAAACTGTACCAACTGGTGAAGGAGGCGGAGGCGTCCAAGGGAGTGACACCACCTGTGGCACAAGATAAAGAGAAGGAGACAGAAAAAAAAACAGGAATAGTGGGGTTGACGAACATAGAGACGGAGTCCTGGAAGAAGGCGCTCGAGGAGCACAGTCGCCTTCTCAATATAAATACCCAAAAAATGGACGACTTAAAAGAAGCGCTGCAGGCAAATAAGGAACAAGCTGAAAGGCTATCTTACGCCGATGCAGTAGCAAGTCGGACTGTTTCACACGCTCCTTCAAAACATCAACATCAACACGCAGCACTCCACTCGGTGATCGTCAACTCCACCAATGAGTTGGAAACAGGAGAACAGGTAATGGAACACATAAGGAAAAGCGTAAATGCAAAGGAGGGATGGGTAACGATAGACAGAATAAGGAAGGCAAAGGACAGAAAAATTATTTTGGGATGTCGCACTGAAGAGGAAAAGGAAAAAGTAAAGCAAAAACTAGCCTGTGTTAAAGAGCTTTTAAATGTGGAGGACATAAAAAATAAGGACCCTCTCGTCGTACTAAAAGATGTCCTAATATCCAACACAGACGAAGACATCTATAAAGCCCTCAAAAACCAAAATAGAGACGTTTTTCATGGACTCAGCAAAGATGAGGAAAAAATTGAGGTGCTCTACAAAAAGAGGGCCAGAAACCCCCACACGCACAACGTAGTCCTTAGGGTCACCCCCAAAATCTGGACGAAGCTGCAAGAGAAAGGAGCCGTCCACATTGACCTGCAGAGAATCAGGGTCGAGGATCAATCTCCCCTGGTTCAATGCTCCCTATGCCTAGGATACGGGCATGGGAGACGGCTCTGCAGCGAAAAGGCTGAGAAGTGCAGCCATTGTGGGGGTCCCCACGTCAAAGCAAATTGCACAGACTGGCAGGCTGGAACGGTTCCAAAATGCTGTAACTGCGTGCACGAAGGCCTGGATCGCGTTGAGCACAACGCATTCAGTGCCGAGTGCCCAGTACGCAGGAAGTGGGACATGTTGGCCAGGTCCAGGGTGGCGTACTGCTAAGGTTGAAATTGGCGGTGCGGGTAACCTTACCAGTACGTGCTGTTACATCCCTATTTTCACTGTCACATCACTATTTGTTAGAGTAAAATGCTGACTTGCAATTATTGCTGGTTTACCTAAATACGATATTATAAATCAGCAATAATTATGCTATAAATACGTAAGACTTTACTAAATCAGTTCAGTTGGTTATTCTCTAGCTAAACTGCTCCCCAGCTACGGACCTGGTTCTTGCCTGCCGGCTGGCTATCAGTGAAAGCTAAGGATACACTCCGGGTCTACTCTGCCCTTCGCTAGGGCTATCCGCGCCGTATAATCCAAGTCGCGTATAAGTTTTAAGTTTAAGTAGAAATTCTGTGTGTGTAAAAACTTTCAGTAAATAAATAGTCGTGAAAATTCAGTGCTGTGTTTTTTTTTATAAGTGCTGAAAAGGACTATCTAACATTTGGTGTCAGAAGAAAAGGGATTTCTGAAGTCCCTCGGGTCGCCTACTCCTGACGACGACCAGCTCCACACAGAAATTGGTCCATATTGCGATCCTGAACTAGTAAGTTGGCCACCTGCTGTCCCTGCCTGTCTTCCTGACGCTGTAAGAGGCCGCCGTCAACCCTAGTCATCGCATACAACGTGTCAGCATCGCTCCATTGTGCGTGAGGGTTTTCTGCCCAAGCACCGAGTTATTGGCTACACGAATAACCAATTTTCTACAAAAAAATACATCGCGACACTTGGTTTGAGCGTTGACCCGTACCAACTGCCGCCCGCTGCACATTCCATCGCTTCCGCCGCATCGCCGCACCGTCACCCGACACCGACCTGCCGCTGTTTCCATGACATCGCTGTATCTACTAATAATACTGTGAGTGTTGTTTATTCGATTTATGTTGATTTATTTTTTGTCATTTGCATTATTTTGCGTGTGGATTCTTAATAATATACTTATATATTAAACTCTTAATTTCCTTCTCCGTTTCGCGTAATTAATTAAATTCATTCTTTAAAATGGTTAACGAAAGTAGTAAACTTGAAAAGAAAAGCGTTCAGTCGTGTTCAAGTTTACAGACTGTAGGCGTAGAGGAGTTAAATTTTTCTATACTCACAAAATTTATTAAGCCATTCGATGGCGATAGGAATAAATTATCACCATTTATTAGGAATTGCGAAAATGCTTTAAACCTAGCTACTGCATCGCAACAGAGTATTTTATTCAAATACATTATTTCCCAACTAGAAGGCAAGGCTGAGTCCGCCTGCTCTCTTAAAATTTTTGAAACATGGTCTGAGCTGAAACAGTTTTTAAAATCCACATTTGGTGAAACCAAACATAGGGATCACTTACTCCTAGACTTACAAAGTTGCAAACAAAAGTCAAACGAGTCTGTCACACAATATAGTTTACGAATAGAAACATACCTCACTCGTTTACAGACGGACATTACACATTCCACTAGGGACCCTGGTGAATTAAGAGGTAGAATCGCCAGTACGGAAGACTTGGCGCTACATACCTTTTTACTGGGCTTACCTAGCCACATATCAAATATAGTAAGGTGTCGTAATCCTACCTCCTTACAGGAAGCTATTAATCTCGCTATTCAAGAAGAAAAATTACAAAATTATATTCAATCTACTAGATCGTCTGAACATAGACCAAAGTGTAAAATTTGTGGAAAGATAGGTCATTCAGAAAAAACATGTTTTTTAAATCGCCAACGTCACATTAACAATTTTCAGAATGAAATCCCAAATACGGCTCAACCTTCTATATCTTCAAACTCGCAAAATAATACCTTCTGTAGATATTGTAAAAATATTGGTCATGATATATCTCAATGTCGTAAACGTCAGTTTAACAACTCGCGTCAAAGTAATAACTCTACCAATCATTTTAAAAAACAAGTACATAATCTCACACCAATAAGCGATTTTGATAATAAATTTGATAATCCGAACTCTGATCCAGATGAACATTTAAACTAAATAAGGTTCCGGTTATGCGTCGTACGGAATCTTCAACTCAAACCGACGCTTTTGATGTCTTATCGAGACAATTTCTCAATACTAAATCCACTGAATCTAATACTAAATCCTCTGAATCGAATACTAAATCCACTGAATCTAATACTAAATCCACTGAATCTAATACTAAATCCAATGAATATAATACTAAATCTACTATATCCACTGAATCTAATACTAAATCTACTATATCCACTGAATCTAATACTAAATCCACTGAATCTAATGCCAAGTCTACTAAATCCACTGGATCTAATACTAAGCCTAGGAAATCCACTGTATCTAATACAAATCTACAAAATCCTCTAAATCGAATACAATGTCTACTAAATCTAATAAATCCACTGAATATAATACTATATCTACCAAATCCAATCAATACTCTACTCCTATGTCTAATAAGTCTACCAAATCTACTATATCAAATACTTCTACTAAATCACCTAAGTACAATGCATCTATGTTACCTACCATGTCATACAATGAAAATAACAATTGCCCATCAAATAATAACAATTTAAATAACGTTTCTGATTCGTATTCTAATTTATTTGAAATTAATTATAACAATAAAATTCATTTGCCTCATGTGTATATTAAATCTAAATACTCTGATAAATTACTAGTCCTTTTAGTTGATTCCGGTGCAGGTGTATCATTAATAAAACAATCCTCGATGCAAATTCAACCAAAATTAGTTTCAGAAATTGTTCAGTTTAAAGGAATCGACAAAAATACGGAATACTTAAAAAGTCTTGGTCACTTTCAATTAGATTTTATATTTTCAAATAATGACGTTATTCTCGGCAAATTTCATTTAATACCAGATTGTGTCGATGTAGAATTTGATGGCATTATAGGTAACGATTATCTCAAGTCTCATGATTCAAAAATAGATTATAGGAATAAGACTTTAAACATAAACGATCATGTTTTACAAATTCATTTTTCCAAACCAGAATATACTATTCCTGCACGTTCGGAAATGATCGTAGAATGCTATGTTCTAAATCCCGAAGTAACTACTGGATATATCGATAAGTCTGAAATTCAAAAAGGTGTGTTTTTATCTAGTTGTCTCGTTACATTTAAACAAAACAATCATGTCACTGTATCAGTTCTTAACACTAATACTGAAGATGTCAAAATAAAGTCTCTTTGCGTAGTCCTAAACCCTTGTGATTTATTAGATGATTATCTGCATAATATTAACACTCTAAATCTTTCTAATTCCTTCAATCAAAATACTATACCAAATAGATCCTATGAAGTTAAGAAACAAATACGAACTTCACATCTTAATTCTGAAGAATCAAAAGCCTTATTTGATTTGTGCTCTGCATATTCCGATCTGTTTTATTTAGAAGGAGACACTCTTACTTCTACTAGTACCTTGGAACACAAAATTAAAACTACTAACTCACAACCGATTCACGTCAAAACTTATAGATATCCTGAATGTCATAAAGAAGAAGTTAATAAACAGATACAAAAGATGCTCGATCAAAATATAATCAAACCTTCAAATTCCCCCTGGTCTTCTCCCATTTGGGTAGTTCCTAAAAAACAAGACGCTTCTGGTCAAAAGAAATGGCGTATAGTCGTAGATTATAGGAAATTAAACGACGTTACTGTCGGAGACGCTTATCCTATTCCTAATATCACTGACATCCTGGATCAGTTAGGTCATAGCAAGTATTTTACTACATTGGACCTGGTGTCAGGTTTCCATCAAATTCGCATGGATCCAGAAGATGCCCCTAAAACAGCTTTTTCTGTTCCTAATGGTCATTTTGAGTACACTAGGATGCCTTTTGGTTTAAAAAATGCGCCAGCCACATTTCAAAGACTTATGAATACAGTTCTCGCTGGTCTTCAAGGTCTCCACTGCTTCATTTACCTTGATGACGTAATTATATACTCTCACTGCCTCTCTTCACACATAGAAAAACTTAAATTAGTCTTCGATGCTCTCAGAAAGCACAATCTGAAATTACAACCAGATAAATGCGAATTCCTACGACGAGAAGTTGCGTATCTTGGTCATATCATCACTGATAAAGGTGTCTCTCCAAATCCTGATAAAGTCAAGGCCGTATCCAAGTACCCTACACCCAGAAATCCAAAGGAAATAAAATCATTTCTCGGGCTAATAGGATATTATCGAAAATTCATAAAAGATTTCTCAAAAATTACTAAACCCCTAACTTCACTACTTCGTAAAGATACTTCTTTCAATTGGACTCAAGATCAAGAAAATGCTTTTAATACTCTTAAATCAATGTTAACTAGTGCTCCTATTCTTCAATATCCTGATTTTTCTAAGGAATTTATTCTTACTACTGACGCTTCTAACTATGCTTTAGGTGCAATACTTTCACAAGGAGAAATTGGCAAAGATCTTCCAATCGCATATGCCTCTCGAACCCTCAATAGAGCCGAAGGCAATTATAGCACTACAGAAAAGGAACTTTTAGCTATTTTATTTGGTGTGAAAACCTTCCGACCCTATCTTTATGGACGCAAATTTAAAATTGTGACTGATCATCGTTCTCTTGTTTGGTTATTTAATTGCAAAGACCCTAGCAGTAAATTAGTTCGATGGAGACTTAAGTTAGAAGAATATGATTATGAAATTGTTTATAAATCTGGCAAAACTAACCTTAACGCTGATGCACTATCTCGCCCTCCTATAATATGTCCTGTCAATGATATCGATCTTACTAACGACATTACATATGGCAACTTTCTTCGATCTCGTTCTAATCCAATGGTATTTAGTACTGAAATCCGTGAGTTTAACCAAAGTCTGTTAAAAACATCCTGCTCTACAATCGCTTATCCTACTTCAATTGATCTAGACTCATCTAATCCTTACTGTGAAGAAATTGTTAACCTCCTAGATGATAAAGAATCTTTTATAAGCTCCGAGAAAGAACTATATTCACTAAAGTACACTAATATTAATAATAAATTATACATCCACATGTTTACTAAAATTCATCACTATGATTCTTGTACTTATAGAGAATTATTTAAGGTGTTAAATTGCCTCCGAAATGAATTAATTATATTTCATCCTGATGTAAAAGAAATTTCTATGTCTGACTTTTCCAATCCATTTGATAAACTAGAATTTATTATAATTTACGAAATCATATCTTTTATTTTTCATAACACACATATCAAAATTAATATCTACCACAATAAACTCATTTATCCTAAGCCTAACGAAATTCCTACGATTTTAAAAGATAATCATGACTCTCCTATTGGTGGACATATTGGTTCCACACGTTTGTATAATAAACTCAAAGATTCTTTTTACTGGAAAGGTATGAAGAATGATATTGAATCATATGTTAGACAATGTCCACAGTGCCAACAAAATAAAGCTTTACGTGCTTGCAATAAAGCTCCTATGGAGATAACTTCTACATGCCAGGAACCTCTCCAAAGAATAGCAACTGATATTGTTGGCCCTTTACCAGAATCAGGTCTGGAAAAATATAAATACATCGTAACGTTTCAGGATGATTTAACAAAATACTCCATGGCTTACCCTATTACTAATTCGACAGCTGAACAAACAGCTGACTGTTTGATAAAATTTATTTCTCATTTCGGTATTCCTAAAACTCTTTTATCCGACCAAGGTGTTCATTTTATTGCCGAAGTATACAAACAAATTACTTCTCTTTTCAAAATAAAACATCTTTTTTCTACTCCATATCACCCCCAAACTAATGGCGCACTTGAAAGAAGTCACGCCACATTGAAAGAATATTTGAAATCTTACGTGAATGACAATCAAGATGATTGGCATAAATATCTCCCAACTGCTCTTGTATCTTACAATTCATCTGTTCACTCTTCTACTAACTTTACACCACATGAATTACTATTTGGCTGTAAACCAAACCTGCCAAGTTCTATCTATGATATCGAACCAACAGTCACATACCCTGATTATATAAAAACTTTGAAACAAAAGCTTATAAATACTAGAAACATAGCCAGAGAGAATATCCGCCGTAGTAAAGAGAATTCCAAAAATTATTATGATAAAAATACTAGAAATATTACTTATAATGTCGGAGATATGGTATATTTAAAGCAACATCATAGATTACGTAAAGCCCTTTCTAGCATTTGGAAAGGCCCATATAGAATTATTAAAGTACATAATAATAATAACGTTACCCTTTTAATTAATCGTAAACATGTTAGACATCATTTTGATGAAATTAAACTAGCCCATGATAATTCCCTTCCAGGGCCGTCGCGCCAGGACTCCTCGCAGGATCAAACATGACTACACCGATAGTTAATAGTCCAGGTCTTTTCTACGATCCGATAGGTACATTGAAATATTATAATAACCATTGGAAGATAGTTACATATTCTGATCTATCTTATATACAGCCTCATATAGAAACATTACAAAGAATTCTAGAAAAATGTAAACTAATCTGTAATACACATCAATCTACTAAAGTCAAAACTGATTGCTGGAATATCCTAAGTCCTTTAGAAAGTCTTTTTATCAATGTTCAAAATAATTACATCTCTTTATCCCATTTAACTAATTCTAATACTACTCACAAAGTTAAAAGGTCTGCCTGGATTGGTATAGGTGGTCCAATCTTAAAACAACTATTTGGTTCTTTAGACGAAGATGACGCTAAGGCTTTTACTGATGCTATTAATGCGGTTCAAGACGATCAAAGACACCTAGCTTCAATTATGAAAGAAAATATTCACTTAATAACTTCTACCATTTCATCTTTTAATAATACTATTGCCAAACTTAACGAAAACCAAAATATTCTCAATAGCAATATACAAAATTTAGGCAAAATTTTAGACACTGTTTCAGCTAATGCCAATAAGTTAGAAATAATATCACATTTATCAATGACTTTTAGTGCCTTAGAAAGTTCATTAATGATTCTTAATTTTAACCTTGAAGATCTAATCGATGCTATTCTATTTGGGAAACAGAATATAGTTCATCCATCAGTGCTAAGTCCAATACAGTTGTATAATGAACTGAATTCAAAAAGTAATGATATTCTTTCTAGTTTGCCTTTACATTTATCTCTTGAGAATATTCATACAATAATAGATGTCGCAGAAATATCTTCATTTATCAACGAAAATAAACTAATATTTGCCATTAGAATTCCTCTAGTTACTTTTGTAGATTATAATTTATATCACATATATGCTTTACCAACTCCACACGATATTCAAAATCCAAATACTTTTGCATTAATAAATCCATCCGCAAAATATCTAGCTATGACACAAGATAGATTAACATATTCCGCGTTTCAAGACTTAAGTGAGTGCAAAGTGATAAATAATAATTACTATTTGTGTAAACTAGGAAATATACAATATAGTGTCGGAAATCCTATTTGTGAAGTGACTATTTTAACCGAACATGTGAAAGGAATCCCAGAATCGTGTAATTATAAGATTATATTAGGTGAAATAGATTTATGGCAAAGACTTAGTAATAATAGATGGATATATGTTCAATCAGATATATCTAAGATATCCATAACTTGTGATGGTAAAATGAATGACTATAATATTGTTGGGACAGGTATCTTAGACTTACCTAAATATTGTAAAGCTTATCATAAGCTACTACAGTTTGTTCCGTCTCAAGAATTCGAAACTAAATTCTATGTTCCTAATCCAAATTTTAATATTATAGAAGATGATTGTTGTTCAAAAGCTACTGTAAATCAAACATTACCATATTTGACTCCTATTAAACTATCTCATGTAAATCTTGATTCGTTGCAATATGCTTCATATAAATTAAATCAAAATGAAAACGAATTAACTAAAATAGAAAATCAACCTTACCATATTAAGTATAGCTATTATTTTAGTATAATTACTACCCTATTATCTGTCTCTGTATTTGTATATTTTTCTTATAAATTGTATAAATGTCTCTGTTGTAATAATCGAAGAAACAGTACATCCTGTTGTATTAAAATTGTCAATACTTGTATGACTAAACCTCATACAAATATTCGTGCAAGGTCTAGTATTGAAATGGCTAATACAAATTATGATACGGAAAGTACTGATTCTAATATAAGTTCACCAAGGCGAAACCTTGAGTTATTGTAAAACTTAAATGTATAATCTAATTTCCACTGTATTAATATTATATTTTATAAGTCTTATTGCTTAATTAAATGTTCTCCTCTTATTTCTTAATCATGTTAATTTCTATATCGTTACTTGGATTATACTCACATACTTCTTCTATTCCGTATGTTCCGTTTTAAAGGGGGGAGATGTTACATCCCTATTTTCACTGTCACATCACTATTTGTTAGAGTAAAATGCTGACTTGCAATTATTGCTGGTTTACCTAAATACGATATTATAAATCAGCAATAATTATGCTATAAATACGTAAGACTTTACTAAATCAGTTCAGTTGGTTATTCTCTAGCTAAACTGCTCCCCAGCTACGGACCTGGTTCTTGCCTGCCGGCTGGCTATCAGTGAAAGCTAAGGATACACTCCGGGTCTACTCTGCCCTTCGCTAGGGCTATCCGCGCCGTATAATCCAAGTCGCGTATAAGTTTTAAGTTTAAGTAGAAATTCTGTGTGTGTAAAAACTTTCAGTAAATAAATAGTCGTGAAAATTCAGTGCTGTGTTTTTTTTTATAAGTGCTGAAAAGGACTATCTAACAGTGCGCCTGGACACTTGCCGTCGGAAAAACGGGAATGCGGAAGAAGCTAGGCACCACCCAACGAAGGTTCAATGCTCAAACCTTTAAGCGCAAAGATATCAGCCAAGCATTGTTTACCAATCCAAGGTCGGCATCACGGGCGGTTATGGGCGGTGCCTCGCTTCATCCACTGACGTTTTGCACTCACGCTATCATGGCTGACACTCTGAACCAACGCAAAGATAAATCCTTGTCTTGGAGCAAAGTACTAACAGGAGAGCTAAGAAAGAAGAGTGCGAACGAACAGGATGGACCGACAGACACGATTAAAAATAGCTGTAAAAAGGGAATAAATTGGGGAATTATAACAGACAAAAATTGAAAGAAGTATAACAAGATATTAATAAAAATAAGCAATAATAAATAAAAAAGTAAAATAGATAATAAATAAGATGGTATGGAAAAGACTGAAGAACTGATTAAATATGTAAACATAAGCAAGGAAATAAATAGTATATAAATAAAATCTTGAATAGATCTACAGGAATAACAAACGGTAAACATAAGCATAAAAGAAATAATAGTATATTAAAAGTATATTAAAAGTAACAGCTAATTATGGTAGAAAAGAATAATAGTGGAATAACAAAATATAAAAGTAACAATATAATAATTACCATACAGCAGACGAGAAAGCAATAAAACAAATATTATATTAAATAAGGTATAGATATAGTAAAAAAGAAAATAGTAAAACAACTAGTTGGTAAACATAGTATGCTACGAAATTCACAAATTCCCTGAAAATGATACATTAAATAAGAATAAAAAACAACAGCTATAAACACAGACTTTAGAAAATGGATGACCCACCTACGATAAAGTAAGAATAGAACAGAAACAAAACAGTATTAGAACATCAGTGCGAGACGCAAAATGCTAGAATGGAAAAGTAGGATACACAAAGTCTCCGATTATGTTGGAGACAAAACTTACGTTGTTCGGACATAGATATAGATCCGGACAAAACAATAAAAAAAAAAAAAAGGGATAGACATATATATACGCTGTCGCCAATTTGTTTGTTGTACTTATTATTGTTTTAAACGTTTTTTTTTTAAAAAAACCTGTGTATTAAAACTTTTGCCTGGTTTCATAAAAGAACATATTGATGCTGAGCTCCTACTGGTTATAGTGAGATGATATATAGCATGTTTCGGTAATAGGACTATCGAGCACTGAACTTATTTTTCAAATCAGATCAGTGATTCAAATCAGTGTGTACTACCAGTGATTAGAGTGTTCAGCCAAAGCACTTTTAAGAAATTACAGTAAATGAGTAAATGAGCTCTCGCTGCCAGCCATGGAACGAACGACGGCCGAAAGCGAGAGATCCTCTCCGATGACTGCAGTGAGGACCCGGCGCTGCGTCTCCCACGCGGGGCAGACCGCCAGCGTGTGATTAGCCGAATCCTCACTGCAGTCGCAGTGGTGGCAGGCCGGACTCAATTCCCTCCTGGCGACCGAGTGCAGTTACTCTCCGAAGCAACCATGCCCGGAAAGAACCTGCGTCAGTCGGAAGGTAAGGGTCCCGTGCTGCCGCACTGCCCATTCGCCGATGACCGGCTGAAGCGCCTCCACGGTGGCGAAGCCAGCACGTGGAGTCTCCAGCCGGATCGACCAGCGATCCATCGTGGCTCGGTGAGCGGCTTCGCGCCACTCGCGCACGTCCTCGGGCAGTGTTCCAACTCCACCACTCTCCGCCCGGTAGTTAGCCACTCGCCGATAAACGTCGGCGAGGACTTCTGCCTCCAAATCCCACGGGGGTGTTCCGGCCAGTAAAGATTATCCTATACCAATCCGTCTGGCCAGCGTGGTATAGTTGGCCAATACCTCATTTTCAAGGAGAGGCCTATGTCCAGCAGTGGACTGTTAAAGGCTGTTGATGAATGATGATGATGATAGATTATCTGTTTTCGTGTACTTGTATTCTTTTACTATGATATACAATACAATAAATAGTATAAATATTACTTAAGACAAATTAAGGCTAATCTTATCTGTTAGCAATTGGCTCAAAACCTTTAATTAAAAAATAGATTAAGGTAGGTCCATGTTATGATGCACATAATATATACACGATTTTATTACACTTGACAACAACAATTAAAGCCACGACTAATAAATGATAAATGGTGTTCATTTTTACAAGTTAATCTTTTACATTTAATTTTACTACGTGTCGGACTTTACAGTTAGAAAGCGCCGGTATTTTCTAACACTCACTCTGGGAATAAATGCCGAAACAATCCACAAAAGTGTATTTTTTTTAAGAAATTCTTAAATTTCATATACCATTTCCATTCGTTGGTCTAGTGGTTAGCGTATGCGACTGCTGATTAAGAGTTCTCGGGTTCAAATCCCGGGTCGGGTAAAAAGTGTTATTGGGTTTTGCTTACAGGAAATTCTTAATAGTCTTCTTCTTCTAATAGCTCTTAACAGTCCATTAGCCCGGAGCATAGAAGTTTGGTGGTGATTCACGTAACGCACGTTAAGACTTTGGTCCCTGTTGTCATGAACATCTGAGGCAATCGTTATTGGGTAGTCAGTGCTCTCAAAAATACTGACAACTAGTTCAACCTTCGAATTTCAGTTGTCCCTCGGGGTTGCGGAGGTCCGATGTCAGTCGCTCTGTGGAAAAACTGAAATTCAGGTAAATTATTCCCAAAATTATTTAATTTTGGTAATAAAGGCTAGGAAGAAGGGCTCTTGTACCACTTTACTTATGGTTAAAAACTGCATTTAAATCCGTTGAGTAGTTGAAAACATCTAAGCGAACTTCAGCAGAGGTGACTTCATTCTATGCTGTATAAAGAAGAATAAAGAAGTTTTTTTATATACGACTAGCTGACTTCCGCGGTGTTACCCGCGATTGTCATTATAAATCGCGAGTAAGGCCTTTAAGTAAAAGAAAAATAGTCAAGAAAAATAGAGATACCTCGTCGGTCTAGTTGTTCAAAAGATTATGCACAAAAAACAGATATATTATAATTTGCTTTTTTGATTCGAGTACAGTTTATACGTTCATATGCGTTTAGTAAAAATCGGCCAAGTGCGTGTCAGGCCACGCACAGAAAAGGGTTTTTCAGTCACCCATAATGGTACGTGGATTAGATATCGTATCCAATGGATAATTGTTATGTTTACGTATTAATGCGTTAATTTTGTATGACGTTTTCCAAGTAAGCGCATTGTAAAAGTTAAGCCTCTATAACTCCTGAACCAAAAAAGTCATCTAATCCGTTATAGTTTTCCTTTAAAGTTCATTATATGGACGACAATCATAAATTTTTCCAGATGTTTTGAGCCAGCCGTTTAGCTTTTAGAGGGGGGGACGCCTTGTTTTTACAAAAAGTGGCCTTTAAAGTAGAATTTCTCGCAAACGGATACCTAAATCAAAAATTCGTCTTAAAACCTTGTTTTGTTTTTAAAAGACCTATCTAATGATACCCCACATGATGGGGTAGCCGCAAGAAAAAAAAACATCCCCACGTTACGTGTAGGGGAGGTACCCCAAATAAAAATATTTTTCATAATTTTATTGTAGCACTTTGTTGACGTAATTACAATACATATTCATGCAAAGTTTCATCTTTCTAGCACTTACCGTTTGGACGGTAAGTCGAGGACGAACGGACGGACGGACGGACATGACGAATCTATAAGGGTTCGAAGTCATAAACTTCGGAACCCTAAAAACTGATTATTTGATATTACATTGAGACACCATAATTTTATTTATTAGTATCGATGTAGAAAGTAGTTTAAGGACTTTTTATAGTGGTACTAGCAGCTTACGATGGCAAGTATATGTTATTATTTATTGAGGAAAAGAAACTTTGGTGGGGAGGGTGCATAGCATCGCGTCAGCTGTTCTTTTTGTTTTAAATTCAAATTCAAATTCAAATTCAAAATTCTTTATTCACTTAGGATGCAATACATCTCTTGTGACAGGTCAAGATTCTACATGTACATTTATGCCATGTTCGCAAACAATAGGTAGAGCCGGAGAAAAGAACATGGCAATAAAAACTCGCGGCCACTCCTTTCAAATCGCTAATGTTTACATAGTTTTAATGTTTATAAACCTGATATGGGGGTAAGGTGCTGCCACTAATATACTATACACCATGTTAGAGGACTGATGCAAATTATAGTGATTAAAAATTAGAACTTATGCTAATTTAAAAAAAAAAAAACAGCCTCAGTGGGTACAACATAGTAGGAGCATCTACTTACAACAAAGGTAAAAACTATATGTGCTCAAATATTGGCCAAATTACTGGTAACGAAAGATTAAATATAAAATATTAATTATAAGATCAAAAGAAAGAGAAGAATGGCCTTTATTAGTCACGTAGAATCTTTACTTACAAAAGTAAGATCATGCTCTTAAACAATGTGATAACAACATTCACATGAGTAGAATAAAATGATAAGGAGCAAGTAGTCAAATCCATTTTTCTTTATCATTTAAAAATTCGTCAACTGTATAATAACCTTTACGTATAAGATAAGTTTTGACTACATTTTTAAACTTTTCCACTGATAGACTCATAACACTAGGTGGTAACCTATTAAAAAATCGCACGGAAAGACCCATAAATGAATTATGCGTTTTATGTAGCCTATGATATTGACCTACTAATTTATGCTTATGTCTCGTGTTCACCGAGTGAACGTCACTATTCCTGTGATATAAATGCATATTTTGTTTTAGAAACATAATGTTTGCAAATATATATTGTGATGCAACTGTCATAATGCCTATCTCTTTAAACTTTTCTCTAAGGGAAACTCGTGCACCTAGTTTGTAAATCGCACGCACTGCACGTTTTTGGAGAATAAAAATTGTTTGAATATCAGTTGCCTTGCCCCATAGCAGAATGCCATACGACATGACGCTGTGGAAATAACCGAAATATACTAGCCTTGCTGTTTCCACATCCGTAAGCTGTCTGACTTTGCTGACAGCATACGCTGCAGAACTGAGTTTCCCTGCGAGACACGATATTTGGGCGCCCCACTGTAACTTACTATCTAAAGTAATTCCCAAAAAAACCGTTGAATCAACAAAATTAATAACTTCATTGTTTAAAACTAGATTTGTACTGATATTCCTTACATTTGGCAAACTAAACTTAATACATTTGGTTTTTTTAGAATTCAAAAGCAAGTTATTTGATGTAAACCAGTCAAGGACTAATGCGAGGGACCTATTTACTTCGTCAGAGTAATCGTTTTTGCGATTGGTTTTGAATATAAGAGAAGTGTCATCAGCAAATAGAACAATATCGCATAACTTACTAGTAAAAAATGGCAAATCGTTTATATACACCAAAAATAAAAAAGGACCCAGAATTGAGCCTTGTGGCACGCCCATACTCACTGGTGATCCGGAGGACCTTATTCCATTAATATCAACATACTGTATTCGCTCACTAAGATAAGAAGCAACAAGATTAAGCGCTGTACCTGTTATGCCATAATGCCTAAGTTTCAGCAGAAGTGTACTATGCATCACACAATCAAATGCTTTTGAGAGATCGCAGAAAACACCAATGGCGTCCTGCGAGTTTTCCCAGGCACTATATATATGTTTAAGTAGTTTAGAGCCTGCGTCTACTGTTGAGCGACCCTTTGTGAATCCATATTGTTCACTATGCAGTAGATTATTAGAATTAAAATGTGTTTCTAATTGCATTAGTATGGCTTTTTCAAAGATTTTACTAATAGCTGGTAAAATAGAAATAGGTCTAAAATTACTAGGGTCGCTTTTTGAACCGGCTTTAAACAAAGGAATTACTTTACTGTGTTTCATCAAATCAGGAAACACACCGGTATCAACACATCGATTAAATATTGTTGCTAAATGTGGTGCTATCTTAATAATAATGCCATTAATTAATTTAACAGAAATACCCCATAAATCTGCTGTCTTTTTGCAATTAATTGACTTAAATATTTTTATTATGTCAGTGGGGTTTATAAAATTAAAACTGAATGGTACAGTACACTCTTTCACACTGCTTCTCATAAGTGATTGAGCATCAACTGGACATGATCTTAAGGAGCTGGTTGTATTTTTAGGTATATCAGCAAAGAAATTATTAAATGTTTGCGCTAGGTCTAAATTGTCAGTTACAGTTTTATTACCAATACTTAATTCAAAATTATGTTCACGTGGCTTGACTCGCCCAGATTCAGCATTAATCATGTTCCAAGTGGCTTTAATTTTATTGTCTGCTTGTCTAATATTTTTACTTAAATATAAAGACTTGGCAGCAGCGCAAGTCTTTTTAAATACTTTGGAATAATTTTTAACATATTGAACAAACTTATGGTCAAAATTATATTGCTTCATGCCATACAATTCATACAACTTAGCTCTACTTATTTGTATGCCAGTAGTTGCCCAATCACAAAAGCTAATTTTTATATTTTTATAAAAAGTCTTAGTTGTGAATATGTTATTAAATTCCGATTTGATCATGTTAAACAAAGACGCGTAAAGGTAGTTCGGATCATCCTGACTAAAATCTATATTGGTGATACGGACAGAAACATTTTCATTAAATTTGTTTAGGCGAGCTGTACTCATTGGCCTACAGGTGATCTTATTTACTTTAGCCACTGTATGAATAGGAAAAGTGACTTTCTGTCCACAGTGATCGGATGTTAAATCACTCAATATAACCTCATTATAATAACTACAGTTGCAAAAAATATTATCTAAGCAAGTAGCAGAATGTGATGTTATCCTTGTGGGTGCACAAAACAAATGTTTTAAATTAAATGATTTAAATAAAGTACATAATCTAATACACATAGGTGACTGTTCTAGTATATTAACGTTGTAATCACCACATACTACTACATGCTTTTTACCATAACTAAGTACTTTAAGTACATCTTCCATTATATTCTCGAATAAATTAAAGTCACTCTGTGGTGGACGGTAAACACAAACAATAATATGCTCCTTTAATTCTACACATGAGAGTTCTATAGTACGCTCGACAGAACGAGCAACAATATCCTTGCGTTCTTTACTATTTACACTATTAGAAACAAAAATCATAGAGCCACCATGTATAGCTTTCTTCCTGATGAATTTGCTTACCATACTATAATATTCATTATTAAAAATCAGTTCATCGTTTTTTACCCAGTGTTCTGTGACACAGAAAACATCAACAAGGTGGGTCTTTAAAAATAATTCTATTTCCTGAAATTTGCCCGATAAGCCCTGAATATTTTGGTGTACTATGGTTAGACTACCAGTTTGCTTATCCGTTGTCTCATTTACTAGTTTAAACTAGGAGCCACATTATTGATCCTAGCAGAATTGGCACAAAAAAGCGATTGCTTTGATACACTATTTGTATCAGAGTCAGCATATACATTAAAAGATTGCTGTGATACACAATTTGTACCAGAGTCAACGTGTATATTAAATGCTAATAATTTAGCAACCTGTCGCTTATAAATAGAAGACAAATACATAGTATTTTTTTTTAAAATAAAGTTACGAATAAATTTATTCGTGTCGAAAAATAGTATAAACTTACCATACTGGTAAGTCGCGTTGTATAATAACAAATTCAAGCTCTGTATGTGCTTGTTGTGTTTATCAGAAATAGACTGTGAGTAAGGTAGACCACATATAATAAATTTACAACCTACTTTTTCATTAATGGATATCATAGACTCTGTTAAATTAATTATATCTCTCTTGGTAGCTGAGAAGCTATCACCGAACAATACAATAACCGTTGATTGGTCATCTAAACTAATGCTGTTTAATTTACTAATTAAACTACTATACTTTGCTCCTGGTGAACAATAATTTGTGACCTTATAGTTTAAGTGACCTTTAATTAACTTTCCAAAATCTATTCCCAGCTGATCGGAAAGAATTACAACTTGTTTCTCTGTAACAGTATTATCTAAAGATTGTGAAATATTTAACAATCCGCAATCACAATCAGACTCACTGTCAGTACTGTTATGCAAATTTGATGTATTTGTGAGTGTATTCACAATGTTTGTGGGTGTAACAGACTGTGGTAGCGAGCAATTGTAGCAAAGATTGTTTTTGATAAGAGAAGTTAATTGATCTGTATTCTCTCTTGCTACTTTGGCTACTTTCTCATATTTGAGAATGTATTGTTGTGTTTCTGATTCGTGTTCAAGTATGAGTGATGACAGACGTGAGTGCAAGTTGGTAATTTGAGCATTGAGCTCCTGAGTGTGTTGGTCATACATCAATCTGCTGGCAACTAATTGTTTGTGACAGGTATCTAACTGTGACTGCAGTAAGTAACATATTGAGGGTTGAAGTTAGGCTTTATTGCCTATTGTGGAGAAAGGGGGTTGTATTTTATTATGTCCCGCTCGCCAATACGTCGGTTAGCGAGGTATGCAGCCTATGTCCTGCCTCAAAACTGTAAGTATTTTCATGACAAGTTTCATTGAAATCGTTGCAGTTATTTAGTCATCAATTAATACAGACAAAGTTCCTTTTGAACTATACTACAAGTATACAATATATAAAATTCTCGCGTCACTGTGTTTGTTACCAAATTTCTACGAAATGGCTGTACCGATCTGCTAAAACCCATTTGGTTCACTCTAACCTTTTTTTTTATAGGAAACGAATTTGTTTTCATCCTATAACATCACGCTACGAGTCAGCCAGTTTATAATATTAGTGAAGAAGTATGAATATATGTTTACGTACTACTACCCTAACAAGCATCATCATCATCATCATCATCATCAGGCTATCTCAGTCCACTGCTGGACATAGGCTTCCCATTGCACACAACTTTGATCGATTTTGGGCTTCTCGCATCCAGCTCCTGCCAGCCATCTTGCGCAAATCATCACTCCACCTGGCCTGTGGGCGTCCTACACTACGTTTGCCGAGACGCGGTCTCCACTCCAGAACTCTTCTACCCCAACGGTCATCAGTTCTGCGGCTAATATGGCCAGCCCACTGCCACTTCAGCTTGCTAATCCGGTGGGCTATGTCAATAAGTATAGCTATCAAAATTTATCAGTGATGAGAATTAATGTTGTATTCGTTTGATGGTAAATTATAAGTATTACAAAAAATATAAGAATAAAAAAAAAATACTATTTACATTAGTACATAATTTTAACAAAAAGGAACCGACTTCAATGAAAAACTATTCCGAGTACCCAAATCGCGACATTGTGCCTATGATATTTGAGGAGTTCCCTCGATTTCCTTGGGATCCCATAATCAGATCCCGATATGGTGACGATGGGACCACCTGTAAGCTACGCCCATTCCAATGCAAAAATAAATTTTGAAATCGGTTCATAAATGACGAAATTATCGCTGAACATACATAAAAAAAAAAAAAAAAGATTCCGACGAATTGAGAACCTCCTCCTTTTTTTTGAAGTCGGTTAAAAGCAGTCATTATTACATAGTAAAACAAATGTATTAGACTTAACAAAGGACAAGGAGTATTCAATAATTAATTTAACAAATGTAGTACAATACACAGAGCGTAAAGCTTCAAATAATTTGCAGAAGTGGCACAAGAAAGGATTATAGAATATAGATTGAGGACACGTTTTGATATTAGTATAGAACATCAGAGAAGATTCTCTATTGTAAACTGCAGACAAAGAACTTTAATCTTCTTAGTAATATTCATATTACACAATACAATAGACTTAAATCTAAAAGCGATGTCTCAGGCAATCTTAGAATAGATTTATCTCTCCTAGTTCCTGTCGATGAACTACGTGTAATTTAATTTTATAATTTAAATATCTCATAATAATTATCTTCCTTTTATTTTTTCTGGTTCAACTGGTTTGATCTGAACAACGGTTTTTTACATAGAACAGCTTTGCAATGCTGAGAGTGAACTTAAAGGTCGATCTAATTGGCAGTACTTTTGAAGGCACTGACTTTTCAATAACGATTGCCATAGATGTTTACGACAATGAAATCAAATTATTTTGGGAAACAACAGCTAGGAAACCGATGAAGTGTGTGTCTCGTACGTGTAGGGAAACACCACCATTTATTATCAAACATTTATTTAATATTTACTGCGTCATATATATATTGAAATTGTTATTTAATAATACAAGCTTAGTTACATAGCAGCGTTGTATTTACCTCTACATTACTTTAGCATTTTTATGCTCGCTTAACGACAAAACTTAACTAACATGTTCTTTTTTTTTTTGTTGTCCTGGGCGGTTTCCGCACTTAGTCCCTACTATTGGACCATTGTGCGTGTGAGAAATTTTACTCCAGCCAGCCCAGATCGGTCCAGAAGGAGAGCAGCCTCCGAAGATTGCTGCAGGCCTCCCTGAGTGTTGCCGGTGCCTGGAGAAATTTTGCCCGTTGCTCGGCCACACTGCTTTCCATGATGACATGCTGTGGCGTTTCTTCTGCTTCCATGCATCCTCTGCTATTCTGCTATAGGGCTATCTGTTACTCCTATCGTGTGTAGGTGTTTGTTCAGGAGACAATGTCCGGTTAGGGTTCCTATAGCTTTACGGAGTTTGTCTCTGTTCAGTCTGATAAGGGTGCGGGCAAACTAACATGATATGTATTTAATGTTCATTTGATTAGTACGACTTCTATGACGAGAGTGTTCGCAACAATGACCTCAAGAGTTCTATAAATAATTTCTCCAAAACTTATCAAAGGTGGGTAGTTTTGCCACAAAAAAAATTGAGTGCATTTATTGCTGATGTCTTAGTGAGTTAATTAAATCTATAGATGTATTTTCTTATTGGAATAATTATAAATATAATTCCTAACACGGTACATTTTAACTTACTATAACCAATATTTAACAAACAGACATCATAAAATCTGATATAGATTTCTGTATAGCATTCAAATTTTAATAAAAAACCTCATAAAAAATCAAAATGGCCGCTCAATTATTTACTCTCGGCCTTTCACTAAAGATCTTTTTCCCCATAAAGAGTAATAAAAAATCACTCAGAACTAAAAAATAAGGCACGCAAAAGAGAATGGCGGCTATCCCGACCCCATAAATCATGTCCCAGATAAATTGGCGAATCAAAGTCAATAATTTCGAGTTATGAGATAACTTTACGTACAAATTGATCGTAAATATAAAAATTGTGCAAACTGCGGGTAGATTTGTAAAACTTGGGCGCTGTGTCATTGTGCCCTTGAGGCTTTGGATTGGTTGGAGGCAAAAAATAGTCGACTAGTTTTATGAGCAACTAGATGTGACCACGGTTACTGTAATATAGACAACCATAGAGCAAGACAGGCAGGGCCGTCTTTAACTGTGCGGGGGGCCCCGGGCACACAAGTTTGGGGGCCCCAAAACAAACGTAGTTTTAGTCAAAACGTAGTTTTATTACATTCTCTTTGGTCCAAAACTATTTTGTCTTAAAAAATATAAATCAAATATTTATTTTAATTTCGTATTGAAATGTAACTTTTGGCAGTGGCATGGCAGTCCTCTATCGCTTACATCATGGAGAGTGTTCTGAAGAGTTGTTCCAACTGGTCCCCCCTTCCCCTTTCCTATACAGGACAACACGTGCTGGCCTCGGAAGCCACCGCTTCAGAGTGGTTGACATACGCTCTCGAACTAAACGGTTCGGCTCTTCCTTTCTGTGCCGAGCAGTTATAACCTGGAACTCTCTACCAGCGCATGTGTTTCCTCCCTTCTATGACCCCGGGTCCTTTAAGCGGGGCGTGAAAAAGCATCTTACTAGGCCGCCATAGTGTGGGTCACCGTGCTGCACTGTCCGTTGTGGCAGTGAGGATGGTGGCCTTCACTTCTGGATTCTGTTCATGCTTTCCATCAGGCAGGGCAGAGTCATTTTGGCAGCTAATATATAAAAAAAAAAAAAAAAATAAGCTATCTAAGTCATTATAGTTTACCTTTAAAGTTTATCACATGGACTGCCATCACATTTTTTTTTAGATTTATAGCTAGCCTCGTTGGTCTAGTGGTTAATGTATGCGACTGCTAATCAAGAGATCTCGGGTCAAATCCCGGGTCGGGCCAAAAAGTGTTTTTGGGATTTTCTTAGGAAATTCCTAATAGCTACCCGGAGTTTGGAAGTTTGGTGATGATTCACGCCCGTGCCTCGGAGAGCACGTAAAGCCGTCGGTCCCGGTTGTCATGAACACCTATGGCAATCGTTATTGGGAAGTCAGTGCCCTCTAATATACTGACAACTAGTTCAATCTTCGAATTTCAGTTCTCCCTAAGGGTTGCGGAGGTCCGATGCCAGTCGCTCCGTGGAAAAACTGAAATTCAGGTAAAACCCGTTGAACTAGTAGCCGACCCCAAATAAACTTGGGAATAAGGCTAGGAGGATGATAGCCTTAGCTTTTAGAGCAAAAAAGTAGTGTGTGAGGATTTGAGTTGACAACACTTAGTGCAATAGAAAGCAGCATAGCGACCGTTTAAACCACTAGGCCAGTCGTGCAGTCTCTTAGATTCTATGTAAAGGTACACACATATGACCTCTGTAACTCAGGGGTCAAATGTGTGTACTTTTACATAGAATCAACTGTAAAATTACGTCAATTGACCAGAATCTTCGTATGGTGACAAATTAAAAATATAAAGTTTCACAACCACTTTTCATCTCATTTGCAAGCGCAAACTACGCAGGACAACATCACTGTAAAAAGAAGGAAAACTCTAAATAAACCCTCTACCAACTCGTCTGGTCAGCTCTGGAAGACAAGGCGGTGCGAAGACCTAGTGAAGGTTGCGAGAAGCCCTTTGATTTGATAGCACACAATACCCGTGCTTAAATAAACACGATGAATACGAGGGAAAAGAAACAGAACCTAATAAAAGTCCACGCCATCTCTTGGTTTGTTATAAAACTGTTACGTGATATTGTAGCGACATCTTTTCTTTTGTAACGTAACACTGTTCCCTTAATCATTCATTTGTTTTCTTTTATAATAACAGATGGCGTTACTAGTTTTACATGTTTTAGTTCAAAAACCGATTTTACATAAATGAAAAAATTCTTCGGCGTGGTGACGGATTAAGAATACAAAGTGTCACCACCCCTATTCATTCCATGGGTGTCGTAAGAGGCGACTAAAGGAACAAAATAAGCAGCTAACATCATTGCCAAGAGAAGGAAAACTTGAAACAAACCCTTTACCAACCTGTCCTGCCAGCGTGGTATAGTTGACCAAAACCTCCTTTCTAAAGAGAGGCCTATGTCCAGCAGTGGACTGTTAAAGGATGTTGATGATGATGAAAAATAAACCTGGACATATGTGTGGTAATACTACTTTGTACTTATTTTCATCCTGTATCCATTAGCTTCTTAAAATGCGAAGAGTTAAGTTGAGGAGAAGCCGAAAATCCTATTCCAATAAAGAGTTTGATTTTTGAATATTTGTAATTTTAAAGTAATCGATATCCACACCATTTGAAAAACAATATAATTTCAAAAAGTAAATATATTTTAATTCTTTGACTGCTAAATTTAAGGTTGCATAAAACAAATTGCTTTTTAGCGATAAGGCCGCGAACTGTACACGGTCAGCATAATGATGTATTCAGTTTAATCTATTCTATTCTAAATTATTTGATAAAAAGTAAGTGTCGTGTAATTGGAGAGTTCTATGTCTAGCCGACTGCGATAGGCTGATGATGACATGGCAATATGATATCAAACTGTTTAAATATCTTTATTTCATCAACATGAAGTCTTTAATGCATTAGGTAACAAGTACATAAAAGATTTTTCGCTTCATCCAGGAGTATGGAGGAGCGCTCATAGCCGAGTGGCCTTAGGTGATTGGAAACGATCACCAAGGGTAAGCAACGACGGCGCGGTCGGACCTAGATGGGTGACCGTTTGTGGCATTTTATATAATGAGCGTTTCCGTGATTCGGAGGTCACGTTAAGCAGTCGGTCCCGGTTGTTGTCATAAGACAGCAGTCGTGAAGCTTAGTTGGAGGCCTTCGGGCGGCTTAAAAACATCCAACAGCAAGATTTACGTAGCCACAACGTGTCTTACCAGTCCCCAACCCGCACTCGGCCAGCGTGGGGACGTATGGCCTTAATCCTCTCTTGAGAGGAGACCTGAGCCCAGAGGAAAATACATTCATATTTTACACGAATAAATTAGGGACTATAGTAATCTGTACTAATCTATATAGATAAAAATGAATCGCCATTTCCCTTGGTCACGCCATCACGCGTGAACGACTGGACCAATTTCGCTAATTTAATATCAAAAAATAAAATAAAAGTTATCTAAAAAAGTCTAAAAACAACACTTTTCTATGCTCCCATACAATAGATTCGTAATAATACTTAAAAGTAAATATGAACTTTAGTCCCATACCATATAGTATAAGTTTTATTGGAAGGGTTCCGAGAATGCAAAACAATTGAGTGACGTTGATTCGACTGTTAGGCGGTACGAAGTTCGCGGGGTCAGCTAGTCCCTAATAATATTATAAATGCGAAAGTAACTATCTGTCTGTCGGTTACGCTTTAAGGTCTAAATTGATGAACCGATTTTAATGAATTTTCTATAGAGATAGATGAAACCTTGGGAAAGTACATAGGCTAGTTTTTACAGCAATACTCAACATACGGACGGAGTCTTGGGCAAAAGCTGGAATTGTATAATATGTAATTTTTAAATCATAATGGACATCTAATCTAAGATCTCTCACTAAGTAATCGAGGAAATCAGTACACCAATAGGAATGTGCAAATTCTTTGATATAAATAAATGCGATAAGATAGGTACATCGCCGATTCATATTAAGAATAAAATTGATTGAAGCAAGCAGACACGGGAAGTGGTAACATTTTTATTACCATTGCAACTTACAACTGGTCCATTGGCAGAATACGCTGGGGTTTAAGTTAATAGAGTTAGCTGGGACTTAATATTGTTAACATAAATAAACGTTCCTTTTGGTCTGGTGCCTGCGTTGTTAGTCTCGTGGTTGGCGTATACAACTGCTGATCAAGAGGTCCCAAGTCGGACCAATTGTTTGTGTGATCCGCAAATATTTGTTTCGGAGTTTTTGTGTTTCCTATGTAGAATAATATATAGGTATATGTATGTTCAAAAAAATATGTTTATGTATTTATATCAGTTGTCTAGTAACCATAATACAAACTTTGCTTAGTTTGGGACGATGATGGTGATGATGATGACGAAGATACGACGAGAATATTTACTTATTTCACTTTTTTCTTCAGTCTGTTTACACCTTCTGGGCATAAACGCTACTTCATCATCTTCCTAGTCTATAATCCCAAGATTATTTTAAAATTCGAAAGTTGAAGTAGTTGTCAGTAAATTTGAGGGCACTGACTTCCCAATAATTATTAGCACAAATGTTCATGACAACCGGGGCCGGCGGCTTAATGTGATCTCCGCCAAACTTGCATACTCCCGGCTGTTATTAAGAATTTCCTGAGAGAAAAACCCAAAAACACTTTTGACCGGACCCGGGATTTGAACCAGAAATCTCTTGATCACGAATCTTGATCTTGAGCATGAACGATCTTATTGCGATCTTATGCTATTATGAGCTAATTATTGCTTTTTTGACATCTTGAAATAACCATTCTAACTAAGCACTTCTCTCGAATGTTTTTGACAAGCTATACGACTAGTTCATTGAACTTCATCAATCAACAGTTGCTTGAAATATGTGGGCTTCGGTTTTTATTTAGGTACTTTAAACTAATAATAATAACTCGCTATCGCTTGTGTTTCAAAGCTTCTATAATGTAGTAACCGGTTTCGTTCGCTACGAGAATTGAGAGTTGAATGGAAAGGAAACCAACGGTTTAGCAACGATAGTCCTCAAATACACCGTCACTGATAAATCAATTATTTTTATTTTCAATGTTTTTATAATCATAATCATTTATTTGGCAGTATGAAGGTATACAGAGTATGGTTTTAAATATTAATTAGGTATGTCAACAAATGAAATTAAAAAGTTGTCAAATTATATAAATAAAATAGTAAATAAATAAATATATATATATATTATTACATATCTAACAATATTGTTAATGTCAATTGAATATAAATGAAATGAAATATCAATATGTACTCTAAAATTACTTCCTATCAATGACATTATGAGATATATTTTTTTTTATATATAAGCCTACCCAAGTTAATCTAAAGACACCGATGAATTGCAAATCTGTAGCGGAGTTCGCCAGGGATGCGTCTTGTCTCCGTTGCTATGTAACATTCACTCAGAGGCTATGTTGTCTGAAGCTCTTGAAGAGTAAAAATCAACGTAACCATAGTTAACAATTTGCGTTACGCAGACGATAAAGTCCTCATCGCATCTTCGGAACGCGACTTACAAGAAATTGTAAATAAGGTCAACGAGAGCATTAAAAAAGCTGGTCTGTCGATAAACATCAGCAAGACGAAACTGATGGTGGTCTCCAGAAGTGCAGATTTAAATCCTAACATAACTATAGAGCCCGAGCCCGAGCCTCTTTCAACAAAATGAGAAAAGTTCTATGTTGTAGTCAACTGAACATAAAACTCACAGTTAGGATGCTTCTGTGCCATATCTGGCCCATTGTCATGTACTGTTGCGAGGCATGGACCTTAAATGACGACACGACAAGACGCCTAGAGGCTTTTGAGATGTGGTGTTACCGACGCATGCTTCGCATTAGTTGGACGCAAAAGGTCAGGAACGACATTGTGCTCCAGCGTGTCCATATGCCAAGAAAATTGATGCAAACTATCAAAAACCATTTCTCTTCCTCATACAATAAAAATTTGAATCATCTTCATATAAATTCTTTGTTTTCTTTTGTTTCAGAAAACAAAGTTCTTGTTGAAAAACCCGTTATATTATTCATTCTCATTCAAAGTGTTACGTAGCTATATTTCGGTGTGATTGAATCCACGAAGAGATTCATTCATAAACCAGTAGTATAAATTAAGGCGTAGTGAACATTACATTGTCATAGTTTTATATTTCTCAGAAGTCGTCGGTTTACTGGCCGGGAATAAACCTATCATGAACGGCTTACGTAGTTCAGTGAAGGAAATTAGTATTTAGTGAACACGAATAACACAATGAGTATTTTCGTGATTTGGAAACACATGGATTTGAACCCGAGACCTCTTGATTAGCAGTCGGATACGATAGCCACTAGACCAACGAGGCAGTTATAATATAATGTTATAAAATATTTTATAAAAGAAAATTCTTCCATTTTGGTTTCGCCGCAGTAGGATAAAATATTGAGCTATAAAATAGAATAAAATAAAGCAAAATTTAATTGAATGTAAAAACGAAATCTCTCTGTTGAATTTTTTTGATACCTGGATTTCTGATATCCACTCTTTTCATATCGTATTTATTTAATAGAGAAAAAATTAAACCTAGATTTTACCGTAGCTAACAGAACCACTATAAATTTAATATATGGTTAAATGAATACAACCCTTTTCTATACAGATATTTACAAATAAAACTTTTTACCGACTTCAAACGTTTCTATTAAACCTACAAAAGTAACGCTATTTTGCTGATGGAGGGCATGAGTAGAATCCAAGGGGGTAGTATGGCCAATAATAAAAGAGAATAAAGACGTAAGGCTTCCATCTTGGTGAAAAGGTAAGAAATTCCATGGTTGTACATAGCTTCAACTAACTAGAATTAGTAAAAGGTCCGAATTATGTTGAATTATTATATTTTATTTTAATGTCATTCTCGAAAATAATAGTAAGTCGTCTAATGGTAAGTAATTTTCATTTTTAAATTTGCTGAAGATTCTGATTGAGGTTCGTGATTTAAAAGTCATGGAGGGATAGGATAAATAGTACTTAACTACCAAATAATTCAGGTATCTGAGGTACATTTCGCGGGACATTTGTTTTCAGCATCGTATAAAATCATATCAGCACCTTTCTCTGCAATCGCCATAACAGCTGCTTGGATACTACCACTAGGAATTACAAGTATCACACTTGCGTCTACTACCCTAAGACCTCCTACCCCTATAACTTTTAAACTTTCATCAACTACTGACCCCATAGAACATGTACCTGAGTAGTCATTTGAAGAACTCATCATATGCAACGAGTAACATCTCCAATAATAAATACCAGAATACTTTTCACATTCGGGCAATGTTGGGAAAACAAGAGCACCAGCGAACTGTTTAAAAATGACTGTTTTGGCTAATTGTAGAAAGTCTATAACATAACTCAACATAGTTTCCAAATCTTCACTTTGAGAATAAAAACCAGAAATAATCAAAGGGTTATCGCTATAGTCTGCACTATGCAAGACAACACGGCCTCTCGTTTTGGGATGCAATAGTATAATTTTAGAAAGCATAGTTTCATAACCTTTTGTTTTGTTGTATAAAGATTGGCAGATGTCATTTCTAAAGGTGTTTTCAACGGAGCAAATTGATAAAAGAGTATCGGAATCACTTGGTATTATAAAATTTTGGGATTGATAATCTGGTGTTATTTTTCCTTTGTGTAAAGCCACGTTGCCTACGATGACAGACGCAGGAAATTCGTGCGGATCAATAGAAGACGATTTCTGTTTGTAAACTTTTAGTTTATGTACAATAGACACTTCTAAATGATCTTGGAAGAATTTACCTACAGGCAAATGTTTTTTAACTTCGATACCATGATCACTTAATTGGTCACGAAGACCTATACCTGATAACATCAACAGCTGAGGTGTTTTAATCGCACCAGCTGAAATAATGACCTCCCGGGTAGTTTTTATTTCTATGAGTTCATTATTTTTAATCGCTGTTACACCGATAGCTTTATCTTTATCTAATTTAATGTTTATGACTTCAGCTTCTTTCAGATAATGTAAATTGGGTCGATTCCTTATTGGAGTTAGATATGTATAAGGTATACTTTGACGGATGCCGTCTTTGCTCATAAACATCGGCTCAAAGTAGCCTAGAGTCCTATTTCTATTTCCATCTTCTATGATTTGGTGGCCTGCTTGATTGAAAATATGTAAATATTTCTGACTGGCGTCATTGACAATTCTAGTTACACCTATTGGTCCATCAGTACCATGAAAATAATCATTTTGTGTGGGTGTGATATCCTTAGAGTCAAACAGTTCCGACTTCTTAAAATATTTAAGCAGGGACTTGTAGTTCCACGATTCGTCTTTGACGATTTCAGCCCAACGGTTGTAGTCACTTGGGTCTCCTCGGAGGTAAAGCAAGTGACCTAATGAACTACTGCCGCCAAGCATTTTTCCACTGGTTAAGCTAAGAAAATGATTTCTGTGAGCTTGTGCTGTAAATCCATCGTTGACTGTGGTGAAGTTCCAATCGTATTTGGAGTTTTTCAAGTATAGGTAGGTACCCGCATACTGGAAAAAACATTCATGTTGACAATTAATTTAATGATTTATTGGCAAAATTATCTAACTTTCAAATCATTTGAAAAAGACTTTATGTATTTTAATTACTTTACTCTTTGAAAAGGAGAAATAGTGCATTGTTCACCGAGGGAGGAAAAGGACCGATTACTAGCTAGGGAGCAGTTTGTGGCCCGAAGGCGCAGCCTTGGGCCACAATACTCCCGAGGTAGGAATGGGACTTTCACCCGAGTGCTACATAGTGCTTAATACTACACCTGTGAGGAACATTTAAAGTATTTTTAAAATAAAATCAAAACATAAGGCACCATATGACACAATTTAAATTAGAATTTGACCAATATTTCGCGCTTCTTTTGTTTTTTTTTATTCTTTACAAAAGGGTGTCAGTGGCACGGAGATTCCATATTTAAATTATATGAAAACTCTTTGGGAAGGGGCGGGCCATAGATAATTTAACACATGATAAATGAAAATTCATACAACTTTCTCTCCCGCTAAAACACGTTAGAAATGGATTTTCATACATTTTTTCCTCCCGCTTATTCAGGTCGAGGAAAAGACTAACTTTCTCTTTTCATTTTCAGGGAATATTGACTACTGTTCCGATTAGGTGTAGTATAAAAAATATTTTAAGGGCCTTTAGGGCTTTGTCTTTTTAGTAATTAGGAGTTTCAGATTTTTTTGGCACTTCAGGACTATTGAGGTTTTATTATTCTTATGGTATTAGCGATTACATTTCGTTAAAGTCGTAGGGCAAGTAAAAAAAAGAGAGCGGTAATTTTTTTAACGATTTTTCTAAATATTTTTGTTATTATAAAAAGAAATATTTTAGAGTACTATTTAAATATGAAGAATCAGAATTGCTAAATTAAGGGTATAGTATTAACGTTATTATATAAAACAATATCGCTAGGAATCATGAAAAACTTTCGTTTAAAAAAATGAGATTTTAAACATCAAAGAGTTCATACTCAAAATAGTAATCTGGATCTCCTTCATTCTTACTATAGTATGAATGTATAGAGTTTTTTTATATATTTAAGCCTGCCAAAGTGACTACTCTGCCTGATGGAAATCAAAAGTAGAATCCAGGAGTAGGGGCCACCATCCTCATTGTGGGGGTAGGCAATGCAGCATAGTGACCCATACCATGGCGGCCTGGTCAGATAATGCGTGCTGAAATCAGCGTGGGTCTACTACCTTTTAAATACCTACATCTGGAAAAGAAAAAAGAAGAAGATATGAGAAATGAAATGTTTTTACTTTTAATAAGTGAATTTTTGAAAAGATGAAAATTTACCAATCATTAGGTTATAACTTTGAACACTATACGCATGTGTTGATGGATGTGTCATTACTTTTATTCATCTCGTGGGTGTCGTAAGAGGTAAATAAGTAAGAAAACTAGGCTGGACAACTACATTGCAAAGGATTTTTTTTAAATACACCCCATTTCAACTTGTCTGGCCAGCAGCCAAATCTCCTTACTAAGAGAGGCCTATGTTCCACAGTGTACAATTAAAGGCTGTAGATGATGATTACTTACTAAGGATTCTATGGGTGGATCTCCACCAGCTTCGATAACCAGGACCTGATATTTACCGTTCGCAGAGAGTCTGTTCGCGAGGATGCCACCTGCTGTACCACATCCCACTATTATAAAGTCATAACAAGGTTTGACATCTGAAAATAACATTGAAAGATTGACATCTGAAAATAATTGTGACTGCCTCGATGGCGCGATCGCAGCGTATTTCCGATTTCGAGCGTTCGATTCCCGGGTCGGACCAAATGTTTGTGTGATGGGCAAATATATGTTTCGGAGTTTAGATGTTTCCGATGTATAATGTGTATGTATTTACAATAAAAAAAGTGTGTTTATGTATTTATATCAGTTGTCTAGCACCCATTATACAAGCTCTGTTAGTTTGGGACTAGATGGCGTTGTGTGTAATATGTCCGGAATATTTATTTATTAAATAAATACCTAAATTACTGGAAACATTTAAGTTAATGCTAACAGATTCAAATGAATAAAAATAGTGCTAGAACTTTCTTAACATTTAAAAAGATAGAGTAAACGCAATAAAGACTCATCACTGTTTATTTAGAAGCCCAAAATCAATCAGAGTGGTGTGCCATCAAAAAGGCCTATGTCCAGCAGTGGACTGCGATAGGCTGATGATGATGACGACTGTTTACTTGAATGGAAATCTCAACTTGGTTTCGAGAAAGTTAAATTTGAAAACTCTGTTAACTGCTGGTGACCTTAGGTGATTGGAAATAATTAACGAGGGTAAACAACTACAGCGCGGTCAGTACCTAGATGGGTGACCGTTTGTGGCATGATATTTTATGATCCGTGATTTGGATTTCACGTTAAGCAGCCGGTCCCGGTTGCTATTATAAGATAACAGTTGTGAAGCTTAGCTGGAGGCCTTTCGGCGACTTGAAAACATTCAACAGCAAAATTATGTTGCCAACACGTATTTTGCCAGTCCCGAACCCGCACTCAGCCAGCTTGGGGACGTATGCCCTTAACCATCTCCTGAGAAGAAATCCGAGCTCAGCAGCGAGACGTTGTGGGTTTCTATGAATTGTTGACCTTCATCTTTGTCTAGCATTACATTTTTTGTGACAAAGAAAAATGTACATAAAAAAAAAATACCTTTAACATGCGTAAATTGCGGCCACATATATGATGTAAGCTGCAACAGCACAATGGTACGTAGTCCCATTTGGATGAAATTCGTTCTTGCTTGTATTCTGATAGCATCCATGATTCAAAAATTGATCTATAACATTAATTCGTTTGGTTAGTTAGTTTCAAAGTTAGGCTCAACACTTGATCTGAGCTCATGGTAAAGTCTTATTTTAGACTAACTAAGTCTCACGGCATTACCCGCAGTCATTATTGTAAATCACGAGTAACGCCGACAAGCGAAGCTAGTCTAACTTACTCCTTGTGTCATCAACATCATCATCAACAGCCTTTAACAGTCCACTGCTGGAAACAGGCCTCTCCTTGAAAAGGAGGTATTGGCCTACTATACCACGCTGGCCAGACGAGTTCGTATAGTGTTGGTTTCAAGTTTTCCTTCTCTTTGCATTGATGTTGTCTTGCGTAGTTTATCCCATAGTCGCCTTTTACGTCACCCACGTGGGATGAATAGGAATGGTGACACTCGGTATTCTTAATCCGTCACCACACGGACTCCTTGTGTCATTTCCTATCTATTAGTGAAAGTTCCATCAAAATATACTTTAATATGTACTTAGAACAAAACTGTTACTTTGATATTACATACATACACTTGAATTTTATTTATTTATATAGATTTGAAAGTTACTGCCTGTCTATTACAGTCACGGCTAAACCACTGCACCGATTATGATCCAGGGTCCATTAAGAGGGGTGTGAAAAAGCATCTCACAAAGCCGCAATAGTTTGGTTCGGCATCGCCATACTTCCTGCATCGCAGTCAGTCTGGTGGCCCCAACTCTTATATTCTATTCATGCTTACCATCAGGCAGAGTAGAGTCACATTGGTAGGCAACAAAAAAAAGAAACTCGATTTCAATAAAATTTAGTGAGAAGATACTTTGATTCTTGAGGTAGAAAATAGGCTACTCTTTATTAAGACAACAGACAAACACACAAGCAGAACAACGATCAAAAGTTTCTATAATATAATACGATAAATACTTACAGTATATTTTCCGATATCTTCCGTCCGTCTGTTCGTAATATATTTTGAGTCAGACGACTAACTCCATGTCCATACTCTGTACAATTCCAATGTTATCTAGGTTATTCAGCAGAGAATAATGAATAAAAACATTATGGTGGATGAAAATGAGATGTTTTCTTTATTTCTTTTATTTCATAATTATAATAATATCTAAGCTATTCACAATATAAACACTGAGGTTACATTTGTCTATGTATTATAAAATTCATTTTAAAAGGCCTTGTTGGTCTAGTGGTTAGCGTATGCGGCTGCTGTTCAAGAGGTCTCGGGTTCGATTCCCGGGTCAGACCAAATATTTGTGTGATCCACAAATATTTGTTTCGGAGTCTGGGTGTTTTTCTATGTATAATATGTATGTATTTACAAAAAAAATCGGCCAAGTGCGTGTCAGGCCACGCACAGGAAAGGGTTCCTCAGTCACCTATAATGGTATGTGGATTTAAAATCGTATCCAATAGATAATTGTTATGTTTACGTATTAATACGTTAATTTTGTATGACGTTTTCCAAGTGAGCGCATTTTACCATATAAGCCTTTATAACTCCTGAACCAAGAAAGTCATCTAATCGGTTATAGTTTTCCTTCAAAGTTCATTAGATGGACCACCATCACGATTTTTTTCAGATTTTTTGAGCCAGCCGTTTAGCTTTTAGAGGGGGGGGGACGCCCTGTTTTTACAAAAAAGTGCCCTTTAAAGGGAAATATCTCGCAAACGGATACCTAAATCAAAAAATCGTCTAGGAAACCCTTTATTGTTTTTAAAAGACCTATCTAATGATACCCCACACGATGGGGTAGCCTCGAGAAAAAAAAAACATCCCCACTTTACGTGTAGGGGAGGTACCCCAAATAAAATTATTTTTCATAATTTTATTGTAGCACTTTGTCGACACAAAATCGATCACAGTGGTGTGCAATGGGAGAGGCCTATGTCCAGCAGTGGACTGCGATAGGCTGATGATGATGATGATGACTTTGTCGACGTAATTACAACACGTATTCATGCAAACTTTCATCTTTCTAGCACTTACCGTTTGGACGGTAAGTCGAGGACGGACGGACGGACGGACGGACGGACGGACGGACAGACGGACATGACGAATCTATAAGGGTTCCGAGTTATGAACTTCGGAACCCTAAAAAGTATGTTTATGTATTTATATCAGTTGTTTAGTACCCATAACACAAGCTCTGTGATTACTTTGGGACTAGATGATGTTGTGTGTAAGATGTCCAAAATATTAAAAAATAAATAATAAATATTTATTGGTGGCGCAGGGCGACTTTTGTATTTGAGGTGTCACGAGTTCGATTCCCGGGTCGGTCCAAATGTTTGTGTGATCAGCAAATTGTTATTTGTTTCGGAGTTTGACTGTTTTCTATATAAAATATGTATGTTCACAAAAAAAAGGATGTTTATTTATTTATTTATTTATCTATAATGGACCTCCGACAAGGAATACACCTTACATGCTAGTTTTTAACAGAAATAACAAATTGTTTTAATTCTTGTGCTTCCTCAATTATGGGAGATCACAACATGCGTATTACAAAAATAAAAATAGGTACAATTAACAGTGTTTACAAACAGCGTAATATTATGAAGAAAAGATAAAAATAGGAAAGTAATTAATAAAATTATAAAATATGACAATAAGGTAAGCAAAAATTAGAAAATGTGAGGCAGTTACATAAAAATTTATATTCAACACACTTATGTTTATATTTATATTTAAATTTAAACAGAAGGTTTACATACAGACATACGTCAACAATTAAACATTTAATTGCACTATTAGATCTCGAATTTTTCTTTTGAATTCAACCAGACTATTAGAAAAGATGTCTATGTCGACTGAAGGAACTGAAATAGCATCATACTCATGAGTCATCCTAGCAATTGGTGCTTGCTTATGTGTAATGTTTATGTGTTTATATCAGTTGTCTAGCTCTGCTTAGTTTGCGACTAGATGGCGTTGTGTGTTAGATGACCGAAATATTTATTTATTTATTTGCCAATTTTATGCAAATAGGTAGTTAGTATTATTCGTTCTGGAGTGGAGACCGCGACTTGGCAAACGTAGTGTAGGACGTCCAAAGGCCAGGTGGAGTGACGACTTGCGGAAGATGGTTGGCTGGCAGGCTGGCATTCTAGAGTTTGATATTAGGGTCTCAACATGTTTGCCATGTACGGCGTACAAATGTTAGGATATTTAAATGAGGTTTACCTTCACAATAAAAATTTTAATTAGGCAGGGTAAGGTAATAAAATAAGTTAATAGATACAATTCTAACTTTCCTCTAAGTCTGTTCGACTGTTTGTTCATATTGTTTTGAATAAAAACAACTTAATTTATAGATACTTGCATCTGCAGATGATCCCAAGAACGGCGTGACTGCACCTACCAGTATAGCCTAGTGAGCTATTGAAGATGTCGTAATGTCGTTTGTTAAATGGGTTCAAATTCCACATGGAACAATAATTTGTTAAAATATTGTTGTTCTGAGTCTGGAGGTTTTTTTATCAGTTTTATGTCCCATGTGACATCCTTTTCTTAGAGTGGGAGACGTCTTTATTTCAAAGGAAATCTAGAGAAGGGTGAATTAAAGCTTCTGGTAATTGAGTATGACCTCATTTAGCAAGAAGCATCGAAATAATTGCGTATTCTGTAAAGTACTTCAACTCCAGTCGAGTAAACCTTGTCTTTCTGCCTACCACGATGGTCATTCTTTCAATAAGCTAAGCTCACATCAGTCTACCCGTGACCACGAGCGGTATTTAATAACCCGTTCGAAACGTCGGAAAATAGAAGGTATCGTAACCTTTATAATATTATCGCGAATAAGTCCCGTTTACAGTAAAAACATGAGTATGTGTAAAAGTGGCGAAAGTCTACAAACAGTCATTCTTTCAATGTTGTAAATTAGATACATTTCCTAATATACATACATATTAAGATTCCATCCATTCCAGGTATGATATAGTAGTAATGGTACATTAAACTAACAACTACTAGCGTCAGGTCTACTTCTATTGTGGGTAAGATAGTTACGAAAAAGTATTACAATACATTATTTGCAACCTCCTTTCTAAGGTAAGAATTAAGCCCGGCAGTGGGCGACTGAAGGCTGTTCATGTGAATTTATCTTTTTATATTTACTTTTTCACTGCTTAACTAAAGGCCTGTCACTATAATTATTGTAAAAAAATATATGCTAATTCGTTACTAAAAAAAACATCATATAAAATATCTGCTCCATCTTATAACACCTGGGTACTAGTACCTATAAACTATGTATCATTCGGATTATAAGATTAAAAATAATGTAGTAAAGGGCAAAAATGATAAAACATTATTGTAATCAACATTTTTATTTTCACAGTTCAAATCTCGAAGGTAGTAGAGCCACATTGACTTCAGCACGAATGGGTCGGCTCGACCGGGGCACTACTCACACTCACACAGAAGACCGTCCTAATAATGACAGCATTCTTGCTGTCGTATTTCGTTGATGAGTGTGAGACCGGAGGCCCAACCATTCCGCATCTTAGCTTTAGATGTAAGAAGTGAAATCAAACATGTTCAATTTTTCTCTATAAAATTTTTGCGGCTAGAGAAAACACAATAACTAACCCAACATCTCCCTTGATGCTGTTGTTCTTGACATGGGGGCTCAGGGTGCAATATTTTTGAATTAAAAGATGATAAATTTTCTAAAGTATTTAATTACATCTCGCTGGAAACTGATGTTTCGCGTCTCTCAATACCATATCAGCTCCCTTTTCCGCAATGGCCATCACAGTTGCTTGAATATTCCCACTTGGGAGGATAGGTATCACACTAGCATCTATTACTCTAAGACCAGAAAACCCATAAACTTTTAACTTTTCATCAACAACTTTACCCATAGAACACGAACTGGCGTAGTCATATGTGCTTCCCATCATATTCAATGCGTAACACTGCCAATATGCAACGCCGGTTCGGTTATTACATGTTTGTATTTTCGGATCAACAAATTCACCACCATATCTTTTGTAAACAGATGTTTCTTGTATATTAAGGAAGTCTACTATATAATTTGTTATATCTTTTATATCTTCTTCATGAGTATAGAAACCAGAAATTACCATTGGAGGATGTCGATGATCTTTACTTTGTAAAGCAACATGACCTCTAGACCTTGGATGTAACAAGACAATCAGTGAGAGCATTGTTTCAAAACCTTTTGTTTGATTGTATAACGAATCACAAACTTCGTCTGAAAAGGAATACGTCAAAGAGCAAAGTGATAACAGTTTATTTGAGTTACTCGGTATTATGTAGTTCAACGTTTGATATTCTGGATGCGGTTGGCTTACTGCTGCATTACCTATTATCATATTTACACCCAGCTCTCGGGGATCGTTAGAGGTAATATTTGTTTTAGTAGCGTTAAATTTATGAACAAGTAAAACTGCTAAATGATCTTGGTAAAATTTCCCAACTGGTAAGTCCTTTTTTATTGGTATCTCATTGGCTACCAGGTGTTCTTTTATACCTATGCCTGACAGCATCAATAATTGTGCTGACTTAACTGCACCAGCTGCAAGAATCACTTCCCGATTTGCTTTAATATAAATTTCTTTATCATCTTTGACAGCAGTTACTCCCTTAGCAAGTAAATTATGAAAATAAATTTTAGTAGCTTCAGTATCTTTTAAAACATGTAAATTTGATCGCTTCGTAATAGTATTTAAGAATGCAAGTGATGTGCTTTGACGAATGCCATTTTTAATCGTGAACATTGGCTCGTAGTATCCCAATGAAATGTTTCTATTTCCATCAAACATAGTCATGTGGCCGGCTTCTTTCAACATGTTTAGGTATTTTTGACTAATTTGATTAACAACTTTTTTTACACCCATTTCTCCGTTAGTACTATGAAAGATATCGGAGCCCGGAAAAACAAAGTCTTTATAGTCCATTTTTTCAGATTTTTTGTAATAATAAAGTACTTTTTCATAGCTCCATGATTTGTCAACTAAATATTTAACCCATTCATCAAAGTCGTATGGGCTTCCTCTAACGTACAGTAAGTGGCCTAAAGAGCTACTGCCTCCAAGCATTTTTCCACTGTGCAGTTTGAGGACATGATTTATGTGTGTTTGAGCTGTGTATCCATCGTTGACGGTTGTGAAGTTCCACTCGTGCATGGAGTTTGGAAGATAAGCGGTCAAACCCGGATACTGAAAAATAATAATTTAATATTGTAATACGTCATACCCTGTAATTTGTCAAATATTATTCATTAAATATTTCTTTAAAGTTTTAATTATTGACAGATTTATTGCAGGTTTTTGGAAACTATGATATATTCATTATGTGCAAAGTGGATGAAGAATAGATCTTGCTTGATTATAGTTCAAGCAAGATATATTATATTCGTTTTCAATAGAAAGATGGAAAATGGAGCATAGAAATAAATGAACAGCAGCTCTTAGATTCTGTTCATATATTTCCATCAGGTAGAGGTAGAGGGAAAATCTACATAAAACGAACACAACACCCAGACTCAAACAACATGCTGTGTACCACTTAAAGTGTTGTTCCACGTGAAGTTTGAACCCACACCACTCAGCACAGTAAAGAACTTGTACTTACCTAGCATTAATTATTTTTTTACTGGTGTACAAACTGTAAAATCAACAAATTACTCCTATACTAGTAAAAACGAAATGAAACTTAAAAAGCCAATTGGTGGAAGCCAATTTCAGTTCGAACGAATGCCCAGAAGTTAACGTGCAAATATTTGTGTATGAAGAATATATTGCCGAGAATATTCTACTGAAACTTCGAACACAAATACTGACAATCGTTTTCTCTGAACGTTGTAATTAAACTTCAGCTTTCACTTGGAGCTGTAAATTTTGCGGAACCCATCTATTGTAAAGCTCAATATGCAATGACCAGACTTTTAGGAAATTTTAAAAAGTAACAAGTTTACTTTGTTAGCTTTGATAACTACTGTAGGTTCTTTAAAAATTTTAATGTGAAATTAAGCTTATTATATATTTAGTTTCAAATATTGAAAACTTGAGTGTCAAAGTTTACAAAGATAAATAAATTAATAAATATTTCGGACATCTTACACACAACGTCATCTAGTCCCAAACTACGCAGAGCTTGTACTATGGGTACTAAACAAATGATATAAATACATAAAACATATTTTTTTTTGTAAATACATTCATACACCCAAGCTCCGAAACAAATATTTGTGGATCACAAAAATATTTGGTCCGTCCTGGGAATCGAACCCGAGAGCTCTTGATCAGCAGCCATATACGCTAACCAACAGACCAGCAAGTCATTCGCAAACATGAACGTTAAAGAATTATACAGCGAGTGTAATTTGCAATCGACGTCGGTCTGTATTAAGTTACATTAAAGAACAGTGTATCATTGTGAGCTTCCAAACACCACAAAAGGCACAAGCAAAGCAAGACTGTGTTTTTAAGTAAGGGTTACTTATTAGACAGAAAGCAAGAAATATATAAATTAAGCAAAAAATACTGTCATAACTACTTTTTACAGTTTGTGGATGGGTTTTAGAAAAGTGTTCGTAAAAAAACTCATACATAATGATGAAAAAAGATTTTAAGGTAAAATTTAATTTAGAATTCAATTTTCAATAAAAAAAATGTTTAACCCACGCAAAACAGGCTAAATAATTTGCAATTCAAAGAAAAGTAGAAAAGTAAGAATTTAACTAGCTAGCATGTTATATTTGAATTATAAATGGCAACATTATTAAGTTTCTATTGTCAAAGACTATAACTCTACGCTACAATGTTAATTTGGAATTCAACTTGAAATTGTGAAAATGAAGAGAATGAAACAAAAAAAAAAAAATACAGAATTGAAAAGAAGAATGAAAGAGTGGCTCAATGAAAGACAGTGATTTGGTAACACAACTTTAATTTCTAAACAATGCATATTATGCATAAAAATATTCTATTACCAAATATTTTACAAGCAAATTAATTCGTGTGCAAAAATTACAATTGAATTTCAATCATGTTTTTAAATATGTATAAAGACGGGATTTCATAGACAACTCATCAGAATAAATTTAAAAATAATAGTTTTTTTTGTCTTTTTGAGTTTACAGTTGGCATTCTCATTCATATAATTCATATAATCTTAAATTTGAAATACAGTACAGTAAATGTTTCAAAAATATTAAAAAGCTATGTATGTTGTACAGATTTATTAGATACTAGCTTTCGCCCGCGGCTGCACTCGCGTCTATGTCCGTTATCGCGGTAAAAAGTAGCCTATGTCCGTTCTCAGGTTTTAGATTAACTGGGTACAAAAATTCAATAAAAACAGTATAGTGGTTTTTGAGTTCATTGCGAACAGACCGAAGAAGAATAATAAATAGTTACAAAAAATTACACATTCGTTCTTTTTTCATAAATGTTATAACTACCTACATTTAAATTTCAACAAATTCCTTAAAGTCAGGTAAACCAATATAACTAACTAAAGTAAAAAGTATTTATGTATTTGGATTGCACTTGGAAGGACTTTTGTTCTTTGCTTCTTTCAAAATCATATCAGCTCCTTTCTCTGCGACCGCCATTACAGCTGCTTGGACACTACCACTGGGTATAACAGGTATTACGCTAGCGTCTACTACCCTAAGACCCCCCACTCCCATCACTCTCAGTCTTCTATCAACTACTGACCCCATAGAACAAGTACCTGTGTAATCATACGAAGAACTCATCATATTTATCGCGTAACATTTCCAATATGTAATACCAGAATAATTATCACATGCCGGTAATGTTGGAAAAACGATATCACCCCCGAATTGTTTAAAAACTGCTGTTTTGGATAGTTGTAGAAAGTGAATAATATAATTTGTCATAGTGTCAACATCTACATCATGAGAATAAAAACCAGAGATAACTAGAGGGTGGTCTTTATAGTCTGCACTTTGTAAGACAACATGGCCTTTTGCTTTTGGATGTAGAAATATAATTTTAGAAAGCATAGTTTCATAACCTTTAGTGTTGTTGTTTATGGACTCGCAGATTTCATTTACAAAAGTATTTTCTACAGAACAAAGTGATAAAAGAATATCAGAATCACTTGGAATTATGAAATTTTGTGATTGATAATCAGGTGAGGTTTTTCCTTTGTCTATAGCCACGTTACCTACGATCACAGATGCAGGAAAGTCATGTGGATCAGCTGGGGATGATTTCTGATTGTTAACATTTAGTTTGTGTACAACAGTTACTTCCAAGTGATCTTGGTAGAATTTACCTACAGGCAAATGTTTTTTAACTTCGATACCATGATCACTTAAATGCTCACTTAGACCTATGCCTGATAACATCAACAGCTGAGGTGTTTTAATCGCTCCAGCTGAAAGAATAATTTCTCGATTCACTTTTATTCTTATTATATCATTATTTTTAATAGCTGTTATACCGACAGCTTTGTCTTTGTCTAATTTAATGTCTATGACTTCAGATTCTTTCAGAAAATGTAAATTAGGTCGACTTTTAATTGGAGTTAAGTATGTATAAGATGTGCTTTGACGAATGCCGTCTTTGATCATGAACATTGGTTCGAAGTATCCTAGAGTCATATTTTTATTTCCATCTTTTATAATTTCATGGCCAGCTTGTTTAAATATATGTAAATATTTTTGACTGACGTGATTTACAATCCTAGTTACACCCATTGGTCCATCAGAACCATGAAATAAGTCCTTTCGTGTATTTACAACATCCTTAAGGTCTAGCATTTCAGATTTCTTGAAATACTTAAGTAGGTGTTTGTAGTTCCATGATTCGTCCTGGATAATATCAGCCCAACGGTTGTAGTCACTTGGATCTCCACGAAGGTAAACTAAATGACCTAAAGAACTACTGCCGCCAAGCATTTTCCCACTGGGTAGAGTGAGGATATTGTCTCTATGTGCTTGTGCTGTAAATCCATCGTTGACGGTGGTGAAGTTCCAATCAAATTGGGAGTTTTTCAGGTATAAAAATGTTCCCGCGTACTGGAAAAGCATTTGGAAATTTTGAGTCTTTGAATTGTTTTTTTAATCTAATCGTATTGTCATTTAACATACGATAATTGAAATCAAGAATACATCTTTTATGTATCTCTTTGTCTTCATCTCTCTGATTTGATGAATCTACTTTATCTGTTTAATATCTGAACTTAGACCTACAAGTAATTTTAGGTTTGTCCTCAAACTGGGTCGTCTAAAATCTAATCGAATTTGATTTCCTCCAGTTAGGTATACATTGAGTTCACACTGATCACAAACTGTTTAATCATTCAAATTATAGTCGGTCTAGAGACAAAACAGTCACGTGTTGTCCAATATTGACAAAATTTGACTAATAACAGATTTTATGTATTGCGCTGGCGTGCCGATGAAATACTTTAGCGCTTAAAAGGGTTATCAGGAATGCTCGGTAAAATTGTGATTACATCGTAGCATAATGGGACATACGGCTGGCGTATAATGACAATGACGTTTATATAATGGCCACTGGCCACTGGAAAAATGGCTTTTTGACATATATATTGTAAAAATAAATGTGATTGTACTATTTGTGCTATTGGTGCAACATCCCATACGTTCCCGAAGTGCGAGGAAAAACGAGAATGAAAATTTGTAGACCTGCCGCCTTAACTAAGTTACAAATGAAATGAAATGAAAAATACAATTCATTTTCTATTATAATTCTCTATTCTCTCGTTTCATTGGTTAATGTCAGACAGTCACATGATCAATACAAAATATTAACAACTGAGTTAGGTGGCAGATCTACTAATACATATTTATGGTGAACGCACACTTAACCGCGCCGAACGAATCGAAGTCAAGGAGGCCTCGCACACTTATCCGCAACAGAAGAATCGACCGCGTCGAAGAAATCATTTCAAGAAATAGTACTCGTGCGTTGCTCTGTCATACGCAACTGATAGAATGCGAGCGCATAGGATTGCTGGGGTTCTTCCATATGCGGACGATTCAACACGGGTAAGTGTGCGAGGTTTCATGAGATTTCATATAAAGAATTCTAAAATTCTTTTCGTTCGGCTCGTTCGACGCGTTCGACTCTGATAAGTGTGCGATTACCTTTATACACACAATATAGAAATTATGAGATAGAGAGATGGAAATTTACTTGTCTAATAAATAGGGTATTTCCTTACTAAGGATTCCATGGGAGGATCTCCACCTGCTTCTATGACTAGGACCTGATGTTGGCCGCTCGCAGAGAGTCTGTTCGCAAGAATGCTGCCAGCTGTGCCACATCCCACTATTATAAAGTCGTAGCATGGTTGTACATCTGAAAAAAATAAAATGAAAATCTTATTTTTCATAATCAAGTTTCTATTTAAATAGTAAATGACTCTGGATAAAATAGTTAAATAACGTATAGTGCCTTAAGTAATAATTTGAACTAGACTGAAGGTTAATGTATGTGTAAATTAATATGCTACAACGCCATCTGTCGAAGATATACCGAACGACGAAGTAACTACTAATTCTGTACCGCAATATAGAAATCCCCGAGCCAATCAGCATGTTTATCACTTCCCATAATCAATCGTTACAGCACTACCCGCCAGGCATGATCACCTCTAGATTTCGAAAATGTCAAAGGTACTCCTTTAAAAGTAGAAATTAGATCGGAAGAAGTTTTTATAGAAGGTGACTGACGTACTTGCCGTACTAGATGGCGCTGAAACTGTAGTTAGAATCGCCCAGCAGGCAAGGTAGCGTAGGTTAGGTAATTCAAAGCTATATAACATATATTAATTCTTGAATTAGTAAGTGAAAATAAATATTTAGGACATTTCGGATACATAACGTCATCTTGTTTCCAAACTAAACAAAGATTGTATTATGGGTACTAGACAACTGATAATACATTAACATATTTTTTTTGTAAAGCTTTACATATTATACATAGAAAACACCCAAACTCCGAAACAAATATCGGGAATCGATCCCGAGACCTCAAGCGCAGTAGTCGCATGCGCTACCACTGCGCCACTGAGGCAAAAATCAATATAAATATTACTGACCGTTTATAGGAGTATCCTGTGGCCATAGATATGATGTAAGTTGTAACAACACAATCATACGTAGTCCCATTTGAATGAATTTCGTTTTTAATTGTACTGCAATAGCATCCATGATGGCAAATCTAAACAAAAACAACTTCTTTGAGTGTATGACATAGCAAATCTAAAAATATAAGCATTACTTCAATCACGCTGGACTCCTATTAATCTAAGATTGTTTTTTTTTTACACGCAACGTTATCTAGTCCCAAATTAAGCAGAGCTTGTATTATGGGTAATGAAACAACAGATATAAATACATAAACATACTTTTTTTTGTAAATACATACTTATTTAACATAAAAAACACTCAGACTCAGGAACAAATATTTCTGGATCACACATCAATATTTTCCGACCTGGGAATTGAACCCGAGACCTCTTGATCAGCAGCCGCATACGCTAACCACTAGACCAACAAGGCAGTCAATTGTTGTTACTATTCTATCTCAGGCAGCCTGAAAAAAACACATTTCATCCTGGCATAGAAAGCTAATCTAAAATGGAAGTTTTTGTATTGTCGTGCGAAATCAGAGGACCCATTATGCAGAATAGGTCGCCATAGAGTGGGTCACCATGTTGCATTGTTCACACTCACAATAAGGATGATGACCAATACTCTTGGATACTGCTCATACTGTCTATAAGGCAGAAGTAGAGTTAGTTTGGCAGGTTTATATCAATACCCTTACGCACAACGCCATCGAGTCCCAAACTAAGCATAGCTTGTATTAAGTGTACCACACAACGGATATAATTTTCTTTTGTAAATACAAACATATTATACATAGAAAATACCCAGACTCCGATACAACTATTTGTGGATCACACAAATATTTGGTCCGAACCCTAGACCTGAAGCATAGCGCCAGCAAGGCAGTCAACTTTATATATTTATAATCAAGATCTCTCTCTCACTATGGACAAGGGAAGGATGTTAACACACCTCTGGCCGAGTAGTGACGGATTACGAATATGGAATATCACTCACTATTCATCCGATGGGAAGACAACAGTACTGCAAAGACAAAGAAAAATTTAATTTAAATCCTGGACCATTCCTTCAGAAGCTTGATACAGCACTTTAAAATCTCTCTCCAGCAATGGACTGCTGTAATAATATAACATTTTTTTTTATAATAAGCCTACTATGAGTAGAATATAGGAGGGTAAGCAACGCAGCATGGTGACCCATACCATGGTGGCCTTGTCAGATGTTTCGGCTTCCAGAGACCGGGAGAATGTATAGTGGGGCCTCCTGTCTCAGACTCACTAACGAAATACGACAGCAAGAATGCTGTCATTATTAGAATGATCTTCTGTGTGAGGGTAGTACTGCCCCGGTAAGGCCGGCCCATTCATAATGTAATCAGCTGAAATCAACCTACAGACATGTTATAACATGTTATAACGTTATGTCATAAAGAAGTCAAAACACGTTCCAGAACAATTCAATGCTATTCGTATTATTTATAAATAACATGTAAGGGCCACAGCACACTAGCTACTTTAAGCATCGGCGATCGGCAACTAGTCGCTTTTTAGAAGCTAAATACGGCGACCGAACGCTCTACACCGCACACTTATAAACGTTAAACGCGGAGATTGAGTCGCTTTTCAGAAGCGCAACACAGCAGCTGAATGCTAGTCTCCGCACACATTCGGATGCCGGTAGCATCGATTTGGCAACTGAGCAGTCGCTAAAACGCGCATTCCCGATACCGCGATTGAACGCAGGAAGTCGCTAAAACGCGATGCAGCATCGATGCAGTCGCCAAATCGCCGATCGCCGATGCTAAAAGTAGCTAGTGTGCTGTGGCCCTTAGACCTTGTGTCAGATATGGTGTTGCTATAGCGACAATGTCTCCCTACATGTAAGAAGCTTACGCCAACGCAATTGAATCTTTGAAGTGTTCTTAAGTAAACGAATTCTTTGTTATATTGAGGTATATGTTCTTATAACTATTTTATTTGAATCGGGTAAAGTCAAATAAATAAATATTTCGGACAGTTTTCACACAACTAGGGTTGCCACCTGTACTTTATAATAAAGTATTTTACGTTATTTCAGGAAAATGTACTCTATATTTTGTGAGAGTTATAACGTAAACGAAAATACTTTATTTAGCATAATTTGATTTTTTTAAGATTAACTTAAAGTTTTGTTCCCGTAGATGTCACCACTCACTACCGCTTTGATATTTAAAAATATTATAATAAAAAAAAAAATATTGTACTTTATTTTGATACGGTGTACTTTTTCTTCTTACCTAAAACAACCGTGTACCTTAACTGCAAAAAAAGGTGGCAACCCTGCACACAACATCATCTAGTCCCAAAGTAAGCAGAACTTGTACTAAGGGTACTACACAACTGATATATAAATACATAAACATATTTTTTTTAATCCCTACATATTGTACATAGAAAACAGCTAAACTCCGAAACCGAAACTTTGGTCCGAACCGAGAATCGAACCAGAGACCTCTTAATCAGCAGCCGCATACGCTAACCACTAGACCAACGAGGCAATCAGAATATTTCTGTATCACGGGGGACTTTACAAACATACATGAAACGGACACAAAGAACACCCAGACGGAACACTTGTTAAGGAATATATTCATGGAGACCTTAATTTAATTTAAATTAATAGTATAAAATTCAAAAGAGATCCCTATTAATATTATAATTGCGAAAGTAACTCTCTGTCTGTCTGTTACGTTTTCACGCCTAAACCGCGGAACCGATTTTGATGAATTAGATAGGAAGATGGAATGAAATGGATGTATCGAGATAGATGTAACCTTCATCAACAACCCATAACTTCCCAATGCTGCGCTCAGGTCTCCTCTTAAGAGAGGGTTAAGGTCATACGTCCCCAGGCTGGCCGAGTGCGGGTTGGGGACTGGCAAGACACGTTGTAGCAACGTAATCTTGCTGTTGGATGTTTTTAAGCCGCCCGAAGGCCTCCAACTAAGCTTAACGACTGCTATCTTATGATAACAACCGGGACCGACTGCTTTAAGTGAACGCGGAAACGCTCATTACATATCATGCCACAAAAGGTCACCCATCTAGGTCCGACCGCGCCGTCGTTGCTTACCTTTGGTGATTGTTTCCATTCACCTAAGGCCACTCCTGAGATGTAACCTTAGGTAAGGATATAGGCTACTTTTTATCATGACAACTGACATAAACGCGGGCGGAGTCGCAGGCAAAAGCTAGTCGTTTATAATAACCAATTTAAAGAATAGTGAGTTTTTTCCGAAAATAAAATAATTCCTAATTTCATGCAGGTATTCCATCATGTTGACACAGATGCATGGTTTTGGTTTAACATAGGTATCATCATTTATAAGTTATTTTCAGTTTTAAATAACGAAAGTTCATACACTTATCTATCGATACATAAAAAATACATATAAATAAATTAGGGGTCCAATATCTTGTCTGCTTGTTTCTAGTAATCTCTAGAACGGCTGAACTAATTTTGAAGGGATTTTCACTGATAGATAGCTAATGACCAGAGATCGGAATTGGGTGTGTGAAAATACCTAAAGTTTGTGGGACATAATATGGAGCTGTTACAACCACTTATGTTAAACCGGGTTTGAATTTTACTGGTTTAGTTTTGTTTTTTTTTACATGTTCCTTACCTTTGAAACACCAAACTATAAACACAAACTATAAACAAAAATTAATTTAGAACTGTATTAGCAGCTTGTAAATGTTTATAGTTCGGTGTTTCAAAGGTAAGGAACATGTAAAACGAAAAAAAAACGAAACTAAACCGGTAAAATCCAAAACCGGTTTAACTTAAGTGGTTGTAACAGCTCCATATTATGTCCCGCTGCAAACTTTAGGTATTTTCACACACCCTATTCCGATCTCTGCTAATGACATAAGGAGTAAACTTAGGCTAATTATTTTTAGACTAGCTTCACTCCGCGTTTACAAAACGGCGGGTATCACCGCAGGACTGCGCTAGTTTGGAATAAAAAAAATCTATCTATAAGAGAGAGATGACAAGAGAAGACCCACTTATAACACAACACTATGTATATATTTTTTATTTGATGCCTGCCAAAAGTGACTCTACTCAGCGTGATGGGAAGCATGAGTAGAATCCAGGAGTGGAAGCTACCAGACAGTCTGCGATGCAAGAAGCGTGGTGATGACGGCTATGGCGGCTTAGTGAGATGCCTTTTCAAGCACCCCTTAAAGGACCCGGGATCATAATGGGAAGGAACTACGTGAGCTGGTATTGGGTTCCAAGTTTTACCCGTTTGACACAGGAAAGAAGAGCTATACCGTTTAGTTCTAGTGCGTATATCTACTACTCTAAAGCGAGGGTCTGACTTCCAAGGCCAGCACGTGTTATTCTGTAAAGGAAGGGAGGAGATGGGATCACTTGGAATTTTTTTAGTATTGTATAGATTAAAATATACCTTTGAGAACACTTCGCTGTTTGTCCTGACGAGATGATGCCCAAATAGAATAAACACGGATATCACAAAAAAATACCTCACAGAATATTTCCAAAAAATTTCACCTAAAACGTTTTCAAACTACACTCGTTTTACACTCCCCGTCCGTTATCTGTACAATGGCTTCAATACGCGTTCTTTAATAGAGTATGATAGGAAAAATTGGAATATATGTATTGTTAACATCTATTCTTTCATAACAATAGTCATTCGTTATTCAATTCAATTATTTTAAATAAGAAATGTGGAAACCATAGAATTAAAGTTTTCGTAATTTGTTTATTTGTTTGTTCTATTGTTAAAGAATTTCGGTCTTTAGGCAAGCAATTCTGAATTAGAAAATGAAAGGTTTAGATTTTATATAAGGTTCATATTGGTATGTCATTTCTAAAAATCTGAGCTGGTCTATTCGACAACAATAATTTGAATTTATATCATTTCTTTATATAAAGGCTTTTGAGCAACAGTATTTCATTTTTCTAAAACTCGTTTGCTCTTACCGCACTGAGCTTTACAAGCAAACTTAACAAATTCGTAAGTAAGTGTAGGTAGTAGATCCACGCCGATTTCAACACGAGTGGGCCGCTTTGAACGAAGAAATACTAGCCTCACACAGAAAACCATCCCAATAATGACAGCATCCTTGCTGTCGTATTTTGTCAGTGAGTGTGATACCAAAGGCCCAATCTTTCTGCATAATTCTCCCGGCTTTCATAAGCTGGGAGAATGGTGCAGAAGCATTTGACTAGGCTGCCATTTTATAGGCCACCATGCTGCATTGCTTACCCTCACAATGAGGATGATGACTCGTACTCCTGAATTTTACTCAAAACTAGGTAGGTTCCATTCAAAATTCAAATGATTTATTGCTTATAAGTGTTTGCTTTTGCTTTGTTCTTTTTCGGAACTCTATACAAAAATTTCATAATAACTATTTGTAGTACATTAAATTTAAAGAAGTTTGTCCAGTTGACCCCAATCGCCTTTCAACAACAGCTTTATTGTTACAAGTGTTAAGAGATGACACTGTCAATAAATGATTGGCTAGATGTTTTTGGCACTTTAAATGAGATTTTTTAGTTACATTTTATGGTTATACCGATCGTTCAACCTTATCTCAATATCTAGTAAACAACTCCTCAAAGGTTAAATCTAGTGATTTTGGCTCCGCCCTACTATTTATTGCTTCCTTCCTCAAGGTTCGAAGTATTTCGATGCAGAATTTCGTTTCTGTAACGAACATATCTTTTTTTTAACTTAAATTTTTAATTACATTACTACAAACTTCTACCAAAATTCAAACTATATTCACACAGTACTTCACAATCATTCCGGCTCATAAACGCGGCGAGACCCAAAATAGTTTTTAGTAATATCAATAGACTAACGATAGGAAACTTAAGTTGAATAGTTCACAAAGTTACCCTCAAAGATTTATTACGAACAATATCCTAAACTTGACGAGAGCCCAAAATAATTAGTAAAATCCGCACCCATAATACCTATTTTAATATTAACGACACGACAACGATACGACAAACGTGATATATTATTATTTATTTATGAGCTTGCGAAAGTGACTCTACTTTGCTTGATGAAAAGCGTGAGTGAAATTCAAGAGTAGAAGTTGCCATTATCATTGTGGGTGCAGACAATGGAACCTACACCATAGCGGCGTATTGGGATGCTTCTGCAACGTTGGCCCTCCGAATTTGCACTCACCAACATAAGACGAAAGTAAAAATGCTGTCATTTTAGTTTGTTTTTCTGTGAGAAGGTAGTATACCGCCTTGATTAATATTAATCCTAAACACAAAATAGATTCGTTGTCGTAGTATATCCTTCTATATTCTAGGCTCACAGACTCACGCGCCCACTCGCTATCGTCGTTAACAATCGACTAAACTGTGTCATGACCGCACGTGAGTTGCATATGACATAATGCTTCCTTCTTATTCATTTACAGATAGTACAGTGAGCGCCACATACGCTACAGTTGTCCTATGTAATGTCAGAATAAAAAAGAAAGCCGATATTTATCAAGAAAGTTTTAAATTGTCAGAGAATGTTCTGAACAGTAAGCCCACTGATGTACACAAAAGGAAGCGTAAGCGACTTCCACACATAGCGCAAGCGAAAACATACAACAGCGCCCTCTACCGAAGAAACACTGAACCTCGTAATAACTAATCAAATACACGCGCTGAATAGCATATACACAACTGTCCAACATCAATCGGCGGGCAGTGGCTCGCCAGGCACGATCACCTCACCTGGTAAGATAATCCTCCTTTTGTTTTGGAGGGACACGACACTCGTTCCTCAGAAAGTGCATGATGGTGCAAAATAAACAATCAATAATAAGTCGTCATCGTGTCGTTGTATCTAAATAGTATATTCGTTTAACTTAACCCTAGATCAATAAGTAAGCATGTTTCACCCATTTCCACCCCCACACGTGTAATGTTACGGTTAAATGTGGAATTAATTCCAAATATCAATAATGGAATATCAACAATAAGGGTTGGTTGATATTAATTAATACACACTTACCCTTTAACCCATCTGTAAGTTTGAAATTTTGATTAGCTATTTTGCCACTACAGTTGTTTGATTTTCTGCGATATCTGATGAACCCATTTTTGTAGCATAGTGGGAAATAAGGAATCGGGTTACTTGATGCCAATAGCTTAATTAGAATGATACATATAATTTCTTCCTTACATCTGTGAAGTATTTGTTGGATCCAGCTGAAAAGTGCATGGTTTACCTAGTGGTTTAAGCGGTCGCCACGCTGCTTTCTACTGCGCAAAGTGCTGTGGGTACAAGTGTTATATGGGACAACACTGTGTGATAAATAAATTGTTGAATAAAATTAAAGGGAAATAATCAGAGCTCTGGTCATCTACGTACATGGGCTGAACTGTGGTTGTTCAGCCTCAGAACCAGATTATTTAACTGATCACCATGATCACAAGTGAAGATGTCGTAACGGAAACCTACAATCCAAGATCCAAGTTTCCTCCTTTGAGACGGGAAGCTTATGACATGGAACCCTTAAAGATTCTTCATTACCGTACAATCGTACCGATAAGTGCTAGAAAGATGAAACTTTGCATGAATATGTATTGTAATTACGTTGACAAATCGCTACAATAAAATAATGAAAAATATTTTAATTTGGGGTTAATCCCCTACATACCCCTTCTAAGGCGACTTTTTGATTTAGGTATCAGTTTGCGAGGAATTCCACTTTATAGGGCACTTTTTTGTAAAAACAGGGCGTCCTCCCCCTCTAAAAGCTAAACGGCTGGTTTAAAAAATCTGGAATAAATCGTGGTGGTGGTCCATATATTGAACTTTGAAGGAAAACTATAACGGATTAGATGTCTTTATTAGTTCAATAGTTATAGAGGCTTAACTTGTAAAATGCGCTTACTTGGAAAACGTCATGCAAAATTAACGTAAAGATAACAATTTCTATTGGATACAATTTTAAATCCACGTACCATTATAGGTGACTGAGGAACTTTTTCCGCTTTTTATACATGAGTCTGCCAATGTGAACTCTACTCTGATGGAAAGCATGTGTAGAATTCAAGGCTACCAAACTCAATGCCAACGCATACAATGCAGTATTGTCATTCACTGGTGGTGATTACGAGGGCCTATTAAGGTACTTCAGTATTATAGGGCTTCGATCTCGCACTCATCAACAAAACACAACAGCACGTAGTGTTGGTTTCTTTTTTATAATTTTTAGAATAAGTAACAATTGGCAGCCTTACACCTCACGGGGATTTCTTCCTGACAACCAACTTTTGAGCATCTGCTGATTAGCCATCTTAGCTATCAGGAAACTTAAGAAGAAAATCATGATATTATTCCGCTGTCTACCTTGATTATTGAAAAATGTAATGAGACGCCTCTTAAGTTGATGGCGGGAATTGAGTTAATGACACCATTAACTGGCAATTTTATTTAAAGTGGGTAATTATTTATCAGGGTTGGCCACTTACGGTTTATTTAGGGGTCGGTGGAACTCAACACGCTTTGAGAAACCCTCTATTTATAGTAAAAATTTAAATAAACATAGTTGTGTATAGGTGCAACTATAATAAATAAATATTTTGGACATCTTACACAAAACGCCATCTAGTCCCAAAACTAAGTAGTAAGGGTCCTAAACAACTGATATAAATACGTAAACATACTTTTTTTTGTGAACATATACATAATATACGTAGAAAACACCCTGACTCCTAAACAAATATTTGAGGATCACACAAACATTACGCCAACCGGGAATCAAACCCGAGACCTGTTGATCAGCAGCCGCATACGCTAACCACTAGACCAACAAGGCAATCAATACAATATATATGTACTTAATGTGTATACATCTCTCTAGATACATATTAATATGGTTGTGCCTTTTGAAATAACGAGTAACGCTGTAGGGCGTAGCTAGTCTGAAAAGGTAGCCAAAGTTTTCCCTTATATCATCAGCTATCGGCAGATAAAAGTCCTATCCAAATCGATTCATCCTTTCCAGATATTACTCGGAACACACAGACAAAGAACTATTTTGAAACCATTTTGATGTAAGTATTTGGAGAAAAGCAGTTAATTTATCCTAAAAATATACTATTATAAACTCTCATAAAGATTTATTAAGTTCATAAATTTACATTTCAATGTACTAGGTTCCCGGACAATATAAACACTTAAAAACAATTAAAACTACCAAGTGTGTGATAAGGCAAGCTGAGAGGTTTCATGTAGAAATTGGTTATTTGTACACTGCAGTGCAAAATTATATGGGCCCAAAAAACGCACACCCGTACCGAAGAGGGAGTTAGAGTCAGCTCCACTTCCCTCATAAAGCCGAGGGGAGGTCGACACTCAAATGACCGTTACGCACTTGAGATTCTTCATAAGTTATCATGAAGTATCCTTGAGTAGTTTCAGACGCTTGCCATGAGGTGACCCTTGGCATCATTAGAAATATATGTTAGGGAAATAATCAATACTAATATTATTAATTCGAAAATAGCTATCCATCTGTCCGCTATAGTTTCTTTGGCGGACAGCTGCAACGATTTTAATTAAATTTTAGCACGGATGTACTTTATAGCCCACCGGATTAGCAAGCTAAAGTGGCAGTGGGCTGGCCATATTAGCCGCAGAACTGTAGACCGTTGGGGTAGAAGAGTTCTGGACTTGAGACCACGTCTTGGCAAACGTAGTGTAGGACGCCCACAGGCCAGGTAGAGTGACGATCTGCGCAAGATGGTTAGCAGGAGCTAGATGCGAGAGGTCCAAAATCGATCGAAGTGGTGTGCAATGGGAGAAGCCTATGTCCAGCAGTAGACTGAGATGGGCTGATGATGATGATGATACTTTGATTATTGCGAATGGATATTTTTTACTGTTTACCACGATAAGGTCTTAAGTGGCCATTATGGACAATTTATAATGGAGCTATTTTCCTGTCCCCAAGTGTAGCACTAGCAATTAATTAAACTTGTATAAGTCGAGGCTGTTTGTTCGGGGACCCAGCAGCGCCTAAGTCAACTGATTCGAATGCTCTACTAATTACTTCATGTCTCCTAGCTCTTGGGAAACTATTCTCCTAGGAGACTGAATTTCTATCTTAGAAAGCCCTTCACTCATGTAAAACCTGACTGACAAACAAACTGGAATTGGTATAATAAAAGACGCTGGCCAGACGTGTTGATATAAGATTTATTTTAAGATTTTTATCTGTTTGAAGTACTGCCTTGTTAGTCTAGTGGTATGCGGCTGCTGATCAAGAGGTCTCGGCTTCAATTCCCGGGTCGGACCAAATTTATTTGTGTGATGCACCAATATTTGTTTCGCAGTCCGAATTTTTTCTATGTATAATATGTTTATGTATTTATATCAGTTGTTTAGTACCCATATTACAAGCTACTGCTTAGTTTCGGACTAGATGATGTTGTGTGTTAGATGTCCGTCACTACCAAGACTTAAAAAAATAGTAGTTTTAAAAAACTAAATAAACACGCTTTTCACAAAGCGTGGGGCAGATATATTGAAATATTTTCAGAAAGCACCCCACGTTACATTAAAATTGTTTTCAACTTTTTAGTTAAAAAGCGTGTTTGTTTAGTTTTTTAAAACAATTTTTTTTTTTCTAGACTAAAAAAGACTAATTTGTTATTTATTTTGTATCACTTTTTTTTAAATTAGTGTACTGTCTTCGGTCCACGATAAATCTACAAAGTTTGAACAAAATCTGGCCGTTCAAAGTGGGTCAAAATCGCATCCAAAGGAGTCGGTTACAAACAAACATACAGGTGAAACTAATATAAAGCGTGTAAAAACTATACAGTCCCCTATTTCATAATTAGACTAAGTCTAAATTGAGACATGTCTTTCGTCTACAGATAACTGAGTCATTACACATTGTAATGTCAACATTATTCAGTATTAATTGCAATTAATAGTTTCGACGGTAATAATTTAATTAAGACATATCTATGAATCGATTTTGACCCAATTTGCTCATAATTATATCGAGATGATATTACAATACTGTGACAATATTGTATTTAATTAGATTGGTATGATACAAACGCACTTATATTAAGATAACATCTTTATCCCTGACGATATTCGCCCACTTGCCAGGTGATGGGACGACTTACGTAAGAGAGCCAGGGCAGCAACTGGATTCAAAAGACTGGGCTTTGTGGTGTGTCCAGCAGTGAACTGCAATAGGCTGATGATGTTACCATAGTATAACTTCTGTTCAATTTTTTTAATTTGGTATTATTATATAAGCTATTTACGTGTATATATATTACTTGTTTTCTCCTTTAACTACTGAATGGATTTTGATGAAACTTCATAATAATATAACTTACATATCGGAATAGCACATAGGCCATGATGAATATACCTCCATGACGGTCCTACACGCGGGTAATGATAGAGATATTGCATCCCGATACAGAAAAAAAATCATACAAATGCATAAATCATGACGGTCAGGATCTCTAGCCCCTGAGCTTAATTACTAAAGATCCTGACCGGGAATATTTTATTTTTTTTCTTAATTTTTTTTAGTCAAGGTGATTCTACTCCACCTGATGGAAAACATGACCATTATGAATACAAACAATGTATCTTGGTAACCCACACTTTGGCGGCCATCTTACAAACATAGACAAGAAGAAAACTGCTCTCCCTTTTAACTTCGCCGTAGTTGGGTAAAAAAAGAAAAAGTAATGAAGATTTAATATTACCTTTCTTTCGAGCATAATTAAAGACTAATCTTAGTAATAAATAAAGTATTTAATGTTTTGTTTACTTGTATGTATGCATATAAAGTAACTTGACGCTTAAAATCTGATTCCATTAGTAGAGAATAGCGTGGACATACCATTACATTAGAATCACTTTCGCAGACTTTAAAAAAAATATTAACGTTTTGGTTGCAGTTCCACATTTCAAACTACATAAAAAGTTAAGAGAATCTTAAGCAGTTGTGTCAGCTAATTATTTAATATAATAATATGTTTCATGTGTCCGTGGTGAGTAATTAAGAATATGTAGTCTCACCAACCCTATTCATCTCGTGGATGGCGTCAAGGTGACTAATTGAGAAAACTACGTAGGACAACATCACTGCAAAGAGAAAAGAAAACTTGAAATTAAAACTTTACAGACCCGCCTTGCCAGTGTATAGACAAGTGTATTGTCACACGTAGTTAGTTCCTCCTCATAGTTGGATGGGTAAAACCTTCAGTTACCTCTTTATCTCTTCGGCAAATTCTCTGTACTGATAAAATTACTTTCCTAATTGATTTGTTAATGCACAGCCTCAAACACTGAAATTAAAGTAGGTGATACTTTCAGACTATAATTTTTAAAGTTGTAAACACGACTTAGAATACAATTACCAGAGGTGGATGTAGGAAATATCTTTAAAATTAATTAAAAAAGTATCTTCGGAACCATGCCTAAAATCCTTTTAATGATATATTTTAGTTATAATATTTTATTTTATTAAGTTTTTTAGTTTTAGGTTCATTGTTTTAGTTTATAACCAACATTGTACATACAATATAATAAAGTAAATATAAATTAAAAAAGAAATCCCGCGTCGTATCCACATTATTCTAAAGATAGCCATTCACGTCTCATTACCATCGCTGCACTGTATAAAGGGAAACAGACTATTTTAATTGTTCTGCACGCATCATTAGAGAACACTAAAAGCTCCGGCCATTTCGCAACTCGAACTGAACGGTTCTGTTGAACGCTTTAACAAATGGCTGTATATTTATGGCTGGGATACTGTTGCTGAAATAGATGAGACTCTCTGTATACCGATATCGATTTAATTCTAGTCTTCGCTGAAAAATTGTTGTGTTTCAGAATTAAATGGGGTGTTTACGGTAATTTCACGGGTATTGATTCTTTCGAAACATATTTTAGGACAATTTTCATTCTGATCGTTTATCATTCTGATGAGAGAATCACACAATATTAGTAGGTATTAAAAATCAAACACACTACCATTTGAACATACCTCCAGAGGTCGAATTAATCATGCAGAATTATCTGAATGAATGAAATATCTGATATTGGTCACAAAATGAGGATGGTGACCCCTACTCCTGGATTCTATTCTTGCTTTCCATCATGTAGAGAGTCACTTTGGTAGGCTTAAAAAAATGAAAATCAGAAGTCAGCATATCTTAACTTCTAGACCAGTTTAAGTCATAAAGATATATTTTTTTTTATCCTCAGCAGTCTGTATGTCCATTAGAGTCCGTATAGAAGAATAAAGGTAGGAAGAAAATACCACAATCCCACATCAGGAGAGTTATCTTAAAGGTTTAGCTAACCCAGAGTCGGGGTTTCTACACCTTACAAATCACCATTCATTGTATGAGGTATTCCTTGCGAGATTTGACTCGTTTCTTCGGCTACTAGTACCCAATACGACATAGCATTCTAGTTGTCTTACGGTAAAGTATATGAGAGAGAAAAGAAAGAGCTAAATAAAAGAGTTACCGGTATGCTGAGGGGCCATTGTATCATTCAATCACTACAAGCCTGTAAATGAAACTAAAATAAATATAAAACGCTCATAACCAAGTTGCTTGAGGTGATTGGAAACAATCACCAAGGGTAAGCAACGACAGCGCGGCCAGTACCTGGATGGGTGACCGTTTGTGGCATGATATGTTAAGTGTGTTTATTGACTGGCCGTTGTGAGTATGTTATGCTTGCTCAAAAGTCCTGCTGAGGGTGGCGTGTGTAGCGGGTCGTTCAGCTCCCTACAATATGGTTGAACTGGACGAAGGCTGGTGCATAGGTCATGCTCGTGATACGGGCGCCGACAGTCGGAGCTGGTCATCTCACAACTGCTATATTATATTATTGTTTAATTATTTTAGAACACTACCTGTGTAAATATCAGCATTGGTACATTTTCCTCACATTTAACTGTTTCCTAATGAAATGCCTAAAACAATGTAACCAAAAATTGTAAAAACTATGTTGGAAAAGAGTGTCCATGAAGTTTCTTTTCTGTTCTTCTCATGACTGACTACTGACTGACTACTTGACGTTTCAAAAGTCCCGTTGTATTGGTTTATTTGAAATAAATATAAGTCGTGTGGCTCTCGGGGACTGCAGCGGTAAAGCTATTGCATAGCATTTTTTTATTAACTTAAGCAATTATATTTATTTATTTATTTTTTGTTTATGCAGTATTTTTTTCTTTTACACACATACTGGCTTTATACCATCATACATTCTAACAATATTATTGCCGAACAATATAATCATCATATTATCCGAAAGAAAATGACAATTAAAAAGAGAACTTATTAGTATTATGAGCATATCTATGTCATGTCATGTCACGACAAAAAAAGAAGAGGAATCTAGAATGACTGTGTTGTCATGGCAACAGATAACGGCCGGTGGCGGCAGCACGCATGCGCTAATCTGCCTATAGAGCACGGAGCAAATCCTTGTCGCACTGCAGTTACAATCATATTATCTATCCTTTTTTAGGGTGTTAGGTTTTTTCGTTACGGGATTTCTTAATTCGGTGGCCGCGCTCAAAGCCCGCGATAAAAGCTATACAATAGCTTAAAATGGTTTGATTTGATTATATTTAAGCGTTTCCGTGATTCGGAGGTCACGTTAAGCAGTCGGTCCTGGTTTTTATTATAAGATAGCAGATGTGAAGCTTAGTTAAAGGCCTTCGGGCGGCTTAAAAACATCCAACGCCAAGATTACGTAGCTACAACGTGTCTTCCAGTCCCAACCAGCACTTGGCTATCGTGGGGACATATAGCCTTAACCCTCTCTTGAGAGGAGATACAAGCCCAGCTGTGACGTTATGGGTTATTGATGAAAATAAACATCTAATTCTCAGCTATAATAGAACTAATTACAACTACCTACAACAATATTTATCTCACACATTAATTAATTAACTACACAATATTGTCGCGTCAACGTGCCGTGACAGGTGTTGAGCTTACGTCATCATTATGACGTAATGACGTGTTGAATTATGTGTTCTAGAAATGTAACGGTACATGCTTTTGAATATTATATTATGTGTGAAGAGATTGAACTAATAATGTAGTGTTATATAAGTATTTATTGATCGTTAGAAATTTAATTAATCTACAGATTTCACTACGCCGTCATGTTTTGGGTCACCTTGCTGCATTGTATGCACTCACAATGTGGATGGTAGTCCCTACTCCTTAATTTTATTCATGCTTTCCATCAGGCAGAGTAGAGTGACATTAGTAGGTTTAAATATTTATATATAAAAGAAGCTTAAGAGTTTACTTTAACTCATTAACCTCCAGATCCACCGGTTCGGAATAAAAATTTAATTTGATTTTCTACGGCCCCGTTGATTGATATAAACAGTGATTATAAAACATTACGCTATGAATAAAAGGAAATGAGCCTAAAACATCTTTCTCACCCTCAAATAACTTCGCTCTGGCTGATGGAAAGCATGAGTAGAATCAAAGAGCGGTGGCCAACATCCTCATTTTAAAAGTTTAGCGAGCAATGCGGCATGGTACATGATGCTTTCTCATGTCACGCTTGAATGACCCGGGATCATAGTGACAGAAAATACGTGCAGTGGTCGTGAGAGCAGGACTTAACAGATCGGTGCAGGAAGAAAGAGCCAAACAGTTTGAAAGTCACAGTTAGAATATTATAGCTATTTATTTCATCATAGAAGTGCTCATACCCTTAGGTGATTGAAAACAATTGCTGAGGGTAAGCAATGACAGCGCGGTCAGACCTAGATGGTTCACCGTTTGTGACATGATATGCTATGAGCGTTTCCGTGATTCGGAGATCACGTTAAGCAGTCGGTCTCGGTTGTTATCATAAGATAGCAGTTGTGAAGTTAATAAGAGGTCTACCGGCGGCTTAAAAACATCCAACGGAAAAATTACGTAGTCACAACGTGTCTTGCCAGTACTCAACCCGGACTCGGCTTCATGCAAGCCGAGTCCGGCACGTATGGCCTTAACCCTCTTTTGAGAGGAGACGTGTGTGTTGGATGTTATGGGTTATGGGAGAACCATTGAGATGAAAACATACAGCGGCAAGATTACTTAAAAAATATATTTCAGCGTATTAACTAAAAATGAGGCGAGGTGGAAGCGACGACTTGCGCAGGATGGTTGGCAGGAGCTGGATGAGAGAAGCCCAAAATCTGTCAAAGTGGTGTGCAATGGGAGAGGCCTATGTCCAGCAGTGGATTGCGATAGGCTGATGATAATGATGAACTCAAAAATCATACATTAACACTACACAATAGGAACAAGTCTTTTTGTCAAATGTTTAGTAAAAATAATGGTCATGCGTAGTAAAATTTAATTATAGTATTTTCTATTATTTTTTAGCTTTCTGCACTTCTTGTACCAAATTGGTTATTATTCTCCCATCGTATAATTTTCGTAGAAAGGAGTATTTGCCGATGTTTTGGCGAGGAGTATAAATGAGACTCAAGGTGGTGTGATAGTCTCTGGTAGTATATGGTAGTATATTGTAGTATAGTATATTTAATTGAATTAACAATAGCGCTTATATACTAAAGATGGTGCGTGCCTATCATTGCTTTATTTAATCTTTGACTGTATCTTATGATATGTGGCTTATCTAAGGACGTGTAATAAAGTAGGAAGTATTGTGGCTACACAGGTCCTCCCCTTTTGAAAGGATAATTATTATAACAAATCTTAGTAAATACATACTTTAAAAAATTTACGGTAGTTGATTCAGATAATCTTCATTTTAAATTAATAATAATAATAATAATAATAATAATAATAATAAATCTTTATTTGCAAAAAATGTGGTTTTTATAATAGGTGGTTTTTAATGTCTAAAGTGCGAGACACATTTCGCCATATATAGATAGCATGCAAATATTTAATAATTGTTAAAGGGAATCTACATTAAATATTCCTAATTAGATATTACATTTAGATTAACTAGTTTAGAAGTCACATAACTTATGACTATCATTATATTTGTTATCTTTATATAATTCTAACAAAAATAAAAGAAGGGAAGACTAAAGGAAACAATAACTAAATAAATATTACGAATAGATTTCTAACTATTTATACAATTCTAGACTCTAAATATTCTTTGATAGTGTAGAAACATTTTTCAGTAAGCCATTTTTTTAGGCGTGCTTTAAACAATTTTAAGGGCAGTTCTCTTAGCTTTTGGGGTAGTTTGTTGTAAACTTTAACACACATGAACATACTATTTTTGTGATAAAGGGCAGTCCTGCATTTTGGTACAACTATCTTTGTCGGATCCCTTTGACTGAAGAGACTGCTTTCGCTGGTTTTTTTAAATATCTGCGGGTGTTTCCTGACAAACAGTCCAATTTCTAGAATATAAAGAGAGCTCACAGTAAGTATTTTAGTTTTTTTGAATAGTGGCTTGCAGGAGTCTAAAGGTTCAGAGTTGCAAATTGCTCGTAAACATTTTTTTTGGCACAGAAATACTTCATGGATTAAACTTGAATTGCCCCACAATAGTAAACCATATCGTAGTAACGATGCAACATAACCATGATAAGCAGTAATTGCTGTACTTTCTGTAGCAGTTGTTCGTAGCTGTTTTAAAGCGTAAACAAATTTATTAATTTTTGTGCATACATTGTTGATGTGCAATCTCCAGTTGCAATTATTGTCTAAGGTGATACCCAAGAATTGTATGGTACTAGTGTTGTTAATTGTGATATTATTGTATCTTAAGGTGGCGTTGGTGTTAATTGTTTTATAGTTAGAAAATTGAATGTATTTAGTTTTATTTAGATTAACTTTCAAGTCATTATATGTGAGCCATTGTATAATTTTATGTAAAGTTGTGTTAATTTCCGTTTCATAGTTTATTTTGTTAATGTTGGGAACTATCACTGAAATATCATCAGCGAATAATATACATTGATGACTTGTTATGTTTGGAAGATCATTGATATATAATAGGAATAAAAGGGGTCCCATTACACTACCTTGGGGAACACCTATTTTATTATGTCGATAAGTTGATCGCAAAGGGATTGATATCAAATTAGGATTGAGGTTGTTGATTTCAACGCATTGACTTCGGTTAGACAGGTAACTTTCTATCCAGTCTAGAGCAGGTCCTCTGATGCCATATCGTTGACATTTATTTATTAGAATGTTATGATTAACACAGTCAAATGCCTTCGACATATCTAGAAATATTACTGTTACAGGTGTTTTATTGTCAATGTTTTCTGTAATGGTTTTCATTAGGGTAAAACCTGCAAGGGTTGTTGATTTATTTTTTTGAAAACCATTCTGTTCTTCCTTGATAACATTAAATTTATTAAGAAAAGTAATAATACGGCTATACATTAATTTTTCAAATATTTTAGAAAAAATAGGTATTAACGTTATTGGTCTATAATTAGCTATTTCAAGAACATCGTCTTTTTTATGGAGAGGTTTTACTATTGAAAATTTGAGTTTGGTAGGGAATATTCCTTGCGTAAATGATTTATTAACCAAGTAAGTAAGAGGTACTGATATTATGTCTGCGCATGATTTTAGCACCCTTGTAGAGATTGAATCATACCCTGTTGACTTTGTATCACTAAGACTTTTAATAGTGTTTATTACTTCAGTTGGTGTACATGGATGTAAAAATATAGAGGAGGCTATAGTATTAATATTGTCAAAATTACATTTAGTATTACTCTTGAAAGTTTTTGTTGTAGTATAGTAATTATTAAAACTTTCTGCAATTTTCTTAGGATCTGTTGTGATTTTGCTGTTATAATTTATGGCTTTAATGCTGTGGTAACAGTTCACAGTTTCAGTTTTGTTTTTGATTATATTCCAAGACGCCTTACATTTATTTTTAGCTTTTTTTATATAGAGATGATTAATTCTTTTTTTAGATGCATTGACGCATTTTTTGAGTATTTTGTCGTATTTTTTATACTGTATTATGTAAGTTTTATTTTTTGTAACGTAACAATTTTGCTTTAGTTTCCGTTTTGTAATGCATGAATTTCTTATTCCTTTTGTAATCCACTTCGGAGTTGATAAGTTAGCATTAATTTTTACTTTAGTTGTGGGGAAGCAGAGATTATAAAACATGCAGAATGTGTCATAAAAATAATTAAAAGAGTTGTTAGTGTCGTTTTCATTGTATACGTCTGACCAACTGAGACATGATAAGCATTCACGGAATTTAAGAATATTGTCTTCATCATAGCATTTTTTTAGAATGTACCAATGGTTAAGGCGATTTAAATTATTTGACGAGTTAAAACTGAGTGTTTGACAAGTATTGTGGTCTGATAGATAAAGGTAGTGAATTTGACTAGAAGCATTTTTAATATTACTGTAAATATGGTCAAGGCATGAGTTTCGTCTTGTGGGAGAGTTTATGTAAGACGTGAGATTATAGTTAAATAGAATATTATTTAATTCAGTTGTATATTTATTTGTTTTTAATAATATATACATAACCTATAATATATAATAATACACATAACCTATGTCCTAACAATCTTAACATCACGGGGTAGTTCCTAGGTAGTGAATATAAACTATGTCAATAACATACAAATTGATACATAACAAACATATGACCGAGAGTTGCGACCTTCACTTGTCAGCACTTTTTACGAAGTATACAATAATCACATTAATTATTATATTTCAAGGTTACGTAGTCAGCAAAATTATTATAGTATCGTTTAGTGAATTACATACCGATAAACTTACTTGATCAATACGTGTGGATTTATGTAAACAGCATTTTAACAATCTGAACGTTCTCTCCTGGCTAACGACAGTATTCGAGTGATATCATGCTTTAGCTGCGATCTGAAATCATCGTAATACGTCTTTATTTTGCTCAAACACCTTTCCAGGCCTTGTTTAAATCTGAATCATTCTGCTGCGCACGACATTTCTGGTCGTAATCTAGCGTTGAATGCATAGAGATTACTCCTATTATTCGTGATAAAGCGTCAGCAATTCATTTCGAGTACTGTGCAATTAAGGCACGATGCCGCAAGTTCCTGTGAGTCGGAACTGTTAGCCGCCAGTCCCCAGTGAGTCGGGGCTGAAGTCCGCTGCTTCCTGTGCGTCGGAATCGCAAGCGGTGTGCGGTGCTGCGGTGAAGTCCCCAGTGAGTCGGGGCGCTGATGAGGCCGAAGGGGTAACCAGGTTGGAGCGGTCGCGTCCTGTGTGTGGTATCCCTGTTGAGGCCGAGGCTGCTGGTTGGCTGAGACTTGAATAACGATCATTGCTATTTTTGGAGAGCGACGATAGCCTCACTGCGTGAACCATAAACGTGGCTGGTCCTTTATGCAATAGTGCCATACTAGGTTACTATTTAATCTTCTTCAGAAGGCACGATTACTTTCTTCATTGTAAAATTTTTGGTATCTTTATTGTTCAGTTGTCAGTTTCTTCATTGCTCAGTTGTCCGGTCCTTGTTCAATTTTCCGGTTCTTTCTTCTTTTTGTCGCCATGTCGGTTTCTTCTTTTTTTTTTTTTGGGGTCCTTTATGCATTTGCCATGTCCTTGTTCATCTTCTTCGTTCGTTTGTCGGGTTCCTTGTTCATTGTCGGGGTCACCAGTTTGCCAATGTTTTGGCAAGGGGTATAAATGAGACTCAATGTGGTGTGATAGTCTCTGATCGTATATTGTAGTATAGTATATTTAATTGAATTAACAATAGCGCTTATATACTAAAGATGGTGCGTGCCTATCATTGCTTTATTTAATCTTTGACTGTATCTTATGATATGTGGCTTATCTAAGGACGTGTAATAAAGTAGGAAGTATTGTGGCTACAAGTACTAAGTTTGCTTCAAGCCAATCAATAGTGTTCTTTACATGAGTAGGTAGATGGTAACCAGGATTCCTCGACCCTCCAGACAAAGGAGGGGATGTAAGCGAGACTGTCTAGAGTCTAGACCGTGCGAAGGTGTGTTAGAGGACAGTGTCCTATAGATATAAACTGATAACTTTGATTTACTCGTGATTCAGATTTTTCAATTTTGAGCTTTTTACTCTTCACATTAGAATTGATTTTCCCATAATTGTTCAGATCACAGGGACAAAATATTGTGTGATAAATATGAGCTATTACTTGGGCGTAATATTTTCTATCTTATCTATACAAATAAATAAAATTGGGGTGTATGTTTGTATTATCAAATGAACAGATGTTTACTACATGCTTGTCAAGTTTGCAGTGTTTTTTTGATTTTCTTAGGAAATTCCTAATAGCTGCCAGGAGTTTAGAAGTTTGGCGGTGATTCACGCCCGTGCCTCGGAGAGCACGTAAAGCCCGAAGGCTTTACGTACGTCCCGGTTGTCATGAACATCTATGGCAATCGTTATTGGGAAGTCAGTGCCCTCAAATATACGATACGATTTAGACGTTGCCACAGCTTTTGAAAAATTTTTCACAGACATTCCAGTTTCGACCACAGAGTCATTGAATTCGTCCCCCACTATTGCAGAATCATTATTGAAAGAAAATATTAACATTTGTAATACTGAGTTTAGATTTAGTTGTATCACCGATAGAGATATTGTTAAAACGTTCAGTGCTCTTAGTGTAAAGAGAACCTCTGACCTTTGGGGTAATTCTGTACAAATAACCAAATCAATTATTAACGTAGTTGCATCAGATTTGGCCTTAATTTTCAATAAGTGCATTGAGTGTGGTGTATTTCCTGACTTAATGAAACACAGTAAGATCATTCCTTTGTTCAAGGCGGGTAGCACGTCCGATCCTACAAATTATAGACCCATTTCGGTGTTACCTACTTTCAGTAAAATTTTTGAAAAAATTATACTGGATCAGTTACAGACTCACTTTAGCGCAAACAAAATTCTACACAAGAAACAGTTTGGCTTCAGAAGAGGACGCTCGACAAGTGACGCTGGTGTTGAACTATTGGAAAATATATTTAGTGCCTGGGGGGATAAACAGGATGCGCTGGGTGTTTTTTGTGACTTATCCAAGGCATTCGATTGCGTTTCTCATGAAACATTGATCAGAAAATTGCATCACTATGGAATAAGGAATACTGCTTTGGATCTTCTTATCTCTTATTTGGGTAATAGGACCCAAAGAGTGGAAGTTAATGGACAGAGGTCCCTCGGGTCTCTGGTCACTATGGGGGTTCCGCAGGGCTCAATTCTCGGCCCATTTTTGTTTCTCGTTTATATAAATGACCTACCTAATCTGATAAAAGATAATCAGGAGATAGTGCTATTTGCGGATGACACCTCACTTTTATTTAGACTAAAACGACAGCAATTAGTTACTGACGATGTGAATAACACTCTCTCCAAGGTCGTGAACTGGTTCAACGTTAATAACTTGCTCTTAAACGAGAAAAAAACTAAATGTATTCGATTTTTTACACATAATGTTAAGCAGGTAAAAACTAATGTTCTGATAAATGGAAAGGAGTTGGATCTTGTGGACACCACTAAGTTTTTGGGTTTAACTCTAGATTCTAAATTGCAGTGGGGCCCACACATTGATGGCTTGTCGAATAGACTCAGTTCTGCAGCATACGCGGTTTATAAAATTCGCCAATTAACTGATGTAGACACCGCAAGACTGGTGTATTTTAGCTATTTTCATAGTGTAATGTCATACGGTATTTTGTTGTGGGGAAATGCTGCTGACATTCAAAGTATCTTTGTGTTGCAAAAGAGAGCTATTCGCGCAATTTATAATCTCAGTTATAGGCAGTCACTGAGGGATAAGTTTAAAGAAATTGGTATTATGACAGTCGCATCTCAATATGTATATGAAAATCTAGTGTATGTTAAGAAAAATTTACATGCATTCACAAAGTTTAGCGACATTCATAATATAAACACTAGAAATAAAGATAAACTCGTGTTGCCAACGACTAGACTACAAAAAGTAAGCAAGTCTTTTCGATGTCAGGGTGTGAGATTCTACAATAAGATTCCAAGCAAATTTCATGAATTAAGTATTAACAAATTAAGGTCCTTGGTTAAACAGAAACTGTGTGATAAAGCTTACTACACAGTTACTGATTTTTTAAATGATAAATTTGCTTGGGAGTGATGCTGCTCGCTCCCACAAGTGATGAACATTTAAATTTTGTTCTAATTTGTATTTAATTTATTCTAATTTGTTTAGTTTTTCGTTGAAATTGAATTGTATAGTATTTTTTATTTATTTTTTGTTTTTTTTTGTGTAAGTTTGTAAATGTGAGTATAGTGTAGGCTTGTAATGTTAGTTTATATTTTAGTAATTTTCTGGTGGTTTTGAGTGTTTCCACGGCCTACTCAAGTGTCCTGCTGGCGGCAGTGTCGTGTTCCGGGTTGTGGATCCTGACTACATCGGTTAGGCTACACGATGGCTGGGGCCCGTGTGCCGTCTGTATGGACAGGTCGACTCAAAACTATGGTTCTTTCTTCAAAAGGCCAACCCAGACCCTATACTGCACTCACATAGTTCTCTTTAATATTGTACACGGACTTAAAAAAAAAAAGAAAAAAAGACACCTCTGTGGTTTGTTTCGGCGTTTCTTCCCAGAGTGAGTCGTAGGAAATGCCGGCGCCTTCTAGCTATAAGTCCGACTTGTAAAAATGTCTGAAAAGATTTACTTACAGAAAGAAATATCATTTATCATTTATCATTTATACTGACAACAAGTTCAATCTTCGAATTTCAGTTCTCCCTTAGGGTTGCGGAGGTCCGATGCCAGTCGCTCCGTGGAAAAACTGAAATTCAGGTAAAACCGGTTGAACTAGTAGCCGACCCCAAATAAACTTGGGAATAATGGCTAGGAGGATGCTTGTCAAAGTATATAATTATGGTACTTTCATCAACAAGATGTCTGTTTGTTCCAGCTAATCTCAGACACGGCTTGACCGATTTTGGTAGGAATTTCACTGGTAGAAAGCTACTGACTCAAGGAGTAACTTGGCCTAATTTTTTCAGACTAGCTTCGCTTCGCGTTACTCGCGATTTACAACAACACCCGCGAGTAACACCGCGGAACTAGGCTAGTGTATAACATGTATGTATTTCGTATCATGTAGGATCATGTAGATTAATGTAGGTATCTTTATCAGTAGTCTAGATAAGATAATACAGGTTTTGCCTGAGATTTATAGTGTATTTATACTGTAAAGGAACGGGTATGTGTTCCTCCAACACATAGGTAGGATCTTCCGACTAGGCGAGGTGATCACGCCTGGTGGGCCACTACCCAACATTTGATGTTGGGATGTTTTATATATGCTAATCGGCGCGAGAATTTCACTTTCGCGAGTCAGGACTAGTAGTTACTCCGTTTAGTTCATTCCGTGTTTTTCTTCGTAGTTCAGTGTTTCTTCGCTAGATGACGCTATCGTATGTTTAAGTCGCGCTGTATGTGGAAGTCGCCACATGTTTTTATATGTCTGTCAATGTGATTTTATTTTGCCTGATGTAACGTATGGTATGTTACATCAGGCAGAATAAAGTTCTAAGCTATTCTTAGTCGCTGACCGCATGGAAAATGTAACGATGCAGCAGAGTGACCCACACTATAGCGGCCTATTTGAGACTCTTCTGCATCATCAGGTCTCCGGTCTCGCATATGCCAACGAAACACGATCAAATGTTAGGATGATGTACAGATAATAGTTTCGGAGTTTATGTGTTTTCTATGTATCTTTTTCTTCTTCTCATTCCTAGCCTTTATTCCCAAGATTATTTGGATATTATGTAAAATATGTTTAATAACAAAAAAAAATAGAGTTATTTTATCAGTCAATCTAGATTTTATAATGCAATTTCTGCTTGGCGGTTTAAGCGGTCGCCACACCGCTTCCTACTGCGCCAAGTGTTCTGGATTTAAATACCACACGGGGTAACACTTTGTGTGATTTTATTCTGAGTCTGAGTGTTCTTTAAGCTCGTTTCTTGTAAAGTCCCCACTACACAGGAATATATCCTGACTAGCTTTCGCTCGCGGCTCCGCCCGCGTGAATCTCGATTATTGCAGTAACAAGTAGCGTGTTATTCTGATATATATAGCTTATATTTCAGATAACAGTAAAGTTTCATCCAACTCCGTTCAGTAGTTTTTGCGTGAAACAGCAACAAACATACATAAATACTCACAAACTTTCGCGTTTATAATATTAATAGGATGCGAAAGTTGTCTTTTTATAAATAAAAAATTGAGTAAAGTACTTGTGATATCTAATGTATTCGTTAGTATAAAGTATAATATTTTATTTGTTTTACAGTTACTTTAAATAATTCTCTTTCCTGTTTTTGCACCTACCGCATCATATTACTACATTACCCTAAGGTTGACTGGTAGAATGCCTCATGGCATTAAGTCCGCCTTTGTACGATATGTGCATTAAGTTTAAATAAATAAATAAATGTACCGTGCATTTCATTTTCACAAACTTCCTCCAAAAATCAATAGGTGTCGTCATAACTAGGATAATTACCGTCTGTAGTTCACTACTAATCTACTTGATTACGAAATATTAATTAATATTATTCGAAACACGAGTACAATCGATATCCTGTCGAGTAGGTTTCACTAGCAGAGATTAATGACCCCAATAAGGAAGTACCTACTAATTAAATATAATTAAACCAAACTCCGTGTAATCTTGTTTCCTCGATATTCGAGTAACATCTTCGAGACTGCTTATTATTTAAAAAAAACAATTGTATGAAGGTGCAGGTCGTTATGTCAGTATTAAAAAACGTGCTTTTTTAATTTTTTTTTTTATTATACACGGAGTTATTGTTTATGACGTATTTATTAAGTGAACGACTGCCTCAGTGTTGTCGCGGTAGCTTAGGCGACTACATTGCTTGAGGTCTTCGATTCCCGGGTCGGACCAAATGTTTGTGTGATCCGCAAATATTTGTTTTGGTGTCTGGGTGTTTTTTACGTGTAATATGTGTGTATTTGCAACAAAAAAGTTTATTTATATCACTTGTCTAGTACCCATAATACAAACTGATGACGTCGTGTGTAAGATATCCAAAAACATATGTTTTTATCTTTTGAAGTATAAAAAAAGAAACTCTAAGAAAGAGAACGCGGCTTCACATTCCTCACCACTCAAATCAAATCAAATCAAATCATTTTATTTCAAATAAACCATACAACGGCACTTTTGAAACGTCAAGTAGTCATTCAGTAGTCAGTCGTGAAGCTAATCGTCTGTTCCAATTCGTAGATCCTATGGAGAAGAACAGACAAGAAACTCCATGGACACTCTTTTCCAACATTGTTTTTACAATTTTTGGTTACATTGTTTAAGGCATTTTATTAAATGTGAGGACAATGTAACGATTCTGATATTTACACATGTAGTGTCCAAAAACAATTAAACAATAAATAGAAGTTGTGAGATGACCAGCCCCGACTGGCGGCGTCGTATCACGAGCATGACTCATGCACCAGCCATCGTCCAGTTTAACCATATCGTAGGGAGCCGAACGACCCGCTACACACGCCACCGCCAGCAGGACTTTTAAGCGAGCATGACATACTCACAACCGCCAGTCTACAAACTTATGCTACCAGTGACTACAAAGTTACAAAGTGCTCCTTCCTCGCCAACATTGATCGCATGTGATGGTGTCAGGTTTATGTACGATCTGTCCGACCAGAATTGGACGCTGGGCTCCCCTTGTAGGGCAGTCCTCTGGCGTGTACTTGGTCAAACCTCACTTCCGATTTTATTCAGATACTCACCGAAACAAATGTGTCCGGTGAGTATCTGAGTCTATCGGTAGGTGACACAGTCGATACTCTCTATCCAAGGTTCGAAGGTTGGCAGAACAGCTCTCATAGCGCGTTGGCACATTCCACATTGCTCGCATGTGCGCGTTCCTCAGTCCCGTGCTATTCCGGGCTCATGATCCGGTGCGTTCTCTCTACCACTTTGACTGACAGAAGGTATTTAATAGTAGACCATCATATCTACCTCAGAATATCGAAAACATAGCCTATTAAAACTCTTCAGAGTCAAAAGGAACTATTTAAAAAAAACAGTCTATTTGAAAATTACCTTTCTAACGTCGTGTTAAAGTAGCCCTCAGGATACACAGCTGACAACGCAGAGCCCTCAGGATGCAATCCACAAAATGGACCAACGACTGCTAAGTGCAGTGGATCAATTACAATTACATAGCAACGCTTCTATCCAGCCTCCTAAACCATGTTGCGTTCTACAAACGAAAACTTTAATAGAAAACTAAAAAGTGTATGGAAATCACGTTTCATAACTCTAAGTCATGTTTTCAAAACAAAGTCATTAACAACACTGCTAGGCTCCGGTCATACGTCCCCACGCTGACCGAGTGCGGCAGTAATCTTGTCGTTGGATGCTTTTAAACCACCCAAAGGCCTCCAACTAAACTCCACGACTGTTACGATACGATACCAACCAGGAACGACTGCTATCTATAATTCCACTTACTGTACTGACTGCACCGTCTTTGCTAATCCTCGGTGATTGCTTCTAATCATCTAGAGAAACTTGGGTATGAGCGCATCAACAAAGGGTGTCATCTGAAAACCAGCGCTGCACGGACACCGTGTAGCATTTTGCTGAGATGGTAACTCATTGAGACTCAGAACTGTAATGATATTATGATCTCTGTTTCGTGAATTGTTGGCAATATAACATTTGTTTATTTCAAAGTAAACAAATATTAGCGTTAAGTACAAGAGTTTAAAAGTGTAAGTCGGTTGAAAGAACAAATCTAATCAAAGATAGATTCCGTCAATAAGGCAAACAGGGGTGGCCTATTAATGATACCACATAGCTAGGTTCAAATGAAATTTACTATCCAACACGTGGGCTATAAAAATGCAATAAAAGTTATGTTATAACCTTTTTATAAACAAAATGGGAATATTTTAACGATGTCCATTCATAGAAATGTGAAATTGAAATTCATGTACTATTTACAATGTAGTTTTGATGCCCTGACTATGATGAAGCCAAAAAGAAGGGTTTCAGGTTTTAGTTTTCACAGACATTTTATATATGTATTGAAGCCTACCAAAGTGATTACTATGCCTGATGGAAAGCATGAGTAGAATTCAAAAGTAAGGGCAACCGTTTTCATTATGAGTAGGCCGCCATTTGTACATGGTCATACTTTCGTTGGAATCCTAAATGTAAACTGAATGAAATGGTGTACAATAAATTTCCACGCCGATTTCAGCATGAATGGGCCTGCTCGACCAGGCCAGTACTACCCTCACACAGAAGACAATCCTAATAATGACAGCACCCGGAGTCCGGATTCACAATCATTCTGCATCATTCTTACTCAAGCCGAGAGAATGATGTAGATACAACTGACCAGGCCGCAATGGTGTGGATCACCATGTTGCATTGCCTACCCTCACAATGAGGATGGTGACCCCTACTCCCGGATTCTACTCATGTTTTCCATCTGGCTTAGTAAAGACAGTTTAGTAGGCTAAACTATAAAAAAAACCACGAGATGATTAATATTATAAGACTGCCTTGTTGGTCTAGTGGTTAGCGTATGCGGCTGCTGATCAAGAAGTCTCGGGTTCGATTCCCGGGTCAGACCAAATATTTATGTGATCCACAAAAATATTTGTTTCGGAGACTGGGTGTTTTTCTATGTAGGTATAATATGTATGTATGTATTTACAAAGAAAAAGTATGTTGATGTATTTATATCATTTGTTTAGTACCCATAATAGAAGCTCTGCTTAGTTTGGGACTAGATGACGTTGTGTGTAAGATGTCCGAAATATTTATTTATTTATACTCTAAGTAGTGACACTCTGTATTCATCACCACAAACAGTGATAATTCAGTTACGGTCTAATTTCGTACTCAGATCGACCACTAGCTAAGTGAATATTTGCTTTTCAAAAGTGAACTAGATTAAAATAAGATTAATATGTATCAAAGAAGGATTTCGTAAGTATTTAATTTCATGCGGAGTAAACCCAATACGACCTAATTTAACTGGCATTGTGTTTAAAGGAGTGTCTTGTCACTGGATGGTGCAGAAATATTACACTATGAATAAGCGCGTTAAGAAAAATATAATTCTTTGAAGTGAAAACCTCTTTAGCCTTGTTGGGCACTTTTTGTTAGGGCTAAAAACTTATGGGTTCGCGTCACCGACATGCTTATAGTCGTGTATCTGTAGCTGTATAGGTGACGTAATTTTTAAGTACAAATGAATAGATTGACCTGGCGTGGTACACTAGGTCTAAATCTTGTTTTTAGCAGTTTTGTAACGTTATAGGTTGTTCATGAAATAAAATTGGGGTGTATGTATGTATAAATACATAAATCACATGTCCTCATATACACACACAAACACTCACTCTCTCTCTCATATGCACACACACACATCACAATAAAATACGTACTGTTATAGTTTCCCGATGTTAAGGAAAGTCATTAATAATCGATTACTTAAATGTCATGTCATCATTTTTAGAGCAGCACTGCCTCTCCGCTCCCGCGTTGAGTCAGTCTCGTCCCGATCTTAGAGCCTGTACCATCTCCTCGTTTATCGCGTGTCTGCCAGTTTTGTATTTGTATCAAGGTCAACCAATAAACCATTTCATTTGTGTAACCAAAAGTGTTTTTTTTAAAACCTCGTTTACGTGGCCTCGCGTAACATTGGTGGCAGCTTAAGGGATTTTAAAAAATCCTCGGATCGCCTCAATTCAGTTAAAATTGTGATTGTGACAGTGAAAGTGCTATCTCTGTATCCTGTCGCTGTGCCGCTGTATCCTGCTGGTCTCATTAGACCCTCACGTGCCGTATTGCTGTAACGGGGTGTACCCCGAATATCTATCACTCACCTTGGGTGATCTCGCCGGGCTACGAAATGATTCGTGTTGCCGTCGCAGTCGCAGTGTTCCTGTAAGTAAATCCAGTATACTTCGAAACCATACGTGTGGTGAAAATAGTGCCAGTGATCTAAACTACAAAGTGTCATCGCATAGTTCTAAATTAATTCAAGGTTCAAAGTGCTAATTTTAGTAATATTCAGTTAATCATATGTTCAAAAATATTATTCTATCACTCATCTCCGAGAATAGTGCAACATCCGTTCTTATCGCAACTCCGTACCTCACGCGTTATCTTTTGTTTTGACTAACTTGCCATGCCTAAAGACGAGCCCAGTATCATGTCTAAGGACACAAAAGAAATCGACATGAACTTTATAAGCAAATTTATTAATAAATTCGACGGGAACCGCGAAAAACTTAATGCATTTTTAAATAATTGCAGAAATGCAATAAGTCTTGGGTCACCATCTCAACAAGATGTAATATTAAAATATATTCTGAGCCAACTTGAAGGCCGTGCCGAAAGTGCGTGCTCCATTAAGGAATTTGAAAACTGGCCACAGTTAGAGGAATTTCTCAAAAACCAATTCGGCGAGAAAAAACATTACGCTGCACTACTCTCGGATCTCCAGGATTGTTGCCAAACTAATAGTGAGACAGTCAACCAGTTCGCACTACGCGTAGAGACATGCCTAGCTAAACTATTAACTGAAATAAATATTTCGATACCCACAAGAAAAAAAGGTGAACTGACTGGCCGTGTCGCTGCAATGCAAGACTTAGCATTGCATACATTTATCAGTGGCTTAGACTCTCGATTATCGACTATAGTCAGATGCCGTGACCCTGAAACCTTAAACGAAGCTATTGGCTTCGCCGTGTCCGAAGAAAAAATATTACAGACCACCTCTAAGCGTAACCCATCAGCAACCAATACTAATTCACCTAATCAAGGCCGTTGGTCGCAACGTCGATTCCAACAGAACCGAAACTCTACACAGCTAGGTGTTTCAAACGAGTCTAATAATCAAAGACCATCTACTTCAGGTCCCCCAGTATGCCGTTATTGTAAAAACGTGGGCCATACTATTGAGGAATGTAGGAAACGGGAGTTCAATAACAATCGCTTTAGAGATCGAAATAATCAAAGACCATTACCAAGGCGTTACCAAAATAATCAAGCTGAAGTTCACGCGGTAAATAGCAACGAAGACAATGACTACACGGAAGATACTCAAGGTAAACCAAGTTATGGTTTAAACGAGTAAAGGGCTCACGGTGGTGTCTCGTGAGACCCAAGCATCAAATTCCAAAACACTTCTATATCAAGGACACCAATACTACATCCGCTATATCCTCTGTATCCCCTAACGATAGGGACTCGCGAATAAATCGCAACGCTGTATCCTCTGTATCCCCTAACGATAGGGACTCGCGAATAAATCGCACCGCTGTATCCTCTGTATCCCCTAACGATAGGGACTCGCGAATAAATCGCACCGCTGTATCCCCTAACGATAGGGACTCGCGAATAAATCGCACCGCTGTATCCTCTGTATCCCCTAACGATAGGGACTCGCGAATAAATCGCACCACTGTATCCTCTGTATCCCCTAACGATAGGGACTCGCGAATAAATCGCACCGCTGTATCCTCTGTATCCACTACTCCCGCTGATTGTCAAATAAATCATCCTGTACATGCCAAATCCACTTTAAACTCAATCGCTCCTCGTCCAGTTCCTGAAACAAAAATTTATGAAATTAATATTAATCCATCTAATAGACTCTTACCTCATATCCATGTCCATACCCCAGTATCAAACACTACCATATCTCTTCTTGTAGATTCTGGCGCAACTGTGAGCCTTCTGAAAAACTCTTCTATACAAATACCAGTTGATATAACACCAGACACAATCTTTTTGAAAGGTATTGACCCCATTGATCAAGCCTCACCAACAATAGGCCATTTCCCGCTTAAAATAAAAATAGATGATAAAAATAGTATCACGCATAGATTCCATATAATACCTCGAATACACTTACCTTATGATGGTGTAATTGGCACTGATATGCTAATCGCTTTTGGCTGCACTATTGACTATACTCGTGAAACCTTAAAAATAGGTAAATACGAAATAAAATTACATTTCAATGCGCCTACTTACGTAATTCCTCCCAGAACCGAAACTGTCGTAGAATGCTCCGTCACCAACCCTGAGGTTAAAGAAGGACTCGTACTAGATCAATGTTATCACGAAGATTTACTGATCGCCAATTGCTTAGTCACAGTCAAAGAAAACAAAAGAATTAACTTATCAATAATCAATACTTCTGAAACTCCTATAACCCTTAAGTCAAACTTGGATATCACACTCATTCCCTTAAGTTCTTTAGTCAAACCCTCTGTTCCAGTAAATGCTCATACAGTTTGTCATTTCGAGAGCACCGACTCTTACCTTCGAACACAAGAAGTATTAAACCTTCTTAGAATCTCCCACCTCAATACTGAAGAAGCAAATGCTCTTCATGATGTCTGCTCTGAATACTCAGATATATTCTTCATCCCTGGCGACAAACTTTCCCACACAAATGCACTTAAACACAACATAACAACGAGTGTTCAAAACCCAATAAATGTAAAGTCTTACCGGTTCCCAGAGATACACAAACAAGAAGTCAACAAACAAATAGATCAAATGCTTGATCAAGGAATCATAAAACACTCAGAGTCTCCTTGGTCTTCACCAATATGGGTTGTCCCAAAAAAAATTGATGCATCAGGACAACAAAAATGGCGTATAGTTATCGATTATCGAAAACTAAATGACATCACTATTGGAGATAGCTACCCTATACCGCAGATATCCGAAATACTAGATCAACTGGGTCAGAGTAAATATTTCTCAACCCTCGACCTTGCATCGGGGTTCCACCAAATTTTGATTAATGAAGAGGACGCTCCTAAAACAGCGTTTAGTGTACCTCGAGGACATTACCAATTTACAAGAATGCCATTTGGCTTGAAAAATGCACCCGCTACTTTCCAACGGTTAATGAATACCGCTCTTACAGGTCTCCAAGGCATACGGTGTTTTGTGTACTTAGATGACATAGTCATATATTCTCACGACCTAAATTCTCATATTGAAAATCTTTCGCTAATATTCCAAAGGCTTCGAAACTACAATCTAAAACTCCAACCTGACAAGTGCGAATTTCTCCGACGTGAAGTCGCATATCTTGGTCATCAAATAACTAAAGATGGTGTAAAACCTAATCCCGAAAAGATAGAAGCCGTGACCAAATTTCCTACTCCTAAATCCCCAAAGGACATTAAGTCCTTCCTTGGACTCGTATCGTACTATCGCCGTTTCATCCCTAATTTCTCGAAAATTGCCAAACCTCTGACTCAACTTTTAAAGAACGATGTCCCCTTCCTATGGGAAAACCAACAAAAAGTCGCCTTTGATGAACTCAAGCACAAACTTACCTCCGCTCCTGTCCTCATTTATCCGGATTTTTCTGCCCCTTTTATCTTAACTTGTGACGCTTCTAATTATGCCATCGGTGCCGTACTCAGTCAAGGTCCAGTTGGTAAAGATAGGCCAATAGCCTATGCCTCTCGGACCCTCAACAAGGCCGAATCTAATTATAATACCACCGAAAAAGAACTCCTCGCTATTTTGTTTGGCTGCAAAACCTTTCGCCCCTATATATATGGACGAAAATTCCTGATCATTACTGATCATAGACCATTGAAGTGGTTATTCAATCATAAAGACCCCAGTAGCAAACTACAAAGATGGCGCTTGAAACTAATGGAATATGAATATGAAATCGGTTACCAGAAGGGAAAACTTAATGCCGCTGCAGACGCCTTATCCCGATATCCTATAAATCCAATTCAACCAGATTGTGATCCCATTCCATCCACTTCTAACCAAAATTCAGATGATCATCCCACACCTCGATTCAGCCCCCTCACTCTTGAGGATCTTGATATCCAACTACCTCCTGATTTCCTAGACCTTGACGATAAACTACCATCCGTAGACCTCTTAGAGAACGACGATTCACCACCGGAAATCGATGATCCTATAGCACCTACCACATCTAACAAATCCCCGAGTCCTACAACAAATCCTTCTCGTGACAATAACTATAGCAAATGCCTGAAAACAATGAGCAACAAAGACTTTAATAGCAACGCTAAAATCATAGAACACAACGAAAGCATCTTGAAAACTAACTGCAAAATCATGGTAATACCTACCTCCATCGATCTCGATGACTCCAACCCTCACGTAGAAGAAATCCTGAGCAACCTTGAAGACTCAAAGGAACTCCTTGATAGGGAAAGAACTCTCTACTCTTTTATCTCATTTAATCATAGAGGAAAGACAATATATTTCCTATTCACCAAAGTATATCACTTTCATAATAGCTCTTATGAGGACATTTATAAAAGTATACTAAACCTTCAATCCGATATACTACGTAATCCAACTGATTCCAATCTGAATTTAGCCATTACTGACTTTCAAAATCCTTTCGACAAACATATCTGGGCTAAAATATACAACATGTTCTGCTATATCTTTAACAATACTCAAGTGTCAGTTCATATTTATCACAATACAATAATCTTTCCTACACCCTCGGAGATATCAAGAATACTTCGCGAAAACCATAACATTCCTATTGCCGGACATTTAGGATCTACGCGAATGTTTAATCGAATAAAAGAAAGGTATTTCTGGAAAAATATGCGGACAGATATCGAAACATATGTAAGAAATTGCTCCCAATGCCAAAGCAACAAAGCTCTAAGACAAATAAATAAATCCCCAATGCAAATAACTACCACATCCACAAAGCCTTTTGAACGACTCAGCCTCGACCTTGTAGGTCCTCTTCCAGAAGCTGGACTTACTAAGCTCAAGTTCATTGTTACACTACAGGACGACCTCACCAAATATTCCCTCGCTTACCCTATTGCTAATGCAACTGCAGAAGAAACATGTGAGTGTCTAGTGCACTTTATTTCTGTTTTCGGCATCCCGAAGTCTATTTTAACCGATCAAGGCACAAACTTCACCGCAGATTTATTTAAAAGAACTTGCGATTTCCTAAAAATTAAACAAATCTGGTCTTCCCCATACCATCCTCAAACTCAAGGTGCACTTGAACGCAGTCACTCCACACTTAAGGAATACCTTAAATCTTATGTCAATGAAAATCATTCTGATTGGCACAAATATGTTTATACTGCTATGTTGGCGTATAACACCTCTACTCATTCCACTACCAACTTCACGCCGTATGAGCTTCTCTTCGGCCAGAAGGCTTTTATCCCGGACTCCATCTACGAATTACAATCAGACTTTACTTATCCAGAATATCTCAAATCCTTGCACCATCGTCTAAAACTTTCACGCGAAAAAGCTATCGAAAACATACAAAGATCTAAAGAAAGATCAAAACAGTATTATGACGCCCGCTCACGACCTGTTCAATATAAAGTAGGAGATTACGTATATCTCAAAAACCATGTACGTTTGCGCAAAGCCCTTTCGCCAATCTGGAAAGGACCATATAAGGTTGTAAAGGTCAATGGTAAAAACACCTTAACCTTACTCATAAATAGGCGTCATGTGACGCATCACTATGACGAGGTCAAACTAGCCCCTAGATCTAAAACATAGTCTTAGTTATAGGTATATACTCAATACTAATTTTAATTATATCTTATTACAGTAATTCTGCGCTGGGTCAGGAGTTCACGCCCTTGACGAACAGTCCTGGCATCTACTTCGACCCCTTAGGTTCTTTAAGTTTAATAGATAATCACCTTAGTATAGTTATTCCTTATGATGTGTCCTATATTAACCCGCATATCTTAAACCTCCGTCTTATCCTCGATAAATGCAAACAAATATGTGACAATGGTAAAGTCTTTGATTATTTAGAATGTAGAAATCTCTTTGAACCATTGAATACTCGTTATAATGATATAGCCCATGACAATGAAGCTATTTTTCACCTTACGTCTCGCCAGTCGAGAAGATCTGCACTTCTAGGATTCGTAGGCACTGTATCAAAGAAAATATTTGGCACAATGGATGAGGACGACGCCATCCGATACGACAATGCCATTAGAGAGGTAGAAACAGACCAAAAGAAACTAGCCCTTCTGATGAAAGAAAATATATTAGTTACTGCTACTTCACTTAGATCTTTCAATGAAACTCTACATATGATAAAACTAAATGAAAAACATCTGAACAAAGCAATGGATGAATTGTCCCTAGATATTCTAAATCTGACTTACGTTTCAAAAGAATTAGGTATCAGGTCTCGTATGTTGGAATTAATCTCCATGATAGAAAACAGTCTCCTAACCTTATCCTTCAAAGTTGAAGACATAATTAACTCGGTTATGTTCAGCAAATCTAATGTCCTGTATCCCACTATATTAACACCTAAAGAACTTTATACCGAATTGGTCGATAACTACAGATTCTTACCAGCATCTAAACAACTTCCAGTTCCCTTAAACCTTGATAACATACATACTATTTTAAATGTATCAGAAGTATCTAGTTACTTCAATAAAGAAAAAGTAGTCTTCACAGTAAAAATCCCTCTCATTAACCCTATACACTTAAATGTATATCATAACTTACCTTCGCTGGTTCCTCATGATAGAAATAATCCAAAGTCATATTCAACCATCATTCCATCCTCCAAATATATTGGTATCAGTAGAGATAAGTCAATGTACTGTAAGCTAGATAATCTAGATCATTGTAAAATAATCAATAATGATCATTACCTTTGTGAAACATCAATATTATACTCCTCTTCTGCGACGCCTTCCTGTGAGACAGAAATCATCACAAAAGTACTTACCTCAATCCCTTCGATTTGTGAAACCAAATTTATTCATGGTCATGTTAGCATCTGGCAGCCACTACGCAATAGTAGATGGCTATATGTAATGTCAGAAAAAATCAAAATAAGCATAGAATGTAATAAATCTACTGAAATAGAATTTAGTGGAAATGGTGTATTGTACTTACCTTCTGAATGTATTGCCTATTGCAAGGACACTCGTTTAATATCGCATGGAAATCGTAAAATTCAACTGAAAACTATTGTTTCTAATTTTAATATTTTAAATGATTCATGTTGTAACCTTGTAGCATATAATAACATTGTATCAACCTTACCTGTTGTTAATCTTAAGAATATTAACTTAGATTCCTTAGCCTATGATAATCCTGAAATCTTGAAAAGTCTTAACAATATAATTAAAAGACCACATATTGTTTTATATCAAAAATATTATTCAAGTATTACAATTGTAACTATAATTTCTATTATGTGCTTTATTATCTATAAGGTGTATAAAACTGGCATACACAAGAAAATAGTAAAACTTAAGGAAAATAAGACCCCTGTAAATAATGACCCTGAGTTAGATGACACTGAACTCTCAACCGTTAACGCAGGACCCTCTCTTCGAATCGGTTGACTCATATATCATTAACTTAAACATAAACTTCACCTTGAAGGGTGTAGTTTACTTTAAATCGGGGGGCTGTTATAGTTTCCCGATGTTAAGGAAAGTCATTAATAATCGATTACTTAAATGTCATGTCATCATTTTTAGAGCAGCACTGCCTCTCCGCTCCCGCGTTGAGTCAGTCTCGTCCCGATCTTAGAGCCTGTACCATCTCCTCGTTTATCGCGTGTCTGCCAGTTTTGTATTTGTATCAAGGTCAACCAATAAACCATTTCATTTGTGTAACCAAAAGTGTTTTTTTTAAAACCTCGTTTACGTGGCCTCGCGTAACAGTACGTATTAATAACACGTCTTTCCAATCGGTTGTTTAATTCTGACCGGTTTTTATATTAAATATTTAAGTCTACCACACTGTGTGGACTACCCTACCTGATGAGAAGACTGAGTAGATTTCAAGAGGGGGGCCACCATTTTTATTGTGAGTTCATACACTGCAGATGAGATGATGATGTTTTAGCATCATTCTCCCAGCCCTCCGGGACCGGAAAATGATGCAGAATGATTGGGTCTCTCACTCACAAACGAAAGACTTGCTTGGTATTTTGTGTGGGGTGGTACTGCCCCGGTCGAGCCGGCCTATTTGTGCTGAAATCAGCGTAACTCTACTACCTACACAATAACTCCTTCCACACTACATGTTGATATAAATATTAATTAATACTTAAATGGAATGTAAAACTAATTTCGCAATAGGTGTGCACAAGATTTCATATTCAAAGAAATTAATAATAATCAGTCATGCGAATGATTAATGAAATTAAATTATACATTACCAAAATATCAATTATATCAAGCTATGAATGGGAAATCAAATATGCAGAATGAATTTTATTATAACATTTATAGTACTTGTTGAAATTAATGAGTTTTATGTATCGACTAGCTGAGTCCTGCGGTGTTGCCTGCGGTTATGGTTGTAAATGGCGAGTAACGCCGTGGAGCGAAGCTACTCCAAACAATTTTTTGCCTGAGTTACTCCTTATGTCGTCACCTGCCTGCCAGTGAAAGTTTCGTCAACATAGATCTAGCTATTTCGGAGATAAGCAAGAACAAACAGACAGACGGATAGACAGAAATACAAAATGTAAAAATTTCGAACAGTTTGCTTTTTATGATGTCAGTACCGTAGGTTACATTTCAATTTTATTAGCAGCTGTGTCCCGCGGTGTTACGCGCAAATCGCTTATTCTTGAGAAAGGATTTTCATTACTGTTGATAATCGAAATACACACGAACGAAGCCACTAGTCAGTTAATCAAATCAAATCAAATCAAATCAAATCAAACCATTTTATTTCAAATAAACCATACAACGGCACTTTTGAAACGTCAAGTGGTGAAGCTAATTGTCTGTTCCAATTCGTAGATCCTATGGAGAAGAACAGACAAGAACCTCTCTTTTTTAACATTGTTTTTAAAAGTTTTGGTTACATTGTTTAAGGCTTTTTTATTAAATGTGAGGACAATGTAACGATGCTGATATTTACACAGGTAGTGTCCAAAAATAATTAAACAATAAATAGAAGTTGTGAGATGACCAGCCCCGACTGGCGGCGCCCCTATCACGAGCATGACCTATGCACCGGCCATCTTGACATTTTAAAAGTGCCGTTGTATGGTTTATTTGAAATGGTTTGATTTGATTTGATTTGAAATAAATTATGTGTTTATAATCATTTCTAGTTATGATTACATCTTTGTGAAGGTCCGGTATCACAATATATAGTGTTGTGGTAACCGCCAATGGTCACTATTCATTAAACTTAGCTTATTTTGTTTATTTTCCACAAATGCTTTTAGGATAATCTATTGCTTACTCTGTGGTTTATTACGACTAGGCTTTTGGAGTTAAGGAAAATAACCATTATCAAGGGTAATTTGTTATTGTTTCTATGGGTCACTAATTGTTAGAAATTTGGTTGTATGTAGACAAAAGATATATAAAGTAACTGCTTTCCGCCCGCGGCTTCTCCCTCGTTGAATTCGTATATTTCGCGCGACACGGTAAGGTTAGATTAAACAATCTTACATGATTTTATGTTTGATATTAAGGAACTTCGACACAAACTTTCGTCTCCTAATTCAAACTCTTCTACCTTTATTTTCGCGATAAAAGTATCCTATGTCCTTTCCCAAGTTCAGTTCTATCTTGATACCAAATTTCATCAAAATCGGATCAGTGGTTTAGGAGTGAAAGCGTAACAGACAGACAAAGTTACTTTCGCATTTATAATATTATAATAATTAGTAGGGACTAGTTGACCCACACAGCCCCGTCTGCGTCTTCTATTGCCCGAAGCGTGATGTTATACCGCGGAAGAACATTACATCCCATAAAGCATAAACATAAAAAGCTTATAGTGAGTGAACCTTAGAAAATCGGCCAAGTGAATGACAGGCCACGCATATAATAGGGTCCCTCAGTACTGGTACGTGGATTTAAAATCGTATCCAAAAGATAATTATTATGTTTACTTATCAATGCATTAATTTTGAAGTTTTCGAAGTAAGCACATTTTACAAGTTAGCCTCTATAACGCATTTTTTTTTACGTCTGCAATTGCCCTCGGACCGTCACCCCGCCGGGGCTTGCAGCGGGAAGGTGTGTCAGACTCGAACCGACTAAAACCACACGGTGTGACCTCTTTGCGCCTGTATTTTGGAAGGAGTCCAGGTAAGGGATTTCCTTCTGGACCACACTCGCGCCACACTCATGGCGGCATGAGGCGCAGGTGTGCGCGCCTCCGCCGCCCGATTCGCCGGCGGCGGATCGGGTCCGAGTTGAGGTCGTCCTCCGCCGCCTCATTCTGCGAGATTACGTCCTCGCAGAAGGTTGCGACCGCGGTAAAGCAACTGTCGCTACCGGCCATCGAGCTTATGACGGTCGGTAGCGAGAGATGATTTGTTTTTAAAGTGTGGAAATCCCCACGGACGTTCACCCCACCGGGGCTCTCGGCGGGGCGGTGTGTCGGACTCGAACCAACTAAAACCACACGGTGTGACCTCTCTGCGCCTGTATTTGGAAGGGATCCAGGGAACTGTTTTCTCCTTCTGGACCCCTCCCGGCGCCTGCCCGCACTGTTGCGGGTGCCGTCTCTGCGTCCTCTCTAAATTGGACGACGTCCGGTCACACACGGACGCCGCCCCCTCGCGGCTGGCCACTACAGCGGATGGACGGGGAATCCCGTCCCGTCCACCCGCGTCCACACTCAGGGCGGCATGAGGCGCAAATGGGCGCGCCTCCGCCGCCCGGTTCGCCGGCGGCGGATCGGGTCCGAGTGGAGGTCATCCTCCCGGGCCTTCTCCGCCGCCTCCTTCTGCGAGATTACGTCCTCGCAGAAGGTAGCGACCGCGGTAAAACAACTGTCGCTACCGGCCATGGAGCGGACTATGGCCAGTAGCGAGAGTTCCTCTCCTATGACTGCAGTGAGGACCCGGCGCTGGCAGACCGCCAGCGTGTGCTGGGCCGTGTCCTCACTGCAGTCGCAGTGGTGGTAGGCGGGACTCGATTCCCTCCTTGCGACCGAGTGCAGATACTTTCCGAAGCAACCGTGCCCGGAAAGCACCTGCGTCAGCCGGAAGGAAAGGGTCCCGTGCTGTTGCCCTGCCCACTCGGCGATGACCGGCTGGAGAGCCTCCACGGTGGCGAAGCCAGCGCGTGGAGTCTCCAGCCGGAAAGACCATCTAGCCAAGGTGGCTCGACGAGCAGCTTCGCGCCACTCGCGTACGTCCTCGGGCGGAGGGCGGATGCCCCTCTCCGCCCGGAATTCAGCCACTCGTCGATAGACTTCGGCGAGCACTTCCGCCTCCAAATCCCACGGGGGTGTTCCGGCCAGGGCGCAGGCCGCCTCGGTAGACACCGTGCGGTATCCGCGTATGGCTCTGACTGCCAATATCCTCTGAGGGCGCCAGAGGCGCGCCCTATTCTGGGCGGACAGAGCCGCCGCCCACACCGGAGCACCGTACAGTGCCATTGACCGGACCACCCCCGTGTAAAGCCGCCTAGTGGGAACACTGGCCCCGCCCAAATTGGGCAAAAGTCGTCCGAGGGCGGAGGCAGTGTCCACCAACTTTGGAGCCAGCTGTTTGAAATGCTCTTCGAAGAGCCACCTTCCGTCTAGGACCAGACCCAGGTACCTCATCTGGGCCCTGACCGGTACGAGGACCGAGTTGACCTCGATCGAGGCGCCGGCGGGTGGACCACGACTGGGCCCATGAAAGAGTAGGGCCTCCGTTTTATCCAGGGCCACCCGCAGACCCAGCGCCTCGATGCGCCCGACCACCAGGGACACTCCTGTGGTGGCCAGGCGCGCCGCCTCCTGAAAGTTTGCCCCCCGGGCCGTGACTAAAGTGTCGTCCGCGTAGCAGATTACACCCAGCCCGGGGGGGAGACGCCCTCGTAGGGCCCAGTCGTATCCCATGCTCCACAGGAGTGGTCCTAGGACAGACCCCTGTGGAACCTCAATAACTCCTGACCTAACCAAGTCATCTAAGGCGTCATAGTTTTCCTTTAATATTCATTAAAATCATGTTAGTAGTCCATACTACTAACATGATTTGTTTCAGATTTTGAACCAGCCATTTAACTTTTAGAGGCCCACCCCCCTTCTAGGCCTGCCCTATTTTTATAAAAAAATGCTCTTGAAAGTAGAATAACTCGCAAACGGACATCTAGATTAAAAAATTGTCTTAGAAACCTCTTAATGTTTTTGAAAGACCTATCTAATGATATCCCACATAATGGGGTAGCTATAAGAAAAAAACATCCCTGCTATCCATACAAAGTTTTATCTTTCTAGCACTAACCGTTTCGACGGCAAGCCGAGGAGGGACGGACGGACGGACGGACATGACGAAACCATAAAGGTTCCGAGTTATGAACTTCGGAACCCTAAAAGTGGACATATGCTGTGGCGGACATAATTCGGGTAAGGAATATAGCTAGAGATCAATCGCCTTTCTTCTTAGGTAAATCTGAACACAATTTTTACTAGTTTAATTACCTCAAGACTCTCGTAAGAAAACGGGACGTTATAGACGGGGTAAGCCATACAATTTTTCCATGTGATGATATTGTCCTAACCGAATAAGTAATAGAGCACCGCTGATTTCAGCACAAATGGGCCGACTCGATCGGGGCAGTACTACCCTCACACAGAAGACCATTCATGCTGTCGTATTTCGTTGGTGAGTGTGAGACCGGAGGACCAATCATTGGTATGGGTTACCATGCTGCATTGTATGCACTCACAATGAGGATGGTGGCCCTACTCCTGGATTTAAGCAGTATTTCTCCATATAGGCATGAATTGACTGGAATGATACCATGACCTTACATGGAACTGATGTCAAGCAACGTAATGTATTGCGACCAATAATGCGGTTGACCGTAAAAAAAATCCAATAGGCTTTATAATCCATATCTATTATTATAAAATCTCGTTATCTGTCTGTTACGTTTTCACAGCTAAATAAAGAGACGCTGATTATTGTCGAACGATATAGGAAATAATAGGTGGAGCCGCTTGCAAAAGCTAGTATTTAAAAAGATTCAAATAAACTTTTAAGAAGTGTTAAAACACAAAGACAATTTAATAAGAAAGCTAATAGTGAACTTTAAAGTCGCTAGATGGCTCTGCATCTATTCTTCCATGCCATGCCATGACATGTGTATGCCGTGACTTTATTCAAACACGTGCAAAATTATACGGCAATTGAAAATTTGTAGCCATAACACTTTTAATGAGTTAAATTATTTGTATGTCAACTGTCGTTGTGGGAGGAGAGGTCAGTGTTCAAGGTATGTTGTGGTCCAAGTCACAAGATACTAATGAAGGTCAAGATTTTGACTTGCGTGTGAAGCTTAATTGGATGCCTTCGGCGGCTTAAAAACAATCAACGACAAGATTACGTAGTCACAATGAGTCTCGTTAGTCCCCAACCAACACTCGGCCAGTGTGGGGACATATGGCCTTAACCCTCTCCTGAGAGGAGACCCGAGCCCAGCAGTGGTCGGCCAGTGCCTTATTGAGCTCGTTTTTTATTGTGTATGTTTCAATATTTCTTAAATAAAAGGTATATTATTTTTTTGCTGGCGTGGACTAGAGCAAAAATAGTACATTGTTCACCGAGGGAGGAAAGGAACCGATTACTAGCGAGGGAGCAGTTTGTGGCCCGAAGGCGCAGCCTAGGGCCACAATACTCCCGAGGTAGGAATGGGACTTTCACCCGAGTGCTACACAGTGCTTTATACTACACCTGTGAGGAACATTTAAAGTATTTATAAAATAAAATCAAAACGTAAGACACCATGTAAGACACAATTTAGCTTAGAATTTGACATAATATTTATAAATATTTCGCGCTTCTTTTGTTTTTTTTTTATTCTTCACAAAAGGATGTCAGTGGCACGGAGATTCCATATTTAAATTATATAAAAACTCTTTGGACAGGCGCGCGCCTTAGATAAGATAACACATGAGAAATGAAAATTCATACAACTTTCTCTCCCGCTAAAACACGTTAGAAATGGATTTTCATACATTTTTTCCTCCCGCTTATTTAGGTCAAGGAAAAGACTAACTTTCTCTTTTCATTTTCAGGGAATATTGAGTACTGTTCCGATCAGGTGTAGTATAAAATATATTTTACAGCGCCATCTACCGAAGATACACCGAACTACGGAGTAACAAATTACACGAAGTAACTACTAACCTGCACCACGATATTGAAGTTCTCGCTCCGAATAGCATATTTACAACTGTCCAACATCGATCGTGTCGCGGCCATCCAAGTACAATCACCTTGCCTGATCGGAGTATCTTTCTTTTATATTGGAGGGCCATGTCCCCTGTTCCTCCACTGTAAATTCTGACATAGTGACTAAAAATTTCATGCAAATTGGTTAAGTACTAACATTGGAATAAAATGCATAAATACGTTTTTTAGGAGACCGAAGTTTTGTCGCTCGTGACTTAGACCACGCATTAAACACCTAATCCTAAGATCATGTAGGTGTCATTTACTAATAGATAACCAATTGCCTAACACGACAGTGTATAAATATTGACAGATGTAACGAATGGCGAAATTATATGAACTCGAATAGGAGATATTCTCGATTACATATCTGCCACTCTTTCGCTCTTAAGAGGTGCAGTGTCATATGTAATAGTTACAATGTACATGAATAATTTAAACTATTATAATGAGAATAACTTCATACAAATGTCTGATCTCAAATTATCCAGAAGCTATACTCGTACTATAGTAATCGTACTGCTGATGAATACACTTCTAAAATTACCCATGGTTATTATTGTACCTTTTTTTTCCCAAACTAAGAAGAGCTTGTACTATGGGTACTAAACAACTGATATAAATACATAATCATACTAATTTTTTTTGTAAATACATACATATTATACATAGAAAACACCCAGACTCCGAAACAAATACTTGTGGATCAGACAAATATTTGGTCCGACCCGGGAATCGAACCCGAGACCTATTGATCAGCAGCCGCATACGCTAACCACTAAACCAACAAGGCAGATAAATGCAGACAATGCAGCATGATACCTTAGTGCTCTGCTTCTGTATCATTTAGCTCTGAAATTATAACAAATAGACAGATAGACTTACCCTCAAATTCATGAGATTAGTATGGATACACCCAAAAAAATGTTAGAACATTTTTCTTCATTACTTTCTTTAGCCAAACACGATAAATATTGTAACAGCCCACTTAAAAAATCAACCACTCTATAAGACCAACCAGACAGTCAAACCTTTGCAACAAGAACCACGAGTAAAGCCGCTGGGCATAGCTAGTCTAAGAAAATCAACAAAAGTTACTCCTTCTGTCGTCAGCTATCTGACAGTGAAAGTACTGAACCGATTTCAATGAATGAGAGGTCAATAGAGTTGTAATAACACGTAGTAACATATACTATGCTAATATCGCAGAACCCCCCTTAGGGTTGCGGAGGTCCGATGCCAGTCGCTCCGTGGATAAAACTGATATTCAGGTTAAACCGGTTGAACAAGTAGCCGTCCCCAAATAATATTGGGAATCAGGCTAGGAAGAAGAAGAGTACGTGAAGCGTTTGAAATTAAGAAATGTAAAAATTTCACCCGGGAAGACGGATACCCACTATCAACATCGTGGAATCCAGTCATCAGCTCGTGCAGATGTTATAAGTTTGGTGTGTAAGGGTACCGACATTACAAGAAATCAACGCGATCAATTGCGGGTAGAGACAACTTGCAGATCACGAAGGCGTCGCTAAATTAGAATAGAATAGAATAGAATAGAATTTATTTTGCAAAAAAGTGATACAGTATACCATTATAAACTAATTAGCATAAAACATTTTTAACAAAATGTATCACATACTTAAAATTATACAAAAGAAATATAACAAAACAATACCTGAACACATACACATGTTTGTGTACGTTTGTGCAATCCGTTAATCTCTGAGAATCACCATTCACCAGTAAATATATAAAATATGTAAATATTTAAAATTAAATGTTTATACTATTCGCTATATACAATTTGTTAAAAGTCCATATAAAGTGTCAATTGGCGGTATACAAAGAAAAAAGTTTCTGTACCTTCCGTGCTAGTCGAGACTGTGTTACGGCAAGGTAAGATTCTCGTTTCATGATTATCAACTGTATATATTTGCATAAAGACACATTTTACAATGCTAGATTTTTTTGGATTGAAGAAAGCATTATACAAAAGATTCCGAAGACAAGTTACAGTCTAATGTAAACAAGTAGTATATGCAAGGAACATAGATAATTAATGGGACAAATTTTATTTTATTTTTAAAAACATCAAAATACACAATAGTTCATTTAACGCTTTCAAACATTAATACCTACTTCCGTTTCACCATGTAGGTGTGTGCAATGTAAATTATGACTTATATTACGTATACCACATACACATATACATATAAATACACACATACACATATACACACATAAATACATATACACATACATACATACATATTCATCCATAATATTCACATTACTTTAGGACCACTACATTATATAAATCCGTCATGTACATACCATATTACAAATAATATCTACCTTATATAATATAAGTTTTTTTTTTCATCAAAGTTTTTAACACGTTCGCCATAAAAATATAATAAATAAACTATTTTTCAATTCGTATAAAACATTCAGTTCGTTCATAATCCAAGCTACTCAGAAACTCATCCAGCGCCCCTTTACAGCCAAACCTTGACATATCTTTTAGAGGCTTTATTTTGCTTATTCGATTATACAGTAACGGAGCCAAGAAGTGAAAGAAACTCTGTGCGAAACTAGTATTACATGCAGGTACGTCAAATATAGTATAGTTTGCTCTTCTATCGGATACATTCGTGCGTTGTTTTCGATTATGTTGTCTTAAGACAATATTTTTAATGAAAAGTTGACGGGCATTTAAAACTACTCTTTATATAGTGTAGTTGTAGGATATCTGAATTGTTTGAAATTTATAATCTTAATGATACATCGCATTGCCCTTTCAATTTTTATTAGTGCGCTCTTCTTAGCACCGCCCCATACAGTAATCCCGTACATAATTATGGACTGACACAACGTCAAATACACTGTTTTGTTGACTCTGTCGTCCTTTAAGTTTCTTAATCTTTTGTAAATAAATAGGAATAATTCACATCAGTCTACCCGTAACCACGGTATAAATCGTTCGAAACGTCGGGAAGGGAAACGAAGGGAATTGTATCGCGAATAAGTCCCGTTTACAGCAAAATACAAGTATATTACTAAATTTAACAATAGTTTTACGTAGTCTGGCTGTAGATTTTTAAACTGGTTTGTATATTTTTATTCATATTCTTCATTGACAAAAATGCTAATAGCCTTTATTAAATAATGTCATAAAACTAAATACCTTAACCGTTTACATTTACATTAATTTGAATATTTAAATTAAATTATATATATAAAGTACATATTTACATACAAATAGGTAAAATTAAAGTATCTATTATGTAACATTAAATGAACAGATTTTTACTAAATGCACATCAAAGGGACACAAAAAGGGATTTTTACAATATTTTGTCTGTCTGACTCTAGAATAGATTTACCGATTTTGACCTGACTTTTACTAATAGATTATAATAGGAGTAACTTAGGCTAATATTTAGACTAGTGTAGAATATCCTTCTATATTGTCGGCTCATAGTCGCACGCGTCCACTCGCCATCGTTGCTAACAATCGACTGACTGACTGTGTTATCGTCGTCGACGTCATCTCGAGATGACACAATGCTTCGTTCTCATTAATTCATTCATAGTGAACGAGCGAATGAATAACTTAGTAACACCTCACTCATTCACAGTGAACGATCGAATGAATAACTCAATGACACCTCATTCATTCTCAGTGAACGATTGAATGAATAACTCACTGACACATACACTACAACTAGCTTCACTTCGTAGCATTACTCGCTGGTCCCACCACCTGGCCAGAGGGCACACAATAAACACTACGTTTGCCAAGATGCGGTCTCCACTCCAGCCTCGCTGGCGAAGTTGCAAACCTTTATTCTATTCTATTTCTCTATTCTCTTCTTTTATTAGCTATTTGTTGTAATCACGTGACATTAGCCAATGAAACACGAGAATAAAGATATAGAACAGAAAACGATAAACCTTTGCAGCTTGGCTAGGGGGGCAAAACTCGCTTATTCTATTAGTTATCGGTTCTGTGACATATATGTTAATCCCATTGACATTTTAACCTATTATCTTTCGAAGCTTACCAGTGTATATTTAATTGAAGTTTAGTTTATTTATGTGAACTGTAGTAAAGACTTTGCTACTTACTTACTTACTTTTATATATCAAACACGTCTGTGAAATATGTCACATTAAAAAACGAAATAAAGACAGCCAAGTCCGACTCATACTCGTACAGGAAAGGTTACGTAACTTTGCCGTTGTTAATGTCTAGAAAAAACATGCAAAAAAAATCACGTTTGTTGTATGGTAGCTCCTCCTTTAATATTTACTTTATATAATGTTATAGGGACAACAGAAATACATCAAGCATGAAAATTTCACCTATTAGGTATGGAACCCTAAAAAGGATTATAAATTAATAATTATTTCACGCATTCCTCCTACTCATAGTGATGTCCAATAGACGCCCACACTGCGCCTACGCAGGCCTAATGACATATAACTCTTGACCCGCATTAAGTATATTTGAACACGCCCTGTTTAATTAAGCTGGCAGAATTTTAAACAGCTATGTTTTATGAAAGGTTATATTTTTAATTATAAATATAAATTATCAATGACTGACTTAATCATGATAGATTTGATAACCTTAATGTTAATATAATATAATCATATTAAAGTTAAAGTTTCATAAATATAATGTGTGGTGTGCGGTGACGGATTAAGAATACAGAGTGTCACCACCCCTATTCATCCCGCGGGTTTCGTAAACGGCGACTGACTACGCAAGACAACATCAATGCAAAGAGAAGGAAAACTTGAAACCAGCCCTATACCAACCCGTCTGGCCAGCGTGGTATAGTAGGCCTAAACCTCCTTTCTATGAAGAGGCCTATGTCCAGCTGTGGACTGTTGAAGGCTGTTGATGATGATGATGATCATGAAAAATAATCCATGAATGTCTATTTATCTGTGGTGTGCAATGGGAGAGGCCTATGTTCAGCAGTTTACTGCGATACGCTGATGATGATGATGAATCTATGAAACCGTCTTTAAAATTTCTAATAACAAATCTGCGATAGTAGGTATAATATGTCTATCTTATAAGATTCGCTCACTATAATCTTTTTTACTGTTAGGTAATTTGTTTATCTGTACAAATATTGTGAAGCTGAAGTGTTTGTTATGTTGAATTGGTACGATTTGAAAAAATATTTCAGTATTTGATAGCCCGTTTATCGAGGAAGGCTATATCATTGTAACCCCTAGCCCCGGTAAAGGGGGGTTTATAGTTGGCCCTAGCCCTACCAGGGGGAATTACTCACCGACGGCACAGTCAGTAGAACAAGAGATGCTCAGGGCGCCGTTCAAAAAGTAGAATTTAAATTCGAAGCAAAACAAAGAGAAGAAAGATGTGGGTGTGCAAGTGTGCAGATGGGCGGTCAGGTTACTCTTCAAGGAAAAGTCATTTCAGGTTCACACACATATCTATAATTCACTTAAAACCAAAACAGTAACAAGTATCTTAATTCTATCCTTAAAGCTAATTTAGATTCTTTTATCTAACATTCTTATATCTATTTTCTTATATCTAATATAGAGGGTTGACAATAAAAAAGTTTATCCCTTAAGCCTCCCTGGGTTTAAGGGGGCTCGACCGGGACGTGCAGGCGTCTGTCGATAGAACACGGCTACCCCGCTGTGGTCCCTGGGGTCCCTCATTGTATGGTCGCGGAGTAAGCGTAGGTACCGGTGAACAAATAAAATAAGATATTAACCAGAGGTATGTCAATTAGGTTATAAAAACCATACGTGATCCTCTTTGGCAGGAGATGCGCTATCGCAGAATAGGCGGCACTCGAGACTGCCACACTGTAGGCCCAGTAAGGAAACCGAAGCACCAATCCTTAGAAGGATATGTGACAAAACCTTGGTCAAAACCTTGGATAAAATCTTGGATGAAATCTTGGATAAAATCTTGGATAGAATCTTGGATAGAATCTTGGACCCTAGAAAAGAGATTAACATCCTAAGCAAATAATCTCGCAAACAAATAAACTGGAGAAATACAGTAAAAAGAATTCAAATTCTCACCACTTCAACAGCGGGACAGATCAGCAGAGATTTCTTCACAACTTTTAATTACGACGGGCAGGATCACAATATGTTCACAGCGAGACACAGAATAGTCCTTTGAGGAACCAATACTGGCTTTTATATTCTATTTCAAGGACTTTTCTGGAATAAAAATCCCACCCTCTTACAAAATAAAATAACATCATACGATTTCCAAAGACAAACCAGACCACAGATTAAATACGCACCATAGACCTAAAAATCTTTTTGGTCAAAACTTGTTTAACGAATGACATGAACGCCACCTCTCGCTTCGTTAGTGAAAACAAAGCAAAATGCAGTTGACAGACAGAGGAGAAAAAGTTACGGTTTGCCAAAGGTGGCGCTACAGGTACATAAAATCTATTCTGAATACTTGGTTATCCTCTCGTAGAATTAAGGTTAAAAAAAGATGTTACATCATAACGCTAAGTGCAATAGGAGCGGGACACCAATGAAGAATGTTTCAAAATCAAAGGGTATTTTTCCTCTTAAAAGCTTCCACTGCATGCGCTACGTAAACAGATAAAGTTTCGCAAAAATAATGTATTACAGAATTGTTCCCATTTAAAAGATCTAAAAAAACGTCGCAACAGCATATCTATCTTTTAATATTGCCTCACTATAAAAATTTTTAAGGTAAACATTTGCTTCCGCGGTATGACGTCACGCTACTGGCAATAGAAGACGAAGACGGAGCTTTGTGGGTCAGCTATTGCTGTATGCTGACTACCACATACAGCGCAAGCGAAATAATCATACAATAGCGCCATTTCCCGAAGAAGCACTGAACCAAGAAATAAACACGGAACAAACTATACGGAGTAACTACTAGTCCTGATTCGCGATAGAGAAATTCTCGCGCCAATTAGCATATATACAACATCCCAATATCAACTGTTGGGCAGTGGCCCGCCATGCATGTTCACCTCGCCTGGTCGGAGGATCCTCCCTTTGTGTTGGAGGGACCCGTCCCTTCACAGTGGTGGTTTGGGTATAAGCCTTTTCAAGGTCTGATATTCACTAAATGTTGATACTTATTTTTGCTGTATATACCTAGACACTGCCTCGATAGTCTAGTTATTGGTTTATGCCACTGCCTATCGAGAGGTCTCGGGTTCGATTCCAAAAAAGTTGTGGGATTTTTCTAACAAGAAATGCTTGATAACAGCCCAGGGTATGGAAGGTTTACGGTGTTACACGTGCATTATTAGAGCACGTTAAGCCGTATTATAATAATTTCTCGAAAAATTTAACAGAGAGTATTTCCTGTTTCAATAATTCCTAGAAATTATTATTTATTAAACAAAATACAATCGTAAATCCGCCCACCCAGTACTGAAATATTAATGAAATTGTATATTTTTATTAGATGAATTTTGTCCATCTGTTCATTGTGGGCTATAAAACTCACTACGCTTATAAATGTGTTTAACATATGTCTGTTTGTTTGTGGGATAGTTACAGAAAACGTGTCTTTATTTAGAGATTTGTTTGGATTTCTATTTTTTTAAAGTCTGATTTCGTCACTTATAACGAACAGTTAATATTTTATGAATTTTTAAATCGAATATCGTTTTACCTGCTGAATAGAAAAAGAGATCTGATGTAAATGTACTTAGATTAATAAAAAAACTAGTATTATAAATCCATGTTTTTGTATTAATCTTAGATAATAAAATAATAAATACTCCTGAATTCTACTCATGCTTTCCACCAGGCAGAGAGGAGTCACTTTGGTAGGCTTAAATATATAAAAAAAAAACAAAAAAACCTTTAACTTGGCAATCATAGTCACTTACTCTACTGGACCAACAGGCTAGTCGAAGTGATTTATTCATATACTTTGAAAGAGATAGACAATCTGCGTGGGAATTAGCGCTAACTAAATGTATAACCGAAGCAATTCTCATGTTCGCTTGACTTCTGTATTTGTTTATAATACACGATATTGTATAGTCGTGATAGGTTAGCTGTATAATGCAATGGTTCGCATTTAAATTATCAAGAGTGTTGAACCTCGCGCGTTATGAACATCATATTAAATTTACCAGTCAAAATTCACAAAAATACGAAATAATAAAATTTGTGGTAGCCGACTCTGAATAAATATTGGGATGATAAAGGAAGATGATTATGATAACACTATATTTTAATAAGACTCTATTTAACACAACTAATTCTGAATTCAGAAGCAAAACAAGACCAAATCTTGAGTACCTTTTATCGAAATAAAAGTACCTACAAATAAAAAGATAATGGTAGGTCAAGACGACCGGTAGCAGGAACAGGTTATCTTTTAGTTAACGGAGATTCCTGAGCGTTGTTGAAGGTTGGCCGTGTCGGACGCGTGCCTCGAACGTGGCCGAGGTTTGCCGAACGGTGGCGGAAAAAACCGAACATCAGTGTCGGCGCGTACGCATGGAAGCGCGTTTATTTCTTTTTCTTTTTTTACCAGATGGTAAGAAAGGGTTTGTTGTTTTGTTTTAATAAGTACTGTTTGGATCACGGTTAAATTGATCAAGCATAAAGTTGGGATATTTTGTTTCAGGTAGTATGTTCTATTTCTAATAACATATTTTTATGATATTGAAGGCAATGCCGTAAACGATGGTAACAGGTAACCGCTTTATATGCAGTTAAACTTGTCTTTATTAAATGACAGCAGCAAAATTTACTTAAGTAGGTAGTCTGTTTAGGTAATATTATAAGAAAATGATGAACTGCTATATATTCTAGAAAAGGTTAATGAATAGAAAGCTAGTGGAATTGTCGAGAAATGAAGTGTCAATTGTCAAGTCTTACAATGCATACATTATTGGGCGGTGGTCGTCACTTGCCATGAGGTGGCATATATTTGTTCTCGAAAGAACAAAAAAGAAGATAAATGTAAAGAATGTTGAGTGTAGAATAAAACACAAGTCTTGCAAACATATGTGCCAAGTGTCCAGCCCCAATTTAAATACGCATCAATTAAAACATGTGCACAACACTGCAAAAGATATTTTTAATTCTGTTTTCAAAGAATATAAATCGTATGGCAGTTTGCGAATTTTACAAAGATATAATCGCAAATAGGTAAGAGAAATTCAACTGTATTTAGTGAAGCACAAAGTTTTATTTACCTTGTAGTTTTTGGTAACAAACCAGTAAGTATCTCTGCGTTCTCACGGTACATTGATAAAAAGATAAATTCTTGTAAAGATAAATGTGAGGATAATAAAATGTTTTATGTATTGATTTTTGTGTCGGCGAGTTAGGGTTAACTTTGTAATTACTTATATGCAATTTTGTCTGTTGAACTATAAACACACCGTTTTGAATATTAGAGTAACCGAGAGAGTAGTAACCTAAGAGAGGTGCTCAATTCAAGACGAAATTAATTTTTAAGTTCTTCAAATTCGGGTCGGACCAAATGTTTATATGACCTGCTTAGCAAACAAATAGCTTCAGAGTTTGGGTATTTTTTATGTATAGTATGTATGTATTTACAAAAAAAATCGCATTTATTATATATCAATATCAGATGTTTAGTACCCATAGACCAAATTCTGCTTACTCTGGGTCTAGAATCTAGACCTCTGACATCTGACACACAACACCATCCAGACTCTATAGTGTCGTGTGTCAGATGTCTGAGATATTATTTAAACCTGATCTTTAATCACTCTATCTATACCTAACTGATATTAGTCAAGGTTAACAATCCGAAGCACGACACTACCGCCAACAAGACATTTAACAAGACTGTGGAAATACTCGAAAGTCACCAAAAAGATACTAAATATGAACTTATATTACAAGCCTTAGACTATACTTACATTTACAATAGTAAGACATTTACAAAAGAAAAGTAGTTTAAAAGAGATTGACTTCATCTTATTTGATACTTCATTTTAGACACGTTACATTGACATTTACAAAAGAAATAAAATGAACGTGCTTCTTACACAATTATTGTATGTGAGCATCAAACTTACGAATTTTAACTTAGCAGGAGCTTTCTAGAATACTTATATTATTAATTTCTTTTTTTTCATATTAGCTGCAGCCAACTAACATCTTCCTAGACTTCATCATCATCATCAACAGCCTTTAACAGTTCCCTGCTGGACATAGGCCTCTCCTTAGAAGAGGTTTTGGCCTACTATACCACGCTGGCCAGACGGGTTGGTATAGGATTTGTTTCAAGTTTTCCTTCTCTTTGCATTGATGTTGTCTTGGGTTATCCCTTAGTCGCCTTTTACGACATCCATGATATGAATAGGGATGTTGACACTCAGTATTCTTAATCCGTCACCACACGGACTTATATTCCCGGTCCTAGACTGAATTATTCCCTATATTCTTGGAGTCGGCTACTAGTTCACCGATTTTATCTTAATATCAGGTTTTCCATGGATCGATTTATAAAGGCTGCCATCAAAGAAAGATACGTTTAACTACTAACCACTGCTTGCCCTTTTTTTGTCTATACGGAAATCCCATCGGATACCACCAGTTGGTGGTTATGTCGGACTCAAACCGACCGAAACCACACGCCGTCTCTGGTACCAATTGCTGGGGAACCAGGTGTACCTTAGAAAGGAAATCCCTGGAACCCCGCCGTTCTAAGGGCCATCTACCTACGACTTGTAGATGACACTATCTGGAATGTCTGTTTATAATATCATTTTAGGGTTCCGTAGCCAAATGGCAAAAAACGGAACCCTTATAGATTCGTCAAGTCTGTCTGTCTGTCTGTCTGTCTGTCTGTCTGTCTGTCTGTCTGTCTGTCCGTCCGTATGTCACAGCCAATTATTTCCGAAACTATAAGAGCTATACTGTTAAAATTTGGTCAGTCGATGTATTCTGTGAACCGCATTATGATTTTTACATAAAAATAGAAAAAAAACAATACATTTTGGGGGTTACAAACAAAACTCACAATTTTTTTGTTCATCAAACCTATACGTGTGGGGTATCTATGGATAGGTCTTCTAAAATGATGTTGAGGTTTCTAATATCATTTTTTTCTAAACTGAATAGTTTGCGCGAGAGACACTTCCAAAGTGGAAAAATGTGTGTCCCCCTCCCTCTAACTTCTAAACTAAGAGAGTGATACAACTAAAAAAAATGTATGTTGTACATTACCATGTAAACTACCAACGAAAATTGGTTCGAACGAGATCTAGTGAGTAGTTTTTTTTTAATACGTCATAAATCGTAAACCGCAATTTACCTTTCATCCAATCAAAACACTAGTATAAAAACATCGATGAAAGTTACAACGAACTACAAGTACTTTTATATGATGTTACTTGCTGGTACGGAACCCTTCATGGGCGAGTCCGACTCGCATTTGGCCGCTTTTTTTTAATAAATGTAACATCAGAGTTTATAGGGTACTAAGATCAAAAAGGTATTTTTTTAATTTTTGTCTGTCTGTCCATCTGTCTGTCTGTTTGTTCCGGCTAATCTCTGGAACGGCTTGACCGATTTTGACGGCACTTTCTTTGACAGAAAGTTGATGAGCTAGGGAGTAAATTAGGCATTTTTTTTAAAGACTAGCTTCGCTTCGCGGCGTTACTCGCGATTTAAAACTACACCGGTAACACCGCGGGATATAGCTAGCTATTTATAGTAATAGCGCATGGTGCATCAACCCCGGCTAGCTTATGTTAGGGTGACAGATGACCTCATCTATCACCCCCAGCTTATGGAGGACAGAGATTGTTCTGCGACCACCGCTTGCCCTGTTGCTTTCAACATCCTAAAACAGCAGTATCTCATTCAGGTTCACTAATGGCTGGATAGCCCAGTCAGCCCAATATCGTTTATCAGGTTATTTTTAAAATTATTATTCTTACTAATAATAGTAGCGTAAAATTAATTACGTACTAATAATTAATAAATAATTAGCTCCGGATCCATTTATTATAACCAGGTATGTGTAGGCGTTGAAACCCCGCTGTTTTGGATATAAATCATAATTACATATAATAATTATTAGTAATCCTAATTGATATTATAAATGTCAAATTTAAGTGTTGGAAAGACAAGTTATGGCACAAATGGATCGGTTCTACCGGTTAATCCTCAGTTTCACATAACTTGCAAAGGTCTGAGGCTAATAGTAGGTAAGTAGGTAAAACCAGCGACCAGGTCTCATTCAATGGCATAAAGTAAAACAGAATGAAAGAAAATGAAAACGAGTTGGAAAAGCAGTAAAGACACTTTCGAAAGGTTACAATAATTACTCTAGTTGCTCGGTTGACGGTGACTCTGCTCCGACTGGTGGAGAGCATGAGTAGAATCCAGGAGTAGAGGTTACCATTCTTATTTATGTCACATGCGACCAACAATTACATAAAATAGCAAAACGATTAATTTTCAAGAAATAGAAACCATCAAACGATTACTAAGACTGACGCTGTTGATAAAATAAATATTTAAATAAATAAATATTTTTAGACATCTGACACACAACATCATCTAGTCCCAAGCTAAGCAGAGCTTGTGTTATGGGTACTAGACAACTGATATAAATACATAAACATACTTTTTTTTTTGTAAATACATACATATTATACATAGAAAAACACCCAGACTCCGAAACAAATATTTATGGATCACAAAAATATTTGGTCTGACCCGGGAATCGAACCCGAGACCTCTTGATCAGCAGCCGCATACGCTAACCACTAGACCAACAAGGCAGCCTGTACATAAATACATGTACAAATCATATAACAATGAAAAATAAAAAGCTCTTTTGCTTAATAGACTAACAGACACGATGTTGCTCGTTGGTATAGTGGTTAGCGTATGCGACTGCTAATCAAGAGGTCTCGGGTTCAAATCCCGGGTCGGGCCAAAAAGTGTTTTTGGGTTTTTCTTAGGAAATTCCTAATAACAGCCCGGAGTTTGGAAGTTTGGCGGTGATTCACGCCCGTGCCTCAGAGAGCACGTAAAGCCGTCGGTCCCGGTTGTCATGAACATCTATGGCAATCGTTATTGGGAAGTCAGTGCCCTCAAATATACTGACAACTAGTTCAATCTTCGAATTTCAGTTCTCCCTTGGGGTTGCGGAGGTCCGATGCCAGTCGCTCCGTGGAAAAACTGAAATTCAGGTAAAACCGGTTGAACTAGTAGTCGACCCCAAATATACTTGGGAATAAAGGCTCGGTAGATGAGACACTATGTTGCTAGCTGCAGAAATAAGTCATGTATACAAAGAAATGAAATCGTAGTCTCCGTTTGTAGTTTCAAGTTATTATATTTTTACTAAATGCAATTGAAAGTATATACCGTAATTTCAACCACCAATTTATTAAATACAAGCTGCGCCCCGCGGTGTTACCCGCGTATATCATTATGGTTGCTATGCAAGTTTGTTATGCATAGCAACCTGTGGTATTGACAGGAGATAAACAGTGATACATTTTGACATCTACAATTTACGTATTTTTATAATCACCTAGTTTTCGCCCGTGTATCTCGATTATTGCAGTAAAAAGTAGCCTATGTGTTATTCAGATATATAAGCTATATTACTGTAAAGCTTCATCTAAATCCGTTCAGTAGTTTTTGCGTGAAAGAGGAACAAACATACACACATACTCACAAACGTTTATAATATTAGTAGGATTCGGCTAAACTATTTTTCTTTTTTTTCTTTTAAAAAAGACAACTCCCGCATTAGGAATATAAATTCCTGTGTCGCGGGGGGCTTTACAAACATACATGAAACGGACTCAAATAACACCCAGACTCAGAACAACAAATTGTGAATCACACAAAGTGTTATCCTACGTGGGATTTGAACCCACGACACTTGGGGGAGTGAGGAAGCGGTGTGGCGACCGCTTAAGCCACTAGGCCAACCGTGCAGTCAGGAATGACTAGGCCGATTATGACGGGTATTTCACCAACTGATAGATGATATTACAATGATTCTATAAGAGTAATTTTAGGTCTCTCTTTTTAAATAAATAATTATTAAATAGTGAACTCTATTCTGCAGGTAAAACCGCAAGGCAGACATACACAAGAAGGGTTCCGTACCATTATCTATACGTTTCAATTGTCTACCTCTTGCATTTATCAATATCGAGCAAAAGATGACCAAAAATTAAGTTTGTTGCACGGGAGCCCTCCCCCCTTAAATTTTCATTTTATTTTGTTTTAAGAATGTCTTATTAAAGTTACAGAAATACATCAGACTGGTAACATACAGGCCAACAGACGGACGAACAGACAGACGCACAAAGGAGTCTTAGTAATATGGGCCCGTTTTTACCCTTTGAGTATGGAACCAATAAACTGTTATAACATCTTGATTTTGATATCTTTATTAAGTTCGAAATATTATTCAAATGATTTAATTTATAACTGGTTTTGGGTTCGACACTTATATATAAGTCATTTTGCTGTCCACAGTAGCTATGTCAGTAATCAATGCCTTTAAAAAATAGGTATCATAAAAATTAATATGCATGGTAACTTGAGACAGGCAGCCATTAGTGTCAGAAGCAATAAATTAAAAAGAATTAGATTTTCTGCTAGACATCATAATTTTTTTCTAGTTGAGATTATAAATAAAAAAAATGTTATAATTATAAACCGACTTCGAAATAAAGGGTCTGGTCTAAATTAAAAGTGGTTCAAATAACTCCTTATATTGTTCGGTATCGGTCAAAAATTGAGCCAGAAATGTCATTGTAGGTCATTAAGGTTTAGCCGTTCTAGAGCTTAACGAGAAAAACTTGGTTTATTTACTTTTCCATAAATGTACTTAGTGACAAGCTGATAATATTAAATTAGAAAGTAGAAAAATAATAATTTAATGATAGTTCTCATACATAGTAAAACAATAGAAACAAATAAATAAATTAATATTTTGGACATCTACACACAACGTCACCTAGTCCCAAAATAAGCAGTGTTATGGGTACTAAACAACTGATATAAATACATAAACATACTTTTTTTTTGTAAATACATACATTTTATTCATAGAAAAACGCCCAGACTTCGAAACAAATATTTCGTCTGACCCGGGAATCGAACCCGAGACCTTTTGATTAGCAGCCGCAGACGCTAGCCACTAGACCAATGAAGGCAGTCAAATACAGGTTAGATGAACATCACTAGAATCTGCATCAAATGTGTAGACCAGAATGGGTTGCCATCTCAGCTGATAGCTGTGCGGTGACCGTGCAGCGCTGATATTCAAATGGCTCTCTCTAAATGGCAACACAATAGTGCACACAGGAACCCTACCCGGATATTTCCTCCTCAACAAACACCTACACACCATAGGAGTAACAGATAGCCAGATAGATTCATGGAAGCAGAAGAAACGCCACAACATGTCATCATGGAATGCATTAGTGTGGCCGAGCAACGGGCTGAAATTCTACAGTCACCGGCAACATTTCAGGAGGCCTGCAGAAATCTTCGGAGGCTGCTTTCCTTCTGGGCCAAATTAGGCTGGCTGGAGTAAACGGGAAAAAAAATCTTCACCCACAATGGTCCAATAGCTAGGACTAAGTGCGGAAAAATAAAAGAAGCCCCTCTAGCCAAGTTGCATTGTTTTCTATTCTATATTCCATTCTATTTCTCTATTCTCTTGCTTGATTGGCTAATATTTTGTTTTGATCACGTGACTGAGTGATATTTGCCAATGAGACAAGAGCATTAAGAAATATAGAATAGAATAAATAAAATAGAATGGAATATAGAACAGAAAACGATAAACATGTTGCAACTTGGCTAGGGGGGCTCATCTCTTTCACTGTTTAAAGAAACTCATTCCCCCAAAAAAAGCAAAATCTTTAATTGCACACCTTATTACAGAGTTACAATAGAGTACATAGGCGACTAAGGGATAAATTACGCAAGACAACATCAATGCAAAGAGAAGGAAAACTTGTAACCAACCCAATAGTAGACGGGTTGGCCGTCTGGCCAGCGTGGTATAGTAGGTCAATACCTCCTTTTCAAGGAGAGGCCTATGTCCAGCAGTGGACTGTTAAAGGCTGTTGATGATGATGATGATAGCATAAAATATCAGATTAGTAGTGAGCAAAGGGTCATCTTTAAAGGGCCATTATTGGCTAGGACCATCTCTTTTAGGCAACGTGGGTTCATACCTGCAGCGCATTGAGGAGACGGGTATACTGGTTTGGTACCCGCAACATACAACAAGATAACGTATTGGAATCATCAATTTTGATATTTACTAACAGATAATGGGATACGCGCGTGAAACGCTCATAAAAAATTGACTTAGATGACTGAAAACAATCATCGACGGTGAGCAACGATTCCGCGGTTATTACCTAGATAGGTGACCATTTGTGACATGTTAAGTTATCAGCATTTCCATGATTCAGAGGTCACGTTAGGCAGTCGGTAGCATCTTCCCTGGACACCTTCCAAAATACAGGCGCAGAGGCGTCACACCGTGTGGTTTTAGTCGGTTCGAGTTCGACAAACCCCCGACAGGGTGACGGTCCGTGGGGATTTCCACACGTTAAAAAAAAAAAGCGGCCAAGTGCGAGTCGGACTCGCCCATGAAGGGTTCCGTGTCAGCCAGTAATAACATATAAAAGTTCTTGCAGTTCGTTGTAACTTTGATTGATGTTTTTATAATAGTGTATTGATTGAATGAAAGGTAAATTGCGGTTTACGATTTATGACGTATTAAAAAAAACTACTTACTAGATCTCATTCAAACCAATTTTCAATGGTAGTTTGCATGGTAATGTAAAACATATATTTTTTTTAGTTTTATCACTCTCTTATTTTAGAAGTTACAGGGGGGGGGACACATTTTTCCACTTTGGAAGTGTATCTCGCGCAAACTATTCAGTTTAGAAAAAAATGATATTAGAAACCTCTACGTTATTTTTGAACACCTATCCATAGATACCACACACGTATTGGTTTGATGAAAAAAATAATTTTGAGTTTCAGTTCCAAGTATGGGGACCCCCAAAATGTATTGATTTTTTCTTTTTTTTATGTAAAAATATTATTGCGGTTCACAGATTACATCTACTTACCAAGTTTCAAAAGTATAGTTCTTATGGTTTCGGAAAAAGTAGCGGACGGACGGACAGACAGACAGACAGACATGACGAATCTATAGGGGTTCCGTTTTTTGCCATTTGGCTACGGAACCCTAAAAAGGCAGTCGGATAAGTAGTCGTAAAGATTAGTTGACAGCCACAACTTATCTTGACAGTGCTCAACCCGCACTATGGCCTTAACCCTCTCCAGTGAGGAGAAGCGAGCTCAGGCGTGGGACGATATGGGTTGTTGATGATGATGATAAAGGTGTACCATTAGAGCACACTTACGCGGCACTTAAACGTTTACAATAGAACAAAACGGTTAGCAGTATTTTAAGACTCAAAAACAATAATCCAGCTATCCAGTATTCCGTAGTTATTTCGCAAAGCCAAACAACATTCGCTAGAACAAAGTTTTTGCCACTTTACACATAGTTTGATGTTAAACGCTTAGCATTCTTGAAAGTATTTTTACGTTGCAGGCCGTAGAAGTTTCACTTATTTCGCTTGTTTGCTTGGTGCTATTTTGGTGTTGTTTATCTTTTAAACTGTTTCATAAAGAAAATTTATCTTATTTTCTTAGAAGATAAATTTCTGAGAATTAGTTTTTCTAATTTTCAGACTGATTGTAATAGTATTTCGGAGATCTGCCACACAAATGTTATCTATCATCTATTTGTATCAGACAACTGATATAAAACTATTCTTTTTTATTATAAATACGTGTAAATTAAATATAGAAAACATAATTTGTTTGCTAAAACAACTGTATTTTGCAGATTATACAAACAGTTTAATACAGTATACAGTAAAAAAATGAGTATGTGTACTCTGGAGCCTTTAAGAGTAGAGTGAACAGGTTTCTTTTGGATGGGCGTGTACCATCTTCGTCTTCATCTACACTTTCCATCAGGTGAGATGGAAGACAAACGCCTATTCCATTACAACAATTAAAAAAAAAGTAAAAACAGTTATACAAACATTTGGTGAAACCCGGAAATATAACCCAAGACCTTATGCACACCAATCGCATAGTATTTTTTTGAGAGCACCTCTTTCATTAGGAATATAAATCCTGTGTCGCGGGGGACTTTAAGAACATACATGAAACGGACATAGAACACCCAGACTAAGAACAACAATTTGTGGAACATAAAGAAATATTTTGAAAAAAAGGTATTTAAAGTATTTTATCAGTCAAACTACCTTTTATTTTAGCTTGTACTCAAGCTTTGCTTAGTTTGAAACTAGTTGGCGTTGTGTGTTAGATGGCCCAAATTTCTTTTTTTTTTTTTTTTTTTAAACTTTAGGGTGATATCCAACTCTATACATAAAGCTTGCATTTAGGGTTACCAACCATTCAACCAGAACGCCCGGCCAGTAATACCTTACGTACAACCCTATGCTATCACAAGTCTCCCTATAAAACTGGCTAATCATGGTCGGTGTACCACTTAGTGGTACAAATCAGAACTAACAATTGTGGTTATAAAACTACTGCTCAACCGATTAGATGGACATAAATGAAACAATAGAAATTGACCTGAGAATGCAGACGATATATTGGCGATAGTAAGGGAGCTAGGAGGCTGAAAACGGTAACAGATTTTAACGGTAGACCACAAAAAAGCAACAGGAATTTAATGGTGATGTTTGTTTATATTTATAAATGTATTTTTTTCATCTCTTTGAATATTAAACTTTTGCATTATTTACATTGTGTCTATGACTATGTCCTTTGTCAAGAGTCAAATTATCTCCATGGTAAACTTCAACAAAATCAGTGTCAGTATTTACGATGACTGGTATTCTCTATCTAAAAAATGTGTTAGCAAAATATAATAAGTTAAATTGCACTGATGGCGTAGAGATAATATAAGCTGTTGCATCGCCGTATTCTACTACGTTGCGTGATATGAGTTCAAATCCTAAAATAGGACAACACTTTTTAAGATAAATAAATTGTTATTCTTAGTGTGCGTGTTCTTTGTTTCTTTTACTTCTATGTTCACAAGGTTTCCTGGGTCACAGGATATATTCCTAATGTTGTCTTAAAAAAAGTAATAAAAGTCTTGGGGGCAGTCTTTTAAAAAATAACTAATTTTAATATGAATATTTTCTTGTATGTAATTATGATGTGTACTTTCGGCTTGCGGTATTCCATAATAAAAATTTGAGATATATCTAAAGTCAGTCTTAAATAAAGCTTTGACTGTTACAAAATCAGAAGGTCCGCTCCCGGCCTAACATTTTATCGGTAGTGTGGTATGGCTACTCTGCGGCTTCCATAAAATCACGTTATTAAGGAAACATTAAAACAATCACAAGGATTGATTGATTTATTAGTTCTTTATAGCTTCCGATAACTGCTGGAGACCGTTTACCCGGCACTTGACACCTTTACGCAAGTAGTTTCTAATCGATAATGGTCCCATGCCTCTGTATATAATAATACTAGATCGCTCACATACTTCGTCTGAGACTTTTTATTAGTCTATTACTAACTGAGTCCCACGGCGTTACCCGCGTTCGTTGTTGTAAATAGCCTCCTCCTTACTCCTTGAGTCCTCCTCCTTCTACCAGAGAAAGTAAAATTATAATCGTTCCAGCCCTTCCAGACATTAGCCGAATGAATGTAAATATCAAACTCAGAATCTAACTGTTTTTAATATCATAAATAAATAATACAGGTTTTAAATACCGTAATACAGCTTTTTGCTAATATCATAAGAAACTAAATTGTTATTAATAAGTGAAATCTTAATTCTAAATCATAATAATATAATAATAATAATATGTCAAATCAATAATACTTAAATAGTTTTAAATGAAACATAAATTTCTCAGTATTATTTAAAGTTATGTACTAAAACGTAATTTATCTCTAACCGACTTCAAAAAAAGGAGGAAGTTCTCAATTCGTCGGAATCTTTTTTTTTTTATGTATGATAAGCGATACTTTCATTGTTTATAAACAGATTTCAAAAATTCTTTTTGCATTGGAATGGGCGTAGCTTACAGGTGGTCCCATCGTCACCATATCGGGATCTGATGATGGGATCCCGAGGAAATCGAGGGAACTCCTTATTAAAAAATAGGATATAGAAAAATAGGAAAATATTTTTTATTTGAATTCGGTTCCTTTTTGTTAAAATTACATAATATTATGTTTTTTTGATCAGGCTCGGGCCATCTGAATCGGCCAATCTAGTTTTTATAGAACAAGCTATGCATAACTTGAAACAATGGATGTAAAATTTCTGAAATATTATTACTGTTCAGTGCTCAAAATAACTTTTTATGGCCGACTTCAAAAAAAGGAGAGTTTCTCATTTAATTTCCTTAATGTGTGTTACCTCATAACTTGTTACTGGGTGTATCCTTTTCGATGATAGTTTCAATATTCGAAAGCTTTGTTTAAAAGAGTAGGATTGTGAGTACAGATAACGAAGCATATTGATCCACACCATGGCTGCTTAGAGAGATGCTTCTGCATTGCACCGGCCTAACACTTACCAACAAAATACGCCTACATGAATGCTTTTTAGGGTTTCGCATCACTCGAAACCCTTATGGATTCGTCATGTCCGTGTGTCCGTCCGTCCGTCTGTCCGTCCGTCCGTCCTCGACTTACCGTCCAAACGGTAAGTGCTAGAAAGATGAAACTTTAAACATAATATTTATGGATACGATTTTAAATCCACGTACCATTATGGGTGACTGAGGAACCCTTTCCTGTGCGTGGCCTGACACGCACTTGGCCGATCTGCCTCGGTCGAGTGGGCCCATTCGTGGTGAAATCAGCGTGGCACTACATGTTGTGTTAGATTTAATTTTGAATAATATTTTCTTTTCTTGAAATGCCGCCATAAGCATAATAGCTAAAAATTGGTTAGTATTACATGACTACCAGATGCTGTAAACTTCTTATTAACATACGAACGTCTATTGTTCTAAGTTGTCTAAGTAAATAAGTTACGAAGTTGTCTGACGGTACACAGTCGATGTCGGTACGGAGCTTAATGTAGTTAGGTAAGTATAGTTAGAACATACCTAAACTACGTGCCTTAAACATACACAGCTGATACACGCATTCGTCTTCTATTGTCCGTAGTGTGATGTTCGTTAATAAATACTAATATTTCGCGGTAATAAATTTATTTTCAACAAAAGGATTAAAAGATAAACATATCGACGGGTGCAAAGTAAAAAGAGTTATCTGCAAAATAGCTACTTTACAGGAGAGCGAAAAGATCGAAAAAGTGTGTTTTTTTTTAAATTAATGAATCGATTTTTCTGTAAATTTTATTAATACATCTTTACACTCTTACACATTTATATATGATATTTATTTCAGGAATTTCTTGTTATTTTACGAAATTTTGCAGTTGTTCGCATCTACATTGTATTATAAATAATACTAATTGTGTCAACTGCCAGTTGGTCGTATATACGAGGGACTTTAAATTTCGTGTATAAATTGAATTTGATTTAATTTACTGTATTAAGATTTTATTGAAACATTTAATTTTAATGATAAATACTATCCAACAACCTTTAATTAATAATAGATCTATTATAGAACATAATAATGTAGATAGCTTTTTATGCGTCGTATTTCTAAAGTAATAAATGACACACAATGCGGTCAAATGAAATATTATAACTTGGTTATGTTATTTTTATTAGGATATTTTTTTCCAATTACGTTTGAAAATAATAGAAATTACGTAATAACATTAAGATAAAAAAAAATACACATATTTTACTTACTTTAGCCTGTCAAACAATAATCACAGAAACAAAATATATAACTCTTTTTATGTGATGATTAACCAAAACCTGAATCAACATTTAAACTTACGTAGCTATTTAATTATAAATTATTATCGATACATAATTAAAAAAGTAACAATAAATTAATCTCGTTCTCTATAGTTTCGTAATTCATAAAAGAAAATTCGTGATATCTAGGAAGTATTAAATTTTGCTCACAAAGTTTTATCAAATCGTTTTATTTAGAAGTTGCAATTGCATTTCAAGTGCAAATGTTTGTAGAGTCAAAAGCTATCACAGCTAAGTTACTTGCGAGGCCGACTTGTGCTTAACCACTGAAAGAGAATGACCACTGAAAATGATTCAAAACGCAACTTCAGTGTAACTTATACACTGCCCGTTGGCTTAAGACAAATCTAGCCCTAGAAGTGTAAAAGTTTGCAAAACAATCATTTGTCCATCCATTGTCCACAACAACAAATTTGTCCATCAGTCACCAATTTATATAGAGCGCTTTGGATAAATATGATAAAAATACTTGGAACCGTTCAAAGGAGTTAAGATAACAAAAATAAGATAAACACAGCGGCTGTAATCGAAGGTGTCTGTAATCACGTAAAAATTTTTCAGCCTGTGGAGTCTCGTTATATAAGAAAAGACTCAAATAAACTTTACTTATCCGGTGGCTTGAACTTCTCAATTATGTTCAAATTATATCAAGCATGGACATAGGAAAATAATGTTTCAAAAGGGTTTAATCAACACATGAAAAATTAAAGATGTTGCAACGTCTCTAAAGAAACAGGATAAAATCCAAGCAACTGCACATCCTGACAGTGTAACTACAGCTACTTTCGACTTTCAATTTATTTTATCTACGCCTCAGGGAGAAGCAAGTTCATTTTATTATAAACTTTCTTTAATTTTACAGTGTATAACATTTCAAACATAAAAAGTGTATAACATGTAAAGAGCTTTAAGACCCATTGGTCTTAAAAAAGGAATATGTTACATGTGGCCTGAAACTACGGCCAACAGGGGGAATAAAATAAATTTGTTTTTCCATAAGGCGTAGATAAAAAAAATTGAAAGTCGAAAGTAGCTGAAGTTACACTGTCAGGATGTGCAGTTGCTTGATTTTTATCCTGTTTCTTTAGAGACCTTGCAACATCCTTATTTTTCATGTGTTGATTAAACCCTTTTGAAACATTATTTTCCTCTTGATTGATATAATATCCCTTGATATAATTTGAACATAATTGAGAAGTTCAAGCCACCGGATAAGTAAAGTTTATTTGAGTCTTTTCTTATATAACTGGACTCCACATGCTGAAAGGTTTTACGTGATTACAGACACCTTTGATTACAGCCGCTGTGTTTATCTTATTTTTGTTATCTTAACTGCTTTGAACGGTTCCCAGTATTTTTATCACATTTATCCAAAGCGCTCTATATAAATTGGTGACTGATGGACAAATTTGTTGTTGTGGACAATGGATGGACAAATGATTGTTTTGCAAACTTTTACACTTCTAGGGCTAGATTTGTCTTAAGCCAACATGCAGTGTATAAGTTACACTGAAGTTGCGTTTTGAATCATTTTCAGTGGTCATTCTCTTTCAATGGTTAAGCACAAGTCGGCCTCTCAAGTAACTTAGCCGTGATAGTTTTTGACTCTACAAACATTTGCACTTTAAAGGTTAATATTTCGTAAACGGAGTACTGAATAAATGAATGTCCTATAACTACTCTGTATATTTTTGAAATACCTCTCCAACGATATAATATAGCCTACACGAGAAACAAAATCATCTCCACTTTGCGTGTAGTTATGTTTTCTTTTTATATTTTATACTAGCTTAACTCCGCGGTGTTACCCGTGGTTATTGTCGTACTGCGGGTAACGCCGCGGGACGAAGCTAGTCCAAAAAAGCAGCCGAAATTACTCCTTATATCATCGGCTACCTATCAGTGAAAGTCCCATCAAAATCGTTCTCGCCGTTCCAGACATTTGTCGGAACAAACGTCTCTAAGCTAAGCTGCGGATAGACAAACTGATATGGTGAAACTATAAGGGTTCTTTGTAAGGACTATTTAACCCTAACAATCTTAAAATACACCTTACAAATAGGTAGGTACTTCATTTTCCACAAATTTAACTGAAGTAAATTGTAACATCTACGATGATAGCGAAGTAAAATAATTCAGGTGGCAGATGGTCGTTTATGCGTCGGTATTTTAAAATATTACCTCTCTTATAGATTTATTATTCTACAAACAACAAATCTAAGAATTTCACATTTACAACTTTGAATATTTACTAAACAAAATTAATTCACACCAGCAGTTTCACGATTATCACTTAATTTTGTGAGTTTTATTAGATCTTCTGTTTTCATGATAGTAACTTATTTTCCTGTTCTACCTAATTGCTTCAACAGTTGCCGTCGTTCCTTATTGATTTTACTAATTCAAATGAAGACTACAACAAACCCTCGAAATATCACAGATATCAGACACAAAACGTCATTTAACATAAATAATAACAAAAATCTAATCAAGCCGACGTAGCGCATGTCAAGTGACTGATGTCCTTTTGTGTATGCACGGGGAAAGTCCCGCGGCCCCGTGTAAATGCGGCCAACGTTACTTGGTCGTATTTACTTCGTAGTGTTTGAAAGAACATACGTAGTTGACTTTTTTTACGTACGAAAATTTCTTAAAATAATGTGATATTTCCAAAAAAAATTATGTCATATTGTAAAGAATTGTTTTATTAAAACGATTGTACAATAAACTAAAAATCATAATTTTGTAGATAACTTTATTTACTTTGCACCCGTCGATATGCTGTCGTGGACATTTTTTTAGAAATTTTAAGGAGGAACAATTCATTCATACATTCATCATCATCATCAGCACATTGTAGTCCACTGCTGGACATAGGCCTCTGCCATTGCATACCAATTTGATCGATTTTGGGCTTGTCGCATTCAGCCCCTGCCACTCCTACTGGTTTTTGAGCGTTCTATACTACGTTTGTCGAGTCGCGGTCTCCACTCCAGAATACTTCTACCCCAACACAGGTGATCCGTCAGAGAACTAAGGTGATTGATATAACCCACCGAATTATCAAGCTGAAGTGGCAGTGGGCCGGCCATATAAGCCGCAAAACTGATAACCGTTGGAGTAGAAGAATTCCTACATTATTTTCAAGAGTCTTAACTATTTACACAGCGCGGTCATAGGCAGCTCTCAAAAGAAATTATTATACCCCGTTTTTTAATAATTTTTCATTGATACTCTGTTCCTATAGGGCGTAGTGTGATGATATAATATAGCCTATAACATAACTTTCTTCGATAAATGGGCCATTTAACAGTGAAAGAAGTTTTCAAATCAGATTCGTAGTTCCTGAGATTTGGGTGTTCAAACAAACACACAAACTCTGCAGCTTAACAATATTAGATTAGAAAATATTTAGCATGTCACTGATAATAATCATTCGCATTCAAATATTTGTGTGCCAGAAGTCGACGCCAAGCCCGAACCGGTAAAATTAGGTGTAAAAAAAATATACACCTAATTTTGGAAACAATGGTTAGTTGAAGTTGAGAGAAGTATTAATTTTGAAAACTCGTTTCGATAAAAGCGTCATCTTCTTCCAAACCGGAGCAGTTAGCGTGGAATTGAAGGCTACAGGCTACAAAAGCACTATTCTGAATTACATACGATACATACTATGACTATCACCCGGTTCCAGTATTTCAAAACTATGGAACTGCTGGTCAAGTCTCTTTATAAATATGCATATATCGTAAAATGGGACAGTTAAATTCAAGCTTAGATCAAAAGGACCCGAAAACACTTTCAACCCAACCTGCGAATCGAACCTGAGATCTCTTGATCGGTAGTCGCATCCGCTAAACCAATGAGGCAGCCATTTACTCTGTGTCATGGTGTAATTTATCTTAAAAATTTATTACGAAATTTAAAGGTTTTTTTCAGCAATCTGTTAATACTGCAGGAAAACAAATCATCTAAAAGTGTTGAAACTCAAAATAGTTTCATCAAAGATAATAATTTTACAATGAATGCTTCAACTACCTCTTCACTAAAGTATCAAGAAGAAAAGGTAACTAGTATACAAAGGCTGTAGGTGGAAAAGGGGGAGGTTATTGTGAGGTTCAACCGGAACTAAACCTGCACTTGTCGCTAGGGTTGTCACGTTGACGGTGGCCATAATGAATTATCTTAATTATTTTTCTTTTTTATGAGGCAAGTCCCACATTAAGAATAAACATCCTGTGTCGCGGGGGAATCTATAAAAATTCATGAAACGGAAACAAAGAACACCCAGACTCGTGGACGTGGAGTACCGTTGGATTTGAACCCACAACACTTGGCGCAGTAGAGAGGGGCGTGGCGACCGCTTAAAACACTGGGACAACCGCGCAACGGTTTAATTATATGTCAAAAATGAAATTTTACAATTGGAGAGAGATGTCTAGCAGTGAAGTGCAATAAGCTGGTGATGATGATGAAAATATGTCAAAATAAGTTAACTTGTAGTGTTTTTCTTTATTTAAGCCGACCAAAGTCTTTATTTTCTTCTTTATTTTTCCGTGTGGTGACGTGACGGATTAAGAATACAGAGTGTCGTAAAAGGCGACTAAGGGATAAACTATGCAACACAACATCAATTCAAAGAGAAGGAAAACTTGAAACCAACCCTATACCAACCCGTCTGGCCAGCGTGGTATAGTAGGCCAAAACCTCCTTCTAAGGAGAGGCCTATGTTCAGCAGTGGACTTAAAGGCTGTTGATGTTGATGAAGCCGACCAAAGTGACTCTGCTCTGTACGAGTAGAATCCAGGAGTTGGGGCCACCATTCTCATTATGAGTGCATACAATACAGCAGGGAGATGATTCTGCATCATTCTCCCGGTCTCAGGAGGCCGGAGGAATGTTACAGGATGATTGGGCCTCCGTTAGCGTACTCACCTACGAAAGACGACAACTAAAGAAGAATGTCATGTCTCTTTAGGTTGGTCTTCTGTGTGAGGGTAGTACTGCCCTGGTAGAACCGGCCCATTCTGCTGAACTCAGCGTGCTGTTCTATAATGCAATTCTTAAATAAAAAAAGTATTCTGTAATGCAATACTTTAATGATAAATTTACAATTGATGATGTCGCTTTTGTTGACAGAAAATGGTGACACTCTGTATTCCTATTCCGTATTTTTATATATATATCGGCGCAACACGACATTCAACGACCTACGTCATCGCTGCACGTGTTCTCAAAGACGTAAACAACTCGCAACGATCCACCGCCCCACTACAATGCCTATAAAAAGCCGCTCTCTTCAGCGGAGCGAGGATTCGTTTGTCTGCGCTCGGACAGCAAACACCTAACTTATTGTGAAATATTCGAAGCTGTGTAATCAATACTAATTAAAAGTGAATTCTGGTTGAAGTAAAGTTATTTTAAGTTATTTCTGAAAATGAAATACTCCAATAATAATAATAGTAGTGACGTCACTGTCTTAAAAAACATTACCGGGCTCACCGTTTCGTCATATATGTTCTGTATTCTTATATAAAAGTCTGCGGTAGCACTTTCTATCTATATCGTTCACTATAATCATTCTATGGTATATAATAACATTACCTATAGCTTTTAGAAAATCACGCTACGGGCTAGTGACTGTTTAAAAAATTTTGATTTTTATTTTTCTTTAATTTAAATATATATTTTATCGGACATCCGACACACAACTTCATCTAGTCCCAGTCTAAGCAGAGCTTGTATTATGGGTACTAGACAACTGATATAAATACATAAACATACTTTTTTTATATACATACATATTATATATAGATAATTTTAACAAAAAGGAACCGACTTCAATGAAAAACTATTCCGAGTACCCAAATTGCGACATTGTGCCTATGATATTTGAGGAGTTCCCTCGATTTCCTTGGTATCCGCTCATCAGATCCCGATATGGTGACGATGGGACCACCTGTAAGCTACGCCCATTCCAATGCAAAAAGAATTTTTGAAATCGGTTCATAAACGACGAAATTATCGCTGAACATACATAAAAAAAAAAAAAAAAAAAAAAAGATTCCGACGAATTGAGAACCTCCTCCTTTTTTTTGAAGTCGGTTAAAAACACCCAGACTCCGAAACAAATATTTGTGAATCACACAAATAATTTTTGGTCCGACCCGGGAATCGAACCCGAGACCTCTTTGGCAACATGGCAGTCAAATAAAACAAATAAAAGTAATGATACGATATAAAAGTGATAACCCTACAAACGTGTGCATTTATCCTTCGAAGTGAAAGGGGGATGCAGCGGACGCACTCACAGTCTCTGTGTATGTGTATATATAAATCTGTCTCTGCCTCGTTGGTCTGGTGGTTAGCGTAGCGTTAGCGGTAGCTGAACAAGAGGTCTCGGGTTCGATTCCCGGGTCGGACCAAATTTTCGTGTGTTCCGCAAATATTTGTTTCGGAGTTAGGGTGTTTTTGTATGTATTTTCAAAAAAAAAGTATGTTTATGTATTTATATCAGTTGTCTAGAACCCATAATACAAGCTCTGCTTAGCTTGGGACTAGATGATGTTGTGTGTCAGATGTCCAAAATATTTATTTATTTTATTTATATGTTCACAAAGTTCTTCTACGTATGCCGTTCTTCTACATTCAGATATACCTATTATATAATATTCATAGAAGCCCTCATAGTTGGCTATGGGATCCTCTTTGTGATTAAAAATAATCACCGTAGGAAAGCAACGACGACGCAGTCGTACGTACGTACCTGGATGGGTGTCTTCGTAATTCAGGGTCACATTAAACAGTCTGTCCAAGTTGTTATCATCAGCTTACTTGGAGGCGTCTTAAAACATCAAACAGCAAGATTAAGTGGTCTTGAAAGTCCCCAATGCACACTAGGCCAGCATGGGAACGTATGGCCTTACCCTTCCTGAGAGGAGAATCGGGGTCAGCAGTGTGATATTACATGTTGGTACAATCATTGTTGGTAATACTGTTTATACATAACCGAGGAAGGAATCTAATTAAACTCAAAAAAAATATTGTTTTACGTGCGTTTATTTTACCTAGTGATGCCTCATGATTTTTGTAGCTTCTGGTTCTGATATTGTTCGCTATTTCATTCGTATTAATTTTGAGAATAACCCTCTTTTAAATAATGCAATAAAGGTAGCCAAGTGACTCCTTATGAAAGTAGCTTTCTAGCCATCAAGTCTAGACAAAGTCGGTCGTTTTAAATGTTTACAAACATTTGCCCACGCTTACAATCAAATTAAACAACTCGACCCTATGCCCTTAAAGTAATATGTAATAAAACTATTTAACTAAACATATTAATAGTTTTGGATGTAGACCCTTAATAGGTCATTTATACTTGTAATGGAGCCGTTTGGGACCCCTACACGTAATCACGGACGATTTGCCCACAATAGTGTTCCGGGTTCGAATCCCATTTGATGAAGGTGACCCGTTAAACTGTGCTATTAGGTGTGTTAATATCTATGACGCTGTAAACATACAAATAGTATTAATAATTCTGTCTGTCTGTTACGCTTTTATAAATAAAATGCTATATCGATTCCAATGCAATTTGGCATGTCGATGTTTTAATTCTTGAGGAGGAACATAAGCTGCTCTTAACTACTGTATCTGATATACAGGCGGAGCCGCAGGCAGAAACGAATCCTAGTTTGCGACTTTGTATGTTCGTTGCTCTTTTACGCAAAAACTACTGAACGGATTTGGATGAAACTTTACAGTAATATAGCTTAAATATCAGAAAAACACATAGGCTACTATTTCCTGCAATAATTGAGATACACGCCGGCGGAGCCGAGGGCGAAAGCTAGTAGTCATTTTTTTTTAATACGGTTCATTCAATACATTCAACATTAAGCATTCAGTGCATTCATTCATTCTCATTGATTTGCAGGATCATTTATTATTACTAGTTTTAGTTGTCAGAAAAGAACAAATACTCTTTTGAATATAAATTCAGGCCGTTCACAACCTGCACATCACGAAGGCCTGATGGAAAGCATAAGCAGAATCCAAGAGATCACCATTCTCACTGTGAGTTCAGAAAATGCAGCATGGTCTCACACACGTTCCGCCTTCAGTCTCACACTCACCAACGAAATAGGTACTCCAGTTTTAACTACTTGGTCGAACCGTTTAGCTCTGGTACGTATTTATTAGATAATTGAGAGTTTCAAAGGCTCCTCATATTTCGTACACTAGGCGGGTCTTCAGCTATTAACCGTAAGTAATAAAAGACACACACACAGCTACACAGTTAGTCAAGTACAGAAGAGTTAAGTTCATGCAGTTTGCACAAAATTTAATTATGCCCAAGCAGAGTTATTTGACACTGGCTGCTAACAAACGAGGTGCTGGAATTTCAAGCAGCATTAAATTTAAGAACTTAAGAGCTGGTAGTAATGGGGTCTAGATTGTGTAGAAAGTAGATTATAGATTATAATTTTAACAAAAAGGAACCGACTTCAATGAAAAACTATTCCGAGTACCCAAATCGCGACATTGTGCCTATGATATTTGAGGAGTTCCCTCGATTTCCTTGGGATCCCATGATCAGATCCCGTTATGGTGACGATGGGACCACCTGTAAGCTACGCCCATTTCAATGCAAAAATAATTTTTGAAATCGGTTCATAAACGACGAAATTATCGCTGAACATACATAAAAAAAAAAACAAGATTCCGACGAATTGATAACCTCCTCCTTTTTTTTGAAGTCGGTTAAAAAAAGTACTGTAATTTGTGATTACACATACACGTGGTGTCAAAATGATTATCGTCAACAAATTCAAATAATTATATTGTGGATCATAGGTACATTGGATGATTACAAAATATTCAGGTCAGCTATGCCCTTTAGGCATTTTTTTTAATGTATTTAGCCTACCATAGTGACTCTACCCTGCCTGATGGAAAGCATGAGAAGAATCCAAGAGTGGGGGCTACCACACTTGCAGACAATAATGTATGGCGGCCCACACTATGGCGGCTTAGTGAGATGCTTTTTCACGCCCCGCTTAAGGACTTGGAATCAAAGTGGGAAGGAAACACGTGAGCTGGTAGTATTTACTATATTTACAAATTAAATACAATATTTATAAACTAATGTAAATTAAATATAACAGTCAAATGAAATAGAAATGTCAAAAGCAAACCAAAAACTATACAATACATCACATACATTATCTCATTATCAGTCACTCATAATTACACAATAGCTAAACACAACCTCAGTGTTATCGAACCTTTACAACAAAATCGGATCTCTCCTCTAAAAAGTCCTTGACTGAGTTATAACATTTCTCAAGTAACAAGTGGTATAATCCTCTTTTAAAATTGTCTATTTTGACTATGCTCCTTAATGCTGATGGGATTTTATTAAATATGCGAGGACCCAAGCAAATACCAAATAATATTAACCGGCGTAGTGGTTAGTAACGCTGACAATTAAATCGGAGGTGGCAGGTTTGATTGCCACCAAGAACAAAATAAATAAATGTGGAGGTTTTTTTTCTACTTTATGCACTTTTGTACATGGGTGGACTTCATGCTACTTCATGACATTCAGGATTATTTCTTGCAGTCAATCTTTGGGTGGGACAGACATTTTGTGAAACATATTTAGCTTTTGCCCACGCCTTCGTCTGTGTGAATATCGATTATTGCAGTTAATATCAAGTATCAAAGTACTCACATGTTAGATTTCATTGAAATCCTTTCAGTGGTTTAGTCGTGATAGTGTAATAGACAAAGAGAACTGACAGAGATACATTCGAATTTATATATAATTAGTATTTATATTTAAGTAGTATAATTAATATATAGAATTAGTGAAAATATACACATTTAAAAAAATACATAACCATATACATACAACACAGCATAATCATGAATACACTCTTATACACACATCTATATAAATACTAGCTGATGCCCGCGGCTCCGCTCGCGTCCTAGGGTTTGAAAAATAGATGTTGGCCGATTCTTAGACCTACCCGATATGCTCACAAAATTTCATACAAATCGGTCCAGCCGTTTCGGAGGAGTATGGGAACGAACATTGTGACACGAGAATTTTATATATAAGATGTATAAAGATTATAGAATACATCAATCGTCATCACAAATGAAAATTTTATCATCACAACCTCAATTCACAAACCATCTATAGCGTAAAGGTAAAAATAAAATCTTCAAAATAAAAACCTAAAAATGTTCGTCTCAAACAAAAATAATCCCCTAATTTAATTACATTAGAGGTAGAATATATATATCTGATCAGTTCACTACACATACTGCTAAATTCTTAGACAATACAACATACTACGTTATTGTTTCTGAACGAAAAGGAAACACGTTGGTGCTACCATTAGAACGATTCCCATGTCAAAACAAAAGTATTTTCCCTCAATAGACTATTAAGGTATGTTGTTTAGATCCAAAGCTATGATATGCAGTGCTTTATAATAGTTACAGTTCCATTAAAGTGTCAACCTATCGCCGTCACCTGCTGGACGAAGGTCTCCCCCAAGGAACGCCAACCATCCCGGTTTTTGGCAGTCCGCATCCATCCGCCGCCATCCACCTTCCTCAAATCATCGGTGCATCGTGCCGCAGGGCGTCCTACACTACGTTTGCCTAATCGCGGTCTCCACTCTAGCACCTTATGTATGTTGAATACAGTCTTGGGTAGCCAAATGAATATTTGTAAAATTTTAAGATACATAAATTGTTATTATATAAAATGATTTTACTATATATTGTTATTCACGGCATGAACAATGTCTTTTTATATCAGTTGTCTAGTACCCATAATACAAGCTTTGCTTAAATTTCTATTTTAATTTTACTGACCATGAAAGTTTAAAGTAATATAAAGCTCTGCTTAGTTTGGGACTAGATGACGTTGTGTGAAAAATATCCGAAACGTCCGAAATATTTCTTTATATCGCATTACTAGCTTTTACGCGTGGTTCAGCTCGCGTGTATCTCAGTTAACGCGGTTAAGAGTAATCTAAATGTTTCTCAAAGTAAAGTATCTAAAGTACCTAAACTACTAAAGTAACACTCACTCAAGTAACCAACTCAATCACATTCTTTTGCTAGAACCAGGAATCGCAACCAAGACCGCTGCATCTAAGGTTCCTTGGAACTCTTTACCCGCGCATGTGTTTACTTCCCACCTTTATTCCCAATATTATTTGTGAATACTTTATACCCCTTCTAATAACCCGCTATCTCCGAAAGAAATATAGCTGACTATATTTTGTCCGCCACTGGACCTCTGACACGATAACTGCGAATTATCAAAGAAAACAATAGATAGGCCATTGGCGAAATTTCCCATGGTTATTTTGTAAGATGGCATGAACAAATATATGGTATTATTTAAAGGTCCATTTTTAATTATAGCCCTTGCCTTTCCGAGAACCGACCACAATAGGATCCCAAAGAATATTAATTTAATAACAGGTGTGATATTATATTGTTTAATTATACAAGTTTCTGGTGCTTAGAGACGAACAAAATGAGGTGCAGAGAGATTTAAAACTGAAGATCAAGTGCAAGTCCGACTCTCGTTGGAAGGGTTTTGCTGTTATTATTCTTTCCCAAAAAATAACTTTTGTTGTATAGGAGTCGCTCTTAAATATTTATTTTATTTTGTTCTTATTGTTTGTTGGTCTAGTGGTTAGCGTATGCGGCTGATAATCAAGAGGTCTCGGGTTCGATTCCCGGGTTGGACCAAATATTTGTGTGTCCCACAAATATTTGTTTCGAAGTCTGGGTGTTTTCTATGTATTATATGTATGTATTAAAAAAAAAAGTATGTTTATGTACATATATATGTTGTAGTAGTATTCAAGCTCTGCTTAGTTTGGGACTGTATGATGTTGTGTGTCATCATCATCGACAGCCTTCAACAGTCCACTGCTGGACATAGGCTTCTCCTTTAGAAAGGAGGTTTTGGCCTAATATACCACGCTGGCCAGACGGGTTGGTATAGAGTTGGTTTCAAGTTTTCCTTCTCTTTGCAACGATGTTGTCTTGCGTAGTTTATCCCTTAGTCGCCTTTTACGACACCCGCGGGATGAATAATGGTGGTGATACTCTGTATTCTTAATCCGTTACGACACGAATAATGTTGTGTGTAAGATGTCCGAAATATTTATTAATTATTGTTGTTATAGTTGCAACAGAAATACATCTTTTGTGAAAATTTCAACGTTTAGCAATCACGGTTCATAAGATACAACATGTTGACAGAGAGAAAGATAGTAATAGAGTCCTTTTGGATACAGAACTCTAAAAGTAAAGGATCAAAAAGTATAGCTAGGAAATAAGTAAGCAGTGAACTAACAAGTGATAGTGAAGAATAGTAAAAGAAAATTCTTTGCACCGACCCAAATAAAGTTGCATGGAATGTAGATCAAAGATGAATTAAACAGGTTTCAGATTTCAGCACTCAGCCGAACGGGTACTACTCTCTCCCTGAATACTTACCTTAAAACGATTATCTATCTATTAAGATCGTCCATCTAAAACAAGATTTCGAACTCTGTTAATCAAGCTTATTCAACACTGTTCTAACTCCTTTCGCTTTATCTAAAACTCGTCCCCAAAACACCTTCTCAGCTTAAGAACACTTGCAAACAAATTAAGCATTACCCTTATCGATTGATAAGGATTTTATAGTGACACTCTCCAATAACCCCTTAACGTTTTATCTTTTATATTCAAAAACGTGCATTCACAAAACTTCAGAATTCAAAGGGTTTCTTTCCTAACATCCATTTGCGTTACAGAAATATAAATCTCTTGACAAAACAGTCGTGTAAACTGTTTTCACAAACGCAAATATAAATTTGTTTTCGTCTATTTTTTACGTTTATCCTTTATTCTTGTTGAAACGAGATTCCGCTGTAGGAAATTCGACTCTATTGCAAATAAAATTTTCCGTTGGCATCCAATTGAAATTCAACCTTTCGCTTTTGTTTTAAGAGTTGTATTTCGTATGGTTTATTGCAAGTTTGTTGGTTTTTTTTTCAGTACAAAGTTTCCCCATTGTCTCTCAAGTGTCGGCAATATACAAAATCGCTTGTAAGTCTATATTTGAAGTTTGAAGCTTTCATTCGCTTCCTGTTAAATTGGTTGGTAAAACAATTTTCAGGTAAAGACGAGTGCTTTGTGTTTTGATTTAAAAGAACTGATGAATGTGGTTTTGTTAAATATTTAAGAAACAAAATAATAATAATTAAGTTGTAAATAAATACATACTAGCGGCCTGCCCCGGCTTCGCACGGATGGACATTTATTCTTCTTCCTAATCTTATTCCAAATATTATTTGGGGTCGGCTACTAGTTTAACCGGTTTTACCTCAATATCAGTTTTAACACGGAGCGACTGGCATCGGACCTCTGTAACCCTAAGGGAGAACTGATATTCGTAGGTTGAACTAGTTGTCAGTAAATTTGAGGGCAATGACTTCCCAATAACGATTGCCATAGATGTTTATCACAACCGAGACCGACGGCTTAACGTGCTCTCCGAGACACGGGTGTGAATCACGGCCAAACATCCAAAATCCGGGCTGCTATTAGGAATTGCCTAAGAAAACCCAAAAATGTAGCATTCTGAAAAGTTTGGGAAGTCTTTTCAATAGTTTTTTGTTGTGTAAATTAGCCTGCCAAAATAACTTTAGTCTGCTTGATGGAAAGCAGGAGTAGAATCTAAGAGAGATGGTCATGATAGTCATTGTGAGTGCGGATAATGCAGTGTAGTGACCCACAATACGGCAGACCATTGAAATGCTTATGCATCATTCAAACTCCGGTCTAAAACTCACCAACGAAATATGACAACAAGAATGCTGTCATTTTACTAGACTGCCTCGTCGGTCTAGTGGTTAGCGTATGCGGCTGCTGATCAAGAGGTCTCGGGTTCGATTCCCGGGTCAGACCAAATATTATTTGTGTGATTCACAAATATTTGTTTCGGAGTCTGGGTGTTTTCTATGTATAATATGTATGTATTTACAAAAAAAAAGTATAAACATACTTATTTTTTTTGTAAATAAACATGTATTTATATCAGTTGTCTAGTACCCATAACACAAGCTCTGTTTAGCTTGGGACTAGATGATGTTGTGTGTCAGATGTCCAAAAAAAAAAAGTAAAGTAAGAGGGTAAGTAAAGTAAAGTAAGGGTTACTTCTGTAAGAGGGTAGTACTGTCCTGGTCGGCCCATTCATGCTGAAATCAGAACTGTTCTGCTTCCTCGAACATTTCAATTTTACAGTTATATAGCTCAGACTAGCTTATACATGTTCAAATTAAGACTTAATTAAGGTATAATTAACGGAATATATCCATTACATAAACACTAGTGTAGTCTACATAATAGTAATAAACCTGCAGTTAATTATTAACTGCTGTGTTTGTCTGTACTGAGGTGGTGTAAATTGATATATATTATGTATATATCCAACATACTATATAGTTAAAGGTATTGACTTGCTTAGTAGGTGGCTCAGTCTGAAGGATATATGTATGCGTGTATGTATGTTTGTATGCAAATGCTGTGCTTGAGAAATTGGATTCGATTTACGGGTCAGACTAAAGGCCGCTGCATACGTGACGGGATTTTACACGGACGGAACGGGACGGGAAGTTTTGCAAACATCGTTACATACAAAATGTATAAGGAAATGCATACTTCACGGAGACACGGACGGGGCGGTAACGTGGCACGCACGGGACGAGCTAAATATCCTCGCCGACGATGTTTAGCACGTCAATAGCAAATAAAGCCAATTCTTGAAATGAAAAATACATCTTTCCTTGTTCACAACACTAACACGTTAGATCCGAGTCACAGTCACGGTGCGTATGCATTTACATCAGCATTTACATCGTTTATAACGAGGCAACCACGTCCACGTCCCGTCCATGTAAAATTCCGTCACGTATGCAGCGGCCTTTAATGTTTGTTCCAGAGGTATTTTCTATCTACAGTTGTATTTTGGCTCTTTTTGATCCGACCCACCTATCGAACCCAAGACATTTTGATCGTCAGTATTATGATTATCTACTTAGCATAAAACTATATCCTATACCAATTTTGCCAACAGACAATGCCAGTTTCACTTCAAGAAATCATTAAAACAACGAGTTTTCAAGCAATGATGTAGAAATATCAAGTTAAACTGTGCGAATACTTGGGCTGTCGGGACTCGCCCCGAGGTCGAGTTGAAACTTCCCACCTGTAACTGGAGCTGAAGTTTGAAACGACTATCAATGATATAAAGGCACTGGATATAACCTATTGACTTCACGGTTGGTGATGTCAAAATCCAGATATTTTTTTAATTTCGAGTAGGTCATTTTAGGCATTTTCTTTCATTACCATTACTAACCCTAGTTGTACGGTTCTAAAATGTCATTCCCATGAAGAAAAGAGGGGCAAAGTGCGAGCCCATGAAGGGTTCCGTAGAAGCATGTAACGTCATATGAAAGTTCTTGTAGTTCGTTGTAAAAAATATTAATGTGGTTCACAGAATACATCTACTTACCAAGTTTCAACAGTATAGTTCTTATGGTTTCAGAAAAAAGTGGCCGTGACATACGGACGGACAGACAGAAAGAGAGACAGACATGACGAATCTATAAGGGTTCCGTTTTTTGACATTTGGCTACGGAACCCTAAAAATCGGCAATACACTCCAAAACCTTATTACTCTAAAGTCATTCAAACTTAAAACAAAAAAAACTTACTTTCAAGTTCCTACAACATCAATCTTCCGTCGATTTCAATGTACATAATATTACATTGTAAGGGGATGAACCAACATCTTTTATCCCAAGCCAACCTCACCTGCACGCGGTGCGTCCTGCTGAACGACAAACGAGGCTCTGGCGACCGACTGATGGCGGTATATCCATCCGAATACGTGTAGCTAAATACCACAGACTGGTGATGGGCAGCAGCATCACCGGTACAATAAGCTGCACCCTGCGATCGCCAACCCGCCTGCCCAGCGTGGCGATTATGGGCATACCCTCCCATGCAGAGACAACTGAGGCCACGGCCCCCAGTTCCCGGTAGCCCCACTATTCCTGGCTATGGTGGCGACCACGGTAACGGTGGGGCAGGGGGTGCTAAGAATCTCCGGGTTACGGGAGGCCACCACAACCGACTGACCCTGGCTACGTACAACGGACGCACGCTACGGCTAGACTCGCATCTGGCACAACTAGAGGTAGAACTGGGTAAAATTAGGTGGCACATCCTCGGGTTATGTGAAGTCCGAAGACAGGGGGAGGACACCGTAACTCTTGAGTCAGGTCACCTAATGTACTTCCGCGAGGGAGACCAACAATCCCAAGGTGGCGTGGGGTTTCTGGTAAATAAGTCTATATCTAACAACGTTGTGGAAATTTCCAGTGTGTCGAACAGGGTAGCGTACCTCATTATTAAGCTCACTGAGAGGTATAGCCTCAAGGTTGTGCAAGTGTACGCACCGACCTCGGCGCACTCGGATGACGAGGTGGAGGATATGTATGATGACATATCGAGGGCCCTCCACTTAACCACTAAGACCCACTACAACGTTGTTATGGGTGACTTCAACGCTAAAGTGGGAGTACAGATTTACAGCGAATCGGTAGTAGGATCACATGGACTTGGAGTCAGAAATCATAGGGGGCAAATGCTTGTCAACTTCCTTGAACGCGAGGGGCTCTTTTTGATGAATTCTTTTTTCAAAAAACAGCCCCAACGCAAGTGGACATGGCAAAGCCCCGACACTGTGATAAAAAATGAGATCGACTTCATAATTACGGACAAGAGGCACATATTCAGAGATGTCTCAGTGGTCAATAGGTTTAATACCGGTAGCGATCACCGACTCGTCCGAGGCTCTCTGAATATCAACTTCAAAGTTGAACGTGCCCGTTTGATGAAGTCCAGGCTCCGACCAACTCTACTCCAAGCCATGATAGGATCTGAAACGTTCCAGTCAAACCTGGAAAACCGATTCGCTGCCGTGGAAACCACAACAGACGTAAACCAGAACCTCGAAAATGTGGTTCGAATCCTCAGGGACGAAGGTACGAGATTTTGTGAACTGCAGCGTAAAGGCAAGAAGTCGAAGCTTTCAGAGAAGACTTTAGGGTTGATGAGGAAACGGCGTGAAAACCCACCCGTCACTTCGTTGGCAAAGAGGATGCTGAACAGAGAGATAAGGAAACTCGTCCGACACGACCTCCGGTGCTCCAATACTCGCACCATCAAAAGAGCGATCGAGCAAAATCGGGGGTCAAAGGTGTTCGTACAATCTCTGTGTAGAAGCGAACTGACGAAGTTGACCACAACAAGTGGAGAAGTTGTTTCCTCGAAACCGGCAGTCCTTTTGGAAGTGGAAGGCTTCTATAGTCGGTTATACGCTTCGCATGCATCTCGACCTGATACCGAAAATGAGGACACCCGAGCCACATTAACGCGTCACTACACCGAAGACCTGCCAGAAGTCAGCACCGATGAAATCGAGATGGCTCTTAAACAGCTTAAAAATGGAAAAGCCCCTGGAGAGGATGGCGTTACAACAGAGCTATTAAAAGCTGGAGGTAAACCCGTACTGAGGGAGCTCCAAAAGCTTTTCAACGCTGTCCTGTTTGAAGGGAGAACTCCGGAGGTGTGGAGTAGGAGTTTGGTCGTGCTTTTCTTCAAAAAAGGTGACAAGACCTTATTGAAGAACTATCGACCCATTTCCCTTCTAAGCCACATCTACAAGCTGTTTTCAAGAGTCATCACGAACCGTCTTGCGCAAAGACTCGATGAATTTCAACCACCGGAGCAGGCCGGATTTCGGAGCGGATACGGCACCATAGACCACATACACACAGTGCGGCAAATTATACAGAAGACCCAGGAGTATAACCAGCCCCTGTGTCTAGCATTCGTGGACTATGAGAAGGCCTTCGACTCGGTTGAGATCTGGTCTGTTCTGGAGTCCCTGCAGCGTTGTCAGGTAGATTGGCGATACATCCAAGTGCTGAGATGTCTCTACGATACCGCCACCATGTCCGTCCAAGTACAGAATCAGCAAACAAGGTCCATACCATTGCATCGAGGAGTGAGACAAGGGGACGTTATTTCCCCGAAATTGTTCACAAATGCAATGGAGGATATGTTCAAGACGCTAAACTGGAAAGGACGTGGCATTAACATTAATGGCGAATACATCTCTCACTTGCGATTTGCGGACGACATCGTCATAATGGCAGAGACACTGCAGGACCTGCAACAGATGCTGAATGACCTAGCTGATTCTTCTATGCGCATCGGCCTACGGATGAACTTGGACAAAACCAAGGTCATGTTCAATGAACATGTTCTACCGGAACCGGTTGCAGTACACGATACCGTTCTCGAGGTTGTTCAAAAATATGTCTACCTTGGGCAGACATTGCAGTTGGGTGGAAACAACCTCGAGGATGAGGTGAATAGAAGAATTCAGTTGGGTTGGGCAGCGTTTGGAAAGCTTCGTCGAGTCTTTTCGTCGTCGATCCCACAATGCCTAAAAACGAAAGTTTTCAATCAGTGCGTCCTACCTGTCATGACATACGGAGCCGAGACCTGGACACTTACGGTACGGTTGGTCCATAAGCTTAAAGTTGCTCAGCGTGCTATGGAAAGGGCTATGCTCGGCGTTTCTCTGAGAGATCGTATCAGAAATGAGGTGATCCGTCAGAGAACTAAGGTCATCGACATAGCCCACCGGATTAGCAAGCTGAAGTGGCAGTGGGCTGGCCATATTAGCCGCAGAACTGATGGCCGTTGGGGCAGAAGAGTTCTTGAGTGGAGACCGCGTCTCGGTAAACGTAGTGTAGGACGCCCACAGGCGAGGTGGAGTGACGACCTGCGTAAGATGGCTGGCAGGAGCTGGATGCGAGAAGCCCAAAATCGATCACAGTGGTGTGCAATGGGAGAGGCCTATGTCCAGCAGTGGACTGTGATAGGCTGATGATGAATATTACATTAATTGTACCTTTGAACAGTCAATGCGTCATGAGTATTCAGGAGAATAATATAAAACACCATCACATTATTAGTACACAATACTAGAAACGTATTCACTTTTCACAACTACTTGCAAGAAGTAATGTTTTGTAAAAAAACGATAAATTAATGCACCATTCTTCTCCAAACAATACTTAAAAGAGTATTGTCATCACAGAACCCACTTACGCGTATACATTTGTTATTGTTTGTATTTAATTAATGACAATATTATGAATTCGAAAGTAACTATGTTTGTCTATATGTTATGTTTTCACAGCTGAAATACAGCACCGACTGCAATTGATACTAAGAAAACACATGGGCTAGTTTTTTCCTCGAAAACTGCCGCACACATGTGGGCCTGCGTTTAAAAGCTAGGAATGTTATGACTTCGAAAGCATCTCTGTCTGTCTATTAAATACGCTTTCGTAGCTAAACCTTTGCATAGGTTACACATTCCTAATGATACTTTGATTCCTAAATAAGGAAATATGGACAAGGCTGCTTTTATCAATCCATCTATTTTTTCTACTCTCCTAATAAGAAAAACCTTTCTTGTGTTAATACCAATAGGTATTAACTATCGATAAAATATATAATTTATTCAAGTAAAGTAAAGTACATGTACAACAATTACAAAATTAGCTGAGGGCACCCAAACTAAGCTATACTATGTAATGTTTATATACATACGAATATATGTATCCGATATCACCCCGGTCATTATTTCAGTAGTTTAAACGCTAAAGCGATTGTTTAATAAAGAGCCGACAACCAAAGTCACATCTAGTAAAACTTTTTGTTAATGTACTAAAATACTTTACAAATTTAAGAAACAAACTCTTGAATTTCTCAATGTTTAAAGTAACAGAGTATACCAGTACAGTGGGGAGGGGGAGGGGAAGTGACGTCAGAAGTAGTGAAAACTGGGCAGGTTCTACGAGGGTACAAGAGTTATCACTGAAGGCTTGACGTGAATCGTCTTATTGAAATACTTGAGAGAAAGTTTTGTACATTAGAGAAGATATAACTTGTAGTTTTACTGTTGAGTAATGCTGCTTCCTGGGTACTGGGTTGGGGTTCGAGGTATATTATAATAACTATTTGCAAACATACTAGGGCTTAACTATGTACTGTATTACTGCTTTAATTGTTTAGTTTTTGATATGCTTTAACTTCTAAATATTTAACATACGTCTGTTGTATGTTGAAATGAATCCTTTTTAGGGTTCTGAAGCTTATGACCCTTATAGATTCGTCATGTCCGTCCGTCCGTCCTCGACCTGCCGTCCAAACGGTAAGTGTTAGAAAGATGAAACTTTGCATGAATAATTACGTCAACAAAATGCTACAATTATATTATGATTAATATTTTTATTTGGGGTACCTCCCCTACACGTAAAGGGGGGGATGATTTTATTTTCTTGCTGCTACCCCATAGTGTAGGGTATCATTTGATAGTTCTTTTAAAATAATAAAGGGTGTGGCGACTTCCACATTCAGCACAAGCAAAAACATACAACAGCGCCATCTACCGAAGGAACATTGAACTACGGAGAAAACACGTAACGATCTATACGGAGTAACTACTAATCCTGCATCGCGAAAGTAATATTCTCGCGCCGATTAGCATATATACAACATCCCAACATCAACTATTGGGCAGTGGCCCACCAGGCATGATCACCTCGCCTGGTCGGAGGATCCTCCCTTTGTGTTGGAGGAACACGACACCCGTTCCTCTACAGTGGTGACCCCGACGTGATTGGAAGCAGCTTCAAAATTAGCAGATCAGCAGCGCCATCTTGTTCACTCCCACAGCGATGTCTCAGCCAGCCAGCAACCTCGGCCTCCACAGGGACACCACACGCAGGACGCGACGGCTCCAGCCTGGTTACCCCTACGGCCTCAACAGCGTCTAGGCACAGCACACTGCAACTACGGTCCACGTAAGAAGAGCATCTCTCTCCCGTCAACGCAGCAGCCAGCCACTACGCAGCAACCGCCCCGACTCACTGGGGACTTAACCGCAGCACCGCGCACCGCAAGCGATTCCGACTCACTGGGATCAGCGGACTTCAGCCCCGACTCACTGGGACTAGCGGCATACAGTTCCGACTCACTGGAACTAGCGGCACTCAGTTCCGACTCACTGGAACTGCTCACTCCTGGCACTGGCAAGCTCCACAACAGAGCACAGACAGCTGTCTCATTATATCGACCTCCGGTCTTGGAGGGGAGTGATGTGGCGACTTCCACATTCAGCACAAGCAAAAACATACAACAGCGCCATCTACCGAAGGAACATTGAACTACGGAGAAAACACGTAACGATCTATACGGAGTAACTACTAATCCTGCATCGCGAAAGTAATATTCTCGCGCCGATTAGCATATATACAACATCCCAACATCAACTGTTGGGCAGTGGCCCACCAGGCATGATCACCTCGCCTGGTCGGAGGATCCTCCCTTTGTGTTGGAGGAACACGACACCCGTTCCTCCACAAGGGTTTTTTAAGATGATTTTTTGATTTAGGTATCCGTTTGCGAGAAATTCCACTTAAATGAACACTTTTTTGTAAAAATAGGGCACCCCCCCCCCCCCCTCTTAAAGCTAAACGGCTTGCTCAAAAAGTCTGAAACATTCGTGATGGTGGTCCATATAATGGACTTTAAAGGAAAACTATAACGGATTAGATGACTTTGTTTGTTCAGGAGGTATAGACTTAATTTGTAAAATGCGCTTACTTAGAAAACGTCATACAAATTAAACGCATCAATACGTAAACATAACAATTATCTATTGGATACGATTTTAAATCCTCGTACCATTATGGGTGGCTGAGAAACCTTTCCTGTGCGTGGCCTGACACGCACTTGGCCGAGTTTTTATGTACTAACTGGACCCCACATTTACAACTAGATACAGTATAAAGGTGTCTAAAAAAGTAGTCTTTGTTGCTACTTACTCTTAGATGAATCATCATCAATCATCATTCATCAACAACCCATAATGTTCCACTGTTGAGCTCTGGTATCTTCTAATGGTTTAAGGGTTAAGGCCATATGTTCCCAGGCTGGCCGAGTGCGGGTTGGGGACTGGCAAGAGAGGTTGTGGCTACGTATTTATGTAATCTTGCCGTTGGAGGTTTAAAGCCGCCCGAAGGCCCCCAAATAACGACTGATAAAAATAAATAAATATTTTCGGACATCTTACACACAGCGTCATCTAGTTCAAGTAGCTTGTAATAAGAGTACTAAACAACTGATATAAATACATAAACATACTTTCGCAAATACATACATATTATAAATAGAAAACATCCGGACTTCGACACAAATATTTGTACATGACACAAATATCATACGCTATAGATCAACAAGGCAGACAATTATGATAACAACGAGGACTTACGGAAGTCTGTGTTAAGTCTTAGATATCCAGTAACAATTAACACATTTAGAATTTTTTTTCCAAGAATTTGAAATCTACCTAAACTACAATTAAATGAAATTGAAGTCTATAATTTCATATTACAGGTATTCACTAAATGCATACGAAAGTATAAACGATACTTACACTATCTTATCCATACTAATACAATTATTATAAAGTTGAACAGTTTGTTTGTTTGAAAGCGCTGAACTCAGTTTTAGTCCGAATTTGAAAAATTTTTCGTTGTCGGTTTCTTCTGTGACGACTTCCACATACAGCGCGATGAAAAACATACGACAGCACCATCTAGCGAAGACACAGGGAACTAAAAAGAAAAACGTAACCATCTATACGGAGCAATTACTAATCCTGAATCGCGAAAGTAACATTCTCGCGCCGATTAGCATATATACAACATCCTAATATCAACTGTTGGCATGAGCCAGGCATGATCGACCCGCCTGGTCGGAGGATCCTCCCTTTGTGATGGAGGAACACGACACCCGTTCCTCCACAGTGCCGTCTAATCTGTAAAATGGATGGGCCTATTATGACGGGACTTTTAGTGTCAGATAGTTGATGATATAAGTAACTCTTTGGCTACTGTTTTTAGACCATCTTCGGCCAATTAGTTTTTTTTAGAACCTACCAAAGTCTAGATAGTAGAATCCAAGGGAAAGCCAAGATTATTTTCACTTATACTTATAAATACTTATATTTTTATCTACATGCATTTTACATACATGTTATGTAATACATTATAGGTTTAATAAAGAAAATTCACGAGTCAAAAAGTTCAATCCATTTGTTAAATCTTCTTTAAACATCTGTTTTTTATACATCCCAAGGGACCCCAAGTGTCAATCAGGGTGATTTTGTGGTTGTAAATCTCAGCCGTCAAACCGCAGATTATGTTCTTAAACCACCCTTGGGGTAGATTAAGGGGATATTAGCATAATTAATGTAATACTAAGTGCATTCCATTGGAGATGGATTATTGATATTTGAATAGCTTTTGGAATACTTTATTTGGGATTAAATAATTATGTGTCATTGACAATATGGGAAACTCTTCTTCTGCCTGGCCTTTGTTACCAAGGTTAACACAAACGATTTTACCTCAAAATCAGTTTTTCCACTGACCTCCGCAACTGAAATTCGAAGGTTGAACAAGTTGTCAGTATATTTGTTTGATTCCGACACATCACCCCGTCTCAAAAACCCCAGAAAGCAAACGGCCTGTTTCCACAGGTTAAAAAAATTGACAGCATACTTGAGGGCACTGATTTCCTAATATCGAATGTAATAGTGGAGTGACGACTAGCGCTGAATGGCTAGCAGGAGTTTGATGCGAGAAGCCCATAATCGATTAGAGTGGTGTGCCATTGGAGAGGCCTATGTCCAGCAGTGGACTGAGATAGGTTGATGATGATGATTGCCATACATATTCACGACAACCGGGACTGGCGTCTTAACATTCAAATATTTGGGGAATCAAGCCCAGGGCCTCCAGTAAACCGACCGCATATACTACCACTGTGTCTCCGAAGTCATTAAACAAAAGTACTATACATTGAAATACTAATAAAACCTTAAATAATATTACACACACAAACACACAACAAATTATATTTAATCACACACATAACACATCACATTTGCCTCGTTGCTAATCAAGAGGTCTCGGGTTCAAATCCCGGGTCGGGTCAAAAAGTGCTTTTGGGATTTTATTAGAAAATTCCTAATATCTGCCCGGAATTTGGAAGTTTGGCGGTGATTCACGCCCGTGCCTCGGAGAGCACGTGAAGCCATCGGTCCCGGTTGTCATGAACATATATGGCAATCGTTATTGCGAAGTCAGTGCCCTCAAATATACTGAAAACTAGTTAAATTTTCGAATTTCAGTTCTCCCTTAGGGTTGCGGAGGTCCGACGCCAGTCGGTCCGTGTAAAAACTGATATTTAGGTAAAACCTTTTGAACTAGTAGCCGACCCAAATAATATTGGGAATAAGGCTAGGAAGAAGAATAAATGTCCATCCGTGCGAAGCCGGGGCAGGCCACTAGTATGTATTTATTTACAACTTTATTATTATTATTTTGTTCCTTAAATATTCAACAAAACCACATTCATCAGTTCTCTTAAATCAAAACACAAAGTACTCGTCTTTACCTGAAAATTGCTTTACCAACCAATTTAACAGGAAGCGAATGAAAGCTTGAAACTTCAAATATAGACTTACAAGCGATTTCCGTGGAAAAACTGAAATTCAGGTAAAACCGGCCGAACTAGTAGCCGACCCCAAATAAACTTGGGAATAATGGCTAGGAGGACACATCCCATCACATCGACACACAAACATAACTAACTATACACACTAAATGTCTTATATTGTAACTATTGGTTTGTTTATTTGCCTTTGATAAGGAACTGACTCCCAACTCCCAACACACAGTTAGCGCAATTATGGGAGTCAGCTATGTACAGGGTTTTGTAATCCACTTTCTGTTACAACAAAGATTATTATTATTATTATTCTGCTAAGTTTATTAGGAGTTAGTCTTAATGAAATCACGATAAATAAAATTCAGTTTTGCATGCAAATTTTTTACTTACCTGTATTATTATACGACGGACTTTACAGACGGACTCTACTGAATCTTTCCTTAATCTATGTATAACCCAAATTTATTCAAACTTATTACAGTTTTCTTTACTCTGCAACTTCTCATTTCTTTTATGTACTCTTTCAGTTCGTTTTATAAAATCATGTACGTCTTTAAATATCGCCGTAGCTTCGTAACAAATAATTAATAGCTGGGTCATTTGTATCCAAAGGTCGTGTCCTCGGGGTGCAGGGCTTCAGACAAATTGCTGCGTGTCTTCAAGGCTTTATTATTTTCGAGTGGACAAGTAATATTTCCTTGGAAACTGATGACCTTCCTGATTGATTTTGAAAGATACAACAATTAATTACGAGTATTTTGAAACTCCTATTTAAAAAATTGGTTACATGTGTGGTATTATGATTAAATTATGAAAATGAAAATATTTATAATATTTCCATAACTATTATTTTGATCCACATTAGTGGTTTACTTTTGGGGTCTTCTTTTAAGTGAAAAAAAACTTGTATCAGGAGTTAATGAAATGAAACGCTCTTAATATATCATGTTAAAATGGGCACCCATCTAGATACTGACCGCGCCATTGTAGTTTACGGATTGATTGTTTCCAATCACCTATGGCTATTTGGCTATGAATGCTACAAATAAAACATTTTATTTTCTTATTAAAGGGTGAGAAGCTTAGTTAGATTAAGATTTTCGGGAAAGTGAGAGTAATCTAATCATTCCTTGAAACAAAATCACGTCTCAAATCTCTCAATGAACCAGCTCCTATTTAAATGTGTCATTATTTTATGTGGTACTAGATGAGTCGTCGTAGTGTTACCCGATCGAGAGTGAAGCCGCAGGACAAACCTACTCTTATAAAATGTTTACGTTACTACTTTGTCACTAGCCAGTGACAGTCCCATCAAAATCGGTTCAGTAATTCCAGAGATTAGCCGGAAAAAATTGTCAATCAAAGCTTTTTTTGATTATGATCCCGGGTCCTTCAAACGGGGCGTAAAAAAGCATCTCACTAAGTCGCCATAGTGTGAGCTGCCATACTTTATTGTCTGGTATAATATAAGTGTGGTGGCCCCCACTCTTGGATTCAGCTCATGCTTTCCATCAGGCAGGCAGTCACTTTCATAATATGCTAAATATAAAAAAAGTTAATTTCGTAAATGCTTTCACATGCTTTTAAAACCTTTCATATTACAAATAATCACTACAATTTTATTTTTTTGTATAGATCAGTTAAAACGAAATTACTTTTTAGGGTTCCGTAGCCAAATGGCAAAAAACGGAACCCTTATAGATTCGTCAAGTCTGTCTGTCTGTCTGTCTGTCTGTCCGTCCGTATGTCACAGCCAATTATTTCCGAAACCATAAGAGCTATACTGTTAAAAATTTGGTCAGTCGATGTATTCTGTGAACCGCATTAAGATTTTTACATGAAAATAGAAAAAAAAACAATACATTTTGGGGGTCCCCATACATGGAACTGAAACTCAAAAATTTTTTTTTCATCAAACCTATCCGTGTGGGGTATCTATGGATAGGTGTTCAAAAATGATGTTGAGGTTTCTAATATCATTTTTTTCTAAACTGAATAGTTTGCGCGAGAGACACTTCCAAAGTGGAAAAATGTGTGTCCCCCCCCCTCTAACTTCTAAACTAAAAGAGTGATAAAACTAAAAAAAATATATGTTGTATATTACTATGAAAACTACCAACGAAAATTGGTTTTTAATACGTCATAAATCGTAAATCGCAATTTACCTTTCATTCAATCAATACACTAGTATAAAAACATCGATGAAAGTTACAACGAACTACAAGAACTTTTATATGATGTTACTTGCTGATACGGAACCCTTCATGGGCGAGTCCGACTCGCACTTGGCCGCTTTTTTTTGAATAAACAAATCATAAACTTTGAACTAGTTATAGTTTTCACTAATGATCCATCAAAACTCAATGTACCCGAATATCTTTGTCAAATCAACAAACTCCTTGACAGAACTTGTTTGCGGATGTTCAAATCAAATGTTGCCTTTGAGTAGACGACTTCGTTTGTCATAGTTACGTTTCTAAACTATTCTGAATTATTTAAAACAGAGGCAGTAGTAGCTTTGACTAATTACTAGTATTGTGTAGAATTTAAAAGGTATTTAATTAAAATTTATAAGGTATAGAAGTGACTGCTTCGGTGGCGCAGTTTCGGGTTTGGATGTTTTCTATGTATATTATGAATGTAATGTATTTACAAAAAAAAAAAACTGTATTTATATGAGTTGTCTAATACCCATAATACAAGCTCTGCTTATTTGGGACTAGATAGCGCTGTGTGTAAGATTTCCGAAAATATTTACATAATTAATATATTATGTCTTCATCATATAAATAATTTGATAATGATTGTTTATTTAAATAAAAAAAATATGAATAATTTTATAAAATATGTTTATAAAGTGACTCTTACGTACATGTGTGCGTAAAAGCAGGCCTCCGTCACTCGCTCAATGCCACGCGCTAAATACCTACTAGTCCAGTCAATAAAAGCTTAACTTTGCCATTTTGGTTGAACACCTGTAACCAACGCCAAAATTTCCGTAAGTCTTCGTAGATTAATATACTAAAATTGCAGGGTGCTGCAATGCCGGCAAAGGGTGCAAATACATTGCAAAAGGGTGCAAAAACAACTTTTTCGTCTATATCTCGCGATTGGCTGGAAAAATAAAAAAAGATCCTACTACAAAATTGTAGGAAATTAAATCCCCTACAAAACTTGGAAACGTATTTTCGCGTATCTCTCATAGTTTTTGTACAAAATGCATTTTAAGGTGCAAAATGAAAAAAATGTTACTATTTATCTTTTTTTTCATATTGAAGTGATACTACATGTTTCATTGGGATTCAAATGATATGTTTCGGGCATTTTTTTTTATTTATTTACACCTTTTTTCAATTACCTAATAATCTTGGCAAAAAAAAACATTTAAATTTTTCTGTGTGACTAGCTGAACCGGCAAACTTCGTACCACCGTAAATCTGTAATACCTTCAAAAATATTTATTTAAATTACATACTGTAAAAGGTCATATTAATCTATATTAGATGCACAAAGTATTTAAGGTACTTAATTGGATAAAGATTAATACTGTATTGCTTATAATCGTTTCGTAAATAATCCATTACTACTAGTAAAAAGAAAGAAAGTATTGTAGAACTTTTTAAGGTCTATAATACTGTAGTACATTATTTTGATCTATCTCGTAGGATACAGCCAGCGTTTGCAATGTAAGCGTATAAAAATGGGTTTATTTACAACATCACATTAAAAACCTCTAAAATTATCAATGTTTCTCTACTTTTATACATGTATGATACATATAAACCTTCGTCTTAAATCATTCTATCTACTAAAGAAAATGGCGTCTAAGTCCGTTGCGTAATTTTAAAGATCGAAGCATTTATACGGACAGACAGAGAGTGGAAGCGACTTTGGCTTATACTATGTAGTGATAATTTGATTTTAGTTTTTTTTTATTCTATTAGATTCAGAGCAAAATAGCATTTGAAACGTATATTTGCAGTATATATTACCTCTCCATTTACCTGAGCTATTATAAATTTCATTTCAGGGGGACGTTTATAATAATATATCACTGGCGGAGAAAGAGCATGGTATATTTTATATTATTCTTTCTACTACTATTCTACTCTTTTGCTCCCACTGATTCCAATTTTCTATATAAGAATCTTCAATATTATAATAAGGGTCTCATTGTATTATTCTCACTATTCACTCTTGAATAGTGAGAATAAGACAATGAGACCCTTGAGCTCGACGTAAATAGTCCCATTCAAGATCTATAGCAGGGGTCACCAAATGGCGGACCGCGGTCCGCATCCGGACCGTCGACTCATTTTGTGCGGACCGCGAGAACACAGTAACTTACACTAAAGACTAGTCTTCCGATATAAATAACTTGAGCTGTACGTAATTTAATAAAAATGTATCCCCGCATTATTTTTGCATAATAATGTGAGATGGTTAAGTAAAGGCTGCGGTTTAGGAAGATTCTTCAGCATTTTAGAACACTTGAAGACATATGTTTTTAGCAGTGATCAGACTTCAGCAAACGCTTACTTAGGTTTTCTAAGCGAAAAATAAAATATTGCTGTCATTGCTTTCATAACGAATACTTTTGAACATATCAATGACCTGAACCTTAAACTTCAAGGCAAGGGAAAGCTGGCATGCGAGCTCATGTCAGATGTTAAAAGTTTTTCTCGAAAACTTGATCTTTTTATTAATAATCTTGGAAATGAATGCTTACACTACCCCAATTTAAATAAAAAAATCAGCAGTGACAACGAGACTAACGTCGGCCAATGTAAGACGCTACGGATCTTAAATCGGAATTTCAAAAAAGGTTTGCAGATTTTAAGAAAATTGAGAATTTTGTAGAAATCCTCAGCAGCATTTACTCTCTGCATCCTGATGGTGAATGGAGCATTTTCAAAGATGAAGTTTCTTAAGAATAGATTTCGATCTCGACTTACTACTGAACATATCCAGGATTAAATGTCAATAGCTTGCACCAATTTTACTCCAAACTTCAGACAGATAATTCGCAACAAAAAAAAAACATTTTTCGCATTGATACCTATGTAACAAAATACCTTTGTTATTTCCTTAATTACATTTGTATAATAAATATTTTTTCCTATAAATAAAATCTGCGGCCCACGATGGTCATTTCATTTCTTAAAACGGACCCCGAGCAAAACTAATTGCAGACCCCTGATCTATAGGATAGGATCGAAAAATAGGACCCATGTGCTCGAATAAGACCATAAGTTTCCTAATAAGAGCGAAAGAGATAGAGATTTAGACAAAAATGAGAACCTTGCGATCGACAAAAATAGTACCATTGAGAACACACACACACATGCGCCTGTTTTTCTATCTCGCTGAGTGCAATGAGTAAGACTGCAGCAGAAAATGCTCAACTAACTGTTTGTCACTTGCTGTCACTATACTCCAAACTGTCGTTTCAGAGATATTTCGTTTTTGTGCGTCTAACTGTCCGAAAGTGATTTTTTGCAGAATAAACTTAATTCACTGTTTTCAATTTAAACGAAACAATGAATCCTTCATTTTTATGTTCTATTTGTATGAAGAAAACGTAAGATGCAACAATTGTTGTGAAAAGTATGCAATCCTCTCAGGATTGCATACTGATTGTAGTGATTGATATGGTAAAAGTGAGAACCTCAGTGAAATGGCTAAGGAAACAATTATCACTGTATGCGCAGAAATTTTACAGGACAAAGATTGATGTAGGTCGCCTCATCTCTAGTTTTGGCGATTTGCACTGGCCCGCAAGATCGCCCGATTTAACCGTTCCAGACTTTTTTTGTGGGGTTTTTTGAAGTCCCGTGTTTACGTGAACAAGCCCGAGACCCTAGAAGCCCTCAAGGACAACATTCGACATGAGTGCGAGAATCTGTCGCCCGAAGTTCTCGCTGAAGTGATGAAAAATGCCATAAAATATAGCAATCGATTGTGGCTGCGCCCATTTGGCTGATATCATCTTCTCGACTTCACTATTAAAATTCTAAAGGTTCAAATAAACATAATCAAAAAACAAAATCGAAGTGTTTTATTTAGAATAAAATTGAGAGCCAAACAACATCGGATGACTTCTTTTAGCCCACCTTGTATAAGAACCTCAGGTGGTCAGGAGACTTTTCATTGTTTAGGAGGCATGGCAGTGTACACACCAGCAAGTAGTGTTTGATATCTCCAATCAAATGTAAAAAAATCTGCAGCGCAATTAGCATCTACAACAGATATCACCGATGAGATGTAAGATGAGAGATTGCCTTGTGGATTAAAAAACATCACCTATGCAAATCCTAGTAAACTATATTTAGGCATTTCACCTCTTGTATCACCATCGTATAAAACATTTCTATCAGGCATATTACATGCCTCCCGTTCATTAGATGACCATCCTCCCAAATTTGAAAATTTGCAAATTTGCGCTGAATCCGATGGAATAAAAAAAATAAAAATAAAATATCATTTAATAAAATTGAAATGATTTTTTTGTCAAGATTATTAGGTATATGAAAAAAGGTATAAATAAGTAAACAATGTCCGAAAAATATTAATTAAATCCCAAGGAAACATGTAGGATCGCTTCAAAATGAAAAAAAAAAGATTATTAACAATATTTTTATAGGTGTAAATAAATAAAAAAAAATGCCCGAAACATATCATTTGAATCCCAATGAAACATGTAGTATCACTTCAATATGAAAAAAAAGATAAATAGTAACATTTTTTTCATTTTGCACCTTAAAATGCATTTTGTACAAAAACTATGAGAGATACGCGAAAATACGTTTCCAAGTTTTGTAGGGAATTTAATTTCCTACAATTTTGTAGTAGGATCTTTTTTTATTTTTCCAGCCAATCGCGAGATATAGACGAAAAAGTTGTTTTTGCACCCTTTTGCAATGTATTTGCACCCTTTGCCGGTATTGCAGCACCCTGCAATTTTAGTATATTAATCTACGAAGACTCACGGAAATTTTGGCGTTAGTTGCAGGTGTTCAACCAAAATGGCAAAGATAAGCTTTAATTGACTGGACTATACGGGCTCGGCGTATCGTCGATGATGCAACTCGAGTAACTCGACAGAGGGCCGTCAAACGTCCGCCGGAGCTCGTTTCCCGCGCTTACGCTTCATAATGCCGAAACCACGTAATTATTGTGCAGTAGATGGGTTTAAAAGTCAAATATATATATATATATATATATTAATCAATTATATAGATAACTTACATAGAGGAGCTAGAAAAAGTGATTTTAAATAATTTTGACAACGTTTAATGAATCGGCCTGGTAGCACCATATTACAACTTTTAAAAACCGTTGATCTTCCGTCGCTTTGCTCCTGTAATCCATATGATTATTTGTTCAAATATTTACGCGTATTAGAATATTTTCAACTATAAAATTTAATATCAGAGAATTTAGAGAAAAAAAAAGAATATAAATCATTATATAAAACTTAAACATATTTGATTGACTAATAAGAAATATGGTTGAATCGCAACATTCGTTTTATTACAATAATGTTATCATAGGTAGGTAGCCCTAGCGCATTCTTACGAGGACGTGTTGCCGCGTGTCCCGCACGGCGTGCGACACAGTATCGACTCTTTGTTCGCGTACTTAAGGTACATTTCTTCTCGTTCTGAGTGGCAGGTATTATTATTAAGATATTGTAGGCTATTATAGCGTAGGTATTTTCGCTTTTGTATGGGAGTGACGTATCTGTTACGTAGTAACTATTTATTAATCTGTGGTAAAAGTCCCTTTATAGCTTATTCCTGCGTCATAATTGGTTAAAGTCAAAGACGGAAATTATATAGAGATATGCTTGTCCAGCACAATTCAGATATGTGCCGATTATCGAGCACGTAGGATTCCGGCTGTCATTTCCTTGTTGATATTAAGACATGTTTATTATGCAATGTAACGATAGATTTAGAATATATAATGTAGCTATAAGATCATAACTAAGAGATTCCATGTTCATACCTTAGTACGTAAGGTTAGAATAAGAGTACAGTAATTAATTAATAAACATGGCTCCAAAAGAAGACACGATCATTGTTATTCGATATCCACCTATAATTCGCCATAATCGTGGACCCCTACGACGGATCAAACCAGAAGAAATAAGTTCGCTATAAGCTTAAGCTTTATAGCCAGGTTGTAGCAATGGAGCGAAACTTAGTAGGTAGTAGAGCCACGCTTATTTCAGCACGAATGGGCCGGCTCGACCATGGCAGTACTACCCTCACACAGAAGACCATCCTAATAATGACAGTATTTCGTGGTATGCAGAAACATCCAGGCCGATGGAATGGGTCACCATGCTACATTGCCTACCCTCACATAGAGGATGGTGACCCCTACTCCTTGATAATACTCATTTTTTCCATCAGGCAGAGAAAAAAAAAGAGATCAAATTTCTTTCAACTTTCTCTAAGAGGTTGGTTTTAAATGCAGGAAGAATTAAAAATTAACTAATTCAACTGATAGTTTTAGGCAGTACTGTTTTAAATCACAAATTTTATTTTAAAACAGTTTAAACAAACATTGTGTGCTAAAATTAGACACCCGTGGTTTTTGGATATTGTTTACTATTCCATTGGTCTTAGTTTTCTTTTCTGTTAAACCTATTTATTTGTATAAAATTAGGCCTAAGTCACTGATTAAAGAAAAGTATCTTTTAAGCTTTACTGAAAATCAGTTACTTTTATTATAAATTACAAACAGACACTTTTAATGTATGTGTTTAAAAACTTGCGACAAATAGCTGATAAAGAACTAATAAAAAAGATTTATTTAGCACTCGCCCAACCTCAACTCAGCTATTGCATATCCACGTGGGGTGGAGCAACAAAAACCTTAATGCTAAAAGTTGAAAGAGCTCAACGTGCTATTTTGAAGGTTGGTCTGTCCTTGCCGTTCTTTCACCCAACCATTGATGTATATAAGCAGATTAAAGTTCTCACAGTGCGTCAACTTTATATACTCCAAACCGTTTTAATACAGCATTCCCGATTGACATATGACCCTCAATCAACTGAGAATCGACGCAGAAAAGATATCGTCTGTTCAAAACCATCTCTCAAAACGTGCTTTGCTCACCGTTTCTTTTGCTTTCAAGGCTTTAATTTATACAACAAAATTAACAGGGTTCTCTCTGTTTACTCACTTACGAAAGTCAAATGTAAGGTAGTCGTGAGAGACTGGCTTCTAACGTTGAACTATAGTACTACGGAGAAACTGCTACAGGAAGTAGGAAAATAAGAAAAATAAAAGTATTTATCAGATTTCAAATAGTTCTGACATCTACACCACCCAATACAAGCGCCCTTTTACATAAATTCCATAACGAGCTAAATAGTCACCACACACACACACACACACACACACACACACACACACACACACACACACACACACACACACACACACACACACACACACACACACACACACACACACACACACACACACACGCGCGCGCGCGCGCGCGCACACGCACACACACAGACAGAGAGAGAGAGATAATCCCACTCTTACACAAATCACATTCTCAACATAAATTAGGATAAATATACAATCCTATCAGCTATAAGCTGAAAGTATTATGCATGGTACAGTCTCCTCAAAAACCTACATGTAAACTTTCGCGTATGTAATAGTTATAATTTTTGGTTTTGTTTGACATGTTATTCCATTATCCGTGGGGTGAGGTCCTGGTGATCTGTAATACAGGTATACGCCTATAATAGACGCCAGCTCCTCGCATACACTGGACTGCATACTTATGTATAAATCGAATTGTACTCACTGTTATCTGTTACAAAAGTCTTGTTATTGTGAGGAGAAATAAATAAACATTATTATTATTATTATTACTTTAGTTTTAATTATTTGCATAGAAAATAAAAACTATAATTCATTTTGCTATTTTTCTATTTTGAATATAAAATGAAAAGTTCGATCAAGAACCATAATGAATTTACAAAATTGTGGTAACTAACGTTAAACTGTCAGTTGATTCCAAATATTTATCGTAACTTTCATCACGTAAGTAAATAATTTACACACAAATAAAATGAAAAAAAATCACCTGACATTGCCATTTGCCTTACAATACCTTTATTTTTTTCATGATTACAATTTATTTTTGATCATATCTGCCGCTTTTTCAGCTAACATAATAATTGCTGCATTTGGAGCGCTCTTAGGGACCTTAGGCATGACACTAGCATCCACTATTCGGATTCTTTCAAATCCTTTGAGTTTTAGTTCACTATCAACTACAGTACCCATTGGGCAAGTGCATGAAGAATGGAAGACACTTATAGCCCTATTAAGAATATAACATTTCCAGAATTCATCCGATCCCTTTTTCTTGTCCGCACATTCCGGCAAATCTAAACCAACTATTTCAGCATTCATGTTTTTAAAAGTTTTTGTTTCCCCAATTCTTATAAAATCTTTAACGTACTTCAACATATCTTCTAAATCTTCTTTTTCTGTGAAATAGTTCATTGTGATTTCGGGATCATCAAATGGGTCAGTGCTCCTCAAACGAACAGTGCCTCTGGATTTTGGCTGAACGTTTACAATGAGATTGAAAAACGAGTCCCTTAATCTAATCTGTTTATTCCAGCCATTACAGATATCATCACGGTATCCAAAGACAGGGCGGCATGCTAACGTCAGAAGTGGCGTGTCGTGAGCAAATAATAAGTTGTACGTTTGATAATCCGCATTTATGACATCTGATTTATTTAAAGACGCTGTTCCGACTATTACAGGGAATGGTATTTTGGTAATGTCAGCGTCAAGTCTTGTGAAACCAAGGAGTGGTGACAAATATTTTTTTGTTTTATACACAATAGACACAGTTACTTGATCCATAAGATTTTCTCCTACTGGCAGATTCGATAGCACTTCAATGTTCTTTGATTTAAGATGATTTTCAGGACCTATACCGGACAGCATTAGTATCTGAGGAGTATTAAAAGTTCCTGCACTTAGTATTATTTCCTTGTTAGCTTTAAAGATGTATTTTTTACTTTCGTGAACTGCTTCTACGGCTACTGCAACTTTGTTTTCAAATATAATTTTTGTGACGCGTGTGTTTTTAGACACATGTAAATTAGGATAATCTTTAACTTTTTTTAAGTATGTATAAGCCGGTGTTTGTCGTTTTCTGTCGGCTACCATATATTGTGGTTGTGTATATCCTATGGATTGGTTCGCATTTAAGTCTAAAACCACAGGGTTACCAGCTTCACCAAAAGCTTTTAGGTATACTTCTAGTTCATCATAATCATCTACTTGTCTAGTGAGGCCCATAGGGCCGTTCGTGCCGTGGTACTCGGGATGCTCTTTAAGTATTTCTGTATCGTCAACCCTTTCACTTTTTTTAAAGTATTTTAAAATATTGGCATATTTCCAAGAGTCATCTTCAGATATGTTAGCCCAACCATCGAAGTCCGATGGCGAACCTCGAATGTGTAAAAAGTGGTTGATAGTGTCAGAACCCCCAAGAGTCTTCCCTGCCGTCAACATGGTGAAGTTATCTTGTCCTCTAGCAGCATACGGGTCGATGGTAGAAGTATAATTATAGTCAGCAATTGAGTGAGGTAGTGTTACAAATAGCCCCGCCAACTGTAAGAAATAAATAGGTATTTAACTTTCGATCAAAAAAGTAAATTCCGTTTTAAGAAGTTTTTAAAAGAAAGACTAGATTTTCATCAAAATATCCGGAATCACGATATAGAACTTCTCGCGGAACAAAACTGGTATACAACTGTCTAATATTAACCGTTGAACCGTTGTATATCTGTTCTTTGGCTCTTCTCGCACCCATTTCATTGTTTATACTTAAGGGTGTAAAAAATTGTTCAAATCTTATTCGCAGATATACTGAATAAACACACAAAATTTTATAAAAATCGATCAAGTGTTTCGAAGTAGTATGGTAACTAATATTGTGAAACATGATTTTTGTATATAAACATACTAACAAGAGCAGTGACAGGTGGATCACCTCCAGCTTCTAAAACTAACACACTGCTTTGTTGATCTTCTGCTAATCTTGATGCTAGTACAGACCCAGCACTACCAGCACCGATAACTATGTAGTCGTATGAAGTATTATCTGCAAAAAGAAAGTTTAAAAAAAAAAGATAACTCCCGCATAGGAATATAACCACATTAAGCCATTAGGCCAACCGTGCAGTCGCGTTTCTTCTGTTATTTTTCCTACTACCCGTGTATATAGAAACCATTATATATCTTTCTATATACCTAAATTTATGAAAATTGGTTCAGCATTCTAACTGTGAAAGCGTACAAATTTTAATATTATAAGGGATTTTTTGCAATGTGATTAGCTAGGACTAATAATTTTAATGATGTTCTTGCAAGTGACTTGGTTTTAGCATGGTCTGAATACTACATATACCTACATGCGCCAGGGAAAATCGGTACTTAAATAGTAGGTTGAATAACTATCTAGATGGCTCAGAAAATAAGGTTTGCATCACAGTTCATCAATGTTTTAGAGATATGCTTTAGTTCGAATAATGATATTTTTCTTTTCTGAAGACTAAACTACTTTTAATAATTATTATTTAATGGTATGCAACCTCCCAACATAAAATCTGTGAGTGTTCTTGATGCCACTTTGCACTGCCCCGCGTATTGAACGACGACTGACCGCCGGAAAGGTATGTCCTGATTTCGTCTCCGAGGCAACCATTCCCAAACCATCCCCAACACCCGCCCTGAGACTGTCTAATGGGCACTCCTCAGAGTTTTTGATATGGGAAAGTTACTCCGAGACCCTAGCTGGAATATCACGAGAAGAACCACTACGGACTGGCGCAAAACGTCTGACGAATGCATGCACTTGCAACATATTGTTTGCTAAATTATATTGAATGTAAAATTTGCCTTTGAATTCAGTATCCAGCTACGCACACAGCTAAATCTTTAAGGCGGTGATAAAAGGAGTAAAATATATAGGTTTTTTGTTTTAATGGATTCACTTTAAAGTATGTTTATAGGTTACTCAATTTATATAAGTGGAGACTAAGACAAGAAATTTGAAAAATCCCTATCAATAAGAAAATGAGGGTTCGGAGTTTGTACGAAAATAATTTATTTCTTCAACATGAAGAACAAATGAGTTTCCTATAATTATAGTGGTTTCCTTAAACATAGAATAAAATGCAGTTGCACGCAATTCTCGACCTTAAGGTCGAGAATTGCGTGCAACTGAATGTCATTAATGACATTCACCTAAAAACTAGTTTTATAAGAAAAGTATAAACAAATTACGAGCATGACTAAAAAATAAGTACTTTTCAGTATAGCTTGTTCTGGCCATGAAACTCCATCGAGCCCCAGATAAGTTAGAAGAGCTATTGGTATTTGTGCTAACTGCAAAAATGACGTGGATGTAGCAGATCCCATGATTGAGACAATCTGAAACAAAAATACCCATTTTAAATAGGTATTGATGCATACGGTCGTTGGCCCCAAACCAGGCAAAGCCTGTACTATAGTAACAAGGCTACTGATAAACATTATCTATAAATAGTTTTATGTTTCCTATTACTAATAAACTGTATCCAAAAATAACAAATGATCGTGTTCGTCACATAAATAATTGTCTTGTGTGGAAATTGAATCCATGACTTCTGTCTCATCAGTCAGAATTTTTAAAACTATGCAACGGATTTTGATGCTGTTTTCTTTAATGGATAGAGTGATTCAAGATTGCCTTTCCTTCCGGTTTAAAGGTATAATACATGCATAATTTAGTAGAGAAACATTGACAATTTTAGAGGTTTATAATGTGATGTTGCAAATAAACTCATTTTTTACGCTTAAATTGCAAACGCTAGCTGTACCCTACGAGACAGATCAAAATAATATAATACAAAACATTTAAAAGGTCTACAAAAAAGTCCACAATGGTATATGTCTACCTCTTAGGAATAACCCACAATAACAAATTTTTTTATTTCTATCTTTTTACGGCTTATTTACGAAGAGATTTTAAGAAATATAGTTTCAATCCTTATGCAACTAAGTACCTTGAATACGTTGCGCATTTAATAAAGATTAATATGGCTTCTACAGAATGTAATTTAAATTAATATTTTTGAAGATATAACAGATTTAAAATGCAGGAAAGCGATTGTGGCGGTACCGGCCGGGGCCTGTTAGTTGACGCTGCTGTCGATTTGTCACTATCAGTTAATAACTAAACACAATACTTTAATAAGAATTAATATTCTAAGGCGGTACGAAGTTCGCCGGGTCACCTAGTATGTTATATTAGACTGCCTGCATGCCTGCCTGCCTCATAAACATGAGTTAACTCTTTACGATTGTGTGATTCTATGAGTTACATTACTAATTTACTCCATATGGCATCAGCTAGTTAAAATCCCATCAAAATTTAGAGCCGCTCCAGAAATCAACTGGAATTAATTATTTTAGGATGGAAAATAGACAAACGGACAGACAGTTAAAAAATATTAATTTGATATTACAAACAGGTTCTAATACCGGGTCGGGCCAAAAAATGTTTTTGGGTTTTTCTTAGGTAATTCCTAATAGCAGCCCGGAGTTTGGAAGTTTGGCAGTGATTCACGTCCATTCCACGGGAAGCATGTAAAGCCGTCGGTCCCGGTTGTCATATTACATGTTACAGTTATGGCAATCGTTATTACATAGTCAGTGCCCTCAAATTTACTAACAATTAGTTCAACCTTCGAATTTCAGTTTCCTTAGGGTTGCGGAGGTCCCATGGAAGTCGTTCCGTGGAAAAACTGATATTCAGGTAAAACCGGTTGAACTAGTAGCCGACCCCAAATAGTATTGGGAATATTATTTGGGGTCGGAAGAAGAAAATAGGAAGAATTAAAAAAATTTATGTAAAATATTACTTACTTGTTATTTAATTTATGATGTCGATGGAACTGCTTGTCTCAGGTACCTCTTACAAATGAACCGATATTACTCGAACGTGCTATGTAATCGTCTTATCGTGTAGTAACAGTTCCGCAAAAAAGCCACTTGCAAACATTATTTCAAATAAAATAATCATTATTACTTTATGAGAATGCTGTTGATGTCAGGATTTTTAAGACTCATAAAAATTTGAATATTAATCCATTTTATCAAAATATTTTATCTTTTTTTTAGGGTTCCGTAGTTCATTACTCGGAACAGAATAGATTCGCCATGTTAGTCCATCCGTCCGTTCTCGACCTACCGACCAAACGGTTGGTGATAGAAAGATGAAACTTCATGCAAAGTTTCATCTTTCTATCACCAATGTATTGTATTGTTATTTTATAATATGTATTGTAATTACGTGAACAAAGTGCTACAACAAAATTTTTAAATATACATATTTTTATTTGGGGTACCTCATCTACATGTGAAGTGGTTTTTTTTTTCTCGTGTCTACCCCATCGTGTGGGGTATCATTAAATAGGTCTTTTAAAACATTGTGAGATTTATAAAACATTTTTCGATTTAGGTATCTTTTTATTAGTGAACGTTCATGAGAAACAGAATCAACTCTAAAATAAGTGAGTACTCAAAATATGTAAATACAATTATTTATTTATTTCATCGTCATATTTATTTTCATCATTGAGTTTTTGCTGAGAGCTGTTGTCTTACACGTTTGAATAATCAGATTTTTATTCAAGTACAAAGAATTATCGCTTTAAGTGTGGGTTAAGAAAATCACCCCTTGCCCTGCAAACTGCGTTGTATCAGCTGTTAATGCAGCCATCTCAAATGAGTTGACAAAATTTACATCCGTTCTGTCAGAGATTTCTAAGTATGGATGAAATTAAACAGACTTACAGTATTTACACAGATTTTTGGAAGGCCTTTGACAGAGTGGATCACAAAAAAACTGTTGTAGAAACTGGCTTACAATGGTATATCAAGCAGTTTGTGTCGTTGGTTCAAATCTTACATCACTAATCGGACACAAAAAGTAGCCTTGATTGGTCATGAATCCGATCCATAAACACTCTTGTTAGTTCTGGTGTCCCTCAAGGTTCAATTTTAAGCCCACTACTGTTTATTCTTTTTGTAAATGACGTTAAATCCTGTTTTAAATTTAGCAATATTCTACTTTATGCAGATGATTTAAAGATTTATCATAGATTCGACAGATAGACGATCATTATAAAATTCAGCAAGATCTTAACCGTTTTTCTGCACATTGAATTAATAATGAACTTGTGTTTAATGGCAATAAATGTGAATCTATCACTTTCACTAAGAATATTATAATATTGTTAAACTTTAAATGGTATCCAACTTGGTAAAGTTGAGGTAATACGAGACCTAGGAGTCTTATATAATAATAGGTTTTGTTATGTGGTACCCACTAGAACTCATTGCCGTAATATCTGTATAATTTTTGCAACAACAAATACTAAGCTAAACTGGTAAAAGATCACCGATGCACAGATTGGTTGATAGTTATAACAAGCATTTTAATGCCATTGATGTAATTGCAATGCATCCTAGTTCATTTAAATACATAAATTAAAAAGCGGCCAAGTGCGAGTCGGACTCGCTCATGAAGGGTTCCGTAGCAGCAAGTAACGTCATATAAAAGTTCTTGTAGTTCGTTGTAACTTTGATCGATGTTTTAATAATAGTGTATTGATTGAATGAAAGGAAAATTGCGGTTTACGATTTATGACGTATTAAAAAAACTGCTTACTAAATCTCGTTCAAACCAATTTTCGGTGGAAGTTTGCATGGTAATGTACATTTTTTTTTTAGTTTTATCATGCACTTATTTTAGGAATTACAGGGGTATATTAGTTCCAAAGTGATATAAACATTTTACCACTTTGGAAGTGTCTCTCGCGCAAACTATTCAGTTTAGAAAAAAATGATATTAGAAATTTCATTATCATTTTTGAAGACCTATCCATAAATACCCCATACATACTCCAATAATGCGGTTCACATAATACATCTACTGACCAAATTTCAACTTACCAACTTACCAACAGTATAGCACTTATAGTTTCGGAAAAAAGTGGCTGCGACATACGGACGGACAGACAGACAGACAGATTTGACGAATCTATAAGGGTTCCGTTTTTGCCATTTGGCTACGGAACCCTAAAAACCTTGACCAATCATTCAAAGTTAGATGAGTTAGCCTATATAGCTGTATGTATATAACTACTATTAATTTTATTATTATGTTATTACTAAACTCATTTGCAAAAAAAACGGGCACTTAAGCAAAGAACTATTTTATTGTTACTATTTGTTTGTTTGACAATTTTAGGTATTGTTATCCTCAGAATTTTGTAAATTAATTAGGAAGGAATAGTTTTCATCAGTTTTATCATAACATTTTGATTAAATTATTGAGAAATTATGTTTAAGCTCAAAACACTATTATTGTACCTGCTCGCTAAATAAAAATGAAACGAGTTAATTTCTTTGTTTTTATTGAATACATTAAAAGCAGATAAAAGTTTAGTATTGAGTGTGACCCCCTCTTGCTGAAATCACGGCTTGCATTCGTCTGGGCATGTTAGCGAGTATATCTTTTATGGTTTCTTGGGGAATACGTTCCCACTCCGCGGTAGTCACATTCTTTAGCTCTCTGATGGTCTGCGGAGCCGGCTGCACTGATCTCACTCGTCGCTTCAGAACGTCCCAGACATGCTCTATGGGTTTGAGGTCCGAACTTCTAGCTGGCCAGTCCAAACGACGAATTCCAACTTCTAGCATATACGCTTCCACATCGCCAGACCGGTGGGCGCGAGCGTTGTCGTCCATAAAAATTGAGTTTTCGCCAAGAGCGGTTAAAACGGGTTGTGCATAAGGAATTAGAACTTCCGTTATGTATCGGTGTCCAGTCAGTGTACCGTTTTCGATGAAGACTAACTCCGTACGATCCATAGAATTTATTCCTGCCAAAAACATAACAGAGCCCCCTCCACAAGGTGTGATTTCTTCAAAATATGCCTCTGCAAAGCGTTCTCCTCGTCTACGTAGCACTCGCCGACGTCGGTTTTCACCACGCAGAGACATCCTGGCTTCGTCGGAAACAATACCCTATCCCAGTCTTCATGAGTCCATGACACACAATTTCGAGCGAAGCTAAGCCTGGCAACTCGATGTCCACGGAGTAATTTAGGGCCGCGTGCCGGGCGATGACTGTGTATATTAGCAGCGAGAAGCCTCCTCCTGACCGTCCATAGACTAATTTGCACATTTCTCACTTTTTCGAGTCTGTTCTTGAGGTCCACATAAGATTATTTGCGATTTCTCAACGGTTGACTAACTAGGGCGTAGGTAGCTAGAAGTCGGAATTCGTCGTTTAGACTGGCCAGCTAGAAGTTCGGACCTCAAACCCATAGAGCATGTCTGGGACGTTCTGAAGCGACGAGTGAGATCAGTGCAGCCGGCTCCGCAGACCATCAGAGAGCTAAAGAATGTGACTACCGCGGAGTGGGAACGTATTCCCCAAGAAACCATAAAAGATATACTCGCTAGCATGCCCAGACGAATGCAAGCCGTGATTTCAGCAAGAGGGGGTCACACTCAATACTAAACTTTTATCTGCTTTTAATGTATTCAATAAAAACAAAGAAATTAACGCGTTTCATTTTTATTTAGCGAGCAGGTACAATAATAGTGTTTTGAGCTTAAACATTATTTCTCAATAATTTAATCAAAATGTTTTGATAAAACTGATGAAAACTATTCCTTTCTCATTAATTTATAAAATTCTGAGGATAACAATACCTAACATTATCAAACAAACAAATAGTAACAATAAAATAGTTCTTTGCATAAGTGCCCGTTTTATTTTGCAAATGAGTGTATTACTATTTTACAATGCTATGAAAGTTGCAATGTTCTCAAAGGAAAACACCTGTAACTAGAACTTTATCAATATGTTTTAAATGTCGCTGATAACACAATTACCCACACGTATGCAATTGTATTTATACTCTTGTATTGTATGTTTGTTTATTTACCTAAATAAATAAATAAAAAAATCTTCATGGTACACAAATTAAAAGTAATACAGGTGAGTTACAATGGGCGGTCTTATCGCTCACGGCGATTTTTTACAGACAAACTTTACAACGAATCTATAAGAGCTATACTGTTGAAATTTGGTCAGTAGATGTATTCTGTGAACCGCATTAATATTTTTACAGAAAAATAGAAAAAAGATAATAAATTTGGGGGTCCCCATACTTAGAACTGAAACTTTTTCATTCAAACCATACGTGTGAGGGATCTATGGATAGGTCTTTAAAAATGATATTGAGGTTTCTAAAATCATTTTTTCTAAACTGAATAGTTTGTGCGAGAGACACTTCCAAAGTGTAAACTCCCTGTAACTTCTAAAATAAGAGAATGATAAAACTAAAAAAATATATGATGTACATTACCGTGCAAACTTTCACAGAAAATTGGTTTGAACGCGATCTAGTAAGCAGTTTTTTTTATACGTCATAAATCGTAAACCGCAATTTCCCTTTCATTCAATAAATATACTATTATCTATTATATATTATATAAAACATCGATCAAAGTTACAATAAACTACATGAACTTTTATATGACGTTACTTGCTGCTGTCACTCCGCAGTTTAGGTATAGTCGGCCGGCTGCCTGCCGGGTCCGACACGCCGGTCGAACAGACATCGTCAGAACAGTTAAGAGTTATACGTTAGCAAGAGACGCAATTGTAGGTAAACATAATCGTAGTGATTCGGCGCTGTGCGATCTGAATTGAACTTAATCTTTTGACACCGAGGGTATCTATAACTTTAATTTACTTTTCGGAGTCAGTCTTCTGTACTGGTACTATTATGTATTCTGTGCTGCTACGGAACCTACATGGGCGAGTCTGACTCGCACTTGGCTGCTTTTAATTAGCACGCTATGCACTATTACTGCATCATGTTTCTGAATATCTTATCATGACTGACAAAACTCAACACTGTATTACATAAAGAATTTGTCTGCTTATCTGAGTTCACATGTAGTCACAAATACACAGGTAAATTACTGACTACATTTTGATCTTGACATTAAGTAGTTTATTATACAGAACGGTAAACTTAACATGCGAAGAATAATTTTATTTTGATCAATATACTTATGAAATTCTTTATTTGTTCTTCTTTGTTTATTTTTTTCTCGAGTCCGGACTTGTAGGGTTAACAGTTTGGTGAGTGAAAAATCCTTGATATCTTTCCGAAATGCACTTCAATATATGCACCGGAACACAGCAGAACTAAACGGTTCGCATCTTCTTGTGGCGAGCAGTGACAGACTGGAACTCACTACCAGTTCTGTTTTTCCTTCTTTCTATGATCCTGGGTCCGCGGGGCGTGAAAAAGCATCACACTAGGCCGCAATAATGTGGGCCGCCGAACTGCCTGCATTCGCAGTGAATATGGCGACCCATACTTTTGGTAGTGATGATGATGATGATGATGATATTGTATCAGAAACACAGGTGCACTCTATTCCTATGGACGGCTTTACGTGATCTCCGAGGTGCAATGATCAAGACTCCACCTCAAAATTCAACTCAAGGCTTCTGGTCAGTCAGTCAGCTCCAATATACCAATAATTAAAATAAAATATGTTAATTCATACTTTTAGTCATACCTTTGATTATAAACATGTCTAGATAGAGAGTTCGAGAGAAAAAAAACGTCCAAAACATATCCGCTATTAGGTGATAAGCTGTCATTGTACGATAAACAAGTACCGAGTGGCAAATAAAAAACGACGATATGCGTAATAAAAGAGTGTAGGAATTACAAAAAACAATTGAAAACAATAAAAATAACTAACTATAATCGCTAAGTAAACTTTAAATTAACCATATTGATAAGAAAAAAATAAATTAACCAAATAAAATTTTATCAAAAGATCGAACGCCATTTTGACTGCATGTTTACAGGGTTGCCTGCTAAGTTAAATTTCCCATGTGTCTTAGCTAATTTAATAAAATGGTGAATCAAGATCCAATAAGTATATTTCAAACCACCATTTAACTGTAGTGCTAAATATTACCTACATATAATATATGTTTGTATAATATATATTTTTAAATCCAAGGTGGTGGATATGGTGTTTAAAATAAAAATTAAAAGAGAAGGTTACTAAGATTATTAAATGCTGTATGCTACCTGCTGTTTATAACATATGATATAACATAAATGTATAGTGCATACTAACAAAATTTAAGGCCTCTGTGAGTTGACTTCGGTACGCCTTTCAAAGTACCGCAACCTCAGACACCCACCCTTCTAAGGTACAGGGAATATTTTTTACCAAGTTTTTGTGAAATATTATAACCTTTAATAGCAATATCTGTTTTACTAAAATATATTTTACATAGTAAATATACACAAATTCCTAATATGGATGGATATGGATAGATAATTGGCTTGATATTTATTTATTTATTAATGGGAAAAAACATCATCATCATCAACAGCCTTTAACAGTCCACTGCTGGATTCGTTGATATATGAATTTCATGCGAATTTATCTCCCTTGGCTTTTATACAGTCCTTTAAATGATGAGGCCCGTTATAAATAGAAGCACGCACTCTTTCCATGGGAAAATTCTTCACTGCCAATCTTATGGATTGCTTTAGGGGCTCCATATTATCATGACACCAGACTCTCTCAGACTAAACGTCATTACTAATATTACAAATACGTATCATCATCATATCATCAACAGCCTTTAACTGTCCACTGCTGGTCATAGGTCTCTTCTTGAAAAGGAGGTGTTGGCCTACTATACCACGCTGGCCAGACGGGTTGGTATAGGGTTGGTATCAAGATTTTCTTCTCTTTGCATTGATGTTGTCTTATTTATTTATTTATTTATTTTAATCAACTGCTCAGTACACTTACAGTTACCCAACACGTGTATTGTGCCATTACATCAGTAGTGTTACAATTAACGTAATTAATGATTTACAGTGTTTTATAATATTCTAAACATTTCATTCATAGTCGTGTGATACCAAGCCAGGCAGGACCCGCGCATTGGTGACCAGACCACTGATAGATACACTTCCAAACAAATGTACATACATCATCATATAACTAAATTAAACCCAGACACAGAACAAATGATCGTGCTCATCCACAAAGATTTGTCCTGGATGGGAATCGAACCCACTATCTTTGGCTCAGTAGTCAGATTCACCAACCACTTGACCATCAGGCTCGTGTGTACTATAAACTAAAATTTAAGAAGAGCATACAGAATCTAAAAAATGTACTCAAATTAGTATGAAATAAATAGTTTTGCGTAGTTTATCCCTTAGTCGCCTTTTACGATACCCGCGTGGGATGAATAGGGGTGGTGACACTGTGTTCTTAATCCGTCACCACACGGACAGCAAAAACAAATCCATAATTGATTGAATTTAAATTTAATACAAATCTCAAATTAAACCTAATTATTTTTCCCTCCTTTTATGGGAAATGTTAAAGGGCTGGAATCACTCAGTACGCTCGCACGTGATGTTCCTGTAAGATACGCTTACTTGTATGCATAGCACGCACACAAGCACTGCAAATCTGGCCTGTTGTTTTTATTGCGAATGCAGCGCAACACTCCATCTAGACCTGTATATAATCAATTTAAAAATTCAATTAAAAATCAATTCAAAAGATTTAGGCAATTAAAACGAGACAGGCTCGCCCTTACTGCGTAACCTTTGATTATAAACATGTCTAGATAGAGAGTTCGAGCGTCTAAACGTCCAAAAAAATAGTATTTAACTGTAAGAGACTAAGCTCGTCGCGGCCGATCAGTGGCGTTACTGTCATTGTACGGTAAACACGTATTGAGTGGCGTATAAAAATGACGTTTTGCATGATAAAAGTGTGCAGGAATTACTTTGGACGATTGAAATCAACTAAAAAAAATAGTTATCATCGGTAAGTAAACTTTAAATAACTATATTGTAAAGAAATAATTAAATTAACTCAGTGAAATTTTATCAAAGTTCGACCACCATTTTGACGGCATTTTTACAGGGTTGCCTGTTAATTGAATTTAAATTTCCCATGTGAGTGTTAGCCAATTTACAAAATGTTGAATCATAACTATAGTGCTGGTTAATACATATTATGTATGTATATATCATATATTTTTAAATCTAAGGTGGTAGATATTGTTAATCTGATATGGGTGTCAATTTTGCCGCTCCATGGATGCTATTATTGAAAGTAGTATGTACGACGTAAAGCTGAAGAGATTGTTTGTTTGTTTAAACGCACTAATCTCCAGAATTTCTGAACCGATTCTGAAAATTCTTTCACTAATCGGAAGCTATACCTTCTTTGAGTTTTTAACGAGAACGATATAAAAAACAAGATTTACGAGAAATTGCGAGGAACATCTAGTTAAAAATATAGTTATTAAATTAAATATAACTATGTTGTATATTAACTTAATTCAAGGCCTCTGTGAGTTGGCTTTCCTTCGTCCGCCTTTCAAAGTACCGGAACCTCAGACTACTTTCTAGGGCACAGGGTATATTTCTACCAAATTGTTGTTAAGTATTAAGAATAAATAAGCTTTAATAGCAATTCCCTTTTTCACCAACATATATTTTACCTAGTAACTCAAGAGCAAAAACTCTAATACATATTGACTGACTTTAAATTTAATACAAATTACATACTTATAAATCTCAAAATCAATACACAATTATTTTCCCTCCTTTTATGGAAAACATTCAAGGGCTGGTATCACTCAGAACGCTGCCACGTCATGCGCGCGCCCGTAGACTACGCTTGCATGTGTGTGTAACATGCACACAAGCCCTGCAAATCTGGCCTGTTGTTTTTATTGCAAATGCAGCGCAACACTCCATCTAGACATGTATATAATCAAAGTGCGTAACATTTGATATCTAGCATCTCTCATTAGTCAAAGAAAATAGTGTGTGGTCTCTTAGCTTCGTGTAGTATAGATTTCTGTATTTTGCGTTAATGAAAAAGTCTCAGCGAATGTAGGCAAGTGTTAAAAATGTAACATTTAGAAAAGAAGTTATAATGAAGAGACTCACGAGTATTTCAGTCATATTTTGCAGATTTGGTGGAATCAGAATTCTAAAACACATTTTTTTAGCAATGAGTATTGTTTCAGTCTATTAACAACCTTATACAAGTTGAATGTACTCTATTAACAAATTGTAAATTCATGGAATTACCTTCAAAGATAACAGATATCAACTGTTTTGTTCTTGTACTGCACTTTCTATCTTGCTAATTTTGTTTTTAGGATTACCATTCTTATGAAAACTATGAACTTTAGTACAATGCAAATTTTGATAATGGGCCGCCTTGACCTAGGCAGGACCACGCTCGCATTGAAGACCAACATTAAATTTAAGTATTCTTGCTGTCGAAATATCGTTGTTGAGTGTGAGACCGGAGACCATTGCATCATTTTCCCGTCTTCCAAAGTCGCGGAGAGTGATGAAGAAACATCTGACGAGGCCGCCATGGTTTGGGCCACCATGCTGCATTGCTTACCCTCACAGTAAAGATGGTGACCCCCACTCCAGGATTCTACTCAGGCTTAAATATGTTTATTAAAAAAAAACAATATAGTGAGTCGAGTAGACTTCCGAAGAATTTCGCGAGCATACACTGTCTGACTAAAGAGATCCTAAACTTACCCAAGTGAATTATTACTCCTATTTAGAAAAACAGAATCTATGACATGTTGAGCCTCAGTGTTATAATATAGAAATCGGACAAGTGCGTGTCAGGCCATGTATAGAATAGGGTTCCGTAGTCATATACAATAGCCAGTAGAAGTGAAATAGTATCGTCAATAAAATATCTAGGAGAAATCATTGACAGAAATCTAAATTTTCATGAGTATATCAATCTTTTTGCAGAAAGAGTACGCAAACTAATCATCATATTCAAAACTCTATGAATAGCGGACGGATCAAAAGGGCCGTCAACAAATAGTGCCCCCTAGAAGTGGCCATTTCAGAGTTGAAAGAAGATTTCAACGCCGCGGAGGATGAACGCGCACATAGCGCTTGAGCAGCGCGGGGAGGCGCCGGTGGCGCCGATATATCACTTCCGTACAAGCAATTCAAACATCACCGACAAGTGCCATCGTACTTTATAGTATTCAATGGTATTACTGCGATTGTACTGTTACATTTTACGTTTCAAGTAAACATTCAAACTTCAACAAAGTCGGGAAGCCTTTTATTTCTTTCCTAAAATCATTCCTACCATTTTTCCACCCAACGGAAGACCTTTACAAGAAGTGGGATGTTTTGACAGTGCGACAACTTTATGTATTGCAAACCGTGGTTAAACAATATTGTTTAATATTGTTAACACACACACACACACACACCCACCCAAACTCACACATATACAGACCTTTAACTGTTTTATCTTTTCAATCCTTTAAAATGTGTAATCTATAAACACGGCTGTTTTCTGTAAGTCCGAGCGGTGAGGACTTTGTAATTTGTAACACAGGCATCTCATGCCTCTCACAGACACCGGCTCCTTACATATCTAAACCTGTGTGAAATAGCTAGCTATAAGTGTACGATTGTGAGGAGAAATAAATCTTTCATCGTCGTGGCAAATGCTATTTTTTGTAAAAAGTTATTAATATATCTAAAGCGACTTTTACGTACATTTACTTCGTAGGTAGTCTAGCCACGCTTATTTCAGCACGAGCTTGACCGGGGTAGGACTACCCTCACACAGAAGACCATCCCAATAATGACAGAATTCTTGCCGTCGTATTTCGTTGGTGAGTGTGAGACCGGAGGCCCAATCATGAAGGAATGGTGCTGAAACATCTGACCAGGCTGCCATGGTATGGGTCCTCATGCTGTATTGCCTACACTCACAATGAAGATGGTGACCCCTACTCCTGAATTCTACTCATGCTTTCCATCAGGTAGAGAAAAAAAAGAGTTATCACTTTCTTTTAACTTTCTCTAAGAGATTTGTTTTGCAAATGCAAAAAGAATTATAAATTTACAAATTCAACTGTTTTAGGCAGTACTGTCACATGAGTAAATAAACGTACAGAGACAAAGATTCAAACAACCGCGCCACGGTAGGTACATCCCTATAAGTAGTATGCGCGTGTGTGCGTGAGCACTGGCAGCTCGTCACGTACGGAACGAAACCTGTTTATACTGGTTCGGCCAGTGCTCAAACAAAGGGCTCACGCACCGCTCGCTACTCGCTGTGGGGTCGCGACTGTTGTTAATTAAAATGAACAGTGCTCCGATTTATATTCATTTGTAACAACTAACGCCATCTATTGGAAGTTTTCAGTACTATGTTTTGCGAATCGATTGCCATAGTTTAAAGAGGATATTAATAAATAATAAATATAATTATACTCAGTGTGTTAAAGTTATTCAGAAGTCAGAAATATATATGCAAATAGCTTCAGATTTGTCAGACAGCACGACTGAGCGTATTGTGTTAAATCAGTGTGAAATCAGTGTAACTCAGCAAATATATGTAAAGTGCCATCAGAAATTAAAATCAGTGTATACGCAAACTGCATTTTATTCATAGCATCAAACTTCAGATTCAGATAGGAAATCAGGTAACAGCCACCACGTTGGGATAACCTACAGATTGCGATTCGAACCCGCCAATCTACCCAACAACTGTCGTATTTTTAATACAAGATCACAAGTTTCACAATCTGATGATGTCCCCGCCCCTAAGTTAACAGTAGGAACAAATGATTATCAATGATTTAAAAAAATGGTTTAGTCTATGTATCGTGCTATTTGTACAGAAAATGCCTCGAACAACACATATGTGAGAAAATGACATTGTAGGTTATAAATTTGGCAAAAGGCTCTTTGTTCAGCCATTACAAGGACTTTAACGAAAGCAGTATACTGTGTTATTGGGTATATTGGGTTTTTTAATAACATCTCCCGACAACTTCATCGGATTTGGCGAATTACTTGACAAAAAAAATTGAGAATATTTTGATCTAGAAATAAATATTGTTAATATTGGTAGGCCAAAACCTCCTTTCTATGTCCAGCAGTGGACTGTTAGGGGCTGTTGATGATGATGATGATGAATATTTGTAGTGAAATACTAAAACGTATACAAGATTGTAAACTTGATATGCCATGCAAGTACTTTCACATTAATAGGCCGGTGTACGACACTCGAAACTGCAAGTTGAAATTTGTTCGTAAAATATTGCTGTCTCTGTTTGACAAAATAAAACCGAGTGCACCGCTGTATGTGTGTATGTGGATTGACATTCATTCGTAGTAATTCGGACTCTCTCGTAGAAGGTTCGGCTATCATTATTTGACTGACACGAATCACACACACATTGAAATATTTTTTGATGCGAAAGCACTAATAATTGCTTGAAATTTGTGAAAATATGGATGTGTTTCGTAATATCGAAAGTCATGAATGAAAACTTAATATTTTTTCGATTTATTTTGTGTAAGTAGTAGCATAATAATATGAGATATGTTATTGATGAAACAATATTAGAAATATTTTTGTTTTTAAGACAGAAAAAAAACAAAATGAAAACATGACATTTACAATGTAAAATATGTAAAATTTAATTTGATTATGTTTTATTCTAGATTAGTTTAGTTTTAAAAATAAAGACGTTATAACCAAAATAAATACAGTCTAAGTCCGAATATCAACATATCATCGTGGAAATATGTTTATACTGCAAATGATCTTGGTATTCCGTTTGTATGGACAATTCAGCCTCCGGGGGCCCCTTAAGTATTTAAACATACTTTCTAATAGATTTAGAATTTATCATTCGATTATGAGGTATAACAAATCATTAAAAAACCAAAATCACAAAAAAACTATTAAGAGTAAGCAATTTGTAAAAAGTGGAAAGACATAAAAAGCTGACAAATGCTTTGCGTATTTAATTTAATCCTCCTTTTTTTTATGTGTGAAAAATCATCATGGGCCGTTTAATCCTCCTTTTTTTTTTTTTTTTTTTTTTTTTACGTGTGGAAATCCCCGCGGACCGTCACCCCGTCGGGGGTTACGGCGGGGTGGTGTGTCGGACTCGAACCGACTAAAACCACACGGTGTGACCCTCTCTGCGCCTTTGTATTGGAAGGAGTCCAGGGAGGGGATTTCCTTCTGGACTCCGTTTAATCCTCCTGTGCCAACCCTATCAGAATTAATAACAATTTTCCTCGCTCTTTAGAAGATTCGTCTCTGTACGTTTATTTACCCATGTGGTACTGTTCTGCACAATCTTAATTTTAGAACAATGTAACATTATGTGCTAATGTTAGATACGCATGGTTTTGGTATATTTTTCACTTTTAAATTGGTTTTAGTTTTCTTTTCATGTAATCCTAGTTTTTTATAAAACTTAGCCTAAGTCACGTCATATAGCATCAGTTATCTGCTAGTGAAAGTCTCATAGAAAGTTGCCCAGCCGTTTCTGAGATTAGATGGGACAAACAAGACAAAAAAAAAAAAAATAAGTACCGTTTAATCATGTAAAAATCTGTATCTTATTAATTACAAACATACACTTTAATCCTATTTATTTGAATATAAAATAATAAATTTTATTTTCTGTTTAAATGTTTAAATATAAAACGAAAAGTTTGTTTAAGAACCTTAGTCTGCACATCACTATAACTGTAAATTTACAAAATTGTGGTAACTAACGTTAAAGTGTCAGTTGATACCAAATGTTTTTCGTGACTTTCATAACGTAAATATTTTTCACAAACAAAATGAAAAAAATCTCATCTAACATTTATTTTCTTTGCATTATCTCTAACTTTTTTCATGATTAAACTTGATTTTTGATCATATCTGCCGCTTTTTCAGCTAACATAATAATTGCTGCATTAGGAGGGCTTTTAGGGATTTTCGGCATGATACTTCCATCCACTATTCTGATTCTTTCAAATCCTTTGAGTTTTAGCTTACCATCAACTACAGTTCCCATTGGGCAAGTGCTTGAATAATGTAAGACACTTATAGCTCTATTAAGAATGTAACATTTCCAGAATTCATCCGATCCCTTTTTCTTGTCCGCACATTCCGGCAAATCTAAACCAACTATTTCAGCATTCATGTTTTTAAAAGTTTTTGTTTCCCCAATTCTTATAAAATCTTTAACGTACTTCAACATATCTTCTAAATCTTCTTTTTCTGTGAAATAGTTCATTGTGATTTCAGGATCGTCAAATGGATCAGTGCTCCTCAAACGAACAATGCCTCTGGATTTTGGCTGAATGTTTGTAATGAGATTGAAAATCGAGTCCCTTAATCTAATCTGGTTTTTCCAGCCATTACAGATATCATCACGGTACCCAAAGACAGGGCGGCATGCTAACGTCAGAAGTGGTGTGTCGTGAGCAAATAATAAGTTGTACGTTTGATAATCAGCATTTATGACGTCTGATTTATTTAAAGATGCTGTTCCAACTATTACAGGGAAAGGATATTTGGTAAGGTCAGCTTCAAGTCTTGTGAAACCAAGGAGTGGTGACAAATATTTTTTTGTTTTAAATACAATAGACACAGTTACTTGATCCATAAGATTTTCTCCTACCGGCAGATTCGATAGCACTTCAATGTTCTTTGATTTTAGATGATCTTCAGGACCTATACCGGACAACATGAGTATCTGAGGAGTATTGAAAGTTCCTGCACTTAGTATTATTTCCTTTTTCGCTTTAAAAATGTATTTTTTACTATTGTAAACTGCTTCTACGGCTACTGCAACTTTGTTTTCAAATACAATTCTTGTGACGCGTGTGTTTTTAGACACATGAAAATTAGAATAATCTTTAACTTTTTTTAAGTATGAATAAGCCGGTGTTTGTCTTTTTCTGTCGGCCAACATATATTGTGGTTGTGTATATCCTATGGATTGGTTCGCATTTAAGTCTAAAATTACAGGGTTACCAGCTTCACCAAAAGCTTTTAGGTACTCTCCTAGCTCATCATAATCTACTTGTCTAGTGAGACCCATAGGTCCGTTTGTGCCGTGGTACTCGGGATGCTCTTTAAGTATTTCTTTGTCGTCAACCCTTTCACTTTTTATAAAGTATTTTAAAATATTTGCGTATTTCCAAGATTCATCTCCAGATATGTCAGCCCAACCATCGAAGTCCGATGGCGAACCTCGAATGTGTAAAAAGTGGTTGATAGTGTCAGAACCCCCAAGAGTTTTCCCTGCCGTCAACATAGTGAAGTTATTTTGTCCTCTAGCAGCATACGGGTCGATGGTAGAAGTATAATTATAGTCAGCACTTGAGTGTGGTAGTGTTACAAATAACCCCGCCAACTGTAAAAAATATTTTATTAACTTGTGATGAAAAAATACTTTAGCTTTAAGTAGGTCTTTGCCCGAAAGACTTGAATTTTATCAATATCAAAATACCTAATTTATTTTATAAAAATATTGATGAACTTTACAATCATACGTAAAAATTTTATTAGTAAAGCCCCGTTCCCCGCGAGCAGGCGAGCGTCTCCCCGCTACTGCGCGCCTATATAAACAGCGCGCCGCGAGCCCTGCCTTTTTCGTCTACTCTTACCGGGAGGCATCACCGACCAAACTCTCAAGAGCCCATGCCCTAACGTGCTCGCGAACTAGCCCTTGTATTCCGATTATATCTATCTAATTGTATTGATTGTGAAAACAATAAACTTCTTGTAAACTCTCGTGATTTAGTATATTATATCTCTTTCTCCTCCTGCTATCGTGCACAAACCGGCGACTAAAGCCGAGTTCCGTGACATGTAACTCATGAGTACATACCTAACTCATGAGTAGATATTTTATGGTTCTGTGAGTATGAATAAGAAAAGACGGGTGGGGTGAGGTCCACACACAGCTCAATAAAACGTTACACCGATCTATAGTTAGTTACCTAATTACATGGAGCAACTACTAATCCTGAATCGCGATATAGAAGTTATCGCTGTAAATAACACCTATAGAACTGCCTCACATCAACCGTTGGGCCGTTGTCAATCTGTTACTCAGCTCTGCTCGGACCCATTTAATTCTTTATTACGTTAGCGTATAAAAAAGTTACGTAAAGGTATAAAAATAATTTAAATCTTGTCCTCAGAACTACTGAATAAATACACAAAATTTCATAAATATCAATCAAGCGTTTCGAAGTAGTATTGTAACTAACATTGTGAAACATGAATTTTGTATACAAACATACTAACAAGAGCAGTAACAGGTGGGTCCCCTCCAGCTTCTAAAACTAACACACTGCTTTGTTGATCTTCTGCTAATCTTGTTGCTACTACAGACCCAGCACTACCAGCACCGATAACTATGTAGTCGTATGAAGTATTATCTGCAAAAAGAAAGTGTTGTGACGTTATTGCAAGTGACTCGGTTTTAGCATCATCTGAATATACTACATTTACCTACACGCGCCAAGGAAAATACTATAGATACTATACTATACGGTACTTAAATAGAAGGTTGAATATTATAACTATTTCTAGATAAAAAAGGTTTGCATCAAAGTTTATTAATTTGTAGTGATATGCTTTAGTTCGAATAATGATATTATTTTTTTCTGAACATTAAACTAAACTAAACTAGTTACTTTTAATAATTGTTATTTAATGGTATGCAACCTTACAACATAAAGTCAGTGAGTGTTCTTGACGCCACTTTGCCCTGTGCAACCACCTCTCGATGCGGATTCCGTGCAAAACTATTACAAAAATATTATAGCCGGTGACCGGCGGAAAGGTATGTCCTTATTTCATCTCCGAGGCAACCATTCCCAAGCCATCCCCAAAAACCGACCTTAGGCTGTCTGATGGGCACTTCTCAGAGTTTTTACCCCTATGAACTTGACCTCACTAAGTACGGGTCTTCATAAGAAATAAGACCTGGGTCTTACTAACAGAATTCCTTGGTAGTTAGGCCTCATCACACCAACACTCCGGTACTATCAACAGGCTTATCGGGCGCAACCCAGTAACCCGTCTGTAGTTGCAGGTGGCGTGGACTACCACTCAAACAGGAAGTAGATATGGGAAAGTTACTCCGAGACCCTAGCTGGAGTACCATGAGAAGAACCACTATAGATTGGCGTATAACGTCTGACGAATGCCTGCACTTGCAACAATTTGTTTGCTAAATTGTACTGAATGTAATTTTGCCTTTAAATTTGGTATCCAGTTTCAAAGATTTAGCTATGTACGTAACATAGCTAAATCTTTTAGGCGGTGATAAAAGGACATAGTTTGTATGTAATTTGTTTTGGTTTTAATGGATTTATTTTAAACTTTGTTTACAGGTTTCTCAATTTATTTAAGTGGGGACTTAGAGAAGAAATTTGAAAATTCCCCCATAATAAGAAAATAGGGGTTCGGAGCTTGTATACAAATTATTTATTTCTTCAACATGAAGAACTAATGAATTTTATTATTTTATATAGTTGTTTACAGATGCAAAATATAATGTGCTGTTGCATGCAATACTCGATCTTGATGATATTCATCTAAAAACTAGTTTAAAAGAAAAGCACAAACAAATTACGAGAATGACAAAAATACGTAAGTACTTTTCAGGATAGCTTGTTTTGGCCATGAAATTCCATCGAGCCCCAGATGGGTTAGAAGAGCTATTGGTATTTGTGCTAACTGCAAAAGTGACGTGGATGTAGCAGATCCCATGATTGAGACAATCTGAAACAAAAATACCCATTTTAAATCGGTATTAAATTTGCCTGGTTTATGGCCGTCAGGTCATAAACCATCCAAAACCTGTTCTACCACCGCTAATAAAGCCAAGACAGCTATTAAAAATATCTATAAACTGTTTATTGTTTCCTAATATTGATTAACTGTACCCACACATAACAAATAATTGTGTTCATCACATAAAGAATTGTCTTGGGTGGAAATTGAACCCATGACTGCTGTCTTAGCACTCAAGGTTTAAACTGCTAGATGAACAGGCCGTCTATAATTTATATTCTCTTCTTTCCGAAAAATCTTTAAACTATTGTTCGAATACAAATATTGGTGAAATCCTTTGATGGCATTTGATAAATATTCATCTGCAGTGTAACCGTACCTGCTTGTAATGACCATTGCGATTATTTCTTAAAGCATTTTTTCCAATTCGTGATATCAGGTATCTCCCGCTGCTCCGCCGTTATTCCATTAAAAATCGGGCAAGTACATGTCAGGCGACGCACAGGAAAGGGTTCCTCAGTCACCCATAATGGTAAGTGAATTTAAAATCGTATCCAATAGATAATTGTTATGTTTACGTATTAATGCCTTAATTTTGTATGACGTTTTCCAATTTTACAAGTTAAGCCTCTATAACTCCTGAACTAACAAAGTCATCTAATCTGTTACAGTTTTTCTTCAAAGTTCATTATATGGACCACCATCACGAATTTTCCCAGATTTTTTGAGAAAGCCGTTTAGGTTTCAGAGGGGGGGGGGGACGCCCTGTTTTTACATAAAAGAGCCTTTTAAAGTGAAATATCTCGCAAAAGGATACCTAAATCAAAAAATCGTCTTAGAAACCTTTCATTGTTTTTGAAAGTCCTATCTAATGATACCCTACACGACAGACGGATAGACAGATAAAAAATATTTATTTGATATTACAAACAGTCCGATCAATTTTAATTATTTCTTAGTTGAAAAAATTACTTACTTGTTATTTAATTTATGATGCCGATGATACTGCTTGTCTCAAGTACCACTTACAAATGAACCGATATTACACGAACGTGCTATGTAAGTTATTAACCTATATCATATAGTTACAGTTCCGATACAAAAGTACTTGCGAACATTCATTCAAATAAAATAAACATTATTACTTTATGAGAATGCTGTTGACGTCACGATTTTTAAGACTCATAAAAATTTCAATATTAATCTATTTTATGAAAATATTTTGTCATACAGAACTAACTTTTTTTATTATTTAATTTTGATTAGTTAATGACAAAATACTTATTAGTGCCGTAACAAGGTCAACTCTAAAATTCAATTACACAACAGCAAAAAAAAAAACAATCCAAATAGTATTCGGAATATATAAATATAATTATTTATTCATTTTATCGTCATATTTCATTTCATTGTTGAGTTTTTGCTGAGAGTAGTTGTCTTAGAGCCGCAGCACACCAGCTACTTTTAGCATCGGCGATCGGCCATTTGGCAACTGCATCGATACTACTGAACTACTCTACAAAAAAATTGTTTGCAGAACTGATATTATTATCAGGGGCCATCGTATTATCGAGAGTGTTCTTTTATATCACAAAAGTTGTTTTCGATTCGATAGGTTGACTAACTATGTAATTTGTGTGTTGAGTATGATTGTAGTACAAAATCTATCATATCAATTTTTTCTTAAAAATTAAATATTGAAACTAAGAAACATAACAAAATAGACCCATCAACCAAATTTTACGTGTTTGTTTCTTTTGTGTGACTTTCGATGTCTACAATATAAGTTTCTTTTCATTCGCCTACGGCAATGATACCTGGTTTTTCTGTAATTTCATTATGGGTTGTTCCATGTTATCTTCTCTGTGAATCTTACAGATCTTGTCAAATTTCCGTTCCTTTGCATACTTCTCATAGAAAATACATAAAAATGATGACCTCGGTATGTGTTTTCATAGTTACAAAATACATCTCCATTTGTCAATGTTGCTACGTAATCTACTTCTATCTCAATCGTTCCTTGTGTGGCTGTTAGAGTGGCTTCAACAATACTACCTTTTGGGATTGTAACTTGTACTGTAGAAGTAGTTCCAAGAGTCACTGTTCTAGCTTTAGTAGTATCTTTACTCCAAGTGGAAGGATAAAAAAGAGAAAAAGCACCGCCTACACTTCCAGCACCAAAATTAACGTTGTAGTTTATTTCTTAGCCAATAGATAGTTCTCCTCCTTGACTCAAAGTATGACTGACTGACTCTTCAACCTGCTGCATTACACTTGTGCTGTGTGTAGCTAAAACATGATGATGATGATTACCATATGATGTAGAATCTAAAGTGTAACGTGGCCACACTGCCCCGCCACGCTCCTCTGCTAGCGGCGTCTACCACGTGCGGGCTTCGCAACGCTCTGCGTCTATGTAAGCAGCGCGCTTCGCGAGAAGCCCTTTCCGACTGCTGCTCCCGCGTGGAGCTGCCTCTGAAGATAAGTGTCTTTTTGATCTGGAGGCATAACCGACCGGAACTCTCTAGGACTTCCCCCTACCGTGCTCGCGAACTAAATCTTTAATTTGTTAAATCTTCCTAAATATAATAAATTCTTTGTAGGCCTTTGTTTTGTTTTTCTAATTTCGTGCATTACGAGACGACTGAAGTCCCGTTACGTGACAACAGCAACAGGTTTTTAGTAGGTATCAAGAATTCTGGATGTGACTGGTTTAACTATTCTCTCAACTTCATCCAAATCATATGGATACAAACAAATTTTACTATGTTTATAGCAGGCACTGCATTTTTTCTTCTCTTTCTTTCTTGATCACTGAACGCGACTGAAGACTGATCCGCAGTTTTCCCAGGTCTAATAGTAATTGTTATACTACTGTATGCAAGAACTGATAGAAGTACTAGTAAAAAGTATCTTGCGAGCATCTGAATTTAAAAAATTTGAATCCCTTTCACAAAAAGATCATTTATTTGGCGAAGTAACGAAAAAACCATTTTTATTTAAGTTCTTAAATCTGTTTCCTTATGGTATAAATTTCAAGAGTATATATTTATAACATTTAGGCAGTAAAAGATTATTTAAGTTGCTTTTCACCCTTTATTTCCAAGTAGAAAGTTGAAATAGTGACAACAAACTCATAAGTTTTAAATTGCAAGTCTCCGTAAGCAACGGTATTCAGTTAGCATCAGTCTCTAAATCACAAAAAATACTTCTCAAGTTAACGTTAAATATTACTTACCGAATTCTTAAAAACAATACGTAACTTTGAAGTATCCAATACTAGGTTTTCACCGTATTGCTCTCTTTAGAGACGATGAATCTGAATGAATCAGTAGTACAGATGACTTTATATATCATTCTTCATTAGCTGAAACCTTCAACCCTTTTGAGTTTATATCTAATGTATTTTAAAGTTGTACAGATAACGAACAAACATACAAAATGGCCTTCTGAAAAGTCATTACTTTAGCCCTTTAGCCTTTTTATGTTTACATAGGTATAACATACAATCAAGGTATAATCAAAAGTACGCATTCTGTCAACTGTAAAGACTTAAGTAGCTGGTGCCTCCCAGACCGATGGTTTTCTCTATACTAGAACCGTTGATAATATTATTTTATGACCTACTATAGAGACTTCTGGAAATATACGTGTATCAATTCTAATTCTCCCATTATATGCTTAGTCTTCATTTCATTTTTATCATGATGAGAAATCCCTCCATTCTACGATTGTTTTTGACCCAGGTATTTGTACTAAAACTAATTCAAGACACGGCCCTGCTTTGGGGAGGATTTTGGACCATTTTATTCCAAAGTCCTACCCTGAATCTAATTAAAACACAGGAAACGTACCTCTACCCGCTTTTCAGCTTCTAACAGTAATAATTAAAAACAGAAATTTTATTCATACAAGCGCAAATGATTGTATCAAAAGTTTAATATATATTTTTTAAATATATCAAACTATAATTTGACTTCAACTATCACCCTTCCCTGACTTGAATTATAAAAGGGGTTTAAACATCTCACAAGCTAGATTATCTGCTACTGGATTGTACAATTTCCTCAGTGAAACTGTTGTATTTCGTAGGAGATTAGATCTAAATTGCTTTCACCCTGATCTCGTAGGAAACGAAAGAATAGAATATATAATTTGTTGTATCTTTTCGTTTTAAAATGACAAGGAATGTTATATTTTTGTAGTAAAGAAAGCTAAATTTGTTTCTGTTAAAAATAGACCTGACAATCTACTTATCAGTGCTTCTGACTGTTTTTAGCTTGAGATCGTGACACGATCATTTTATGAAGAAACGTCCTGCGGTATTGTAAGCGGCTTTAGTTGTTTTTCAATATGATATTGTTCACTATTTTGTTAGTTCTTGTTTGACTGCCTCGGTGACGTATGGGAGCGTGTGCGACTGCTGTTGGTCCAGGAGCCAATAACAGATTTCCTTGACCAAGTCCCTCCCAATCGAAAATTCGTGAAATGCATTAGGGATTTATACTATGAATACTCGCGACCGTCAGCTGCGACTCCGAGGGTGGGGCGGGCAGTGGCAGCCTCCAGCAGACCATATGTTTGTATGTTCCACAAATATTTGTTACCGTTTGATCTGTTGTTGGGCGTTTTTTGTGTTTATTTTATCATCATCATCATCAGCCTATCGCAGTCCTCTGCTGGACATAGGCCTTTCCTATTGCACACCACTCTGATCGATTTTGGGCTTCTCGCATCCAGCTCCTGCCAGGCATCTTACGCAGGACGTCACTCCACCTCGCCTGTGGGCGTCCTACACTACGTTTACCGAGACGCGGTCTCCACTCCAGAACTCTTTTGCCCCAACGGCCATCAGTTCTGCGGCAAATATGGCCAGCCCACTGCCACTTCAGCTTGCTAATCCGGTGGGCTATGTCAATGACCTTAGTTCTCTGACGTATCATTTCATTTTTGATACGATTTCTCAGAGAACCGCCGAGAATAGCCCTTTCCATAGCACGCTGAGCAACTTTGTTTATGTTATATGTATTTACAAAAACAAAAGTATGATTATATATTTATATCTGTTGTCTAGTACTCATAATACAAACTTTTGCATAGTTTGGGACTAGATGGCATAGTGTGTAAATATCTCTGAAAGAATTACTTATTCCAAAAATTTTTTTACCAAAATAAATATAGTGTACGTTACTTTTTTTACACCAGCAAGCTACCAGTGAATGTTCCGTTTAAATCGGACCGCTCATCCAAGACGGCCAAACCAGCCTTAGACGGAATAGTCTAACAGACAAAAAAAAAGTAAGTTTATGTACAAATATGTATAAGCCAGATTGACGTCATAAGGTTTGCCCTTATGTATAGGGAGATATGGGAGCCACTAAAATTATAGTCGGCAGAACGTGGGCTTTTCATATAATTTTTTTTTTATTGTTGTAATGGAATAGGCGTTTGACTTCCATCTCACCTGATGGAAAGTGTAGATGAAGACAAAATTCATGCACTATACTAAGACTGAAAGTATAAATAAACATTAATATTTACAAAACCTCAAAAGCTGAGCTAATTTAAGTGTAAATATAGTTATCAGTCACAATCTTTTCAGTAATAATTTTGATGTTTCAAGGCTAGTTCAATGTCACTACAAATCTTCGTGCACATACCTTACCTAAAATAACAAATATGTATAAACCCGATTGACGTCATAAGGTTTACCCTTATGTAGGAGACGTGGGAGCCCCTAAAATTATAGTCGGCAGAAAAAATAACACTATCCTACTGCCCTGTTTTATTGGTGACCACGAGACCGCAAGACCAAAGACGCAGAAACATCTCTCTAGGTCAACATAGAGTGGTTTGCCATGCTGCTTTCATGATAAGGATGTTGAACCCTACTCTTGAGTTTTACTCATGCTTTCAATCAGACTGAATGGAGTCACTTTGCAAGCTCATACATAAAAAACTAACATACGGTTATATCATCTTCCTAGCCTTGTTTTTTAAGATTATTATCGGCCCCAAATAATCCAAATAATTTCATGACTCGGAACCCTTATAGATTCGTTATGTCAGTCTGTCCGTCCTCTACCTACCGCCCAAACGGTTGGTGCTAGAAACATGAAACTTTGCATGAATATGTGTTGTAACTACGTAGACAAAGTGCTATAATAAAATTATGAAAAATATTTTTACTAGGGGTACCTCCCCTACAGGTAAAGTGGGGATGTTTTTTTTTTCTCGCGTCAACCCTGTCCTGATGGATATCATTAGATTGGTTTTTTAAAAATATTATGAGGTTGCAAGAACTATTTTTCGATTTAGGTATAGGTTTGCGAGTTATTCAACTTTAAAGCGCAACTTTTTTCTAAAACATGGTGTCCCCCCCTATCCACTAAAAGCCGAACGGCTAGCTCAATAAATCTAAAAAAGTTCACTCGGCGATGTAGCCCACTCGGCGATGACCGGCTGGAGAGCCTCCACGGCGGCGAAGCCAGCACGTGAAGTCTCCAGCCGGAACGACCATCTAGCCACGGTGGCTCGGCGAGCGATTTCACGCCTCAAAATCCCAGGTGAGTGTTCCGGCCAAGGCGCACGCCGCCTCCGTGGACACCGTGCGGTGTCCGCGTATGGCTTTGACCGCTAATATCCTCTGGGGACGCCAGAGGCGCGTTTATTCTGGGCGGTCAGAGCCGCAACCCACACGGGTGCACCACAAAGTGCCATAGCCCGGACAACCCCCGTGTAAGCTGTCTCGTGGTAACACCGGCCCCGCCCTAATTGGCCAAAAGTCGCCCTAGGGCGGAGGCAGTGTCCACCAGCTTTGGAGCAAGCTGTAGGAAGTGCTCGTCGAAGAGCCACCTACCGTTAAGGACCCAGCCCATATACCTCATCTGGGCCCGGACCGGTACGATTGTACATGTGAGAACTTTGTAGTCACTAGTAACATCAGTTTGTTTGTTGACTGGCGGTTGTGAGTATGTCATGTTCACTCAAAAGTCGTGCAGGCGGTAGCGTGTGTAGCGGGTCGTTCGGCTCCCTGCAATATGGTTAAACTAGACGATGGCTGGTGCATAAGTTGTGCTCGTGATACGGGCGCCGCCAGTCGGGGCTGGTCATCTCACAACTGCTATATTATATTATTGTTTAAATATTTTTGAAAACTAACTGTGTAAATATCAGCATCGTTACATTGTCCACACATTTAACTATTTTCTTAATGTTCACGCCGCTCGAGCATAAAGGGACGATGCCAAGGAAGCGGTTTGAACCGGTTTCTCTCCGGCAACACATCCAGCCCCACCGTCGCCGCAACGCCCCGCCACTCGCCTATATATTACAGCTTGTCCGCACATTACATACCATACTATTGTTAACCTCGACCTATATTTTTTCTACTATTTGTAAATTTAATATTAATTCAAATACAACTGAATACTGTGATTTGGTCTGCGTTTCAATTGGCTACCCAAGACGCCCAGTACTCAACATATGGTGACCCCGAAGTGATGACGTGAGTCGAAATAAAGGGAGAAAAGGACCCAAAACAGCTTCAAGCCAACCCTTGCTTCAAGCCAGCCGGTCAGCCTACAGCACCGCAGCGAAGGTTTAGCCAGGGAAGTGTTCCTATTTTTCCTTTTTCTTACGTCCTATATACCCACTTCTATTTGATTGTATGTTGTCAATTTCTATGCCTTTACGTCCTTAATTTTCAAGTAATCGTGTTAAACTCACAAAAAGTTATTAATAGATATATTAATATATATTATTGTTTAAATATTTTTGATATATATTAATATATATCTATTAATAACTTTTTGGTGCCAATTTAACTCATTTATTTATTTTTCATTTGTATAACAATGCCTGACACAACGCTTCTACCCTCACTAGCTGTTCTTGTAGCCACTAGAAGTTCAATTAAAGGTCAAGTAACTAAATTCAGAAACTGTCTCGATAGACTAAATAAATACGAGACTATTTCGTCTGAACAAAAGACGTTGGCGTTGGCGTTGAGGTTTGAACGGTTCCGTTTACTTTTTAATAAGTTTGACGAACTAAAAACACAAATAGAAATTTCGTCTCCAACCTCAATGCAAGATGAAATGGATGTGCGGGAGGAGATAGAGAGTGATTTTATTACATTAATAGCGAGTTCTCAAAAAATGTTAAACGCGTCGCACGATGAACCTGATACTGATATCGCGCGACCGCAGTGTAGTCACCACGGCGCTAATGCTGAGGTGAATTTTAGATTGCCTTTAATTAAAGTCGCTAATTTCGATGGCACTTACTCTAAGTGGCTTGAGTTTAGAGATACCTTCAACTCGCTGATTCAGGATAATAAAAATATGAAATCTATACATAAGTTTCACTATTTAAATTCTTATTTAGAGGGAGAAGCATCTCAAGTGATTAGCAATTTAGAGGTCACAGAGTCTAATTATGCAGAGGCTTGGCATCTTCTTTGCGATAGATATGACAACAAAAAACAATTAATTAACAATCATCTCAATTCCCTATTTAATATTAAACCGATAGGTCGTGAATCAACCAAAGGATTGAGGTACTTAGTCGACCATGTATCTAAGAACTTACGAGCTCTAAATACACTGGGTCTACCCACTGAGACGTGGGACATTTTAATTATTCATATGGTCTCAACAAAGCTCGACAGTAGCACTAATTTTAAGTGGGAGGAACATAGGAACTCACTTGATGACATACCCTCACTTTCTGATTTTCACAAATTTTTAAAGAGTCGCGCCGATATTTTGGAATTGGTCCAGCGAAACAAGTCTGAGCGAGTCATATCACAGCCGAAACGAGATTCATTCACTTCACATAAATTACTAGTAAAATCTTTGCAAATTTCAGTCCCTTCTGGTGTTTCCTCTGTGGCTTCTGCTTCTTGTGTCTTCTGCCACGGCGAGCACCACATCTACGACTGCTCATCTTTCCTGGTCAAACCCGTTGAAGATAGAATTAAGGAGGCGGTAAAATTGAATCTTTGTCTCAATTGTTTACGCCAGGGTCACTCTGCGTACCGTTGTAGGTTAGGCCCCTGCTCTAAATGCAGTAAGCGACATAACACTTTGCTACATAGGGAACTTTCTCAGGCTGACAGCACTCCCCAGGGCTCGCATGCGCTACCCAACCCTCAGGTCACGGCTGGTGTGACGACAGCTCACAACAATCAGGTCTTACTGTCGACAGCGTTCATTGATGTTTATAACCCAATAACTAACGCTTATCGAACCGTTAGATGTCTTTTGGATAGCGGAAGTCAAACTTCTATAATCACTTCTTGCTTGAAACAACAGCTAAAGTTGACTTCTCGGCTTAATAATACAAGCGTAGTAGGTGTAGGTAATGTTACTATGTCACCTGTGCCCGAGCGCTGTAATATGTATAATAATAAGGTCTAAATATAATCAAAAAATTAATTTAAATACATCATGTTTAGTTTTACCCACTATTTCTAGTAATATACCACAGAAACATTTTAATATTTCTCATTTTAAAATACCCTCTAATATAAGACTCGCAGATCCATATTTTAATAAGCCAACACCTATCGATGTTTTAATCGGTGCCGATCTATTTTGGTATTTAATTGGGTCCGAGCAGATTACATTAGGCAAGTGTTTACCTATCATGCGCAAGTCTAAGCTAGGTTGGATATTGGCAGGCCCTATGTATAATAGAAATTCGTTAAAGGAATCTTTAACTCATTGCCATTATATTTCCACAAACGATAGTTTGGATAAACAATTAGCGAAATTCTGGCAGCTCGAACAGATCCCTCAGGCTACTCCCGCCGATGTCGAATCCGCATGTGAACAACGCTTTGTCGAGCACACATACCGCAATAAAAACGGTCGGTTTTGTGTGCGACTTCCGTTATTTACCGAGCCCGATTGCTTAGGTGATTCGTATCGACTAGCTAAGAAACGATTCCTCGCATTAGAAAGGCGATTTAAAAATAATTCTAATCTTAGATCATCTTATCAACAATTTATTTCTGAATATGCTGACCTAGGCCATCTTTCTGAGTCTAGAATTAGGGTACCTAATACTTCGTTTTTTGTACCACATCACCCTGTACTCAAACCATCCAGCGAGTCAACTAAAACTCGAGTTGTGTTTAACGGCAGTGCCGCCACAACATCGGGGTACTCGGTCAATGATTTTGAATTATACAAGACTCACAGATGGTTGGACCCTGTATACAAGACTCACTTTTTAATATCATGTTCGATTCCGAACATATAAATATGTATTGACGGGTGACGTTGAAAAAATGTATGACAGATTTTTGTTCAAGACTGTGATCGCGATTTACAATTAATTCTATGGCGAAATAATGAAAATGAAACGTTAAAAACATTAAGACTCAACACAGTCACGTACGGATATTCTAGCGCCAGTTTTTTAAGTACACGTTGTTTGTGGCAACTAGGAGAAGAATGTGACGATACTTACATTAAAACTATCATTCAAAATTCGATTTTCTAGTTGACGACTTACTGACAGGAGCGAACTCGGAGGATGAATTTTTACAAATACAAATTTCAATTGAGAAGGCTTTAGCAGCCGGTTGTTTTCCTCTTCGTAAATTTCGTTCAAATTCAAATTTAAACTTAAATTCCTGTGAAGGTTTCAATTCTCAGGGCAGTCTCATACTAAGTTCCTACTCTCATACTCTGCGAGTGGGCTGGGAGTCTGCTGCTGACGTCATACACTTCCCTACTCAATACAAAATAAAAAACGTTTCCCCCACCAAAAGGTCAATTTTATCGGATTCATGCAAAATATTCGATCCCCTGGGTATTTTATCGTGTTTAACTCTAGTGCCTAAAATTTTAATGCAGAAGTTAAGGATAGCCAAACTTGATTGGGACGAGCCCGTGCCAGATTTTATTGAAGCATCTTGAAGGCAGTTTGTTAACGGATTATGTTATTTACAATCACTCCAAGTGCTATGTGAGTCTTCTATCTATATAGAAATGCATTGTTTTTGTGACAGTAGTAGGAACGATTATGCGGCCTGTGTTTATCTAAAATCTATGAATCATCGCGGCGACGTCGCTGTCCGGCTCCTGTGTGCCAAAGCGCGCGTAAGTCCGGTCGCACCCACGAGTATACCCCGATTAGAACTCTGTGCCGCATTGCTCGGCGCTCAGTTGACAACTGCCGTTGTTCGCACGTTACGCTTACAAATAAATCGTATTTTATATTGGACGGACTCTTCGACGACGACTCGATAGTACTAGCGTGGTTATAAACTAATCATAATAAATTAAAAACGTTTATTTCGAACAGAGTAGCCACTATTATAGAGTTAACTGAGGGCTCCGTGTGGCGTCATGTGCCTACAGCATGCAACCCTGCGGACTATGCATCTCGCGGTGTCGACGCGCATAATTTAGAACGTTTATATAGATGGTGGAACGGACCATCCTTTTTATATGAGCCTGAATGTAACTGGCCACAACTATGTGCTAACAATTTAAATTTTAATGATATTCCTGAAATGAAAACGACTGTTATGTTAACGAATGAGACTCGAACAAATTATACATTAATTGATTTCGAAAAATACTCAAAACTCAAAACTGTTCAACGCTTTTATGCTTATGTACTTAGGTTCCTGCATAACTGCCGTAACCCAAATAACAAGCTTGGGGGGGTTTTGCAGCCTGAGGAGCTAGAATCGTCTTTTAAACATTTAGTTAAAATGTCGCAATCTAGTAGCTTTCCTATTGAATTAAAAGGTCTTTCAAATAAACAACCTTTAAGTTTTAAGAATCCCCTTATCTCATTGAATCCTTTTTATGACAATGAAGGCATTTTGCGTGTAGGTGGCCGCCTCGACTCATCTTTTTATTCCTTTGATAAGCGCCATCCTATGCTTTTACACGCAAAACACAGACTTACGAGATTACTCTTTCAGCAGAAGCATTTACGGCTGTTTCACGCTGGTCCCCAGCTCCTTCTCAGTTCCACGCGTGAGTACGTGTGGACTGTCGGCGGGCGCGACCTCGCGCGCACTGTCTCTCGCCAGTGTGTGACGTGTCGACGCGCCGCTCCTAGACCCCTCACTCCTCTCATGGGAGCGCTGCCTTCTGAGCGCGTCACTCTCGACTTTCCATTTGTTAGTGTTGGTGTCGATTTTGCTGGACCCTTTTTGATTACCGATCGGAAGGGAAGGGGTTGCAAAATTACCAAATGTTATTTAGCTATTTTTGTTTGTACTAGATTTAAGTGTATTCATTTAGAGGCCGTAAGTCAACTATCTAAGGAAGCTTTTATTTTATCTTTACGTCGGTTTATATCGAGACGCGGCAAGCCGCGTGAGATCCTCTGTGATAACGACAGGAACTTTGTCGCAGCCGCCAGAGAGATAGGTGATTTTTTAAAGGCAAACTCTAATACTATTACCTCCTTCGCGTCTAATGAGGGAATTAAATTTAAGTTTCAACCAGCCTACGCTCCCCATTTTGGAGGGTTGTTCGAGTCAGGAGTTAAGTCCGCGAAGTTTCATTTGAATCGAGTTTTAGGCAACTGTCACCTTACTTACGAGGAATTGGCAACCCTATTCAATCAAATAGAAGCCATCCTTAATAGTCGCCCCTTATGTCCTATTTCCTCGTCCCCAAACGACTACCAATCTTTAACTCCATGTCACTTCCTCATCGGCCGGGCCCTGACTGCTCTGCCATCGCCTCCTATGGAGGTCCTCAGCGAAGCCAGGCTGGACCGCTACCAACGACTCGAAGCCCTACGTCATCATTTTTGGAAGCGCTGGCAGCTGGAGTACATTGCTGAGCTTCAACAGCGCACTAAGTGGCGTATGGCGAAGCCACAGTATATTAGTAGTTTAGATATTTACACGGCTACGTGCTTCAATAATTGTTTTACTAAAAGTTAACCTACGTGCCGTCAAACAATAGTAATATTGTAAATTATTAAATAAGGAAGAACAAATAATATAATGTCAATTTAGCAATTATGTAAACAGTACTTCCTAGATCGCCCCACCTAAACATATTGTATATAAGCTTCAGTTTAAGTTAAATTACATAGAGTCATAGAGTCATACAGAGTCATTATTAAATATTACAATCAACGTGTCGTCTAATTGGCTCCCTGGGTAAACACGCAATAATTGGTGACCCCGACGTGATCTATTGGTTTCTAGTGCTGATATAATACCGGGACGACCGGAACCCTATATGGTGTTCAGCAGTGAATCTAGAGAACAATAGCATTACGAAATTATCACATCCCAAAAATGGCTCCAATAACAACTCCTTCAAGAGGCGACACTGGGTGCGAATCAGTTGCTGCTATCACGGTCACAGACAAACTACCTCAATTTTGGACAGACTCCCCACGTTTATGGTTCGCCCAGTTTGAAGCAATAATAGCACCACAAAAACAGGGCGAAGATTACAAATATAACATGGTAATATCCAAACTACCAAAAGAGGTCGTCCATCAAGTTAGTGACATTTTAACTAACCCGCCCAGCGAAAATAAGTACTCCACCATCAAGGAACGTCTAATAAACTGCTACGAAGAGAGCGAACACCGACGTTTCCACAGACTACTATCAGAAATGGACCTTGGAGACCAGAAACCTTCCCAGCTCTTGAGAAAAATGAAGGAAGCTGGATGTGGAAAAATAAACGACGACACTATTCGCCTGCTGTGGCTAAGGCAACTCCCCGCTTCGCTAACAGCGATATTATCAGTTACAAACAATATATCGTTAGAAAACTTGAGCGAGTTAGCCGATAAAATATACGAAAACTTGACCTACAACAAGAAAAATACTCAAGAGACAGCGGTTGACATTAACCTAGTTACAAACATATCGTCACAACTTAAAGCCATGCGAATAGAAATAAATGCATTACGCAGCATACGCGAGAATCAACCTATGCAACGCAGCAAATACCAAACACGGCATACGCCACATTCACGGTCAAGGTCGCGCCACAGAAACTCACATAATGGATTATGTTATTTCCATAATCGGTTCAAGCAGGATGCATATAAAAGCAAAATAAGCCTTGTTCATGGAATATAATTAAAAATAACAGGTTATCGGAAAACTAAATTTAGCACAGAATACGACGGGCCTCTGTGCTATCCACCCAGCAAACCGTCTAACTATAACTGACTCAAACAGTGGTTATAGATTTTTAGTCGACACGGGTGCTAACATTTCGGTCATAAATAGCACAAATAATGAGAGCCAAGCATGCGAATACCAATTATTCGCCGCGAACGGGACCCCTATAAATACATACGGGGAACGCGCTTTAACGCTTAACCTAGGACTGCGCCGAAGCTTTAAATGGACATTTACCAATGCCGACGTCAAGATGCCAATCCTGGGAGCTGATTTTTTGGATCATTATCAATTATTAGTGGATATGCACGGAAAAAAACTGATCGATAAAAAAAACTGGTCTGGAAACGCCTGCCAAAATAGTGAGAACAAACATTGCATCCGTGCAATCTTTAAACGCTTCTCTACAGGAACCAATAAAGGGATTATTAGGGAAATATGAAAATAATACAAAGGCCTCCACAGGGACACCACACGCAGGACGCGACGGCTCCAGCCTGGTTACCCCTACGGCCTCATCAGCGTCTAGGCACAGCACACTGCACACACGGTCCACGTAAGAAGAGCATCTCTCTCCCGTCAACGCAGCAGCCAGCCACTACGCAGCAACCGCCCCGACTCACTGGGGACTTCACCGCAGCACCGCGCATCGCACGCCCAACTCACTGGGATCAGCGGACTTCAGCCCCGACTCACTGGGACTAGCGGCATACAGTTCCGACTCACTGGAACTAGCGGCATACAGTTCCGACTCACTGGAACTAGCGGCACTCAGTTCCGACTCACTGGAACTGCTCACCCCTGGCACTGGCAAGCTCCGCAACAGAGCACAGACCTACCGCGACTTCCACATACCGCGCAAGCGAAAAACATACAAGAGCGCCATCTACCGCGCGCCATCTAAAAGCGCCTACATAAAAACGGCATAACAATAAATACAAACAAATGCGAATTCACCAAGTCGGAGATTGATTTCCTCGGTTATCATATAACGAGCCAAGGGTTGTCTCCTACTATGGAAAAGATTCAATGCCAACGAAAAGATTTTCCCAGCTACATTTGTCATCATTTGCAAATCCGTAGCCAAGAAAATCGAGAAGAGGCTTACGACTATAATTAGAGATGCAAACGTGGTTTAAAGTCACACCATACTTTTTTTTACAAGGTATAAGGATATTTCTTCTCTTCAGAGGGGGAATATCTATGGCGAAGCCACAGTATATTAGTAGTTTAGATATTTACACGGCTACGTGCTTCAATAATTGTTTTACTAACAGTTAACCTACGTGCCGTCAAACAATAGTAATATTGTAAATTATTAAATAAGGAAGAACAAATAATATAATGTCAATTTAGCAATTATGTAAACAGTACTTCCTAGATCGCCCCACCTAAACATATTGTATATAAGCTTTAGTTTAAGTTAAATTACATAGAGTCATAGAGTCATACAGAGTCATTATTAAATATTACAATCAACGTGTCGTCTAATTGGCTCCCTGGGTAAACACGCAATATGGCGCATGCTAGACCGTCCTATTCGGCTTGGTGAATTGGTGCTTCTTAATTAAGACAACACTCCTCCGATGCATTGGCGCCTTGGTCGTGTTTCGGGGCTCTTCCCTGGACCAGACGGGATTTCGCGTGTAGCCGACGTCACTACCACTACTGGCACCTATAGACGAGGTGTCAAGTACCTCTGCCCCTTATTGGACGAGTCTACAGACCCTACGGAACCTACCAACAATTGAATACTTCCGTCTTCAAGGGCCCCCAGGAAGTTCACGCCGCTCGAGCATAAAGGGACGATGCCAAGGAAGCGGTTTGAACCGGTTTCTCTCCGGCAACACATCCAGCCCCACCGTCGCCGCAACGCCCCGCCACTCGCCTATATATTACAGCTTGTCCGTACATTACATACCATACTATTGTCAACCTCGACCTATATTTTTTCTAATATTTGTAAATTTAATATTAATTCAAATACAGCTGAATACTGTGATTTGGTCTGCGTTTCAATTGGCTACCCAAGACGCCCAGTACTCAACACTTAATAAAATGCCTAAAACAATGTAACCAAAAAATTGTAAAAACTATGTTGGAAAAGAGTATCCATGGAGTTTATCTATCAAAACTTACTCCACAATATTCAAAACAATCTGTGAAAATTTCAGGATTTACAGTTTTTTTCAAAACCAAAATTGAACTACTTTACTGGACAGTTACGTTGTATATCGTTACATTGTCCTCACATTTTATAAAATGCCTTTTACAATGTAACCAAAAATTGTAAAAACAATGTTGGAAAAGAGTGTCCATGGAGTTTCTTGTCTGTTCTTCTCCATAGGATCTACGAATTGGAACAGACAATTAGCTTCACGACTGACTACTGACTGACTACTTGACGTTGCAAAAGTGCCGTTGTATTGGTTTATTTGAAATAAAAATGGTTTGATTTGGTTTGATTTGTTCTCTTTTTGCAGAAACGACATTGGTAATGTTTTCGATTAGGTAGTTGAGTAATAATGTAACGAGGGTGTTGAGAATAAGTGTAATGCAAAATCTATCTTATCAAATTTTTATTCAAAATAAACAATAAATTAGAAACATGAAGGCAATATAAGGTACGCGTATAATATACAATCCAAATCAGTCCGTTTGGTGACGGATTAAGAATACAGAGTGTCACCACCCCTATTCATCCCACGCGGGTGTCTTAAAAGGCGACTGGGATAAACTACGCAAGACAACATCAATGAAAAAAGAAGGAAAACTTAAAACCAACCCTATAGGGTTGGTTTTAAGTTTTCCTGTGTGTGGTATACCAACCCGTCTGGCCAACGTGGTATAGTAGGCCAATACCTCCTTTTCAAGGAGAGGCCTATGTTTAGCAGTGGACTGTTAAAGTCTGTTGATGTATAATATTTAATAAATATGAAAGTTGTGTGTCTTTCTACGTCTACAATCTAAATTTCTTTTTCTTCGCCTATATCAATAATGTCACCTGGTACCTCTGTTACTTCATTATGGGTCGTTCCATTAGTTACCTCAATTATAGCATTTGTATAGAAACCAACTCTTATCTTCTCAGTGAATCTTACGGATCTTGTCAAATTACCGTACTTTTGCATAGCCCTCATACGAAATCCATAGAAATGATGACCTTGGTATGTGTTTTCATAGTTACAAAATACATATCCATTTGTCAAAGTTGCTACGTAATCTACTTCTATCTCCATGGTTCCTTGTGTGGCTGTTAGAGTGGCAACAACTATACCACCTGGTGGGATTGTAACTTGTACAGCAGAAGTAGTTCCAAGAGTCACTGTTCTAGCTTTAGTAGTATCTTCACCCCAAGTGGAAGAATAAGAAAGAGAAGTTGCACCGCCTACACTTCCAGCACCAAAGTTAACGTTGTAGTTTATTTCTTGGCCAACAGATATTTCTCCTCCTTTACTCCAAGTATGACCAACTGACTCCTCAACCTGCTGCGTTACGCTTGTGCTATATGTAGCTTCAATATGGTGATGATGATTAACATATGTTGCAGTAGCGACAGCTACAGGTTTTGAAGTGGTACCGAGAATTCTTGCTGTGACCGGTTTAACTATTCTCTCAACTTCATCCCAATCATATTTCTTCCATACGTTCCCATAAGGTGTTGGCGTTTTCAGATACATATCTGTACACCGTTTCCCTTTGAATTTTTCGGATGCTCTTTTTAAGGCTTCGTCACTAAGCTGGAAAGTCTTACGTTCCTTGTCACTTATTACATTTCTTTCTTGACCGCTGAACTCGACTGAGGATTGATCATCAGTTTTCCCTGGTCTAACATTAATTGTTATACTACTATATACAAAAACTGGTAGAAGCACTAATAAGAAGTATTTTGCCAGCATTGTAATCTGAAAAAATTAAATCGCTTTAACAAAAAATTATATATTTGGTGAAGCAACGAAAAAATCGATTTTCATCAGGTAATGTATTTTTTTATATTATAGGGGCAAACGAGCAGACGGATCACTTGATGGTAGGTGACTACCACCGCCCATGGACACCCGAAATACCAGAGGAGTCACAGGTGCATTGCCGGCTTTTAGAAGGGAGTACGCTCTTTTTTTGAAGGATTGAAGGTCGTGTCGGTCCGGAAACACCGCAGGCAACAGTTCATTCCACTATTTAGATGTGCGAAGCAGGAAATTTCGGATAAAACGCACTGTTGTGAACTGCTAACCATCTAAGTTATGGGGATGGAAATGCAGTCGCGTGGGACGATGGTGGAAAGAAGCATAATAAAATATATAATACAATTCCTCGGTGCATTTTCCGTGGTATAAGCGATAGAAGATGCAGAGTGATGCTACATCTTTACGTAGCGCCAAGGTATCAAGCCGATCTAAAATATCCCGGCAGTCGACGATTCGAGCGCTCTCCGCTGAATGCGGTCCAGAGGGAGAAGCTGGTACTGGGGTGCCCCGGCCCAAAGATGAGAGCAGTATTCCACACGAACACGAACCTGCGCCTTGTAAAGAAGAAGGCGGTGTGCCGAAGTGAAATACCGTCTCGCTCTATCGTGCACACCAGGCATCTTTGAAGCTAATTTGGTCATACCCTCCCAATGGTCACGGAACTGGACTTCGCTCGATATGCGGATACCAAGAATTCTGATAATGGCAGAGACCATTAGGGGAGTGCTCTCAAAACGAGGTGATACGACAAATGGCAATTTTTTAGGTGTGAACGCGCAAACCTGTGTCTTTGTGGGGCTAAATTGGACCAAGTTAAGTCGACCTCATTCTGACTCTTTATCGAGGAAGTCTCAATTTCAGACACAAGTCTGTTTCGGCTCTCACTGACGTGTTCCCAAGAAATGTTTGCTCGGTGATGACTGCACAGCAATGAATGCTGCTTATTGATATTGATATTGCTTTTATGTTCTCCGTAAGTTCTAAAATCTGTTTCCTGTGTTCTGTGTAAAATGGTATAAAATATATTAACTTCACTCTTAGATATTTTTTTTTTAACATATTTATAACATTTAGACAGTAAAGGAATAATATAAGTATGTTGTTAATATATATATTATGTTGCTTTTCACCCCATATTTCGAAGGAAAAAGTTTAAATAGTGGCACACTTATAATTTTAAATTGCAAGTCTCCGTAAGCAACGATATTCAACTATTATCAGTCGTTATCACAAGAAATACTTTTAAAATTAAATATTACTTACGGATTTAAGTAACAATATGTATCTTTGAAGTACCCAGAACTAGTTTTCCACCGTGTTGCTCTCTTTAGAGACGATGAATCTGAATGACTTTCAGTGATACATATGACTTTATATATAATTCTTCATTATCTAAAACCTTCAACCCTTTTGAGTTGATATGAGATTTCATTTACATGTGTAAATAACTAACAAATATAAAAAATGACCTTCTGAAAATCGTTACTATAGCCCTTAAATCCTTCTATTGTTTACATACACTCAAGGTATAATAAAAAGTACGCATATTGTCAACTAATGTATTCTCTGCTATTGTCTGTCCGTAAAATCTTTATTGATAAGTTAAGTTGTTTTTAAACCATTACTTTAAATTCTTTGAATTTATCAAAAACATCTGACTTGTTCTTTATGAAACAAGTAAATACTTTCCAGGGAATAGTCATCGATGAAAGTGACGAAGTAGCGTGCACCTCCCAGCGACTGGACTTCCATTGGACGGCAGACATCAGAATGAATGAGCTCCAAAAACTACTAGCTCTGGATCCATCTGAAGGGAATGGATTTCTTGACTGTTTCCCCTAAGAACATGAAATACACACACCTTTATCCTTGCTTTCAATTCTCACTTCTGTAAATCCATTGACCTAGCCTTGAACGACAAAATTATTTCTTAAAAGATTGTGAATGATAACTATATTTACATTTAAATAAGGTCAGCTTTCAAGGTTTTGAATATTGATGTTTATTTTTACTCTTAGATTATACACATATGGCATACCATCAAATTTCAGTCTTAGTATTGTATGTTTGGTGACGGATTATAAATACAGAGTGTCACCACTCTTATTCATTCCGCGGGTGTCGTAAAAGGCGACTAAGGGACAAACTACGCAAGACAGCATCGATGCAAAGAGAAGGAAAACTTGAAACCAACCCTATATCAATCCGTCTGACCGGCGTGGTATAGTAGGCCAAAACCTCCTTTCTAAGGAGAAGCCTATGTCCAGCAGTGGACTGTTATAGGCTGTTGTTGATGATGATGATAATAGATGAATTTTGTATACATGTACAAATGAAAAGCCCACGTTCTGCCGGCTATAATTTGGGTCCCACGTCTTCTACATAAGGGCCAAAAATTATGACGTCAATTATTACATGTATTACATTATTACATTTACCTGTACCATCAAATAAAACTGAAGTGGTTACTTACAATTTAATTTGCAAATTTTTTTTTTGTTTGGTTCACTATTCCGTCTAAGGCTGGTTTGGCCGTCTGGAATGGGTGGTCCGATTTGAACGAACTTTTACTGGTAGATTGCTAGTGTTATGAAAAGTAACTGACGCTATATTTATTCGGGAAAAAAAAAATTGAAATAAATTATTATTTCAGACATCCTTAAACACAACGCTATCAAGTCCCAAACTAAGCAAAATCATGTATTAGGGGTACTAAACAACAGATATAAATACATAAACATACTTTTGTTTTTGTCAATACATATACATTATATACACAGAAAACGCCCAAGCTCCTAAAAATATATTTGTGGACCTAACAAACATTTGTTCCGACCCTGGAATCGAACCCAAGGCCTCAAGCACAGTCCAAATACGCCACCGCGGCAGTCAAACAAAAACTAACAAAATAGTGAATAATATCATCATCATCATCCTCCTAGCCATTATCCCAAGTTTATTTGGGGTCGGCTACTAGTTCAACCGGTTTTACCTGAATTTCAGTTTTTCCACGGAGCGACTGGCATCGGACCTCCGCAACCATAAGTGAGAACTGAAATTCGAAGATTGAACTAGTTGTCAATATATTTGAGGGCACTGACTTCCCAATAACGATTGCCATAGATGTTCATGACAACCGGGTCCGACGGCTTTACGTGCTCCCCGAGACACGGGCGTGAATCACCGCCAAACTTCCAAACTTCGGGCAGCTATTAGGAATTTCCTAAGAAAATCCCAAAAACACTGTTTGGCCCGACCCGGCATTTGAACCCGAGACCTCTTGATTAGCAGTCGCATACGCTAACTAGTAGTTAGCGACCAACGAGGCAGTAAAATAGTGAACAATATCATATTTATTTATTTTATAACTTTAAGCACATTTGTACATCGGCGTACTTAATGCTCAGGGCATTCTCTACCAGTCAACCTTTGGGTGGTGGACCCTAGGTTACATAATTCGACATATAAAATATACTAATTAAATAAAAGATAAAGTATGTAAGTTTATAAACAAATATGATACATACTATGAACATATATATATATATATATATATACATACATATTATAGATTCATATTTACACTAACACAAAACTGGTTGGTGTATTCTCGTTACGACGACCCTAGTATATCGTTGACAAGAAGTTCATGTACCTTCTTTTTAAATACGAAACGGTTGGTGGATATCCTGATTTTTAAAATTGAAATTCCTCATATTGAAAAGCAACTAAAGCCGCAGAAGGTTTTTTCATAAAACGATTAAAAATAAACGGAATCGCTGATCAGTAGATTATCAGGTCTAGTTTTAACAGAAACAAATTTTGCTTGCTTTACTAAATATAACGTTCCTTATTATTTTAAAAATCAAAAAGATACAGAAAACGACATATATTTTATTTTTTCGTTTACTATGAAATCAGGGTGAAAGCAATTTAGACGAAATACAAAAGTTTCACTGAGGAAATTGTACAATCCAGTGGCAGATAATCTAGCTTGTGAGATGTTTAAACCCCTTATAAAATTCAAGTCAGGGAAGGGTGATAGTTGAAATGTTTAAAAATTATACATTGCCTTTTTGACGCAATCATTTCCGCTTGCATGATGAAATTTCTGTTTTTAATTTTATTGGTATTAAGCCGAAAGGCGTGTAGAGCTCACGTCTTATTGTGCTTTAATTAGATTCAGGGTAGGACTTTGAAATCAAATGGTCCAAAATCCTCCCCAGAGTAGGGCCGTGCTTTGAACTAGTTTTGGTACAAAAATCTGGGTACTTTACCAGCGCAATAGCATCTCTAAAGTGCCGAAGAATGGAGGAATTTCTCATCATGTTAAAATAAATGAAGACTAAACGTATAGTGGGAAAACTAGAGTTGATACACTTACATTTTTAGAGGTCGCTATACCAAGTCACAAAATAATATTATCAACGGTTCTAGTATAAAGAAAACAATCGGCCTGGGAGGCACCAGCAACTTAAGTCTCGATTGTTGGCAAGATGTACTTTTTATTATACCTTGAGTGTATGTAAACAAAAAAAGTATTAAAGGGCTAAAGTAATGATTTTTTAGAAGGTCATTTTTTATGTTTGTTAGTTAGGTATCTACAAATGTAAAAGACATCTGATATCAACTCAAAAGGGTTGAAGGTTTTAGATAATGATGAATGATATATAAAGTCATATGTATTACTGAAAGTCATTCAGATTCATCGTCTCTAAGGAGAGCAACACGGTGAAAAACTATTTCTGGGTAATTCAAAGATACAATTGTTGTGCAAAAATCGGTAAGTAATATTTAATTTTAAAAGTTTATTTTGTGGAAAAGACTGATGATAATTGAATATAATGCTTACGGAGACTTGCAATTTAATTATAAGTGTGCCACTATTTTAATTTTTCCCTTCGAAATATGGGGTTCACCCCATATTTCATAAATATCTAAGCATCATATATATTTAACGGTATCTATTCCTTTACTGTCTTAATGTTATAAATATGTTTAAAATTATTAATTTATCTCAGATTGATATTTTTTTCGTTGCTTCACCAAATATATAATTTTTTGTTAAAGCGATTCAATTTTTTCAGATTACAATGCTTGCAAAATACTTCTTATTAGTGCTTCTACCAGTTCTTGCATATAGTAGTATAACAATTAATGTTAGACCAGGGAAAACTGATGATCAATCCTCAGTCGAGTTCAGCGGTCAAGAAAGAAGTGTAATAAGTGACAAGGAACGTAAGACTTTCCAGCTTAGTGACGAAGCCTTAAAAAGAGAAATACAAAGGGAAACGGTGTACAGATATGTATCTGAAAACGCCAACACCTTATGGGAACGTATGGAAGAAATATGATTGGGATGAAGTTGAGAGAATAGTTATACCGGTCACAGCAAGAATTCTCGGTACCACTTCAAAACCTGTAGCTGTAGCTACTGCAACATATGTTAGTCATCATCACCATATTGAAGCTACATATAGCATAAGCGTAACGCAGCAGGTTGAAGAGTCAGTTGGTCATACTTGGAGTCAAGGAGGAGAAATATCTGTTGGCCAAGAAATAAACTACAACGTTAACTTTGGTGCTGGAAGTGTAGGCGGTGCGACTTCTCTATCTTATTCTTCCACTTGGGGTAAAGATACTACTAAAGCTAGAACAGTGACTCTTGGGACTACTTCTGCAGTAGAAGTTACAATACCACCAGGTGGTATGGTTGTAGCCACTCTAACGGCCACACAAGGAACCATGGACATAGAAGTAGATTACGTAGCAACATTGACAAATGGAGATGTATTTTGTAACTATGAAAACACATACCAAGGTCATAATTTCTATGCATTTTCTATGAGGACTATGCAAAAGTACGGTAAATTGACAAGATCTGTAAGATTCACTGAGAAGATAAAAGTTGGTTTCTATACAAATGCTATAATTGAGGTAACTAATGGAACGACACATAATGAAATTACAGAGGAACCAGGAGACATTATTGCTGTAAACGAAGAAAAAGAAACTTAGATTGTAGACGTAGGAAGAGATACAACCTTCATATATGTTTTATATTATACGAGTACCTCAAATTACCTTCATATTATTGTTTTTTTATTTTTAATGTTTATTTTTAATAAAATGTTGAAATGATAGATTTTGCATTATACTTATTAACTCGTCACATAGTTACTCGACTATCTAATCGAAAACATATTTTTTGATTTAAAAGAGGCATTCTTAATAATACGGTGGTCCTGTATCTATTAAGAATGTCGTTTGTGCAAAAAGACAACTGTCCAGTAGAGCAGTTCAAAGTTTGTTTTGAAAAAAACTGAATGTTGAATTTTTCACTGATAGTTTTGTATGTTGTGGAGTAGTAAGTTTTGACATCGGTAAATTATAAAAAAATACTGACAATGAGTGTTTAGTGAATGAAGCACTTACTATATTTGCAAATGGACTATTTTAGCAGCGAATTGTCTGTTGCGCCACTTACTAATCAAATCAAATCAAATCAAACCATTTTGTTTCAAAAATAACCAATACAACGGCACTTTTGAAACGTCAAGTAGTCAGTCAGTAGTCAGTCGGGAAGCTAATTGTCTGTTCCGATTCGTAGATCCTATGGAGTAGAATAGACAAGAAACTCCGTGAACTCTCTTTTCCAAAATTGTTTTTAAAATTTTTAGTTATATTGTTTAAGACATTTCATAAAAAAAATGTGAGGACAATGTAACAATGCTGATATTTACACAGGTAGTATCCAAAAATAATAAACTTTCCTTCCGACTCATGCAGATTCTTTCCGGGCACGGTTGCTTAGGAAAGTACCTGCATTTGTAGTAAAGAAAGCTAAATTTGTTTCTGTTAAAAATAGCGATCCCGACTATGTTTAGCTTGAGATTGTGACACGATCGTTTTATGAAGAAACGTCCTGCGGTATTGTAAGCGGCTTTAGTTGTTTTTCAATATTATATTGTTCACTGTTTCAATTTCTCGGTGACGTAATGGGAGCGTATACGACTGCTGAGCTTGCGATTTTGGGTTCGATTCCCGGGTCGGACGAAATGTTTGTATGATCCACAAATATTTGTTTCCGAGTTTGGGTGTTTTCTGCGTATGATTTATTTGCAAATGAAAAGCATATTTTAGTACTTATATCTGTTGTCTAATACTCGTATTACTAGCTTTGCTTAGTTTGGGACTACGTAGCGTTGTGTGTAAGATGTCCGAAATATTTATTTATTCCAAAATATTTTATTTTCAAAATAAAATCGTCGTCATTGCTTTATATAATAGAAGCAATCTACCAGTGAAAGTTCCGATTAAATGGGACCAGCTACTTCAGAGATTAGACGGAACAGTCAGACATACAAAAATTTCGAAAATTGACTTTCTTTTACAAGTATTCAAGAAATTCCACGTTCAAGATGTTTCCATTTGAGTTTGGTGAAAGCAAATTAAATTGCAAGCAAAACTTCAATTTTATTTGATTGTACAGATATATACATTTAAGTTTGTATACAACATCATCACCAACAGCCTTCAACAGCCCACTGCTGGACATATAGGCCTCTCCTTAGAAAGCAGGTTTTGGCCTACTATACCATGCTGGCCAGCACTATGTGAAATGTCCGGCGCGGGCCAATGGACGCGCACCTATAGTTGCCTTTCACGACACCCGCGGGATGAATAGGTGTGGTGACACTGTATTCTTAATGCATCATGTGTATAAACCCGATTGCCGTCATAAGATTTGCCCTTATGTAGGAGATGTGTGAGCCACTAAAATTATAGTCGGCAGAACGTGGGCTTTTCATTAGTAAATCTTCATTAGTAAATGTCATAAGAATCGGTCAAGCCGTTTCGGAAGAGTATGGGAACGAATATTGTGACATGAGGATTTTATATATAAGATTTAACATTACTGAGTTGAGGTTGTGCTAGCTATCTATATAATTGGGGTGCTGGCTAGAAAACCTCCTCGTGGTGCACCCTGGAAACGCTGGCGATAACGCTGTCCTTCCTCATTTCCTCCGCGTTATCTGGAGGAGAGGATTATCGCCAGCGGCTAATATTCTAGCAGGAGAGGAAGCCATGCCATCGGCTCTCGGGCAAGGCCCGGCCAGCGGGGTGGGCGTGTCTGCCGGTTGCCCTGCTGGCTCTTCGCTCCTCGGAGCACGGAGGAGGAAACCTCGTTAAAAAACCGAAGGTGGGACCCTTCATGGGTCGGAGTTTCTCCCGCTGATAGCGGTGGAGAAAGGATGGCGGGCTCGGCGTGTACTTACACTACCACCGAGCAGGCAGGGGGACGTAGTCCTCTTGCCACCGTCAACATAGCGTAATCCCGAGAGAAGTGCTGTGGTCAAGTCTCGCGGCTTTGATCGGGGACGTGGGTCTTGGCTTAACCGCCCGGACCGCGAGGAAGAAAACCTCTCTAAAAAATTACCCCGAATCCCAAGTTCTGGTGCGTGGCCAGGGGATGCATGGCTGATGGGAAGTTCAGTCGTAAGCGCACCCCAAGCCGAGGTACCTGCGGACCCCTCGGTTGGGTTAAAAATTTTCGCTTGCCCGGGTATTGGGGGATCTCTGCCCGGGTCGACTTTTATTTCTCCCCCACTCGTGGGACTATTATGGAAGCTGTTAACACAAATATAAAAGACAAACGGACTGGAAACAAAACTAACAACACAATGGCAAGGCAAACGGACAACGAACGCACGACGGATAAGGAAACAAATGCAGGGAAAGAGAGGAAGGGCATCCTCAAGTGAAGCTCCTCTTCTTCGATAGTGGACCTAGTGTCCAAGGAGGCTGTGGTGGCACTCGGGCCGCCCACCTCGGTGGGGCTCCCAGTAGTCAAACGGACTGCTGGGAGCCGAAGAGGAAGAGGAGGAAGATCCTCGGAGCGCATACGCTCCAAGTCGGCGGTGGCGGGCAGGAGCGATGGTGCGCGCCCGGAGCCGATGGAGACGGAGATGCGGGCGGGCGATAGCATGAAGCGTCTGCACTCCGAAGATCTAGACAGCGAGGCAGAGACGCCGATCCCGAAGCGCTTCGGCACCGACGGGTCGGCAGCCCCTGTCTCGCTGCCGACGGACTCCGTGTTTTCGAACGCGGAGTCCTACAGGAGGCGGCGAGCCGACAAGGAAGTCGAAGCGGAGGAGGAGATCGCCGATCTCCTGCTTAAGATTCGGGAGCCTCTGGAGGGAGAACCCCCCAAGGCTCCCGTGTCTGTGCAGGAGAGGGCGAGTGCGGCGGTGGCCATCATCAACAAGGTGGCCATCAAGTCCGTGAACTTGAAGGGCGTCTTTGTAAAGGCCCTCAAGGACTCCTCCTCCGCCTTGTCGGAGGTTGTGGGGTCCCTGTGCGGGGATATGGCGCGCCTGGAAGAGGCCAACACCCGCCTGACGGCCCAGGTGACTGCGCTGAGTGCGCAGTTCGCCCAATTCCGGGCTCAGTGCGCTCAGCCCTCACCTGGGCCGTCCCAGCAAGGGGCTCCGGCCCCGGCCATGCCCGGGCCGTCTCGGCCGGAGGCTCTGGCCCCACCCGGACCGTCTCGGGTAGAGGTCCCAGCCCCGCCCACGCCGTCTCGGCTAGGGGCCCCGGCCCCGCCTGCGCCGTCTCGGCTAGAGGCCCCTGCCAGCGGAGAGTTCCCTGACGCCATGCTGCATCAGGCGCTCGACGCAATGACGCGGATACTGGACGGGCGACTGGCCGAACTGGAGGCGAGGCTTCCCCCCGCGCCGGTTGTCCGCCCTCCGCTCGCGTCGCAGCGCCCCCAAGCTGCCGCTCCGTCTACGCTTCCTCTGGTAGGAACTCGCGTGACCTACGCGGCGGCGACGTCGGCCACGCTCCCCCCTCAAAACCAAAAGGGGTCGAAGAAGGGGGCCGCCAAACCGGCCCAGGCGCCGGCCAAGGAGGGGCCGAAAATGGCGCCGAAGAGTGGCGCGGATTTCCCCCCGCTCCCCACTCCGACACCTCCGACGGGCCTCTCGGGACCAGCCCCCTCAAACGAGGGTTGGCAGGTTGTGGGGTCCTCGAAGAGGCGGGGGCAGCGGCAGCGAGCGCGTGCGAGGAAGGCCGCCCAAGGCGCAGCCCAAGCCCCGCAGCCGCCGCCGGTGGCGGCAGCGGCCTCTAAAAAGAGGCCGCGGAAGTTGCAGCCGCCCAAGACCGCGGCGGTGGTCGTGACCGTGTCGCCGGAGGCGGCCAGTGGCGGGCTCACATACGCGGCAATCTTCAAGGGGGCCCGTCCCGGGCTCGCCGCTGAGTTCGGGGCCGCGGGGATGAGGCTGCGCCGCGCCCAGACGGGAGCTCGAGTATTCGAGTTCCCGGGGGCAGAGGGCGCGAAGACGGCCGACACTTTCGCCGAGAGGCTGCGGGAGGTGTTCGCCGCCCAGGACGGTGTAAAGATCGCCAGGCCCACCAAATGCGCTGAAATGCGCATATCGGGTCTGGACGACTCCATCACGTCGGAGGATGTCCGCGACGCAGTCATGGAGAAGACTGGCTGCACCGCGGGCACCATCCGGGTTGGCACCGTCCGGCCGGGCCCGGGAGGCCTCGGCTCGGTGTGGGTAAGCTGTCCCGTGGGGTCGGCCAAAGTGTTGGCCGATGCCGGTAGCATCCTCGTCGGCTTTGTGAATGCCAGAATCACGGTTCTGGCCGCGAGGCCGATGAGGTGCTACAAGTGCCTAGTCGCGGGACACACTCGCACCAAGTGCGAGAGCTGCTTTGACTGCAGCGAACTTTGTTTCCGCTGCGGTCAACCCGGGCACAAGGCGGCAGAGTGCTCTGCCGCCCCTCACTGCCCGATGTGTGCGGCGGGTAAAAAGCCCGCCAATCACCAGATGGGGCAGGGGGGCTGCAAGCCTCCCCGCGCTTCTCGGCAGACGCCGGAGGCTAGCCCGGCGACCCAGGCTGCCTCTGACGTCAATCAGGCGACGACGTCGTCGCCCATGGAGGGGGTTGTAGAGACGATCCAGTAATGGATCAAGTCTCCAACCTCCTGGTCCAGACGAACCTCAACCACTGTGCCGCGGCGCAGGATCTCCTCCTGCAAACGATGGCACAGTGGTCGATAGGTGTTGCCGTAGTCGCGGAGCCCTATTTTGTCCCTCCCCGTCCAAATTGGATGGGTGACTGGGACGGCTCCGTGGCAGTCGTCAGCTCCACGGCGGCTCATTCCCCGCCCTTGTCGCTAAGAGACAAGGGTACTGGATATGTTGCCGTCGAATGGGGGGGAATCACCATTTTGGGTGTATATTTCTCCCCCAACCGGAGTCTGAGCGACTTCGAGGTCTTCCTCAACAACCTGGAGACCTCGATACGGCGATTGGGGTCTGGGCACGTCCTCGTGCTGGGGGACTTCAATGCAAAGTCCATTGCGTGGGGTTCCCCGGCGACGGACGCCAGGGGCGAAGCCGTCGAGGAGTGGGCGGCGTCGGTGGGCCTCTGTTTGCTGAACAGAGGCGCCACCAACACGTGCGTGCGACAGCAGGGGGGGTCGATAGTGGACCTTTCGTTCGCTACCCCTGCAGTCGCCGCACGAGTAAGGAACTGGAGTGTCCTGGATGAGGTCGAGACGCTCTCGGATCACCTATATATCCGATTCGAGCTCTCCCGGTCCCAGGACGCCAGTAGGGGTCACGCGGCGCGGCGTCCCTCCCGTTTTCCGCGGTGGGCTGTCGCCAAGGTGGACAGGGACCTACTAGAGGAGGCGGCCATTGTTTGCTCTTGGCTGTCTCCGCAGGCCCCGACCGAGGAGGTCGACGTGGGGGCTGGTCGCTTCGCCGATGCGTTAACGCTCATCTGCGATGCGGCCATGCCCCACGTTCGTGGCCGTCGGCCTCCTCGGAAGGAGGTCTACTGGTGGTCCCAGGAGTTGGCGGACCTCCGTGCGGCTTGCGTACGTGCCCGGAGGTCCCACACCCGGAGTCGGTGATGTCACCGCGGGGACGGTGAGGAGGTGGACCGGCTTTACGAGGAGTACCGAGCAGCTCGGGAAACTCTGAGGCTGGCCATCTGCCGCGCCAAAGACGCGTCTAGAGTGGAGATGCTGGAGAGTCTCGAGCGTGACCCCTGGGGTCGGCCTTACCGTGCGGTGCGACAAAAGCTCCGCACACAGCCCCCCCCCCCTTACGGAGACTCTCCAGCCCAGCTTCCTGCAGGAAGTGGTCGAGGGCCTATTCCCGCAGCGGGCGGAACACACACCCCCGTCGATGGCCCGTCGTGGTCGTCGTCGGGACAGCGTGGGTGATGTTCCGCCTGTCAGGGAATCGGAGGTAGGGGCGGCTGTTCTACGGATTCGGTGCAAGAACACCGCCCCCGGGCCGGACGGGGTTCCAGCCCGAGTGATGGCCCGTGCCCTCGACTACATGTCGGACCACCTCAGGGGAGTGTTGGACGCTAGCCTGGCGTCCGGACGCTTCCCTGAGCGTTGGAAGTGCGGGAAGCTGGTCCTGATCCAAAAACATGGACGGCCTGCCGATTCGGTTGCGGCCTACAGGCCCATCGTGTTGCTGGACGAGGCGGGTAAATTGTTCGAGAGGGTTCTCTCTACCCGCATCGTCCGGCACCTCTGCGAGGTGGGCCCCGACCTGTCGGACGCTCAATTCGGTTTCAGAAAAGGGCGTTCGACGGTCGACGCGATCCTGCGCCTGAGGGCCGTGACCGAAGAGGCGGTGAGCTGCGGCGGGGTGGTGTTGGCGGTGTCCTTGGACATCGCCAACGCCTTCAATAGTCTGCCATTCGGCTGCATCAGGGCCGCACTCCAGTACCACGGAGTGCCAGGGTACCTGAGGCGGCTGGTGGCAGACTATTTAGAGGAGCGTACCGTCGAGTACGAGGACCGAGATGGCGCCTTGAGACGCAGGGCCATGTCGTGCGGTGTTCCACAGGGGTCTGTCCTAGGACCACTCCTGTGGAACATGGGATACGACTGGGCCCTACGAGGGCGTCTCCCCCCCGGGCTGGGTGTAATCTGTTACGCAGACGACACCCTGGTCACGGCCCGGGGGGCAAACTTTGAGGAGGCGGCGCGCCTGGCCACCACGGGAGTCTCCCGGGTGGTCGGGCGCATCGAGGCGTTGGGCCTGCGGGTGGCCCTGGAGAAGACGGAGGCCCTATTATTTCATGGGCCCCGTCGCGGTCCGCCCGCCGGCGCCTCGATCGAGGTCAACTCGGTCCTCGTACCGGTCCGGGCCCAGATGAGGTACCTGGGTCTGGTCCTCGACGGTAGGTGGCTCTTCGACGAGCACTTCCGACAGCTTGGCCCCAAGTTGGTGGGCACTGCCCTTGCCCTAGGGCGACTTCTGCCCAATTTGGGCGGGGCCAGTGTCCTCACTAGGCAGCTGTACACGGGGGTTGTCCGGTCAATGGCACTTTACGGTGCACCGGTGTGGGCGGCGGCTCTGACCGACCGGAACAGGGCGCGCCTCTGGCGTCCCCAGAGGATATTGGCGGTCAGAGCCATACGTGGATACCGCACGGTGTCCACAGAGGCGGCGTGTGCCTTGGCCGGAACACCCCCGTGGGATTTGGAGGCGGAAGTGCTCGCCGAAATTTATCGGCGAGTGGCTGACTTCCGGGCGGAGAGCGGATTTCGCCCTCCGCCCGAGGACGTGCGCGAGTGGCGCGAAGCCGCTCGCCGAGCCACCATGCTGAGATGGTCGCTCCGGCTGGAGACCCCACGCGCTGGCTTCGCCGCCGTGGAGGCTCTTCAGCCGGCCATCGAGGAGTGGGCAGGGCGGCAGCACGGGACCCTTTCCTTCCGGCTGACGCAGGTACTTTCCGGGCACGGTTGCTTCGGAAAGTACCTGCACTCGGTCGCTAGGAGGGAACCGAGTCCCGCCTGCCACGGAGTGATACAGAGTGTTACCACTCCTATTCATCCCGCGAGTCTCGTAAAAGGCGACTAAGGGATAAACTACGCAAGACAACATCGATGCAAAGAGAAGGAAAACTTGAAACCAACCCTATACCAAACCGTCTGGGCAGCGTTGTATAGTAGGCCAAAACCTCCTTTCTAAGGAGAGGCCTATGTCCAGCAGTGGACTGTTATAGGCTGTTGTTGATGATGATGATAATAGATGAATTTTGTATAGATGTACAAATAAGAAGCCCACGTTCTGTGTCGGCTATAATTTGGCTCCCACGTCTTCTACATAAGGGAGAGCACGTAAAGCCGTCGGTCCCGGTTGTCATGAACACCTATGGCAATCGTTATTGGGAAGTCAGTGCCCTCAAATATACTGACAACTAGTTCAATCTTCGAATTTCAGTTCTCCCTTAGGGTTGCGGAGGTCCGATGCCAGTCGCTCCGTGGAAAAACTGAAATTCAGGTAAAACCGGTTGAACTAGTAGCCGACCCCAAATAAACTTGGGAATAAGGCTAGGAGGATGTCTTCTACATAAGGGCCAAACGTTATGACGTCAATAATTACATGTACATATATTATCTATACCATCAAACAAAACTGAAGTGGTTGCTTACAATTTAATTTGCTTTTCACTCAATTCATAGAAACATTCATAGAAACGTCTTGAAGCTAGAAATATGGAACTAGTTTCAGAAAATATTTTTTTATTTTTTTTTCAGATTGACTATTCCGTCTAAGGCTGGTTTGGCCGTTTGGGATGAGTGGTCCGATTTGAACGAACTTTTACTGGTAGGTTGCTGGTGTTATGAAAAGTAACTGACGCTATATTTATTTTTGAAAAAAGTTTTTTGAAATAAATTATTATTTCAGACATACTTAAACACAACGCTAAACAACAGATATAAATATATAAACATACTTATGTTTTTGTAAATACATATAAATTATACACAGAAAACACCCAAGCTCCTAAAAAATATTTGTGGATCTACCAAACATTTGGTCCGACCCTGGAATCGAACCCGAGACCTCAAGCACAGTCCCACTACGCCACCGAGGCAGTCAAACAAAAACTAACAGAATAGTGAACAATATCATCATCATCATCCTCCTGGCCATTATCCCAAGTTTATTACGCGTCGGCTACTAGTTCAACCGGTTTTACCTGAATTTCAGTTTTTCCACGGATCGACTGGCATCGGACCTCCGCAACCCTAAGTGAGAACTGAAATTCGAAAATTGAACTAGTTGTCAGTATATTTGAGGGCACTAACTTCCCAATAACGATTGCCATAGATGTTCATGACAACCGGAACCGACGGCTTTACGTGCTCTCCGAGGCACGGGCGTGAATCACCGCCAAACTTCTAAACTTCGGGCAGCTATTAGGAATTTCTTAAGAAAATCCCAAAAACACTTTTTGGCCCGACCCGGGATTTGATCCCGAGACCTCTTGATTAGCAGTCGCATTTTTTTTTTTTTTTTTTTTTTTTTTTTTTTTTTTTACGTGTGGAAATCCCCGCGGACCGTCACCCCGTCGGGGGTTACGGCGGGGTGGTGTGTCGGACTCGAACCGACTAAAACCACACGGTGTGACCCTCCCTGCGCCTTTGTATTGGAAGGAGTCCAGGGAGGGGATTTCCTTCTGGACTCCAACCAGCGCCTGCCCGCACTGCGGGCACCAACTCTTCACTCAACTCTCTAATTGGGCAACGTCCGGTCACACGCGGACGTCACCCCCTCGCGGTTGGCCACTACTGCGGACGGACGGGAAACCCGTCCCGCCCATCCGCGGCCACTCTCAGGGCGGCATGAGACGCAGGTATGCGCGCCTCCGCCGCCCGGGGCGCCGGCGGCGGATCGGGTCCGATTGGATGGAATCCTCCCGGGCCTTCTCCGCCACCTCCTTCTGCAAGATTACGTCCTCGCAGAAGGTTGCGACCGCGGTAAAACAACTGTCGCTGCCGGCCATCGATCTTATGACGGCCGGCAGCGAGAGATCCCCTCAGATGACTGCAGTGTGGACCCGGCGCTGCGCCGCCCAAGCGGGGCAGACCGCCAGCGTGTGCTGGGCCGTGTCCTCACTGCAGTCGCAGTGGTGGCAGGCGGGACTCGGTTCCCTCCTAGCGACCGAGTGCAGGTACTTTCCGAAGCAACCGTGCCCGGAAAGTACCTGCGTCAGCCGGAAGGAAAGGGTCCCGTGCTGCCGCCCTGCCCACTCCTCGAGGACCGGCTGAAGAGCCTCCACGGCGGCGAAGCCAGCGCGTGGGGTCTCCAGCCGGAGCGACCATCTCAGTATGGTGGCTCGGCGAGCGGCTTCGCGCCACTCGCGCACGTCCTCGGGCGGAGGGCGAAATCCGCTCTCCGCCCGGAAGTCAGCCACTCGCCGATAAACTTCGGCGAGCACTTCCGCCTCCAAATCCCACGGGGGTGTTCCGGCCAAGGCACACGCCGCCTCTGTGGACACCGTGCGGTATCCGCGTATGGCTCTGACCGCCAGTATCCGCTGGGGGCGCCAGAGGCGCGCCCTGTTCTGGGCGGACAGAGCCGCCGCCCACACCGGTGCACCGTAAAGTGCCATCGACCGGACGACCCCCGTGTACAGCTGCCTAGTGGGGACACTGGCCCCGCCCAAATTGGGCAGAAGTCGCCCTAGGGCGGAGGCAGTGCCCACCAGCTTAGGACCAAGCTGTCGGAAGTGCTCGTCGAAGAGCCACCTACCGTCGAGGACCAGACCCAGGTACCTCATCTGGGCCCGGACCGGTACGAGGACCGAGTTGACCTCGATCGAGGCGCCGGCGGGCGGACCGCGACGGGGCCCATGAAATAATAGGGCCTCCGTCTTGTCCAGGGCCACCCGCAGACCCAGCGCCTCGATGCGCCCGACCACCCGGGAGACTCCCGTGGTGGCCAGGCGCGCCGCCTCCTCAAAGTTTGCCCCCCGGGCCGTGACCAGGGTGTCGTCTGCGTAACAGATCACACCCAGCCCGGGGGGGAGACGCCCTCGTAGGGCCCAGTCGTATCCCATGTTCCACAGGAGTGGTCCTAGGACAGACCCCTGTGGAACACCGCACGACATGGCCCTGCGTCTCAAGGCGCCACCTCGGTCCTCGTACTCGACAGTACGCTCCTCTAAGTAGTCTGCCACCAGCCGCCTCAGGTACCCTGGCACTCCGTGGTATTGGAGTGCGGCCCTGATGCAGCCGAATGGCAGACTATTGAAGGCGTTGGCGATGTCCAATGACACCGCCAACAGCACTCCACCGCCTCTCACCGCCTCTTCGGTCACGGCCCTCAGGCGCAGGATCGCGTCGACCGTCGAACGCCCTTCTCGGAAACCGAATTGGGCGTCCGACAGGTCGGGCCCCACCTCGCTGAGGTGCCGGACGATGCGGACAGAGAGAACCCTCTCGAACAACTTGCCCGCCTCGTCCAGCAACACGATGGGCCTGTAGGCCGCGACCGAATCGGCAGGCCGTCCATGCTTTTGTATCAGGACCAGCTTCCCGCACTTCCAACGCTCAGGGAAGCGTCCGGACGCCAAGCTAGCGTCCAACACTCCTCTGAGGTGGTCCGACATGTAGTCGAGGGCTCGGGCCATCACTCGGGCTGGAACCCCGTCCGGCCCGGGGGCGGTGTTCTTGGACCGGATCCGTAGAACAGCCGCCCCTACCTCCGATTCCCTGACAGGCGGAACATCACCTACACTGCCCCGACGACGACCGCGACGGGCCATCGATGGGGGTGTGTGTTCCGCCTGCTGCGGGAATAGACCCTCGACCACTTCCTGCAGGAAGCTGGGCTGGAGAGTCTCCGTAAGGGGGGGGCCCTGTGTGCGGAGCTTTTGACGCACCGCACGGTAAGGGCGACCCCAGGGGTCACGCTCGAGACTCTCCAGCATCTCCTCTCTAGACGCGTCTTTGGCGCGGCAGATGGCCAGCCTCAGAGTTTCCCGAGCTGCTCGGTACTCCTCGTGAAGCCGGTCCACCTCCTCACCGCCTCCGCGGTGACGTCGCCGACTCCGGGTGTGGGACCTCCGGGCACGTACGCAAGCCGCACGGAGGTCCGCCAACTCCTGGGACCACCAGTAGACCTCCTTCCGAGGAGGCCGACGGCCACGAACGCGGGGCATGGCCGCATCACAGATGAGCGTTAACGCATCGGCGAAGCGACCAGCCCCCACGTCGACCTCCTCGGTCGGGGCCTGCGGAGACAGCCAAGAGCAAACAATGGCCGCCTCCTCTAGTAGGTCCCTGTCCAGCTTGGCGACAGCCCACCGCGGAAAACGGGAAGGACGCCGCGCCGCGTGACCCCTACTGGCGTCCTGGGACCGGGAGAGCTCGAATCGGATATATAGGTGATCCGAGAGCGTCTCGACCTCATCCAGGACACTCCAGTTCCTTACTCGTGCGGCGACTGCAGGGGTAGCGAACGAAAGGTCCACTATCGACCCCCCCTGCTGTCGCACGCACGTGTTGGTGGCGCCTCTGTTTAGCAAACAGAGGCCCACCGACGCCGCCCACTCCACGACGGCTTCGCCCCTGGCGTCCGTCGCCGGGGAACCCCACGCAATGGACTTTGCATTGAAGTCCCCCAGCACGAGGACGTGCCCAGACCCCAATCGCCGTATCGAGGTCTCCAGGTTGTTGAGGAAGACCTCGAAGTCGCTCAGACTCCGGTTGGGGGAGAAATATACACCATAAATGGTGATTCCCCCCCATTCGACGGCAACATATCCAGTACCCTTGTCTTTTAGCGACAAGGGCGGGGAATGAGCCGCCGTGGAGCTGACGACTGCCACGGAGCCGTCCCAGTCACCCATCCAGTTTGGACGGGGAGGGACAAAATAGGGCTCCGCGACTACGGCAACACCTATCGACCACTGTGCCATGGTTTGCAGGAAGAGATCCTGCGCCGCGGCACAGTGGTTGAGGTTCGTCTGGACCAGGAGGTTGGAGACTTGATCCATTACTGGATCGTCTCTACAACCCCCTCCATGGGCGACGACGTCGTCGCCTGATCGACGTCGGAGGCAGCCTGGGTCGCCGGGCTAGCCTCCGGCGTCTGCCGAGAAGCGCGGGGAGGGCTGCAGCCCCCCTGCCCCATCTGGTGATTGGCGGGCTTTTTACCCGCCGCACACATCGGGCAGTGAGGGGCGGCAGAGCATTCTGCCGCCTTGTGCCCGGTTTGACCGCAGCGGAAGCAAAGTTCGCTGCAGTCAAAACAGCTCTCGCACTTGGTGCGAGTGTGTCCCGCGACGAGGCACTTGTAGCACCTCATCGGCCTCGCGGCCAGAACCGTGATTCTGGCATTCACGAAGCCGACGAGCATGCTCCCGGCGTCGGCCAAAACTTTGGCCGCCGCCACGGGACAGCTGACCCACACCGAGCCGAGGCCTCCCGGGCCCGGCCGGACGGTGCCGACTCGGATGGTGCCCGCGGTGCAGCCAGTCTTCTCCAAGACTGCATCGCGGACATCCTCCGACGTGATGGAGTCGTCCAGACCCGATATGCGCAGTTCCGCGCATTTGGTGGGCCTGGCGACTTTGACACCGTCCTGGGCGGCAAACACCTCCCGCAGCCTCTCGGCGAAGGTGTCGGCCGTCTTGGCGCCCTCAGCCCCCGGGAACTCGAATACTCGAGCTCCCGTCTGGGCGCGGCGCAGCCTCATCCCCGCGGCCCCGAACTCAGCGGCGAGCCCGGGACGGCCCCCCTTGAAGAGGGCCGCGTATGTGAGCCCGCCACTGGCCGCCTCCGGCGACACAGTCACAACCACCGCCGCGGTTTTAGGCGGCTGCAGCTTCCGCGGCCTCTTCTTAGAGGCCGCTGCCGCCACCGGCGGAGACTGCGGGGCTTGGGCTGCGCGTTCGGCGGCCTTCCTCGCCCGCGCTCGCTGCCGCTGCTGGCACCTCTTCGAGGACCCCACAACCTGCCAACCCTCGTTAGAGGGGGCTGGTCCCGAGGAACCCGTCGGAGGCGTCGGAGTGGGAAGCGGGGGGAAGTCCGCCCCACTTGAGGGCGCCGTTTGAGGCCCCTTCTTGGCCGGCGTTTTGGCCGGTGCCTTGGCCGGCGCTTTGGCCGGTGCCTTGGCCGGCGCCTGGGCCGGTGCTCCGGCCCCCTTCTTCGGCTGTTGTTGTTGCCTTTGGGGAGCCGGGGCCGCCATCGCCGCCGCGTAAGTGACGCGGCTTCCCACCAGGGTGGCAACCGGGGGCCTCTGCGACGCGAGCGGGGGGCGGACCACCGGCGCGGGGGGAAGCCTCGCCTCCAGGCCGGCCAGTCGCCCGTCCAACATCCGCGTCATAGCGTCGAGCGCCTGACGCAACATGGCGTCAGGGAACTCGCCGCCAGCAGGGCCCTCCGGCTTAGACGGCGCAGGCGGGGCCGGGGCCTCCATCCGAGGTGGCGCTGGTGGGGCCGGGACCTCTACCCGAGACGGGCTGGGCAGGGCCGGTACCTCTGCCCTAGACGGCCCGGGCGGGGCCGGGGCCTTCGGCTGAGATGACCCAGGCAAGGCCGGGGCCACCGGCTGAGCACGCTGAGCCCGGAATTGGGCGAACTGCGCACTCAGCTCGGCCATCTGGGCAATCAGGCGGGTGTTGGCCTCGTCGAGGCGCGCCATATCCCCGCACAGCTTCCCCACCACCTCCGACAAGGCGGAGGAGGAGTCCTTCAGGGCCTTCACGAAGACGCCCTTCAGGTTCGTGGACTTGATGGCCACTTTGTTGATTATGGCCACCGCCGCGCTCGCCCTCTCCTGCACGGACACGGGAGCTTTGGGGGGTTCCCCCTCCACCGGCTCCCGAATCTTTAGTAGGAGATCGGCGATCTCCTCCTCCGCTTCGGCTTCATTGCCCGCCCTGTTCCTCCTGTAGGACTCCGCATTCGAGAACACGGAGTCCGTCGGCAGTGACACAGGGGCTCGCGACTCGTCTGTGCGGACGCCCTTCGCGATTAGCAGTCGCATACGCTAACCACTAGACCAACGAGGCAGTAAAATAGTGAACAATATCATATTTATTTATTTTATAACTTTATGCACATTTGTACATCGGCGGACTTAATGCTAAGGGCATTCTCTAAAACGCAACCTTTGGGTGGTGGACCACAGGTTAAATAATTCGACATATAAAATATACTTATTAAATAAAAGATAAAGTATGTAAGTATGTAAGTAGTATAGATCTTTACACGTAGCTGTGTAAAGATCTATACTACTATTTTGCTGTGGCTTTGCCACATAGATCTTTACACGGCTACGTGATTAAATAATTGTTTTACTGAAGTTAACGTACGTGCCGCCAAACAATAGTAATATTATAATATTATAAATAAGGAAGAACAAACAACATATTGTCAATTAAGCAATTAAGTAAATAATATTTCATAGTAGCGCCCCACCTAAAATTGTCTACATATTACATTGTATATAAGCTTTAGTTTAAGTAAAATTAGTTGGAGTCTTACAGAGATAACAGAGTCATTATTAAAGCATTACAATCAACGTGTCGTCTCATTGGCTCCCAGGGTAAACACGCAATAATTGGTGACCCCGACGTGATCTATTGGTTTCTAGTGCTGATATAATACCGGGACGACCGGAACCCTATATGGTGTTCAGCAGTGAATCTAGAGAACAATAGCATTACGAAATTATAACATCCCAAAAATGGCTCCAACAACAACTCCTTCAAGAGGCGACACTGGGTGCGAATCAGTTGCTGCTATCACCGTCACAGACAAACTACCGCAATTTTGGACAGACTCCCCACGTTTATGGTTCGCCCAGTTTGAAGCAATAATAGCACCACAAAAACAGGGCGAAGATTACAAATATAACATGGTAATATCCAAACTACCAAAAGAGGTCGTCCATCAAGTCAGTGACATATTAACTAACCCACCCAGCGAAAACAAGTACTCCACCATCAAGGAACGTCTAATAAACTGCTACGAAGAGAGCGAACACCGACGTTTCCACAGACTACTAGCAGAAATGGACCTTGGAGACCAGAAGCCTTCCCAGCTCCTGAGAAAAATGAAAGAAGCTGGATGTGGAAAAATAAACGACGACACTATTCGCCTACTGTGGCTAAGGCAACTCCCCGCTTCGCTAACAGCGATATTATCGGTTACAAACAATATGTCGTTAGACAACTTGAGCGAGTTAGCCGGTAAAATATACGAAAACTTGACCTACAACAAAAGAAATACTCAAGAAACAGCGGTTGACATTAACCTAGTTACAAACATAACGTCACAACTTGAAGCCATGCGAATAGAAATAAATGCATTACGCAGCATACGCGAGAATCGACCTATGCAACGCAGCAAATACCAAACACGACATACGCCACATTCACGGTCAAGGTCGCGCCACAGAAACTCACATAATGGGTTATGTTATTTCCATAATCGGTTCAAGCAGGATTCATATAGATGCAATAAGCCTTGTTCATGGAATACAATTAAAAATAACAGGCTATCGGAAAACTAAAATTAGCACAGAATACGACGGGCCTCTGTGCTATCCACCCAGCAAACCGTCTAACTATAACTGACTCAAACAGTGGTTATAGATTTTTAGTCGACACGGGTGCTAACATTTCGGTTATAAATAGCACAAATAAGGAGAGCCAGGCATGCGAATACCAATTATTCACCGCAAACGGGACCCCTATAAATACATACGGGGAACGCACTTTAACGCTTAACCTAGGACTGCGACGAAGCTTTAAATGGACATTCACCATTGCCGATGTCAAGATGCCAATCCTGGGAGCTGATTTTTTGAATCATTATCAGTTATTAGTGGATATACACGGAAAAAAACTGATCGATAAAAAAACAGGTCTGAAAACGCCTGCCAAAATAGTAAGAACAAAAATTGCATCCGTGCGATCTATAAACGCTTCTCTACAGGAACCAATAAAGGGATTATTAGAGAAATATGAAGATATTACAAAGCCTAGATCAATGAATCTACAGACTAAGCACCGAGTACAGCATCAAATAATAACAAAGGGTTTCCCAGTATTTACGCGAGCACGTCCATTACCTCCTGACAAATACAGGATTGCAAAACAAGAATTCCAAGATATGATGGACATGGGAATATGCCGTCCTTCAAGCAGTCAATGGGCATCGCCACTCCATTTAGTCAAGAAGAAGAATGGCGAATGGAGAGCATGCGGAGATTACCGCGCACTAAATAAAATAACAGTACCAGACAGGTACCCGCTGCCAAGGCTACTCGATTTCACGTATGTAGCAAGCGGAAAAGGAATATTCAGCAAGATAGACATAAAGAAAGCTTTTCACATACTGCCCGTTGCTGAACCAGAGAAAACAGCGATAATAACCCCGTTTGGACTTTTTGAATTCATCAGAATGCCATTCGGGTTGCGAAATGCAGCACAGTCCTTCCAAAAATTTATGGACTCTATATTCAGAGACTTGGACTACGTATTTGTATATGTGGACGACATATTTATCGCTGACAAGAAAAATAACCTTAAGGAACATTATGAACACTTAGAGGAGGTGTTTAAGCGCCTACATAAAAACGGCATAACAATAAATACAAGCAAATGTGAATTCGCCAAGTCGGAGATTGATTTCCTCGGTTATCATATAACGAGCCAAGGGTTGACTCCTACTATGGAAAAGATTCAAGCTATAAACAATTACCCTAAACCACAAACGGTAAATGAGTTACGACGTTTTTTGGGTATGATTAATTTCTACAGAAGCAGTATTCCACACGCAGCAAAGCATCAGGCACCGTTAAATAAATATTTAATTAATAGTAAGAAAAACGATAAGACGGTTATCCAGTGGAATACGGAATCAAACCACGCGTTTGAACGCTGCAAGCAGGACATTCGACAATTAACTACATTGGCATATCCGGACAGCAACGCACAAATAGCGTTAATGACAGATGCTAGTCTCAAATGCGCAGGCGCTGTACTACAGCAGCGAAGAAAAACAAAATGGGAACTAGTATGTAGGTAGAAGCGATTATTGTTTTGGTTAGGTACCTTACACAATAAAGAAGTCAGTCTCGAATAAGCCTGCGTTTGATTTGTGTCGTCTCCCCCGTATATAGACTATTTGGCGACGAGGATCAAAATAAATTACAATTTCAGTGATTTTTCAGTGTACAGTGTTGTAAAATCATGTCTGACGATGAAAATCCGGTTGATTTGAGTGGAGTGAAAGAATTTAAACTGCACGTAGATCGGTGGCACACTTACGTAAGTCGGTTGCGCGCGTTGTTTGCTATTCACGATGTAAAACCAGCCCAGTGGCCGAGGTATTTGGTGGCTGTTGTAGGCACGGAACCACTGGATTTGATCATCGATTTATGCTACCCAGAGGAACCGGAAAAGGTCAGTTTTGAGAAGATCGTTCAACTAGTTGATGAACACCTGAATCCGAAGCGATCAATCATGGCCGAAAGAATGATTTACAGAGCGTGCAAGCAAAAGGCAGATCAATCACTCAGCCAATACCTCGTTGAATTAAAGAAATTAAGCAAATCATGCAAGTTTAAGGATAACGAGTCCTTAAAAGAAAACTTGCGTGACCAATTCGTATTCGGCCTGGCCAGTGAACGGATTCGTCAGCGTCTGCTGGTGGAAGATGACGACAAGCTCTCGTTTAGCCGCGCGACTGAATTAGCGCTGTCGCTGGAGGCGGCCGTTCGAGACTCAAGGCCGGCGGGGGAGGCGAGCAGCGCCCGCGCCGCCGGCGGTGGCGAGGCCGAGCCTGTGCACGCGGTGCGCGGCTCCGCGGCGATGCGGCCGGTGCGCGGGCGCCGCCGCTCGGCCGGCGCGCCCTCGAAGCAGCAGCAGTGCTACCGGTGTGGCCGGCGGGGTCACCGACCGGATGACTGCTCTTTCCGTAACAGCGAGTGTTATGTGTGCGGTCGCGAAGGTCACGTAGCAAAAATGTGTCGGCAGCGGAAACAAATGTCGGGCGTGCATCGAGTGAGTGATAATTCGGACGACTCTGCGTCGGAGTCGGCGGAATCGTGTGACCGCGCGGTCGCGATCTATCTGTTGAGTGATGATAGTGATGAAGAGCCTTGTGATGATCGTTGGATGGTCTCAGTGAAAATTAATAATGTTCCGTTAGTTATGGAGGGTGATACCGGTTCTGCCGTGAGTGTAATTTCAGTGATAACTTATAAGAAATATTTTAAGAACTGTGATTTATTGCCAGTATCGTCAAGCTTAAAAATGTATAATGGTCACTTGGTGAAACCAAATGGTAAGTTAAATTGTCTTGTAGAAATTAACGGAAACGTTAGACGTCTTTCTCTGATTGTAATTGATAACAACCACAGTCCGTCCTTGTTCGGTCGAGATTGGATGAAGGCTTTCGGAATAAATTATCCACTAATAAATAAAGTTGAAACCGTGCCATCTAGCGCTCATATTAACAGTGAGCTCATAAAGCGATTTCCTAATGTGTTTGCGAAAGGTATAGGGACTTTCAACAAGGCCAGCATATCGCTGGAAGTGGCCCCGGGAACCGTGCCCATATGGCGCCGCCCGCGGCCCGTGCCGCACGCGCTGCGCCCAGCGGTGGACGCAGAGTTGGCACGGCTGCAGAGCGAAGGCATTATCTCGCCCGTCGACTGGAGCGAGTCGGACACTCCTATTGTACCGGTACCTAAAAAGAGCGGTGAGGTACGTTTATGCCGCGATTTTAAAACTATACTGAACCCAGTGTTAGTAGACGACAAATATCCGATTCCGCGCATCGAGGATATTTTCGCTTCGCTACAGGGTGGCAGACTATGTAGCGAAATAGACCTTAGCTCGGCATACCTACAATGTCTATTAGATGAGTCATGGCGCAAACTATGTACTATCGTAACAACGCAGGGAATGCTTTGCTACAATAGGTTGCCTTTTGGTATTAAATGTGCGCCGAGTAAATTTCAACGTTTGATGTATGAACTCTTCCGTATGCGATTTGTTACCTGTTATTTGTACGATTTGTCAGTAAGCGGGATAAATACAAAAGAGCTTAGAGCGTTTTTAGGCCTGGTCAATTATTACGGGAAGTTTCTAAACAATTTAAGCGGTGTTTTAACCCCCCTGTATAGTCTCCAAAAAAAAGAGACCAATTTTAAATGGACAGGAGAGTGTAATACGGCTTTTGAGAGCGTTAAAAGGGCTTTAAAAAAAAGCACCCATACTAGTGCACTTTGACCCCGCACTACCGACGACTGTGACGTGCGATGCGTCCCCGCGCGGCCAGGACGCAGTGCTGCGCCAGCACACACCCGACGGCCGCGACCGGCCCGTGCTGCACGCGTCACGCACGCTGTCGCAGCCTGAGCAGAATTACGAGCAGATCTGTCGTGAGGGCCTAGCCATCATTTTTGCAGTCACCAAATCTCACGACTATCTATACGGGTGGCAATTTACTCTCGAAACAGATTGCAAACCGCTTCCGGCAATTTTTTGCGAGCATAAGGGAATACCGCTGATGGCTGCGAGCCGACTCCAGTGGTGGGCCGTGATATTAGGAGCTTACGACTATAAATTAAAATGTATAGGATTGAAGCATAGTTGTATCGCAGACAGCCTGTCACGTATGCCGACCGTCGAAACTGGGCGATCCGATCGTGTTGATAGTTATTTGTGCTTCATCGGAAGATCAAAGTCTATCGATTTTAGACAGATTGCGCGAGAAATTAATAAAGATACGGTAATTAGAGATGTGGTGACATCAATAAAAACCAATTGGCAATACTGCAATAAGGCGGAGTCAGAGCCGTATTTTAAATTAAAAGAGCATCTGAGTGTAGAACAACCTGGCTCCAGGTTATGTGTACTGGCCTGGTATCGACTCGGATATAGAGCGAATCTGCAAGGCCTGTGTAACGTGTGCAATAGAGAGGCCGTCGCCTCCCGGCGCTAATCTACATCCGTGGCAGTGGCCACAAGAACCATGGCACCGACTTCATATAGATTTTTTTTTTTTACGTTGCTTGTAAATACTATATATTATTTAGTGATTTTCGATGCACGCTCGAAAATTGAAGCGTACAAAGTTCCAAACACGTCGGCCAAACCAACGATAAACAAACTACGAAGGTTGTTTAGTCGCTTTGGTTTACCACGTGAGGTGGTATCCATTAATGAACCACCATTTAATGGAAAAGAATTCTCGGAATTCTTAAGCAGTGTAGGTGTGAAGCAAATCATATAATACAATTCCTCGGGTTCCTATCAGCACGCCACCATCCCATAGATCTCCTACGGCGGTGTTCACAACCCCCTCAGCCAATCTCGACAGCAACGAGACCGAGGCCACTAGGAACTTGATAGAAAGGCCGAAACGAACTCTTAAACTAGTCATACGCTACGGTTTTGAATTTGACTAATTTTGGTTACACCAAGTCCAGTCTATCTTAGCTTTGTAGCTGAAGAAGTATAGTAAAAGTAGGAGTTTAGTTTAGATATAAGGTTTACTACTGTATACAGCGTTTAATAATAGATTTAAGGTAAATTCAAAGTGTTTAACATTTTACTGTTGTACCTTAGTATAGTTTACTAACAAGAGGTACAGTCAATAGCACAACAAGACAGCACTTAGTACAATCGCGTTGTGGCGACTATATAGCGTTGCTAGCATATGATGTGCTGCTGTCTGTACAATTAGAGGGGTAAGAAAACAGGGGGGGAAGAATAGTATGTAGGTAGAAGCGATTATTGTTTTGGTTAGGTACCTTACACAATAAAGAAGTCAGTCTCGAATAAGCCTGCGTTTGATTTGTGTCGTCTCCCCCGTATATAGACTAGGAACCAATAGCTTTTTTCTCCAAATCATTTAGTGAAGCCCAAACAAAATACTCTACCTATGATAGAGAGCTGCTAGGAATCTATATGGCTATAAAACACTTCAGAAGACTCATAGAAGGACGAGAATTTACAGTCTACACGGATCACAAACCACTAATGCATGCTTTCGACAAGAAGCCAGCATTGGATGATACCCCTAGACGAATCAGATATCTGGATTATATATCACAATTCAGTACGGATATCCAGCACATCAGTGGCCACAAGAATGTGGTAGCCGATGCCTTATCTCGAGTTATCGAGACGATAACCTTACCCTCTGCAATCGATTGGCACGAGGTAGAAAAATATCAGAAGAATGATAGCGAGTTAAAACGACTAAAAGCCAATAAATCATTAAAAATAGAATTAATACACTTTCCAAATGAAAATATTAAGATTTATTGCGATATATCAACAGGAAAACAACGCCCTTTTATACCACTCAAATTCAGGAAAACTATTTTCGAAAGCTTTCATAACATTAGCCATCCTGGTAAGAATACTACGAGGAAACTTATTTCAGCTAACTATATATGGGAAAATATGAATAAAGACGTAAATGAGATGTCGGAGACATGTTTACAATGTCAACGAGCAAAAATACATCGTCATACAAAGTCACAATTCGGAGAATTCATGCCAACGGGAAGATTTTCCCATCTGCATATTGATTTAGTAGGACCTCTACCCACTTCTCAAAACAAACGATACATACTCACAATGATAGATCGTTGTACTTCATGGCCAGAGGCATTCCCCATAGCTGATATAACTGCAGAAACCGTAGCCAGAACGGTATACGAAGGTTGGATAACCCGATTCGGATGCCCTGAATACATTACCACAGACCAGGGACGCCAATTTGAATCTGAAATATTCAAAAATTTAGCAAACTTAATGGGAGTTCAAAAAATTCGAACCACCCCATATCATCCACAGTCAAATTCTAAAGTAGAACGATTGCACAGAACATTAAAAACTGCATTGATAGCAAGAGGAAACACAATTAATTGGACAAAAGAGTTAGCTACCGTTTTATTTGGCATACGTACGAGTTTACGGCAAGACACAGGATTCTCGGCAGCTGAACTAGTATACGGTTCAACAATTAGACTGCCTGGAGCATTTTTCGAGACACAAAATAACTCAACGTACGCAGATTTTATAAGAGAAATTAAGGATAACTTAGAACACATGATTTCGCGTCCACAAAGACAAAGCAAGAACGTCAAGATATTCGTACACCCACAGTTAGCGGAATGTAGGCACGTTTTCTTACGTTGTGACCGACTACGGCCCAGCCTCACACCACCGTACGAGGGACCTTATCTTGTCATCAGTCGCAATGATAAGATCTTCACGATCTTGATAAACGGAAAACAAAAAAGTGTAGCTATCGATAGACTTAAACCAGCATTTATTTTAAACAATAGCAAGATAAGCGAACGAACAATCGGAGACAAGATAACAGAATCTTCACAAGCAGATAAACAAACAGAAAAAAGGACACGTTCTGGTAGAGTCTCCCACCAGACGGTTAGATTCCAATTATAATATATAAACAAGAACTATACAACAATAGACATTCACCTAGCCAGCGTCGAAACAGTACAACATGGGATCTAACGCGAGCCACGAGAAAGAACAAATCAACATGGTGCAGAATAATACACCAACAACAGAAGACTGGTCAAAGCTGCACTCCCAGGTAGCCTCAGAAGTACAAGGAATGCGAAGCTGGATAATTGGCATGGCGATAGCAGGGATAATTATATGTGGCATCGCTACAATGGTCTTCATTTGCAAATCCGCAGCCAAAAAGATAGAGAAGAGGCTCACCACTATAATCAGAGACACAAACGTAGTTTAAAGTCACATCACACCTTTTTTTTACAAGGTATAAGGATGTTTCTTCTCTTCAGAGGGGGAATATCTATGGCGAAGCCACAGCAAAATAGTAGTATAGATCTTTACACGGCTACGTGATTAAATAATTGTTTTACTGAAGTTAACGTACGTGCCGCCAAACAATAGTAATATTATAATATTATAAATAAGGAAGAACAAACAACATATTGTCAATTAAGCAATTAAGTAAATAATATTTCATAGTAGCGCCCCACCTAAAATTGTCTACATATTACATTGTATATAAGCTTTAGTTTAAGTAAAATTAGTTGGAGTCTTACAGAGATAACAGAGTCATTATTAAAGCATTACAATCAACGTGTCGTCTCATTGGCTCCCAGGGTAAACACGCAATATATACATATTACATATATATATACATATATATACATATTAAATATATTTACATATTATAGATACATATTTACACTAACACAAAACTAGTTGGTGTATTCTCGTTACGACGACCCTATTTACTAGGGTTGACAAGAAGTTCAAGTACCTTCTTTTTAAATACGAAACGGTTGGTGGATATCCTGATTTTCAAAATTGAAATTCTCATATTGAAAAGCAACTAAAGCCGCTTACAATACCGCAGAACGTTTCTTCATAAAACGATTAAAAATAGTCGGAATCGCTGATCAGTAGATTATCAGGTCTAGTTTTAAAATCCAAATCAATCAAAGCATTTATTTAAAGTAGGCCAGTTACAGGCACTTATGAATTGTCGAAACAAAAATGAAAATTAAATGTAGCTACAGTCCCAGTCACAAGACACAAAAACTGTGAAAGTACTGTAGTTGCCCATTCCCTAGCGTAGATCTCTATGGAGAAGAACGGGCAAGAAACTCCATGCACACTCTTTTAAATCAAAATGTTTTTTACAAAATCAACGCACGTTAAAAGTGTCCATAGTACAACAAAAATACAATTCAAAATTAAAATAATTAATTCAAATAAGCGGTGGCAACTAAGAGATGACCAGTCACAACTGACAGCGCCCGTTCACGAACATGACGCATGGATCAGCACCATTCAACTCAACCATTTTGAAGGGAATTAAATGATCCAAGTCAAGATTCAAGTCAAGAAAAGACGTAGGTTTCCAGTGAATGATAGCTTCCTAGTACATAGTACTCACACAATATGGGCTATGCGATTATATAATACTAAAGAGATTGAATCTATACAATGCAAAGAAAGTTGTACAATCTTCAGCAGCTCAAACAATACCATTTAATGCTATCAATTTATGCGCCCCTGTCCTTGTGAAGCAGGACCAGCATTGAGCCAAGCATTTTTATCAGCGATATAATCGCTCAACTTGTAATATGCTTGCTTACATAGTGTGCGTTTAATGCATGTTTTAAATTTTGTCTCATTCAGTTCAAGAATACTTTGTGGAATTTTATAATGGTATCTCAAACAGTACCCCATAAAAGAAGAGTCTATTTTAGCGAGTCTAAAGCCTGGCTGAACTAGTTGGTCCCTATTTCTAGTACTGTAATTATGTTTGTCACCTCTTTTACCAAAAAGATGAAGATTTTTCCTGACGTACATTATGTTTTCGTAGATGTATTGACAATGTACCGTCATGATACCAATATTCTTAAACAGTTCTCTTAGAGAATCGCGCCTAAGAAGATTATAAATGGCTCTGATGGCTCTTTTTTGCAGAATAAATATGGACTCAATATCTGCAGCCCGTCCCCATAACAAAATGCCGTAAGACATTATACTGTGAAAGTAACTAAAATAGACCAGTCTAGCGGTATCTGCATCAGTAAATTGACGGATTTTTCTAATAGCATATGCTGCTGAACTTAGCCGCCTCGCAAGAGATGTTAAATGAGAACCCCATTGCAGCCCTGCATCAAGCGTAATCCCCAGGAAAACAGTTTTATCTATGAATTCAAGTTTCTCTTTATTCAATATTATATCACGATCACTACTCTTAACATTTGGTATAGCAAATCTTATGCATTTGTTTTTTTTTTTTCATTTAATACCAAATTGTTTGCTGTGAACCAATTCTGGACTTGAACAAGGGCAGTATTCACGTCATCTAGATTTTGGGCCCGTCTATTTATCTTAAAAATTAAGGAAGTGTCATCAGCAAATAACACCATATTTTGAGGTTGATTTTTCAATAAATATGGTAGATCATTTCGACGGGTGCAAAGTAAATAAAGTTATCTACAAAATGCTGATTTTTAGTTTATTGTACAATCGTTTTAAGAAAACAATTCTTTACAATATGACATTTTTTTTTTTGCAAATATCACATTATTTCAATCAATTTTCGTACGTAAAAAAAGCCAACTACGTATGTTCTTTCAAACACTACGAAGTAAATACGACCAAGTAACGTTGGCCGCATTTACACGGGGCCGCGGGACTTTCCCCGTGCATACACAAAAGGACATCAGTCAGTTGACATGCGCTACGTCGGCTTGATTAGATTTTTGTTATTATTTATGTTAAATGAGGTTTTGTGTCTGATATCTGTGATATTTCGAGGGTTTGTTGTAGTCTTCATTTGAATTAGTAAAATCAATAAAGAACGACGGCAACTGTTGAAGCAATTATGTAGAACAGGAAAATAAGTCATTATCATGAAAACAGAAGATCTAATAAAACTCACAAAATTAAGTGATAATCGTAAAACTGCTGGTGTGAATTAATTTTGTTTAGTAAATATTCAAATTCTTAGATTTGTTGTTTGTAGAATAATAAATCTATAAGAGAGGTCATATTTTAAAATACCGACGCATAAACGACCATCTGCCACCTGAATCATTTTACTTCGCTATCATCGTAGATGTTACAATTTACTTCGGTTAATTTTGTGGAAAATGAAGTACCTACCTACTTGTAAGGTGTTTTTTAAGATTGTTAGGGTTAAATAGTCCTTACAAAGAACCCTTATAGTTTCACCATATCAGTTTGTCTATCCGCAGCTTAGCTTAGAGACGTTTGTTCCGACAAATGTCTGGAACAGCGAGAACGATTTTGATGGGACTTTCACTGATAGGTAGCTGATGATATAAGGAGTAATTTAGGCTACTTTTTTAGACTAGCTTCGTCCCGCGGCGTTACCCGCGGTATGACAATAACCACGGGTAACACCGCGGAGTTAAGCTAGTATAAAATATAAAAAGAAAACATGACTACACGCAAAGTGGAGATGATTTTGTTTCTCGTTTAGGCTATATTATATCGTTGGAGAGGTATTTCAAAAATGTACAGAGTAGTTATAGGACATTCTTTTATTCAGTGCTCCGTTTACGAAATATTAAACTTTAAAGTGCAAATGTTTGTAGAGTCAAAAACTATCACGGCTAAGTTACTTGAGAGGCCGACTTGTGCTTAACCACTGAAAGAGAATGACCACTGAAAATGATTCAAAACGCAACTTCAGTGTAACTTATACACTGCCCGTTGGCTTAAGACAAATCTAGCCCTAGAAGTGTAAAAGTTTGCAAAACAATCATTTGTCCATCCATTGTCCACAACAATAAATTTGTCCATCAGTCACCAATTTATATAGAGCGCTTTGGATAAATATGATTAAAATACTGGGAACCGTTCAAAGGAGTTAAGATAACAAAAATAAGATAAACACAGCGGCTGTAATCGAAGGTGTCTGTAATCACGTAAAATCTTTTCAGCCTGTGGAGTCCCGTTATATAAGAAAAGACTCAAATAAATTTTACTTATCCGGTGGCTAGAACTTCTCAATTATATTCAAATTATATCAAGCATGTACAGAGGAAAATAATGTTTCAACAGGGTTTAATCAACACATGAAAAATAAAGATGTTGCAAGGTCTCTAAAGAAACAGGATAAAAATCAAGCAACTGCACATCCTGACAGTGTAACTTCAGCTATTTTCGACTTTCAATTTTTTTTATCTACGCCTCAGGGAGAAACAAATTTATTTTATTCCCCCTGTTAGCCGTAGTTTCAGGCCACATGTAACATATTCCTTTTTTTAAACCAATGGGTCTTAAAGCTCTTTACATGTTATGCACTTTTTATGTTTGAAATGTTATACACTGTAAAATTAAAGAAAGTTTATAATAAAATGAACTTGCTTCTCCCTGAGGCGTAGATAAAATAAATTGAAAGTCGAAAGTAGCTGAAGTTACACTGTCAGGATGTGCAGTTGCTTGGATTTTATCCTGTTTCTTTAGAGACCTTGCAATATCTTTATTTTTCATGTGTTGATTAAACCCGTTTGAAACATTATTTTCCTCTGTCCATGCTTGATATAATTTGAACATAATTGAGAAGTTCAAGCCACCGGATAAGTAAAGTTTATTTGAGTCTTTTCTTATATAACGAGACTCCACAGGCTGAAAAATTTTTACGTGATTACAGACACCTTCGATTACAGCCTTAATTCCTTTGAACGGTTCCAAGTATTTTTATCATATTTATCCAAAGCGCTCTATCTAAATTGGTTACTGATGGACAAATTTATTGTTGTGGACAATGGATGGACAAATGATTGTTTTGCAAACTTTTACACTTCTAGGGCTAGATTTGTCTCAAGCCAACGGGCAGTGTATACGTTACACTGAAGTTGCGTTTTGAATCATTTTCAGTGGTCATTCTCTTTCAGTGGTTAAGCACAAGTTGGCCTCGCAAGTAACTTAGCTGTGATAGCTTTTGACTCTACAAACATTTGCACTTGAAATGCAATTGCAACTGATGATGATGGATTCTTAATACAACGATTTGATAAAGATTTGAGAGCAAAATTTAATACTTCCTAGGTAACACGAATTTTCTTTTATGAATCACGAAACTATAGAGAACGAGATTAATTTATTGTTACTTTTTTAATTATGTATCGATAATAATATATAATTAAATAGCTACGTAAGTTTAAATGTTGATTCAGGTTTTGGTTAATCATCACATAAAAAGAGTTATATATTTTGTTTCTGTGATTATTGTTTGACAGGCTAAAGTAAGTAAAATATGTGTATTTTTTTTTATCTAAATGTTATTACTTAATTTCTATTATTTTCAAACGTAATTGGAAAAAAAAATCCTAAAAAAAAATATATAACCAAGTTTTAATATTTCATTTGACCGCATTGTGTGTCATTTATTACTTTAGAAATACGACGCATAAAAAGCTATCTACATTATTATGTTCTGTAATAGATCTATTATTAATTAAAGGATGTTGGGTAGTATTTATCATTAAAATTAAATGTTTCAATAAAATCTTAATACAGTAAATTAAATCAAATTCAATTTATACACGAAATTTAAAGTCCCTCGTATATACGACCAACTGGCAGTTGACACAATTAGTATTATTTATAATACAATGTAGATGCGAACAACTACAAAATTTCGTGAAATAACAAGAAATTCCTGAAATAAATATCGTATATAAATGTGTAAGAGTGTAAATATGTATTAATAAAATTTACAGAAAAATCGATTCATTAATTTAAAAAAAAACACACTTTTTAGATCTTTTCGCTCTCCTGTAAAGTAGCTATTTTGCAGATAACTCTTTTTACTTTGCACCCGTCGATTTATATATACTAGAAAGATGAAAGGACCCAATATTGAACCTTGAGGAACCCCCATTTTTACTTTTAAACCCTGTGAATTAACACCATTTATTTGCACATATTGTTGTTTATCACTCAAATAAGATTTGACCAAATTCAGTGCAAGTTTTCCTAGTCCGTAATGCTCAAGTTTCAAAAGTAATGTGTCGTGATTTACGCAATCAAATGCTTTGGAGAGGTCACAAAAAATTCCTATGGCGTCTTGGGACTCTTCCCACGCAGTAAATATATGCTTTAATAAGGTTACACCGGCGTCAGTTGTACAACGTCCCTTGGTGAAACCATACTGTTGATCATGTATGATTCTGTTGGTGTTAAAATGATCGAGCATTTGATTAAGCATTACCTTTTCAAAAACTTTGCTAAAAACTGGTAACACGGATACAGGTCTATAATTATTAGTATCTTTACTGTCCCCGGATTTGAAAAGAGATATTACTTTACTGAGTTTCATTAAATCAGGGAAAACTCCTTGGTCAACACATAAATTAAAAATTAAAGCTAAGTATGGGGCTATATATAGTCTCAAGTATGGATGTACAAACTTTGATAGACATTCCCCATAGATCTTCGGTCAGTTTGATTTTTATTTGCCGGAAAGCCTTAATAACTATCATAGGGTTAATGTGTTTAAATTTAAATTCAGCCAGGCAGCCAGACACATTCGCCTTTAATAAATCAATTGAGACATCAGGTGAGGAATTAAGAGCCTCTGTAGTTTTCAATGGTATATCGGTAAAGAAATTTACAAATTCTTCAGCTACTTCCTGATTTGAGCTTTTAGGACCACATGCTGTATCTAATGTGTAGCTAGTGTTACGTATTTTCTTCCTGTTAGTCTCGTTATTTATGACTTTCCAAACTGTCTTTATTTTATTTTCTGCTGATTTGATCTTGTTGCTAATGTGCAGGGATTTAGCAACCTTGCATGTATTTCTAAAAGTTTTTGAATACTTAGCAACATACTTGTTAAAAGTTTCAGAGTTTATAAAAGGCTTAAGGCCATAAAGCTCAAATAGTCTTTCCCTACTTATTCTGATACCTTTAGTTGCCCAATCACTAAATATAAATTTAGGGCAAATACTTTTTGTCTTCTTTTCAAAAGTTTTGTTGAATTCCGTGTGAACTATTGAAAAGAAACGCTCATACAATTGATTTATATTAATATCGTCAAGGCTCATAACACTTAACTTGTTTTGTAGGGAATTATTATACCTATCTAATTTGCTGGAAGTTATAGGTCTAAATTTAATCTGAACTTTTTGCAATGGCGTGTTACACCTAAAAGTTACTGTTTGTCCACTATGGTCAGACGGTAGACAATTTACTATGGCTTTATCCAAGTAATTACAATCGCAGAAAACATTATCTATACAAGTAGCAGAAGATGGAGTGACTCTAGTAGGTTCTATAAAAGTGTTGGTCAAGTCAAATGACTTAAAAAGATTTAATAACCGACTACTATTTGAATTTTCTTCTAAAATATTGATATTAATTGTATATTTATTACTGGCTGTAAGTTTTGCCAGGACATCTTCCATTATTGATTCAAATAAGGTAAAGTTTTGATAGTTTGGGGGTCTGTACACACACACAATTACATGCTTATCTAGCTCAACACAGGACAGTTCGACACAATGTTCAACCGAAAGATCCACTATGTCATTACGTTGCTTAAATTTAAAACTATTTTTTATTAATATTAGGGAACCTCCACGAAGCATAGTTTTACGGTTAAAGCAGCTACCCACCATATAGATCTCAAAGTTAATAAGCATTTGGTAATCCTTTAGCCAATGCTCAGTAAAACAAATAATATCAAACTTACTATTTTCTAAAAACAATTCAATTTCTAATAATTTGGAAGAAATTCCTTGGATATTTTGGTGGAATAATTTTAAGGTGTTCTGATGAGGCCCCTTTTTGCTAACTAATCGAGTGCAAGAAGGTACCTTACTGTTGGTAGGATTAACAATATTGTTAATGGTACCTTCCGTTGTCTCACTTTCTAGTTTAAATTAATATTAATATTTGGAGTGAGGCCGGAGACTCCCCTGCCATCCTCAGATAAAAAGACCCTATTATTAATAGACCCTAATTGAGGATTTTCCACGGTGACATATGGATTCTCCTCAGTACAATGTTTGTAAACATTTATAGCACTAATGCTATATTCATTTAAAGTCACCTGTACATTACTATTATTAGTAATAGTCGCCGTGTTAATAATATAACTAAACTTAGACATACTACTTATGTCTGTGTGAATATTAAAAACTAATAGCCTAGCTATTTTGTGTCTACAACTAATAGGTAGATGCACTTTACCCCGAGTCAATCTAAGTTTATCAACAAAAGTGTTGATATCAAGATATATAAGTTTATCACCATAGTGACCTACTAAAAAATGTATATGGTTATTTAACATGTGAATGTAATTTTTTTACTATTACTTAAATTTTCAAAATATGGAAAAGCACACAATATGATTTTCTTACAATTCAACTTCAACAACTCTGAAACAGAGTCAGTGATGTCTTCCTTTTTAATCTTAGAACTATTGCCAATACATATACTAATGGTGGTCACAAACAGTTTTTGTTACTGATGCCACAATCTGTTTGTAGGTTGACCCGGGCATACAAATTGTTTTGGGTACAATAACTCAGGTTATTACTAATTAATTTACCTAGCCCCCTACCTATACTGTCAGAGAACATAACTGAATGATTACAATCATGACTATTAGGTGAGACAAAATTACCAATCTCAGGGAGACTATCATATAACTCAAGCTGTACCATGTGTGAATCTTGTGTCATATTAGTTGATTCTTGGTTCAGTATACTGTCCTGAGACAAATTCTCAACCTGGGACGGGTACTCCATTACCTCAGGCTGGACAGTATCATGGTTGGTAATTGTCTGACAACAACATTGACCCATTACCAACTCCTTTGCTGCAAAAATATGTTCTTTAATTTCGTTTTGAGAAATTACATACCTACTAGAAAGGGAACGTAGTGAGTCCTGAAGTACCTGTATTTCAGACTGCAAATACTGAGTATAACAGAAACAAATTTTGCTTGCTTTACTAAATATAACGTTCCTTATTATTTTAAAAATCAAAAAGATACAGCAAACGACATATATTTTATTTTTTCGTTTACTATGAGATCAGAGTGAAAGCAATTTAGATGTAATCTCTTGCGAAATAAAACAGTTTCACTGAGGAAATTGTACAATCCAGTAGCAGATAATCTAGCTTGTGAGATGTTTAAACCCCTTTTATAATTCAAGTCAGGGAAGTGTGATAGTTGAAATGTTTAAAAATTATACATTACGTTTTTGACGCAATCATTTTCGCTTGCATGAGTGAAATTTCTGTTTTTAATTATTATTGGTATTAAGCCGAAAGCGTGTAGAGCTCACGTCTTCCTGTGCTTTAATTACGAGTAGATTCAGGGTAGGACTTTGAAATCAAATCCAAAATCCTCCCCAGAGTAGGGCCGTGCTTTGAACTAGTTTTAGTACAAAAACCTGGGTAATTTACCAGCCCAATAGCATCTCTAAAGTGCCGAAGAATGGAGGAATTTCTCATCATGTTAAAATAAATGAAGACTAAACGTATAGTAGGAAAACTAGAGTTGATACACTTACATTTGTAGAGGCCGCTATAGCAAGTCACAAATTAATATTATTAACGATTCTAGTATAAAGAAAACAATCGGCCTGGGAGGCACCAGCAACTTAAGTCTGGATAGTTGGCAAGATGTACTTTTTATTATACCTTGAGTGTATGTAAACAAAAACAGGTTTAAAGGGCTAAAGTAATGATTTTTTAGAAGGTCATTTTTTATGTTTGTTAGTTAGCTATCTACAAATGTAAAAGACATCTGATATCAACTCAAAAGGGTTGAAGGTTTTAGATAATGATGAATGATATATAAAGTCATATGTATTGCTGAAAGTCATTCAGATTCATCGTCTCTAAAGAGAGCAACACGGTGAAAAACTAGTTCTGGGTAATTCAAAGATACAATTGTTTTGCAAAAATCGGTAAGTAATATTTAATTTTTAAAAGTTTATTTTGATGAAAAGACTGATGATAATTGAATATCGTTGCTTACGGAGACTTACAATTTAAAATTATAAGTGTGCCACTTTTGAACTTTTCCCTTCGAAATATGGGGTTCACCCTATATTTCATGAATATTTAGGCAACATATATATTTTACGGTATCTATACTTTTACTATATAAATGTTATAAATATGTTAAAAATTATTAACTTATCTCAGATTGAAGTTAATATATTTCATACCATAAGGAAACATAAATTTTTTTCGTTGCTTCACCAAATATTTAATTTTTTGTTAAAGCGATTCAATTTTTTCAGATTACAATGCTTGCAAAATACTTCTTATTAGTGCTCCTACCAGTTCTTGCATATAGTAGTATAACAATTAATGTTAGACCAGGGAAAACTGATGATCAATCCTCAGTCGAGTTCAGCGGTCAAGAAAGAAATGTAATAAGTGACAAGGAACGTAAGACTTTCCAGCTTAGTGACGAAGCCTTAAAAAGAGCATCCGAAAAATACAAAGGGAAACGGTGTACAGATATGTATCTGAAAGCGCCAACACCTTATGGGAACGTATGGAAGAAATATGATTGGGATGAAGTTGAGAGAATAGTTAAACCGGTCACAGCAAGAATTCTCGGTACCACTTCAAAACCTGTAGCTGTAGCTACTGCAACATATGTTAGTCATCATCACCATATTGAAGCTACATATAGCATAAGCGTAACGCAGCAGGTTGAAGAGTCAGTTGGTCATACTTGGAGTCAAGGAGGAGAAATATCTGTTGGCCAAGAAATAAACTACAACGTTAACTTTGGTGCTGGAAGTGTTGGCGGTGCGACTTCTCTATCTTATTCTTCCACTTGGGGTAAAGATACTACTAAAGCTAGAACAGTGACTCTTGGGACTACTTCTGCAGTAGAAGTTACAATACCACCAGGTGGTATGGTTGTAGCCACTCTAACGGCCACACAAGGAACCATGGACATAGAAGTAGATTACGTAGCAACATTGACAAATGGAGATGTATTTTGTAACTATGAAAACACATACCAAGGTCATCGTTTCTATGCATTTTCTATGAGGACTATGCAAAAGTACGGTAATTTGACAAGATCTGTAAGATTCACTGAGAAGATAAGAGTTGGTTTCTATACAAATGCTATAATTGAGGTAACTAATGGAACGACACATAATGAAATTACAGAGGAACCAGGTGACATTATTGCTGTAAGCGAAGAAAAAGAAACTTAGATTGTAGACGTAGGAAGAGATACAACCTTCATATATGTTTTATATTATACGAGTACCTCAAATTACCTTCATATTATTGTTTTTTTATTTTTAATGTTTTTTTTAATAAAATGTTGAAATTATATATTTTGCATTATACTTATTAACTCGTAACCTAATCGAAAACATATTTTTTGATTTAAAAGAGGCATTCTTAGTAATACGGTGGTCCTGTATCTATTAAGAATGTCGTTTGTGCAAAAAGACAACTGTCCAGTAGAGCAGTTCTAGTCTAGTCAACAAGTTCAAAAACGTGAAAAATAGAGATAAAGGTCCTAAAAATATGAACGATGGCTCATTCGATTCGGAATCACCTCTAGAAAAATGTTTTTGAAGGATTTTGGTGCAGGTTAAAAATTGCAATTTTTATTAACAAAATAAGATGAAAAAAAAATGATATTTCGTTTTTTGTTAATAACTCGAAAAATATTAACATTGAAGCAATTTTGAAAAAAGCTCGTTAAAGAGGAGGAAATTTCTAATAAAAAAGTCCTAACTCCCGGAATTCTATCTCCATTATTTATAATTTTGATTAGACGTTGAAAATAGGTCTCCGCGCGGCAGTTACGGTTTGCGCGCGCCGCCGCTAAAGAGAGTTCAGCAATAAAAATATTTTTTTATAACATAAAATGTGATTTTAAAAATTTGAAAAAATTCTAGTATCTTCTTAACACTTGAAAGAATCGAGCCCTGAAAAAACAAAGTTTAATCACCATTTTTCAAAAAGTTATTCAATTGTTAACTAACCAATTTTTTCTCAATCTCCATGGGCATAAACAATGGGATGAAAGGTATAAATAATTGGCCTATAAAGGAGATGGATACGCTTTCATACAATGTTGGGCCCGGATGTAAAAAGATAAAATTGGTGTCGATTGATAGCTACTATATTAACAAACAATCACTGAATTATTTCAGATTTTGGCAATCTGAGAATAGATGTAATAGGTATTTAAAGTGAGGTTAGGTACGTAACAGCCGATTTTTGAAGTGCGATTGTAATTTTTACCCGACTGCCGAAAGAAGATAATGGGTTTATTAGTATACGTATGTATATTTGTATGTAGTTATGTTTGTTCCTCTTGGCGTTGTGTAGACCAAACGTGTAAGACGATTTTAATTAGGTATCAATATAAAGGGTTTTAAGAATTGATTTCAAAAATATAAAAACAATTATAAACCATATGTCGCCCTCCCCACCGAACAATATCGTAATGGCAATTTTTAAATTTTACAGGAAAAATTAAATACTGTTTTTGAGTATTATCTCAGCAAGGGAGCATCGTAAGGTAACCATTTATGTGTCAAAACAAAGCTAATTTAATTACTTTATATTTTCTTTTGGTTTTTTATTTGTAATTGTTTTCAAAATAAAGTTATTGGCGAAAATAATATTACCGAAATTGCAGCTCAAAAGTATATTGTGTAATGCATCATTGCCATATTGTTCGCGTGTAAATCCAACAATTTTAGTCAGTATTAGTACATTACAGTAATATTCGTTAAAATGTGCTGTTAAAAATGTTAACTATAATATGATATTACAAAATTATTTGCGTGAAATTAAAGTGATAATTTAAAAACTTTATAAAGTTTATCTATATGATACCGTTAACAGCACTACGAATTTTCACAATTTTCTATCATGTATTTAAAAAAATCATTACCAAATTGCGTAAATAAAAATAAAACCCTAAAATAATTGTTTTACACCTTACTCGAAACACACTTATGTATTTCTTCATCGAATAAAATGGTAATAGTCACTTATCGAAAAAAATAACTATTACATAATCAGTATTAACTTGTTTTGGTATTATTCGTGTAAAAGGGTATGTTAGATTTTAAATGAGTAATATTGTTATGTTCATCACGGGGACATTGAAATTAGTGTACTTTTCTAAATATCCATATAAAAAGTACAATTTTATTTTATAAGGTGTAATTAGTGTTCTAAATACCGAATATGCAATAAAACGTAAACTATCGTAATAGCACATTATCATATTATTCGCTGGGGAGGGCGATGTATCCTTCGACTGCACAGCATGTACCTATTTCTTCTTATTTACCAACGTAAACAAGAAGAAATAGGTTGTTTTAATACGCATAGCAGTCGGGATTTTCTTTTAATATCATTTAGATAGTATGAAATATTACCTATAACTGCACGGTTGGCCTAGTGGCTTAAGCGGTCGCCACGCCGCTTCCTACTACGCCAAGTGTCGTGGGTTCAAATCCCACGTAGGACAACACTTTGTGTGATTCACAATTTGTTGTTCTGAGTCTGGGTGTCCTTTGTGTCCGTTTCATGTATGTTTGTAAAGTCCCCCGCGACACAGGAATTTATATTCCTAATGCGGGAGTTGTCTTTTAAAAAATCAAATCAAATCAATCAAACCTATATATTTTGAAGAGTGGGAAGGAGATGATGTTTAAAAATGAAAATCGTTTTTATTAATATTTATTATTCATCTTCAATTATATTAAGAACGTCATCTAGGAATTGTGCAGGTGGTACTACATTTTCTTGGCACCTAACCCAACTAAGATACCATAATATTGACATAACATGGGCGCAGTAGCCTGTAGTCCATTTGCCTACAGCCTTGCCTTGCCAGCAGCTCTGTCCGCAGCCACCCAACAAGAATTGCATATGTGACTGGTTACTTCTATCTGCAACAAACAATACATGATCATTTCTGTATTTAAAAAATCAATTTGAATTAGAACAAAAGCATTTATAAAAACAATGTAAACTCGGTGTGTGATTCAACTTACAGTTTTAGACATAATCCACTCTTGAATAACATTATAAATTCTTAATTCATGAGTTGAGCCAGTGTGAAGTAAATGGCTGTCTTTAGATGCAAGAGAACGTCCATATCGGAGACAAACACTACGGTGGCTAGGATGTCTACGTTCACTAAGAGGTGAACTTTGAGCCAAATCCCAGCAAGCTATGAAAACATGTTTACCTGAAAGATTCATAACAGATAACATGATTGCTTTTTATATTCTGTTACTTAGGCAGAATGTACCCGGCTCACTATATTTTTATAACAACTTTATTGTACAATACTTAAGTTCTATGTGAATAAATGATTTGATTTGATTTACTCTGCCCAATGGTTACTAAGTTTAATGTAATGTATATCTAAGTGGCTTTTAAATGTTGACCTATCTATACTTTTTATTTTGTTTGTGTTAAGGTGAAGGAAAACATATATATATCCATATATATGTATATTTATTGTTATCAGATCCAAAAGGTTTTTAATAACAGATAAAATTATAACTTTTTTTTGTAAGTTTATACATTCCAGTTCATTTTGTAACTTTATACATTCTTTTACTAAGGCAAAATGTACCCGGCTCACTGTATTTTTATAACAACTTAATTGTACAATACCTACGTTCTAGGTGAATAAATTATTTGATTTGATTTACTATGCCCGATAGTTACTTAGTTCAATATAATGTATATCTAAGCGACTTTTAAATGTTTACCTATCTATACTTAATATCTTAGAATAATTGCACATAGAAACTAGGTGAAGGAAAACATACATATATAAAAGTAAAGATTGCAAGCCAGTGTGGTAGCTGGTGAGTTAATAAACAGGAATTGAGTTAATACTTACAGATTGTGGTGCAAGCCATTGTCGAATTACACTGCTAGTAACATTTCATCATCCAAAACTCGACGACTTAGTGTATTACAGCGACTAGTCGCTATGGCATAATTTACACAACGATCCATGATGTTAATCAATATCCAATCGGTACGCCGTTCGTAGAATCCAAAATAACAAGTTAGTCAAGTTTAACATATTGTTATAAGCTAGTTTTATTACATTAACTTTGTTAAAAGCGGGATTCTCTTGAAACGAGTGTCGATCGATGTCATGTCACGCATGTCAAGTCAGAGTTAGCACAGATTAAAAGTACAGTTATCGATTAGTAAACGTGAATAGATTTATTTTAATTACGTAGATATTTAATTACTTTAAACTCTTAATTCTTTAATCCTAACAGATTTAATTATTTTAAATGAATTAATCATCTGGTGAAAGCATTTTTGTAAATACTAAAGCACTTTCGTAAACTCTGTAACGTTAATCGATTATAACTGAATCGCTATTCGATTACTTCGTAACCTTAACTTAATTATTTGATTTCTCATTTTCCAGATTGTCAATTGAGGAGATTTTTCACATTTTGATTTAGAAAAATATAACCTTTTTTTTGAGCAATACCTCAACTTATTACAATTTGGGCCCAAAAGTCCCCATCTCCTTTTAAACTTCGTGGAGCCCTTTTGATATATGTACTTTAAAAGATCCTGCGGTTTATTTTCATTAAAGTTTATTAATTTGTTAATTATGATTTTTTAAAACTATTGAAAAATTTGTGATTTTTAATTTTTCAATAGTTTTAAAAAATCATAATTTAAGTTTATTAATTTGTTAATTATGATTTTTTATAACTATTGAAAAATTTGAGATTTTTAATTTTTCAATAGTTTTAAAAAATCATAATAAACAAATTAATAAACTTTAATGAAAATAAACCGCAGGATCTTTTAAAGTACATATATCAAAAGGGCTCCACGAAGTTTAAAATTTATAGGCCAGTTATTTATACCTTTCATCCCATTGTTTATGCCCATGGAGATTGAGAAAAAATTGGTTAATTAACAATTGAATAACTTTTTGAAAAATGGTGATTAAACTTTGTTTTTTCAGGGCTCGATTCTTTCAAGTGTTAAGAAGATACTAGAATTTTTTCAAATTTTTAAAATCACATTTTATGTTATAAAAAAATATTTTTATTGCTGAACTCTCTTTAGCGGCGGCGCGCGCAAACCGTAACTGCCGCGCGGAGACCTATTTTCAACGTCTAATTAAAATTATAAATAATGGAGATAGAATTCCGGGAGTTAGGACTTTTTTATTAGAAATTTCCTCCTCTTTAACAAGCTTTTTTTAAAATTGCTTCAATGTTAATATTTTTCGAGTTATTAACAAAAAACGAAATATCATTTTTTTTTCATCTTATTTTGTTAATAAAAATTGCAATTTTTAACCTGCACCAAAATCCTTCAAAAACATTTTTCTAGAGGTGATTCCGAATCGAATGAGCCATCGCTCATATTTTAAGGACCTTTATCTCTATTTTTCACGTTTTTGAACTTGTTGACTAGACTATTCAAAGTTTGTTTTGAAAAAAACTGAATGTTGAATTTTTCACTGATAGTTTTGTATGTTGTAGAGTAGTAAGTTTTGACATAGGTAAATTATAAAAAATTACCGACAATGAGTGTATTGTGAATGAAGCACTTACAATATTTACAAACGGACTATTTTAGCAGCGAATTGTCTGTTGCGCCACTTACTAATCAAATCAAATAAAACCATTTTATTTCAAAAATAACCAATACAACGGCACTTTTAAAACGTCAAGTAGTCAGTCAGTAGTCAGTCGTGAAGCTAATTGTCTAATCCAATTCGTAGATCCAATGGAGTAGAACAGACAAGAAACTCCAAGGACACTTTTCCAACATTGTTTTTACAATTTTTGGTTACATTGGTTAAGGCATTTTATTAAAAAATGTGAGGACAATGTAACGATGCTGATATTTACACAGGTAGTGTCCAAAAATAATAAACAATAATATAATATAGAAGTTGTGAGATGACCAGCCACGACTGGCGGCGCCCGTATCACGAGCATGACCTATGCACCAGCCATCGTCCAGTTCAACCATATCGTAGGGAGCCGAACGACCACACACTGTGTGCTACACACGCCACCGCTAGGAGGACTTTTGAGTGAGCATGACATACTCACAACCGCCAGTCAACAAACAAACTTATGGTACTAGTAACTACAAAGTGTTCACAAGTACAATTCAAAATGTTCGCAGTTATACATTATTAAAGACTACAGTGAAATTAGTCTCGAGAAATTTTGTATATTTTGTGTATATTACTCAGATCTTAGAACGCGTTTCCACTATATCGTTCTGGCCTATACAAAAATGTTTCGATATCGTAACATTACTATTTAATTTTATACTTATCCCTAGCAACACTCTGATTTTAGTTTTCAATAAAAACAAGTTTTTATTTTAAAGAAAAAGGTTTTGACGAAGTTTAAAAGAAGAAGGTGTGTGTGCGATTCACACACGATAGAAGTGAAACTTCAAAGAGGAGAGACCGATATATAAAATGTTTTTTTTTTTTTCCTTTCGTCTAGGTTTTTAAAACTCTGGGGGATCTACGGGGGGGGGGGGGTCAAAATTTTTGTTTTTTTTGGTCTAGGACACACCGTTTCCGAGATATTTCATTCTAAAGCAAAAAATCTTCACTTGATAGTGGAAAGTGGAAACACGCACAAAACCAGAATAAACCAGTTTACGCTGTCCGCAGGTGCCACGTGCAGTCTGGCGTCAGTCGCTTGATACTGTTAGAAATAATAGCTTGATACTTGTTTTAAATTAAGTTCCGATAATTTTTTATCAAATTCATATACTTAATACATATTATAAAATGATTCAAACTCGCAAAGCATTGGCACGTCAGGAGGAGGCCAAACTCCAAATGACACTAAAAGAATTAAAAGTTACTAAGGAGAGGTGTGATCAGCTGATGAAAGAGAGGAGTGATAGTGAACAAACACTCTTAGATACTTTGCATGAAAATGATAGCCTTAGACTTAAGCTGTCTTCATTACACTCAGAATGTGTTGAGGTTACCAATGCTCGGGACAGACTACAGCTCCTCGTTGACTCATTCGACACCTGCAGGGATGAGTACGAGCAAGCTCTGAAACGCATCAGAGTTTTAGAACGCCAGCTATATGAAGCACACTGCACCATTACATCTTTTGAAGACTTCAAGGACAGAATAGTAGCTGCATCAAATCAGAGTCTATACGAGGAGCTGGTCGCTCCCAATTCACCATTGGTAGTTAACAACCATAACTCAGCTATGATTATAGATCTTACAGATGACAATGACTCCTTCAGAGCTAATAGATCTCAAAAAGTCATCAAATGTAGTAAGAAGAGATTAAAAAAGTACATTCGTGTCAAAAAATTTATTACAAAAACAAAAAAGCTTATTTATAAACATAAGTTCTTTATAGATAGTGTAGCATTAAATAAGCAGAGGTTGCAATTAATTGATCAGGTTAATATGTACTCCATAGAGGTAGATAACATGTCTTCACAATATTTTGATGACACCCGAGCTCTTCAAACAGAAATAGAGAAACTAGAAGAGCAACTGAGAACTATCAATAGCAAATATGAGATTTCTCAGAAACAAAGTAGGGAACAAGTAATGGCAATAGGTAAATTAGTTAATTCATGCAATTGCAGGAATGATTCATTGTTTTTTGATGACCAAAATGAAAGCACTAGTTCTTTAGACAGTTTGCCTGTAACATGTGATACTAGTGTTTTGACAACTAATAACAATAATGTAATTAATATACAAAATAGTAACAAAAATATTCAACATCAATTATACTGTAGCAATAATAATATAGTAATGTTTAGCGATGAAATTGGTAAAAACATGGGCCATGTCTTGTGTGAATCTTTGGGGCAACCGGTGACAAACTACTGTAGCCCTAATGCTAACTACTCTCAAATATTATCTAAAGTAATAGAAAACAAAAATTGTTATAATACAAATACTACCTTAGTTATACTTATAGGGAGAAGGGGAAATGCAAACATAAACAAAATTAAATATTTATTTGAAAAACTTTCTTATTTAAATGTAAAAAAAATAATTTTGTTTGCCTTTCCTTACTGTAAGGGCTTGCCACAGATGGAAAATAATATTAGATTTAAATACAATATTAAATTACAAACAATGACATATTATAATGACAAATTTGAATTTATTGACACTAATGCTGTCATCAATAGTAATTATTTTACGACAAAAGATAATTATTATCTTTCTGGATATTTTAGGCGACAGATAGCTTCTTCGCTATCCTATTTTATTTTTAAATCAGCCAAGATGTTGGCTGTGACTTCTGCTTCTATTGAGCAGAAAGATAGTAGTTATAGTGTACATATTTCTAGTCATTTAAACCAAAGATTTCGACAATAGAGTGTACCTCTAGCAACACTATATCCTCTGAAACATTTTACAAAAACTGTATGAACAGTAACAAAAATTGTTTAAACCTGGTACATCAGAACATTCAAGGATTGATGAGTAAAGAATTAGAATTAGAGCTATACTTAAACTGCAATAATATTGATATTTTATGTTTAACTGAACATTGGCTTAGTAGTCATCAATTCTTGTTTAATTTCAATAATCACCAGGTTACTAGCTCGTTTAACAGAACAAACATGATACGTGGTGGCTCATTAATAATCACAAAAAAGAGTATTAAAGTAAAGGAACGATTAGATATTGTCAGTCTGTCTGTTGAGCGAACTATAGAAATAGCTTGTGTAGAATTTGAGCGGTTCATTGTAATGAGTGTGTACAGGCCCCCATGTAGTTTATATGACATATTTGATAAAATCCTTGAAGATGCATTATTTAGGGCTACACAATGTAATAAAACGGTTGTTGTCTGTGGTGACTTTAATATAAATATTCTCGAAAAGTCGAATATAACTGTAAAGTTTTTAAATTTATTGAAGTCATATAATCTATGTAACGTTTTCTTTGAACCCACGCGTATCACAGCCAGTAGTGCCACTTGTATTGATAATATTTTTACAAATGTGAAACCAATTAATAAGTGTATTGTAAGTGACATGGATTCGGATCATTGCGGGCAGTTCGTTACCTTTACGCGAACAAAACCAGAGGTTCAAAGGAAGCGCATTAGTTACGTTCCGATTACGGAGAGCCGCATGAGCCTGTTCAGGAATAAAATGGCGGATAAGTTGTTTAGATTGCCCTATGATAGTGACCCGAATCAAGCTTTCGCCTTGTTATTTAATATGCTTAATAATGAATTTAAATTAATTTTCACATCAAAAACATTAACGATTAGTGATCGTGTAGTATTCAGTGACTGGGCTACTGTGGGTATCTATAAAAGTCGACAACGGCTATATGAGTTGTATTATGAAAAAACATATAATCATAACTTAGATTTTATAGAATATGTCAAAAATTATTCAAAGACGTTTAAACGCGCCTGTTATGTTGCCAAATCCCTATATTTAAAAAACAAAATAAAAACTTCTGGAAATAAAATAAAAACCACATGGGATATTATAAACGCTGAAACCGGAAGGTCCATTGTACGAAATCGTGACTTCCATTTAAAAATTCATAATGTAGATATTAAAGCGGACGTGGAGGTTGCGACTGAGTTTGAACATTTTTTTACCAACATTCCGATTAGAGCAACCAAGACTCTCTCGTCATCCTCTGTCTCTGCTTGTTTTTTATTAGAAAATAGTGTAAACCGGTGTGATGCAGGTTTGGAATTTTCAGTTGTCAGTGTAAATGATGTTATCAAGGCTTTCAAAAGTATAAATGTAAAGAAAACAACTGATTTATGGGGACATTCAGTACATACTATATCTGCAATAATTGATATGATATCCCCATATTTAGCAACTGTTTTCAATTCTTGTATCGCATCTGGTGTGTTTCCCGATCTGATGAAACAAAGTAAAGTGATTCCATTGTTCAAATCTGGTAGCAGTTCAGATCCATCTAACTTCTGACCTATCTCAATACTTCCAACATTGAGTAAAATTTTTGAAAAATTGCTTTTAAACCAAATGTTACAACATTTTATTAAGCACAACTTGCTTCATCAAAAGCAATTTGGTTTTACCAAAGGTCGTTCAACTACAGACGCGGGCGTGGAATTGCTTAAACACATATATGGCGCCTGGGAGGATTCACAGGATGCGTTTGGTATTTTCTGTGACTTGTCTAAGGCTTTCGATTGTGTTCATCATCCTACACTCATCAGGAAGTTACAACACTACGGAATAAGAAATAATGCTCTAAATATTCTAACGTCGTATTTGAATAAAAGAGTTCAAAAAGTTAATATTAATGGCAAAACATCCTCAGGATCCCCGGTAACAATGGGCGTCCCACAGGGTTCTATTCTAGGGCCATTTCTGTTTCTCATATATATAAATGATCTACCTTATTACGTAAGTGACAATCATGAGATTATACTGTTTGCGGATGACACATCCTTAATATTTAAAGTTAGTCGCCAACTTGACAGTTTTAATGAAGTCAACAGTGCACTCTCGAAAGTGGTACATTGGTTTAATACAAATAACCTTCTCCTTAATGAGAAGAAGACTAAATTCATTAAATTCTCTACACCAAACGTTCGACATGTTACAACCAATGTTCGATTGAATGGACTAGAGTTGGATCCTGTGGAATCTACTGTATTTTTGGGTATAACTATTGACGCGAAGTTACAATGGGGTCCCCAAATAGAAAAATTATCCGGTAGGCTAAGCACAGCGGCTTTTGCTGTAAAAAAGATTCGAAATTTAACTGATGTTGATACAGCTAGAATAGTTTACTTCAGTTACTTTCATAGCATAATGACTTATGGTATCCTACTCTGGGGTAACTGTGCAGATATTAATGACATATTTGTTTTACAAAAACGTGCCGTACGAGCCATTTATAAATTAGGCCCTCGAGTTTCTCTCCGCTCCAAATTTAAAGAGATAAATATTCTGACTGTATCTTCACAATATATATATGAAAATTTAATGTATGTTCAAAGAAATTTAGCAAAGTTTCCTAAACTTAGTGATGTTCATTCGGTAAATACCAGAAATAAACATAATCTTTGTGTTCACGTCACTCGTCTCCACAGAGTAGGCAACTCGTTCATGGGACAATGTATACGCTTTTACAATAAACTCCCTATTGATATTAGGAATTTGCCATTAAGGAAATTTAAGAATACCATTAAATCTAAGTTATCCGCAAAGGGATATTATACCATAGCAGAATATATTGTTGATAAAACCGCCTGGGATTGAGCTGCCCATTCTGCACATGCTGTTTATTGAATGTTTAAATTTATTTTGATGTGACGATGATTTATGATTTAAATTTACATTATACATTTAACAAATTAATCTAAATTTTTGCCATTGTTGACAACCTTTTAATTATTATCTTTAATTATTATAATTGTGACAATTGTAATTATCGCATTTAAGAATATTGTCTGGACTTTAAAAGAGACTGTGATCCCTGAGTTTGTTTCGTCCTTTCTTCTCAGGGCTAGTCCAGTTAGGAAAGGCCGAACTCATCTGCTCAAAAAAAAAGTTTAACTTGCAAAAGTGTTCATGTAACCTAATTGCAGAATAAATAATTTCATTTCATTTCATTTCATTTCAGAACATAAAGCACACATTTCATTCAAAAATTATTATTATTATATGTATGTTTCTTAGCTGTGACGCTAGTAAATGCAAACCTATCACGGGCTTACGCCAAGTGGGTTGGTTCGTTATCAACTACTGTTGGTGTTTGTGTAGTGCATGTGAGGAATCGTCGAACTATGGAACATGTGTCGATTACAACGGACCTTTGCAGTGAGATGTAAGAATTTCTATGTACTCCTATTTCTTTCAGTGAAGTGTGTAATGATTTTGGAATGAGCCCTGTTGATGAGATGATGATTGGTATGATTTTAACAGTGTGTTGTTGCCACATCTGTCGGATTTCATCTGCGAGGGGTATGTACTTTTGTATTTTTTCTGTGTATTTCTTTTTTAAATTATCTGTATTTGGGATTGAAATATCTATTAAATATGTAATTTTTTGATTTTTTAATGTGAGAGTGATATCTGGTCTATTGTGTGGTGTAGATTTATCGGTAATTATATCTCGATCCCAATACAGTTTTACAGAATCGTTGTTTAGGATACTATTTGGTTTATATTTATAATATGGTTCTACCTTCTCAATCAATTTGTATTTAGCTGCTAATAAACTATGTATTTGTTTTGCAACGTTATTATGTCTCTCTGTGTATTGTTTGTTTGCTAAAAATGGGCATCCTCCTGTGATATGGTCTATGGTTTCTTGATTGGTGTTACATAATCTACATCTATCTGATACTACTGTTGGGTCTTTCATGATATATTTTTGATAGTTTTTAGTTCTAATTATCTGATCCTGTATAGCCACCATAAATCCTTCTGTTTCTTTGTATAGATTTCCTCTACATAACCATGCATTAGAAGCTTCTTCATCAACATGATCTTGTTGTAATTGATTCGGGTATTTTCCATGAAGACTCTTTTGTTTCCAGCTTGTGATTCTCTGCTTGTCTGTTATGTGTTCGTGTATGGGGGCTGTATTTGTTTCATTGAGTTTTAATGGTGTGCCTGATGTAGTTAAGGATGTAAGAGCCTTGTGTATAGGGCTATCAATGACTTTGTTAAGCATGTATGTGCGAATGTGTTGTACCTGGTTGTTGTGTAAGTTTTTTATATCTATCAGTCCTCTACCTCCTAAGTTTCTCTTAATATTAAACCTTTCTGTAGCAGAATGGATATGGTGTATATGGTGTTTATAAAATGTGGTACGTGTAAGCCTATTGAGACGATCTAAATCTGTGTTTGTCCATTTGATAATTCCAAAAGAATATGTTAACACGGGTACCGGATATGTATTCACAGCTTTCACCGTGTTTCTACCTGATAATTCTGTTTTTAATATTTTAGTTAACCTACTTGTATATTTAGTAATAAGCTCTTCCTTTATTTTACCGTGATCTAATCCGGTGCTCTGTGAATATCCTAAGTATTTGTACGTATCATCTTGGCCCATTTTATCGATCAGTGCGTTTTGTTGTGTGTGTAAAATATAACAGTCTGTTTCATTATGTTTACCTTTAATAATACTGTTTACCTTGCATTTGTCTATTCCGAATTTCATTTTGATATCTGTGCTAAAAAGTTCAGTAGCTGTTAAAAGACTATTCATCTGTTGTTTGTTACCAGAGTAGAGTTTAATATCATCCATATAGAGTAAATGTGTAATTTTTGTATTACTTTCTCTGTGTAGTGAATATCCTAGTTGAGTTTTATTTAGTAATGTGGATAACGGATTCAATGACATACAAAACCATAAAGGACTTAGTGAATCTCCTTGGAATATACCTCGTCCTATCTGTATTGGGTTCGACTTTATCTCTTCTGAGACTGTCTTAATGTTTAAAATCGTGGTCCATCTCTTCATAGTTTGGTGTAGAAACTCCGTCAAAGACTTATCTATTTTATAAATGTTTAAGATCTGTAATAACCATGAATGTGGGACGCTGTCGTAAGCTTTTTGATAGTGTATGTAGGAATAATAAAGATTTCTGTGTGATTGTTTAACCTGGTTATGTATTTCTGTGTCTATTACTAATTGTTCTTTACATCCTTGTGATCCTCTTTTGCAGCCTTTTTGTTCTTCAGCTATTATATTGTATTTTGTTAAATGATTATTTATTTTGTTTGCTATTATTGATGTCAGTAATTTATATAGTGTCGGGAGACATGTTATCGGTCTGTATTTGGCTGGGTTTTGTGTATCTGTGTCTTTAGGTTTAAGATACGTGTTACCTTGTGTGAAAAATTTAGGCATGGTGCTGGGTTCTTTAATCAGTTTACTAAAGGCAATTGCAATATAATTATGTGTAGTGGTGAAATATTTAATCCAGTAATTATGTATTTTGTCAGGTCCGGGAGTTTTCCAGTTTAAAGTTCTCTTTACGGCGGTTTGAACATCTAATTTTTGAATGATAATTTCGTCCATAGGTTCTATGTTTTGCATTCGATCCACTTCATCCTTTATCCATTGTGCTTCAGTATTATGTACTACCGGTTCTGACCATATGTTTTTCCAAAAAACTTCTATTTCATTCATATTAGGAGGGTTTTCTACTGTTATTTGTGTGCTAAGCTTTCTATAGAATAATTTTTGGTTGCTATTAAATATAACGTTGTCCCTATGTCTCTGATTTGATACTTTATACCTACGTAGCCTCTTGGACAAAGCCTGCAACTTTTGAGTTTTTGTATCCATGTCTTCTATTGCTGCTGTTTTATTTGTATATATTCTGCTTAGTTTTATCTGATTTCTTCTTGACATATTTTCTTTTATGAACTGAGACAGTCTTCCTATTTCTTTTCTTAATCGTGCTATTTTATTTTCTATTCGCCTCTCCCACGCTGGTTTACTATGACTTCTTCTCTCGCCTTCGTCTTGTTTTGGTGGGTTTTTATTAAATATTGATGTAGCTGTTATTGCTGCGCAATATATTAAGTCTTGTATTTCTTCTATACATGTATCTGTGTTGTTAAATAGTTGTTCCCCTATTAATTGATTTAGTATATCAACAGCTGCTTTAGATGACCAGGTTATTTTTTTTTTGTACAATTTACAATTTGGGTAGACTTGGGCGTAATGTTGGATCTGTTCCTCTATATTTAGTTAAATTTTCAAAAAATATAGGTTTTATATGCTGTAATAAATCTTCAGTATCGTTTGTTTCCATTTCTGTATGAGAAGTTTGTGTATATTGTGTGCCCGATGAAACTGTATATGTATTTATTGGAATTTGTTCATTATTTGTCATAGACGATACTGTTGATTGTGTTTGTAGAGAATTATCTATCATATCATTCGTCTGCGAGGATGGGTGATGCTGTGTGTGATTATTCTCATTTTGTTCAACTATATGTTGTGTGGTTTCATGGAAGCTAGATTGATATGTAGGTTGTGTTGGAATTGTGTTACTATTAGCTAAGTTTTGTTCTATTTCTTTTTTTATTATTTCTCTTTCAGTAGCTGGGATTCTGTTGTTGCGATGTATGACTCGTATTTGATCTACTAATCTTTGTTCTGAGAGGATATGAAGTTCTGGATATATGTTAATGAATTTAGTGTAAAGGCATGTACGATATCCTGTTAAGTCTGTTTCGCATTTTGTTATCGTGTAGTAGCAGCGGAGTAATTGTCGATTAACTTCATCTGTCCATTTCATCCGCTGCCTAGTTTTACCAGCAAGGGTGGTTGCAGGCAACATGTCCTGAAAAACACTTCTAGCTGTATTATGTGGAGTGTATGTTGTAGTTGTTTTGCTTGTTTCGGCTGTAGTAGGTTGTGTGGCCGTGACCCGCCTGTTCAATCTACGACCACTGGCGGTCCGCATGTATTATTATTATTATTATTATTAAATTATTATAATTAAATTTTGTATTTGTTGATTGTTGTTATTGTTTGTTATAATTGTTATAATATTTGTTGAAGTGTTTAATTTGTGTGTAAGTGTTGTAACTTTATATTGTTAATTCAAAATAGCTCCAGTGTTAAAACATGGTCGAGGCCAGCCTTTGACTTCTCAAACTAAAGAAGTTTTGTATTGTTTGTACAAATATTTCGAAAATGAGTGTAATAACAACCCGAGCAGTATTATGACCCCCACTCAATTAGTTGCTAAATCAACAGGAATTTCAATAGCATCCGTCAGAAAGGTAGTATCAGAAAGCAAATGTAGTCCTTCAGATCAGGAAGTAACATTTAATTCTCCTAAAAAGAAACCGAATCGTAAACCTACAATAGTAATCGATAACTTTGATCAGCAAGTTATCAGAAGAACAATTCATGACTTCCACATCACAAATAAAGAAGTTCCCACTTTGAAAACTTTGCACGCAAAATTGCAAGAAGATATCGATTATAAAGGTTGTGTCAGCACGTTACGAAAACACGTCATGTCATTAGGTTTTAAATGGAAGCAAACAGAAGATAGCCGGAAACTTCTTATGAAAAAACACGAAATTAGATACTTCCGAATTAATTATTTGATGAAAATTGCTGAATATCGTGAACAACGCCGACCAATTGTTTACACCGACGAAACATATATACATACATCACATACCCTCTCGAAATCTTGGTCAGATGGAAGCACTTCAGGTTTGAAGCAACATATATCGAAAGGCAACCGCTTAATCATTGTTCATGCCGGTGGTATGGATGGCTTTATACCAAATGCATTGCTTATGTTTAAAGCCAACCAAAAAAGTGGAGATTACCACGACAATATGAACTATGACAACTATTCAAGGTGGATTCAAACTCAATTAATACCCAACTTACAACCAAATAGTGTTGTTGTTGTTGACAACGCACCATATCATAACTCAATACAAAATCCTGCACCGAATAGTAATTCTAGAAAACAGCAAATGATTGACTGGCTGACATTGCGAAACATTGAGCATTCATCCACGTCGCTTAAGCCGAGATTTGTAGAGTACAAGATAGACGAAATATTACGACAGCACGGTCATACTGTGATGCGTTTACCACCATACCATCCGGAGTTTAATCCTATAGAAAATATATGGGGGATAGTGAAAACATGTGTCACAAAAAAGAATGTCGCAATGAATATGAAGGTTATAATGTCATTAGCTGAAGAAAAAATGAACGCCATAACTGTAGAGGAATGGAGAAAAGTTTGTCTGCATGCTATTGAGGAGGAAAACAAATAACAGGGTAGAGACGCAGCTTTAGACACATTAATAGAACGAATCATAATTAATTTAAATAATTCGTCTGATGAAAGCGAGGATAGGGAAGGTTTTGATATGCCAGGGGTTGATTAATTATTAGAATAAAAAATTTATGGCCGGACAACACTTAATTCATACAGGTCTTCACTGAAGTGCTGAAGTGAAAACCGGCATTCACTGCTTGTAATGTTTGGAACTGGCTTGTCTGCCTCATACAGTTCCATAGATTACAATGCAGAGGATACACATTTTCACGTCCGTATTAGTACGTAGTGCGTATGCGTAGACGTGTACGAATTTGGTGTGTTCTAGCCACAAACGTATAATACCTTTAAAAATAAATAAAAAAATGTTGTTTTTTTTTATTTGCCATACACTACTACAAACGCAAAAATTTCTCCAAGCTAATTTACCTGTACTACAGTTTTACACCCTAGCCTCATTAATTAATATACCTTTGAATATAATTAACATGGCAAAAAAAACACGTGCATGTGTGTTGCACAATTCCGATTATTACATCAACTATACTCATAATCCTGCACTTGAAAGAGAAAACCAATAAGATTTTTACTTAAATGTCTAGGTTGTTTTAAACTTAGGTTAGGTTTTTAGTATATAAATAATATATATACAATTCTGTACTAAGCAGTTCTATGCAATAAATTCCTAAAAATACACAGACTAAAATTTGGCTTTTAAATTAAGTTAGTATTTTTAAAGACATGGAGGCGCTGCATACATATCCGGCGCCTCCATCGAGGTCAACTCGGTCCGAGCCCAGATGGAGTATATGGGCCTGGTCCTTGACGGTAGGTGGCTCCTTGACGAGCACTTCCTATAGCTTGCTCCAAAGCTGGTGGACACTGCCATAGACCCAAGGCGACTTTGACCCGATTTGGGCTGAGCCAGTTTTTCCACGAGACTGCTGTACACGGAGGTTGTCTGGGCTATGGCACTTTATGGTGCATCGGTGTGGGTGGCGGCTCCTACCGCCCAGTATAGGGCACGCCGCTGACGTCTCTCGAGGATATTAGCGGTCAAAGCCATACGAAGATATCACACGGTGTCCACGGAGGTGGTGTGCGCCTTGGCCGGTACACCCCCGTGGGATTTGGAGGTGTGAAGCCGCTCGCCGAGCCACAATGGCTAGAAGGTCATTCCGGCTGAAGACTCCACTTGCTTGCCTCCGCCGTGGAGGCTCTCCAGCCGGTCATCGCCGAGTGGGCAGAGCACTGAACCCTTTCCTTCCGACTCATGCAGATTCTTTCCGGGCACGGTTGCTTAGGAAAGTACCTGTATTTGTAGTAAAGAAAGCTAAATTTGTTTCTGTTAAAAATAGCGATCCCGACTATGTTTAGCTTGAGATTGTGACACGATCGTTTTATGAAGAAACGTCCTGCGGTATTGTAAGCGGCTTTAGTTGTTTTTCAATATTATATTGTTCACTGTTTCAATTTCTCGGTGACGTAATGGGAGCGTATACGACTGCTGAGCTTGAGATTTTGGGTTCGATTCCCGGGTCGGAGGAAATGTGTGTATGATCCACAAATATTTGTTTCCGAGTTTGGGTGTTTTCTGCGTATGATTTATTTGCAAATGAAAAGCATATTTTAGTATTTATATCTGTTGTCTAATACTCGTATTACTAGCTTTGCTTAGTTTGGGACTACGTAGCGTTGTGTGTAAGATGTCCGAAATATTTATTTATTCCAAAATATTTTATTTTCAAAATAAAATCGTCGTCATTGCTTTATATAATAGAAGCAATCTACCAGTGAAAGTTCCGATTAAATGGGACCAGCTACTTCTGAGATTAGACGGAACAGTCATTCATACAAAAATTTCGAAAATTGACTTTCTGATACAAGTATTCAAGAAATTCCACGTTCAAGATGTTTCCATTTGAGTTTAGTGAAAAGCAAATTAAATTGCAAGCAAAACTTCAATTTCATTTGATTGTACAGATATATACATTTAAGTTTATTATATATCATCACCAACAGCCTTCAACAGCCCACTGCTGGACATATAGGCCTCTCCTTAGAAAGGAGGTTTTGGCCTACTATACCATGCTGGCCAGATGGGTTGGTATAGGGTTGATTTTAAGTTTTCCTTCTCTTTGCATCGATGTTGTCTTGCGTAGTTTATCCTTGAGGTACGCGTCCTTTGGCCCGCGCCGGACGCACGGCATGCACGGCACGCAACGGATTGAACGGATTTGCCTTGCTCATAAATGCCGGCGTTTGGTGCGGGCGGCACGGATAGTGGACGTTCCGTTCCGGCGCGGGCCAATGGACGCGCACCTTTAGTTGCCTTTTACGACACCCGCGGGATGAATAGGTGTTTTAACACTGTATTGTTAATCCATCACCGGACACAGACAGAGTTTATTTACAAATGTGTATAAACCCGATTGCCGTCATAAGATTTGCCCATAAGTAGGAGATGTGGGAGCCACTAAAATTATAGTCGGCAGAACGTGGGCTTTTCATTAGTAAATCTATACAAAAATCCATGTACTACACTAAGACAGAATTTTGATGGTATGCCTTTTGACAATCTAAGAGTAAAAATAAACATCAATATTTTTTAAGTGTAAATAGAGTTATCAGTCACAATCTTTTCAGTAATAATTTTGATGTTTCAAGGCCAGGTCAATGGCACTACAAATCTTTGTGCAAACAGAGATTTGATAAAAGATTCCGAAACTGTACTGTTTTACTAAATTATTTCAGTATTGAAATTAAAATTTTTGTGTGTCATTTTCAGGACATCAACGAGTTGTCAATGTTTTTTTTTGTACATCTCACACACAACGTCCTCTAGTCCCAACTAAACAGAGATTATATTATTGGTACTAAACAACTGATATAAATACATAATAATCCTTTTTTGTGTAGATATATAAATATTATACATAGAAAAGGACCCAGACTCCGAAACAATATTTGTGGATCACACAAATGTGTGGTGAGACCAGGGAATCGAACCCGAGATCTGTTGATCAGTAGCCGCATAAGTTAACCACTAGACCAATAAAGCAGGCAGAATAATTAATGGCAGGCAGTGATTAATTTTAAACTCAATATAATTAAACACTTCAACGGGTAATGCCATAGAAGCAGTTTCAGCAGTTGCCATGCTTTTACTGCGCTATGTGTCCAAACCCTAAACCAATGGTTCCCAACCCGTGGTCCGTGGACCACCAGAGGCCAAAATATGGTCCGCAAAGGATTTTAAATTTAGCGAGTGGGTAGCCGTTGGTCGCCGTGCAGTCAGTGAGAAGACCGCGGGGTTAGGGGCGGTACATGGAGCCACTGGCTCGGTGAAGACAATAAGTCTGCCATCTGCGCACAGTTGATTGTGTATTATGTGCTAGTAATTACCTACGCATTGCTCTTTTATTTCTTATTTTGGATGTTAGTAATAGTATTTAATATTACATAACTATGCAAGAAAGTGAATCTTTCATGACTGACCGTTGTTGTTAACTTCATTTATTGTGTAGAAAAACAGAAAAATCCTAAGGTAATAACAACGCACTGAAGCATACATCGTTCGGCGTTAGCTTCTAAAACTCTTTCTGAATGCCTTAATGTTACACTGCAAATGGCTATAAAAGTAGGAAATGTTATCAAAAAAAGTGCCTTAAATACAAGCCTTTTCAAAAAATTGTGCACTAAAATGGACTCGGATCATTAAGCGCTTTTCTTTCACACAGAAGTTCGATGGCTATCGAAAGGTAATAAGTTGGGGAGATTATATTATGAACCCAGGGGAGAGGTTGAGATTTTACTGATTGACAAAAAAATTAATGAATCCGGCATGTCAGATGAATTTGGCTTATCTTATGGATATTTTTACACATTTAAATAAATTAAATATGCAACTACAAGGTTCCGAAAATAAACAATTATAAAATATATTCATTTTTGAAGAGAAATTTCGCAGTTTTATTTGCAAACTTCAGTTATGGTTACATAAAATTGAAGATAATAACTATACTGCGTTTGCCACATTAAAGAAACTCGTGGAAGACAAAAAGTAAGAAAACATCAAAGAAAACATCAAGACTCACTTACAAATGTTGACTGATGAATTCAATCGTTACTTCCCAGTATATACCGAAGAAGCTAAAGCTGATCTAAAACTGATTCGTAACCCTTTCAGCACGGTCGCTGGTGAAGTTACTGAAGGAATCCAGGAAGAACTCATTGAATTCCAGAATAACAGAAACTGCAAAGATGCTTTTGAATCGAATCCTCTTGAGTCGTTATGGTCTAAAAAATTAATTTCTTATACTAAACTTCGAGAAATTGACCTGCGATATTTTATGGTTTTCTCAACAACTTATTTATGTGAACAAGGATTTTCTGCTTTGTTGGTAATCAAAAACAAGGCAAGGAATCGTTTGAAAGTGAGTGACGATTTGTGTGCAGCTTTGAGTAACGATATTAGTCCTAGAATATCTGAACTCGTGAAGAAAATGCAAGCTCAGAAATCGCACTAACAGAACATGTAATTAGTAATGTAGTTTATCCTAAAAATATAAGTTTTTCTTTTTATGTGATTTCCTATTGAGTATTTTATAAAAGTTTCAGTTTGATAATAACAGTTTATTTTTATTATACCTACATAGTGGTCCCTGCTTACAATAATAATGGAACAGTGGTCCCTGACCAAGGAAAGGTTGGGAACCCCTGCCGTAAACAATATTGCACTTTGTGTGATGTGCAAATTGTTATTCTAAACCAGGGTATACTTTACTAACTTTTAAACTTTCGCGTTCCATAATAATTAATATTATTTATATTGCCACTACAAACTCCGGGAGCGAACAGTGCACGAGTGCATATAGAGACTTTAAGTCTTCAAGATGTAAAGGATGCACTTGTAAGTCTCAAACCAAAGTATTCTTCTGGCCCGGACGGTATACCCGCTTTTCTGTTTAGAGACTGTAGCAGAATATTAGCAGAACCACTACATCATATTTTCAATGTCAGTCTAACACAAGCAACGTTCCCAGTTAGGTGGAAGATTACACGAGTGATCCCAGTACCAAAAGGTAAGGCAGGTCCAGATGTCAGCGGCTACAGACCTGTGGCAGTGTTGTCAACACCAGCTAAGGTATTCGAGTCGGCTATCCAACGTAGCATGCAAAGACAGGTGAGTACACAGTTGTCAGACGCGCAGCACGGGTTCCGGCCGGGACGTAGTACTGTCACAAACTTACTTAATTTTATGGTGAAGGTGGTACCAGCAGTAGATGCAGGTTCACAGGTAGATGTTGCATATTTTGATTATAAAAAAGCATTTGACATCGTCGATAATGACATTTTATTAAGGAAACTGGCAGAGGTTGGATGTACGACACACCTTTTACAGTTTTTCGTTAGCTACATGGAAGACCGACAGCAGTATGTGGACTACAATGGGTATGAATCTGATCCGTATTATACTAGATCTGGCGTAAGCCAAGGTAGTAACTTAGGACCTCTCCAATTCATTATTATGGTAAACAAGTTACCGGAGGTCGTAAGACATGGGTCATGTTTACTATATGCAGATGACCTAAAGTTGTTGCTAGTAGTTAGGGACGAGTCAGACTGTGAACGTATGCAGGATGATATAAAACGAGTGATGGATTGGAGCCACGAGAATAAGCTCTATTTAAATGCGTCTAAATGCTCGGTTATTACTTTTTCTCGCGCGCGAACATCCATACAGTACGAGTACAAAGTAGGAGACACACCCATGCAACGAGTCTCGCAGGTAAGAGATCTAGGGATACATCTCACTTCGGATCTAAGATTTCGGGAGCATATAGTGAATGTATGTAAGAAAGCCTACAGAAGCCTTGGTTTTGTGCTAAGACAGTCTCAAGGTTTTACGAGCATTACAACACTAAAGGTCTTATATGATGCATTAGTTCGCAGTCACCTAGAACATAGTGCTGTCATTTGGGCTCCGCATGAAACAAAATACAGTGATATGTTAGAACGGGTTCAGAATAAGTTTACAAGATATCTATATTTTAAACTGTACGGGGTGTACCCGTTTTTTCCACTGATGTACCCCACGCTGTTTGTTCTGGGTATGGTCAGCTACAACGAGCTTAGAGTGCGACGGGAATACACACTTGCTGTGTATGTAGTGAGATTACTACGTGGTACAGATCATAATCCTGGGGTACTGGACAACCTGAACCTGTGCGTGCCTGACCGGTACATGAGGAGGCGTCGACGCCCACCCTTATTAACGGTACCAGCAGCCAGGACTAACCTACTACAGAAAGCACCCCTTACGCGAACTATACATCTTGTCAACGAAGTTCACAAAGAACTAGACATTTTTTCGAGTCAATTGAGTGTACTCGCAAAGTGTCTTTTAAATATAATATGTTACAAGGACTAAAATAATTGCAACATTTTTGTTTTTTTACTTTGTATACTTGTATACTACTTTGTATTATTATTATTATTTTTAATTAGGATTATTGTCTTTGTTTTTCTTTTTGTTATTGTAAGTAAGATGTATCTTTTTTATACACTTAAATTAGTAGTATAAGACATATGTATAAGCTAGCCTTTCTATCACATTGGGTCTACCTGTAATGGTAGTGAGGGTAATGTAACTGAAATAAATAAAATAAAATAGGCTGCAGCTGCGGAAGCTCCTACATAGGCCAAACTAAGCGGACAATTGCTGAAAGGGTCAAAGAACATATCGCTGCTGTGAAGAACCGACAGACGAGCAAATCAGCGATTGCAGAACATGCACTCGATGCAGGCATCAACCACTGGATTGAATTTCACCGCAGGCAAGTCCTCTCCACCGAACGTCACTTTTACTCAAGAGTTGTACGTGAAGCGATTGAGATTAAAAAGCATAAAACTTTCAATCGGGAAGATGGTTTTAAATTATCTACAGCGTGGAATCCAGTGTTAAAAAACATACCAACTCGCTTTTCTGCGCAGTCGGTTAAACACCAGAATAGGGACTCATCGGTTTGCTTACAGAATAGGGACACTGTTAGTGTGGTATGCGACGGCACATGGCGAAACAAAAATATCAATAATATCGAAAATATGATGAAGAACCTTCTACTTCACGGATTCGATGACGGAGGGCGTGCACCGATGAGCCAGTCAGCCTGTGACCACGGCCAGTGCAACCTGGTCGAAACGTCAGACAAATCAGAGGTATGTAATACGAGACGAGAGGTATGTATAAGTGATAGCGTTAATTCCCGTATAAATAATATTAATTATGGGTGTACTTTGTGTTCATTTCTTATAAGTTTCTAAAGGAACATACATTCCATACAGGATCAATTTTTTTGATACCAGAGTAGTTTTCTTTAAAGGAAAGAACCAACAACCCCTGGGGCAAAGGGTTCATTATGTGAAGACCACATCTCGGCAGTCGTAGGACGTCCACAGCCCGGGTGGAATATTAGCTTGCTCAAAATGGAAGAAGCTGAAAAACATAGCCCGCTTCAATTCCACATTATAGAGAATCAATTAAGTGGAATTGGAGCTGGCTATGTTCTGCATTGGACTCCGAGAGACTGATGATAAACATAAAAAAAATCAGTTGTCTGTAAAGTCGGTTTACTGACGATAGTTAAACGTGACAACGTCATAAGAAAGACAGATGTCGAACGCTGCCGAACGCGGAGGCCGATTGTGCCTCTTTGTCGCTCATTCTGCGCTCTCGCTTGCACTTCAAGTCTGAAATGGAGCGCCGTAGAACGAGTTAACGCCGCATGAGTCATGTTTTTTCGTGAGTGCAGCCGGCTCCATCGAATGATAAGACGTTGTCACGTCAAAAATGTGTTGTTTCGATGTGATGTTATAAGGTTAAACTCATCGTCAATTTTTTTGTACAAAAGGAAGGTACTTACAGATCCAATAACAATACAGAGATTTATGAAGTGAAGTATGATATTTTCATATAATTTGATTTTGTTAGATTCAAAAACTTAAAACGACATTTATCCAGTTTTTTTTTCATATTGTAAAAAAACAGACGGCAATGAAATAGATAATAATAAATAGAAAAACATCGTATAATTTAAGAAAGTTGCACACATCTTCACTTAAATTTCTCGGTTCTAGCGTTTTCTGATTTTTAATTAACCTTACATCAGAGACAAGGTGAACTATAAATTTACAAATTAATTATATCCCTGAACGCATCCTCTTGGCAACGTTTTATTGCCAGTTGGCAAGGATTTTACTATTATTTAATCTGAATAGGGAAGATATTTCGGGAACATACGGCACAGAAATGAGACAAACTTGTATTCAACAAGTAAAATTAAATATTTAAAAATCCTCTTACTGATTGGACCGATTTCCATCAAACATAGCTAAGACACTCCTGACTAATTCTTTTTTTATGTAAGCTTACCAAAGTGACTCTACTCTGCCTGATGGAAAGCATGACTAGAATCCAGGAGTAGGGGCCACCCTCCTTACTGCGAGTGTAGGCAATGCAGCATGGTGACCCATACCATGGCAGCCTGGTCAGAAAATTCTACATCATTTTCCCGGCCTCTTAAGGCCGGTCGAATGATGCAGAATTATTGGGCCTCCGGTCTCACACTCACCAACGAAATACGACAGCAAGAATGCTGTCATTATTAGGATGGTCTTCTGTGTGAGGGTAGCACTGCCCCGGTCAAGCCGACCCATTTGTGCTGAAATCAGCATGGCTCTACTACCTCCATTATTTCACCTTTCAAATAAAATAAAAACGAAATCGAAATCGGTTAGTCAAACTCATAACACCGTCGTTTTTGCGTCGGGGGTTAAAAATTGAGATGTTCATCAACAACCCATAACGTCCCACTGCTGGGCTCAGGTCTCCTCTCAAGAGAGGGTTAAGGCCATACGTCCCCACGCTGGCCGAGTGCGGGTTGGGGACTGGCAAGACACGTTGTGGCTACGTAATCTTGCTGTTGGATGTTTTTAAGCCGCCCGAAGGCCTCCAACTAAGCTTCACGACTGCTATCTTTTGATAACAACCGGGACCGACTGCTTAACGTGACCTCCGAATCACGGAAACGCTCATTATATATAATGCCACAAACGGTCACCCATCTAGGTCCGACCGCGCCGTCGTTGCTTACCCTTGGTGATTGTTTCCAATCACCTAAGGCCACTCGGCTATGAGCGCTATGAGCGCTATGAGCGCGAAAAATTGAGATGTGTAATCTTTAATTTCAAGAACACTAACTTGTGTGTACGTTATCGCCGTAAACAGTTAAGCCTGATAGTTACTGATAGATACGTAGAGTTAGTTTAGAATTTGTAATATTAGTGTGTACTAAACTGATAGACGATGATTTGTAAAGAACTTTAACAACGACAGACACAAGAAATGAAGACTTCGGGAGTTTCTTTAATTAAAGAACAACATATTCAGTACAAAAAGAAACCATTTTTAATGTGGTTCTATTCTTAGGAAAGAAAGGAAACGTAGATCAAATAATTGGATGACAGTAACATTTTGTAGTTGGCTTCAGTTCTTTGTTGGGTTTTTCTGACAGAAAATTCGTAATAGCAGCCCGGAGTTTAGAAGTTTGGCGGGTGTCTTGGAGAGCACGTAAAGCCGTCGCTCCCGGTTGTCGTGAACGTCTATGGCAATCGTTATTGGGAAATCATTCCTCTCAAATATACTGACAACAAGTTAAACCACTGAATTTCTCAGGGTTGCGAAGGTCCAATGCCAGTCGCTCCGTGGAAATACTGATATTCAGTTAAAACCGGTTGTGAACTAGTAGCCGACCCCAAATAAAATTGGGAATAAAGGCTAGGGAGAAGATACGTTTTGTAACAGTTTTATTATAAGTAAAGTAACTTGAATTCTGCAAATTAAATAAAAGAATTACTATTATCAATACTTGATACTAAACAAGTAGAAAATATTGTTTTAAATGCATTAACTATTTCCAAAATTTAGAAAATAATTAAACAAAACTTCATCATCACCAATAGTCTCAACAGACCACTGCTGGACATAGACCTCTCTTTAGAAAGGAAGTTTTGGCCTACTATACCACGCTGGCCAGACTGGCCAGACAGAGATGACCTGATTAGGGTTTGTTTCAAGTTTTCCTTCTCTTGGCAGTGATGTTAGCTGCTTATTTTGTTCCTTTAGTCGCCTCTTACGACACCCATGGAATGAATAGGGGTGGTGACACTTTGTATTCTTATTCCGTCACCACACGGACAACAAAACTTGAGCATGTTTATTCAAATGTTCACCCCTATGTTTTCAACTCCAACTTCTGAAAAGAGAACTATGCCATGTAGAGCTTGCTAAAATTTACTGCCGTGATATCTCCTACTATACAGTAGACTAGGTTTCTTTCAGATGGATCTAATTTACACATGTCGACATGACTTATTCTGTACTAGCTTTCGCCCGCGGCTCCGCCTGCGTGTATCTCGTTAATGGCAGTCTATATATAATCTATATGACTGTAAAGTTTCATCCAAATCCGTTCAGTAATTTTGCGTGAAAGAGTAACAAACATTCATACATATACATACTCACAAACTTTCGCGTTTATAATATTAGTAAGGGTGGTAACGGATTTGGAATAAAGAGTGAGTCCTATTTATCCCTTGGGGTCATTTGAGCTGATGAAGGGCTAACTACGTAAGACAACGTCACTCTGAAGAGAAATAAACTTGAAACAAACCCTAACCTACTCGTCTGGCAAGAACCTATTCTGCAAAGAGCAGTACAATTTATCAAATTTTTGCCGGCATTGCACGCGTTTACAACAACAAACACGTGTATAACTCGTGCGACCTAAGATGGCACCTGGCTCAAATGTCAGCCGTTTAAAGTACTGAGTGCAAGAAAAATATAATTTATTCTAGTTTTTTTTTTAAATTCCAACATTTATTTTGCTTCAATTAGTTTCTCATTACATACTACTTTATCTTAAGTGGTACTTTACTACCTGAGTTAAGAAAATACATATGCATACCAATAGCAAGCAGCAGTGATTTAAATAATATTAGGTAATACACTAAAATCATTTTAAATGAAATTAGGAACTGAAATATGGTTATAAAATACAATTTAAAATCGTCATGACAAGCCTTTTAATCGTAGTCTCTGAAAATCATTTGTATATGGATATTCTTTATTTTAAAGTATTGCGTTTCATAGTCGCCATGCTCGTTTTTTTTCGTGTGACCTTTCTTAAAACAATTGTCATAAATACATCATTGGATTCGTCTGGATAACCAGACGAATCCAATGATGTATTTATAAAAGAAATTCGTGGAGTGATTTATACGACATTAGGTAATACCTAAAAAACTAAAATTATTATGGAAAGATTCTTGCAACGGTAATATTGATGCTAACGCTACTCGCAGGACGACAGAGGGGTATCACGCGGGGGAACGGTATCATGTTTTGTTTTGAGCCAGGTGCCATCTTAGCTCGCACGAGTTATATCGTGGGGCTCTAGCTGAGCCCCACGATATAACTATTATTATATTATTATTCAAACAATATCTTTTTAGTCGGAACAAACAGTCTCTGGAACGGCTGGAACGATTTTAACAGGACTTTCACTGGTAGAAAGCTGAGTATCTAAGGAGTAACTTAGGATAGCTCTAACTCTTTTTAGACTAGTTTCACTTCTCGGCGTTACTTGCGATTAACAACAATAATAACGGGCAACACGGCGGAACTCATCTTGTTTTGTTTTCCTGGGCGGTTTCCGCACTTAGTCCTTGAGCTCCGTGAGCTCAGCTAGTTATGAAACTACTTACATTTAAAAATATTTTTATCTGTCTCTCCGTTTGTTTGTACTAGCTAATGTCTGGTGTGACTGGACCGATTGCGGTGGCACTTTAGCTGATAGATAGCTGATGTTCTTATCGTAATAAAGAGGTCTGTTTGTTTCGACTTATCTCTGGAACGACTGAACCGATTTTACGTGACTTTCACTGTCACTTTGACTGCCTTGTTGGTCTAGTGGTTAGCGTATGCGGCTGCTGATCAAGATTTGTGTGATCCACAAATATTTGTTTCGGAGTCTTAGTGTTTTCTATGTATAATATGTATATATTTACAAAAAAAAAGTATGTTTGTGTATTTATATCAGTGGTTTAATACCCATAACACAAGCTCGGCTTAGTTTGGGAATAAATGGCGTTGTGTGTAAGATGTCCGATGTCCGAAATGTCTGAAATATTTACATAACTGATGAAATGAGGAGCAAATTTTTTTTAAACTTGTTTCACTCCGCATCTTTAAAACAATAACCGCAAATAACACCACGTTATTTAGTTAGTTGCATTTATATACCGATAACATTTTTGTATTTCCGCAATTTAAATGATAAAATTAAACTATTGGTAGAAAAAATGTTTCCTTTTGACGTTCCAAGAATTAACGATTAAAGTGTCATTTAAAAACTTTTATTACTGAGTTACGGAACATCCTGTTTATTCAAAAGTACGTTTAAACGGTAAAAACAGAACCCATTACTAAGACTTCGCTGTCTGTCCGTCTGTCTGTCACCTGGTTGTAATCTCAAGAACTGCGATAGCTAGACAGTTGGAATTTTCACAAATTATTTATTTCTGTTGCCGCTATAACATCAAATACCAAAATCAAAATAGAATAATTATATAGGTTTCCGTGTGGTGACCGGATTAAGAATACAGAGTGTCACCCCTATTCATCTTGCGGGTGTCGTAAAAGGCGAATAAGGGATAAACTACGCAAGGCAACATGAATACAAAGAGAAGGAAAACTTGAAACCAACCCTATACCAACCCGTCTGGCCAGCGTGGTATAGTAGGCCAATACCTCCTTGCTAAGGAGAGGCCTGTTTCCAGCAGTGGACTGTTATAGGCTGTTGATGATGATGATGATATAAGGGGGGCTCTAATACAACACACGCGTTTTTTATGCACTTTTTTGCTTGATATAAATAATGTAACTTTTTTTTTATGTATTCGGCCTCCCATAGTGACTCTGCCCTGCCTGATGGAAAGCACGAGCAGAATGCAAGAGTATGGGAAACCATACACCATTGCCGCGAATGCATACAATAAAGTAAGGCCGCCCACACTATGGCGGCTTAGTGAGATGCTTTTTCTCGCCCCGCTGAAAGGACTCGGAATCATAGCGGGAAGGAAACGCGTGAGCTGGTAGTGAGTCAATACCTAGTGAATGGTACGTAACCCTGAGTGCGCGAATCGCACTTGGCCGATTTTTCAGTAACTAGCTAACAAAGCTAGCTAGTCTAAAAAATAGCCTGAGCTACTACTTATGTCATCAACCATTTGCCAGTGAAAGTCCATTCAAAGTCGGTTCAGCTGTTCCAGATTTTACCCAGAACATACAGATAGACAAACAAAAATTTCATAGGTTGCTTTTCTGATGTAAGTGCCGCATATATGTACTTTCATTAATCATTTAGTAAAAAACTATTAATTTTGAGATTACACACAGACAGTACCTTGAAAACTATCATTTTAGATTGATCTTCTGTGTGTGATATTCAGACTTTTTTCGCACATCTTACACACACCGCAACCTAATCCCATACTAAGCAGAGATTGTATTACAGGTACTAGACAACTCATATAGTATATACAATACATACTTTTGTAAATATATACATATTAAAATAGAAAACACCCAGATTTCGAAACAAATATTCGCGGATCACACAAACATTTGGACCGACCTAGGAAACGAACTCGAGACCACTAGACCAACAAGGCAGTCAAACAAAGTTACATAAAAGTTATGTATAATGGAGGTCTCATAGTAGACATTTAAAGAGTTATAACTTAATCTCAAGTAGCGATCCAGATAAAGCACAACCTGTCACGGTACATACGTCACAATCTTAGAATTTAATTCAACATACACGAGAATAACAAGAATGCACCAGAAAATTGTGTTCAAGTACTACTGTAAAAAGGTAATAAAATAGCTTGCCACGCGACTCGCCGATGAAATAATCGTAAATACTTGGAAGTAACGTCAGCAAAACAAATGCTATTTGTTATTTAGAATAAATACTTTTTCGTTTTGACAAAGGAATTCCCGTATTAGAAATATACATACTGTATCGCGGGAGACTTTACAAAAATATATGCAACAGATACAAAGAACGTTCAAACTTAAGACAGGAATTCGTAGTTTACACAAAGAGTTGTCCCATGTGGGATTTGAAACCACAACGCTTGGTGCAGTAGAAAATGGCATGGTGACCGTTTAAACTACGAGATCAACATTTTTATAAGCAGATTTTACATGCTCGTATTATAGATTTGTAAACTTTTCTTATTTGCATTATCCTCATTGATCTCGTGGTTAGCGTATGGGACTTTAATAATCTTTATTAATAATCTTTATTGATATACAATACACAATACAAGTATTTGAAGTCCCTGTCTCCCATGCTGTATTACAGGAGTCAGTGCCCTCTCCCGACAGTGACAGTGCTTTATATAAACTAGTACACAGTTATGCAACAAAGATCAACTAGTTACAAAAAACACAAAAGTAAATACAATATTGGCTGGTGGTTGGTGTCCTTTGGGTGTGTGAGACATATTTATACGTGAGTGAGTGTCAGAGGGTGTGTACCGATCAAATCCCGATCTCGGGGTCCCGGTTGTCATGAACATCTACGGCAGTCGTTATAATGAAGTCAGTCTTTAAATGTACTGACAACTAGTTCAATCTTCGAATTCAATTCGCTCTCAGGAATTGAACCCAAGACCTTGCGTTAAAATTTTTTTTACTACGTTTAAAAACAAAATTTCACACAATGATAATTAAATATACAGTGTTCGATAAAACTATTTAGCATAGTGTGACTCACGTTTATTATTACAAACCTGTAGGTTTAGTATTGTTAGAAGTAAAACTGGTTTGTCAATAATTAGCCTGCTGGTTTATTAGTTAGTGGTTCTTAACAATGACTAAGTAGTCTCTAATTCTACTCTTAACAAAGGAAAGTTTATATTGTAAATGTGGTTTTTCGCTATGCAACTTTCTGACAACCTCATGTAGGTTGTCAGAAAGTTGCATAGCGTACTATGCGTATAGCGTAACTGGTATCGATATCTTGTTTTTTGGTTAACATTTTACAAAGCCCCTTTGGTTCTTTACCTTCTCCAGGACTCAACAGCAAGGAGTATGTGCATTTAAATCACTCCGATGGCCGATCTCATTTCCGTTATGAACGTGTGAAATTTTAAATTAATCTTCGGCCTCTATTAGTAGTAGCATGGTGTTTTAGTCTTTCTCAAAAATCAGGTATAAAACACTTAATTCAAGTTTCAAGTAGTAGTATCATATCAGTATACACTGATTCCGGTTATTAACGGTTATTGTTGTAAAACGCGAGTATCGCCGGAGAGTGAAGCTAGTCTAGAAAAAGTGCTTAAGTTACTCCTTTCTGCCAGTTGAAGTCCTGTCAAAATCGGTTCTGCTGTTCCAAAGATTACCCGGAACAAACAGACAGACTGATAGACAGACAGACAAAAATTTTTGGTATGCGTAACTTATATACTTTCATATGCATTTAATAAAAAAACTATTAATTTGATATTACATACAGACACTTCAATTTGATTTATTTATATAGATTAATACATTAGTATTAGTAAACATACTAAGGGAGGAATTTACATTGATATAAAAGAATTGAAAAAAAAAATGGTTTTGCTGACGGTACATAGGAATGCTGAGACGACTTGATGTTAAGGTGAGTGCAGAACTGCGAGATATAGTTTGATTACTTCATGACGTTATTTAATTGATAAATTGATGACAGAAATATATGTAACTAAGACTAAGGATTTCTCATGACAATGGGTAAATATTTTTGGATATCTAACACAACGTCATCTAGTCCCAAACTAAGCAGAGCTTGTACTATGGGTACTAGACCACTGATATAAATACATAAACATAGTTTTATCCTCGTAAATACATACATATTATACACAGAAAACACCCAGACTCCGAAGCAAATATTTGCGGATCACACAAACATTTGGACCGACCCGGGAATCGAACCCGAGACCTCTTGATCAGCAGCCGCATACGCCAACCACTAGACTAAGAAGGCAGTCATATTGTTTAGATCGTGTTGTATGTTGTATGTTTGGAGCATGTTGTGATAGAAAATAAAAGTTAAGAAGATAGTAATAAGGTGTATTTTTCAACAGGTCAACATCTATTTTTCATTCCCTTGACGCATCAACATCATCAACAAACAAGCGTCAACATCTATTTTGTATGTAAAAGTCATTAATGTATGTATGTATAATGAATAATCTTGTAAATGCACTGAATTACAATACTTCCTTAAGTGTGTACACTCCTTTATAAGTTAGTATGGCTCAAGAACTTACAAAGGGCTATGATATAATGATGCAAAATTGGATGAATTCCTAACATTGTTCGTAGTATCTTCACGCTTATAAACTCACGGGGAAGACAGAAGCATTCGATGATTGTTTTTGACGTATTACTAAGTTATAGTTTATAGTTAAACTACAAAAACATATCATTAAGTTATGTTAAACCTTATTTCAAATGTACTAAGTTTATGAATAAAAATAGTAGAATTAAGGACCTCCTCCTTTTTAGGGTTGCCTAGCCAAATGGCAAAAAAACGGAACCCTTATAGATTTGTCATGTCTGTCTGTCCGTCCGTATGTCGCAGCCACTTTTTTCCGAAACTATAAGAACTATACTGTTGAAACTTGGTGAGTAGATGTATTCTGTGAACCGTATCAATATTTTCACACTAAAATAAAAATAAAAAATAAACTTTGGGGGTTCCCCATACTTAGAACTGAAACTCAAAAAGCTTTTTTTCATCAAATCTATACGTATCTATGAACAGGTCTTCAAAAATGATATCGAGGTTTCCAGAATCATTTTTTTCTAAACTGAATAGTTTGCACGAGAGGCACTCACTCAGATTTATTTATTGTATTATATACTGACAACTAGTTCAACCTTCGAATTTCAGTTCTCCCTTAGGGTTGCGGAGGTCCGATACCAGTCGCTCCGTGGAAAAACTGATATTCAGGTAAAACTGGTTGAACTAGGGAATAATGGCAAGGAGGATAGTTGTCCAGTCCCCAACCCGCACTCGGCCAGCGTGGGGACGTGTGGCCTTAACCCTCTCCTGTGAGGAGAGCCGAGCTCAGCAGTCATTTAAGGTTCGTTTTCTGTGAGCTGAAATTAGGCTCGAGATTACCTTGAAAAGATAAACATTTTACTGTAATCAGCCTATCGCCATAATCAACTTTGAGAAGCTCAAATAAAAAAAAAAAAAAATAACCTGGTTTATTTTTTACGATATTTTACACGTCGTACTCTACGGCCAGAAGGCGCCATTATTTCTTTAGATTCACACGGAGGAAAAAATCCGAAACAAACCGCAAAAGTGTTTTTTTTATATTAGTGAATATTGATTAAATTAAAACTATACGAATACGGTATGAGGTCTGGGTTAAACTTTTGAAGAATGTTCTGTTTAGAAGACTCATAGTTTTGAGTTGGCACATATTTTAGAAGCCCTATTCATTATATTACATAACCTATATTAGTCAAGATAAACGACCAGTCAGCAGGACATTTGGGATACAATGTAGAAACGCTCAAAACCTCCAGAAAAATGCCAAACGTGGACTATAGGTATTGCCGAGTGACGGGTGTCATGTTCCTCCAACACAAAGGGAGGATCCTCCGACCAGGCGAGGTAATCATGGCTGGCGGGCCACTGCGTACTGCGATCCTGCGATTCAGGATTAGAAATTACTCGTTCCTTCGATAGATGACGGAATATATTTTCGCTTGCGCTGTAAGTGGGAGTCACCACATTGACTAATATTCCAACCTAGAAGAATCACATTTACTTCAAAAAAATTACTGTCAAACATGCAAAGAATATGTTAGAACTTGAAAATCTTATTTATTGAAACAAAAAGAGAGCTGTCACGCACACATAGTTTCAAATAACTAGTCTTCTCACCCCACCACGGAAAGGTGCAAACACTAAGTCTGAAATTGCGCTATTTAGTCAGCTTATGCCTCTAGACGGGGTACTAAGCACCTTAAGTTTTGTACAAGGCTTGCAGCAGCATCTATGTGCCTCTATTTCTATTATATATGCGTATATTCAGGTACATACACGAAATAGCAAAGATTAAATTACGTAGATGTGGCAAGTCTTTTAACGTAAGTATTTTAAAATAAAAATATTTGATCACGACAAACTTACACTGCTCGTAGCAGCAGTATCTCGTCGATTGCTGAGTACGTGAGCTTAATTTAAAATTAAATTAAAATACTTAATAATAATGTAGCTAGATGCTACAGGTACAGGTACAAATCGGTAAAACTGTCAGTTTCGTCGGCGTAGAAAAAAACGCAAATGAAGCGTATGCGATTGCTGTTCAAAAAGCGTTTTTGAGTTTTATGATCAAAGAAATGCTTATTAACTCGGAGTTCGGCAATTGAAGTTCTTATCTCCGTGCCTTGGGAAGCAAACCGTAAAACCAGATGAGGCGAGCACTAAGAGACGAATTTGGAAAAATCTACAGGGATGAAAAGCAATCAAAGTAAACATAAAAATAATACGTAGCGAAGCCTTGGTCAAAATTTGCAAGCTGACGTGGCAGTAGGCTAGCCATATATGCCGTAAAACCGATAATCGTTGGGGTAAACAGGTTCTTGAGTGGAAACCGCGACTCGGCAAACGTAGTCTAGGACGTCCACAGGCCAGGTGGAGTGATGATTTACGCAAGACGGCTTGCAGGATCTGGATGCGAGAAGCTGAGGATCAACTCAAGTGAAGTGCAATTGGTGAGAAGAACCCAGAAAAATAAATTGTGGAGCACACAAAATGTTGGTTTGAACCTACTTTCTCTGTTCTCTTTTCCCTTTATCACTTCTGTATCTCTACTTAATCTTTGAAACTCCACTCCCTTCAACAAAACGGAATTCCGGTGCAGACGGACGCTAGTTTAGAGAAAGCGGTGCATACAAGGCACAAAGGGGCGAGAATTAACCCCCCACTCTTTACTAAACTTCAGTATCTACCCTATGTGAGATACCCTATGTACACGGACGGACGGGTGTCTATGATAGTTAATATCTACACACATTCATACTTCCATAATAATATCTGAATCGTTTATTTAGCCGTTAATATTTTTATATTTATTTACTGTTTTTAAAAGACAACTAGGAATATACATCCTGTGTCGCTGGGGACTTTACAAACAACACAAATAACACTCAGACAGAATAAGAATTTCTAGATCACTCAAAATGTTGTCGTAGTTAGGATTTGAACCCATGATACTTTGCGCACGCAGAGCGGCATGGCGTCCGCTTTAACCACTAGTCCAAACGTGCAACTACGACTAAAGTATTTTGCCGATTATATATACATACTCAATAATAGCCCGGAGTTTGGAAGTATTGACCATAACCCCCGTATCTCAGAGAACTCGTAAAGCCACTAGTCTTGCGTCTGATCTCTCCCTGGTTGTGTCCAATCGAATTATGAGAACGAGGAATGCACCTTTGTTTTTCGCATACACAGGTGCACTAATATCTCCTCCCATATCTCCTCCCACCACCATTTAGACTAGCCGCGCCGACGTGTCCGAAATCGGCTAGGAGTACATAGCTAACGGCTGCACCAGGGATGTCACCTGTCTCGGTTCGTTTGCAGCGGTCACATCTCCCCAAGATGTGGCTGCAGCGACCCTTAAGTGACACCCTAGCGACTTCTGCCGCGTCCCTTCGTCCCCTTCGCCGCCCTTTCCCGATCCCGCTCAGCGGACTCATTCTGGAGCATAACCTCCTCACAGAAGGAGACCGCGGCTTCCCATCCTTCGCCACTCGCCAATTTGAAAAATTTGAATTACCTATCTTACTATTACGTTTTCACCTAAACCTGATGCTGCACCGAATTTAATAAAACTTGGCGTGGGTATACCTTTATTCTTTACGAAGGACATAAGGTACTCTTTACCGTGATTAACGGCATACACACAGATAGAGTCGCGTGCAAAAGCTAGTTCATAATCGTCATCAACAGCCTTCAACAGTTCACAGCTGGACATGGGCCTCTCCTTAGAAAGGAAGTTTTGGCCTACTATACCACGCTGGCCAGACGGGTTGGTATAGGGTTGGTTTCAAGTTTTCCTTCTCTTTGTATTGATTTTGTCTTGCGTAATTTATCCCTTTGTCGCCTTTTACGACACCCGCGGGATGAATAGGGGTGGTGACACTCTGTATTCTTAATCCGTCACCACACGGACAAAAGCTAGTTATTGTATAATATTCAAAACCAGAGCAGCTTTATTCCGTACTAAGTGTAATTTATCTACTATGTGTAAGTATGTTGAGCAACAGCATAATTAACATATTAAGCTCTCATTAATTTGAGATTAGTCAAGCGTGTGTTGTCTCTAAGTTGTTATTATAATGTACATCGAATTTAGGTAACCTTAGGATAAATCTAAATTAATATTACGGGCATTACAACCTACTGATATGACGAAGAAAGTTTAGTGTATTTTAAACTTGAATAAGATACTTTACATTGCCACGGTTCTCTATAAAACATTATGGCTTCATTGATGATAAATTAAAAACAAAACTAAAATAATATACTTCAGACATCTTAAACACAACGCCATCTAGTCCCCAACTAAGCAGAGCTTGTATTGTGGGTACTAAACAACTGATATAAAGACATAAACATACTTTTTTTATGTAAACACACACATTTTATACGTAGAAAACACCCAAACTCTGAAACAAATATTTGCGTATCACACAAACATTTGGTCGGACCCGGGAATCGAACCCGAGATCTCTTGATCAGCAGTCGCATACGCCAACCACTAGACCAACGAGGCAGTCAAATATAAAATATATACTTTTCACCTATAAAAAGTTTGCATAAGGATTATCTTAGGATGTATAACAATCGCTGTATCTTTTAAAAAGTATCACAGCCTAAAACAATATTGTGGCATATAATTAACATATACCTCACTATGTACCTTAATATTTACTGTATATAATGAACATCTCTCATTACGGCAGTAGTGTCTAATCAATATATGTATATGTTAGAGATTTACATATTGTTATCTTCTAAACTATTGTATAAAGTTTTAAGAAAACTTTGAAAACTTATTTTACTTATATGATAATTGAAAGAAATTATCAATATCATCAGCTTTGAGCAGTCAGCTGTTGTACTGGCTCGACCCGGGGATCAAACCCAAGACAAGGAGTCGCATACACTAACCGCTATACCAACGACCAACTCTTATATCGTAACGAAAAGACAATAGTAATGTTAGTGTATATAATTGAAAGGGTATGTACATTTTTGAATTCGTCTAAATGTATAAAATTTCTAAGAGCAGGAATTCCCAACATTCACTTTAGATTAATTGATTTTTTACAACCCTTTGTATTTGTCGAGTTTTTTATTCACTTTTTTACTTCAATTAAGTGCTCTCCGACAAGGGTATCTTGCCATCCATCCACGCTAACCTTTTTTTTATTGGTGGCCTTCTTTTGAAAATTTCATGTTGTAATTAGCTGCGTTTAAACCATTTAAGCGAAATTACGAAAGAGCTCGCCTAGCCAAATGGACATTCTACAAACGTCATAGACCAGGGTAGAAGCCTCTTGTACTCCTTTTGTACTATTCTCCTCCTTTTACAATGGGTTTCATCCTACTATAATTTATTTTGTTTTCAAACATTAAAAGCACTGGTCTATCAATGTTAGTAGACAAATGAAAGAATGTGTGGGTATGGCGTCGTCATCTCAATGCTAATCAAACAGTAGTTTTAATCGGGATTGTTGTTTGTATTTCACACCAAACCTAAGGAACGCCGCATAGCGAATCTAGGCTAGAAAAACTAACATAAATTGCTTTTCGTCAATCTGCTAATGATAGCTATCTGCATGTGAACGTCCTTTCAGGATAGGTCAAGCCATCTTAGAGATAAGTCAAAACAAATAAGAAGACGAACGATTTATAATAAAATAGCCGTGCCCCGCGGTTTCACCCGCGTTTTTCTCGTTTCCGTGGAAAAAATAGGTTTTCGATTTTATACCTTGTGTTACAAAATAGCAATTTTATTACGGATCCCTAATTTTGAAAAAAAAAATAGCCTATAGCCTTCCTCGATAAATGGACTACCCAACACTGAAAGAATCATTCAAATCCATTCAAATTCCAGAGATTAGCGCGTTCAAACAAACAAACAAACTCTGCAGCTTTATAATATTATAAGTATAGATTTAAATGTATCTAGTGAAGAGTTGATGTTACACGCAGACACTTTAATTTTATTCATTTGTGAACATACAAGAGAATACAAGTATTAGCGATTGTAGAAAAAGTATCAACGCAGAACACTTACATCTTGATTAAAAGGGTAGGGTAAGTAGATATGTTCCAGGGGTTTCCTTTCAAAGGTGCACCTGGTTTCTCGGCTTCTACCCGAGACGGCGTGCGGTTTTTGATCGATTTAAGTCCAACATAACCAACTGTTGATGGTAAAAAAATTTTTTATTTGATGCCTGCTAATGTGCCTTCACTCAGTATGATGATAAGCATGAGTAGAATCCAGGAGTGGGTGCCACCAGACTGCCTGCGATGTAGGAAGTATGGCGATGCCGTTCCAAACTATGGCGGCTTCGTGAGATGCTTTTTCACACCCCTCTTAAAGAACCCGGGATCATAATGGGAAGGAAAAACGTGAGCTGGTAGTGAGTTCCAGTTTTTAACCGCTCGACACACGATGGAGGAGCCAAACCGTTTAGTTCTAGTGCTTATTTCTACTACTCTAAAGCGGTGACTTCCAAGGCCAGCACGTGTTGTCCTGTAAAGGAAGGGAGTTTAGTTATGGCACACGACATACTCCTGGCTCCCAAGTCCTCGGGGAGCCAAAGATCTGTAGGATATTTTCCAACTCATCAACAAAAAAGGTTAAACAGTATGATTCTTACACTACATTAACTACACGAGTTCCTCGCAAAATAGCTGTCAGAAAAAACAGCTGATAACATCTTACAATAATCTATTAAAATTATTTTTTAACTACATGTTAATGCTTGCTGAGGTGGCTGCAGGTGAGAGCAGAGCCTTATATGAGGCATGCGTGGTTTATCTTAGCTCGTTAGGTTGCTAGAGCAAGTACAGGTGATACAAGAACTAATTAGCTTTTTGCATCATTTACGGTACCTGAGCCTCTGGTAAACAACGGTTTGAGTTATAAGAGGAGGAGGGAGCGATTTCATTATAGGCGTTCTCTGATCTTCTTATACTTATGACTGCCTTGTTGGTCTATTGGTTACCGTATGCGGCTGCTGATCAAGAGGTCTCGGGTTCGATTTGCGGGTCGGACTAAATATTTGTACGATCCGCAAACATTTGTTTCGGAGTTTGTGTGTTTGCTTTGTACAATATGTATGTTTTTACAAAAAAATGTATGTTTAATGTATTTATATCAGTTGTCTAGTATCCTTATTACAAGCTAAGCTTAGTTTGGGACTAGCTGAAATTGTATGTAAGGTGTCCGAAATATTTATATTTTTTTTTTTTTGTGTATTCCGTAAATAATTGAAAAGCAGGTAACTTGATCATTAATCAACCTTTCCGTTGAATCTGTCAGGCTCTTTGCACATCTGTGCACTGGTGTAGGTAGAAAAAAACAGTCAAATTTCAAGCATTTATTAATATGACTCCATAAATCTAACTTAACATGCATACTATTTTTGTGTTTTTAAAAAGAATTGCCATATTACAATAAGGGATTTTTTCTGCACGTCTAAGTTATAGATTTATACGAGTAAACAAACATGAACAAAGTATTTGTATGCTATTTATAAAAAAATTAAGCTAACATACGCCTGTACTTTATAAAATCGCTACAGCTTGTGTTTTATACAACATGAAGGTTACTCGAGACGCAGGCTCCGCGTCACGTGCGCGACATTTGCAGCGACAACGGCGCGTGCGCGCTTAAGGCGAAGTCGTCAAGAAAGACGCGCCATCTACTGAAGACATACCGAACTGCAAAGTAACTGTCTCCCGTCTAATCTACCAATCCTAAATCGCAATATAGAAATTCTCGCGAGCAGTCGCCCAGATTGCAAGTTTTCCATGAAAGCTTTATGTTTATAAGACTCACATAGTTTCTAAGTGTTACGCTAATATTGTGATTACATTATTGTCATCAACATCAATCTATTGCAGTACACGAGTGGACATAGACCTCTCCAATCACAGTACTTGGTTTAATCCTCGGGTTCTAGTATTCAGCTCCTGCCAGCCGTCTTGTGCAAATCATCACTTCAGAAATGGGTATCCTACAGTACGTTTACTGAGACGCGGTCTCCACTCAAAAGCCTGAAAAGAAACTCCACTCAAAAGAACTGATAACCATTGGTGCAAACGCGCCAATGGTTATCAGTTCTATTGCTAGTATGGCCAATTAATTACCACTTCAGCTTTTAATGCTTTATGCTATACGTATATCAATACAATATTTATCTTATCATATTTTTTCTTAATATCAAAGTCCACTCTGCCTAGTGACCAAAGTGCCTCTGTAAAACTCACTCTACTCTGCCTGATGTAAAACTAAAAACTAAAGTAGAATAAATAATAATTAATAAATATTTCGGAAATCTTACATACAACGCACACATCATCATCATCATCATCAACAGCCTTTAACAGTCCACTGCTGGACATAGGCCTCTCCTTTGAAAGGAGGTTTTGGCCTATTATACCACGCTGGCCAGACGGGTTGGTAAAGGGTTTGTTTCAAGTTTTCCTTCTCTTGGCAGTGATGTCAGCTGCTTATTTTGTTCCTTTAGTCGCCTCTTACGACACCCATGGAATGAATAGGGGTGGTAACACTTTGTATTCTTAATCCGTCACCACACGGACTATATATATTGATATAAATACATAAAAATACTTTTCTTTTGTAAATACATATATTTTATTCATAGAAAACGTCCAAACTCCGATACAAATGCGGATCACACAAACATTTTGTCCGACTCGGGAATTGAACCCGAGACATCTTGATCGGCGGCCGCATACGCTTACCACTAGACCAAGAATGCATTATGACGGCCTCATGATATGCTTCTGCATTATTGGACCTCCGGTTTAACACTCACCAAAGAAATATGAGAGCGAAAATGCTGTTAGTTTAAAGTTGATCTTTTGAGCGAGTTTAGTACCGCCCCGGTCGCACTGTTCTTACTGAAATCAGCGTGGCTCTAGTGCCTTAAGATATTGCCTTTTAAAAGCAACATCCCCTTAACTACAACAGTAACTAACTATTACTATTAATACCAGCAATTATACCCAACAGGTGGTTTAATAGATTTTTTTGTACCGCACCTGCTTGCAAGGTGGCGCTACATCTGCTCTCTCCGAATAAGTGTGTCATTTAACAGAGAAAAATAACAATTAAATGTTACATGGCCTGTTGACCTTCGAAAGGGATAAAAATGCAATGTATTTTTTTCTGTCAATTTTGTTACTTGTAAATTATGCAGAGTAATACATAGCGTAGTAATTTGTCACAGCTGATATAAGTCGTCTGATAAAAATAGTAGTATTTTTATAAATGGCTTTATTATTGTATAACTGTTGTGTTGTGAGTATGTCATGCTCGCTCAAAATTCCTGCTGGCGGTGGCGTGTGTAGCGGGTCGTTCGGCTCCCTACATTATGGTTGATCTAGACAATGGCTGGTGTATAGGTCATGCTCGTGATACGGGCGCTGCCAATCGGGGCTGGTCATCTCACAACTGCTATGTTATATATATTATTTTTGGACAATACCTGTGTAAATATCAGCATCGTTACATTGTCCTCACATTTAACTGTTTTGTTAGTAAAATGTCTTAAACAATGTAACCAAAAATTTTTAAAACTATGTTGGAAAAGGTGTCCATGGAGTTTCTTGTCAGTTCTTCTCCGTAAGATCTACGAATTGGAACAGACAATTAGCTTCACGACTGACTACTTGACATTTCAAAAGTGTCGTTGTATTGGTTTATTTGAAATAAAAATGGTTTGATTTGGTTTGATTTGATTTAAAGGTGGTGTTTATAGTATGATCACCACACTGCTGATATACATCATCATCAACAGCCTTTAACAGTCCACTGCTGGACATAGGCCTCTCCTTTGAGAGGAAGTTTTGGCCTACTATACCACGCTGGCCAGACGGGTTGGTAAAGGGTTTGTTTCAAGTTTTCCTTCTCTTGGCAGGATGTTAGCTGCTTATTTTGTTCCTTTAGTCGCCTCTTACGACACCCATGGAATGAATAGGGGTGGTGACACAATATACATACAATAAGTTTACTTAATTTTATTTTTTGTCCGAAGTTTTCTAGTTAAGCATATTTCACAAGTTGGCCTCTATAACTCTTGAACTAACAAAACGATCTAAGCCGTTATAGTTTTCTTTGGACTATGACTAGGACTTGGACTATTAATATATATTTTATTACATTTTTTGGACCGTTTAGATTTAAGAGGGGAGGAACGTCCTGTTTTAAAGTTAAATAACTTGCAAACGGATACCTAAATCAAAAACTTGTCTTAGTAACCGCTCATTATTTTTAAGAGATCCATCTAACGATACCCCTTACAATGTGGTAGACGCATGAAATATAATCATCCTCACTTTACGTGTAGGGGAGGTAGCCCAGGTAAAGAAATAAAATAAAAAAAGATGTATATATAATAGTATATAATAAGTAAATACATATATATGATGCATAAAAAATACCCAAACTCCGAAACATATATTTGCGGACCAAACCAACAGTTGGTCCGACCGATGACTACATGTACTAGTAGGTATAGTCTATTTTTTTTTAAAAAGACAGCTGCCAGATTAGGAATATGAAACGGACACAAAGAACGTCTAGACTCAGAACAACAATTTGCGAATCTGGAGTCAACGCTCTTAATTCTCGACATATAATCTAATTGTTTTCAATTTAGTATTATTGAGTGTATGTATGTGTATGTCAAGCTTACAAATTCAAACAATTAGTCATACAATCAATCATAGTAGTCTCGACTTCATCATCATTATCAATAACCTTTAACAGTCCACTGCTGGACATAGGCCTCTCTCCTTATACTACTACACCACGCTGGCCAGACGGGTTGGTAAAGGGTTTCAAGTTTTCCTTCTCTTGGCAGTGATGTTAGCTGCTAATTTTGTCTCCACTTAACCATTACGAATACAATGACATAAGTACAGGTCTTTGAACTTAAACCGAAACGATCAATGTATAGTGTGTCAAATTCACAATGGGTTCACAGTTCGATACCCGTGCAGGGTAACTTATTGTCTAAAGGAAAGTGCAAAGGAAGTACCGTTTTTTGTTGATGTCATGCTGTCTTAACTCCGATTTCGGATTTATGAAGAAATAATTGTGTTTATCTATTCAAATGAATCGGTTAAATGATTATGTAAACCTTTTTTTGATTAAATACCTACTGAGTTTTTTAAATGGTCATTATCACTAGCTTAGCTTAGTCTATAGTCGTCACAAAATAAGAAGCCCGTTTTGACATTTGTCATTTGACATGCCACATGTAAGAAATTGAAAAATCAAATTCATAATCCTATTTAATTACTATGTTACCCATACACTATCACAACGCATATCATAAATAAGCATCAAGTTTAACTTGATATTGAAAAATTGCACTCAAAAACACGAATTAATCGTATTAGTTACGCCACGATGACAAATGTCAAACCGGGCTTCTTATTTTGTGACGACTATAGTGGTTATTAGATCTGGCTCAAAGACAACAAATTCAATGTCAAACTGGGACTAACGTTCTAGTAGGTTTTAAACGTTTAAAAAAAGATGATCTCACAACCCTTAAACAAACTTTCGCTACCCCTAGCCAAGAAGCAAACGTTTTTCAAAAAAAGGAGGAAGTTCTCAATTCGTCGGAATCTTTCTTTTTATGTATGCTCAGCGATAATTTCGTTGTTTATGAACCGATTTTAAAAATTATTTCTGCACTTGATTCGTCATAGCTTACAGGTGGTCCCATCCTCACCATACCGGGATCTGATGATGGGATCCCAAGGAAATCGAGGGAACTCCTCAAATATCATAGGAACAATTATTGTCGCGATTTGGGTACTCGGAATAGTTTTTCTTTCTCAGGTGGTTCTTCTCGTAGACCTCAGCAAGAGATCTCGGGGTAACTTCACCAGGTCTACGGCCTGTCTAAGTGGTCTTCCGCGCCGCCTGCAGCTACAGACGGGTCACTGAGTTGGGCCCTCTGGGCCTATTGGTGTTGCCGGAGTGTCAGTCCGGTGTGGGGGCGTCTCTTACGAGGTCAAACCATTGCGGGTGAGCTCCGCAAGGTGACCAACATGCTAGCTACGCCCGGGTCTAGTTTTGTGTCTAGCATAGGTGCTTAGCGAGGTCGAGCTCCTAGAGGTGGGGACCCCGAGGAGCGCCCGTCAGCTAGCGCTAGGTCAGGTATTGGGGGTGGTCCAGCAGGAGTTGCTACGTAGATGAGGTCTCGTGGTAGGCCATGCCTGTCTGGTGGGCGCCGATGGTAGGGTGCGAGCTCGCGCAGGTGGCGAGCTTGAGAGCCATCGGCACGCACGAACAAATTGGAGCTCAGGCGTCTCACTAAGTCGTCCAGGCTCTCCACACGCAGATCCCTGGAGATCGTCCTATTCCGCACAAAGCGGGGTGCGTTAGTGATGGTGCGTAGTGCGAGTGATTGTTGTGCACGTAGACGGCGGCGGTTTGTCTCAGAGACAAGTGCAAACCAGGCCGGGGCACCATAAGTAAGACGGGTGCAAATGTATGTCTTGTACACACCGAGCTTCGCACGGAGCGGCAGTCGGGACGATAGTACGGGCCGCAGAAGGGAACGCGCGACACGGACCTGGGCAATGATGTTGTTGACGTGGGGCTTCATGGAGAGCGTGCGGTCGATGGTCACACCGAGGTATTTAACTGTCGCGGACCACTCGATGTTCTGCCCCATGAGCTTCAACTGCGGTAGGGTCACGCTGCCTATGGAGATCGCCTGAGTCTTCGCAACGTTGACCGTTAGTCTCCAGTCCTTCAGCCAATTGGGAAGTGCGTCCAGTGTATGCTGCATCTTGGTAACAGCATTGGTACCATTTTTCGACGTCGTGATGTAGGCCGCGTCGTCGGCGTACAGCGCAAGTTTCACGCCTTCGGTGACGGGAATATCGTCTGTGTACCAAGAGTAGCACACTGGGGACAAGCAGCTTCCTTGTGGTACGCCGGCACAGATGGTTCGCTCTGTGGACAGGGCGCTTTCAACCGCCACTTGAAAGTGTCTGTCTTGCAGAAAGGTGGCCACAATCTTCACTACTCGACGCGGAGTAGTAGATGTGGACAGCTTGTACAGCAGGCCGGCGTGCCAGACGCGATCGAACGCTTTCTCCATATCGAGGAAGACTGCAACGACTCGCTCGCGCTTGTTGCGCGTGTTAGATTCATGTAAATGTACTTAGATATGTTTGTCAATAGTTTACTTTAAATATTTTCTGAACATATTGTTTGATGACGGTAGTTGATAAAATACATACTCGTATGTTTTACTCAGTTGTCGTTGCCTATAAACACTGTTTAGTAATGTTAATGTGATTATTATTACTTTTAACTATATATTTTATATGAATATTGATATATGTTTGTATTAATAGTTTACTTTAAACACATTCTGAAAATAATGTACTTTGATGAAGGTACTTGAATAAAATACATGTGTCGAAGTTATATGTCGTCGCATATAAAAGCGAGGGTTCCGACTGGACAAGGACTTGTTGTCGAGAAGTGGACCAGTACGGAGCTCTCTACTAGTCAACCAGTAACTGAGGATATTATATAGATTTAAAAGCTAAGTATATGCAATTCACTTTTGTTTATTTCTTTTTACTAAAATGTTCTCTAAGTTTCGTAATAATTTATAATGTTTGATTTAAGGATATGTGTATAATGTGAAATATGTATGTAAATATGTTGGAAAAGAGTGTCCATGGAGTTTCTTGTCTGTTCTTCTCCATAGGATCTACACCTTGGAACAGACGAATAGAATCACGACTGACTAACTGACGGACTACTGGACATTGAAATAAAAAGAAAGTTTAATATGATTTGATTTGGTTTGATTTCATATACTGAAATTCCTTTCGTTCTAAATGTTCTAATATTTTAAAACATAATTAATCTCATCTTTTCTCTAATCTAACATCAGAAGTGGGATCGGAACCCATGTGCTTTGTTATTGTTTATGTACTTTGTCACAAAAAATTTCAGATGTATCCTGCTATGTTGGAGGGCCTTCTGGAGCCATACGTGATGCTGTAGCTGGTAACCGAAGTGAAGATGATGTGGTGTTGCCGCCGTTTCATCCGGACAAGAACAACAACGGGGCGGAAGGCTAGGACAACACTGACGCCATAGCCAACGACCATGGATGGAGCTTCCATCACTACCGTAAGCAAAGTAGTTAAAGCCCTTAAGGGCTCTGGCCATACTCAATTGTCAATATGCAAGTAGCATTTTTGAGGGACAGCTTGTCGAGCTTGTTTATGGAGGTATATCCGATATTAATATTAGGATAGCATCGCTTAACAGTCACGTTAGTAGTACATTGGAATTCATTTTTTTTTTTACAACCTATTTAAACTACAAAACGCCCAACCTAAACAGATAACGTACCTCAACAACAATCTAAATACCCGTGTATGAATTAGAAACGTCAACGTTTTAATGCTCTTAAATAATTTTATTTACTAGGTTTAAATTTCACTGTTCTCACGGATTGTAATTCCATAAAATAAACCATAAATAAGAGTTTTTTTTTTCTCGTATTAGGGGTATGCAAATAAATCACCATATGATAGCCACGGGTTTGATTCTGCAGCTGACATAGCTAGGCAACGTCTTAGGGAAACTCCAGAAAAGTACTGATAGTATTCGTAGATAATGGTTTTCATATAGGTTATATAGTTTATTGGTGATTAGCCATGATAGATTATTATTACGATGTTGTGTTATTGTTGATATTTTGTGCAATGATTGCTGTCTTGTGAAAAGAAATCGTAAAAGATATTTTGGCAATAATTATAAATTATTCACTTGTTAATCAATTGTGTTCAATTAACAATGGATTTTTGAGAGGATATAAGTTTAGAACAAAACGGTTTTTATATCACTACTGGTTGGTCACTGCCCTGTATAAGCTTGATTACTGCTGGTCGGTCACTGCCCTGATATCAGTCTGAAATTCATGTGCAGCAGGTGATAGGACTGGTATGTCAAGGCCAGAGGCTATTTGTATGAATTGCTGTGTCACTGCCCTGATGTTAGTTTGAAATTCACGTGCAGCAAGTGATAGAACTAATATGCCAAGGCCAGAGACGTTTGTTACTTTGGGAGCGAAGTACAGGTCAGTCTGGCCGTGATAGATGCGGAAAAGTTCCGTTTATTTATTGAAATAGCTAACTGGTTTTGTTAATTGAACACGAATAAAAACATCCCTATAATGATTATAACCTTCTATGCACAACATTCAACACTTTCGCATCAAAATATTATCAATATTATTGCAAACTACCCATCTACTGTTCTTTCATTCTTATCTTAAATCTTACGAAAATCGCGAGACTTATTTACTAATTATACCATTGTAAAACTTAATATGTAATTTAACTAAAGATATTTACTCGTTTCATGGTAAAGTATAAATATTTAAAGTACTTCACAATAATGATAAACTTATTGACTTCACATGCCAAAACAAAAAAAAACAAGACCAATAGATTGTTGCACTAAAAACACTTCTAACTCGCATTCTCTAAAGGTTTTAAGATAGATCCTAAAAATGTTGTTACTGTGGGATAATCTTCTCACTAATTGTAAAATAAAATACATAATACAAAAATATTTTACCATAACCAAACGACATTGACAATATTTTAGCAAAGTACCTACTATCTTTCTAAATATTATATAAAAGCAACTCGGTTCTTCTTGGCGCACAATTCGTACAATACCGTCATTTTTGTGTTGTTATCTTTGAGAAATGACTGAAATCTAACCGTAATCGTACAAGAAATTCAAAAAGCAGTAAACCAACAAATGATTCGTAATCATTATAGCGACAACCTTGCTGCTCACAAAATTTTTTACTTACTATAAAAAAAAAAAGCCCGGGCATATAGATCTATTCTGCACATTAAAAGGTTTTTTCTTTAGTCAAACGAAATTAGAAATTATTTTTGACACCTATGTCCTGGTGATGATACAGGTTGAAATTACAGTATAAACAAAGCATCGGTACCTTACAAGTATATGCCAAAATCGTAATTACAGTAAATTTCGAAGAATTAGAACTGAATATTTTTTAGCAAATTTAGTCAAGTTGTTACTACATGTAGCGAGTCGTCAGAATGGCCAAACGGCCAAATGGAAAAAGCAACTGTCACTAAATATTACAATACAAAAACCAACCGGTTTTGCGCCAACATTTTTAATTGTTTGCAACGGAAATACACCTCCAATACAGGCTCGGCTAGATCAAATACAAGAATATATTTTTTTTACATCCCGTGTTGACTACGATCATATTGAATGATCCAGACAATACCATCGACTTATACCAATTCCTTAGAATTAAATTTATAGAATTAATTTAGAATGATATTTTGAATGATGTCAACCAATTGAAGAGTAATAGTATAATAATAGTTTAATAAGTGAAAGTACCTAATTATAAGTACTTCGAGAACGAAGTACTGTCAGTATGGCCGTGTTAGATTCATGTAAATGTACTTATTAATATAACTAAATACTTTGTATAAATATTGATATGTTTGTCAATAGTTTACTTTAAATATTTTCTGAACATATTGTTTGATGACGGTAGTTGATAAAATACATACTCGTATGTTTTACTCAGTTGTCGTTGCCTATAAACACTGTTTAGTAATGTTAATGTGATTATTATTACTTTTAACTATATATTTTATATGAATATTGATATATGTTTGTATTAATAGTTTACTTTAAACACATTCTGAAAATAATGTACTTTGATGAAGGTACTTGAATAAAATACATGTGTCGAAGTTATATGTCGTCGCATATAAAAGCGAGGGTTCCGACTGGACAAGGACTTGTTGTCGAGAAGTGGACCAGTACGGAGCTCTCTACTAGTCAACCAGTAACTGAGGATATTATATAGATTTAAAAGCTAAGTATATGCAATTCACTTTTGTTTATTTCTTTTTACTAAAATGTTCTCTAAGTTTCGTAATAATTTATAATGTTTGATTTAAGGATATGTGTATAATGTGAAATATGTATGTAAATATGTTGGAAAAGAGTGTCCATGGAGTTTCTTGTCTGTTCTTCTCCATAGGATCTACACCTTGGAACAGACGAATAGAATCACGACTGACTAACTGACGGACTACTGGACATTGAAATAAAAAGAAAGTTTAATATGATTTGATTTGGTTTGATTTCATATACTGAAATTCCTTTCGTTCTAAATGTTCTAATATTTTAAAACATAATTAATCTCATCTTTTCTCTAATCTAACACGCGCAAGCGCGATATCGTGCAGTACCCTCGCCAACTGGTGCGTCGTGGAGTGTTCGGCACGAAACCCGAACTGTTCGTCTCGTGGCTGAAGGTGTGGCGTCATGTGCAGCAGTAGCAGCTTCTCGAATGATGACTCTGCCAAGTCGCCATGTGGTGGGAAAATGTCCGGTGCGGAGGATTCCATTGAAGAGACGCGTCAGCGTTGCGATTGATCGCGGAGGTAGGTGACGCAAGGCTTCGTTGGTTACCCGGTCAGCACCGGGCGTTTTACACAGAGGCATTCGGCGAATCATCCGCTGTATTTGACCAGGGGAGAAGGTAAAGTTTTTCTTTGAAGTTGGTTCTTTTTTGTTAAAATTATTCGTTTTCTGTTCTATTCTCCAATCTATTCCTCTATTCTCGAAAATCATTTGTAATTTGGCTAGGGGGGCTGTTTTGAAAAATTGGATCATCATCATCAATCATCAACAGCCTTTAACAGTCCACTGCTGGACATAGGCCTCTCCTTAGAAAGGAGGTATTGACCTACTATACCACGCTGGCCAGACGGGTTGGTATAGGGTTGGTTTCAAGTTTTCCTTCTCTTTGCATCGATGTTGTCTTGCGACTAAGGCGACTAAGGGATAAACTACTTATCCCTTAGTCGCCTTTTGCGACACCCGCGGTATAAATAAGGATGGTAACACTATGTGTTCTTAATCCGTCACCACACGAATTACATATATACATACATACGTTTGACCGGTTTTTCGAGACAGGCGTTAACAGTGCCAATATCAATTACCGCGAACAAGTTCCATTGAATCCCAAGAGTTTAAAAACAATCAAAATATCACATACGATATAAGAGGACTTGTGTACAGTAAATTCAGTGAAACACAAGTTCGCTGACCGGAATGGGACGCAGTTCATCAAAATCGTCCAAAATGAAATTTCCAGTATTCTCTTTGACGTCTAACGGATGTGACGTATTCAGTGGAAGTAAAATATGCGTTCAGTGTTACAGTGTTTGTTGTATCTTGATATCGTGTTACCCAGGGATGTTTTTGTATAACAAGTAACACCGCAGGGCAAAGCTGGTCTAAAAAAAAGTATCCTAAGTTAGTTTTTTTATCGCTAGTTAGCTCTGCTAGTAAGAGCCCCATCAAAAATCAGACGGATGGACTGATTTAAATGGATTTCCAATATCAAACAGCTAATCTACTCTAATATTATAAAGCTGAAGAGTTATTAGGGTTCCGTAGTTCATGTCCTTCCATATCCCAATCCTTAAAGATTCGTCATGTCCGTCCGTCCGTCCGTCGGTCCGTCCTCGATCTGCCGCCCAAACGGTCAGGGCTAGAAAGATGAAATTTTGCATGAATATGTATTGTAAAAAATACAATAAAATTACTAGAAATATTTTTAATTGGGGTACTTCCCCTACAGGTAAAGTGGGGATGTTTTTTTCTTGTTTTTGGTTATTGCAAAAAAATTGGGTTTTAGAGTTGAATAACTCGCATACCTAAATCGAAAAATGATCTTCGCAACCTCACAATGTTTTTAACAGACCTATGTAATTATTCCCCACATGTGAAACCCCCTTCTCCAAACGTTTGGTTGGTTGGTCGAGGACGGATGGACGGCCATAATACATCTATAAGGATTCCGAGTCATGAACTAAGGAACCCTAAAAAGTGTTAGACTATTATAACAAGGTCTGCATGTCCAGTTTTGTTTACGCTATTCGATCTGCAAAGCGAACTATTACATAATACAAAATTAGGTTGGTGAAGAATCTCTGCATTAAATTTAAACATCAGACGCAAACTCAACTATAAATTACTAACCCAAGTATTCGGCTATCCTTCAAAACTTTAAGTATTTCACACAAAATATTTAAACACTAAATGTTTCAGAACAATGTGCCGAAACACGAAATATTTTAACTAATCTTGATCTGTTTTACTCGACTGTAGAAAATGTATTTCACGAGTGTCATCAGAAGGCCTTTACATATTTTCAGATGATTAAAACAACGTTTTTACTGTATACGGGACTTATTGGTGATAAAATTAAAAAGGTTACGTATAAGGGCAGTCTACCCGTGTCCACGAGCGTAACCCGTTCGAAACGTCGGAAAGTAGAAGGTATCGTAACCTTTTTTAATTGTATCGCGAATAAGTCCCGTTTACAGTAAAAAAACATGAGTATGTGTAAAAGTTGCGAAAGCCTAAACACAGTTACACAACGTTACTGTGGCAATGCTTGACATGACTGTATAGTCCAATACGAGAGCGGCATTATCGGACTACTCGGCGCAGGCAAAAGTTTCATTAATACATTGTTGGCATACCCAAAAGACGAACTAAACGGTTTGACAACTGGTTTTTGGTGAGAGTCGCCACAGAGTTTGGAACGACCTGCCTGGGTCTATTTTTCCTGATGAGTTGAACTCTAGAACCTTTAAGAGTAGAGTGAACAGGTTTCTTTTGGATGGGCGTGTACCATCTTCGTCTTCATCTACACTTTCCATCAGGTGAGATGGAAGACAAACGCCTATACCATTACAACAATAAAAAAAAAATGGCGTCCGCACGATCGACACTTAAGTAAAGGATCCTGAGTTATTAGACTAGGTGATGTGTCTATTGTGGTTTTGTTCTTATGCCGCTTCTCGCGCTTTTCGTCCAAGGACTATATGGTGTAACTTACTTTGTTCGCAAAACTGACTCTAGTCTGCCTGATGGAAAGCATGAGTAGAATAAATAAATAACTATTTTTTCAAACATCTTACACACAACATTATCTAGACTCAAACTAAGCAGAGCTTATGTTATTTGTACTAAATAACTGATATAAATACATAAACATTATAAATAGAAAACACCCAGACTCTGAAACAAATATTTGTGTATTACACAAATATATGGTCCGACCTGGGAATCGAACCCGAGACCTCTTGATAAGCAGCCGCATACGCTAACCACTAGACCAACAAGAGTAATGGTACCATGCTCATTGCGAATACAGTCAATGCATTATGGTGGCCCTCACTATGGCAGTTTATTGATGCTTATGCATCGTTGGGCATATACTATTCTGAACTCGCTTCATTATTTTTTAGGATTTCTTTTTGTCGACAATATTTAAAAGCTAGGTGATTATAAAAATACATTAAATCTTAGATATTAAAATGTATCACTGTTTATCTCCTGTCAAAACTTCACAGGCTGCTATGCATTACACACTTGCATAGCAACCATAATGATAGTTTGTAAATGGCTAATTTAAAAATGAGTTCTGGATAATCACACAAGTAGGCTACTTTTTATCCCGAAAATACGCGGGTAACACCGCGGGGCGCAGCTAGTTAAAAATAAACGTCACCTTACAGTCACACCCTGTAGATACATATTGTACATATTTATACACAAAAAGTTAAATCAAATAGCTCTTTGTAGCCGGTGTGAAAAGAAAGATATTGCATTCCATGTCCTCTATCGATTGTCGCTTTTCGTGTCAAGCTTTTGTTGTACATTTTCTATTATAGGAACACAATTCTACTTACGTATGTATTAAGGCTATTGTTCTAATGACTAGAAATAGGGAACTTTCATACGTTGTCTAAAAGTAATATTGGTTTCATATATCTTATACACGAGCGTCTGAACTCTGAACCCAAGCTAGGCAGAGTTTGTGCTATTGGTAACCAGACTCTTGAGAAATACATATTATAAATTGGATAGTATCACAGTGTCTGGCTAGATTAATATCATTAGACTTTTTTTTTTATTTGATGCCTACCAATGTGACTCCACTCTGCCTGATGGTAAGCATGAATGGAATCCAAGAGTGGGGGTCACCACACTGCCCGCGATGCAGGGTGTATGGCGATGCTGACCCAAACTATGGCGGCTTTGTGAGATGCTTTTTCACACCCCTCTTAAAGGATCATAATGGGAAGGAAACACGTGGGATGGTAGCGAGTTCCAGTTTTTAACCGCTCGGCTAAACCGTTTAGTTCTCGACACAATATTTTACGGCAGAAAATTTAATGTTCGGTAATAGATATTAAAACAAGAAAAAGTATACAAAAATATAACCCGACTAGGTAAAAACTTTCGTTAAAATGTAAATAGCCTATGAAACAGTGAGCATTTTCCATATATATATATATATATATTAATTGAAGTGTCTGTTTGTAATATCAATAGAATTAAAATTTATTTATTTCATTGATTGAAAATTTGAAAATATATTTCCACCACAAAGACACAACTTTTCAATGATTTATACACGACTATTTTTTAATGTCCAGAGAAAAAAATATGTGGTATTCAGCTTTCGATACTGAACATATTTATGTAATTAAAACAAAAAAAAAATACATGTTAATATTTTCCCGAAAACTACCAAATATTTGTTCATAACTGTTAGAATATGTTAAAATGGAACGCAACCAATTTTAGTTCCAATTTCTGTCACCGATGTCTCTGCTTCCTCTTCCTGTCTAGCTATGTACTTGACCGGTCACGAATTAAACAGTGTGAGTTATTTTTACCAAATATTTCTTTTATTACTACATCCACGTAAAATCCTACATGGTAGCAGAGCGTGGTTGCAGTGTAGTACAGTAGGAAATATCAGAAAAGTAAAAATACAAAAAGCATTGGCGGCATACTTGCAATTGAGGTTATATGTCAACGTGGTTGCCGTAAAAGTTTTTGTAAAAAGAATTCTCAGTAAAAATGGGTTCAAATCATATGTTTAATATTGAAAAATTAATTGGAAGAGAGAACTTCGCCACGTGGAAGTTCAGTATGAAGACTTATTTACAGCATGAGAACCTATGGTGTTGTATCGAACGGGCTAACAACGACCCAATTGATGCTACAAAGGACATAAAAGCCAAGTCCAAGTTAATATTACTTATTAATCCTCAAAATTATGTTCATGTACAGGAGTGCACAACCGCTAAAGAGGTATGGGAAAGCTTACACCAGGCCTTTGATGACAATGGACTTACACGAAGAGTCGGCCTGCTGAAAGACTTGATAAACACGACACTAGAATCATGTAATAGTGTTGAGGAGTATGTCAGCAACATTATGAACACTGCTCACAAACTGCGTGGCATTGGATTCAATGTAAATGATGAGTGGCTCGGGACGTTAATGTTGGCCGGCCTACCAGATGAATACAAGCCTATGATTATGGGGCTTGAGAGCTCTGGCATAAAAATAAGTGCAGATTCAGTTAAGTCTAAGCTCATACAAGAAATTAATACAACAAGTTCAGCGGCTTTTTTCACAAAATCAAAAAGGAATAAGAATATTAATAATCCAAACAATAATCAGTCAAGTAAACCGAAGGGGCCAAGATGTTATAATTGTAACAAGTATGGTCACTATGCCAAGTTTTGTAAATCAAAAGTGACATCAAGTAAGGCAGAAGGTTCAAGTTATGCAGCGGCATTTTCAACAACAATTAGAGAAAATGTGAGTAAAAGTTGGCTAATAGACTCCGGTGCATCCATGCATATGACAAGTAGAGATGATTGGATGTATAATGTCACTGTGCCAACAGTGAAGAGTATAACTGTGGCAAATAGAGAGCCTCTAGCTGTAAAGGGAGTCGGATGTGTTGATATTCAACTTAACGGGGATAAAATACAAGTGAAGAATGTATTGTTTGTTCCTGGGTTAGCTGCAAATCTCCTTTCAGTCAGCACTATTGTTAAGAGTGGATATAATGTTACATTTAACAATAATGGATGTGATATTAAAAACTGTAAAGGACAAGTAATATGTACTGCAACATTGAACAACAACTTGTATATTGTGAACACAGGTAATGAAATGGTTCATCTGACATCAAGTTTAGTGAGTTCTAATGATACATATTTGTGGCACTTGCGAATGGGACACTTGAATTATTCAGACATAAGAAAGTTTCCAAACTGTGTAGAGGGTGTGACTTTAACTCCGGATAAAGGTAATGATTTATCATGTATACAATGTTTTGAAGGTAAACATGCCAGGATGCCATTCAAAAATGTGGGTTCAAGAGCAGCAAGACCTCTTGAATTAATTCATTCAGACTTGTGTGGCCCTATGGAGAACTTGTCTTATGGAGGTATGAAATATTTTTTAACTTTCACCGATGACTTCACCCGAATGGTTCATGTGTACTTTCTTAAAGATAAAATGAGTGTTCTACAGGCCTTTAAAGATTTTAAGTGTAAAGTAGAAAATCAATTAAGTAATAAGATCAAAATACTTCGCACTGACAATGGTAAGGAATATTGCAATTACAATTTTGAGAATTTTTTGTCTAACCATGGCATTGTTCACCAGACGTCCACACCATACACTCCGGAGCACAATGGTATGGCAGAACGCATGAACAGGACACTAGTGGAACGTGCAAGATGTATGCTTTTCTATGCCAACCTAGAGAAAAGACTGTGGGCCGAAGCTTTAGCAACCGCTGCATATATTGTTAACCGATCTCCCACAAAGTCATTGGAAGGTAAAACACCCTACGAGTTATGGAAAGGTAAAAAACCCAATCTATCTCACATGAAAGTATTTGGCTCCGAGGCTATGGTATATGTACCAAGCCAAAAACGTCAAAAATGGGATAAAAAATCTGAGAAAATGATAATGGTGGGTTATTGTGAGAATACCAAGGGTTACCGTTTAATGAACCCTATGACGCATAAAATAATAAAGAGTAGAGATGTTGCGTTCTTTGAGAAGAACAATGAGAATGTCAGTGTACCCATTCAATGTGATATTGATGTTACAGCCAAGGACAGTCAGTCAGCGAGTGACAGCACTGCTCTACCTACTACCAGTGGGACGCTAAACAGTACGTCTCTCACTGATAAGTCATGTAAAAGAGAATCGAACACAGAAATAAGTAAAAGTGAAGACTCAAGTGAGTATGATACAGATTATGGGGAACTAGATGAAACCTATCAACCTCCTAGTTATGTGGAGAAAACTTATGACGTTAATGTGACAAAGAGGTCACTCCGGTCACGTTATAAAGAAAATAATCAAGATAAAGACAGTTATTTATGCTTCTTTACTGACTTGACAGATCCGCAGACTGCAGAGGAGGCATTATCATCAACACAAGCCACTGAATGGAAAACAGCCATGAGTGAAGAGTATAGTTCCTTGATGAAAAACAAAACATGGAGTTTAACTGATCTTCCTCCAGGTAAAAAGGCTTTACCCTGCAAGTGGGTAATTGGTATTTAAGACTGGTAATTAAGGGCTACGCCCAACAAAGGGGTGCTGACTATGAAGAAACTTACTCACCAGTTGTCAGATATACAACTATTCGTTACTTATTTGCTCTAGCTGCAAAGTATGACCTTCAAATAGATCAAATGGATGCCGTGTCAGCCTTTCTCCAGGGTGAAATTGATAAAGAAATATACATGCAACAGCCAGAACAGTACAGACAAGGATCTCAGGTATGCAAGTTACATAAATCCATTTATGGTCTCAAGCAAGCCAGCAGATTATGGAACACCAAACTAAACAATGGTTTGCATGAGCTGGGAATGCAACAATCAAAAACAGATCCCTGTGTCTACTATAATGGTGAAAAGAATACATTTATAGCTGTATGGGTTGATGATTTAATGATATTTACTGCTCAAGAATCAATTAAAAATCTATTGAAGGAAAAATTAAAACAACACTTTGAAATGAAAGATATTGGGCCAGCAAGCCAGTGCGTCGGTCTGCATATTACAAGAGATAGAGAGAAGATAATGATAGATCAAGAAAGATATATTAAAGATATCTTGGCGCGGTTTAGAATGACAGATTGCAAACCCGTCAAAACACCATTTGAAGCTGGTATAAAATTTAATAAATCAGAGAAAGAAGAAAAGTTTGTCTGTCCCTATCAACAAGCAATAGGCTCCTTACTATATGTGGCTCAAGGTACTCGACCAGATATATCCTTTGCTGTAAATGCACTGAGTAGATACAACAATAATCCAAGCTCCGAACACTGGTCTGCAGTGAAGAGAATATTTAGATATCTACAGGGTACAAAAGATTTGAAGTTAGTCTACACCAAAGATGGTAATGAAGAGATAACTGGGTACTGTGACGCCGACTGGGCAAGTGATTTGTACGACAGAAAGTCGTGCACAGGTTATGTATTTTTGTTACAGGGTGGTGCCATATCCTGGCGGTCACACAAGCAGCAGACTGTGGCCCTGTCAACTGCTGAGGCGGAGTACATGGCGATGTCTTCCGCGGCGCAAGAGGCGTTGTGGCTGCAGCAGCTTCATAGCGAGCTTAGTCACCAGCTACAGAAGCCACTTCTCATCTTCAGTGATAGTCAGAGTGCAATTAGGCTAACTACTAATGATTGTTATTTACCTAGAACTAAGCATATAGACATTCGTTACCACTTCCTAAGGAATCATGTTAATAACATAAGAATTAAGTTTTTGTATATAAATGGCGAAGCAATGATAGCTGATAATTTAACTAAGGGCACTACTGCTGTCAAACATTTGTATTGTGTCACAAAAATGGGGTTGTGTTCCAGGGGAGGGTGTTAGAATATGTTAAAATGGAACGCAACCAATTTTAGTTCCAATTTCTGTCACCGATGTCTCTGCTTCCTCTTCCTGTCTAGCTATGTACTTGACCGGTCACGAATTAAACAGTGTGAGTTATTTTTACCAAATATTTCTTTTATTACTACATCCACGTAAAATCCTACAATAACGCATGATATAATTCACGACATGATATTACGTAACAAGAAAGTGTCAATGTCCTGGCCTGCGGGTTGCGGGTGCGAGCGGGGTACCTAATACCTACGATGCGACGCGTGCGCCTACTGGCGGCATGCTTTGAACTTTGAACTGATTTGACAGTATTGGGCGATGCGTCGTACACATTGAAACAGAAAATGTTATTCATTGATAATTAAAATACGCGTGTGTAAAATATTTGGGTGACAATAAATTATGGGCGTATTTTAACATTTTAAAAACCTTAATAACTCAGTTATTTTTGTTTTTTGGGTATTTGTTCTATGGTGTTTTATGTTAGTATATAAGTTCTGTATCTGCCCCTAGTTTTTCTCTGGTAATTAAAAAGTAACCGTGTATAAAATATTACGGAAGCAAAAGTTGTACTTTGGGGTGGACCTGTATTTCAGGAGTCCTGAATCAGGACTCCAAGATTCACACCCGCTCATTTTAGGTTTGTCGATGTACTGTGGTGTTTGCGTGTGTGTTTGTGTTAGAACAGTTTTACTAGAATGCCCAGGAGTGTTGTTAACTAAATGCATATTAACGTGTGTATACGACACGTACCACAAAAAGCTATTTTATTTTTTTTAAATCGTTCTCTTTGTTCATACTAATATCTGAACCGGCTTGACTGATTTTGACGAGACTTTCATTACCAGATATCTAACGACATAAGGATTGACTTAGGGTAATATGTTTTAGACTAGCTTCGTTCTCTGGTGTTACCTGCGATTTACAACAAAAGTTGTATACACGGTGATTTTGAAAGCGTTTTGAAACCGAAAATTTTGAATTAGTAATCAATAACAGAAGCTATATATAACGTTAATTTAATAAAATATATAAAAAAAAAATCATCAAAGTCGATATTCAAATCGTTTACAGATAAAAAGTGAGAACCAGTAGTAGCACTATTCAATCACACGTAGGTACATACTACAAACAGAAATACTATGCGTTTTAAATCGTAAATCGTTAATCGCCAATAAAATCAACGATTTCGTCTTTCAACCAATAACGATTGACTGTGCCCCTGTCCCGCGCGCGCAGCGGGACTCAATCGTCACGCGTCCTTGGCGTCAGTCGGTCACGGTCATCTAACCACGGACCAAAGGTCATCTAACCGGCAACTCGTACTTAGAGATGTTAATTGTTAAGTGATGAAGTTGATAAAGTGAAAAGTGATAGAGACACATTAAGAAAATTAAAATACAATTGTATCAAACGTGGACGCTTGTGTGTTGAACGCGGATTCCATTTTGAGCAGTTGCTTCGATACAGAGAAGTGTTAAATAAACTGTAAATAGGTATGTAAGCTAATTATTCTGTAGATAGCTCCGATTTTTAACACGCCTGACGTGGTTAATAAATCGAAAAGAAGTTTTAAAAAAATAGGTATTAACCCCGCAGTCCTACAATCCGTTGATAAATTGATTTGATGTGATTCGTGGTTAATAATCGAAAAGAAGTTTAAATAAATAAGTATATCCGACAATACGACAGTCCTAAGCCCGTATTAAGTATGAAGAACAAACTGGAGTCAAACTACGAAGTACCTACTCGCTAGCTCGCGCATAGGTAAACTTGTAAATCAGCTGTTAGCGTCACCGGCGCGCGGCGTGTTTAATTCATACTACTTTGCAGTGCATTACTACTTTCCAAGTCGATCGAGTAAAAATGAATATTAAAACTGAAACTTTTTTATAGTCAACATTACAATTGATTTATCCATTTTTATTGGTACTATTGATGATTACAAATTAAAATGCTTCGTTTTCAAAACGTCTATAAAATCACCGTGTATAACAACGGGACTCAGGTAGTTACGAATATATTGACGTTTCATTTATCAAAATCCGTTCAGAAGCTTAGCTGCTATGTTAGACATAATAAATAGTTTGCTCAAAACATTATTGTTTTTCTTTTGGTTTTGCTTATCGGCTAAAACTCTGTGAGTAAATCAAAAAGTACATGAAATCTCTGTAAGTCTTCTTTTCTATGAAGTGATATCCTGCGGAGTTCGCTGCCTTAGACGATTCGTACGACTTCCATGGGATGCATGGGGTGGTGACATTTATTTTTATTAATCGTGAAATAATAATATGCTTCACTGCAATGAAATTATGAAATAAAAAACTAAGCAAAAGCCTACTTACATCTTCCTAGCCTTTATTCCCAAGATTGAGGTCGACTAGTAGTTCAACCGGTTTTACCTGAATATCAGTTTTTACCAAAGCTACTGGCATCGGATCTCCGGAACCATGAGAGCGAAATTTCTAAAGCATGCTCTATGAACGAAGATATATAAATAAATGTTTTAATATGTAAGAGTCATCATCAACAACCCATAAGGTTTCCTCCTCAGGGTTTCTTCTCGTAGTGATGAAAGATGAAAGGATGAAAGGGTTAAGGCCATATGTCCCAACGCTGGCCGAGTGTGGGTTGGGGACTTTCAAGATGCGTTGTGGTTTCAATCTTGCCGCCTCCAACTAAGCTTTACAACAGTTATCTTATAATAACAACCGGGACCGACTGTTTAATGTGACTTAATCACGGAAACGCTCATAACATATCATGCCACAAGCGGTCACCCATCTAAGTACTGACCGCACCGACGTTGCTTACCCTCGGTGATTGTTTCTACTCGGCTTTGACTGCTTCTTCTCACTTTAACTTTGACTTCATTAAATACTAAACAATCACTATCCTAAAACCAAGTCCACTAAGCCACCAAGGAAATCCGGTATATCCACTAAATCTAACTTTAGTGTCCCGTTTCAACCTGTCATGGTCGTTCGCATTAACCCCTGGATGGGTGCCAAGATGGAGTAGACATTGCCACTAATTGTATTTACGGTGTACTGTCACCATATATCTCGTGGTAATATGGGGGTTAAAAACATTGCAGAAAACTAGCACGAGATTACGATAGTTGTCAAATATTTTTAACCCCCGACGCAAAAATGACAGCGTGTTATAAGTTTGACGTGTCTGTGTGTGTGTGTGTGTGTGTGTGTGTGTGTGTGTGTGTGTGTGTGTGTGTGTGTGTGTGTGTGTGTGTGTGTGTGTGTGTCTGTGCCATCGTGGCTCACGAACGGATAAACCGATTTTGATTTTGTTTTTATTGAAACGTGAATTAGGAGTGTTCTTAGCTATGTTTGATGAAAATCAATCCTATCGGGGTTTTTTTTATTTATTTTTTTTTTTTTTAATTTATTAACACTTTCTGGTGGAGGTGGACTAATGTCATATGGCATTCTCTACCAGCCAACCTTTGAAAGGTACAGTAAGGACATGGCAGGTGTCTTCTCAAAAAGAGGTGACAAGACTATATTTATCATCATCATCAGCCTATCTTAGTCCACTGCTGGACATAGGCCTCTCCCATTGCACACCACTTTGATCGATTTTGGGCTTCTCGCATCCAGCAAGACCAAGACTCTATTTATAAAAGAATATAATATAGACATTATTAGTAATCTAGCTTGACTGTTGGCCTAGTAGCTAAAGTCGGGTGCTACCCTGCTTTTTACTGCATAGTGTTGTGGGTTCAAAACACACATATAGCCGGTTCCAAAAATAACG